>CM062345.1:54145063-55513414 GCA_031216105.1 Dalbergia cultrata
CATATTTGGTTTCTCTATCATGGTTTTTCCCCCTCCTATGCCATTCCCACTTCTCCTCACGGTCATCGTGTTTCAGAACCGGTGAGGTTTCGTTTGGTGGTAAGGATGGTGATGAAGTCAAGTTTGGCAGAAAGGGCTTGATTCCATGACACGGTGCTCGTTTGATGGATTAGAGTTTTCTAGCGCCTGAGCTTAGTGTGAGATAATTTAAGTTTTTTTTTAATATATTTTTGATATTTTGATGCCAGCTTTTTTTTCCTATTGCATTTTTGTTTTCATTGTTTTTGCGGCTTTGATGTCAATCTTGAACTCTTGATGTTATTGCTATTTCTTTCTTTTGAGGGTCAAACATATTTAATTATCCAAAAAAAATATATAGGGAACGAACAAAGTAATGCAGAGGATATAAGAAGTGCTCTGATTCCCCCAGAACTACTTCAAGTTACTCTATTAAGGATATATTTGGATGGCAAATAAAGGAGAGGGGAACAACTTTTTTTTTTTCAATTTAAAAAGATCTTTTTTTGTTCGGGTTTGAGAATACTATCTTTTTCAAACTCTCTCTCTCTCTCTCTCTCTCTCTCTTAACTACTTCTTCAAAAGAAAATTTAGGGAACTACCACCCGACATACGCATATGATATAATTTAAGATAGCTTGGGTGGAAATACCAGTTTACATAATAGATTACGTCATTCTGGGCTGAGTATACTTTACAATTTTAGCTACCGTAATCCACACATACTTGTTCTCAAAAGACGCTATTCTCACTTTTTTTTTTAATTAGTCACTCTTTTTTAATATATATATATATATATATATATATATATATATATATGCGCTTGAGCTGTGAAAAATAACATTAAAATTAAATATTATTTTAGCTAAAAAAAATTTTAAATATAATTGGCTGTGTCCTGTGTATCAAATATGCGCTAGTATGAATAAATGGGAAAGGGATCAACTACCAAACAAATCTAGATAACTGCCAAGTGCCAATCACTCTGTCGCCATCAAAAAGAGTTCCAGGCATATCTGAGGCATGATTATACGTGTCCTGATACAAAATGGTAAACGAATGCATAGGACAATAGAAGTGATGACCCGATATAGAAGATTTGTTTTATTAAAAATAAATAATTAGCCAGATGCTGTGTTGTACCGATTGTGGCTTTGTTAAAGGGTGGTGACTTGAAACACGAGTTAAGACAATATCTTTAAAATTAATAAGGGTGTTTAATAAATTAAGAAAAAAAACTCGATCTTACAAGCGATTCAGTTGGGTAAATCTTTAGTATTTCCCTCCGGGTTACTACAGATTTTAGTCCCTAATCTTATATTTATAAATCATTTTAGTCTCACTCTTTTAAAATGAATCAAATTAGTTTCAAATATGAGTTATGTTAGTTCCTTATCTTATTTTTATTTAACATTTTTTCAATTAAATAATAGATAATGTTAAGTAATATCTTGACATATTATATATATATATATATATATATATATCATATGAAATATAATAAAATTTAAAATAAATTATTTTTATATCTAAAATTACACAAAATGAGTTTTTTATGACATGAAAAAAAGATTTAAATGATCTATTTTGTACAATTTAGACACCAAAATATGTTATTTTAAATTTTACTTTACTTAAGATGATATAAAGTATTACTTAACGTTACAAATCATCATTTAATTAAAGGAATATTAAATAAAAGTGGGCTGAAGGACCATTATGACTCACTTTTCGTGATGTTAAAAATTAATTTAATTCATTTTAAAAATAAATGACTAAAATAACTCATGAGTCTAAAGTCAGAGACTAAAATGAATATTATTTCATTTCCCTTTGGTTAAGAATATTTCATACTTTCATCAAATTTAATTTTTTTCGAAGACTTTGTGAGAACTGTGTCCTTTTATTTCCTGCAGTATAAAAAAGATGTAATAATTCATGCCCACTACAAATATTTCGGTTAAAAAAAGAGAGATTAATATGTGGTCCAAGTTGAGATGCAGTTTTAAAGTCCAATAATTAAGTAATCCGGTTGTTTTGAGCTTGGACATCTCTAGAACTAACTAGCGTTGAGTTATGGTGTAGGTCTTAACCTGATAGGTTTTGTACGGGAAGGCTGATTGGATGTAGCCTGATTTCATAACGCAACCATGCCATTTTCTCTTATTTTTAAACTTTATCATTTCATAATGAATTCGTATTAAAATGTTTCGCATTACATAACAATATTGTGCTCTGAAAACAACCGCGACCACGATTGCTAGTAACAGGAAGCATATAGCAGTTATTGTTCGTCCGGAGCAGAGTAGGCACACAATCAGATCAACATCAAACTAAAGGAATCACGATTCCCAGTCGTAGAATACCAAGCACAAACGTTATAACAATCCACCACCACAAGCACATGACATGTATGTGCTTAATTATACAACTCATTAATTAGTTACCTTAATGTCTGCAATACTTTCTAGCATACCCCTTATTAATAATAACTTATTTAGATTGAGCTAACCCTTCCATCTTCTGATGATTCTTTGGTGACCACAGTAGCCAATCCAGAAGAATTACTATTCACAAAATTGCATTGTGTTCGTATCTCTCCTTGGGACCCAGTCAGCACCCCAATGTTGCCCATTTTAATCATTGATGCCGCAAAGGCCTCAAAGAAGAGAGTTTGGTTACTGCTGAAATTGGTGACAATGCTAATTGTGGGTGCACCACTTGTGGAGAATAGCTCTTGGTCACTCTGAAGCAATCCATTTTGAGACTCAAGATTGGAATAGTAGCTGTTGTCAAATGTGTCAGGTGTGGTTAGGTCCAAATTGGTGAGGTTAGTCCCAGGTCCACCATTGGGGCATATTGCTTGTAGTGATTGTAAGAGGGTTGTGTTGAGAGTTGGATCAGGGTTGCCACCGCTGAAATTGTATAACCGGTTAACAAAGAATCTGCATTGAGCTCTGCCAATTGTGTGGCCACCTGGAAAATTTTGAAACATATAGAATCATATGACATATAGATTTGCAAGTGTCATTCTTTTTTTTTTAATTGAAAATTAATTCAAAATTTGATATATTTATTACCTGAGAGTGCAACTAGATCAGTAATGTTGAGGCCTTGATTAGCAAATGAGGAGTTAAGTTGACTAAGATTGAAGGTGGGAGCTGGAAGATTTTGATTGGCTAGGGATTGGTTTGCTGTTAAACTGTCCCTTCTTCCCAATGGAACTGCCCAACTTGGACCATTGGCCTGCGAAATAGAGTTGTGCTGTTTAATTTCAAGACGAACAAAACAGAAAGCAAAGCTTGGAAAAAAGCTGAGAACTTTTGGACTTCAAATTAAAATTAAAATCATGTGAAGAATGTGTGGCCATATCTTTGATATTGATTTGTTTAACTTATTGAATGATTCTTCAAGACCATTTTTATTTTCTATCAGGAGACAATCGATCGAAACAAGGGTGAGTAATAGTGCTCTCATTCCCATCCCAAACCTCCAATTCTTTCTCATCTTCATCCCCAATCCCCATGGAAGGAGGGTCTCCCTCGTCTCCAATTCTCGGATCCTCGCCCCCCATCCCAATTCACAGATATCCAAAAATAAACTTAAAAATAAAAGAGTGTCTAAACAATTTAATTAGCATGATTTTTTAAAAAAGACTTTAAAAAATGAAATACAAATATATTTAAATGCTTTTGCGGTGGGGATATTTACCTATGAAGCACGAAAATAAAATACGATATTGATATATTCTGACATATATATATATATATATTAAATTTAAGGTTGTATTATCAACATATTATTAAATTTACTTAACTTTTTATCATAACTATCTTAAAAAAAAATACATATTAATAACATTTTATGGATAAATCAATTTGTAAAATCATTAAAAAAATTAATTTGACACATTTTGAAGTATCAATATCAATATCGGATACGATACGTTCTAAATACTATGTGCAGTGGGATGATAAAATATCAGTATATTATATGTATATCTACACGATGAATAACTCCATCCTCCTAGAAAAGGGAAAAAAAAAACCTTCGGAAACGATATTCAAACGCGAGAATTCCAACAACTATCTTCGCCAATAATTCTATATTGTCATCTATTGCTTGTTTAGATAACATTTTCCTCACCCAAAAATAAAAAATTACGCTAACCCTCTATCTTCTTCTGTCAAACATATATTTGATTCATTCTACCGATAAAACAAACATAATTTTAGGAAACATGAATGTTATTTTAACATCAGAAATACCATTGGATATGACGGTAATCTAATTGTTATTTACCTTACTTATTCATTATATTTAATGGTAATGGAATGAGTGTCCAATAAAATTGATACTTTTGGGTGTTAAACTAATTAATTGCTCTTTAACAAATGAACATAATTTCGAGGAGGCCATCACATCGATGCAAAAATAAATTAGGGGTTTTCCTCTAAAATTATGAAAATTGAAATGAAAGGAAATTGATTTTTAAGAAAAATAAATCCCTTTCTACAGTTATTATTTAAAGTAAGTTATTAAGGTTGCACTAATTGTAAGGGATTTAAATAGTATGCATGTGATTCTAAATTCAAAACTCATTATCTTTAAACTTTTATAGTTAAAAATAAAAAAGGTTACTATTCAAAGCTTTAAGAAGATTCCTCTATATTTTTCAAATTAAAGATTCGTATTCTAAATGAACTCAAGTGAAAGTAAACGTGAAATTGTAAAGATAATAAATATATTTTCTTTTTCACGTCAATCGCAGCCCATAGTCTTCCAATCAGGGGATAATAATTAAGGATTACAATTGACATACAGACTTGTTATTTGCCGCTACAAAACTATATAATTCACAAACGAAAATGCGAAACTGATTTAACTACTTATCCTTTGATAATTATTAACCACTTATGATATCATAGTAATATTTGATTAAAAGATGTTCATGGATAAAAGTTTAACAACTCACGTTTTCACAAACTCATAACAAAAGTGAGTTCCACTAACTTTATTTTTTGATTAATTTTTATGTGAATAGCTATTGCATAAAACTTCTATGAAAACTGTCATGCATGAACCATCCCCCATTCTGAATATTATATCTACAAATTAGTTTCTTTTAAGTTCTTCAGTTTTACTTTTTTCGCGGAATTCACCCCACTTCACAAGAAATTCATTTAAATGTAGGTGAATGGAACTTTTCACATACCAGCTCAGAAGATACTTCAGCTGAAAGGGCAAGAATATCAGCACAGGAAACAATGCCAGGGCAAGCATTTTCCACCGCTGTCTTGATCTGATTCACAACATCCAAACCCCTTATTGAGTTGTTATTTGGAAGTGCACTCTGCTCGCTCACTATGGTAGCAGTGTCGTTCAACAAAATTGACCCGTCACAGCCCTGTCACAAGCATGGATATATATAACACAAATCAACTTTTACACATGACCAAAATGTAAGACTATTTCTTTATTTTCTCTTTATTTGTTCCCAACAGAAAATTTTTACATTTCAAATTAAACTGCTTTACTTTTAATCTGCCAAAACATAATAAGGGGTGGTGGGCCAGAATTTATTTATAATTAGGACTGCCAGCGACTACCAGCATTTGATTGATGGGACCTGATCAATAAATTACATAATTTTGTACTTGTTTTCGAGCAAATGTTTGGATGAGGCTTATTTAAGGTTCACCGTCCTACAAAAGTGCCCCTTCACCAACCATGCAAAATTTTTAATTGTTCATCCGTATTTTTCAGCGAAAGCAATCCTGTTCGACTTCCGACTGGAAACTTGCCTAATTTTGGGAAAATAACCCCTTTTGCTAGATTCAATCTCTGTTAGTCATCCATTTTAATTATCTAGCTAACAGCAAAAAAGTTTATTATGGATTGTGATTCGAACCATAAATTTTTCATAATTAAATTTTATGAGTCAATTATGAAACTCCATATATAAAGTTTTTATAATTGAGTTTCATGTAAAATAAGAAGAATTACACATACATGAAACTTAATTATAAAAAATGTACGTACTTTTTCACTTTCCAATCAAGTATAGTTTAAAGGTGTCTTCAATTAAGGGGTAAAAAATTAGAAGTAAATTTTTATGGATCAGTCATGCATGAAAATGTTCCTTCATTTTTACCCTGACCAAACACGCCCTAAAATAAAGATTTAAAAAGGGTTAATGCTATCTTAACATCCAAAAAGTGTGTGTCTGATAGACACACACTTTATAATCATTGGATATAATAGATGTTAAAGATAAGTACGGATATCTATCACATCCAATAATTATAAAGTGGGTGTCTTTTTTGTGTTAAAATATTATTTTCCTTTAAAAAAAAGCTGGTATTGCTACCAAACTTGAGGGGTGTGTGGGTATATATATTCTCTTTTTTTAATTAATTCTTGCGCAGTGAATGCATATCCTGGAGTTGAAGAAGAAAGTATACGTACTTGAACGAAACAGTCATGAAAATGGAGCCGGATGAGACTGGCAAGCATTCGTGGATCGGATGCTGAAACATTTGTGAGCACGTTACTTACAATTGAATGGAGATTGGGACATGTGCTGTTGTAAAACGAGGGATCCAGTTGTGCATCTGAGAATAAGGGTAGCACTCCAAGCAAAGCCACCACACAGCATAAAGCAGTTGAAGTGAGACGAAGAGAAGTCATCTTTTCTTTCCGATATGTGACTTTTGAACTTCTTGTGTTGGTGTTGTTGAGAGAACACGCAGATGCGAAGACTCTATAAATAGAGACACTCAAATGCGAATGACCAGTGAAAACAGTGACCCTGTATTAAATTAAATCTAATGGTTCGTGTTGCCTGATTCAAAGTTTCTGCTACGTCATCGTTGAGGAAAATATCTGTACTGATGGTAATTTTTTGGGTTTTTTCACGTACATAAATTTTGAAAAAATTATATATCAATATTTCATATTTTGAAATTTAAGTACGCATATCTATTTTTTTTTATATATGCAAAGTTGGTTAGCTCTCATTAGATTTCAAATTATTAAAACACAAAGGAATCAATCAATAACAAGTATATTTTCCTTTATTATTATGCTCATTGAAATCAGTCGGCTTGGACTATATTTTCAACCATTTTTGTCATATAAGAAATCGGTTAACTGAAAGTAGATTTCTAACACTTTGTTTTGCGATGGTATTATTATTTGTGGAGGTTTTTAACCTCCATAATTTTTTTAAAAATTGCATTTGTAATAATATAGAAAAAGGGGTTGTTATGTTATCATCATCTATCTGTGATTACAGATTGCATTTGGGTCACTTGTTTTTGGCAGTTTTATTTATTTGTAGAAGTGTGAACCTCAAAACCTCCGCAATCTTTTTTTATTAAAAAAATTGCATTTGTAAATATATAATTATATAAGCAAATTGAATGTGATCAATTAATCTTGCATTATTTAAATATATAATTATATAGTGGTTGAGCCTACATGTTAATGGTTATGATTATCTCTTGTATATTTAAGTGGTTGACCTCGTATTAGACTCTCAGCTCCTCATCATCTATCCTCTCTAAAAGAGTTCTTAATTTTAACATATTTGTTATATATATATATAATAATAATAATGCAGAATTAATTGATTACATTATTTAATTTGCCTATATAATTATATATTTACAAATGCAATTTTTTAAAAGAAAAAAGATTGCGCAGGTTGTGAGGTTGAACACCTCCACAAATAAATGAAAACGCCGAAAACAAATGTCCCGAATTTAACTTGCAATAACAGGTAGATGATGATAACACAAAATCCTTTTTTTTTTTATATTATTACAAATGCAGCTTTTTTCCAAAAAAAAAAAAATCAACCTCCGCAAATAATAAAACCGCCGCAAAACTGTCAGAAATATGCTTGCAATTAACTGATTTCTTATAGGACAAAGTCGGTTGGAAATCTAGCCATAGCCTATCGATTCCGGTGAGCATAATAACAAACGGAAATCTGCATGTTACTGAGCTATTCCTTTATATTTTGGTAATTTGAAATTTAGTGAGAGTTAACTGATTTTGCATAGATAAAAAAAGAATGAATATTGGTGTATAATTTTTTTAATTTATATACGTAAAAATTTCTAATTTCTTAAGAACTTTTTTATTTAGGGAGTTATTAAATAAAAGTTTTTTCGATGATTATGAAGAGCTCAACTCAAAGAAAAAAGAGTCTCCGCATCTGTACTGTTCTGTCACACTTTCATACTTCAAACAAAGAAAAAAGAATCAGAATACGGTGATATACTGTATGAATGGACCCACACCATATTTACATACACACTACTTTATATCACACAATTTTCATTTTTTAGTTTCCCACCTTATTTCTTCATACTGGTCCCCCCTCTTTTTCCCTCTCTCTCCCCCTTTTCTCCCCCAAGCACAAGGAGAGATGTGATTTCTTAAAGATGTGTACCAGCAACTTCTAATGTATAAATTCAAATTCAAGGTATGGAAGTTTGGTGTTTTAGAAAGCAACATGTGGCTGGTGGGGGAAAAAATATTTCTATGTAATATTGCCTTGATAATAAAATTTGAAATTAAAAAAAATAGTTGACAAAAAATATGGGTATCTAATTTAATAATCAATATTTATTTGTATTTTTATGTACTGTTACTATAAAGTAGTTTTATACTATTAGTAAATAGAATTTTAACAAAATAATAAATTATAGCGTGTGGTTATCATAGTAAACAATTATTTTCTATGATATATAAATATATTTTATATTATCAACATATTAAAATCAAATTCTTTTATAAATATATTGTACATTAGAATAAAATAAAAAATGAAATGTCGGTGTTTAAAAATAATATATAATTTTATAAACTATATTTATTTGATAAGAAATTTTTAATTTGACCATCAAATTAAAAAATTCATGTACATACAAAAAACAGTTATTCAATTAAATAAATTTACTATAAGCTTATATTAAAGATGTACGCACCGAGCCTTTATTATACCATCAAGTTGTATAACAGTCCCACAAAAAAGGGGAAAAGATACGTAACAGTAACATGGGCCATTGTGTACAAGTCTTCCTTTTTAATTTTCCTCACATTCATTTCTGAGAATTGACTTCCTTTGGTCTATGTCCCAAAAATTATTAAAAAGAAAAAACTTTAGGTCCTTTTTTTTTTTGGCGTCCTATTGTTTGTTATTACGTTACTTCCTGAACCATTTTAAAACCACAAATATAGAGGGCTGCACCTAGAATACGTTCTCAAGTCTCACATCAATACATGCCCTTCACGACCTAAAACAGAAAAAATACTTGAACTTTTTCGGCTATGTTTTTCAATATGGGATTTACACCTAAAATTAATCACAATATGGGTTTATGGTTGTTTACAAGAATATAGACTCTATTTGATGTGTAGTATAGGATAAAATCTGATACTATTAAATATGATGATATATCTAATAGTATAATATAAGAAATATATTACATAAGATTTTATCTCATTTATTATGTGACGTCAAATATATGATAAAAATTAATTTATAGTATTAATTAATATAATCATAACTTATTCTATGTATCAAATAGGGTTATAATGTTTTAATAAGTAAATCTCACTAATGATAAGATTTGAATGATAAAATATATTTTTTAAAATCAAATATTATCAATAGTAATATATATAAATAATAAAATATTATTTTTTAAATCAAATCTCACTGATAGCAATATTGAAATAATAAAATATTACTTTTTAAATTAAATATCTCTAATAGAAAGACTTGGATAATAAAGTACTATTTTTAAATCAAATTTCACCAATATCAAGACAAGTAAAATATCATATTTCCATAAATTTCTTCATAATCTTATATACGAGGGATTGTTAAATCAAAACATTATATTAAAAATAACAAACCACCTTTGGTTTTAATTTTTTTCCTTTTTTTATCCTTTTTATTTTCCCCTGAAATGCATATTCCCATGTTACTCATTATATCCTGACGTTTGTTTTACCTAATGTAAAATAAAAGAACCATCTAACGTAGTCTTTCATGCAAATATCTCTTTTCAAACTTAAAATGTGAATAATTTATCAAAATGAATGATGACAATGATTGAATACTTAAGTTTTTGGTCATGAAGACTTTAATATCATATAATAAATTATCTCATTCTAAAGTTTAAATTAATAGATAGAGACACACATAAATGATGTTGTATTTAAAAAAATTCTTATATAGCATATAATTAGTTCATTTGAACTTATTAAAAAATTCACACAATTTTTTTCTTAAAAAATAAATTTTTATTAACAATTACCTACTTATATACGGATGAAAATTTTTTGTCCCATCCCCTTCTCTGTCTCCCAATTTTTTATTAGTATATAAAAAGTATATATTATATATTTAGTAACTTGTAAATTTTAAAATCTATTTTAATTCTTTCCTTTCTATATAGCAATAAATAATTGGGAAATAGAAAAGAAAATATCATTTGAAAAAAGAAGATTTTCATCCCTCATGGATATAATTTTCTCTTTTAAATAATCAATACAATGAGACGAACAGCAAACTCGTCCCCTATTCCCCTTTTTTTTATTTTATAAAATAATAGCTCAAGCTAGTCAATGAAAGTTGTGAGCAAATAACCAAATGTTTTGGAAATAAATATTTTTTAATTTTTTAATAGAAATTTATATGAATATTTTTTTATGAAAAATATTATTTTTAGCTTTTCTTTGTACAATAGTTTGAAACAAATATAACCTAAACGTGCTTGTAAACAATACTATTTTATCTCTCTTCTCCCGTTCGATCAAATTCTTCACATGGAATAAGAGAGAGCTCTAATGTGCTTGAAACTTTGATTATACCATTATACATATAAGGGTAAATAGCACAAATTAATCTTGAAATTTAATTAAATCACACTTTATCTTTATTAAATTTAAATAACTAGAAAAAATATTATTTTATTTTTTATATAGTAGTATATAATGGAAAATACAAGTTAAAAATATTTACAGATTTAAAAACTAGAGTATTATATAATTTAAAATTATTGTATTTCATTAAATTAATAAATAACTATTAAGATTAAAGTAATTAATAAATTACATCAATATAAATTATATTTTAAAATAATAAAAATTAACACATAATAAATCTTGAAATAATAGTATGTATTTTTAAATTTATGAATGATAAATTAAAAATATTTTTATTTTATTATAATTTTACTTTTTTACTAAATATGTACTTAAGATTGGAATTATTTGTAATAATGAGAATTATAATTTTACACTTTGTAATAAAATATTTATTATAATTATTATAAAAATATTAAAATTAGTTGTTACAATTTTACTTTTTTGCTAAATATTTTATTATAAATGACTCTTACGGTGTGAAAATGATGAATCAATAAAGACATGAATGGTGAAGAGTCAAGTTTGGAAGCTTCCGCTTGAAGCTTATTCCACAAAATAGTCTCTATTGAATAGTAAGGGACACCTTAATTACACTGAGATTATCTTCTGCATCATTACATTTATTTAATTATTTATTTATTAAGTTAAATCAACCACTATTATATATGCAAGTAGAAGACTCGCTACAAGGCGAAAAAACACGAGTACGAGATTTTCGGTGATGAATTGATCAACCCCACCTCTGTCGGTCCGGTTTGTCTGCAAGGTTGCTGACCTTTGGCAAGGAAAAGGACATCTTGTGGTAAAAGTAATGCTTGCTTCATAATCTGAATTTGACAACTAAATTTCTTATGGTCTGAAGAATATCTAGAACCATACAGTGTTATGATTAATTGATTATTACATTTACGTTTTCTCAAACTTTTAGTTAGGATATCAAACCTAAATTAAACCTTCAGACTTTTGGTGTGCCCCACTGGTTGCACATGATGACACTCGTAGGGTTTATATTACATCCATCTATCAATTGACTAGCTAGATTTAAGTAAGATTAAACGGAAAATCCACGAGAGGAAGGACTGATTTTATATTCATCATGACGGTTATGGCGGGAGTAAATACTCAAATTGATCTCTGATAATTTTTTTAATGAATAAGTTGATCCCTAACAATTATAAACACTTAAATTGGTCTCTCACAATTATAAATTAGGACACTATAGGTCACTGACTGACTTGTCAAGACTGACCTAGCACTATACTTTTCGAGTTTTCCCTATAATTTTCGAGCTCCGCCTATATTGTCCGAGCTCCACCTATTAATATTCGATGTCCACCTATAATATCCAAGAACTGCCTATTATTTTTCGAAATTTGATTATTTTATCCAAGTTCTATTTCCTCTAAAAGACCTGTAGTATCATATTTTACAATTATGAAAAACCAATTTGAATATTTACTCTTTAGATTATATCAATTTTTTCATTTCTTCGCTGTTCTTCTTTTCCATCGAATCAAAGTTAGTCATGACTATATAGATATGATTGCTGTAAACCAGACTATATAGAGATGCATATCGTCACGTCACTGAAATTAAGACGAGTAATCCAAAGGAGTTGGTTGACTATTATTATTTATACAGGCGGATTCTATCCCATATATCACTTGTATGCACGATGCGGTTTCGCTAATACTTTCTCCGTCAAGTCTATACAATTTTAATTAATTAAATTAATTTTATCTGTTCATTAACTTTTAAGCATTATTTTATTTCAATCCACAATTAACCACTCCCTGCCTCGTTTACGTATTCTAGTGACTTTGCTATAGGTTATTGCTTATTCCTTTCATACTTTATAATCTTATATCTTACTTTTTCTTGGTTATTGGTTTGGAAAGACTTCCATGAACATGCTTCGTCTACGATCAGGTTTGATCTCGAGTGAAATTAAAAGAATGCTTTATATATAATATTGCTCTTTATTGCTCTGTTTTTTTTATCAAAAAAACCTCCTCTTTTCCATTTCAATTATAAAAGCTATTGTCAGTATATGTAAACCCTAGAATAACATAATCATTAATTGTTACACTGAAAATATCTAATCTGGTTATTTTATTTATATCCATATTCTGTACGTATAGAATAGGTATTCTGTAGAGAATTTAAAAAAATATCTCTCGTCTCTGTGAATTCATGTTCTTTTGTATTTTTGAACAATTTTGAAAAAGGGTTAAGAGTGAAAAAAAGAGAATTCATTGAAAATGTTTGATTTATCAGTCAATCATTACATACGAACAAATATATATATATATATATATATATATATATATATATATATATATATATATATATATATATATATATATATATATATGCCTTTGTATGAAGGTCTCAAAAATTTATTTATGTGCCATATACTGGCATTCTTATATCTGTTGTAAAACCACCCGCTCAGGTACCCTCCGCAACATAATTTATATTCAATTTTTTTCCTTTAATTTTATGTTTGATTGTAGGTTTATTTTTATCTTATTATTATTTATTAATTTATCTATCTTCTATATGATAAACTCTCAATTATAAATTATTTAAATTTAAGCAACCTCCGTTTAAAAAATACCTATATTAATTTTAACCCAATAAAAACATAGAGGCATGAAAATTGTTTTTGTAAGTTGTCTAGATTGTCCTAGCACTAAAAGTCTGAAGTTTCTAGATTGTCCTCCTACTTTCTATATATACATATAAAAGAAATATTCTTTGTATCACTTTTTTGTGGATATTTTTTAGAAAACATCTTAAATGTCTCTTAGGCTGTATTTGGTAGGTATCCTACGATACAAAATACAGAGATAATAGGGAACACAAATCTGTTTAGTTGTAAAGACAATTAAAAAAAGATATTATTGTTTGTTCTAGGACACAATATAGAAAATTTCTGTACTTACAAAATGAAGGAATAATAGAGACAATACACTACAATAGAAATCTAATATTTTCCTCTTTGTTCTCACTGTCATGAGTGGTCCGCGACTGATGACTTCTTTCCATTGACTTTTTGGTGACAATTAATGACTTTTCAGTGATAGACGACAGCAATCCGACAAGAGTAAATAATATCTTAAACATATATTTTTTTCATGTCTCGATATTTTTATACAAGATACAGAGACAGTCATCATGTCTTGCACACTACTATCAAATATGATATATAGACAATCCATTTTATTTCTCTATCTTTACTGTATCACTGTCTGTGTCTTTACTGTTTAGAGACTCTACAAACACAGCGTTTGGTATTTTTCGTGAGTGGATTTCAATTTTTCTCTCAACTAATTTTTGAAGAACATCTCATGTTGTTTTTGGGATGGATCTACTAACAAAACGTTAACTGCACATGCACCAAAATTTGAGGATATTTTTTTCGAAGTTGACTAGTACGTAGTAATTGGCTCTTCAAGGGAATTGGCTTCGAGTAGTTGCTGTTTCGTAGTTCGGGGTCTTATTTGGGTTTGCCAGTGGTGATTTTAAGCTCTATATTTTTACTTGTAAGAGTATTTTGGTTTCTCTGTTTTGTTTTTATCTTGAGTATTGTATCATTTGCAGCTTTGCTCTCTTATACGAGGGTTAAGCATATTTTAATTATCTGTAAAATAATGTAATATTAAAGTGTAAAAATATTTAATATTTTAAAGAATGAAAAATTAACTAAAAGTATTAAGTGTTCTTAATCAATGGTTCAATTCGGACACTTGTTAACGAAACACAATAAATGTTGATACAATAGGCATTTTATTTTGGGATAATTGTTGGTGGGTTCCACAGTCGTGTTTTCAACACACGGTGCAAACTTTCCAACTTCTAACCATCGAACCTAGTAAAGTGCTACCCACCTCACAAGGTGCAATGTATACATCATGAAACGAATTTGGAAGGTTTTGGTTTACCCATTTCCTTCTAAAATATATATTAAAGTTAGACAAACATAATTATTAAAAAATAATAAATAATATATTAATAAAGTATTTCCATATAAAATTATATTGTATGGACTAATATATCTTTATGATTATTAACTATGGAGCATATTAAATAGTTAGAAATAAAAGGCTATACTGATGGTTATTAATTATTCAGGGATATTAATAAAATAAAAGCATATATTTTATTAGAATAATGAAATTAATAGATATTTTAAAAGATGATTTTATCTAAAAATAGACAAATATTCTAAAAGCGAGAGAGTAAAAAACAAATTAATTAACCAAGGACAAAAATGGGAATTGCAAAAGCAATTTTCCTAGCGATGTCCATGCGGCAGCGAAGAATTTTTCGCATAGTGGTGGTGATACTGAAACTAATAAATATTGTGAAAGGAAAGTTATTTTGAAACACGTGAGACAAATGTCTTAAAATTGATAATATAGAAAATTTAAATGAAAATATCTTATAATAGAGCAGTATAAATAAATGTTTTTTAATTATTTAATTAATAAATATTGTTAAAATAATTTATTATTAAAATTAAGGTTATTACTTAAATAAAAATATTTATTCTTAGCTAATAAATTCAAATGTGATTGAACCTACAATTTAGTAATTGTGGTTGTCTTTTATATTATTTGAATGGGAGGTCCCATATTCAAAGCCCATCATCTCCTTTCCCCTAATCTCCTAGAAAAAATTCTTAGCTATAATGCTTTTGTTAAAAACAAATTAATAAATTTAAAAGTGAGGTCTTTTATTAATTACAATAATGTTATTTTCTTCGTGCAACAATTTTTCATGGAAAGTTAATTCATCATAAGTAACTGCTTATAGCAATTAAATTTGTCTATACTTTTTTATTAGCTTTTTTTCTTTTTATTAGCAAATTTGTCTAAACTTTGGCACTTATTTTCTTCAACCCATTAAATTTGGCTTACTGCTGCTTACTCAGTTCTTAACTGATTTTTTTAGTTATCTTTCTGTTACAGTTCGTTTGTCTCTGAGCACATAGTTTCAATTGTTATAAACAGCCTCTGTTGCGTGTTGATACAACTAATAATATTCATTCTCTCACATCTCTGACTCCCAATATGGTATCGGAGCATAAAAAATAATAATAATAAAAGTTTCACAAAAAATTATTTGTTATAATAATGTAAATAAAGATATATTGAAAACATAAAAATATTGAATACATTGTTCAATTATTTAATGATAAAAAGACTATTAGATTGATACATGAGCATTACACCTGCATAGTGTATAAAGGGGATTCGATCCTTTCATAACTACTTTTGGGGTTTCCTCGCCATATTGAGTTATTTTTTTAAGTCCATTAATATATTTTATAAAAATGATAAACTTTTTCCGATAATCTTCTCTTTACTTTGAAACTGCCAAATAATCTCTCTATCTACTAATATATTTTTGTCCACCCGCAAATTTATATTTTCACCTTAATTTTAGTTTAAATTTTTCGAAAAAATATCTATATTAAAATTTATGTCAAAAATAAAAAAATGTGGATTGATGCACTAGTATTACATAATGAGCTAACACTGAATGATTTGGATCGTGCTCTCGGCTGAATTCCAAGCCGAACGGATGATCATCAGCAGTGACCATCTTGAGCGGTGAAAAAAGAAAAGCTTCCCTAGCTAGCACTTGGATCGTTGAGCTGTTGAGAATGACTTGTACAAATTATTCTCATGTCCTAGTCAGTAAAATTGGAATGTGTCTAATATTTACAGGTGTGCCCACAGTGGAGGTTCTAAAGGCATTGGTACTCATGATCATTGAGCTCATTATGGAAGGGAGACTAACAATCAAGCAACATAGTAAACTATAAGATTCTCGTATCCTTTTCTTGTGGTCCTGAATCGTCCTTTTCAATTTCGTAATGCTAACATGTTTTATACGACAATTGACTGGGGTGGACGTACTTCTAGGGAGATCCAATACCCCATTGGACTTTACCTAATGTAATCTTTATAGGCTAAACTTTGGGCTTTATTTGATATTTCTAGGTCTTTTCAAGAGCTGCCAAGTCTTTTAGCCCTCCAGGAGTAGCCCTTAAAAAAATATAATAGTATTGTTTGATCAATAAATTATAAAATTATTATTAGAATCTAAATATTGTGATTAAAATAATAGATATGAACATTAAAGGAGGTAATTTCTATTTTATTGTTATTAATTAGGAATTATATTATTCTTTTTAACTTTTGAAGAACATAAGCTAACTTGAGCACTCCATACGAGACTCTCTCAAAAGTCACTCAATTTTCTTGTTTGTAAGAGAGAAAGAATTTGCTTATGGTGCTTTTCATAAGCGAAAGCACTTTCTTGAAGAGCACTATCAAACCAAATCTTAACATCCAATCTTTTTGAACCGAGTGTTAATCCAGTTCACAAACAACCCCATAGCTCATAATTGAATTGATAGTGGTTGATGATGTTTGAGTATTTAGAGCGTATATGCAAGGTTACAAGAGAAGGGATGTAGAGACTAAAACTAAGACAAAGAGATAAACATGACGAGATAGGTGTAGGAGTACAAAAGAATGAGTGAGGTAGATGAAATAAGACTTGAAATCAAAAAAGAGTAATTAAGAAAAAAACTTATATAAGGTGCGAGTACAAGTAGAGTAGGCTTGAGTTCAACTTGATCCTAAATCCATCTCTATTTGTATTAATTTTTTTCACCTTGTCTTAAGAGCAGGTTGAGATGAAATGGATGGATATAAATTGTCATCTCTATATGTTAGCATCTTTTAATGGGAGATAATTTATATCCACAACAAATTTAAGTTTTACTTTTTGGTTAAAATAAACTCACCATTTATTTGTGTTTTTCATTAATATTTTATTTTGAATTTGTTAAATAGATTTTTATATGCAAGAAATTTTCCCTCTTTCTCGATATGACATGACTGAGAATTCCAACAACACATGTAACCGTATCTTTCACAGCAATAGCTTGCAGGCGTAGAGTACAATGGTATACAAACGGATCACCGCGATCCACCCACAAATTAAGCACATGGTATATGTATGTGCCTACAGAATTCTTTATTAGACAATTCCAACGTCTGCATTTTCCATCAGCATTTCTTAGCTTAATTATAATTTAGATCGAGCTAACCATGCCATCTTCTGATGATGATTCTTCTTTGGTGGCCACAGTGGCCAATCCAGCAGAGTTCCCATTAACAAAATTACATTGTTTTCTGATTTGTCCTTGTGTTCCTGTGAGCACACCAATGTTACCCATCTTAATCATCGATGCCTTAAAGGCCTCAAAGAAGAGGGTTTGGTTACTGCTGAACTGGTTCACAATGTCAATGGTGTCTGCACCGCTTGTTGAGAACAGTTCTTGGTCGCTCTGAAGCAAGCCCTTGTGGACCAGGAGGTTGGAATAGTAGTTCTTGTCGAACGTATCGGGAGTTGTTGGGTCGAAGTTGGTCAGGTTTGTACCAGGTCCACCATTGGGGCATATTGTACGCAGTGTTGCTAAGTATGTTGTGTTGAGAGTTGGGTCAGGGTTGCCAGTACCACTGAAATTGTATAATCGCCCAACGAATACAGTGCAGTGAGCCCTTCCAAATGTATGAGCACCTGAGAAATGAAGCATGTATGATCATATGCTAATATAAAAAATTGCTATATAGTTAGAATTTTTGTCAAAAATTTGTTTGATATAATGATGTTCACAACATGACATTGCTAATCCTTAAATAAGTGAATCAAACTATATTGTTTCATTCCACGATATTTTTTTGACCTTATAGCGTGTTAAATACATACTCATCCATCATGTATGATTTTATTTCACTAGAGATTAATTTCCTACAAAGTTAAGATTTGATTTACATACCAGAGAGTGCAACTAGATCTGTAGTGTTGAGGCCTTGAGCAGCAAAGGCTGACTTAAGTAGAGTCAGATTGAAGAAAGGAGCTGGGAGGTTTTGATTAGCAAGGGTTTGGTTTGCTGTTAAACTATCCCTTCTTCCCAATGGAACTTTCCAATCGGGACCATTAGCCTGCCAATTGATGTAGTAACATTTTAAAATGGACAAAATAAAAGAAAAAGTTTTAAGCATAGCTGTCAGGTTAGACTTTGACCTTAAAACCCTTCAAAGAGCGCTCTAGGTAATTAGTTCTCAAAGATGGCTCAAACATTATCCTTGCTAATAATGTGTTTAACTAATTCTCCAACTTATTTTCTCTCTTCTTCTTTTTTTGAAAAAAAAAAAGAGTAGTTTTTAAACACACTTTATATCAATCAATATAAAAACAAATATATAATGTTAGATACAAAAATTATTCATGTATCTCTATTTATTAACATAAAATTGTTTGAAAAAAAATTTCATAATATAACATTAGAGTCTCAATTACTAAGATCAAGAATTAAATTCCTCCTATTCCCTATTATTCCATTCATGTGCCTCTACCATGAAAAGTAAGACCAAACGGACTCAAGTTCGATTTTTTTTTTCTCCCCGAAGTATTATCTTTTGGAACTAGAAAGTGAAGAATGATGGAATATTTCAACATTTTAAGAGAAATATATGCAGATTTAGGTGAGGACATACCAGAACAACAGATATTTCAGCTGCAAGGGCAAGGACATCAGCACAAGAAACTATTCCAGGACAAGCATTTTCCACCGCTGTCTTGATCTGATTCACAACATCCAAACCCCTTATTGAGTTGTTATTTGGAGCTGCACTCTGCTCGCTCACTATGGTAGCAGTGTCGTTCAACAAAATTGATCCATCACAGCCCTGTCACAAGTACGGATTACAATACAATAATCACCTTAATTATTTAAGGAAAAAATTATCCTAACACTGCATATTGAGATGAACATTTAACACCTGGAAAGAATAAATTAAAGATAAAAAAATGAGAGAGAATTAGTGAAAAATATAAAAAAAAAAGATCTTATACTTTTTGTAAAGAAAAATATTAATTGTACTTATGATACGTGGGATAGCGTATTGATTCACATCTTATTAGTCGTTGGATGAAATATGAACTTTACTTGAATGAGGTTCACATCCTATCCAACGATAGATGAGATGTGAGCCTATAGATTCTCTTACGTATTATAAATAGAAATAACATAACATTTTTGTGAAAGGGTGTCATGGTCTTTAGAATGTTAGGATGTTGAATTAATGGTTGTTTCCTTTCAACCTTTTTTTTTCTTTTTTAATGCATCCTCTCAACTTTTAAATGTACGAATATGATGCAAAGGCGAAGAAAAAGCAAGACTTTAGCGCTTTTACTTACCTTTCATATAAATTAATGTATGCATATCTTTGCATAAATGTATTTAAATATGTTAATTTATTTCCATAAAAAAATTAATTTATAAATATATTAAAAAGGTTAAAAAATATTTATTTTAAAATGAAAAAGCACTTATATAAAAGTTGAGACTTATTCTCAATTAATATCTAAAAAAAATCTAAGCACATCCCTTAAAAATGAGTTTATATATATTATTGAACTAGTGAATAGAGAGAGTTAGAACTTAGCTTCAAAAAAGAATAGAGAAAAACATTTGACACAATATAATATATAGTTGAGATAAAGACCAAAAACAAAAGTACATATACAGTAACATACTTGAACGAAGCAGTCATGAAAGTGGAGCCTGATGAGGCTGGCAAGCATACGGGGATCTGTTTTGGAGACATTTCTAATGACGTCACGTACAATCGAATGAACAGTGGGGCATGTGTTCTTGTAAAATGAGGGGTCTAGCTGTGCATCTGAGGAGAAGGGTAGTGCTGCTAGCACAACCACAGCACAGCACAAAGCTATCACTTGTTGAGGGGACCTCATGTTTCTTCTTTTCAGACTGATTGATATTTGAGTTCTGAGCGTGTTGCTGTTGCGAGACAACACGCATTAGGAGCCTCCATTTATAGAGAGGCAAATGGCCTGTGAATGCAGGGTCTCCGAATTTCCGCAAAAGATACTGTCCAATACAAAATTATGTGTATCTCCATTCGCCACGCTAAGTGGCTGATTGCTTTTGTTATTTTTAGTTTTTAATTTTTAATTTTTGTAAAAAGAATTAAAAACTAGAAAATGTAAATTGAAAATAAAAAGTAAACATATCTTAAGTTTTTGGATAAATTATCCTTATCTCCTGATATTTTTGAAAATACAATTTACATTTCTTTTAGTTATCTAACTTAGACTTATATTTTCTTTATTTGTCAAATTTTAAATATTTATATTATAATCATATTCCTAGTTCACATAACACTATTAATAAATTTAACATAATAATATTTTTATAATATTAACTACTTTTAATTAATAAAATTATAAAAATACATATAATCACTCTATTAAGTTTATAGATATTTTTATTATTTTATTAATTAAGAACCGTAAATATCATAAAAATATTATTTTATTAAGTTTAGTAATGATATTCTGTTAATAAGGAGTGTGACTGTAATATAAATACTTAAAATTTAAAAAATAGAAGGAGTGTAAATATAAATTTGGATAATTAGAAGGGGTGTGAGTTGTATTTCTACAAATCTCTAGAGAAGTCAGTATAATTTATCCTAAGTTTTTTACTTTTTTTAGAGTAATAGTTCAGAGTATAATATATGTATTTCACTGCCAAAAAAGTATAATATATGTATACAGATTTCAGATTTTTTAAAAATTATTGAATTTAAAATTTATATATAATTAAAAAAAAGTTAAAAATTGATTTTCTTAGAAGTTATTCTTTTTAATTTTTCTAAAAACACTCAAAATTTATATTTTTTTTAGATTCTGATTTTTTCAAAATTATTCACATATATGAAAAATAATATATATATATATATATAAACCTAAAAAATCCCTTTCAACAATTTGGATATTGATAAGAGCTTAATTTTTTGAGAAAAATGGTTCACTTTTACCTTATTAATAGTATTGTGCTTACTCTACGCATCGACTAACATTTTAGCGTTTTTTATTATTGAAAAAACTAAAAATTGTCGCTAATTAATATATGTTTATTGTAGTACAATACTCGCGAACACTTGTATATAGTACTACTTATTAACTTAACATACAATTTCCATGTATAAAAAACTTAACATATAATTTCAGGCCTCGCATTTGGTGCTCCAAGTTTTCCGATTTTTTTGGATTTTTTGGTACAAGGAGCAAGGTTCAAGTTTTCAACATTGTCGCTTTTGAGAAAAACCGTGTAAAAACCGACAGATCAGAGATACATAGAGTCGTGCTTTGTCTGTATAAAAAAAAAATGAAAGGAAAAAATAAAGAAAAGAAAAAATGGAGAATTTTTTTTTATATATTTACATGTAGAAAAAATAAGAAAAGAAACATATGAAAATGTGTGAATAAATCACCAGCTTCTTTAGTAGCTGTTCTTTACTCGGTAATTGTGCTTTTGAACGACCTAAGAAATTCACTTCTAAATTACCAGGTAAATGTAGAAGTACTAATCATTATAATTAAATTACATGGTAACTTATTTCAACCCTATCCGTGAACATAAATAGTTTATTCACGAATTTTAAAATATTAACCCAAATTTGAAAATTCAAGATAAGCATTAAAGATTCATAACGAAATAAATTTTAATAGTTCATGATCTTTCACGTGTAAAAACTTGATTAATTTGTGATTGTCAGTCAACAGTTTATATACGCATAAATTATTAGTAAATAAGCACGAAGTCAATATATAAATACTAGTTTTATTAACCTGTATTTAAAGAATAACAAATATTATATGAAATATTTTTGAAAAAAGCTCAAAGCAAGTAGTGGGACTAAGACTTGATTTATCATTTTCTTGGAGTTGACGTTATTAGCATTATATAATATATATGTGGTGGGAGGGAGTGCATCATATTCCTTTTTCTTTTTCATGCAAGGAGCACATCATCTTCGACCAAAGATAAGGCGTGCTTAAAATTTCAAACTTAATGCTATCTTACCAGGAAAAAAAAGCTTAAAGCTATGCCCGTGCGTACGCTGATTTTATTATTACAACAAGTTGCTTGACGGTGACATTGTTTATAGACTTCCTTTCGAATTTTCCACGTACGTATTCTTTTTGTGATATTGACTTCCCTTTGTTCGTTCTCTTCCCATTATTTGTTCCGATGTTACTCCTTTCGTTGCCATCCTAAAAGTTTAAACTAGCAATAAACGGGGTGAATTTTACCCATAATGGGCTATAAAGTCTCACATCACAATATGCTTTGCAAGATAGCATATTCGCCTATTTAACTTTCTCCTTTCTTCTCTTACATCAACGTCTGCCTTCTTTGTTTTTCCTTGTCGGACCCACAAAAAAAAAGCCTTCTATTTTCTTCTTTAAACCGAAGATAAATCAAGGTTAATTCTTGATATATAAAAATATAAATATAGGAAAATGAAAGATCCATTCATAAATTATGAGACGTGTCATAAACTTTAAGAAGAGCGTACTGCGATATTTAATTAGTATTTACAATGACTTTATGTCAAAAAGATTATGGACTGTTAAAATTGCTTCTAAGCCTTATAAACAATTTAAAATACTTCAAAGCCCTGCGTTACTCCTTAGAGATCTAATCTTATAGAATAATAATTAATTAGATGTTAATAATTCTGAAAATTCCCAAGCCAAGTCTTTATACGGCCGACAAAATGTTAAATCTAAGATGGCCGACAACTCGGGATCTTGTTCATTTGATTAGTATGTCTACCTTCTTGTGTCAGTTTTATGTCTGTTGTTTATGAACAACATGACAAATAAGCATTTAATTTGAAGCGGGGTAGAAGCAAGGGGCCTTGAGGTGACATATATAGTCCAAGCAGGTAGAAATAAATGAGGAAGCTTGCTTGTGCCTCACGAAAATTCATACTTCCAAATATTTTCAGGAAAAAGAAAAGTTATATTTGGTTTCTTATATATGTCTGTTTCATCTGGTTCTCAAATTAAATAATGACATGTAATTGTTTTTTTAAGCTGAGCACACGCTTTTAATTTTTAAGTTATTTATTTAAAGAAAGTTATTCACTCTCATTATTTGATTAAAAAATTATTGAAATAGATGTAAAAAACTTGACATAAATTTTGTTCTTATGTCTATCAGATGTGACATCATTCTCTTAATTTTTTTTATTAATATGTAATTATTATTTAACTATTTAGTTGAAAAAACTTATGGACAAAGTTAGATGATTAAAAAACTTCATTAAAAATGATTTTTTAAAATGATAAGAAATATTTATAGATCTTATTTAAGAAAGTACTATGTGTGTGTGTGTGTGTTTCATAGATATCCATCACCGAACATGATAATTGTATGTTTCATAGGTATCCACCATTGAACATGATAATTAATCATTTCACATACTATAGGTTCATTTAAGGAGATAAACGCTGATTACGAGTTTTAAATAAGTACATAGTCAATTATTTATATTTCTCTTTTATTTAATGAGTATTTTTTGTTAAAAATTTCAATTAATTTTAGCTAGATACATTGGTTTCTAGACAGTTATTTCTAGACGGAGGTACTAATATACTTCCTCTGGTCTAAAAAATAAATGTTCAATATTTAGATTTTACTCAGTCCAAAACAAGTGTCTATTTAAAAAATTAATTTCTTCTTCTTCTTCTAATACTCGTGTTAAATGGTACAGAGAGAATAAATGAGACGAGAGTATAGGGGAAAAAAATTAACAATAGTAAATACAATCAATTAAATTCATCTAAAATTAAAATATTTTTAATCATTTTTAATTTATGTGTCTAATAAAAATTTGAATATTATTTATAATGCGAGCGAGTATTATTTGAGGGCTAATTTAACAAAAAAAAATAAAAAAAATCATTATTTACATATATACACTACTGTTCACATTATTGACGAATATACACTCATTTTAATATAAAAGCAATACGTGAAACAATGTCACGTATTTCAGAATAGAGCACTACACAGAATACGTGGGAGAGCTTCACGTATTATATAACAGGTGATACTATTTCACGTAATATGTTGAACACAATACGTGAGATATTCACACGTATTATAGCCATCCCACATTTGTTGTGAACAGCTCTTGGTCTTGTGGAATGTGTCTGGTGTGGTTGGGTACAAATTGGCAAGGGTACACGACACTTTTTGCAAGATGGATTGGTGTGATAAGAGAAATTGCAAAGCCAACACAGTGAATCCTCCATTTCAATTATCATTGTTTAAACTGTGACTTCCACTTTGATGCAATTTAAAAATCATCCATGAGGTTAAAATTGGGAAGTCGAAAAGAATTAAAAAGATACTACTACTTGCTTCTGTGAAATACTATACTCACATATGAATTTAGATTTTTTACCAGATGTTGCACTTTTTTTTTTTCAATTCCACATTTGACGATTTAAGTGTTGTAATTAGAATGAAGAAAATCAAATAATAGAAAATAATTATATACTATTAATAGCATTAATGCTGGAAAATTACCTTTGGGGAAATCAATATCACTATCTTTCACTCTTTGGGATGTGAGCAATCTTGGGCCAATCTTGTCCAGATTCATCTTGGCATCTATCAAGTAGAAGGGGACAAGGCAAGATACTTAGTGACTGTAAATTGGTGAGGCGACACATGACTTCAGGCAGTGACTCTAATTCAGGGTAATTGAAGATAAAAATATACGTGAGTGATCTCAAATAATTATTCATTTAAAATATTTAAAAATAATTATCTATTTGGAAAATTTAGATAATATTAATTTTTTCACTTATACCGTTATGAAATAAATGAGATAAAATAGGCAAAGAACTAAAAAAGATAGTATAATAAAGAGAATAACTATAAATAATTAATTAACAAAAATATCACCAAAGAAAATAACTCATCATTATCTTAACCATTCATTATTATTATTATTATTAATCATTTTGACACAATCCTATAGGCGGGATGAGAATGTGAATGCATAGAAAGTGTAAACTAAACTCAAATTTGGAATTATAAATTCAGTTAAGGTCCAAATTGGTGAAGTGTAAACTACCTCCACACAAAGTGATATTTTTGTTAGTTAATTATTTATAGTTATTCTCTTTATTATACTATATTTTTTAGTTCTTTTACTATTTTATCTCATTTATTTCATAAGGGTATAAGTGAAAAAATTAATGTTATCTAAATTTTCCAAATAGATAATTATTTGTGAATATTTTAAATGAATAATTATTTGAGATCACTCACGTATATTTTGATCTTCAATTGCCCTGAATTAGAGTCATTGCCTGAAGCTATGTGTCGCCTCACCAATTTACAGTCACTAAGAGGGCGTTTGGTTTGTGAAAATATTTTCTATTTTCATTTCCTGTTTTCATTTTTTGAAAAGCATTTTCATTTTCAGATTCCAAAATCAGGAAATGCGTTTGGTTTATAGAAGCAGATCTTATTTTCAGAAAGCGAAAACAATGAAAATATGTTTGGTTTGTCTAATTTTAGAATTAAATTTAAGATAGTAATATATATTTGTTATTGAATAATAAAATAATTATATATATATATATATATATATATATATTTGATTTGTATCGATCCATCTACTAAATAAATTTATAAAAATACATCTATAAAACATTAAGACTCCGAATAAAATAAATTGCTCACTCGAAAAAAAAAAAAAAGTAACATCTGGTAAAAAATCTAAATTCATATGTGAGTATAGTATTCCACAGAAGCAAGCAGTAGTATCTTTTTAATTCTTTTCGATTTCCCAATTTTAACCTCATGGCTGATTTTTAAATTGCATCAAAGTGAAAGTCACAGTTTAAACAATGATAATTGAAATGAAGGATTCATTGTGTTGGCTTTTCCATTTCTCTTATCAAACCAATCCATCTTGCAAAAAGTGCCGTGTACCCTCGCCAATTTGGACCCAACCACACTAAACACATTCCACAAGACCAAGAGCTGTTCACAACAAATGTGGGATGGCTATAATACGTGTGAATATCTCACGTATTGTGTTCAACATATTACGTGAAACAGTATCACGTATTATATAATACATGAAGTTCTCCCACATATTCTGTGCAGTGCTTTATCCTGAAATACGTGACATTGTTTCACGTATTGCTTTTATACCAAAACGAGTATATATTCGTCAATAATGTGAACAGTAGTGTATATATATATATATATATATATGTAAATAATGATTTTTTTTTTTTGGTAAATTAGCCTTATTTGAGCGTGTAACGCTGCTCCACATATGTAAGTGAAAGGGACGTGAACAATGCAAAATGTAAGCATAAAATCCGAAGATCTACAAACCTGTTTTTGTCGGTCTTGTTTGTTTGCCTAGCTAGTTACTCCGTAATACACTGAACTTTTGCATCAAGAAAGGACAACACAATGCGCGGTAAAAATTGCTTGCTTCATCCATGTACATCTAACTTGGACAGCTAAACCTTTTTTTGGTATGAAGAATATCTAGTACCACATGTGATATATACCCCACATACAGATATCATATAAATTTTCAATTGGGATAGACTTTTTAGTGCCAGGTTGCTCATTTCTTACTCCATTCATGAACTAACTAAAATCAAACCAAAGTGCCGTGTCAAAGCTGAAATAGCTTTCCAATTTGTCATTTCAAAAGTATAAAACAAAATTAGTAGTATACAGAGTAAGGTACGTAGTTATATATATTGTCAGATCAGCTTTAGAAATCTAGGTGTATACACCCCCCAAGGCCTAATTAGCGAGGTAATTAACCAATTATTAACTACGATTGTAAGCTCAATTAACTAAAAAGTTGCTATCTAACTTTTGTTTTCAAGGGTGTGTGGTTAAGTCTATCCACCTTAAATATGAAACCACAGGTGGCCACAGAAACAGTGCAAGTCAGAGACAGAGGAGAGAAACTGATGATGAACATTACATGATTCATCAGTATACAAGAAAGAAGATCGATCTTACACAAACACAGCAACAGTTAGCTTCGGGCACATAGCATAAATGTGTGAATGAGTTATGTTATTTGTATGGAACTTTTGATTAATACATACAATATTTTTGACATAAGTATGTATAACACTGCTCTTGCATTGATATATGTGCATTTTGTTATTCTTTGGAGGCCACGTTGAATAGACCTATAATTCAGCCGATTGATTGTTAACGAAATTACAATGTCTTCGGATTTCACCTTGTGTCCCCGTTAGCACACCAATATTACCCATTTTTATCATGGAAGCCTTAAAGGCCTCAAAGAAAGCATCTTGGTCACTGCTGAACTTGTTCACAATGCTGATGCTATCTGCACCCGATGTTGAGAACAGCTCTTGGTCACTCTGGAGCAATCCCTTGCGAACCTGAAGATTGGAGTCGTAGTTCTTGTCGAGTGTGTCTGGTGTACGTGGTTGGGTCCAAATTGGTGAGGGTAGCCCCGGGTCCATTATTGGGGCATATTTGGCGCAATTCTTGCAGGTAAGTTGTGTCTAGAGTTGGGTCAGGATTGCCGGTGTTGTTGAAATTGTATAATCGGCCAACGAATGCACTGCATTGAGCCCTGCCAAATGTATGAGCACCTGAAAAAAATGAAGCATGTATAATCACTTACCCTCCGGCCAAATAAATAAATAAATAATCACATGCTCCTTTTTTTATTTCATGAAATAATCATATACTCCTCCGTCATGTGCTAGCTATCATTTTATTAGAGAAATTCTTGAAAAGTGAAAACAAGTTAAGGTGCTGGCTGAATTTAAAATGAAATGGTTGTCACTTTTTTTTTTGGGGGGGAATATATCTTATCTTAACTTTATTTCTACCTATTTGTCCACCAAAAAAACTTTATTTTCTATTTATTATTATTATTGTTGTTATTACAAAATTGCTACACGGCTAGAAAGTATGCCTGAACCGACAGACGTGTGCTGTGCGGATATCATAGAAGCAGTGACAATTAAAAGAATTGAGGACCCCACTCTTGATATTGCAGATAACAATAATAATAACAGTAACTTTATTATTATTATTACCACCTTTTTCTCGCATGGTAGGAGACAATGCTACTATTTTCGTACCTGAGAGTGCAACTAGGCCAGTAGTGTTGAGGCCTTGAGCTGCAAAGGCCGATTTAAGTTGATCCAAGGTGCTGGAAGGAGCTGGAAGGTTTTGGTTGGCAAGAGTTTTGTTTGCTGTTAGACTATCCCTTCTTCCCAATGGAACTCTCCAATCAGGACCATGTTCCTGTAAATATACACTCTTAAGACAGATAAAGTAACATCAATTCTGAATAACATGGCTATGAATGAAACTAGATTTGGCTCGTCTCTTGCTCTTGAGCCATCTTGAGGGTAACACATATTAAACCCTATTTGCCCATAAAAATTACTGGCTAAATAGCTCCAAAAAACAAAAGTTTAGTACATTTAATGCACGTGACAGTGTGTCAGTTTATATTTTATCCATTATTGGATAGGATGTAAATCGTAGTTGAATGAGGTACACACCTAATTCAATAGTACTATTAGTACATAAGATGTGAGTCAGCACAGTATCCCATACAACATATATTCAATTAACATGACTCATAGTACAAACCCTGCTTGAGGTTTTTTAAAATAGAACTTAGACGGTGTTTGGTGGCCAGATTGGTTTTTCATTCCTTGAAATAATATTCCAAAAATGTCATTTAATTTCTCAAAATTGTAGTCTTAGACATTATGTTTAGCCTTATTTGGTATGTATACTAAAATTTTGAAAATCTTGCAAATTATACATAGTAATAAATCATTTATGTGCTTGATTGGCGTTGATATTCTTGGAAATAGTAAGTAATTTTGGAAAAATTACCCCTAACAAAATGACAATGACACTGACAACTATGGTGATGTTCTAGTGACAACAATGGTTGATCGCTAATGGCAGCGATGGTCCAACTTCAGCTGTGGTTATTCATCATCGACAACAACAATTCGATGTGTTAGCCTCAATTCGATGTGACAATGGTTTAGAGTTTGGGACAATTTGGTCGTTCATTTTTACATACATAAATATTCACTTCCTATTGGAATATAAGGGTCTGTTTCGTTTGAGTTTTCAGTTTTCCAGATTTTGTGAAGGAAATATTGAAAATTTTAAAAACTAGGGGCTTGTTTGGCTTGAGTTTTCAGTTTTCTAGATTTTGTGAAAGAAATACTGAAAATTTTGAAAACTACACAATCCAGTTTTTAGTTTTTTCTTCATAAAATTCTGAAAACTGAAAAATTAAAAATAAAAATTAAAAACTATAAACTCAAACCAAACAAATCCGTAACAAATTCCAATTTTTTAGTTTCATTTCAAGTTTTTAGTGTTTCCTTCTCAAAATCAGAAAAACTGAAAACTTGAAATTCAAATTAAACAGGTCCTAATATTTCCATTAGAGATGTGAACATATGGATAAAATTTTATTCCTCGAGAATGCAACTTACCAGAGAATATCATTTTAAATCATGCATGTATCAAACATGTAAATCTTATATTCTCATAATCACATTCCCGTCAACGTAAAACATTATGCTTACCAAATGTTTCCTTAATTTCATTATTAGTTGAAAATTGTGCTACACCCCATTAATTACGAGGATATTCTAGCTAACAAAATATTCTCACTTATTTAACCAGCATTAACCCAGATTTTTTTTAAAAAAAGAAATTAAAATCCTTAACCCACATAGTCTCATTTTCCTATCACAACAACCTCTATTTTCTATTCAAAACATCCAAGAAACAAGGTCAAATTCTTCCATCCTAGGATCTTTTCTATTTTCTCATTCTTTTAATAATATCTTTTGTTTTACCTTTTGGATACGTGAACCTTGATTTAATTAAAATTTAAGATTCAATGAATAATTGTTTGAATTGCCTACTTTCCTAATATTCTAAATGTTAAATATATCTTTTGATTGCAACAAGAGAATACATATTTTATATATTTAATGTATATCTAGAAACAACTCTGGGATGGAAATCTTGTGTCCCAAACCATGGTCCCTCTCCTGTCTAGTAGTAGAAGATGATCTAAATATTAGGGGGGGGGGGGAGGCATTGGACAATTTCATGTATCACATTTTTAGCTTTAAATCATATTTAAAGGAAAATTTTGGTTAAGTTGGGCATTTTTTTTTAAATAAATCCTTGTGATAGCATCCTTTTGATTTGTTGGATATTCCCATATTCAAAGGAGTTTTCTTGGGTGCAACCGGGATGAATCTATGTGCATAATATTGGAGCTTATGCCCCCACTATAATTTGTTAATTTGTTTAGGAACATATAGATATGCATAGATTTTACCCCAATATTTTATTATGTTCATGTATTATTTTTCCCCGCAATCTAAATTTTCTAGATCCGACAATTCTTGGATAATTCTAAAAATCTATTATCGAATTATCCATTTATAATTATTGGTGTCTTAAATATTGTCCCTTATGTTCAAATTTAGGGGTATCACTTACCAATTGTTCAATAAGTGAATATTGAATATATAAATATATTTTATATTATCAATATATTAAAATTAAATTCTTTTATAAATATATTGTACATTAAATAAAATAAAAAATGAAATGTCCATGTTTAAAAATAATATATAATTTTTTATAAACTATATTTATTTGATAAGAACTTTTTAATTTGACGGTCAAATTAAAAAATTGATGCACATACAAAAAAAGTTATTCAATTAAATAAATTCACTATAACCTTAGATTAAAGATGTACGTACCGAGCCTTTATTATACCATCAAGTTGTATAACAGTCCCACAAAAAAGAGGAAAAGATACATAACAGTAACATGGGCCATTGTGTACAAATCTTCCTTTTTAATTTTCCTCGCATTCATTTTTGAGAATTAACTTCCTTTATTATACCATCAAGGTGTGGACCTATTGTTTGTTATTACGTTACCTCCTGAACCATTTTAAAACCACAAACATAGAGGCGGGCTGCGCCAAGAATCCGTTCTCAAATCTCACACCAATACATGCCCTTCACGACCTAAAAAAGAAGAAATACTTGACTTTTTTCGGCTATGTTTTTCAATATGGGATTTACACCTAAAATTAATCACAATATGGGTTTATGGTTGTTTACAAGAATATAGATTCTATTTGGTGTATGTATAGGACAAAATTTGATAGTATTGAATATGATAATATATCTGATAATATAGTATAAGGAATATATTACATAAGATTTTATCCCATCTATTGTGTAATGTCAAACATATGATAAAAATTAATTTTATAGTATTAATTAATACAATCATATCTTATTCTATGAATCAAACAGAGTCATAATGTTTTAATAAGTAAATCTCACCAATCATGAGATTTGAATTATAAATTATTATTTTTAAATCAAAGATTATCAATAGTAATATATAAATAATAAATATTATTTTTTAAATCAAATCTTATTGATGATAATATTTAAATAATAAAATATTATTTTTAAAATTAAATATCTTTAAAAGTAAGATTTGGATAATAAAATATTATTTTTAAATCAAATTTCACCAATATTAGGACAAGTAAAATATCATATTTACATAAATTTCTTCATAATATCATATATGAGGAATTATTAAATCAAAACGCCATATTAAAAATAACAAACCCCCTTTGGTTTTAATATTTTCTTTTTTTTTCCTTTTTATTCCCCCCTAAAATGCATATTCCCATGTTACTCATTGTATCCTGATGTTTGTTTTACCCAATGTAAAATAATAAAAAACCATCTAATATGGTCCTTCATGCAAGTATCTCTTTTCCAACTTAAAATGTAAATATTTTATTAAAATAAAGGATGACAATAATTGAACAATTAAGTATTTGGTTATAAAGACTTTAATATCATATTATGAATTATTTCATTAAAAAGTTTAAGTTAATAGATAGAGGTATATATAAATGATGTTATATTTAACAAAATTCGTATATAGCATCTAATTTGTTCATTTGAACTTATTAAAAAATTCACATAAATTTGTTCTTAAAAAAATAAATTTTTATTAATAATCACCTACTTATAGACGAATGAAAATCTTTTGTTCCGTCCCTTTCTTTATCTCCTAATTATTTTTTAGTATATGGAAGATGCATATTATATATTTAGTAACTTAAAAATTTTAAAATCTATTTTAATTCTTTTCCTGATATATGACAATAAATAATAGGGGGACAGAGAAGAAAATATCATTTGAGAAAAGAAGATTTTCCTCTCTTATGTATATAATTTTCTTTTTTAAATAATCAATACAATGAGACGAACAGCAAACTTGTCCCCTATTCCCCCTTTTTTTTTATTTTATAAAATAATAGCTCAAGCTAGTCAATGAAAGCTGTGAGCAAATAACCACATGTTTTGAAAATACATATTTTTTAATTTTTGAATAGAAATTTATATGAATAGTCTTTATGAAAAATATTATTTTTAGTTTTTTTTTCTTTTACAATATTTTGAAACAAATATAACCTAAATGTGCTTGTAAACAATACTGTTTTATCTCTCTTCTCCCGTTCGATCAAATTCTTCACATGGAATAAGAGAGAGCTCTAATGTGCTTGAAACTTTGATTATACCATTATACATATAAGGGTAAATAGCACAAATTAATCTTGAAATTTAATTAAATCACACTTTACCTGTATTAAATTTAAATAACTAGTAAAAATATTATTTTAATATTATTTTATTTTTTATATAGTAGTATATAACGGAAAGTGCAAGTTAAAAATATTTACATATTTAAGAAATAGAGTATTATATAATTTAAATTTTTTTATTTCATTAAATTAATAAATAACTATTGAAATTAAAGTAATTAATAAATTACATCAATATAAATTATATTTTAAAATAATAAAAATTAACCCATAATAAATCTTTAAATAATAATATGTATTTTTAAATTTATGAATGATAAATTAAAAATATTTTTATTTTATTATAATTTTACTTGTTTGCTAAATATGTACTTAAGATTAGAATTATTTGTAATAATGAGAATTATAATTTAACACTTTATAATAAAATATATATTACAATTATTATAAAAATATTAAAATTAGTTATTATAATTTTATTTTTTGCTAAATATTTTATTATACATGACTCCTACAGTATGAAAATGATGAATCAAACAGATGAATGGTGAAGAGTCAAATTTGGAAGCTTCCGCTTGAAGCTTATTCCACAAACTAGTCTCTGTTAAATAGTAAGAGACCCTTACTTACGCTGAGATTATCTTCTACATCATTACATTTATTTAATTAATTATTTATTAAGTTAAATCAACCACTATTATATGTGCAAGTAGAAGACTTGCTACAAGGCGAAAACACACGAGTTCGAGATTTTCGGGGATGAATGGATCAACCCCACCTCTATCGGTCCGGTTTGTCTGCAAGGTTGCTGACCTTTGGCAAGGAAAAGGATATCTTGCGGTAAAAGTAATGCTTGCTTCATAATCCAAATTTGACAACTGAATTTCTTATGGTCTGAAGAATCTCTAGAACCATACAGCGTTATGATTAATTGATTATTACCATTTACGTTTTCTCAAACTTTTAGTTAGGATATCAAACCTAAATTAAACCTTTAGACTTTTGGTGTGTCCGACCGGTTGCACATGAGGACACTCGTAGGGTTTATATTCCATCTATCAATTGACTAGCTAGATTTAAGTAAGATTAAAGAGAAAATCCACAAGAGGAAGGACTGATTTTATATTCATGACACTCGTAGGGTTTATATTATATTATATCAATTTATTCATTTCTTCACTGCTCTTCTTTTCTATCGAATCAAAGTTAATCATTACAATATAGATATGATTGCTGTAAACCATACTTTATAGAGATGCATATCGCCATGCATGTCACTGAAATTAAGACGAGTAATCCAAAAGAGTTGGTTGACTATTATTATTTAGGCGGATTCTATCTCATATATCACATGTATGCATGAGGCGGTTTCGCTAATACTTTCTCCGTCGAGTCTATTTAATTTTACTTAATTAAATTAATTTTATATGTTCATTGACTTCTAAGTATTATTTTATTTCAATCCACAGTCAACAACTCCCTGCCTCGTTTGTGTATTCTAGTGACTTTGCTATAGGTTATTGCTTATTCCTTTCATACTTTATTATTTAATGTTAGAAGGACCCGTTCTGGCTTACTCCTTGTTTGGAAAGATTCCCATGAACATGCTTCTACGATCAAGTTTGATCCCGAGTGAAAAGAATGCTTTATTTATATGTATAGGGTTAGTATTAAGTTATATCGATATAACTTTGCTTAAAGTTACAAAAATTATTTAAGTAAATTAAAGTTACATCACTTAAATTTTCAATAAAATTATTTTTTTACTAATTCAATTGTTGAATTACAATTACCTATTATAAAGATTATTTATGTTAAATTTCACAAAAATTGAAGATCAATAGCAATGTAATATATATATATATTACATTAATTTTGATGTATATAAAAATTATACCAACTAATTTTAGATTAATTTAAAATTTTACATACTTGATCTATATGATGTGAGCTTCTAATTTAATGGTAGTTTTATAAAAATTTACACCTATAAAAAATTATACAATGGTGTAACATTTTTTTAAAGTGACATCGATATAATTTAATTCTAACCCATATATACTCCTTGGTCTCAAAAATTTATTTATTTGCCATATATTGGCATTCTTATATTTGTTGTAAAACCACCCGCTCAGGTACCCTCCGCAACATAATTTATATTCAATTTTTCTTCCTTTAATTTTATGTTTGATTGTAGCTAGGTTCATTTTTATCTTATTATTATTTATTAATTTATCTATCTTCTATATGATAAACTCTCAATTATAAATTATTTAAATTTAAGCAACTACCTTCGTTTAACAAATGCCTATATTAATCTTTACACAATAAAAACATAGAGGCTTGAACTTGAAAATTGTTTTTGTAAATTGTCTAGATTGTCCTAGCACTAAAAGTCTAAAGTTTCTAGATTGTCCTGCTACTTTCTATATATATATAAAAGAAACATTCTTTGTATCACTTTTTGGATATTTTTTAGAAAACATCTTAAATATCTCTTACGCTGTGTTTGGTAGCTTCTAAGACACAAAATATAGAGATAATAGGGGACACAAATCTATTTAATTATAAAGATATATACAAAAAGATATTATTGCTTGTCTTGCAACATAATGCAGAAAATTCTTGTACTTCCAAAATGTAGAAATAGTAGAGACAAGACACTAAAATAGAAATTTAATATTTTCCTCTTATTCTTCATTGTCATGGGTGGTTGAGCGGTTGGCGGCAACTTTCCGATGGCATTTTGGTGACAATCGATGACTTTTCTATAACTGATGGCAGCGGTTCGATAGAAGTAAATAATATCTTAAACATATATTTTTTTCATGTCTTTAAATTTTTACACAAGATACAAAGACAGTTATCATGTCTTGCACACCACCATCAAATATGATATATAGATAATTGCTTTTATGTTTTTATTTCTACTGTATCACTGTCCCTGTCTCAACCGTTTAGAGACTCTCCAAATATAGCGTTAGATATTTTTTGTGAGTGAATTTCAATTTTTCTCTCAATTTTTAAAAACATCTCATGCTGTTTTTGGGATGAATCTACTAGCAAACGTTAACTGCACATACTTGCACCAAAATTTGAGGATATCTTTCTTTAAAGTTGACTAGTACATAGTAATTGGCTCTTCAAGGGAATAGGCTTCGAGTAGTTGCTGTTTCGTAGTTCGGGGTCTTATTTGGGTTTGCCAGTGGTGATTTTAAGCTCTATATTTTTACTTTGAGTATTGTGGTTTCTCTGCTTCGTTTTTATCTTGAGTATCTTTGTTGTATCTACAGCTTTGCTTTCTTATGCGAGGGTTAAGCATATTTTAACTATCTGTAAAAATAATATAATATTAAAGTGTAAAAATATTTAATATTTTAACAGAATTAGAAATTAAATAAAAATATTAAGGACCTATTTGATTTAAGTTTTCAATTTTCAATTTTTCAGTTTTTTCAAATTTTATGAAGGAAAAATATTGAAAATTATAAATTTCAAATTTCAATTTTTATTTTCAGATTATGATTTTCTTCATAAAATCTAAAAAACTGAAAAATTAAAAAAAAAAACTGAAAATTAAAAACCCAAATCAAACATACTTAAATATTCTTAATCAATGGTTCAATTCGGACACTTGTTAACGAAACAATAAATGTTTATACAATAGGGATTTTATTTTGGGATGATTGTGGTGGGTTCCACTGCCGTGTTTTCAACATACGTTGCAAACTTTCCAACTTCTAAACATCAAACCTTGTAAAGTGCTGCGCACCTAACAAGGTGCAATGTATACATTTTGAAACGAATTTGGAAGGTTTTGTTTTACTCATTTCCGTTCAAACTATTTGTGAAATTTAGATAAATATAATTATTAAAAAACTGATAAATAATATAATAATAAAATATTTCCATATAAAATTATATTATATAGACTAATATGTCTTTATGATTATTAATTATGGAACATATCAAATGGTTAAAAATAAAAGGCCAGTTATACTGATGGTTATTAATTATTCAAGAATATCAATGGAATAAAAAAATATCTTATTATAATATAAAATTAATAAACATTTTGAAAGATAATATTATCTAAAAACATATAAATATTCTAAAAAAGAGGAAGTAAGAGACAAATTGATTAACCGAGGACAAAAATGGAATGGGGAAAGCAATTTTCTTAGCGATGTCCATGCGTCAGCGAAGTAAGAATGTTTCGTATAGTGGTGGTGGTACTGAAACTAATAAATATTGTGAAAGGAAAGTTATTTTGAAACACGTGAGACAAATGTCTTAAAATTGATAATATAGAAAAGTTAAATGAAAATATCTTACAACCGAGGCGTAAATAAATAAATGTTTTTTAATTATTTAATTGATAAATATTTTTAAAATAATTTATTATTAAAATTAAGGTTATTAATTAAATAAAAATACTTATCTTTAACTAATAAATTTAATTGTGATTGAACTTATAATCTAGTGAATGTGATTGTCTTCTATATCATTTGAATGAGAAATCCCGTTCCAAGTCTACCATCTCCTTTTTTTTCAATCTCCTGGGAAGAATTCCCAATTATAATATTTTTTTTAAAAAAAATTAACAAAGTTAAAAGTGAGATCCTTTTATTAATTACAACAAAGTTATTTTCTTTGTGCAACAATTTTTCATGGAAAGTTAATTTATCATAAGTAACTGCTTATAGCAATTAAATTTGTCTATAATTTTTTTATTAGCTTTTTTCTTTTTATTAGCAAATTTGTCTAAACTTTGGCAGATATTTTCTTCAACCCATGAATTTTGGCTTACTGCTGAGTAGTTAGTTCTTAACTGATATTTTTAGTTAGCTTTCTGTGACAGTTCGTTTGTCTTTGAGCACTTAGTTCGAATTGTTATAAACAGCCTCTGTTACGAGTTGATACAACTAATAATATTCATTCTCTCACATCTCTGACTCCCAATATGGTATCAGAGCATAAAAAATAATAATAAAAAAGTTTCACAAAAAATTATTTGTTATAATAATGTAAATAAAGATATATTGAAAACATAAAAATATTGAATACATAGTTCAATTATTTAATGATTAAAAGACTATTTGATTGATATATGAGCATTATACCTATATAGTTTATAAAGGGGATTGGATCCTTTCATAACTACTTTTGGGGTTTCCTCATCATATTGAATTATTTTTTCGAGTCCATTAACATATTTTATAAAAATGATGGATAAAATTTTTAAAAACAAACTTTTTCCAATAATCTTCACTTCACTTTGAAACGACGAAATAATCGGTCTATCTACTAATATATCTTTGTCCACCCGCACATTTATATTTTACCTTAATTTTAGTTTGATTTTTTCAAAAAAATATCTATATTAAAATTTATATTAAAAATAAAAAATGTGGATTGATACACTAGTATTAAATAATGAGCTAACACTGAATGATTTGGATAGTGTCCTTGGCTGAATTCCAAGCCGAATGGATGATCATCAGCAGTGACCGTCTTGAGCGGTGAAAAATGAAAGGCTTCCCTAGCTAGCACTTAGATCGTTGAGCTGTTGAGAATGACTTGTACAAATTATTCTCATGTCCAGGTCAGTAAAACTGGAATGTGTCTAATGTTTACAGGAACAAATACAGATTGGTGTGTCCATAGTGGAGGTTCTAAAGGCAGTGGTACTCATGATCATTGAGCTCATTATGGAAGGGAGGTAACGATCAAGCAACATAGTAACCTATAAGATTCTCGTATCCTTTTCTTGTGGTCCTGAATGGTCCTTTACAATTTCATAGTGCTAACATGTTTTATACGACAGTTGAATGAGGTAAACGTACTTCTAGGTAGATCCAACATATCATTGGACTTTACCTAGATGCAATCTTTATAGGCTTAGCGTTGGGCTTTATTTGATATTTCTAGGTCTTTGCTAAATCTTTTAGCCTTCCAAAAGCGGCTCATAAAAAAAAATAATAGTATTATTTGATAAAATAATATATAAATTATTTTTAATAAGAAGAAGCTTTTGTAGTAGTGTTTGATCAATAAATTATAAAATTATTATTAGAATCTAGAGTAAAGTGATTAAAATAATAGATATGAATATTAAAGGAGGTAATTTCTATTTTATTGTTATTAATTAGGAATTATATTATTCTTTTTAACTTTTAGAGATCATAAGTTAACTTAAGCACTACATACGAGACCATCTCAAAAGTAACTCAATTTTCTTGTTTATTAGAGAGAAAGAATTGGCTTATGGTGCTTTTCATAAGCAAAAGCACTTTCTTGAAGAGCACTATCAAATCAAGTCTTAATATCCAATCTTTTTGAATTAAGTGTTAATCCAGTTCACAAGCATCCCATAGCTCTTAATTGAATTGATAGTGGTTGATGATGTTTGCGTATTTAGAGCGTATGTGCAAGGCAATAGAGAAGGAATGGAGAGACTAAAACTATGACAAAGATAAAACATGATGAGATAGGTGTAAAAGTATAAAAGAATGAGAGAGGTAGATGAAATAAGACTTATATGAGGTAGATAAAATTAGAAAAGAGTAAATTGATTTTCGTTAATAAAGAAATGTTTATGAGGTGAGTACAATTAGAGCAAGTTTGGGTTCAACTTGATCCTGAATCTATCTCTATTTGCATTAATTTTTTTCACCTTGTTTTGAGAGAAGATTGAGATTAAATAAGTGGATATAAGTTGTCATCTCTATGTATTGGCATTTTTTAGGAGAGATGATTTATATTTACGATAAAATTAAGTTTTACTTTTTGATTAAAATATACTCATCATTTATTTGTGTTTTTTATTAATATTTTATTTTGAATTTGTTATATATATATATATATGCTAGAATTTTTCCCTCTTTCTCAATATGACATGACTATGAATTATAACAACACATGTAACCGTATCTTTCACAGCAATAGCTTGCAGGCTTAGGGTACAATGGTATACAAACGAATCACCACGATCCACCACAAATTAAGTACATGGTATATGTATGTGCCTACAGAACGCTTTATTAGCCAATTCCAATGTCTGCATTTTAGCTTAATTATAATTTAGATAGAGTTAACCATGCCATCTCCTGATGATGATTCATCTTTGGTGGCCACAGTGGCCAATCCAGCACAGTTCCCATTAACAAAATTACACTGTTTTCTGATTTGTCCTTGTGATGTTCCGGTGGGCACCCCAATGTCACCCATCTTAATCATCGATGCCTTAAAGGCCTCAAAGAAGAGGGTTTGGCTACTGCTGAACTTGTTCACAATGTCAATGGTGTCTGCACCGCTTGTTGAGAACAGTTCTTGGTCGCTCTGAAGCAAGCCCTTGTGGGCCAGAAGGTTGGAATAGTAGCTCTTGTCGGCTGTATCGGGAGTTGTTGGGTCGAAGTTGGTCAGGTTTGTACCAGGCCCACCATTGGGGCATATTGTACGCACTGCTGGTAACTAAGTTGTGTTGAGAGTTGGGTCAGGGTTGCCAGTGCCACTGAAATTGTATAATCGGTCAACCAATACACCGCAGTGAGCTCTTCCAAATGTATGAACACCTGAAAAATGAATAAAATCAGATGTAAAAGATTACTGGATAGTTAGAATTTTTGTCAAAAATTTGTTTGATATGATGATGTTCACAACTTGACATTGCTAATCCTTAAATAAGTGAATCAAATTATATTATTTCATTCCACGATATTTTTTTTGACCGTATAGCATGTTAAATACATACTCATCCATCATGTGTGATTTTATTTAATTAGAGATTAATTTCCTACAAAGTTAAGACTTGATTTACATACCAGAGAGTGCAACTAGATCTGTAGTGTTGAGGCTTGAGCAGCAAAGGCTGATTTAAGTAGAGTCAGATTGAAGGAAGCAGCTGGGAGGTTTTGATTAGCACGGGTTCGGTTTGCTCTTAAACTATCATTTTTTCCCAATGGAACTTTCTAATCGGGACCATTAGCTTGCCAATTGATGTGGTAACATTTTAAAATGGACGAAATAAAAGAAAAAGTTTTAATCATAGCTGTCAGGTTAGACTTTGACTTTAAAACCCTTCAAAGAGCGCCCTAGCTAATTAGTTCTCAAAGATGGCTCAAACATTATCCTTGCTAATAATGGGTTTAACTAATTCTCCAACTTATTTTCTCTCTTCTGTTTTTTTTTTTGAAAAAAAGAGAGTAGTTTTTCAGAAAAAAAATGGAAAGCAGAAAAACAGGTTCGAACCTCCTTTTTTTTTTGGGAAAAAAAGCATCAGATTCCTAATATTTTTAAACTTAATTTTTTTAGAGGCTAATACTTTTCTACAAAAAAAAAAAAAAGAAACACACTTTATATCAATCAATATAAAAAATATATAATGTTACATACAAAATCATTTATGCATCTCTATCTATCAACATAAAATTGTGTGAGAAATAATTTTATAATATAATATCATAGTCTCAATTACTAAAATTAGAAATTAGAAAGTTTGATTTTTTTTCTCCCTGAAGTATTATTTTTTGGAACTAGAAAGTGAAGAATGATGGAATATTTCAACATTTTAAGAGAAATATATGTAGATGTAGGTGAGGACATACCAGAAGAACAGATATTTCAGCTGCAAGGGCAAGATATCAGAACAAGAAACAATGCCAGGACAAGCATTTTCCACCGCCGTCTTGATCTGATTCACGACATCCAAAGCCCTTATTGAGTTGTTATTTGGACCTGCTCCTTGCTCGCTCAACATGGTAGCAGTGTCGTTCAACAAAATTGATCCGTCACAGCCCGGTCACAAGCACGGATTACAATACAATAATCAGCTTAATTATTTAAGGAAAAAATTATTCGAATAAGGGATATTGAGATGGACACCTAACATCTTATAAAGAATAGAAAAATAAAAACGGAGAAAAAATTAGTGAAAAATAAAAAATGAGTTTTATATTTATTGTGAAGAAAAAGTTATTTGTACTTGTGACGTATAAGATACTGTATCGATTCACATCTTATCCATCATTAGATGAGATATAGACTTTATTTAAATGTGATCGACGCCTCTTTCAATAAAAATGAAATATGAATTAATACGGTGTCTTATACATTATAAATATAAATAACATAATTCCTTCACGAAAGGAGCCTCTTGGTGTTTAGAAAATTAGGATGTTGAATTAATGGTTGTTTCCTCTCAAATTTCTTTCTTTCTTTTTAATCCATTCTCTCATCTTTTAAATGTACGAATATGATGCAAAGGCGAAGAACAAGCAAGACTTTAGCATTATTTACCTTTCGTATAAATTAATGTATGCATATCTTAACATAAATGTATTCAAATACATTAATCTATAAATATATTAAAAAAGTAAAAATAATATCTATTTTAAAATGAAAAATGTACTTATATAAAAATTGATACTTATTCTCAATTAATAATATCTGAAAAACATCTAAGGACATCGCTTAAAAATGAGTTTATATATGTTTATATATATAAGTAATTGAAGTAGTAAATAGAGTTAGAATAGAGAGAAACATTTGACACCATAGTTGGGATAAAGCGATGAAGACCTAAAACAACAGTATAAATAAATACATACATATATAGTAACATACTTGAACGAAGCAGACATGAAAGTGGAGCCTGATGAGGCTGGCAAGCATACGGGGATCTGTTTTGGAGACATTTCTAATGACGTCACGTACAATTGAAGGAACATTGGGGCCTGTGTTCTTGTAAAATGAGGGGTCTAGCTGTGCATCTGAGGGGAAGGGTAGTGCTGCTAGCACAGCCACAGCACAGCACAAAGCAGTCACTTGTTGAGGGGACCTCATGTTTCTTCTTTTCAGATTGATATTTGAGTTCTAAGCAAGGTTCTCAATATCGAACTGGACATTGGATCAGTTAAGGAAAGATTTAACTGGGCTCCAATCTATATATAATGAAATTTATATTTATATAAATATATAAAAATATAAAATAAAATATATGTTATAAATAATTAAAAATTAAATTAGACAATAATAAAATTTATAAAATATAATATAATTTATCTCTTAATTAAAATAAATATTATCCATATGGATCAAATCTCGTAGTTACTAATTCTCATGCCAAAAAAGAAAAAAATTAGGAAAAATGATATTTTAGACTTAAAAAAAATGTCATTTTGTATTCTTTTATAAAGAAAAAATTGATTTGACCTAGCCGGATTGATTTGCCTGATTTATCGATTTCTGTATAGTTCAAAATGGTTCTTGATCGATTTTTTTTTCACTACTCTTAGGGATTAACTCAAACCGAATAGCAAGTTAGTTTTCGATTCAATAAATCCGATTGACTGGTCTGGTCCGATTTCCGGGTTCTGAGCTTTTGAGCGTGTTGCTGTTGCGAGACAGTGTAACGTCCGGGGACGAGGACGAGGAGTGATCGCCGGTGCAAAGAGGGCACGGACAAGGAGCGGCTCCTCACGAAGGTCTTCTAAGCGGAGGGGTACATGAATGAACCGATTACACACCCGAATGAGAGGGATCCTGAGACTGTATAGGTATAGGACTATACAGTTGAGGAGGGCTTATATGAATTTATTCGTACTACCTATACCAACAAGATGCATCTTCTTTTCGGTAGCCTAAACTGAAAGAACTCCACAGTTAAGCGTGCTTGACCTGGGGTAATTTTGGGATGGGTGACCTCCTGGGAAGTTTTCCTAGGAAGCGTGTGAGTGAGGACAAAGCATCTTTGAAAAAGACCGTGTTGGTTTGTGGGGTTAGTCGTCAATCCATAAAGCGGCGGGGATGTTACAAATGGTATCGTAGTGCACCTCTCCCAGTACGGTGTGGTTCGGGGACGAACCAGGCGGAAGCTGGTGGGCATGTAACGCCCGGGGACGAGGACGAGGAGTGATCGTCGGTGCAAAGAGGGCACGGACAAGGAGCGGCTCCTCACGAAGGTCTTCTAAGCGGAGGGGTACATGAATGAACCGATTACACACCCGAATGAGAGGGATCCTGAGACTGTATAGGTATGGGACTATACAGTTGAGGAGGGCTTATATGAATTTATTCGTACTACCTATACCAACAAGATGCATCTTCTTTTCGGTAGCCTAAACTGAAAGAACTCCACAGTTAAACGTGCTTGACCTGGGGTAATTTTGGGATGGGTGACCTCTTGGGAAGTTTTCCTAGGAAGCGTGTGAGTGAGGACAAAGCATGCTGAAAAGACCCGTGTTGGTTTGTGGGATTAGTCGTCAATCCATAAAGCAGCAAGGGATGTTACAGACAGCACATTAGGAGCCTCCATTTATAGAGAGACAAGTGGCCCGTGAATGCAATGTCTGCGAATTTCCGTGAAAGATACTGCATGTTCGTAAAGTACCAATCCCATATAAAATTATATCTTCCACGTTAAGTTTTTTCAGAGTAATAGTTCACAGTACAATATATGTAATTCACTACCAAAAAAAGGTATAGTATATGTATACAGATTTCAGATTTTAAAAAAATTATGAAGTTTAAATTTTATATATAATTAAAAAATAAAAAAATTGATTTTCTTAGAAGCTATTCTTTTTAATTTTTCTAAAAAAGTTTAAAAAAAAATTTAGATTCTGATTTTTTTAAAAATTATTCACATATATGAAAAATAATTTTTCTAAATATATATAATATTAACCTAAAAAATCTCATTCAACACTTTGGATATATCGATCAGAGTTTAAATTTTTGAGAAAAATTGTTCACTTTTACGTTATTAATAGTATTGTGTTTATTACTCTACGCATTGACTAACATTTTAGCGTTTTTTATTATTGATAAAACTAAAAGTTATCGCTAATTAATATATGTTTATTGTGGTACAATCCTCGGGAACACTAGTATATAGTACTACTTGTTAACTTAACATACAATTTCCATGTCAAAAAAACTTAACACATAATTTCAGGCCCCGCATTTGGTGCTCCAAGTTTTGCGATTTTTTTTTGGATTTTTTGGTACAAGGAGCAAGGTTCAAGTTTTCAACATTGTCGCTTTTGAGAAAAACCGTGTAAAAACCAACAGATCAGAGATCCATAGAGTAGTGCTTTGTTTGGATTAAAAAAAAATGAAAAAACGGAAGGAGAAGAATGAATGTAAAGAAAAGAAAAAATGGAGAATTTTTTTTATATATTTAGATGTAGAAAAATCAAAAAAGAAATATATGAAAGTGTGTAAATAAATCACCAGCTTCTTTAGTGGCTGTTCTTTACTCGGTAATTGTGCTTTCGAACAAACTAAGAAATTCACTTCTAAATTACCAAGTAAACATAGATAGTTTATTTACGAATTCTAGAACATTGACCCAAATTTGAAAATTCAAGATAAGCATTAAAGATTCATAACGAAATAAATTTTAATAGTTCATGATCTTTCACGTGTAAAAACTTGATTAAGTTGTGATTGTCAGTCAACAGTTTATATACGCATAAATTATTAGTAAATAAGTACGAAGTCAATAAATAAATACTAGTTTTATTAACCAGTATTTAAAGAATAACAAATATTATATAAAATATTTTAAAAAAATTCAAAACAAGTAGTGGGACTAAGGCTTGCCTTATCGTTTCGTCGGAGCTGACGTTGTTAACATTATATAATATATATGTGGTGGGAGGGACTGCATCATGTTCCTTTTTCTTTTTCATGCAAGGAGCACATCATATTCGACCAAAAATAAGGTCTGCTTAAAAGTTAAAACTTAATGCCATGACCGTGCTTACCCTGATTTTATTATTTCAACAAGCTGTTTAACAGTGACATTGTTTACAGACTTCCTTTTGAATTTTCCACGTACGTATTCTTTTTGTGCTATTGACTTCCCTTTGGCCGTTCTCTTCCCATTATTTGTGCCGATGTTACCACTTTGGTTGCTATCTTAAAAGTTTAAATTAGCAGTAAACAGGGTGAATTTTACCCATAATGGGTTATAAAATCTCTCATCACAATTGCTTTGCAAGAAAGCATATTCACCTATTTAACTTTCTCTTTTCTTGTCCCACATCAACATATGCCCTTTTTTCCTTGTCGTATCCAACAAAAAGACCTTCTCTTTTCTTCTTTAAACCCAAGATAAATCAAGGTTAATTCTTCATATATAAAGATATATTAGGGCACATCTGTTTTAAGATTTGAAATTATATTTTTAGAAATCGTATTTTTAGAAATGATATTTCTGAAAATGTTATTCACATGTATCTTTAAAAAATTATTTATTTAGTATTAAACATTCTTGAGATTATTTATTAAAATTTTCATGAATAAATTTAAAACTTGATTATTTTATAATCTATATTCCTAGAATATATGTTATAATTTTTAAAATACCCTTAACACATTAATTTCTAGAAAAAAAAAATATAAATTCAGAAATATTAGCTAATCAATATAAAATTATAACAATTAACTTTCTCAAATTTGTCCATCTCATCCATATCAAATAATTAAAGAAAATGAAAAAAAATTATATCAAATAAAAATTACACTTCCAATAACAAAAAAAAGAAAAAACAAACATAAAGAGAGAAAAAGTTAAATAATTGGGAGATGATTTAATAGTTATAGTTAATAATTCTGATTCTCAAACTATGAGAATTTGTTCCCACCTTTTAACTTGAGAATAAGATTTTACTAAATTATGGATAAATATTTTTTCATGGAATAATTAGTATCATAAAAAATTTTAAAAAATTTATAGCAAATATAGGAACACATTATTCCTAACTATCTATTTTCAAGAATAATTATATATAACCTAAAACAAATGCCCCGTTAATATAGGAAAATGAAAGATCCATTCATAAATTATGAGACGTCATAAACTTTAAGAAGAGCGTACTGCGATATTTAATTAGTATTTACAATGACTTTATGTCAAAAAGATTATGGACTGTTAAAATTGCTTCTAAGCCTTATAAATAATTAAAAATACTTCAAGGCCTTGCGCCACTCCTTGGAGATCTAATCTTATAGAATAATAATTAATTATATGTTAATAATTCTGAAAAATTCCCAAGCCAAGTTTTTCTATAATATATGTCAACCACTAAATGTTAAATCCAAGATGGCCGACAACTCGGGATCTTGTTCATTTGATTAGTATGTCTACCATCCTATGTCAGTTTTATGTCTTTTGTTTATGAGCAACACGGCAAATAATATAAGCATTCAATTTGAAGCGGGGTAGAAGCAAGGGGGCTTGAGTTGACATATGTATAGTCCAACCAGGGTAGAAATAAATGAGGAAGCTTGCTTGTGCCTCAAGAAAATTCATACTTCCAATTATTTTCAGGAAAAAGAAAAAAATTACATTTGGTTTCTTATATATGCCTGTTTAATCTTTTTCTCAAAATTAAATAATATAATGATATGTAATTGTTTTTTTAAGGTGAGTACACGCTTTTAATTTTTAAGTTATTTATTTAAAGGAAGTTATTCACTTGTCATTGTTTGATTAAAAAATTATTGAAATAGATATAAATAATTTGATATAAATTTATTCTTATATCTCTGCTCCCAAAAATAAATATTCAGTATTTAGATTTTACTTAGTCCAAAACAAATGTCCATTTAAAAAATTTAATTAACGTTAATTTTTTTTTCCTTCTGCTAATATCCATGTTGAATGGCGCACAGAGAATAAATGAGAGAAGAGAGCATAGGAAAAAAATTTAAAAAGAATAATTTTATACGATCAATTAAATTTATCTAAAATTAAAATATTTTTAATCATTTTTTAATTTCTGTTTCTAATTAAAATTCGAATATTATTTGTAATGCGAGTGAGTATATATTATCTGCGGGTGTAACGTTGCTCCACATATGTAAGTGAAACGGACGTAAACTGTGCAAAATGTAAGCATAAAATCCAAAGATCTTCAAACCTGTTTTTGTCGGTCTTGTTTGTCTGCCGAGCTGTTTTCTCCGTACTACTGAACTTTTGCATCAAGAAAGGACAACACAATACACGGTAAATATTTTTTTTTATAACAAATATGTAATAAATATATAAATTATAAAATAAACCTCGTATATTTAGATTTATTATAAATATTTTATTATTAATTATTATATAAATATAATTTTTATTCAATAATTAATAAATAAGAAGGTTAATAATAAATTCATATATATATGATCCACCATAAAATCTATCTGATAAGGAATGCTGGCTTCATTCATCCACATCTACTTTGAACAGCTATAAATTTATTTGATTTGCTGTTCCTAAATTTTATAAAAAAAATTAAAAATTAAAAACAGCAAACAAAATAAACCCACGAAGAATATCTAGAGCCACGTGATATATACCCCACATACAGGTATCATAATTTATCACGTTCTCTCTCAAATGTTCAGTTGGGATAGACTTTTTAGTGGCAGGTTGCTTATTTCTTACTCCATTCGCGAACTAAAATCAAACCGAAGTGCCGTGTCTAGGCTGAAAAAGCATTACAATTTGTCATAAAAAAGTATAAAACAATATTAGTATACAGAGTTAGATCGTTATTTTTATATACATATTGTCGGATCAGCTTTAGAAATCTAGGTGTCTATTTCCCCAAGTCCTAATTAGCGAGGTAACCAATTATTAACTACGATTGTAAGCTCGATTAACTAAACAGTCGCTATTTAACTTTTGTTTCCAAGTGTGAGTGGTTAAGTCTATCCTCCTTATATATGAAACCAGAGATGGACACAGAAACAGTGAAAGTCAGAGACAAGAGAGAGAAATTGACGATGAACATTACATGATTCAGTATACAAGAAAGAACATCGATCTTACACAAACACAGCAACAGCTAGCTTCGGGCACAGTAGCACAGAAGCACCTTAACTTAATTTTTTGTGAATAATATTTCTTAATGTTAATAAATGTATAACCAAAGGGTAATTGTTTACAAAAATTTAAGTTAAGGTCCTATTAGGAATATTACCTTATTAAGAGACTTCTCTCACTCTTTTTTTTTTTTTTATGTTTCTAGATAACATGGATAGTGATAAGCAGTAAAATAGATGTAGCATTGGATTTAATTTCTAAGTAATCAAATTCTATTATGTGTGTTAGATAGAATCTTTACTATCTGCTACTAGAATTTGATTATGTTATATTATTGTATTAAAGTGTTTCTTTATGTATCTTGAATGTGTAATATGTACTATATCCTATAATTGATAAAGTATATTTTATATAGATGATAGTTAATAGTTTTACTGTTATGTTAGAAAAGAATCATTCTTTGTTATTTGAAAAAATTACCTTTGGATTGTTGGAAGAAAGTGTGCTAATGTAAAAGTGTAATTCGAAAAGGTTTTGGCTCGAAAAGACTTGATATTTGAGCGTGTCCATTGCGACTCACCTCTCTTTCCTAAGAGTCTATCAGGTGCATGATTTACAGTTGATATACATTATTTTAGTATATGATTACAAATAAAAAATAATCATGGCAGTTTTTTAAAAAAAATTCCCTGCAAATTTTAGGTTACAGGTTAATAGTATTATGCTAACTAACTATTATCTAAAATAATAATAATAATAATAATAAATAAGTTGAAAGAATTAGAGCTTAGTAGAGTGTTACATACACCACAAATATAAATGATAGATATCTAAGTAAATCCTAACATAATCTTAGGAATGATATAAAAATTAATTTATAAAGAGCATATGTGATAAAAGGAAAGTTTAGCATGCCATATCTTTTCTAATTCTAACAATATCTACAATACTTATACAAATACTAATATCAATGATAATCACAAACAATATTGAATATGATAGATTTGATAAGATAATATTTTCAAAGTTTAAAAATCAAATATCATATCACAAACTGAATATCATATTACATAAAAAGATTAAATATCAAATTCAAATAAAAACTAAACATTGGCATAGAAAAATTATTGATGTATAAAATTACTACAAATTTTATATTTTATTTTTTTCTTTTGAGATTGATATTTTCTTTGATAATTTAAATTTTACATGATTTACTATTTCACATAAATTTAAACTAGAGATTTATATATATATTCATTCTTTTGATTTATTTATTTTTTATATATAATATCTTTCCTATTTTTTTAAAGGCATTTAAATGTCTCTTCAGTTTTATCTAACTCTTCCGAAGTCTAGGCATATCCTTCATAAAGACATTCATTTTCGAGATATTACATTAACATTATCTAGTGTTCCACATACCAATGCATACTTTTGTTTTTGGTTTCTAAGTGTATTCACTGCTGACAGCTGTGATCAAAGCATACAATATTATGTTATATCAAATACTATCATGATTTTCCTATTACGAAAATTCTAATCTTAAATTGCCAAAAATAAAATCACTTTTATTTTACTTCTTTACAAATTAAAATTAATATTATTAACTAATGATTTATTAATTTTATTTATATATGTATATATATTATATACAAACTATAGCTACAGTAAAAATAACAAAAATTATTGTCACAATTATTAATATCCGCACTAGCATTTTATTAAAACAATTATTGCTAATTGCAAAACTAAGAACGGTTTCCCAACGTAATTCCTAATTTTTTTTTGGGTGAGTTGTGCAATTTAAATAAATTTGTCCATTACAAGACTAACGGAAGAAGGACCATCAAGGTCCATGGTCCATGTAAGAAAGACCCTAGTTCCATTGTTTTTGCAATTTCAGCTTGTTTTTAAGCCTACTTGCCAGGTGGCATTTAACCTGGGGCTCGCTGCCACAGGACTACGACGGAGCATGCATTGAAAGCTATTAGATTGTCATGGTTTACGAGGTTGTGTAAGGACACTAAACTTGTAACCGGCTAATCTAGGAAATATAAAAAATTTCATATTTTCTAAAACCACCCCTTGTCTTGTTTGCTAATAGTTTGGGTTTATGTTCCCCCTCCTCTTTTTCTCTCTCTCAAGCCACCCCTCACTGCACAGTTCTGTTTCTTTTAAATATGAAAATTTTATTATATTGAATATCAATTTTTATACAATCATATTAAATGCAATTTAAATGAGGCTAGTTTTGATTTTGCTTATATATAGTGAAATTAATTAATAGGTAATTGTATATAAATTAATAGTGCTATTTATTGTATTTTTAAAATTATTGATTATGATCATAACTAATACACTAGCGTGAAGTTAGTTACAATAATTAATAATGTTTTAACAATCACTTATGCAAAATAAAATAAAATTATGGTGTTTTTTTTGTCAGTCTCATAGAGTTTAATTTGTATACATTGATAATGTCTTGAGCAATGAGATAATTAATACTTATAATTGGAAATATCCAATTTGAGTCAATTACTTTCTTTTCTCCATGTATAATTAACACTTAAATTTTGAATTATCCAAGTAAACAAATTATGTATCTTACTAAGTAGTAGCTATTGTCACTCCACTTTGTCTATTGTCACTTCCCATTTATTGCAATCATTCATAACATTGCTTTAATATCCTTACTAAAAAAATTGATTTTTCTTATTCTTATTCTTATATATACTGTGTTATGGTTGGCATTATATTCACTTTCTTTCGTTAAAGTGTAAAAATATTTTTGGAGAGAAAAACTAAGATATTATTTAATGATTTATATGAAAATTGAAGAAAATTTTGTAAAATAATTTTTTGTTTGTTATATAAGGTGTCATGGACATGCATTATATGGCTAGAATTGAAGAGAAATTCTTAGATATTGTTAAAGTAAGAAAGAAAATTTAAAAATATAGATAAATTGCAAAATAAGAAACAATCAAGTTGACCAGTTGGGTTGATTTGATTTTGGAGAAAAAATGAATCATAATTAATCATTTGTGATGGATTTGACTTGGTTCGGATTCATATATTTTTTTATGACAAAACTTGAACTGTGATTCGATTCCAATAATTAGATTACCCGATTATTGTTATTGTGTATTTGCTCCAATTAAAATGGAAACACTTTTTTTAAAATAATCACAACATTTTTTTTTAAAAATAATCACAAACTTTAAATCTCCTAAAATCTTATTAATTTCATATACATATATATTATAACTTAATAATATCAATTGACGTAACTAAGGTATGCTTTACTAACTAAATACATTATATATAGAAAATAAAAAAATTATATATAATATATTATTGGGTTTAATTATTAGGTCATTGGGTTAAAATTTATTAAATCTGACACATGAATAAATTACTATTAGGTTTAATTAATTTTTAATCGATAATTATGCTAGCGGAATTTATCTTTATTTTTGAAAGATAATATGTTTTAAAAGTAAAAAATAGAAAAGTGTAACAAAGTAACTGCTTTATTTTTACTGGAAAAAAATTTCTAAGGTCCAGTGATCCTTTTCACTTTTGCACTGCAGATCTTCTTTTTGCTAGTGTTTGGTTCAAATCCTAGATGCAAGTGCTTATCCAAATAACATATTTCAGTGGGGTATCATTTGGGATTTTAGAGTCTTATGAGGTAAAAACAAAAACCAAACAAAATTTCCTACACCCTGTAAAAAGTAAGTGGTTAATAGGGAATCAAAATACAAGAGCCCTATGCTAAAAGTCACCCCAGTTGCCATGGTATTCTCACTGATGCTGCACCCATAAAAAAGTCGAGACTGGGTGTGCCTTCCAGTTTGTTGCCTTACTCCCCTCCTGGGACTACCTTTCAAGGTGGTATGTTATTGACTATCCCGAGGAAGAAAAGTTGAGATTTTCAGGCAATTCTCGCCACTTCTGTGATTCAACGATGGGTCCGTGGCACAGGTCTGCAGTGCAGGCGTTTTCTTTTTTGGGGAATCACTAATCACGCTTATTGCGCGATTTTGAAAGCCATATGCATGTAATTTAAGTCTAAGAGCCATATTATTGTTAATGATACACTTGAAACCCATAAAAAAAATATATTCCTAGAAAAAATCAATGAATTTTTTAAAGAAAAAAAGAAGAGGATTTTGGGTTATTTGAGTTTTATCGGTTGCAGAAGCAAAGTAGTGGTGAGGAGGGTTGGTGGGATCAACTCAGAGGAGCAAGGCAGCAAGCGGATAAAAGAGACAAATTCTTTGTAAAAGTAATATTTATATATATTAAAATATCAATACATTTTTTATTTGCAATCAATAGTAACCTTCATATTCAATTTTTAATAGATAAAATTAAGTGACCATCCGTCTGAGTTTGCCTCGTGTAAGAACTCGCCCCAATATCTCATTGGACCTTTTTTTTTGGTACATTCTCATTGGACTTTAACTAGATGCAATCTGTGGCTTTGGGCTTGATTTGATATTTCTAGGTTTTTTCAAGAGCTGCTAAGCCTTTTAGCACTCCTAGAGTAGCTCTTAAAAAAATAATAATATAATTTGATAAAATAATATAAAAGTTAATTTTAATAAGAAAAAGTTTTGTAATAGTGTTGGACAAATAAATTATAAAGTTGTTATTAGAATCCAAATTAAAGTTATTAAAATAATGGATACAAATATTAAAGAAGGTAATTTCTATTTTATTGTTATAATAAGAGTATAATTATATTATTCTTTTAACTTTTAGAGATTACAAGCTAACTTAAGCACTCCATATGAGACTCTCTCAAGAGTAACTCAACTTTCTTGTTTATTAGAGAGAAAGAATTGGCTTATAATGCTTTTCAAAAGTAAAAGCAGTTTCTTGAAGAGCACTATCAAATGAAACCTTAATATCCAACTTTTTTAAATCAAGTGTTGATCCAGTTCACAAACACTCCATAGCTCATAATTGAATTGATGGTGGTTGATGATGTTTGAGTATTTGGAGCCTATGTGCAAGGTAACAGAGAAGGGATGGAGAGATTAAAACTAAGAAAGAGAGATAAACATGACGAGATAGGTGTAAAAATACAAAAGAATGAAAGAGGTAGATGAAATAAGACTTAAAATCAAAAGAGAGTAAATTGATTTTAGTTAAGAAAGAAACTTATATGAGGTGTGAGTACAATAGAGAAGTTTTGGGTTCAACTTGATCGTGAATCTATCTCACCTTGCATTAACTTTTTTACCTTGTCTCGAGAATAGATTGAGACGAAATGGATAAATATAAATTGTCATCTCTATCTATTGGCATCTTTAGAGGAGAGATAATTTACATTCATGATCAAATTATGTTTTACTTTTTGGTTAAAATATACTCATCATTTATTCGTGTTTTTTATTAATATTTTATTTTGAATTTGTTAAATAGAAATATATGCAAGAAATTTTCCCCCTTTCTCGATATGACATCACTGAGAATTCTAACAACACACGTAACCGTATCTTTCACAGCAATAGCTTTGCAGGTGGGGAGTACAATGGTATACGAACGGATCACGATCCACCCACAAATTAAGCACATGGTTTATGTATGTGCATATAAAACTCTTTATTGGACAATTCCAATGTCTGCATTTTCCAGCATTTGTTAGCTTAATTATAATTTAGATTGAGCTAACCATGCCATCTTCTGATAATGATTCTTCTTTCGTGGCCACAGTGGCCAATCCAGCAGAGTTCCCATTAACAAAATTACATTGTTTTCTGATTTGTCCTTGTGTTCCGGTTAGCACCCCAATGTTACCCATTTTAATCATTGATGCCTTAAAGGCCTCAAAGAAGAGGGTTTGGTTACTGCTGAACTTGTTCACAATGTCAATGGTGTCTGCACCGCTTGTTGAGAACAGTTCTTGGTCGCTCTGAAGCAAGCCCTTGTGGACCAGGAGGTTGGAATAGTAGTTCTTGTCGAACGTATCGGGAGTTGTTGGGTCGAAGTTGGTCAGGTTTGTACCAGGTCCACCATTGGGGCATATTGCACGCAGTGTTGCTAAGTATGTTGTGTTCAAAGTTGGGTCAGGTTTGCCAGTGCCACTGAAATTGTATAATCGCCCAACGAATATAGTGCAGTGAGCCCTTCCAAATGTATGAGCACCTGAGAAATGAAGCATGCATGATCATATACTAATATAAGAAATAGCTATATAGTTAGAATTTTTGTTAAAATTTATTAGAGTATAATACCATTTATATTCCTCTATTCATCAGTTTAAACTTTTAAGAAGATGGTTCATGACATGATATAGAACCACAATCACCAATTGGTCCATTAGCTTAAAAGTTTTGGGATAGATGGATTGATGATAAAGTTGGTTTGATATAATGATGTGGATATTAAATTTATATACTCATCCATTGTGTGATTTTATTTTATTGGAGATTAATCCCCGAAGGCTACACTTGGGGAAAGCTTGCAATAGTCTCTATCTTCATGTGGATGCTTCCTTCACTCAACCCTTGATTGTGGTTTTTTTGCATTTTTTATTTCACATGTGTGTGCTGAGCGCACCTACCTATAGGCTAAATAAAATTTCTTCATTTGCAAAGTTCGTGAATAAAGATGTGGCTGTGTGTCTCATCATTCTCTTACCCTCACCCTTCTTTCCCTCTACTTCGCCGACACATGGTTGCAGATGAAGCTACCCATAAAATCACAATTACAACCACCACCTCATCCATGTCGCCACACTCTGCACATGGCCTTTCCTTCATTGATGGCCACTCCTCGGTGGCACTGCTGATCTTGGTGGGTCGCCAATCCTCATCACTATCATCATCATCCTTATCATTCCATTCTAATGAATTTTGTGTTGAAAAAATTAGGGTTTGTTTTATTTTCTTACACTGGATCTTTGATTTTGGGTTTTGGTCTGCACAGAGCGCACCCTATCAACCTATTTCATGGTTGTCACCTATGGGTATTTGATTTTTTTTTCTTTAAAGGAACGAAGAGGAATTCTATTGTAATTATAATGCAAGTTTTGATTTTTTTTTTTTTTGAAGTTTTTCAATAATGGGTTGATGGTTTTCTTTTTTCTTTTATATGATGTGAGCACAAGGCTATGACTTATTGATTTTCGCTTAGCACAACAAAAATGAAGCGGAAGAGGGAAATTTCTTTTTTTTTTTTAATTTTATCATTTGACTGATTATTTATTTATTGGACTATGTTGTACAAATATAAAAACAGGAGATAGAAATGTCGTTGGGGATGAAGGGTATAAGAGGGCAATGGCACTCAAAAGGTTAAGCTTTCTAGGGAAGCATTAAGACAGATCTCAAAACTGGTCGAATACCGAGTTATTATAAGGTGTGTGTATTTTTTCTTTTGTGTAGTTTAAGAGAGTTGCTTTCATGGTAGCTAAGATAATTGCTCATAGATGTTGGTTGGAAGTGTTCATTCAGTTGTGTAGGTGATGTTATGTTTGGTTTGTTTAAAGTTGTTTCATTTTTGTCTTAGGAGCATACATACCATGTTTCAACATGAATTCAAGGTCATGAGTTCAACTTGTATTAGCTTATCCTTGTTGGGTAATTGTTTTTTAGCTTCTTTACTGAATTTGAGATAGCAAATCACATTCTATTTTTACAATTTAACGGACAAGTGTAGTGCGAATACACATCAATGCAAATATGGGTAATTCATGAACATAATGAGTTCATAGACATAATCTTTTCACTTTGAGATTGTAATTCCTATAATTGTGAAGATATTCATTCAAATATGGCCATGTTCATGCTGTGAGAAAGTGTATTTGACAGTTTGGGTGGTATTCAGATTTGGCATATTCTTTCTCACTTTTGCTCTACTAAAATGGGCAGCTCTTTTTGTTCTCTTATTTATTTTCCGTACGTAGTATTTAATTACACGGTTAGGTTGGCAAGAACTTACCTACCCCAGTAATGAAAACAAAGTGATGGGATTTAGTTTGGACAAGTGAAAAGCTTATCATAATAGATAATGTCTTACACTATTAGAAGAGCTTTATCTTCAAGAAGGATAACTTCTAGAATGGGTGGTGGAAAAGAGCCCTCTTTTATTAGAGTCCAAGTAAGCATAGAAGGAATAAATAAGTGGTGAGTGATAGTATGGATATTGATAGTTGTCATGCTTGAGTTATTTGGCTTACATTTTATTGTTTATTACATTTTTTTTAAAAAAAAATTATGCATATTATAATAATCTTTGGTAGGAATATTTTCTTGGATTCCTTAAACTTTTCAGTTGAATTGTTCTCTCTCTTTCTATGTTGACACATGACACACATCACTCTGGTATTAGTTTTGATATCTACACTGTATTTCTTACTCTAAAGTCTAAACTATTTTATCATGATATTGGTGTCCATATTGTTTCTGATTGCATATGCTTTTAATACTTTTGATTTGTTTCTTTATTCTCCTTTATGATGTCTTTATTTTAGTTACTAATTGATTTTGATATTTGTTCTAATATCTATTCACTACATGCTGAAACTCAAACTTTGCTTGGAAGTTATCAGCCATATAGACTGGCTGTAATATGTACTGAGATTGCATTGAACTTCGCCTCATGAAAGTTAGCAAACTTATCGTAGCTTGCTCTTCCCATAACTAAATCACAGGTCTTCTCCTACCCCAATAATGAGCTCGATCATTTGATTTATTATGTGTAGATAACCAGTTGCATCAATATTCAACAGTTACGGGAAATAACCAAATAATGTTTTGTCTCAAAGAATATCGTTCATATTCTTCTTAACCTTTGGAGATTTGTCCGCTTGGTAAAAGTGGTGGTATGAAAGCTAAGCCTCATTTTGAAGTGAAGTTTAACGAGTCTGATATTCCTAGAGGTATAGTGATAAGGCTTTTAGGCCTTATGTTCCTCCAGCACTCGGATCATTTGGTAAGGAAATGTAACTCTCTCTTTATATGTTTGTATGCATGTGTCATGCGTCTATCTATCTCTCTATTTAGGATGGAGTTAGAAATATTTATGCTTTTTGACAGATAGTGTCTTCTGGAATATGAATTGTAATATAAAATTTAAAACAAGTAACAAGCCATGATTGAATAGGCATACATGTCCAATTAATCATCTCACATAAACTTGATAAACGTTCTTTGTTTTAGGCACTACTTTGCCAATATAACTATTATGAATGCAGCGAGAAGGCGATTATGAGTCACTACCTCGGCTTATTAAGTTAGTGATCTTTTGAACTATTGATAAGTTGGATGGGATGAATCAACAGATGGTGAACGCCCCAACAAAGTTTCAATGTGGTAAATCAAACCAGTTATGACTCATTTCTACATTTGTTCGCCTTCATTTTTTAGGCCCAAGTTCCCTAGGCAACCTTGAATTCTAGGCAGCAAGAGTTTCCATTCAAAGATTCCTTGTTGTGTGGTTCACTCATTGTCTAGCAGAAACTTTTCACCCTCTCCTTGGCATGTTATGTGTGACAAGTGGTGACTGATGGTTTCGCTTGATTTTGCAAATGATAGGTGTACTTCATGTTGTGTATTTTACTTAACTATTGTGGTTGTTGTTGTTATTATTATTATTATTATTGTTATTGTAATGTAATTAAAGAACTTCTATTTTATTGAGTTCCTTCTTTCTTTTGGATTCTAAATCTTTGACTACCATTTCGTAGCAGGGAATTTGGATGGTTATTAGTTGATGGTGTAAAAGAGTGACCTCCCGGCTTTGGCTGGTCTCTATTAGTTCGGTTATCCTTCGTGAGAGGTCACTCTTTTTATGCTTTGAAAGCCAACCTTATAACTGCTATCTATTAATGTAGTTTAATTTTATTCCTTAAACTTTTGTTTTTCAACGTAACATTTTGATGTCAAGAAAGAGGAATAAAAAAAATAATATTTATTTTGAGACAGGAAATAAAAGTTGCATACAAGTTATAAATTATTTCATGTTCAAATTTTGACGTGGTAAACATAAAGAATAACACTTATATCTTTAGCATTGAGCCGTGCATAAAAAACAAAACTTTTTTATTTCTCTTCTTTTCCAAGTAAGGCACATATCCATCTAAAAAAATATTAGTCCACCCAATAGCAATTACCTCATTGGCTTTCTTTAAAAAAACATAGAAAAGAACGCCACCATTGCAATTGTTGCCTATTCACAAATACAAACTGCTATAACTATGTCAATGTTTGTGTAGTTTGAATTAAAATCATGGATTTCATGGTATATTCATGCCAATATTTTCTTAAAATTATAGGTAGTACGTTTAAGAAATATAGTCATGAATTATTAAGTTATTTTATTTCATATGATCCATGCATAGCATGAGTTTCCAATTAGTTTCATACAAAGTCAATATTTGATGTATATACATACCAGAGAGTGCAACTAAATCTGTAGCATTGAGGCCTTGAGCAGCAAAGGCTGATTTAAGTATAGTCAGATTGACAACGGGAGCTGCAAGGTTTTGATTAGCAAGAGTTAGGTTTGCTGTTAAACTATCCCTTCTTCCCAATGGAACTTTCCAATCTGGACCTTTGGCCTGTCAATAGATGTAATATTTTATAATTGAAAAAATATAATTAAAAGCAAAAGTCTAAAAAAAAAATTATTTATATTTATAATGTATGGAATATCATACTAATTTATATCTTATTTATTATAGAATAGAATAAAAATCTTATTTAAATGAGATTCAAATGAGTTCATATATCATCTCATATATTATGAGAATAAATAACATTATTTTCCAATACTTATTAGCTGTCAGCTTAGACTTTGACTTAAAATCTCCATGATGAACGATTTGTTTTAACAATTCTTCAACCTCATTTTCATTTTCTCTCTTCTTGGAGAAAAGAAACTTTGAAGAACATAACGCGTACGTAAAAGCAAAAGCAGAATCGGATTCAGTCCTCTGTGTTTAAAAAAGCAACAATTTGGTAATATTTTTAAGAGCAGTCCTATATGAACATTAAAAAATAATATCCCATACCATCTTATTTTTATTCTTTTGAAAAGCTAATATTTTCCAGTAAAGAAAAAAAATAATAAACGAACAATCAGTGAAAAGGGAAAAATTTATAGAAGATGAAAAGTAATTAAGATCAAAAGGCGCTGAACTTCGAATTATTATTTTTTAATCATTTTAGAAACTAGAAAGAGTAGATTAATGGAATATTTCAACATTTTACGAGAAATTATGTATATTTAGGAGGGGCATACCAGAACTACAGATATTTCAGCTGCAAGGGCAAGGATATCAGCGCAGGAAACAGTGTCAGGACAAGCGTTTTCCACGGCTGTCTTGATCTGGTTCACGACATCCAAACCTCTTATTGAGTTGTTATTTCCTAAAGCTCCTTGTTCACTCACGATCGTAGCAGTGTCATTCAACAAAATTGATGCATCACAGCCCTGTCGAAAACACGGATTATAATACAATAATCAGCTCAGTTTTTGGTTGCTCCCTCTCGGCATTTAAATGAATGAATATGAGGCAAAGACACCTAAAAAAAAAAATTGTTAGCTGCTTTAATTAATTCAACTTTTCACGACACACTAAAGTGCTTTACTTTTACTCCCACATAACATGATAATTAATTGTCCTTTTCCTAATTGTCTAATAGAAAAACGGTTTGTAGAAAGAATTTCCAAATTCCAATCTTTGGCTCGATGGTAAATTATTATTATTTTTTGAGTGTTTCTTTCTTTTACTAATAAGAACTCTAAGGGCAATAGTTAAATAACATAATAAAAGCAAATTTCAAAATTTTTCAGCTGATCCCATGCATTGAAAACTTAGAAGTTTATCTTTTCAATACAAAATTTTTCATTCTTAATTCCTTAAACAGTGTTCCAAGCATATTGGTTAGATGAACCCTTATTTTTCAAGTGAAGCAGTAAATTAAGAGTTAAAACTTAGCTTTAAATGAATATATAAAGGGAGCTTTGACCAGAAACTTTAGATAAAGCGATGATGAAGATCATCTAAAACAAATTAAGTATATATACATACTTGAACGAAACAGTCATGAAAGTGAAGCCTGATGAGGCTGGCAAGCATACGGCGATCTGTTTTGGAGACATTGGAAATCACGTCACGTACAATTGAATGAACATTGGGGCATGTGTTCTTGTAAAAGGAGGGGTCTAGCTGTGCATCTGAGGAGAAGGGTAGCGCTCCAAGCACAGCCACAGCCATACCACAGCACAGAGCTATCGCTTGTTGAAGGACCCTCATTTTTCTTTCTGAGTGTGTTCGGTTGCGAGACAACACGCAATAGGAGCCTCTATTTATAGAGAGACAAACGGCCTATGAATGCAATGTCTCCGAATATCACCAAAAGAAACTGCATGTTTGTAGAGCATCGATCCCACATAAAATTAGATGTATCTCTATCTAACAAGTCAAGGCTTTTGTTCATTTTTTTTTTAAAGAGAGTCCAAAGTCCAATGATAAATCCATGTGTATTTCAATAAGTGATAAAAAGTCATGAATTCGATTCTCATTCTTTATTTTTATTCTCTAATATCTTTGCTAAAAAAAATTAAAAATTTTAAAGAAATAATACATGATATAATATGTGTATGTTTCAGAATTTAAAAAAAAAATTTAATTTTATATATAATTAAAAATGTTTAAAACTCATCTATTTAAAACCTGTTCCTTTTATCATCTGTAAAAAAAAAAAGTTAAAAAGTTGTTTCTAGATTCTGATATATATTTTAAAATTATCAAAATATGTGAAAAATTAAAAAAATTATTTTATCCTAAAAAATCTCATCCAATGGATGTCAGAGTTTAGGTTTATGAGAAAAATGGTTCATTGTTGCCTACTTAATATTGTGTTTACTCTGCACATTCACTAATATTCTAGCTTTTTTTTATTATTGATAAAAGTAAATGTTGTTGCTAATTAAAACTTCCTCTATTTCATAATAATAATTGTCAAAAACCAAGTAATACACATATTACAGTAAATAAAAAACATCTTAGTAAATGTAAAAAATTTTATAAACTGATAGAACTATTATTTTATAGTTATTATTATTTATTTTAGTAAATGTATATTAATTATTTAATTAACACATTTATATTAAGTACATAAATGGAAAAAAAATGAATATTACCCAAATATTATCATGGATAAATACTATAAAACATGAACATGTCAAAAACTGACAATTGTTATGAAATGAAAGGAATATATGTTTATTGTGGTACAATCCTTGCAAATAGTAGTATAGTATACTTATCAACCTAGCATTATACAATTTCCATGTCAAAAAAAAAAATAACATACAATTTCAGGCTCCGCATTTGATGTTTTTGTTCCTTTTTGTTTTACCCTTCTAAAATAATAAAAAAAATTAATGATAAAAATAAAATGGTGAGAACATTAACTACAAATTTTGGATCATTTTAATTTCATTATTTGAAATTATTGGAAGTTCTAACAATTTCAGTTTGAATGGATTTAAGACATATTTAATTACAAATTTCAATTTGGATTGAAATCCCTGGGACTTCTAATGATTTCAGATACATTTAATCAGTGAAATCATTGGAAATTCCAAGGATTTCTAGTAATAAAATCAAAATGATGCAAATCCTGTAAATAATGTTATCACCACTTTATTTTTGTAAAGAATAATTTTTTATATTTTAAATGAGTGAAAAATCCTCTTTTTTGGGAGTTTTGGTACAAGGAGGTCCCAAGTTTTCAACAATGTCAGTTTTGAGAAAAACCGTGTAAAAACCAAGCAGATAAGAGATATGTAGAGTAGTGTGTTGTTTGGATAAAAAAAAATGAAAAACGAAAGGAAAAGAATAATAATAAAGAATAAATATGGAGAAAAATTGGAAAAAAAAAGGAATATATGAAAATGTGTGAATAAATTACCTAGCTGCTTTAGTACCTTTTCTTAGTAGTTGTGCTTTTGATGAAGAACTAAGAAATTCACTTCTAAATTACAAAAGTAAATGTAAAAGTACTAATCATTGTATTCTAGTTAAATTAAATAATAACTTATTTGAACTCTATCAGTGAACATAAATAGTTATTTGCGAGTTTTAAAACATATAATATAACATTGACCCAAATTTCAAAATTCAAGATAAGCAACGAAGATTCATAACGAAATAAATTTTAAAAGTATCTTTCACGTGTAAAAACTTCATTAATTTGTGATTGAAAGTCAACAGCTTATATACGCATAAATTATTAGTAAATAAGTACGAAGTCAATAAATAAATAATTTTATTAATCAGTATTTAAAGAATAACAAATATTATATACAATATTTTTGCAAAATTCAAAACAAGTAGTGTATACGGCGGGACTAAGATTTGTTTTATCGAGATAAATTTGACATTATTAACATTATATAATATATGTGGTGGGAAGGGGTACATCATATTCTTTCTTTTTTTTTTTTCTTTTTAGTGCAATGAATACATCAGAGTCGACCAAAGACAAGTCTCTTAGAAGTTAGAACTTAATGCTTTTGCCCGCGCGTGCCCTGATATTATTATTTCAACAAGTTGTTTAACAGTAACATTGTTTATAGACTTCTTTTTGAATTTTCCACCTCCGTATTCTTTTTGTGATATTAACTTCCCTTTGTTCGTTCTTTCCCATTATTTGTTCCAACGTTACTCATTTGGTTGCCATATAAACATGGTGAATTTGACCCATAATGGGCTATAAAGTCTCATATCTCAATACGGTTATCAAGAAAACATGTTCGCCTATTTATGCATGTTTGTTTTCAGTCAATTTTTTTATTTTTAGGATTTTGTGAAAAAAATATTAAAAATTGATAACTGAAATTTATCATTTTTAAAATTTTCAATATTTCTTTCATAAAATATATGAAAATTGAAAATATAAACGCAAAACCCAAATAAGACATGCCTTTAACTTTCTCTTCTCTTGTCTCACATCAACATATGCTTTTTTTGTCTTGTTGGACCCAAAAAGAACAGAACTTCTCTTTTCTTCTTTAAACCCAAGATAAATCAAGGTTAATTCTTGATATATAAAAGATTAGGGACTGTTAAAATTGCTTTTAAGCCTTATAAATAATTTAAAATACTTCAAGCCTTGAGTTACTCCTTAGAGATGGTCGGGAACTCGGGACCTTGTTCGTTTGATTAGTATGTCTGCCTTCTTATGTCTGTTGTTTATGAGCAACATGGCAAAGAAGAGAAGCATTTAATTTGAAGCGGGGTAGAAGCAAGAGGGCCTGAGGTGATATGAATAGTCCAAGCAGGGTAGCAATGAATGAGGAAGCTTGCTTGTGCCTATAGAAAATTCACACTTCCAATTATTTTCGGGAAAAAAACAATAGTTTATATTTGGTTTCTTATATCTGTCTATTTCATCTGTTTCTCAAATTAAATAATGATATATTATTTTTTTTAAGATGAGTACACGCTTTTAATTTTCAAACTATTTGTTCAAAGGAAGTTATTGACTTGTCTTTATTTGATTAAAAAATTATCCAAATGGATATAAATAACTTGATATGAATTTTGTTCTTATGTCTATTAGATGTGAGGTCATTCTCTTAATTTTTTATTAATATGTAATTATTATTTATTTATTTAGTTGGAAAAACTTATGGACAAAGTTAGATGATTGAAGAATTTTGTTAAAAAAGATTTGCTAAAATGATATGAAATATTTATAGATCTTATTTAAGTAAGTACAACATATATATGTGCCACAGTATTTATCACTAGACAAGGGCATACTGTAGACTCATTTACAATATAGTCAATTATTTATATTACTCTATTTTGTTTAAAAAATATTTTTAATCAATTATAGTTAGATACATTGATTTGTAGATAATTATTTCTAGACAGATATAGTAATATACTTTCTCTAGTCCCAAATAAGTGTTCAATATTTAAATTTTACTTGGACCAAAACAAGCGTCTATTTAAAAGTTTTTGGCAATATTAACTTTTTTTTTTCTTCTGCTAGTACCCATGTTAAATGGCAGAGAGAGAATAAATAGGAAAAGAGAGTATATGGAAAAAATTAACAAGAATAATGAAAAAATTTGTTTTAATATGGAATAGAGGATAGAATAACAATAAAATGGAATTTGAGAAAAAATTACACTTATTATGGTGTTTAAAATCTCGCATAATATGAGCTTATAGAATTGTGCAACATGTGAATTGTAGCGTTCAAAATCTCACACCATGCGAGATTCTTCGTCTATCTCATCACATCAGGTTTCTCAATTTTTGCGGAGGCTGAGTGAACCATCGGTGCTGTTCATAGATCACATGGTTTGGGGTTTTGGTCACATTACCTTTTTATGGTGTTGCAAACTTTGGGGAGTAGTAAGTGCTGCCTACACAACTCCATGTACATGTGTGTGTATATGTGTGTTCGTGAGTGTGTGTTTGTTTTTTTTGTTCATTTGTGCTCTCATATTATGATGGTATAGGGTGTTAGAACACCATAACACACATGCACACTTCGTTTCAGTCATGAGAAAGTTGTTGTCTACTATTCAACCCTAATGGACGCATGTAAGTCGGCCTTCCCAAATTTCGCATGGTGTAGATTCTTCAGCTATCTCGTTGCGTCATTTGTAGCACCATGCATCGCGGTCCTAAAAATCTCGCATGTCTAAATTCGCCAGAGCACATGACACGCGGGAATCTCATAAGTAACCTCATGGGCAGCATGCACTTCTATTGGTTAACATGATAAGAAGCCCTTGCTTATAAATTGGCATGCTTAAATTTGTGAAACAATGCAAAATAGATTGAAGGAAGAGTAGTGGAGCTATGTTACTAAGTTAGCATTTGTTTACTGTCCTAGGACAAGGAATAAAAGGATAGTAGAGACAATAGGGATGGAGATATAAAAATACTGTATTTGTATCGTGTTTGATTGTGGTGTACAAGACATGATCACTATCTCTATATTTTGTTTGGCAACATGGGAAAAATACAATAAATACATGATAAAAGATATATGTGCCCCTATCAGACCACCGTTGACCGGCCATTGACCACCGCATGTCGGCGTTGACCGGTACCAAAGGAGTTGACCGGAGGTGGCTGGCCCACCACCAAAGGTTGCTATGCATTGAAGATTTATCCGTCATTGGAAGCATTAACGGCAACTCCGAAGTCAATAGGAATATGTGAGACCAGCTACTCGGTGGTCGGACAGGACTAACCAATGTTGTTGCGGTGAAATAAAATTTGGCTGGCTTGCAATTCATTTATATTCACTTTCCCACGATATTGCAGAGCAGATAGCATGTCATGCTTGTGACTATACATTATCCATGTTGGGACATTTCCTAATCCCAAGCATGGTGCATAGAAAGTTCCTATCACTGCTTGAATATTTGGGAACATATGAGGTCCTTACACCCATGCCAGCTACAAATGATGACGTGGATCAATATTGGTTGAATCTAAGTAGGAATAATCAGTAGTCCTAATACAGAGTTGACATAGCTTTGAACCATCACGAATGTCCTTAGATGCAAGGGGCAGCCAACGTGGTTCAAGGAGCATTTTGAGTAGAGGAAGAAGGTTCATTGATAGCAGTGGCATTGGAGAGTTTGGGATGAATAGTTCTTACAACATTGATGATGCTCACTCTGCACCTTAACATGAACATGTAGGCCAATAAGGTTGGTGTACAGGAAGATGTTTACCAACCCTAGATGAAGATATGCAACCTTGGTCAATACTTTCTCTCGAGTTGACCAGTGGATGACATCAATGACGCAATTGGCTCATACATAGTATGGCATGGGATTCAAAGGCACATCTACATCTTGCGATGTGGCAGAACCTAAATCTGTAGGAGATGATGAAGGAAGGAGGGGAGAAGGAGAAACGATAATTAATCCTAGCACACATTGGTTGAAAAGGGGTTGGCTCCGGATTACGAGAAAATATTTGGCCGCTGTCTCTAGATTGTCTCTTTTGGGAAAGAAGCTGGCAAAGGAGAAATAGTCATTAATGTTCTTATTTTATCATTTTTGTATGATATATACCTTTATGTAGTTCAAAGTAACGTGAATATTATAATGTCTTTAAATTAATAATAACTTTTCTATTTCTAGAGAATATTTTGCCTAGATTAATTTTTATATTATTTATATATATGCATATCCTTTTTATATAATATTTTATTATTTTAATTTTTAATTAAAATAAAATTATATATTATAATTATAATAAATTATAATAATAAATTTTTTACTATGTTAGAAAATTCCTTTTTGGAATATTTTTTAATTAAATTATAAAAAGAAAACAAATAAGAAAAATTTGAATTATATGGTATTCCAAAGAAATCATTATTAAAATAACATGACAATAAATTAACAAGCTATTAAAAATAGGATTCCGAAGAAAACATTACTAAAAATAGACAGGAAGAGAAGGAAGGACTACTTGGACACAAAAAAAAAAGGTGAGCTTTAATGAAAAAGATTACTAATTTATCCTCCTCAGATTGCATTAAGCGGGAATCTTGTGCACCAGCTAGACCGGCCTTTTTTTTTAAGTCATTTATCGCTTGAAATAATTAATTTTGTTTATCATGTACATCAATTGTGTATGTGCAAAAAATTTGTGTTTGCATTTGGAGGACTGTCTTTCTCATCCAATGCACGAGCATGATCCATCATTTTACAAGATGAGTGAGCTATTACAAACTGTGAGTTTTTTTTCAAAATAATTAAAATTTTCTTTTGCAACCTTGCACTGTGCGAGTTTTTTTTTTTTCAAGTAAGATGACAAAATGACAAAGATGATAGTACAATTTTTTATGCTTACAGTGAATATTAATATAATTTAAAATTATTAGTGATAAGTTTTTCATTTCATTAAAATTTATCATGTTTTGTTTTCTTAACTTATTTTTATTTCATATGATATTCATATAATATTAAAATAAATAGTACAAAAATATTATTATGGTTGATAAAAGTTATTTGAAGTAAAAGGGAAAAAATAATTCAATTTAAGAGAATCAATTTGTTACATAATTATATTTTTGTATTTATATAATATGTTTCATAAGAAAATCAAATAAAAAATATTTTCATAAAATAAAATATTACATAAGTAAAATATTTGAAGAAAATATTAATATGAAAAATATGTATAGATTATAAATAATTTAACTAATCAAGTAGTTTATAAAAGAGAAAAAGAGATATTTTTAAATAATTAAATAAAATATTATTTATTAAGGAGTGGTAATAAATAGAAAATGAGTGGCAATTTAAAGCGGTACATGCAGATTGTTTTGTTGTATGTGAGGCAGGATGGGGATAATGATTCTAATCCTAAAAAGGTAAAATGTAGAATCCAAAGTTCCCAAATACAGTCCACGGAACACTACCATTCCCAAGAGAGGACTCTAATATAATACTATACTAGTACCATTCCCAAAAATTTCTTTTACAAATCTCGCCTTATGCGAGCTTTCAATTTTAAAAGGGTTAATGATCAATTTAGTCCCTCACATTTCATGTGTAAGTCAATTTAGTCCCTGACTTTTAAAATGAATCAATTTGGTCTCTCACATTTGCAATTGTGAGTCATTTTCGTCCTTCCATCAACATATTTTAAAAGTGATCCCACGTGACAGAGGGACTAAAGTGACTCACAATTACAAATGTAAGGGACTAAATTGACTCATTTTAAAAGTCAGGGACTAAATTGACTCATGCGAAAAATGTGAGGGACTAAAGTGAGCATTAACTCATTTTAAAAATTAAAATTATGTTTTGGAATTCTCGCAGTATACGAGATTTCGTAAGCCTACAAACACGTAACTATATTTCAGATTCTATATTATTGTATAATTATAACTCAAGTTCCATATTAGAAGAATGACCCTAATTTTATACAATCAATTAAATTCATCTAAAATTAAAATATTTTTAATCATTTTTTAACTTCAGTCTAATTAAACTTCGAATATTATTTGTGATGCGGACGAGTATTATTTGAGTGCGTAACGTTGCTCCACTGATGTAAGTGAAAGGTACGTGAACAATGCAAAATGTATGCATGAAATCCGAAGATGGAGATCTTCAGGGATGAATTCAAACCTGCTTCTGTCGGTCTTCTTTGTCTGCCTAGCTAGCTATGCACCTAACTTGGACGGCTAAACCATTTTTGGTATGAAGAATATCTAGAACCATATGCGATATATACCCCACATACAGATATCATAATTTATTACGTACTCTCTCAAATTACCCCACATACAGCTTGCTCATTTCTTACTCCATTCGTGAACTAAAATCAAACCAAAGTGCCGTGTCTGAGCTGAAAAAGCTTTCCAATTTGTCAAAAAAAATGTATAAAACAAGATTAGTATCCAGAGTAAGGTAGTTATATATCTTTTGTCGTATCAGCTTTAGAAATCTAGGTGTATACTCCCCCCAAGTCCTAATTAGCGAGGTAACCAATTATTAACTACGATTGTAAGCTCCATTAACTAAAAAGTTGTTATTTAAAACTAAAAAGTTGTTATTTAACTTTTGTTTTCAAGTGTGCATGGTTAAGTCTATCCTCCTTATATATGAAACCAGAGAGGGACACAGAAACAGTGCAAGCTAGTCAGAGGCAAACGAGAGAAATTGATGATGAACATTACATGACTCATGATGGGCAGCGAAAGCAAAATAAATACAAGAACAAACTTTTTCTCAATAGAAGAAACAAAGCAAGAAGAAAAAAAAAAATAAAGGAAACAAAATTCAACGTGGTTCGGCCTTAACTGCCTACATCCACAACTCCTTTCTACTATCTACAACTTTTGAACGGCTGAAGTTGCAAACCATCTTTATAAATATTTCATCATATGAATAACTTCTAAAAGCTACCCATATGGATCACTTCCACTTTTGGAGGATAACAAAGTTAAATAACCAAAGCCATATTTATAGGCCAAAATATTATCAATACTTCTATTTTTTATCGATGTGGGACTTTGGGTTAAATCCCAACAAATCCTCCCCTTAATCCAAAGTCGTGCCAAAAAGCTGGCTACAACAACTGCTTCCACAAACATTCTTCTTGCAAAACTTGTATTTCACGAGTATTCAATGGTGTAAACAAGAGTCATACCTGCTTTATTAACTTGTACCGCCACTGAACACGAAACACGCCTCTTGGCTTCTACATTGCCAAGAAGACTTTCGACACAAACTCTCTTCACTTGCACTGTCGCTACTCCACGGGACACGCCGTTTGACCTCTACATTGTCAGGAAAACTTTCGACATAAGGGACCTCATAGATCCAAAAATTACCATTCTAACCAATACTCAACCAAGCTCAACTGACCCGAACCATAGGCTCTGATACCACTTGTTGGGCAGCGGAAGCAAAATAAATACAAGAACAAACTCTCTCTCAATAGAGAAAACAATGCAAGAAGAAAAAAATATAAAGGAGACATAGTTTAGTGTGGTTCGGCCTCAACTACCTACATCCATGACTCCTATAAGGAGTTCCAAATCTTTCTACTATCTACAACTTTTGAACGGCTAAAGTTGTAAACTATCCTTACAAATATTTCATCATATGAACAACTCCTAAAAACTACCCATATGGATCACTCCCACTTTTGGAGGATAACAAACTCAAATAACCAAAGCCATATTTATAGGCCAAAATACTAGCAATACTTCTATTTCTTATCGGTGTGGGACTTTGGGTTAAATCCCAACAATTCAGTATACAAGAAAGAAGATCAATCTTACATAAACACAGCAACAGCTAGCTTCAGGCACATGGCATAAATGTGCCTAGAGTTATGTTATTTGTATGGAACTTTTGATTAACACACACAATATGTTTCACCAAGTATATATATAACACTTCTTTTACATTCACATATGTGCATATTGTTTATTCTTTGGAGGCCACGTTGAATAGACCTATAATTCAGAAGATTGATTGTTAACAAAATTACAATGTCTTCGGATTTCACCTAGTGTCCCCGTTAGCACACCAATATTACCCATTTTTATCATGGAAGCCTTAAAGGCCTCAAAGAAAGCATCTTGGTCATTGCTGAACTTGTTCACAATGTTGATGGTATCTGCACCCGATGTTGAGAACAGCTCTTGGTCACTCTGGAACAATCCCTTGCGAACCTGAAGATTGGAGTAGTAGTTCTTGTCGAATGTATCGGGTGTGGTAGGGTCCAAATTGGCGAGGGTAGTCCCAGGTCCATTATTGGGGCATATTTGGTGTAATTCTTGCAAGTAAGTTGTGTCTAGAGTTGGGTCAGGATTGCCGGCGTTGCTGAAATTGTATAATCGGCCAACGAATGCATTGCATTGAGCCCTGCCAAATGTATGAGCACCTGAAAAAATGAAGCATAGATAATTACTTACCCTCCGGCCAAATAAATAATCACATACTCCTTTTTTTTCATGAAATAATCATATTCTCCTCCTTCATGTGCTAACTATCATTTTATTAGAGAAATTCTTGAAAAGTCAAAACAAGCTAAGGTGCTGGCTGAATTTAAAATGAAATAGTTGTCATTTTTCTTTTGGCAATATATCTTATCTTAACTTTATTATCTATTTGTCCACCAAAAAAACTTTATTTATGTTACCACCAGATTAAAAGTGGAATGAGATTGATGGATCGGGTTTAAATTGGGCCTATAGTCGATATAAAGAACTGGGCCAGATACTATCTTGAGTTTCAAGTTGTTACAGTTATCTCATTTGGGTCATCTCGGCTGGTTGGTCTAAGGAGCCGTGACAAGAGGTTAAGATCAATTAATAATATTGCATGGAAGTTGCTAGCCATAGCGAGCATGTGACAGTAGTTAATTTAACGAAGCCATGATGGATGTGAGTTGGAGTTTAGAGTGGGAACGGTTATTGCTAGAAATGACGATACTATGGGATGATCATGAAGCCGTATTAATTGATTACGGGAGTTTGAATCCATCAACGGTTACTTTAGATGTGGAGGTTTAAGAGATGGAACTGTTGTTGTTCCTTATAGCCAAATTAATTCACAGTAAATCGTAGTAACTGTATTTGTTATGGGGAATAATTTAAAGCTTCAGTAATCATTATAAAAAAGGGGAAAAAGAAGAGAAAGGCGCAAGAAGTCAAGCATATACAAGTCTTTACAAATTTTCTTTTAAACTTTTGTTTTAGGTGTAGTTTAGCGTAGATTATCAACTTTGTAATTTCTGTTTCTATGTTCTTTTGTGTTGTTGTTGATGTTGTACTTCTTTTTATCATCAATAAAACATAGTTTCACTATCAATCCTAGTCCAAAACTTACACTTTTTTTTTGAGTATTTGGAGAACCCATAATCATTGGGTTACGTTGATTCCCCTCATTGGTGAAATTGTTTGACATTTGGGATCAATTTATTTTTGCTTCTTGGCTTAGTTTATTGATTTTAACTTAGCCGAACAAAAATTACCGTAAACATATTTTCTATTTATTATTTTTATTTTTATTATTGTTATTACAAAATTGCTACACAGCTAGAAAGTATGCCTTGACCGACGAATGTGTGTTGTGCGGATAGAGTGATGTTAGGTATACAATAAATACACACCACACATCCTATCACCATTGGATTTGATGAATGAGTGAGATGAGTAAAAACCACACATCACATCCAATGGTGGTAAGGTGTGTGGTGTGTGTGCAATTTAGTTGTATACCAAATATTATTCGTGCGGATATATAGAAGCAGTTACAATTAAAAGAATTGAGAACCACACTCTTGATATTGCAAATAATAATAATAATAACAGTAACTTTATTTTTATTATTATTATTATTACTCGCATGGTTGGAACATACAATGACAATGCTACTATTTTTGTACCTGAGAGTGCAACTAGGTCAGTAGTGTTGAGGCCTTGAGCTGCAAAGGTCGATTTAAGTTGATCCAAGGTGCTGGAAGGAGTTGGAAGGTTTTGGTTGGCAAGAGTTTGCTGTTAAACTATCCCTTCTTCCTAGTGGAACTTTCCAATTAGGACCATGTCCCTGTAAATATACACTCTTAAGATAGATAAAGTAACAACAATTCTGAATAACATGGCTATGAATGAAACTAGATCTGGCTCCTCTCTTCCTCTTGAGCCATCTTTAGGGTAACACATATTAAACCCTATTTGCCCATAAAAATTATTGGATAAATAGCAATAAAAAAAATGTTTTGTACATTTAATGCATGTGACAGCATGTCAATTTATATTTTATCCACTATTGGATGAGATATAAATCTTACTTGAATAAGGTACACACCTAACCCAATAGTCCTTTTAGTACATGATATGTGAGTCAGCAAAGTATCTCATACAACATATATTCAAATAACATGACTCAGCTCATAACATAAACCCCACTTGAGGTTTTTTAAAATAGCACATAGAGGGGTGCTTGGTGGCCAGATTGGTTTTTCATTCCTTGAAATAAAATTAAAAAATGTCGTTTAATTTCTCAAAATTGTATTCTTAGACATGATGTTTAGCCCTAATTGGTATGTAGACTAAAATTTTGAAAATCTTGCAAATTATACCTAGTAATAAATCATTTATGTGCTTGATTGGCGTTGACATTCTTGAAAATATTAAGTACTTTTGGAAAAATTACCCCTAACAAAATGACTGTGACACTGACAACTATGGTGATGTTCTAGTGACAATGATGGTTGATTGTTGATGGCAGCGATGGTCCAACTTCAGTTGTGGTTGTTCATCATCGATAACAACAATTTGATGTGTCAACATCAGTTCGATGTGACAGTGGTTTAGAGTTTAGGACAATTTGGTCGTTCATTTTTACATTAATAAACATTCATTTCCTATTGGAATCTAAGGGTCTGTTGGATTTGAGTTTCCAGTTTCTAGTTTTCTAGATTTTATGAAGGAAATACTGAAAATTCATAAAACTACGGGCCCATTTTGTTTGAGTTTTCAGTTTTTAGTTTTCTAGATTTTATAAAGGAAATACTGAAAATTCTAAAAACTATAAAATCCAATTTTCAAATTTTTCTTCACAAAATCCTGAAAACTAGAAAACTGAAAATAAAAACTGAAAACAAGAAAATAAAACCAAACAGGCCACAAATTTCATTTTTTAGTTTTCATTTTTAGTTTTTAATATTTCCTTCACAAAATCTAGAAATCTGAAAAATTGAAAATGAAAACTGAAAATTAGAAACTCAAAATAAACAGGCCCTAATATTTCCATTAGAGATGTGAACATATGGATAAACTTTTATTCATCGAGAATGCAACTCACCAGAGAATATCATTTTAAATCATGCATGTATCAAACATGCAAATCTTATATTCTCATAATCACATTCTCGTCAATGTAAAAACATTATGCTTACCAAATGTTTCCTTAATTTCATTATTAGTTGAAAATTGTGCTACACCCCATTAATTACGAGGATATTCTAGCTAACAAAATATTCTCACTTATTTAACCAACATCATCCCGAATTTTTTTTAAAAAAAGAAATTAAAAACCTTAACTACTCACATGTCTCATTTTCCCATCACAACAACCTCTATTTTCTATTCAAAACATCCAAGAAACAAGGTAAAATTCCTGCATCCTAGGATCTTTTCTATTTTCTCATTCTTTTAATACTATCTTTTGTTTTACCTTTTGGATTTGTGAAACTTAATTTAATTAAAATTTAAGATTCAATGAATAATTGTTTGAATTGCCTACTTTCCTAATATTCTAAATGTTAAATATATCTTTTGATTGCAACAAGAGAATACATATTTTATATATTTAATGTATATCTTGAAACAACTCTAGGATGGAAATCTTGTGTCCCGAACCATGTTCCCTCTCCTATCTAGTAGCGGAAGATTATCTAAATATTTTTTTGGGGGGAGGGAGGGGGAGGGCAATTGGACAATTTCATGTATTACATTTTTAGCTTGAAATCAGATTTAAAGCAAAATTTTGGTTGAGTTGGGCATTTTTTTAAATAAGTCCTTGTGATAGCATCCTTTTGATTTGTTGGATACTCCCATATTCAAAAAAGTTTTCTTGGGTGCAACAGGGATGGATCTATGTGCATAATATTGGGGCTTATGCCCTATTATAATTTGATAATTTGTTTAGGAACATATAGATATGCATATATTTTGCCCCAATATTTTATTATGTTCATGTATTATTTTTTTCCCACAATCTAAATTTTCTAGATTCGTCAATTCTTGAATAATTCTAAAAATCTATTATTGAATTCACCATTTATAATTATTGGTGTCTTAGAATATTGTCCCTTATGTTCAAATTTAGGGGTATCACTTACCAATTGTTCAATAAGTGAATAATTTAAAATTACATTAGAAGATTGCCCTGCCCTTTTGTATAGTTCTATTACTAATAGTTCCTTTGAAAAATTCTTCAATTAATTTTTACTTAACCATATATTTTAAAAAATTTCACTCCAACATCATATCTTGACACTATTAGAAAATAAAAGTTTTTACAAAAAAATATACTAAATCATTTATTTTATCATACACAAACCAGTAATATATTTGAAAAGTCTTAGATTTATTATATATTAGTGGCTTTTTTTATTATAAAATAATAGAATTAAATTTCTATGCACTAACAATATAAAATTTTTATAGAGTATCGTCTATTTATGTATTGCTACATCAATAAAAGTAATTAAATTTTCCACCCATAACTTGAAAAGTAAAATTATGCATAGAAATTAAACTCATAATAACATATTAACTATCTAGTAATTATAATATATATATATATATATATATATATATATATATATGAATATTGTAACATAAATATGTATAAAAAAATATATGGGGGTAGCTTTGCCCTTGAAATCCTTCGCCCCTACTCTTGTCCTACCAATCATAGATTGTCACATAGGAAATCAAAATCGAAAGACTTTAAAATTAAACTAGTTGCAGAATATATATAATATTATCTCGCACATAACAATACATGCTTGATGGGATAACGAAGGAAACATGGTTTGGAGGCTGAAGATTTGCATCTCAACTCTCGAAATAAAAAAAAAAATACTTTTGTTATGAGGGGAAAAAAGCAGTAGCTCTTTTTGAAGGGACGTTGTTTGAGAAATATTTGTGTGTGTGAATTTTCAATAACTCCAAACTATAGCGTGGCCAAAAATTATTTCTTGTGGTTTATGTCCAAATCATAGTTTGGGAGTTAAAAATGGAAATCCAATACACGCACCATTTCTGCTAGATAAATTCATAGCTGTAATGTAGCTCCACTGAAGTACAATTTATGAATCATGTCTTCCTTTTTGAACCATATATATAGCATAAACAAGATTTAGTTAAATACGTAATGTAGGATGGGGCTTAATAGCATACCAGAACAGAGGATATTTTAGCTGCAAGGGCAAGGATATCAGCACAAGAAACAATGCCAGGGCAAGCATTTTCCACCGCTGTCTTGATCTGATTTACAACATCCAAACCCCTTATTGAGTTTTGATTTGGACCTGCATCTTGCTCGCTCACTATGGTACCAGTGTTGTTCAACAGAATTGATGCGTCACAGCCCTGCCACAGACACGTACGGGGAATTAACATATACTATAACTAAACAAAGGTGTTATTATATTGAACAACTACATATATGTATAACCTTGATGCACATATAGTAGCAGTTTTTTAATCTGGTACTCTATCTATTTTTCCCGTATATTGTTTTGTTTGTAAGTGGTGATGATCGAGTAACTCAATTGTGTACATAATTGAACAAAACAGTCATGAAAATGAAGCCTGACGAGGCTGGCAAGCATGCGGGGATCCTTTTTTGAAACATTCCTTACGACTTCACGTACAATTGAATTCACCTTGGGACATGTGTTCCTGTAAAAAGATGCATCCAGCATCTGATGAGAAGGGTAGCCCTCCGGTCACAAACACTATACAGAACATAGCTGCCACTGTGAGGGGAAGGGAACTCATTTTTTCTGTCTCAAATCCGATTTGTGTATGTGTGTTGCCGATTACAAACATGGCAGATAATGAGCCTTTATTTATAGGCTGAGTAATGATTATAGGGATGAAACAGAAAAAGATATTATTTGCACGTACACAATTGATGTACAGGATAAACAAAGTTAATATTTCAAGTAATCAATGATTAGAACAAAAAAAAGGGGGCCGGTCTAGCCAGTGCACTAGATTCCACCTAATGCGGTTTGAGGATGATAGAGTAGTAATGTTACCATTCAAGCTCACCCTTTTAATTAATTATTTGAATATATATATATATATTGAGAGCATTTAACAATTTCTGTATATATGAGATAAAGATGATTGGTTCATTATTTTTCTCTTTCAATATCTATTTTCTTTGTATTTTTCTCTCTATTATATCTATTTTATGTATACAAATAATATTTCTTCGATAGAAAAAGAGAAGTATTATTGAGAAATATAATTTGCATTTAGACTACGTAGTATGTAACAATACCATTCCATTCAAATCAGGAGTTAAATTGGGTTGGATTGAACTAATTATTTTTTTGTTTTAAACCAGTCTTAAGCTAAAAGTATGGATCCGATATACATGAAAAAAATTACCCATTAAAAGATATCAAAATTCATAATTGAACACATTAAGTATTGACGTATATAACAAAAGTTGCAGCACAATATCAAGTTTTCTTTTTTTTTTTTCTTTTGGTATATTAACGGGAATAAAGTTAGAATTTATGATCTCATATAGATTATCCAAACCACTCATCACTAACCCACTCTTAGCACTTGGCTTATAAATATCAAGTCTCTCATCAACCACAAAAACTTCAAGTTTGAATATACATAGTTTTTTTTTTAAAAAAAAAACATGCATAGTTCATAAAAATTTTCAAGAAATTATACATGAGTTCTAAGCATAACATGTTACACATGAACCAATTGAACCTAGTGTCATCATCACATTAAAATATGAATTGACATAATTATTGATTTTACTATTTGAATTAAAGTTTCGAACTCGTTATCCAACTCATTCCTTGTAGATTGGAGGGTTTTTCAATCCATCTAGATCTAACTCAACCCGTATTTTGCTAATTGGTTTGGTTATTCACCAATTCGTAAAGTGATTTAACTCCATGGACAGTCCAATAATTATGGATACATTAATTAATTAATAATTAGTGCCTAATATAGAATTTAAAAGGACGTGTTTGGGATCCTTACATCTAGATAATATACCCATCAACCTTTGGGTGAAATTAATAGATGATGAAAGATATCGTATATCATAGGAAAAACATGTCAATAGTCTTTTTCGTATACCATTATGAAACATATGTAGGATTTAAGTTACATTTATAAAATATTTATTACATAATTATCAACTTAAAAGCAATGGTCAAACTAAAAATGCATCGTGATTCTAGATATGAACTTAATTTGTAATATTACAGGATGGATTTATATATTAAAATTATTATGATTTTACCTAATTATAATCTTAATTTAAAATTACAATAGTAATTCCTATGAAGAAATTAAAAAAAAATAATACAGATTGTCATGTTATTAAATTAAGGATGCCTTTGATATGGTGTGAAAATAAATTGTAAAATTTCATAAAGGAGCTTCATGTGTAATTTATAAAATTGATTTCTTTAGAATTGAAATACATTTTTTAATTTTATCCATAAGGATGGATGCAAGTGTTAAATGGAGGGGTCCCATGCCCCACCCAAATTTGAAAAAATTAATAATAGTATATATATATATATATATATATTGCTGCCATTATTTTTTGAATTAACACCACATATAAAAGTTAATATAGAACTTATGGTTATACTTGTATTATATTATATTTAACACATTACCTGAGTTTATTAGATCAGTCACTTCTTATCCAAAATTTTATTTGAACTTTGGTGCAAACTGCAAACAATATATAAATGATTAGGCACGTATATATATATATATATATATATATGGTCATCGCCTTGCATGGTCCTCCTCTAATTCATTGTTTATGATTAATTAGAGCGGCAAAATCATTAACTACGATTGTATATTATGCTATGTAACCGTCACCTATATTTAACCTTCTTTTTTTTTTTTTTAGTCCTTCCTAACTTCGTATGTTTATGCTTAAGTTTACCCGCCCTTTTGAAACAAAAGGACACAAACAGAGCATGTCATTGTCAGATACAAAAGAGCGAAATTGATTATGAACACTACATGATTCAGAATACAAGAAAAAAGATCCATCTTACACACACACACACACACAAACAGTGATAGGATTAGCTATCCGTAGGCACATAGCATAAATGTGCCTTTAGATCTCTTATTACAGTGAACCTTCAGTCTCAACATTATTTCTAGCTAGTACTCTTGCTAATTTATTTAGAATGAGCTAACCATACCCTCTTCTGATGATTCTTTGGAGGCAACATTCACCAGACCAAGTTCAGCAGATTGTTTGTTAACGAAGTTACATTGTCTTCGGATTTCACCTTTAGTCCCCGTTAGCACATCAATGTTACCCATTTTTATCATTGCAGCCTTAAAAGCCTCAAAGAAAGCATTTTGGTCACTGCTGAACTTGTTCACAATGCTGATGGTATCTGCACCCGATGTTGAGAACAGCTCTTGGTCACTCTGGAGCAATCCCTTGCGAATCTGAAGATTGGAGTAGTAGTTCTTGTCGAATGTGTCTGGTGTGGTTGGGTCAAAATTGACGAGGGTAGTCCCGGGTCCATTATTTGGGCATATTTTGCGCAAATCTTGCAAGTAGGTTGTGTTGAGAGATGGGTCAGGGTTGCCAGTGTTGCTAAAGTTGTATAATCGGCTAACGAATAAACTGCAATGAGCTCTGCCAAATGTATGAGCACCTGGAAAAATGAAGCATATAAATCAAATAAATTTATATGTATAGCCCATATAGATGCTGTAAAGAATTTTATATGGACATTTAATCATATATTTTCACATAAGAAAAAACATTTAACATAATCATTCATGTATTAAAAATCTTATAAAATAGAAATACTATGATTACACAACAGTATAAAACACGTCTCCACAGTTATTTGTATAGAAGTTGATCTCATATGGTATACTCATCATTCAGTTGATGCTATTTTATCAAAGGGATTAATTAATATCGTGGAATGTCAAAATTTCCATACCTGAGAGTGCAACTAGATCAGTGGTGTTGAGGCCTTGAGCAGCAAAGGCTGATTTAAGTCGATCCAGAGTGTCGAAAGGACCTGGAAGGTTTTGGTTGGCAAGAGTTCGGTTTGCTGTTAAACTATCCCTTCTTCCTAATGGAACTTTCCAATCAGGACCATGTGCCTGTAAATAAAATAATTGTCTTTCTTAAACATATATGGCTGTAGACTTTTAGCCAATCCTGTGAAATATATACCAATTAATTTTCGGCTTGATTAATTTGGGAGTGATCTATATAGAGGTGCTGTTTCCATTTGAAATTCATATTTTATGATTTTATATCTAAAACTCAACTCTGAAATAATAATAATAAGTAAATATTTGTTCTATTTGAAGGCAGTTTAACATACTACATCTGTGAGATAAATTATTCTTCCACCTGTTTTAGGCAGTTCTATATTGGCGTAGAATTTTGTCTTCCTTAATGAGCCACAGCTTTAAATCAGACAGCAATTAGCCATATTACATAGGATACGGAACCTACCAAAACAGAGGATATTTCAGCTGCAAGAGCAAGGATATCAGCACAAGAAACAATTCCGGGACAAGCATTTTCCACCGCTGTCTTGATCTCATTCACAACATCCAAACCTCTTATTGAGTTGTTATTTGGTAAAGCTTGTTGCTCGCTCACAATTGTTGCAGTGTTGTTCAACAAAATTGATGCGTCACAGCCCTGCCACATACATGAATAACATACAATAAACTTGTTATTCAACAATTACTTATATGACCTCAGAGTAACTAACACTCTTTGACATTTTATTAATTCTCAATAGAAATTTTCCACACTCCCAACTGCTTTACTTTTGCTTTGACACATATTATATATGGAGATAAGGACGTGCGGTAGTGGCATAAGTTAATGGACTAACGAAGTGCCCCACTACGAACTTATGCATTTCAAATATCCAATGGCTGGGAAAACGAATGCCTAGCAGAAAAAATAAGAAGTGAAATCTATGTGTTTTGTAAATATGTTATTTGAATGTTTGAGTAAGTTAGGTGTTAAAATATGATTGCTGCTTCAAAATAATATGTACTTAAAAAGAAACAAAAGTAAGTCATAATGAGATTTTTGTGGAATCCAGTGGTGCTAGTGAACCAGGGGTATTCATAACCTGGACTTGCCCGAAGCTCATTGGGACAAGTTCGAGTCTTGAAATTTGATTCAATATATTTGGGGGGTCATATATAAGGTTCGCCCAACTCGGCTCAAAGTGAAATAATCCCTTAAGATATATATATATATATATATATATATAATTTTAAAGTTTAATTAATATATTATACATAATTTGATATTATTTCTATTGATATGATTTATTTTAAAACCTATATCGTAAAATATTTCTAAAATTTTATTTCTTACTTATAAAATTTTATAATTTTACTATGTACAATATCTAAATTTCTGTACATTGTTCAAATACTGAATTGACCCAGTATAATTTGAGATATAGTCAAAGTTATTATTAGATCTGGATCGGGTTTCAAAAATTGGCCCAATCTAAAAATTGGGCCGGATTCAGACTTTCTCCAACCCCACCCTCGTACAACCTTATGGTGAACAGAACCAACTTTTTGTTGGGGTGGAATGAACTAAACCATCCGTTCAGTTCCGATGGTCAAGTCCGAAAGTGGTTCTATAAAAGGTCAGATTCCTAGCTGTACATAAGTTTAATATTTCATATTTATATATATTTATAATAAAATTGGTTTTATTAGTTTTATTTAAGGTATACTCATTTTATATTATGGGATCCATTAATTTTATTATGAATATGTATTAAAATACATATTAAATTTGAGCTTATATATCCACACTTTTTTCCATAGTATAATGGTATTGTCGGTGAAAGGATGTTGTTAACAGACGTGCAGTGGATACTGGATAATTTGGTTAAAAAGAGAAACATATATAGAGAGAGAATAATCAAATAATTTAAGCAGAAATACCATATACCTGCTCGGTCTATCGTACAAGACAAGTTGCAATAATCTGACGAGTTTTATGCACATGTATGATTTACAAATTTTAAAATAGTATACGTAGACAGCAACGTAGGAGAGTAGTCCTTGAGAAAAAAAATGCATAAAAAAAAAAACGAGAGGGGGAAAAAAATGGAAAGAAATGAAACAAAATCAAACTTGGAAGGGGCTCTCAAGTGATGATGAGTAAGCACAAGTGTACATACTTGAACAAAACAGTCATGAAAGTGAAGCCTGACGAGGCTGGCAAGCATGCGGGGATCCTTCTTCGAAACATTTCTTACGACTTCACGTACGATTGAATGCACCCTGGGACATGTGTTCCTGTAAAAAGATGGATCAAGCTGTGCATCTGATGAGAAGGGTAGCCCTCCAAACACAAACACTAAGCTGCACAGAGCTGCCACCGTGAGCCGAAGGGAACTCATTTTTCAAGTCTGGGCTTTGATTGTTGTGAGTAAAGTGTTACTGGTGAGAGACTGGCATATACTGGGCCCTTATTTATAGAGTCTAGCAACTGCTGGGGTAAGAAAAGGGAAATGTCTTTTTTTTATCCCACTTGTTAGACATGGACGTGGACATAGACATTGGCAATTCTTTATTATTATTATTATTATTTTGATAAATTATATTGCCTTTTTTATATTTAATTTGATTAAATTTACTTTGGCTTCTTTTTATTTGTTTAGTGATGTTAATTTCCTCTAGATATATTATTCAATGTGTAATGAAAATATAAATATTGTAATGATTTTATAAACACAAAAGAGGTTGATGTAATGATTTCACAAATTAAATTCAAAGATTTATGGAGTAAATTTTATCCATAAATAGGAGCTAGGTAAATTTTATTAAGTCTCGTGAGTGATCAATCTAATTTATCTTTTTATTATCTTTCTTTTAGTGTTTTATTTAAATGGTTTTATTTCACATATCAATAATATAATTCATAAAGATGGATTAATTTATACATTTAAAAAAATTCAAGAAGTCAAGCTATATATTTCTAAATTTAAGATATGAAGTACACTGTATTTTAGGAGGATAAAGTATAATTTTCTCATTAACTAATAATACATGTTGTGTATGTGTAGATTAATATATTTTAAATTTAACACATAATTTAATAAAATAACCCTGAAATATTGTTTTTAATAAAATAATTACTTCTTTTCAAGTCATAAAATCAGACATTTATATTATATAATAATTTATATATTATAAATAAATAATCATGGTTAAGTTAATTTAAAAACAACGTACGTGAATAGTAAATATGCTCGTGAGTCATGATAAATGATGAAAAGCAAGGACAGACTCTTTTATCCTCGACAAGTAAAAGATTTCTTACTTCATAATAAACAACCCTACTACTCTAACCCCTTTTTATTTTGTTTCTTGCACTTTTCTTTGAAAAAAAATATTTATACTTATTTCATAGGGTCATTCTAAATTGATATTAAAAAAGTTTAAGTAACGAATGCTAAAAAATAATAAACTCGTCAATTTTCAAATTTTTCTCTCGGCCTTTCAACTACACTCAAAGACTATTATAGGGTTGAAGTGAGATAATAAAGACCTTGTTTTTTCTTAATTAATGTTACCGCTTTAATTTTCATCTTAAAAATGAATCAGTTGGAAAGCCTATGACAAACGTCTACTCTTTAAATAGATATAGACATGTGATATATAAAGAGACTAGCCATTATTTTGTGCAAGAATATCCTCCAAAATAGTAATAAAATTAGGGGCTAATATTATGTATAAAAAATATTATTTTAATATAAAAAGAAGATGTTTATTAGAATACTTATATAATAATTATTAAATATAATAATAGATCTTATATATTTTATTTATTATATTATATTTAATAATTATTAAATATATATTTTAATAAATATTTATTTTTTAAGTGTTTGGATAATATTATTCTGTTACAGAGAAGATTATCCCTTCATCAGTCGGACTCGAAAATCGATAGTTGCCCGCCATTGCTGATTTCCACTCAACTCCGAGTGAAATGAATATATTATTACTACCAAATAAAGTTGTCATAACTAAACCGACACATGGGCGGCCTGAACGGGATTATTCGTACAACAACTATACTATACACAAAATTTTCTTGGCTACCTTGGCTAGTACAAACTTTATTAGTGTGGTGGGATTAAGTTACTCAATCAACTAAACACGTAGGTGCTGCATTATATTAAAGCAAAATGTGCTTACGATGCTCTGACACCAAGCTGATTTTCAGGGGACATGCGTTGTCTACAGACCTCTTTTCAATTTTTCCACACTTAGATTTCGATTTTTGAGCATGGATGGAGCTTTCTTCTCTTCTTTTGGCCTTATTCATCATTATTTGTTCCACTATCAATTCAACAACTCCTGACTTTTCTGATAAAGTCCTGAGTCCTCATTGGCTCCTTTAAACATCTCAAAATTCTGAAATGAGCAAGCGGGCTTTCATCACCAGAGGTCCAGAGCCGGTAATAAAGTTTCACGAGTCACACCCATAGGCTATCAAAAAGCAATTTTGGCTCTATTAAAATGACTAGATTTATAAAGTGATAAAATGAAATTTTAATTATTTTTATATTAATAATTTTTACTGTATAGATCTTATTAAATAATTTAAGAATGATTAATTACTTAATTTTTATTTTATAAATCTATTTGTTTTACAAATATTTTTACTTTATAAGAGTCATGTTAACTTGCTAGGCTATATATCTTGCTAGGGTGGGAGTGGATTCTCATGCCAAATTTTCATATGGTTTTGATAATGTATAATCTCTCATCATTGATTCTAAATGTGAGACCCATGTAAGACATGTAACATAAAAGAATGAAAGACTAGAAATCACATGTGATAAGCATAGCATATAGAATTTTCACATAAAAGTATCCATTCAAATCTTTATGCGGCAATTTTACATGACCTGTTATATATGATGTTCTATCATTTATTCAAAAATAAGATCCACATGTATCACATTATATATATAAATGAGTTTATCTAATCAATGCTCTAAGAATAATATATCTTAAAAATGTAAGATTTTATGTTTTCAATATATGATATGTATCATGAAATTTGAAAACTTGCATTTTGTGATTTGCTTAATATTGAAATATTATGGATAATAAAATTATGAAAAAAGACTTAATAAGAAAATCTTATTATCTTTTTTCTTATAATTAAAAGAATAATGCTTCCGGCCGCTTGTAAGGTAAAAGGGAAAGCAATTTTCAATTAGTTCTTTTGTTCTGCCTGGCTTGAAAGAGTGTCAGGTTCATATGAGCCCACCGAAAAGGGGTTAGTTGAAGTAATATATATATTACGACGATAAAATTTGGTCTTATAAAAAACTAAAATTCGAAATTTAAGAAGGTAACTTATGTGAAAATTTTATGTAATTCCTCTTATTAAATCATATATAGAGCAAGTTATGGTTATTATTAGTAACTTTATTTTTCTAAACCTTTTCATCATTGCATAAAATTTAAGATGATGCATTTAATTTAGGTATCATGAGTTGAGATATTAAGTTCACTAAATTTTAAGGGTGACTTTGTTCAAATAAAGCTAACAATCTGTCTTTGTATTAGTCAAAGGATTTGAAACTATAACATTACTTCGATACCACTAATTAGATGAAATGTTTATCACTAGACCAAAGTTAAATCAATTAGCAAATGTGCTACTTTATTTTTTTCAAGTTTCTCAAAATTGTATTAAGTTTAAGGGGTTGCACCATTGTAATCCATTAATAAAATCATGAGGGTGAAATTTGTCGCAATAAACTTTTATTCTTTTATTATTGGATGAAAATAAATTCAATTATATCTTGAAAAATATTAATATAAGATTATTGTCAACTCTTTATTTAAGTATGCACTTATATTAGAAAAAAAGAAATCCAACAACATTGTATTTAGTCTCATTTTCGAAATAGTAATTAGACCCAAGCACTTGATTATGTATTTTTAATCACCGATCACTACACAATAAAACTTAGCATAAAATTTTAAACGAAAAATTTAAATAAGATATTTGAATTGGTCTTTTAAAAATATATTAAAAAATAAATTAATTCCTGAAAATTTAAAAGTCTTAAATTAACCTCTCATATTTTAAGAATGGAGTCAAACTCATCATTTCATACATTATATGAAATTGTAAAAAGAATCAATTTTTCTCTTAATTTAAAATGTAAAAAAATCAATTTAAAATTTTTAAGTTACCAAGAATTAATTTGTTCTTGGTACAGTTCGTATTTAGTCAAAAATTTAATTGAAAATTGCATTGACCAAAAATGTGAACGAAAGGCTCTGGCCGATGCAGAAACTTATCCACTTTCAATAACTCAGGTAGTTTGGAGTTTGAACCTGCAGACAAATGTCAGGTAAGCAGTTAAGTGTATCTGTTTGTTTGTACAGTCTTAAAGGAACGTAGACATTTAGACCAGTCAGCACTGAGCAATTTATCAAGGAACGTGAACGCTGAATATAAAATGAGTTTTTTAAAAAGAAATAAGTTTTCACTTTTTTTTAAAAAAAATTATATATTAAAAAATAATATTATTGGACAATCAAAAGGTAAAAATCTATTTGACATCGGCTATATTATTATCTGAAAGGTTGGGCTTCAAAGAGCCTGCATATATTTAGTATGTAAAATCGCATGGATGCCATACGGTGGGAATGGCTGTTTTTCACAGTTTTGTTTATCGGCTTGGCGATGACCTAATGTATTTAGTTGCCGATTATATTTCAAAAATTTTTAAACATATATTATAAAAACTAATAAATAATTAACGCTCTATAACTATTAAAATATATATTTGTTAACAAGAAAAGTGTGAATACCCTAACAACTTCTCATTTTTAATTTTTTTTTTTATCGTGTAATGTAGATATTTAAATACAGATGAATTTTTTCCAAACCTTTTATTTTAAAAAATTACAACTGTATGTAGTAATCTATTATGGAGTTTTCTGTTGATATGAGAAGTAAGATTTAATGAAGTGTTTATTTCAGATTATTGTAATAAAAGTGAACTTTTTAATTAACAAATCAATTTTTTTAAAAATTATTGACATCAATTTCTACTAAAAATTTATTTTGTTAAAATAATTTGAAACAAGCATAGCCTATAGTTTTTTCTTTTCTTCTCTTTAAGCGTCGATACTTGGTTTGAAGTAAAATCTATGCTTTCGGCACGAGTGACGTTATAGGAACGCATGACTTTGACGCGCTAGCTCGACATATTGTGCAATCCACCGTTCAAAGTTATTTATTTTTCTAAAAATATTTATAAAATATTTCTTTCATGTAATCTAATGGATTTTGAGTTGTGTGTCGCGACACTCAGGATGTACACCCATCATTTCTCTTTCGGCACCCATGGATAGGATTTCTGACCTTTTGCGAGGGGAAAAGAGCACAATGTGGCAAGTTGCTTGCTTTAATTCACCGAACTTGGACAAGTGAACATCGTTTGGTAAGAAGAATGACCCCACATGCTGATGTGGCAGTTATTATTACTAATTGTCTTAGTATAACGACAATGCAGGGCACTACCATCTCATCATTTAGAACAGTGATCATCACCGAGGTCATCGGTTTCACCTCTATCATACTCCCCCGTTTTGAATAATTTAAATAGTGGTCATTATTTTTTTAATAATATTTTTATTAAATAATATTGAAGAAGAAGAAAGATATAACAGATGAGAAGAGAGAAAGTTAAAATATTAAAGAAAAATAAGGATAATTTATTAAATTATTTTAAACTTTCTTTAATTTTAATTTTTTTAATTATTTTTTAATTTCAATATACATTTATGACTAAATAATTATTGAAGGAGAAAAGGAATAGAGAACGGCCTTTGACCTATTGCACTCTGAGCTCCCGGGTGGTCATCTTAATTGATTATGAGAACGTTAAAGCCAAATCTGTTATTGTTAAAGGTCTAAAATGAAAGTATCAATTGTGGATTATAGTTTTTTTAATTGATTAAAACAGAAAAAAATCCAAATTAGTCACTTAATTATAAATGCTGGACAAATTAATTCTTTAAATTTAAAAATCTCAAAATTGTATCCACAATTCCAAAAAAAAAAAAAGAGAGAAAATAAATTGGTCTATTTATACAATTTTGTGTTTTTTTAATTATATGGACATATATAATAACTAATATATTTTATTTTTTAAATTATGAAAGATTAATTTAAAATTTTCAAATTATGGTGAATTAATCCCCAGTGCATCTCTCAAAGACCAATTTCAATATTCTGCCTTAAAAAAAATTAACGCAACATGTACAGAAGACTTCCTTACAAATAGAACATGTATTTTAGTTCAGCTGAGGCGCATTTTCAGATAGCGTTTCAATATACGAAAATTACGTGTGTCGAAATTATGATTTTCTTTCCTTTTTAAATTTATTGTCTTAAAAAAATTAATGATGTATTTGATTTTAATTTTTAGTTTTTGGTTTTTATAAATTTGTAAAGGAAATAGCAAAATTTGAAATTAAAAACTTGATTTTTGTAATTTTAATAGTTTTTAATATTTTCTTTGTAAAATTCTAAAAACAGAAAATTTAAACCAAACACACCTTAACTCTCTTCGTATATTTTATTTTATGACAAATTTTTTTATAGCTGGTAAATAAAAGATGAGAATTATATTCGACAATCTGTCATCCAACACAACTTTGATCAATTGTCTATGGATACATATCAGCGATGTAATCGGGCTGTCATATAGTGCTCTGAAAAATTTTATATTTAGACGACTGAGATAACCTACTCCAATACCGGTCATGCAGATATGATAATTTAAGATGACTTGTCTCGGTATTTCGGTACATAGTCTATAAGATATGGTGTTTTTGGAAATTCAACAAGAGTGTGTCAGTCTCTCAAATAAAGATAAAGTAATAACGTGTCCGTCTCACTCAAGAATCCATATTTTGGAAATTCAATCCATATTTATTTGGGTAAATTAAATATTAATACAAGAATCCAAATAAAATGCACTAGTAGTTAAGTTTTTTATTTGAGTTTTGAAAAAAAAATTATTCTATTTGGATTTTTTTACCAAAAAATTAAAAAATACTTATTCACATATGCTCATTATTTTTAATATTATTTTTTAATATACACTAATTGTTTAATTAAAAAAATATGACTAATAGTTGCCTAAACGGAGGCCGCTTTTAATAATAATTTTCTTATAAATATGAAACCTAAAATCGAATCCAAGACCTTGCTTAAGAAATTCGATCCCTCTCTATTTGGACCAACACTCCGATAGTATATATAGATTGGTTTGATTTAGTTTATATTTTAGTAAATGTAAAATAGTCTTCCACTTGTTTATGTTTAAAATTAAAATAATTTTAATAAAATTCTATCACATTTGGTAGGATTTTTAAATTAAAACAGTGAACTCTAAATTATAAAATTTATATAAGTCAACTCATATTTTTTCGTAAAAAAATAAATATATGTAAGTTTGTCTAGAGTTGTCAGACATTGGATGCAACGCTTGAAGTGCTTGGTCCCTGCCGAATATCAATCATCCATCTACACAAGTATGATGATGGACTTGTTCATCATTTTTTTAATGAATGAGAACCGGGCAACCGGAAAGATAATAATAATAATCACCTTGTAACGGGGTGATATAAGCCACATTTGATTTCTCAACCATCCTCACACCAACCCTATTTTACGACAATTTGTTACAAAATATGGCTAACAATGGGCCGAACAAGTAGCTTCGAAATTCACACTATCATACACAATACATTATACAGTTAAGTGTATTATGTATTCATCGATCTAATAAAAAAAAAAATTATGTATTCATCGAAAAACTGCACGTCAGTGTGAAAATATACAATAATGCCTGATAGCTAAGGGTATTATGTGTATTAAAAAGTTTGACTACTAGATATATATTTTTAATTAAAAAATAGTATGTATTAATAAATAATATTAACAATGGTAGGCACCCGTAAGTGAATAATTTTTTTTTTGGGTAAAAAACCATTTTATTTGAGTTAAATAATTAAGTTTAAACAGAATTATACAGCTAGTAATGACAAACACATCTGTACGACCGAGAAATAGCTGTTGGCTTCTTTTTATATAGTCAATTCTACCTATATACCTAGGTCCTGATTTGAATGTGCATTTTTTAAACTAATATAATCCATTTAATGTTAACTCTCACATAAATATTTACTACCTAATTTATTTCTTAATATGATCCATTTAAAAATGAATAAATCTATAGTTTAGTGCTTATTTTTTTTAAATTCTTTTAAAGATTAAATGCATACACGGTAGTCTTTGAAATATCAATTTTTAACATTTTATCTTTGAAAAAAAAAATCAATTTTAACATTTTAATTTTTAGCCCATGAATAAATTGTTTTTTAATGTGTTGATCTTTTATATACTAATATCTATATAATGTTTTTGTTAAAAGATTAATATATTTTAACGTAAAAGTTTTAAGAACCAGAGTACATGTGTTTGATCTTTTAAATACTAAAATATTTAAACGAAAATTTTCCAAGAACTAAAATACAGAATTAGCTTTTCAACATACTCTTTGGCTTCCGTCTATTGAATGATTAATAAGTAGACTTTTTCTTATTCAATTCTCTTTAACAGGTTTTTTTAATAAAGAAATTAAATTGTCAATATTGAGGGTAAAAAAAAACATTTATTTTTTTCTAAATAATTTAAAAATTGGCAAAACATAGAATATATTTTCTCATGTTGAAATTTTGCATGATCTTATTATACATGATCTTTCGTCAATCATTTATTTGTGTCACATATTATATTTGGGTCCCACCATTTAAATAAATGGTAAGCGATCCTACATGACAAGGTCATATAAAATTTCAACATGAGATAATTTATTTAAACAAGAAAGACTCCATGTTAAAATTTCACATGCGTGATCTTTCGCCATTCATATCATTTTATGTTGAAATTTTATATAATCTTATCATGCTTGATCTGTCACCATTCATTTTCTTATGTCGCATATCATGTTTGGGTCCCACAATTTAAATCATATTCAATGCTCATTAACTAATATTCTCTATTTGAGTTTAAAAAAGGAAACTACGCACAACATTACTCAAATGTGAGAGAGGGAGAGACTAAGATAGATTAAAAAAAGCTAAGTATATATCATCACTAGAGGCACATGCACGGCATCAGCATGCTGGCGTGCATCCTCCTTTAACTAGTTTATTTCAACAAAGCAACAGGTTTACAATATTTTTTAAGGCTTTCCAGCACACCCCCCATTAGTTTATTAATTAACTTATTTAGATTGAACTAAACAGAACTTCTTTTGAATCTTTGGATGCAACACCACCTAATCCAGAAGAGTTCCCATTCACAAAATTACATTGCAATCGAATTTCTCCTTCATCCCCTGTTAGCACTCCAATATTACCCATTTTTATGATTGAATCTATGAATTGGCCAAAGAAGGCATCTTGGTCACTACTGAAGTTATTGACAATGTCAATGGAATCTGCTCCAGGAGTAGAGAATAGCTCTTGGTCACTCTGAAGCAACCCCTCATTGTCCTGAAGGTTGGAGTAGTATGCGTTATCAAATTGATCAGGAGTGGTGAGGTCCAAATTGGTGAGGTTATTCCCAGTTCCATTCTGGGGGCATATCCCTTGCAATATTGCTAAGTAGTCTGTGTTCAAAGTTGGATCAGGATTTCCAGTGTCGTTGAAATTGTATAATCGGCTAACAAAGTTACGGCAGTGAGCTCTTCCAAATGTATGAGCACCTGCATATGCATATATATTAGTGAATTGAAATCAATATTTCATCTTCATATAATGTTATCATAAAACATTATTTAACATACATTCAATCATATACTATTATATCATCAAAAAAGTTTGACTAGAATAACGAACACCCAAAAAGAATCATATATGATATATCAAAATTAATCTCTTCAAATTAGGCTACATGAAAGGTAATTGTAAAATATAAATTAATATCAAGAATTGTTGCAATATGAATTTGATTATGTTTATACCTGAGAGTGCAACTAGATCGGCAGTAGTGTTGAGGCCTTGAACGGCAAAGGAAGCTTTAAGTTCATCAAGAGTCAAGGAGGGTGCCGGAAGGTTTTCATTAGCAAGGGTTCGGTTTGCTGTTAAGCTATCCCTTCTTCCCAATAGAATTGGCCATGGGGGACCACCTCCCTGTTAATACATAAATCATAAGACTTTAAGATGGATTGTAATTCTAAATTATCATATGTTATGATTGATTCCAGATTTCAAGCAGCCATTAAATAAAGTTTATTGAGGCATCCAATTGCGATTAATTTAGTGCACCTTCTCCTGATTTTTTTTTTTTTTAAAAAAAGAGGTTGGATTTTTAAAATTTGCTTTGTAACAACTTGTTTACTAATTGGAAACATCCAACTTTATATTTCTTTTAGTACAAATTTGAAACTTTTTTATTTGAGTCACTAGACCATATGCGTATATAGAACTTTTAATCCATGTCACTATTTTTATCACCAGCTGAACTTTGGGTCTTGCCTTTACTAGTCACCATAATCAATTCATACCAGAACAGAAGCTACTTCAGCACCAATAGCGAGAAGATCAGCACAAGAAACTGTGGCAGGGCAAGCATCTTCAACCGCTGACTTGATGTTGTTGACCACGTCCAAACCCCTTATTGAGTTGGCATTTGGCACTGCATCTTGCTCGCTCTCTATTGTATCAGTGTCGTTCAATAAAATTGATCCATCACAACCCTGTCAAAAACATAAAATAAGCAACTTCTTCTTTGGGACATTATTTGTGTCATCACTAGCAATACTCTTAACATTTCATCTTTACTATAGGTTTTAATTTGTACTCAACATAAAATTTCTATACCTTAAAATTTTATTAACTGAAAAAGGGGCCATACAGAGTAATCTATAATCTTTAATAACTTGAAGTAAGATTAAGTTATTTGACATTCATGTGTTCTACCGCATGCAAGCATGTGATCTATATTCCTCCGGGCCACAATCCACTAATTAATTTCATGGTGGTAATGTCAATGCCAATGTAAACAGCAGGATGATATTTTTGTACAAAAGTGATTCGGTTTAGATCAACTAATTGATCTATTGATGTTGCTAATTACTATTATCTAATTATATTTTATTGTCATCGTTTTATTTCAAATTAAACTTTAGCTATGTTAATAATATGTATCTACTTACATATCAAACTCTTCAGAGATGTACTAATTCATGATGGTACAAACTAAGGTCACAGGGAATGAGTGCAAGAAGTGGTTCCTATTATGAAAAGAAGCATTATTTAGGCATGATAACTTTTTTTTTTGGGTGGAAAGCTCTAACCTTAATGATGTGTTTGGGTAGGAGTTAAAAATATAAACATAGAATTCATTCATAAAATTTACACTCCATTTTTAACCATTAACTAAACATATTCTGGATATGCAAGTTATTTTTTTTATGAATAGATGAGTTATTTTAATAAATAAAAAAGATAAATTTATATGTTTATATAATTTAACATGTGGTAATTAAATATTGATTTACATATCCAAAATGAGAAATTTCCACTCAATTCTTTTAATAAACACTTTGTGAGAGAAAATATAGTACCGCTCCTTGGTACAAACAAAAGATTTACGAAAATATAAGAAAAATGAAATGATAAGCGATGAGTGGATGTACCCACCCGGTAAATGGCAAAAATCACATAGGGAGAGGGGGAAAAAAAATCAAAATTCATAAAAATTCGTACATGCTCAAAAGCATTTTTTTTCCCAATAAAATAATAAAACCCGAGTAAGGTCAGAAAATAGTTGAAATCTAAGTTTTGATTACATGCGCCTTCTTAAGTGTAAAATTAGTTATATACTATTTTTCTTAATTGCATAACGTTAAATTAATTTTTAAAAAATTTTAGGTCAATAAATATTTATATTTTTATTTAATATCCTTTTTAAATTTTTTTTAGGAGTGTTTTAAAAGTGTGCATTAATATATAAAAACCATGAACCACTAGGATTTGTGTAATGTTTAGGGATTTTATTAGTGCGTATGAACTCCTAGACTCAAACCTTATTATCATTAATATAATTTCAAAAGTATTAAAAAAATATAAAAACCATGAAAAATTATTAGTTCTTCAATTTTTTTAATTCATTTTTCGTTCTCTCTCTATTTTTTTTTTTGGTGGGTATTTCTTCAGTCTCTTTAACTTATCATCATTTTATCAACGAAAACTTTCCAGTGATTTGCTAAAATAACAAATGAAATGAAATCTTCTAAAATGATTGATAAAACGGAAAGGAGTACTTGTTAGCATCCTTAAATAATAACTACAGATGTATGTTGTAAGCCAAATTAAAGTGCAGTAGTTGTGAACAAGTACTAACTTGAACAAAGCAGTCATGAAAATGAAGCCTCATGAGGCTGGCACCGATACGTGGATCGGTTAGGGAGGCATTGAAGATGACTTGAAACTCAATATTGTATAGGTCTGGACATGTCTCTGAATAGAACGTGGTACTCAGCTGAGCATTAGAGACTGGAAACCCTGCAGCATGCATCACAACTGCACACCACAGTGCCACCACTGCAAGACGCATGGAACCCATTTTTTGGCTTCTTCCGAATTCTACCTAGCTAGCTAGCTGAGTTAATTTGTTCTCTGATCTCAAAATAAGCCTTTATTTATAGAGATAAATTGGCTTGGTTTCTTGAAGATCAGGATATTGGACAGTTATATTATGTATGTGGCCCCCAAGACTAGTTCTTGATTAATGAGTTCACAATATTATTATTATTATTATTATTATTTGGTTAATGTATAAAAAGAGGAAATCACATTTATCTCTTAGTGAAATTCACCCAAGTCTTCTCTATTTATAAATTTTTTTTTAAAAGGCTAATAAATTTATAAAGTCAATACATCATCTTCTTTTAAATTTGTAAATCGTTATAACGGCTTTCCTTCCGTTACATATTTTAAAGTACATCCAAGAAATGTCAATATCATTCAGATAAATAGAAGAAAATCAAAGTGAATTTCTCCGCATTTTGGGGATATATATTAGTGTAATTTTACCACATGACCTGTTCCTTTCCTTTCATGGGCTTGTATTGATATAATATACTGTTGTAGGGTTGACAACACTGCCATTATCTTACAATTGTCATTTCTACAATATGTTCTAGTGCAGATGGAGCACGTCGTTCGACAAAATTAAGAAAATGTTCACTCAAAGACCAGTAAGTTTCAGCTGCTATAATTAAGCTCTTTGCGTCAAGTTTTGCAACGTCATTAATCGACAATTGCCAACAATAGACTTCATTTGAAATCTGCTTTAGCGTGTGGTTGAAGCACGTCCGTCATTCAACAAAATTACGAAAATGTCTCAACTCTTTGCATAAAAATAAAAATAACGTTGAAAGTTAGATATATATGCTTGGTAAGCTCGTGTATCATGTTTTGTAACAAATGACATTGAATGAATCAGGCTTCATCAAAATTTTCCAAATGTTTAGTTCCGAATGGTAAACATTATATTGGAATTTCAGTAATCAACTTGGAGAAGATGGTTGCACAAATTTGACACGATAGTTTAGAAGTATTTAATTATTTTTTATAAATAAAAACTATATATATGAAAAATATGTAAAAATGATTATTTATATATACTTTCTTTTTAAATATCTCAAGTTGGGTTAATTAAATCTTCTATCCACTATTTGTTCCAAGATTGCTTCATTTGAACTTCCTAACCCCCAATTCTGATATTCTGTAACAAATATGCTTCGTTGTATGTGTATATATGGTCCCTTGTCTATAAATAACATAAGATTTCTTTAGACCTCGAGGATCCTGAAGTATATCCACGACAAATTAAAGTAATTGTATACAATTACTTACACAACATTTCAACACTATTGTTCATAGTTATTATTACTTCATAGAAGATGATGAATAAGTTGATTGGCGCTTAACTAATAGCAATATATATATATATATATATATATATATATATATAAAACTAGTTTTCATATGACGATATGCAAAATCATTTCATTTTTTGTGAAAGTAACTAAATATAAACTGGGGCAATGGCACAGATGGTGCATTCCTCATATATGTATGAAACATGAAGGTAAAGTAGTCAAACAAGCTTTGAATAATATATTATAAAAAACTAGGGTTAAATACAATTTACTCTTCTAAATTTTAGATCATGTGCAATTTACTCCATGACTTTTCAAAATATGTATCGCGACATCCTGAACATTTCAAATTATACAAACACCCCTTAATATAATTTTGACAACTAATAAAGGTAAGATTTATGTGTACTTAACCTTCTGAAATTTTTAATTTGTGCAACCCTACATCTTGCTTGTGAATATTATGTGCCATTAACTCCCTTGATTTTTTCATTGTTGTGCAACCCAACACCTTACTATAACTTAAATTTTTTGGGGATTTTTTGCACGGTTTGAAATGTTCAGGATGTCATAATGTACTATTTGAAAAGTAGGGTTTTTTGCATAGTTTAAAAAGTTCATGATGTCATAATATATATTTTAAAAAATTAAGATTTAAATTATACATAACCTAAAATTTATGGGGTAAAATACATTTAATTCTAAAAGCTATGCTTTATTTTCTTCTACTTTGCACGAAACATTGCTGACTTTGTGGCAGTAAATTGAAAGAACAATTATATCCAACAGGTTTAAGTCGCGTAATTCATTCATCACATTTTCGGTACCGAACTTTCTTCGTTGCGTTGGTTCGCGGAAAATGTCTGAGCAACCAAACTTTCTTCATTGCGTTGGTTCGCGGAAAATGTCTAAGCACCCACAGCTTATTAGTATCAGCACACATATCTCTTCCCCCTACATCATTTTTCTGTCTCTGAACTTTAAACCACTTTTAATTTGAATCATCTACGAATAATCATGCGATCAAGAATTGCTCCTCGCACCTCTTGCAAAACACTCTCCTCATTTATACGCCTATTGAGTATTGGGTATGGGAAGTGGGGCCATTAAAAGCAGCAACACATAACACATTTAATATTAACTTTATATAGAATATGATTCTTGGATCAATTCGCTCATAGAATATAGTTCTTGTGCCATTTTTTTTCAAATTAAAAAAAAAGGATCGATAAATATGTTATCAAACAGTTTTTTATTTGTACACGTTTAAGAAGTATTTATTAAATAGATGTAAATGTATATAAGTGTATTAAATGATTTTGAATTAATGTGAAATTATAAAAATGATTTGTGTTCTATAACATGAATTTTTAATTCAATTGCGTGTTTTAAAAAATTAGTACAACAAGTCTAGTCTCATATAAGTCAAGTAACCATTATGCGTGTGTTTGGACGAGTTTTTTTTTTATCTCAAAATCATTTTTTTATCCAAAAAAATCATTTTCATATATTTGATTTAAAAAATAATCATAATCTCAAAAAGTTTAGTTTTCAGTTTTTTTTTATTGAAACTAAAAAGAATTACTTTTGAAAAAAAAAGTTAAGGATGTATGCCTCTAGTTTCAATTTTTATTTTCAGTTTTTATTGTTTTTAGAATTTAGGGTTTAGTTTTATCTACAATTTTCAATTTTTAGGATAATGTCAATCGAATACCAAAAACCAAAAGAAAAGGAAAATGGATATTTAGCTAACTTGGACACCAAGTGATTGAATCGACTCTAAAATATGTGTTATTTTATTTTAGTTTGTTTTATTTTGTTTTTTGGCGGTCTGTGCACATTTGTCGAAGTGGCTGAGTACAAAAGATGACATATTCTTGCACATAACATCAACTTGTAGCCAACCGTTTTTTGTAATACCCACTTGTATTTGTTGTATACCACAATCTTAGAAATAATCTAGGAATTAGTATAAATGAATTCAGACACGTATACAAAGAACTAATATGAATGAATTTACATAATATTTGGTCCAGGAATGAGTCTCCTGATCATAGTTTTCAGAATCGGACCAGTGATCAACTTAGTTGAGACACCGGGTCACCAGGTCAGTAGTTCAACCAATGGGTCATTAGTCAAACTGGTTAAATCAAATTTTATTAAATTAGTATATAAAATGCAACTATATGTGTGTGTGCGCGCACGCGCGCACGTGCTGAGTTTGATGCCCCAAGGTGGATTTTTGGGTATTTATTCCACATTTCAAAGCATGGGCGCACAGTGCATTGAGAGGAGCATGGACAGGCAGTTTGGTGGTGGCTCGGCCGGTTCACGTGGATTTGACCTGGTCAACTGCTTAATCAATCCAACAAGAGATTGGACTCGCTAGTGGCCGGTTCACTTATTTTTCGGTTGAACCGACAATCTGGCACAGTTTTTAATACACTACTCCTTATCTCTTATCAAGGAATCCTCATAGTCTATGAATTTAAAAGCTTTCTATTTGCAAATTCTTTGTTCACACAATTGACATATTCGCATATATTATTCTGATATGCCTGAAAGTTTCAATGAGTCACAATATATTTAGCTCCTATGAATTCTTGTAGAACTTTAGGGTTTAGGATTTTTCAATTTACCAATTTCTAGTTGTTTTCCAAGAAGACAATTAAAGCCCATTTAATTTTTATTTTCAGGATTTTTGAAGGAAATACTAAGAATTAGAAATAAAAATTAAAAATTGAAATTTATAATTTTCAAAATTTTTATTATTTTCCTTACATAATCTGAAAAATTAAAAACTCAAGCCAAACAAATCCTTACTTTTCTTGTTTCTTCAACTACACATTACTTTGTGATTGCAGAAGTTTCAGCAAAACCCCCTTTAAAGTCTAGTAAAAATTGTACCACAAGATTAAAAAGACTAGATAATATTGGTCATAGATTAGAGATATGAAAATGATTATTACTACTTTCGTTAACACATCAAAAGACATTAACCAGTGCCCTAAACGAAATGCCTGGTCTCTTGTCAGGTAACCATCTCAACATTTCAGTGAGGACTCTAATGTTACTACCCCTTTACAAATACATTGGTGTACAGTCATTAAGTATATTTGGTATGGCCTATGCTCGCGTTACATCGACAGTAAATGTCCAATGAACTTTATGCAAAAATTACATGACCTGTGAACAGAATTTAAAACTTTCTTCTTTCTAGAGCACCCCAAGTTTCTTGAGACAAACATAATTACTGATACAAAGATATTGATGGTCTCATCATTTCATGGAAAATAAAAGCATAGAAAACTGGCATCCTGGTTAGTGAATCATCAATATGCAGCGCTTGGGGAAAACCTAGTGATTAGAGCTTGCATTAGCATCTTCTGAGCTTCGCCTTCTCTTCTTCCCCTCTCCATGTCTTGACCGCCGAGGTGCCTCATCCTCACTTTCACTGTCGTCATTCCGGAAGTTGTTATTGGCAGGATACTGATCATCCTGAGGTGCCTTGTATCCTTGGCGGTATTGCATGTCATCATCAGGTCCACCACTTTGGCTCTGCATATCTTGACTCTTGCCCTGCTCTAATCCTGAACCAAACTTATCAATCCGATCATTCGTTCTTTGATCTCTCTTGGCAGGACGGCTGGTATTCTGAGGTGGAGGCGGAGGTGGTGGAAACATTGGAGGCATATTAACTGGCCTTCCAGCTCTTGGTGGATTTGCACCTGCGACCCCCATCCCACCCATAAAGTGAGCACGTGCAGGATTCATCATCATCCCAAATCCACCACCTGGAAACATCCCAGGTTGTGAGGGCCGCCCACGAAACATCATGGCTGCTGGGGGGCCTGCAAAATCACCAGAGAACCTAGGACCATATGGAGCAAAAGCACGGGGGCCCACACCAAAAAGATCTGGCATACCAAATCCATCAGGCCCAACAGGCCCATAAGACAATCCATCACCCATCATTACCGGGTTAAAACCTTGCATACCAGGCATGGGTCTGGCACCACGTGCAAGAGGCATGTGAGGCGGCCACATCATGCCTCTACCCCTACCTCTGCCTTGACCAGCAGGCCCAACACCATGACTAAAGCTCTCCTCCTCTTCATCACTTTCTTCCTCTTCCTCCTCTTCATTGTCTTCAAATGGCACAATATCTGGATTGTCTCCTCCATTATCTGGATTCACTCCCTTTGCTTTCTCTTCTTCTCGTTTAGACTCTGCTGCAACTGAGATAGCCTGTAATTATGAGAAAGAAAGCTGACATTAATCCAATGCTTCTTAAAACATCATAGTTCAATACTGTAGTTTTATTTATATAGGAAAATCAGTTTCTCTGATACCAATTGTCAGAACTGGTATACGAAAATCAGCTAATTTTATTGATTACAGAGATCTTGGCAATTGCTCAAGAACCCTAGGGATGGAATACAAGAGGTGGAGGAGATTAGAGCCCTCAACTCTGTAGAAACAACAAATTGAATGAATAACTGCTCCTAAACTACCTTTTCTTTTCTATTTATAGCCTAATCAGCTTCTAATTGCCTTTCTTAGCAGAATGACTCTTCTAACAGCTATTATTGTTCTAACTAAACTCCCTTGGTGAGCTCTACGTGTGGCCCACCAACTACTTTATTCTTCCTAAAATAAACTTTCCCATACATGGGGTCCCTATCACAGTTTATGTTCACCCAACCCATTCATTAAAATAGCTAACTCTTTAACAGATAACTAATACACAAATAACCAAATAGTGGAAAGCACAAGCTGTTGATTTTAACATGTTTGGGAGCTGGCTGATATTTCCATCATTTCGGACTGATGACATGATATATGCGGGCTGGTAAAATGATAAAAAATGAAGCATTAAACAAGAGTCTAGTGGAATGCTCTATGAAAGAAAGGAGACAGGATCACATATATTTATGCTGTGAAGGATATGCACTAGGGGATAATGACTGGTGTGCAAAATCAGCTAGGTGTAACAGAATTTTCTTGTATCTATGTGAATTCACCAAAGGTCAACTTCTGTCTGCAATACATATTTTAGCTTTGTATTGGATGTATTTAAAAGGCATATCCATGATCCAACAACTAGTGCCTCAATGCATGCTTTTTGCACATGATAAAACCCTAGATGATGAATCAACTGGAGCTAATTATTATAAATTTAAATAGTAGGAAATTATCACTATCATGATCCAGCTCTCCCAAAAGCTTAAATTGTCAAGTGAAGACACATAAATGATTTTAACATCTAACAATCATGGCATAATTTGGAAATTCTTATTGGTTAAGTCAGCAATTGTTCTTTTAGTGAGCCCAAAGTAAATGGGTTTAAGTAGTATAAATAAAAAGAGGCATATGTACAAAAAAAAGTTGTGAATCAGTGTTCATATATATTATTTAATTCTAATTAGTATAAATACTTTAAAAAAAAGAGGCATATGTACAAAAAAAAAGTTTGAACAAGAACTTTAAGAGACGAAGCCCTTGACTGCAATGACTATAGATGAAATGACCTTCAACATGTGGATTTCTAGCTAGTTGATTTCACCTCTTTGACTATGATGTAATGTTGATTTCTACCTGGTATGCTACTATGCTGTTATGTTGATTTCTAGCAGGTAAAATGCTGTGTGTTGATTTCTTCACTAAGGTTAGTTGTCCAACTACTGAGGGTTGACTGATATCCAAGACAGGCTTTAAGGAGGTTCAGGATAATCACTCTGCCCCAGCATACTCCAAGTTCCCCTTTCCATTACCTTGCATACAGAATGTCATGGATTTCTAAATTACAAAGCCCTTTATACCACATAAAGATACCCAGACATATTTTTCATAATGATTTTCAAAGTCATGCTCTCTCTGCTCACTATTTATGGCTTAGAGCTTTGACAACATGCTAGAATTTAGCATCATCTAACCTTGGCTTGATGAGTGTACCAGATAGAATTAATTGAGCAAGCTATAGGTGTCTTTTCAAGGAAATTTAAACAACAGATCAGATACCATTATTGGAAACAACCTAATAATAGTGTCTTGAAACTTTCTTCAAAAGAAAGTTACATCATATACCAGAAAGCCAACCCAAAAAAAAAAAAAAAAGTAATCACACAAATCCAGAGCAACACAATTCCACAGTAACAAACCAAACCATTTTATTTTTTCTCCATTAGTACACTTCTACATCATAAACCTATCTTAAGAGTTTCTATTCATAAAAACAAGATTATTGTTCTAAGGAAAACATACCATAAGTTCACTATCTGGCTCAAGATAAAGTAAGGATGCCAGCTGCTCACCAATAGCGGGCTCTAGCTCCTGACAATCTCTGCTTATCTGCAATTACATTGACAGAATGTTTTATGACCATACAAGTCAATGAGAAGCATATCATACAAGTCAAACAAACAGTGAATTGAACAGACAATTTGGCAAATAATGATGATGGTACAAGAAGAACAACCAATAAATATATACTGCAGATCTATGTTAGTATGTGTGTCTTGACCATTGAAAAATATATCCCAATTTCCTTGTATGGAATACACAAGATCAACATCAACAGAGTTTTTTTTTTTTTTTTTTTTTTTTTTTTATAATAAGAGGAAGATCTACAGAGAAATGAAACTTCAAATGCCATCTCTACCATTCCTTGGACAACTATAAATTCAAGACCTTTCGAAAATGGTTTGCTCGGTCATGTCATCCACATATCAATATCACTTTCAGCAATATGGCACCATAAATATCTAACTTAAAGACTACTACCTACACACTAAACTTAGTTTCACAATCAGCATGCATCCACAGTGCATAGATAGAAGTTACATTATGTTTTATCGTTATGATGTCAGTTATTTATTTATTGATTTTTTTGGTACAGGAAGCCAGTTGATTTTGCTGACTAACAGCTTCAGCCAGATATGCATCAACTCTCGCTTGCTGCAATGCCAAACAGTTAATAATCATATCCTAGCAATGGTCAAAAGTGACAAAAGACTGAACCATGTTTATATGTTATACCCAGGAAGAAGTAGGATTCCCTAGTATGTGTGATGCGAAATGGCCCCTAAAAGAACTAAATTAGCAAACAAAAAAAATATTAACCAAAAAAGTAAGGAATAATTCAAACTATAGATATCAGGTATGGTTGATCCAACATAACGTTTTCATAAGGATAACATTAATAGCTAAACGGATCAATTCCTTGATATATTCAAGAAAGAAGTGACTCCAAAATACAACTTCAGATGAACCACTCACTGAATAGTGTAGCAAGAAAAAAACTCTTGCCAACCTCAAAATTAGATCATGGAAATGGAAAAGATACTACCTTCACCGGTAAATTTTCATTGTATGGATTCCTTAAATGGCGGGTCTTGTGGAATGACAGTTCACATAACTGCAAATAAGAAATGCAGTTAGAGATATTATTTAATGCACTAAAAATTTACAGATATATTTCCCAGTTTCCAGCACTAGCTCATGAACAAATTCCACCAAGTTGCTGAAGTAAAAAACACAAGCTTTAATAAAGCCAATTCTTATAAACATTAAAAGGAGAAAAAAAAATAATTATATTATTACTTGGGGAATGGATCCTTTCAAGTGGAAATTCCACATGATCATATCACGCGTGAATTTCCACCATTGATTACTCTCTCTCTTGTGGGCCCAAACTAGGGCCACTTTGTTAATCAATTCTGGAAATTTACACAACATGGTTGTGTGGAATCTCCACTTGAGAGGATCCATTTATACCTAATCGGATAAATGAGGCTGAACCTTATTTCTCCACTGAGATACTGACCAAACAAATTTGATTTGAGACAACAAAAAAGCTCAAACAAAAAGTGTAAACACTCAACTTAGATCTCCAACCATAACACGACATCCATTTTGGTCCTTCAATATTTAAAACAGATATCAATTAAGCAATCCAATGTTTATTTAGACATCAATTTGACCCTTGGGTTGATGGTTATTTTATGCTATGAAGGATCAAATTTGATGTCCCACATATCTTTCAAGGACCATACTTGTTTTGTCATCCAGCAGATAAATCCCTCATGGAATTTGATACAAGAGGTTTTATACCTTCAACCACTTAACAGAAAAATTCCGACCATAATGTGCAGTTCCGTGAGCATACTTCCAGTTCCCTCCAGCAACAGAACCACCAATTCTGGATGTCATCTTTGCACAACCCTGCCAAAAATATAGACAAATTCAGGATTGCTGGCTTTGCCACAGCTAAAGAAAAGCGATGCAAGGGTTATGTTTCATTTGTACAAAAATGTTTTCCAGTCCACAATTCACAATGCTACAGATGTTTAGTGCTGCCTGGCGGCATTAGATTATTTTACAATTGCAGATTTCAAAATTATATAACAGTTCCTCTTGAGGAATTAAATTATCAGCAAAAAGACATTTAACAAGGAAGCACCAAAACAGCTGGGCTGATGCATTTCAGCCTATAGCAAACCACAGATTCAAATATATCAATTAGTTTCCCATCTTTTTAATCAGATAAAATCATGTGAAATGCCACAATTCCAAAAGGTGCTGAATGTTTCCACCGACAAATTGGATATCCTTAACCTAAATCCATGAAATTGAGCCAACCAAGTCAAGCATGATGCAAAATACAAAATATACCTGGAAGTGTCGAGTTCGGTTGACTGAGAAAATCAGTATCACATTTTCCACAGAGTCAAAAGCTTCATTTAGTTTGGATTCATTGCTCCTTTGAGTTGCCCATACTCCTTGTTGTACTGATAACTCCAAATTTTCACGATTGCAGCTTTTAACAATAAAATACCTAAGGTTTTTGGCGGCGAAGTATATCAGTTCATTCATATAAGAGAACAGAGCTTCAACTGAAGCAATACTTTCATAGAAAAATCACTCTATATTTGAACACAAACCTCTCATGAAAACATCAATTTTAAAATTTTGGACCAATACATCATAATACGGTATTCTCATAGTTGGTATGGGCACGTTAGAATCATGTAGCAGCGTGGGAGGTAATACTAATTCATGTTCTAGGCTCAGAAGATCAGTATCATAACTTAATGTATCAGTAATAGAAGACAACTTGATAACAAGTACAGAGAACATCAATTTTAAAATTTTCTTTTAATACGTCAATCTCTTTTTTTCATATACATACTTCCTTCTCACTCTAAAATGTGAACAGCCAATAACATAGAGCGTGTAATATATATATATATATATATAGACAGCCAAAGAGACAGCAGTGACCTTAGGAAGAGAATAACAAAATAAAGCAAATGACACCATAATCTCTCCCAAACAAAAAATAAATAAATAAAACAATAATATGCACCTGACTTATCTTTTATGTAACTGTAATGTAAGCATACTAATAACAGATTTCACCTAGCCCAATTGAAAACTACAAGACTCTGAACACACCTAGATATTCCTTGAGGTAAAGGAGTTGCAGTTCTATTCGCTTGATTGGGCTGGCCATTAGCAACATTTTGCATTTGGCTCTGGCTAACCTGCTGCTGAGACTGTTGTACTTGCTGCTGCTGCTGCTGGACATTACCTGACTCTGCTGGTAATGGTTTTCCAGCAACAACTTGGTTTGTGGAATTATTTCCTTGAGGAAATTGAGATTTTTCAACTTGTTGGTTATAGCTAGCACCCCTTTGTTGGAAAAACTTGTTAGAGGCATTGAAGTTGTAAGAATATAAATGCTGGATCTTAGCAAGGACCTCTTCAACTGGAGGTGGAGGTCCAGGAGATTTTGCATGCCTGTATCGGCAATCAGGCCCGTTGGGACAAAATCCTAACTTGTACCTGCATATGCAGAAATATTAAAATCACACACATAACAATTTGACAAATTTAAGCAGATAATTTAAAGCCAAACAAAATAGAACTAATCAGACATAGAATGCAAACATGTTTCTTAGATAAACAAATAAAACTGCTTAGGGAAGAGTGAGGCGAAAAAAAATGAAAGTGGGATAGCACATTCTTCTTGACAACACCAGAAAGAGAAAAAGAGAAACAGGATACATAATCCAAGCACATGAAACCAATTAATCCTTCCAATCTCTTTGAATATGTATCAAAGAAGCTTCCTTAAAACTTAAGTAACAGAGTATCATAATTATGCCAAGTAATGCTATATCAAATTATCAATAAGAATAAGGCTGATAGTTCTTTGCAAAAGGTCACTGCCTCCAATGGAAAGCACCAAACTACCACAGACATTGTGCACAACTCCACAGAATCTTACCCACATTTCTTCTCACAGAACCCCAGAATGAGTCACAAAGCTCCTCCAACTGTTATGGGCAAACCCAATGCTTAGAAAATATGACACGGAGATATTCCAAATTCTGAGCAGCTAGAATGTAATGCATAATGAAAGCAGAAATCAAACTAAAATAAATATGTTTGATAAAAAAAAATAATAATAACCAAAACCTGAACATTTTGATATCTTGCATATTTATTCACTATTTTCCAAGACTATCAAATCAATCAGTCTAAAGTTATTAAAATCTCAGTCATTGACAATATCAACATCTTCATCTACCTGGTGAGCACCTATTCTCTAGTCTCTACTTATGGCCTATCAACATGGTTTTATGGCACCTTTTTTTTTTTTTTTTGTGGAGAGGAAGGGGGAGCAAAAACAAACTTTTGATTCAGGAACCATGGACAGACACAACTCTAATAACTCTGAACAATGACAGAAACTCTAACTACTCTAATAAAACAATGATATAAACTCACCAATGAGCTTCAAGCTCAATTAACTTTGAACTCAGTCTTTAAGATTGGGGTGTTATGATTATGTCAGAAATTCAGTCCTCCACCAGACTGATAATCTCCAACCCCCACCTCCCCCCCCCCCCCAACAAAAAAAAAAGTAAAAAAAAAAAATGCATGGCCTTGCACCTCTACCTACAAAAAGAACCGAAAAAATCCCAAACCACACAAATTGACAGCTATCATGTCACCATGCAGACTCTCAGGAGATTATATAATTTTCCTTTTCTTGGATGATAAAACCTTGTTTTGTTTATTCGAAATCAAATGTTATTCGAGTGTATTGTAGCCTTTAGTCAACATGATGTGAGATATAGCCTCCAGTTAGTCCCTCTCTATGGGTAATGCTTACTAAAAACTGAAAACTTTTTCCTCCCTTTCCTTCCCCCTCAAACTCTTGCACACCTCTTCTACATACACTGATACACAAGTTGTATCAACTCTCAAGCCCCATTAGAACATACTTATTAACCAATAAAATCAAAAATGGGGGAAAATATCATAAGCTCAGAACTGAAGCAAAATAAAAACTTGATTCACCATCCAATATTCCGCCACCATTTCATATTACACAAAACAGCCAAAAATATCATTGTATAGAAGAAATTGGACACAAATCTTGTGATAGCCCTAAACAACTTAACATCATCAGGTAATCCTTCATATCAAAGACTATTATAGAACCCACAACACTTAAAAAAAAAAAAACAACTCAAAAATCAAAACAACAAAAACTGTAAAACAAAAAACTACCTTCCATCACACCAACAAAACAAACACCAATTTAATCAACCAAAAATAAATAAATATATAAAAGCTCAAAATCAAGCACATGACATACATGTTACACTCCTTGATATCTTCGTTGGTGTGCTTGTAAACGCAGTCCTGCTCGCGGCACTCGCCAAACAGCCGGAAAAACCGGCACACCGGCATCCTCGCCTTGTCGTACTGGTGCAGGAACCCGCACGCGTCCCCCTTCATGCACAGGCTCCGCAGCCAGTGCCGGCACACCGTCTGCCGGAAGCTCCGCCGCCCAGGCACGTTCCCGGAAGCCGCGGGGTCGGCGGCGGAGGGGGCAGCGGCTCCGGCGGAGATGCCGTTGGGGACGGCGGAGGCGGCCGAGGAGGAATCGTGGTTGGTGTGAGCGAGGGGTCCGGCGGAGAGTGCGGCGGCGGTGCCGGTGGTGGCGGCTGGAGCGGCGTCGAGGCCGCCCTCGAAATCGAAGCTGAGGACTCCCTCGGAATCCTCCATTTGGAGTTTTGGTGTGTTTGTGTGTTTTGGCGATTTGAAGGGGAAATTAGGGTTTAGAGAGGGATTGATGCATTGAAGAGAGAGAGAGAGAGAGAACGAGTTGAATGGGATGGGTGGGAGCTAAGGAGGGAGTTACTGTAGTGTGTTAAGCGGGGAAACAACGACGACGGCTGAGAGGGAGAGACTGGAGACACTTGTTTTCTGTTTCTGCGTTCCTTTTTTACGAATTTAATGCAATTATTTTGATGTGAAACGTGTTTTTAGTTGAATTTTAATTTTGATCTTTACAAAATTATTTTGACTTTTTTTTTGAGAAATTCTTTTTATAATTTCTTGGATATTTCTGAAATTTTATCTATGATAATTAAGTTTGAAATTATTGTAGATTTAAAATTAGGGTTTAATTTTGGTGTATTTAAATGAAAAATTTATTTACATAATTATTCAATTATATATTATCTTATAAATAAAACTTTACTCTTACTCCAATTACTTCAAGAATAAATAAGAGAATTTGATTAAATAATATTATAAAAAAATTATAGCATTAGGACATTTAGATTAAATTCTTAAAACTTTTAAAATTTTTGGTTTTGATCTTGTCATGTAATCTTAGTCAAGTTATTAAATTTGGTTATTTATAATAATAAAAAAATGTAAGATTAAATTTAAATACATTTCTATCCTATCATCTAATTAGAGTCAAATTTGGGTGATCAATGTGATAATATGACGGTAGTATAAATTTTTTTTGTTAATGTATCAAATTAACTTATAAGTTTAGTTATTTATAAGGATAATAAATAAGGTTTGGATTTAATTTTGAAGCATTGTTGATATTATAATAAAAAAATTACAGGATTATCTAATCATATATTATCACATCAATTATAATGGTTAACTCTCACGCTACTTACTTCAAAAAACATATAAATAGAATGATATGACTGGATAACAGTTTAAAGGTTCTTTACATTACTAATATCTAAAAATTTAAATAAACTCTAATTTCTTTAATATTATAAATAATTTAATTTTCCTGTACCAAGAAAAATTAATTTTCATAAATTGCTATCATAATAAAAATATATATAAATATCTAATTATATATTAGTACATTAACAAAAAAAAATGTTTGAATAATCCTCTTCTATCTTAGAAATCTATTCTTTATCTTTAATATTAAACTCATACCTTTTAATTCACAGCGGAACTTGACGGCACAAAAACCAACTAAACAACAATCCTTCTAGGAAACAAATCCCCAGCAGGTCCGAACTAAAAGAAACTGAAAACAAGACTCATATTAAACTTATGTTCTTAAAGACTTATAAGAACAAATTTCAAACTAACAAAGATCAAAATTAAAACTTTGATACAAAAATTAATTGAAATAAAAAAAATGATCGAAATCAAAATTTATTCTATTTTTCAAAAATAAAATATGTTAATTATTTACATTCATCATATTCTCCAATGTAAGGCAATAGGTGGGGCCCAGCCTTCGACAAAATAACCCTTAACCCCTAGTTAGAAGCATTGGTCTTGAGTATAAATAGCTGAGAAAAAAATATGGAACCACAAGAACGGGAAGATATTCCATATCATTTTTTAGAGTGTCAAATGTTGGTCACACCATGATGAGAAGCCACCTTTCTTTTGTCCCCTCAACGCCGTTTGGTCTTAGGTACCCGCCCACCATTGTCTCATTACCTCTCAGCTGAGCTAATACAATATGGTTGAGGTATTCTACTTGCTTGACACAAATTCACATTGATCAATTGTAGCAAGTGAAACAATGCTACTAGGTGTTCTGCATGTGCCTTCTTCTACTCCGAAGGTTGAGGGTGCATTGGTAAAATCAAAGGGCACAACTAGAAACTTGCAGTGTCCCTCGTGAGTTTTGAACTTTGTTTTACCAATGTCCCTTTCCGCCATGCAAATTTTATGGTATCCGATTTGAGATCAAGCTTAGAAAAAATAGTTTGCTCATGCAGTTCATCCATAAATTCATCAATTCATCTATTGAAAAATCTACTTACATATTTATGCAACATCATATTTCTACTCTCAACTAATTCGGCTAAATTCGTCAATTCTTCTAGAGTGTTTAAGTTGGGCTCTTACCTCCTGCTTCAAACCATTGAACGTCTCTCCATGATCATGCAAAAGAAGTCAATGGGGATATCAATGATTCTAACTCTCCTCTATCATTGTCAAAAAAATTTACAAGAAACAAGCGAAATCATGAATCCACAATCCGTAGCTCCTCCACCACCATAACTAAATGGTTTTTCAAACACAAATGAATAAAAATGTTTTTTTTTTTTTAGTTTTTTAGTTTACATTTGATGTTTGATTGTGCACCTTGATATGAGAGAAATAAGTAGCTAAGAAACAGGAAGAAATTCAGAAACAAAAAAGGAAAATATTGGGGTGGAATTTTGGAGAGATTTTTACTTGTTAAAAAGTATAATATCAATTGTTTATTTAATTTAAAGGCTGATATTCTCATTCTCACTTATCACATAACAAATGCATTATTATATGATAGGTTCCTATTTAACTAATGTCTTTTACATATTTTTTTATCTGAAAAGTTTTGCTAAAATATAATCAATTTGAACCGAATCAAAAGAGAAACAGAAAAAAGTCCAAAAATCAAGTTCTTTTTTTATTTTCTTCTAGTTATAGAAAAGCATTTGACTAAAATCAATTGTAATCAGACCTAAAAATAAATAAATAAATCAGTTGCAACTTTTTTTGTTTTTTTATGTGCGTGTCATAGTTGTAATATTTTCTAATATATAAAACTGGTTGTAATTTATTCTGAGCCCGTTGAATTTGTGAAGACAACTGAGTTAATTTGATTAAGCTATTTAATCAACAAGCCAATTATCTTACGACATTTAAAAATAAAAAATAAAAAAACAACTAATTGAAATGTAAAAGAAAAGATTATTTTTGGGGCACTCAGAACGTAAAAGAGTTTTATGAACTTTTTTACACCTATGATACATTAAATTGAAATTCTTAAAACAATATAGAAACCAAATAAAAGACTAAAATAATCATTTGTTTCACACCCTGCCGACCATTTGTCAAACTAACTGGTCAGTTTTGCAGTGCAAAAGGTTCATCGATCATTGGTGTGTTGTTTCTTATGGCAATTGCAAATATCTAAAATTAAGTTCCACTTTTTAATAGTTTAGAAGCCCTGGTTCTCGAACACTATAATCTTTACTTTAAGGTTGCAGTAGTTTCAACTTTCACCCGAATCCTTTTTGAAGGAAAAAGCTCGTCTCTTGAACTCAATGAAGTATTTCATTAAGCAATACACTTCACGTAGCATCAATGATCAGCACAAATCACCATTAAGTAACATACATTGCAATATAGACAAATTGTACGACAAACGAATACTAAAGTAATATATAAATCATCTCATCTCATATAACTTGCTAACAGAAAGTTGCTTTTATAATCTGAATACAATAAAAAATTCACCAAGCTATTCCCAAATCCCTGGAAATAAAAAGTTTGTCAACATATTGGATTACCGTTGCAGATGTCGTGACATAATTTTGCATTAGGACTCTGGCTGAGGCCTCTGGAGACAAAAGATGCCAAACAACATAAGGAAAATAGAAGAAAAATGAGCATCACAAAATATATAGATTTACTAGAAAAATATTTGAATAACATGGTCCCGGATAACGCAATTCTTCTATGCTATCTTGATTTCACATTTCAGAAAGAATAGTGAAAAGAATAATAATGACAAGAAACAATGGCAATATGATGAAGCAGAATGAGTTTGATATTTGCTCCCTTGAATTTAGCTTAAAGAGAAAAAGGAACTACACTAGGTCAATTATAATGTGCAAAGGACACATAATAAGCATACAATTCATGTCATTTAGCTCTTGCGTTTCTATGAGTTGTCATGGCTAAGGGTGAACTTGGAATCTTAACAAAGAAAATCTTTGACATAAAAATATGGTGGCTTATCAGAAGTACTATGCATCAAACTTGAAGGTAAAACCTAAGACATGCATCTGCTAACTTAAAAATGGAACGAAAATGACAGAGTTAAGATAATAGCTGCTATTTAAAGAAAAAAGAAAAGTTGTTAAAAAAAAGCTGAACAAATATACCCAAAATCGCAAAAGAATCAGCCATTCCTAATTCGCTGTAAATGGACTCAACATAAAACATTTCTCTCTCCGTCCATTGCTCCCCTATCCAGGAACTAAACTTTCAAATACTTTTTCAGGATTTAAATTTCAATAAAGTACAAGCAAACTTAAATTCTGCACTTACCATCCTCATTGAATTTACTCAACAACTCTTCCTTCGTAGGAAGGGTATACATCCCAGCGGAAACAAGCATCCTAATAGCCCAAGGATGATAAGGTGCCAATGCCTGTTCGTAAGCCTTCAAAGCTGGATCCCTAATGGAACTTCCCCTGCCATGAAATAGACAGGAACTCAGCTCATTTACTATCAATGCTAACACCATACATAAAAACATTTTCTCTGCCAGGTAATATAGGAATGAACTGCATCTTAATTTAAATATGTTTATACCCCACCTTAGTTAGCACAAACATGCAGGCTTTGAAGATTGTCACTTTTTGCTATGTCACAAGTATTATGTTGCTGTGAAAGTAAGTACTATTGGGATAAGCTAGTGCCTAAGGGTGCATTTAATTTCAATTTTTTTACTGAAAAGTTGTATAAAACTTTCCAGGATATTTATGGAAGCCAAAATTCAATCCTACTTCAAGCATAGCTGTATTAATTAAAAAATAATAATCTTTAATCTTTAGTTCTTTACCCAGCAAAAGGGAGAAAGTTTATTATAACTTCCCCTGATATTTGAAGAAAGGATAAAAAAACTCCATCTTAGTTTTTAATATTACAACTGCCTCCTTTACTGTAATATATTACAAAATTTGAAAATGAAGAGAAGAAAAAGGATTAAATGGCATTAACTTTACTGTGCAATTACAATATCTCCTTCGAGCCATGGCCAAATGACAAACCTTCCCTGAATTTTTAATTACAGAAGTTACGTTGTCCTCTCTAGAGGTTTTAATAATGTACTCTAAACCTTTTAAGAAATTCATGCTTTCATATTCCTATAACACAAATTAATGATTATTATGTGTTGTGCAGAAATCTTAAGTTTTTATATACATTGCAGAAAGTACGAGTTCTTTAAAAGCAAGAAAATTAAGATAACGGAAGTAATCATCATCAATGAACATGTCACTAAAGTGTTTAATTACATCATTTGTTTTGACCTGTGTCTTAAAAATTGGACTGGACCAGCTGATGATTATTTACCAGCTCAGTTACACTAAACCTTCCGATCATTTTCATGGTGAAACTGGTATGAAACAGCAGGAACCAGAAAAGCTGGTAGAAATAGTGAAGAGTGAATAGGAACTAAAAGAAAATATTCCAAGATATCTGGGCCTATATGTGATATAGCACTTGAAACATCCTGATAGGTACCAAGCCATATATGAATGGATGTTGTGTGTATTGAGAACAAACTGAAATGTAAAATAGCTCAGAGTATTAGAGAGACTCTAAAGTTCTCCCAAATGCCTAACCAATTCCCAGATGCCTCCCTCAATATCCCTCCTCTTGCCTATATATACTCTCCCCTAACTAACTAGAATATTCTCTCTCTGCCTAGGTGGCAGAGTTAGTTACAAAACCCTTACAATTATTACTAGACCTAACAATACTCCCCCCCTAAAAAATCACCTTGTCCTCAAGGTGATGTACATAAAGGAAAACAATAGTGCTGAAAAATAAAAGACTTCCTCCTGGGTCCCATATCTTGAGGAGGAAAGAGAGTGAGCTTGCATTGTTGTAATGTCCTCCAAGGTCCCATGGTTTTGATGCTAGTTCTAATACTAGGTGTACCCAAGAGATAAACCAAAGAGGCCTTATGCCTTGATTGACAGTAATTCCCAAGGTTATTGTAGAACGGCTCTGAGGAACAAGTTGAGGAACTGCCCTTGCATAACTCTTGCAATCTGTTTCCGTGTATGCTTCTTCTCGAAGGCTCCTCACAATTTTTGCTGCATCATCATTCATCCTCCTCTAAAATGAGCCCACCGCCCATGATTGACCTTGGCTTGATCCTTTCCCCCTGAAAAAGTTTCTAGAGTCGCCCCTTTTACATTCAAATCCGTCAGCTGAAATGATGTTTCTACCCCTATCAATAGGAAGGTCCACAAATGTTGGAGAGTCCCAGGGATCACTGTTAAGCAACCAGCTGACCCTGACCAGAAATATGCTTCCCTGTGCTTGCACCACAGAACACAATATGGGTCTTTTCCAACATGGTGAGTTTAAACTATCCCATGTCCACTGCTCTTTGTAATTTTGCATGAATGATACTTTGATAAAATCTCCAAGACCCAATAGTGAAGCGGGTATACTCTCATGGTAAAATTCTAGAGTTGTAATGGGAATTTTACTGACTTGGGTTTGGGCCTTTTGGTTTATTAGCATTTTACTCAACTTCTGCCATGCCATGTCCGCTCCATTTTTGTCATTAAGCTTTATTGGTGCACCACTTTTCTTTTGGGCCTCCTTTAAATATGTAATCTTCATAATGAGTTGGGCCTGGCCCATTTGTAAATCCACACCATCAGTATCCCAATCCTTCTCCTCATTGAGTTGGGCTTGGCCCCATATCTTCACAATTAAATCCCATTCTTCAGATCAGCAATTCTTCTTTTTCCACATATGGGCTTGGCCCATTAGGTTAAAAAACTGACCCAAACTCTTGCATGCCCTGCTTGTTTCCCATCTATCTTTCTCTTGCACGCAGCAGCTCAAGGGAACTTCCAAGGCTTCCATTTCTGGCACATTCGGGAAGCTTCCATCGAAGGGACATGGTGCTGCCATCTCTTGCTTCCTCGTCGCCGATCAGTTCGCCCCTTGTGACGGCTCACCAATTGCCGCCCATGCCGCCGCTACAACAATCGCTGCCACCCCCGGATCTTGTCGTTCCAGTGGTTTAGGCAAAGGTCGAGCTTCCTTCACGCAGCAGCTCCGAGAAACTTCCTCAGTCGCCAATCGGTTCGCCCCCGACGGCGGCTTGCCAGTCACCATACATGAGTCCTCCACTATTGCGTGCTCCTCTTCCTTCTTCTCCCTTATGTCGCCACCTGTGACTATTCACTTGGCCACCGTCGCTGGCCATGCTGCCGCCGTCTCTGGCCACACTTCCACACTCGTGCTCGGCTTGACTTCGGCACCTTGACTTTCTAGCAATGGAAGCTTGGCCACCATCCTCGAAACTTCTGTAGCTTCCTCGTCAGACTTCGCCACCTCCAAATCTGGTGGTTCCGGCGGCACCGGTGGCTTTAGCACCTCCAGATCCATTTCTTCCTCAAATTCATGTGCATCTTCATTGTCTCCCCTTTCCTCCCCTTCCTGCTGCATGCTTTCAAAGAGCACACGAACATTAGGATTCCAATCGACCATGGAGGATCTCTTTCTTCTCCTCCACCACCAACCTTCATCACCCTCCCAAACAGGTTGTCGACGCCGATGGGATCTTTGTGGCTCTAGATTTTTAATTTTTTTCAAATGCTGCTCCATCTCTATCTACTGCTTCATTTTCGTCTCCGACTCGGACTCCACGGCAACAGCAGCAACACGCATGGTTTTTGGCACAGAGCTCCCAAGACCAGGAGTTCTTATACCATTTGATAGGTACCAAGCCATATATGAATGGATATTGTGTGTATTGAGAACAAACTGAAGTGTAAAATAGCTCAGAGTATTAGAGAGACTCAGAAACTCTCCCAAATGCCTCCCTCAATATCCCTCCCCTTGCCTATATAGGCTCTTCCCTAACTGACTAGAATATTCTCTCTCTGCCTAGGTGGCAAAGTTAGTTATAAAACCCTTACAATTAGTTAGAAAACCCTTACAATTATTACTAGACCTAACACATCCACTTTTGCGACGTTATATTGTGATATCAAACTTTTGTTTCATAAAGAAAATAAAATAAAATAATAAAATTTCACCAGGCACTGACTTAAAATGGACTGTTTTTACAATCCCTCCTAAGCAAATCCAACTTAACAGATTTCTTGACAAGACCACTCAATTTTCAAAACACCACTCATCTTAGCACCCAAGATTATAGACAATAGATTTTTTAAAATAAATGAAAAGAAAAATATTATCCAATTGATCAGTTTCTACTGTTCTTATTCTAGTTCATACTGGTTTGACCACGAAAATGATAAGAAGTTTCAACCTGAACCAAATGGTTAAAGGGTCACTAGTTGCAGTTGGACCCACTAGTCACAATTGGACCAGATAATAAAATGATTTTGCTTCTTGTTTGAGTACAGTGCGTTCATAAAGTAGGAGGAATAGAATATTGTTAGCAAGGCTATGGACCCTAGGTTCTCTAAAGTCTATGAGAAAAGGTATAAGAGGGCCCCGAGTACGCTAGAAACTAGATCAACAGGAACTTAGGCGAATGGAAGTTAGTGACAGCTGGGAATTAGTTAGTTTGGAGGGAAAATTAGTTAGGGGATGTTAGAAATGTATAAATAGCAGAAAGAATAAGTAGAATAGGTGTGAATTCATTTGTTGTAATTGATTTAGAAATTGGAGAAATTCTCTCCCTTAGGGTTCATCTTGTACTCCCTTGAGGTTATGGTGATTTACCTAACTTGTGATCAATAAAGTGTTGCATTCTCCCTTAGATCTAGTTCGGATCTAACATTGGGATCAGCTTCCTTGCAAATCCTGGGGATCTTGCTTCCATGGCTGCAAACAACAAAAAGTTTGAATCCATCGATGCATCACTTTTGGCACTGCAATCGCAGCAAGAAGAAGACCGCACGAGCATCCAGGCTTCACTGGCAGAGATCATGACGGCATTGAAGGTCGTGACCGCGCTAGTCAACTCACTCAAGAATTGCTCAAATTGCAACTCATCCCCAAAGCGCGAACACCAGCACGATCATCGTGATGAATCCATGTCTGGCTTTTCGCATCGCAAGGATCATAGACGCCACGATTGGCACGGTGTTGAAGGCAATGGTTACGGTTTCGTGCAAGGGGACACAATCCTGCGGTGGATCAATGGCGTCAAATCAATGTCCCTCTATTCCACGATTAGGGCGCATATGCATGGCTGGACAGCATCGAGAGATAATTTCAAGTGCGAGTGGTACCGAAACCTCAATGGTTGTTTGTGGTGAAGATCGTGATGGAAAGAAAAGCCCTAATCTAGTTCCGATGGTGGAAATCCACGGCTTGAGAGCCAACTTGGTACAGATTTAGCGAATCTCTCATCAAGCGATTCCAACCTGAACTCGCTCAGAATCCTTTCGAGTTGTTGTTCGAGATCAAACAAGAAGCTTCAGTTCGGGAGTACAGGGAGTTGTTCAAACTCTACTCAAGCCAACTAAAGGTCTCGGAACGGCATTTCCTCCTTGGCTTGTTCCAAAATGGGCTCAAACCTAAGGTAAGAGCAAAATTGAAACTTCACTCTTTTCATTCCTTAGAGGATCTGATGGATAAGGTTGAACTAGTGGAGAGTAGGAACAAGGTGTTATAGAAAATTACAAATAAGCCCTTCCATAGATACACAAGTATTGTTCCTGCTAGTAATAAAGACAAAATGAGCACTGTGGGCCAATCAGAAAATACTAAAGGGACCCTAACATAGGGGAGGCATGGATTTAAACATCTATTTGATGAGGAATATATAGAAAAAAGAGCAAAAGGTCTTTGTTTCTTTTGTGAGGAAAGATTCACGCCAGATCAGACATGTAAAAACAAAGGGCTTAAGTTGATGATATTAGAAGAGGAGGTTGAAGGGGAGGGCATGATGCCCTGAAGTTTTCGGGGATGAAAACTCTCAGTTACAACTCACACTGAAGTCTATGAATGGATCAGGGAGCCAAAGGAGAATTAGAGGCCATAGTGCAAGGGTGCAAAGTGCGGGTCTTAATGGACCCCGAGGCTTCACATAATTTCATCGGTCCTGCACTAGTTGTTGAAGCGCAAATCCTTGTCAAATCAGATTCAAGATTTTTTGTTGCAGTGGCAAGGGGCGATCAGAAGCAAGGTCAGGGAAAGCGTAAAGGGGTATCCATCCAATTTCCCAACTTGATGATCACTCAAGACTGTTATATCTTTCCTCTGGATGAATCGGAGGTGGTGTTGGGCTTAGCATGGCTAGATACTTTGGGAGCAACAATTGCTGAGTTTGGTAAATCACACTTCACTACTAACATCAACAATGAATGGGTAGTATTACAGGGAGACCCAGAGCTCTGTTATGGTGGAGTAGCCCTTTGGGCAGCCCTAAAAGAACTAGAGGAAGAGGCTAATGGATACATGGTTCAGTTGTGGCCAATGTTGAAACAGATGCAAACTACAACCACCCTTCCAGCACCTATTCAGTAAGTGTTGGATATCTTCCCAGTCATATTCGAACCTCTAGAGGGACTACCCCCTCATAAAACCCATGACCCCATTACACTAAAGGAGGGTGCTGACATTCCTAATCTGAGACCATATAGATATCCTCATTATCAGAAAAATGAAATTGAAAAAATGGTTCAAGAGATGCTGGGAGCTGGGATTATTCGACCAAGTGTGAGCCCTTTCGCAAGCCCAATCATCCTTGTGAAGAAGAAAGATGGGAGCTGGAGATTTTGTGTTGATTATCGAGCTCTAAGTCGCATCGCAATCCCAGATAAATTTCCTATTCCAGTGATAGACGAGCTGTTGGATGAACTCGCAAGTGCTGCCATTTTTTCCAAACTCGATCTTAAATCGGGTTGCCACCAAATACAAATGGTTGAAGAGGATGTGGAAAAAAACCACATTTAGGACACACGAAGAACACTACAAATTCCTCGTGATGCCCTTTGGCGTCACTAGCGCACCCTCTACTTTCCAAGCCCTCCTGAATGACATCCTTCGACCATTTTTATGCAAGTTCGTTTTGGTGTTTTTTGACGATATCCTGGTTTATAGCAAGGATGAACGTGCTCACTCTGAACACCTCACTACTGTTTTCGAATTGCCGCAAGAGAATCAGTTGGTTTAAAATAGAAAAAAAAATGTGATTTTGCGGTGAGCCAAGTTGAATATCTTGGCCATATTGTGTCGGCAAAGGGGGGTAGCTGCTGACCCCAAGAAAACTGAAGTAATGTAGGCATGGCCAGTCCCTAAGGATCTCAAAGTAATGTAGGCATGGCCAATCCCTAAGGATGTCAAAGCACTGTGAGGATTTCTAGTCCTAACGATGTGTTATAGGCACTTTGTACAGGGCTATGGTTGCATAGCTAAACCCCTCACTGATCTAACTAAGAAAGATAGCTTCCTGTGGGATGAAAATGCTCAGCAAGCATTTGAGCAACTGAAATAAGCCATGGCAGAACTACCAATACTGGCTGTACCGAATTTCTCCTTGCCTTTTGTCATAGAGACAGATGCATCCAGCCAGGGAATTGGGGCGGTGTTATCTCAAGAGGGTAGACCGATTGCCTTCCTCAACAAAAGTTTCCAAAAGAGCATAGCTTAAATCTGCCTATGAAAGAGAGTTGATGGCGGTGGTTTTTGCAGTCCAAAAGTGGCATCACTACCTCCTAGGACGGCACTTTATTATTATGACAGACCAGAGGAGTTTGAAATTCCTCACTGATCAGCGTTTGTTTAGTGAAGATCAGCTGAAGTGGACATCAAAGCTCATGGGCTTAGATTTTGAAATCCAATACCGCCCAGGTCTTGAGAATAAGGCAGCAAATGCATTATCAAGACAGATGATGTTTCAAGCAATTTCTGCTGTTTCTATCAGCATTTGGGAGACGATCCAAGAAGAAATTGACAAGGATGAGCACTTTCAAGCAATCATTCTCAATATCCAGCAAGGCAGGACAGATTTTCCAGGGTTCTCATTGAGGAATGGCCGCCTCTTTTATCAAGGACGTGCTGTAATTCCTAAAGACTCCTCCCAAATACCCACCTTATTAGCAGAGATGCATGACTCAGCAGCTGGGGGCCATTTTGGATTCTTCAGAACCTATAAAAAGTTAGCAATAGCATTTTACTGGACAAGTATGAGGCAACGAGTCAAGGACTACGTCTCATCCTGCCACACATGTCAAGCAAACAAGTAACAAGCATTATCACCGGCAGGGCTGCTGCAGCCTTTACCCACACCTGACCAAGTGTGGTCTGAAATTGCTATGGATTTCATTAATGGATTGCCTAAATCGAAAGGAAAAGATGCTATAATGGTTGTTGTTGCCATACTCACCATGTATGCACACTTTATCCCATTAACTCATCCTTTTTCTGCAAAAGAGGTGGCCCAAGTTTTTGTTAAAGAAGTAGTGAGGTTGCACGGGTTCCCTAAAGCTATCATTTCTGATCATGACCCTGTGTTTCTAAGCAAATTTTGGTCAGAAATGTTCAAATCTGCTGGCACAAAACTCAGGTACAACACTTCATACCATCCTCAAACGGATGGCCAAACAGAAGTGACCAATCGCTGCCTGGAAACATACCTTCGATGCTTCGCTAGTACTAAACCAAGGTTGTGGGTCGAGTGGCTGCCTTGGGCAAAATACTGGTTTAACACAAACTTTAATGCATCTGCCCAAACTTCCCCTTTTCAAGCACTATATTGCAGAGCTCCTCCAGTGCTTTTTCGAGGGGAAACTTACCCATCAAAAGTAGAGGAAGTACAATCACTGATGGCAACCCACAATGAGACTCTTGCTGAGTTGAAGGTTCATCTCAACCAAGCCCAAGAGCGTATGAAGCATTTTGCTGACAAGAAACGCAGAGAGATGGTATTTCAAGAAGGGGACTGGACCTTTCTCAAATGCCAGCCCTATGGAATGAAGTCTCTTGCCCAGAGACCCAATGAGAAGCTTAGTCCCAGGTTTTATGGACAAACTCCAGTTGGCCACAGACTGCAAGCTTCACCTAGTGTTTCATGTTAGCAGGCTGAAATGTGCCGTTCCACCCAACCAGCAGAAATCCCATGAGTTACCAGCAAGACTCACAAAGGAGGGAGTCTTAGAAACAGAGCCTCAGGAGTTGCTGCAAATTCGAACCAGCAATGAAGGCGCCATTCAAGTACTAGTTCAGTGGAAAGGATTACCCACCTTTGATAATTCCTGGGAGTTGTTAAGCTCCCTGCAGCAGCAATTTCCTGCTGCCCAACTTGAGGACAAGGTGAATCTCCTTTTTTTTTTTTTGGGGGGGGGGGGGGGGGGTGTTAATGTTAGGGAGGCTAGGGACCCCAAGTTCTCTAAATCTATGAGAGAAGGAATAAGAGGGGCCCGAGTGGGCTAGAAACTGGATCAGTAGGAACTTAGGCGGCTGGAAGTTAATGACAGCTGGGAATTAGTTTGGAGGGAAAATTAGTTAGGGATGTTAGAAATGTATAAATAGCAGAAAGAATTAGTAGAATAGGTGTAAATTCATTTGTTGTAACTGATTTAGAAATTGGAGAAATTCTCTCCCTTAGGGTTCATCTTGTACTCCCTTGAGGTTATGGTGATTTACCTAACCCGTGATCAATAAAGTGTTGTATTCTCCCTTAGATCTAGTTCGGATCTAACAAATATGCTCAATGGTCAGTAGTTAATAGTTATGTGTAACAGGGAAGGAAAGATGACCGGAAACTGGAACAGTGAATAGCCTTTAACAGAATTTTCCTGTCATTAAAGAAATGAAAATAGAAAAGATGACACAGTACTAAGAATATCAACAATGAACATATTGTTCTGCTAGTTTTTTCCCCCTTATTTCCATTGTAACTGTAATATTAACAAGAAACCATTACGGTGGGCAGCCAATGAGCCAGTTGGCATCACCCTTAGTCTAAGATAGAGATGTGATAATGTTGGAGGTTTGATTCTCTATTAGGCCAACTATCTTCCTTCCCCACCTAGGTGCTTGTATTTTCAACCTATCAAAAAATAATTACAAAAAAATAAATTAAGGGGCAAACATTGAAGTTTTTATCCCTCTTGGTTCATTCATTTCAAGCACAAGGGATGACACCAATTGTTAATCTCCTCTTTTCACCTTGATGAGCAATCATGGTTAAAACTTACAAATTAGAAACTATCCCTCCATCCATCCAATATATCCCCCCCTCTTCATTTTCTTTCAGCTCTATTTTCTCTCTTTGGTGCCTACCGTAGTCTTAAAATTGTTCCCATCATAATATAGTAAATTGTAGATAGAAGAAGCTTGCACAAACCACAAAGCAAATTGTAAAGAAGTGACTGATGTACATACTCTGCAACTAACATTTCCTCAAACAGTGCTCTGACCATGTCGAGCCCACGCCTCACTCTCAGCAGATTTCTAGTATGGCTACCAGCATTCCTCACACAATTATCTCGCACATCCTGATCAATCATAGATTGCAGGGTCTGACGGCACTTCGATGCCTCCTCCAGATCACGCACCTATTATCATCAAACAATCAACTAGAACCCTTGACATAGCCCACATAAACCACATAATGCTAACAACTGGCATGAAGCATACACTAAGAGCAAGCTTCCACAGCTTAATTTCACTATATTTCAAGTGAACTGCACAAATCCAAAGGATCCCTTCGTCTTTTCTCGATAAGCACAAACTGTTTCATACCAAAAAATTACATTTTTTTTTCTTTCTTTCTAGTTATATTTGGTTAAAAAAATTATCACAATTTAAACAAATACTTCTCAGCAAAAAATAAGCAAAAAGGTAAATCCCCCCACTTCAGCAGTTCTAACATACTTAAAGCAGAAAACAAATAAATCACAAAAAGATTCAAACTTTCCAATACCCTTTCGCGTATTAAACAAACCCAATTAAACCAAACAGACAACATTTTAGTCAAAACCCCCTAAAGGGTTTAAAAAAAAAAAAACCTCGATCACCACCAATCTCCATACAGATAAAACTAAAATTCCATTTTTTTTTCTCGGGGGAAGCAAACAAGGTAGGCAGTTGAAGAAAGAGGAGGGAAGGGATTGAAAATACCTTGGAAACGTAATCCTTCTCGGCGAACTTGAAGGCGATGCCCAATAAACCGAAGAGAGGGGAGACAGAAGAGCATGCCCGCGAGAAAGAAGCCAGCTCCATCTCCGCGCTCGGCGAATCTGCCACCACTGCCGCCAGGCCCTTGAAGGCGTCTGAGATCTTCTGCAGCGGTCTGTTGCCGCCGGCGTTGGATTCTGCCGCCATCGAAGAAACAAACGAAGGAGAAGGAGAAGGAAAGAGGACGTTGCTCAGTTGTGTCGAGTTTGATTCCCGCTCTTCAACACACAGCAGAATGGTTCTTTGCTGCATATGGACGCGGCCATAATGCCAGCCCACGCGTACACCAATAACATACAGATTCTTCACAAACATATTCCTTTTAGTTTAAGGGGGAGGATATTTTTATTCTATTTTGGTTATAGTTGCTCTCACTTAATTTATTTTTTATATAGTTGTCCTAAAATATATTTTTTTAATAATTAGTAAACTAGTTATATATTATAATTTTAATATTATTTAAAATTATTATTACAAATATTTTTAAAGAAATTATGTTAATATTATATTATTTGTGCTTCTAGATATTTTTTCATTTTGCAAAAAAAAATATCACACAACAAACATTTTTCCAGTTTACAAAAAAAAAAAAAAAAAACTAGTAAGGGCCAACTGTATTTAATCTTTTTGTTTTGGTAATATACTACATGAAAGGCTCCAACTCTTTAAAATCGAAAAGGAGTGGTTTTGCCTTATTGTTTTTCTTTTAAAAAAATCTATTAAATGATATATAAATTGTAAATATTTTAATTAATTTGATTTTTTCCTCAAACGTACATTGTAATGTGCAAGAAGATGGAGAGAAAAAGGTTCGAGTATGACGGTCTTCCTATAATATATGTGAATGAAACTTAGACATGTTTTATGAGTTATTAAGTTAAATGGAACATAAACTTATATGTAATTTCTCTTGTTTTTGCACATGTGACAATTGATTTCATAGATGATTGAAATCTTAATAATAATCTTCCTCACAACTTATTAGATAAACAAATAATTTGGTGTATTATATTACCTTCATTTTTAATAAAGAAATGGATTAAAAATTTTTAATAATGAGTGAACTAGTATAATATTTTTATTTAATATTAGATAAAATCTACTTTTTGGTATTAAAAAAATTTCAGAAGCACATTTTTCATGGAAAAATCTAATATACCTACTTGTTATGTTGAAAATGTGTTTTTCACAAAATAATAGAAAGACAATTTTTGTGTAATATATATTTTTTTCAAAATGGAAAAAAAATAGAAGAACAAATAATAAAATATTAACATAATTTCTTAAAAAATATTTATAGTAGCAATTTTGAAGAATATTAGAATAATAATATATAACTAGTACACTAATTGGGGAGAGTAAAAGGGTATTTTAGGATAACTATATTACAAACTAGTTGAGTGGGAGCGACAATAGCCAAAATGGAGTGACATTAATTTAATCTATAACATTTAATACTAAGAACCTATAATAATAATTTATAATCTATATATAATAATACGAATATTAAAGAATTATTACATAAAAAATTTTCTATATATAATTCATAAAAAATTATACTCCACCATTTTCATAATCTTAATATTCGCAAAAAATTATAAATCAATATCCAAAAAATTGTAAACCAATGAAGAAAAAGGTTGTAAACCAGTAGCAAAATGTTGTAAATCAATTGAGAACACATAATAAACGGGTTTAAGATTAAATGTAAAACCATATTACAAAAAGGAATAAACTAGTGTGTAAAAAGTTGTAAATCAGCAAGCAAAAAATTGTAAACTAGTTTACAACTAATTGAGAACAAATACTAAACAGGTTCATGATTAATTATAAATCGGTTTACAATTTTTTGCCTACTGGTTTACAATTTTTGGTATACTAGTTTACAATTTTTTACATATTGGTTTACAACTTTTTGCAGACTAGTTTATTGTAATACCCCTAATTTTAAATAAAAGGTTAGAAATTTTTTTCAAACTCGTAAGGGTGCTAGATACCCTCATCTGTCATTCCGGATCCTGAATTTCATTAAGTCTGGACCTACATGTCCTTTGAGGGCCATAAGATAGAGTCATATTCTTGGGACCAAAAGTCCCCATAATTGTTCCCTAGAGAAAAATAAATGAAAGAGGGATTTTTAATGGATTTTATGAAACCTTTAAACACCCTGTTTCTAGTTTACAAGTTTATAAAACCGTGAGAATTTCCATATTTGAACTAAAATCCAAAATTTTGATTTTGATTTATTGGGATTTTGATTTTTCTAGTATTTTATTTGAGTTCAAATTGAGGATATTTTCTTATTTACATTTATGTTTAAAAGTTAATATAGACATTAACTTAAAATAAAGATATGTAAATAAGTGAGACCACCCTAGTGGTCACATGACTACCTAGGTGGTCAATGGAAAGTAAGGCAGTGTGGTAGCTGCAGAAGAGACCACCCCAGCAGTCAATTACCACCCAGACAATCAACACCACATTAAAAACCCCATCTCAGGATCCAAAACATTTAGACACTCAAAAACACACTCCTTCCACCTCCTTTTTATAGAGAAACCACGACTTTCCCCCTCCATACCTCATTTCTTCACTTTTTCACTACTTAAGCCCCATTTTCCTTTCTTCTAAAGGATCTAAGGTATGTTTGGATAATTGTTTACTTCCTTTCTCTTCAATCTTTCATGATTTGGGGTACAATCTTCTGTTCTTCATGGTTTCCATGCCATGATATACTATTACCCTTGTTAGATGTTGATTTAGAGTTTTATGGCTTCTGTATCAGATACTGCTGTCAATTCTGCTTCTTATTGTGCTATTTGTGCTAGTTCTTCACTGTTAATCCCTCAAGGTGAATGGGTTCATATATGTGATATCTATGTTTTGCATTGGAGTTATTTTCATGAAAATATGATTTACTGTTTGATTTTAGAGAAATACTGTACAAAGAATTGAAGTTTACTATTGAATTATATATTTTGAACTGTTGATTTTAGAGCATAACACATGTTTTTGAGAAAACTCATGGGACAATGTTTGTTATACTAATTTTATATAAGATTGATGATATGTGTAATGGTTAGAGATTTTTGTGATTGTTTCAATAAATTATGGAAATGGTTTATGTATATGAAGTAGTTTTATACCAAGTATGCAATTTAGAGAAGAAAATAGAATTGTGATTGCAAACATTGCTATTGGAAAACATGATATTGAGATTTATAGTTATGAAAAGCTTGATGATTTGAACTATGCTTTAAATGGTTAATCAAATAGTTTTAGAACTTGAATCTTCATGAGATTCAGAACAGTTGACGGCTATATATTCTGAGGATATATGAAATCATAAATATCTGCAAAGCGTAATCCCTTAGGCATGATTTCATAACCATGGTTATGCTAAAGTCATATTGTTAGAGTTGTATATTCATAACAATTGCCAGCTATATATTCTATGAGTTTTGAAATCACAATGCCTTCAAACAGGTGATTATTTGGATATGATTTCATAGTCACAGTTATACTAAGGTTAAACTGTCAGAATTTCAAGTAAAAGTTAAAGTATTTTAATATTATATATTATTTGTGTGTATTTATAAGCATGTACATTAGCCATCCTCTCACCCTATTTTTTTAAAATAAGAAAAATTGTCATGTACATTAATAAGGAAAAATTCCATTGTCATCTATTGAAATTTGATAAAATTTATCTTGACTTCCCTTTATTTGTAAAATTATTACATTGCCTCCTTTAATATTGCACAATAAAACAATGTAGCTAGTGCCATCTAAACAAATATAGAGAAGCCAAAAGTAAATTTTATCAAATTTAAGAAAAACTAAGCGCAATTTATTTGTTTAATAACTTATGACTATGTGATAAAGCATAGGCTAGTAATACACAATCGGGTCTATCAAAAAAAAAGTAATACACAATCGGACAAATAAATAAAAAATAAAGGAAAGAAAAATTTAGATTAAAGGAAAAGACAAATGGGAAAACTACAAACAAAACAAACAATAAAAGTGACCTAATAACGCATATAAATTTTTTTTAATAAAACTTTTTGACCCAAAAAAAGGTGTAACACACAAACGGACAAATAAATAAAAATAAAGGAAAGAAAATTGTAGATTAAACGAAAAGATAGACGTGGAGGGGGAGAGAGGGAAAAATCACTAAACAATGGAAAGGGGATCGATGGAGAGAGAGAGGTCTTCAAATAGAACCAATTGCATCAAAGGATGACGGTTCAGTGGGGAAAAAGGTTTTCTTCACGGATTTGGAATATAGCGTCTGAAAATTTATGTGAATTTCATGATTTGAATACGAGTTAAGTAAATGAGTTAAATTTTTATGGAAAGTGAAATACAATAAAATTAAAAAATTAAAATCAGATTCAAGGTGTGATTTGATAACGAAATTAAATTTTAATAAATAAAAATATTAAAATAATTTTACTTAATAATAAAAATAATTAAATTAATTTATTTTTAAATCTATTATAAACTAAAGAATTGAATCAATTTATTAATTCATTTTAAATAAAAAAATTTATTTCATTTCATTTTATTATAAGTTTTCAAACAGTGTGGAAGGTCGGGTGAATTAAGGGTGAGTTGGGGTTCTGTTTGGGTTCGATTATGATGGTGGCGGTCGCGGATAAAGGCGCGGGCAGGAAAACGCGGCGGAGACAGAAGGAGATCGGGGCGGTAGGGGCGCGCCTTGGCGACAAGTGGAGGTTTGGATCGGTGCCTGGACGTGTGCCGGGACGCCACTGGGGCGGTGACAGTGGGCTCTGCGACGCGGGGCAGAGGCATGGGGGTTCTGATCGCCTGACGGGATCATGGCTGGGAATAGGAGGAGGCGCGGCTGGCTTGCGCAACCGCGGCTTCGTGGCTTGGGCAGAGTGAAGCGTACAGTGGCAGAGGTCACAGTACGAGATTGACTAAAGTGGCGGAACATGATGCTGATAGAGATGGTTCGGGGGGCGGAGAAAGAGAGGAGGAAGGTGGTGGATCATCGTGGAGGTGCGCCGCTGCTTCCCTTTTTTATTTTTTGGGTTTATTTTCTGAGTTTATATATATATATATATATATATATATATTGGGTTTGTTTTGATTTTGATATGCTGAATGGTTTTGTTTTGCTCCTGGCTTCATTTTCTCTGGTTGGGTTGCGGATGGTGTTGGCGGTTGTGATGGTTCCAGATTGTGATGATGGTTTGAGGTGGGTGTTAATGGTGAGGATGGGAGTAAGGCTATGGTGATAAGGCTACAGATTCGGCTTCTTTGTTGAGTAATGGTGATGATGATGCTGTTAATGAAAACAAAAGAAAAATGTACGTAGAAATTATGATATGCATATGTTTCAGGAACTCCCTTTACCTCTATCTGAACCCTTATGATCTTAAATGAAACTCACTGTCACTTTGTATTTCCACCTTCTCTGTTGCTATGCGTGTCACTCACCGTCACCGTCTCACTCTCTCTGTATCTCTTTTTCTTTTTTTCTTTTTCGGAAGAAGACGAAGATTGAAGACGGTAATCTGTTCCCCCCAATCTGATCATCAATATGTGAATTTATACCCAGTTGTAGGTTGATTTTTCCATATATGGTAGGTGATTTATGATCGGATTGAGAGACTTTTATCCCAAATTGTTGCTGACTTTAAGGATCTAATACTAACTGCACACGGCTCTTTCTGAATTTCTCTTTCTTTGTTCGGCGACCTCGTCTCCTTTTCTTGGTCTTTCTTTTTTATTATTTTCTGGAAAGAAAATCAGAAGGAAAGACAATGCTGTCAGGCGCTCCTCACCCTTTCCTTTTTTCTTTTTTTAAACTGATGGACCAAGAATATATGGGCCGGGAAATCTAGATGGGCTGGTTTCCTTTTTTTTTTAGAGTAAATGAGAGGCACTTTAATCTGGTGCTATGGTTAAGTGGTAAGGGCTCGTTCACTCTTAACCAAAGGTCAGGGATTCGATCCTTACCTTTGAGAATGGAAAAGTTTTTTCGGGCCAGCTATCCCACCCTTGAGATGTCCGCACAAACTTAAATACTCTTGGGAGACTAAAAAATTAAAAATGAGAGGCACTTTTCTTTTTGTGAAAGTAAAAATAAAAATAAAAATACTTGGATAAAATATAGTATTCACTTCATTTATAAAAAAATTTATTATATTTTTATCTTCTAACCAAATATATATGCTGGAAGTGATAGAAATACTTTTTTTTTGTTGTCGGGGGGTAAAAAAAAATAGGCATTGGCAAGTATTCGCGGTCTAGTTTTGGCTGTGGATTGGTTCTGCACATCTGCAGAGGCGGTGTCACAGCAACTAGACCAATGGTTGTGACCAAAAAAGAAAGAAAGATCACTGGACCAATGCTCCAGCAGTTTATGGGAATCTTTTCGGAAGGCTTTTTGGCTTTGTTTTGTTGTCATTCTTTGGGTTTAAGATCATCATAATCCTTCTTTTGGGCCATTTTTAATAGCACTATACTAAGCAAACCTGCTTTGGGTTGGACCTTCATTGTTTCGATTTTAATTAGCCACTGACCAGAAACATTTTTGGTACGAAGTGCACCAAAAACATTCTAGACTTTAAAAATGGTTTTTCTTGCAAAATAGTTTACTTACTTAATTAAATTATATATAATATAATGACCAAAAAATACTATATATATAATATAAATTGTTATTATTGTATATTTTTCATTTTTCAAAATATCTCCTCACTTAACCACATGTTTATCATATCCAAACCCTTTTCAGTTAGACCAACACTTTAGCGGTGGTGTTATTCATAAACTTATAAATAGGAGCATTTATTTCAATCTAAAAATTACATGTATAAACTCATTATCTTAATTAAAAATCTAGGATCTAGGATTGCTAATATATATATATATAAGGGCTTCTGAATTTATCTAAAAGTTTGAGGTTATTAGTCAATTTAAAAATTCTTTGACTTATTCAAGGGTAAGCATTAACCTGTTCAAGAACTGTATAGTTAAATAGGTCTTTAATAAAAATTAGAGTCATGCTTTAAAAAGATCTATATATTGTTTAGATAAATGACGATCAAGTGTGTATTTAAGAAATATATTTTGCTCAATTAACGTAAAATCTCACTTGACCTGATTTATTTTCATCCATAGTTGTCTATTTTCTGATGTGGCCATTTATTGTAGGATAGAATGAGTTAATAGTTTTAATATTTGTTTTACTTCGTATCAATTTTCCCTCTATTCGATATTTATCTGTGTATAGACTATATAGTATATACACAATATAAAATAAACTGTAAACGCTCGAATGTGAATGAAACTTTTAGCCAAGTCAATTCATCTGATTCCAATTCCAATTCCGCATAACCGTTTTAATCATGTGGAACAAATGTATCTAGAAAATGACACTCACTTTGTTTTCCTTTTCTATTCAAGTATGTAACTCCTCTTTGTTCCTTTTGCACACAATTTAAATGCGAATAAACATACAGGACATGAAGTATCTCGATATGAATCAATTCCATAACCAATGTTTGCATTGAGTCACAATACTATCAACATTCTTACCGAACAGTACAACCTAGTTCTCACAACTCAAAGCACATATCTAACCTTGAACAAAATTCATCCTTTGACAATAACCATATACACAAATTCACTATCACTAAATACAAGTAATATATACCAAAAAACTAACAAGGGATTTAAAAAAAAAAATGAAGATAATGTAGGTAGTATTGAGGATTCAGCTCTGCACAGCTCAGACCCAATTTGCCTTAATTGGTCTCAAGCGGCAGCTAAGCTAACCCATAATCACAAAATAGAAAATACTCAACTCACAGGAAAACTCAAACCCCATAATTAAATTAATCTAATTTCAGTTTTTCTTCCTTCTAATTTCCCCCTTTTTTTGTGTCTTGGCTTTCTCTCGCTAAAACCCATCTAACTGCTTGAAGACAAAGTGGACAAGGTAGTTGCAGATGAAGTCCTAGGTGAAGGGGATGCGTTCTTCAAAACCACCATTGGCAAAATGCTGGTTTTTCTCCTCTCTTGCTCCTTAACCAACACTCCCCCAAACAACTCTAACTTCTCCAAGTTTGTGTTCTCAACAACCTTCTTTCCTTTGAACAAAACAGACTCCACATTCTTCTGTGCCAGCATCTCCTCCGAAACCGATAACAGATCCGACGCCGTTTTGCTGGCCTTGTTTGTATCTGCCATCACCTTATTGGACTGAATCCTCACATAATTGCTCATCCCACAATCCCCAAATGCCATTGACACAGCTTGATCAACCTACATTTTGAGGATAAAACATAACATTTCACGTTAGATTAGAATATCCACCACCAATAATTAAACCCCCAACACTTAAAGAATTGCACATAAAATAGGAGGTATTGATGTATGTGTTTGTTAGGTGACACATTCATTACTCTTAGCCTAACCACCAACCCATTACAAACTATTTTTATTAGAAAAAAAATATCTCAACCTTTTTCATATACATTTCATTAGTAGAGATTAATTTAATACACTCTTAGTATAGTGAGCTCCATTTTTTTATTTAATTATATTATTATTATATTATATTTGTAACTTTTTTGGTGTAATCATTTCTTACCATATCGGAAGCTCCTTCCCCGGCGATCCTAACGAACCCAGACGCCGACTTGACGGCGTTAAAGTCAGACTCTCCGTTGCCGAGGGAGAGGACCAAAAGGTCGGAAACGCCGTTACAAAACGGGAACTCGTGCTTGTTATTGAGCACGTGCGTGATGGCAGCTGCCGTCGGATTGTTCATGGCGACTCCGCCATCGATGGCCACGATCCTCGTCCTCCGGTCGATGGAACTCATCTCGATGGGACCCACGGAACCGGGGTCAGCTGACGTGGCAGCGCACACGTCGCGGATCTTGAAATCGTAGCCGTCCATTTCGAGCGCGTCGGCGCGCGAGAAAACAAACGGCGCGCGCGTAACGAGGTCGTAGCAAGGGATCAGAACCGGCTTCAGCGTGTCCTTCAGCGTGCACTCGCCGAACGTCTTCCGGAACAGCTTCTCAGCCTTCGCCGACGCCGCCGCAGAAGGCCGGAGAACTCGCCGGAGAATCCCCGCCGGCGAACGGGAGATCTTCCTGCGGTTGTCGATCATGAATCTCAGGGCCTCTTCGGCGGTGAACATTGGAAGGCCATCGCGGCCGCGCGTGAAGAGCAGCGCGGCGAGGATGCCTCCAACGCCGGTGCCGGCGACGGCGTCGAAGTAACCGGCAACGCACGCGTTAGGGTTTCCCGACTTGCGCCGGAGGCAGGACTCGAGTTGGGCGAGGGACTTGGCGGCGAGGATTCCGTCGGTGGCGCCGGCGCCGTCGATGCATAGGATCCTCACCTTTCCTGCGGCGTGCTTCGCCGCCGCCGCCGGCTTCGCTGCGATCGGGGAGAATTGAGCTGAATTGAGAACCGAATTCTTGGCGTTCTCTGAATCGGCGTAACCGAAGAGGAACTTGTTCTCCAAAATGGAGAAGATTTCGTAGGTGAGCTTGTCGACTTCGAAGGTGGAGTCAAACATGTTCAAGTTCATGCTAGACAGTGCCGCCATTTTTACAATTTGGACTGAAGTTTTTTTTTTTTTTTTTGGTGTTGTTCTTTGGAGAGAAAAAGTTAGATATAGAAAACAGAGAGAGGGAGATTTTGTGCGTTTTGTTGTTTTGGTGTGAACGTTGTTGATGATGAAGGGAGGGAGGGAGTCGAAGATGGTTTATATAGTGAAAAAATGAGAGTGAGTGAATGTGACGATCCAAGAACATTCCTAAGGTGGGCGATTAATCGCCAGGCGATTTGTATTTTTCTTTTTTATTTTTTTATTATTTTTTTAATTTACTATTGTGGATGTGGAACAGTGGAAGGATGATGGAATGGAGGGAATTGTTTTGATAATGGTATTTAAAAGAATAACAAGGGAAAGAAAAGAAGAAAGTAGTGTATTGAAAGAAAAGGAAGATTACCAGGCCACAAACAAAGTTGCAATTCAACTACTACCTTTTTTTTTTTGTTTCCTTTCTTTCTTTTATGTGATGGGTCCTGGGTGGGTGTGAGTGAATTTAAAACTGTGTTGGTGGGAACAGTCTTTTGTGTTTGTCTAGTCCTTAGTCTACTTCCTTTTTGTGCAGCACCTTTTTTCCTATTTCTTCAGTTCTGCTGCTTTATTCGGGTGACTTTCATTTCATCCTGCAAATTTTAAAAACTTAGCGAGGGGAACGTCATAGACTCATAGTGTTAGTGTCACACGAGTATATTTAAATAATATAGTCCTACTGTAATGTTAAAAATGGATAAAGTTAGTCAATTTCAAGCATTCCATTTAATTGTTGTTAAGTAAGTCATTTTCAAAGCACATGTGAATTGGATACCAAAATTTATAAGGCGGCAAAGGCAATTTCTTATGAATTTACCTAGTCAGTACTTTCTCTTAAGATTTTTTTTCAAAAAAATAGTTTATCGATATTTTAGTGGACCTCATAGTTTAAAATCTTAAAAATCATATTTTTTCAAAAAAAAAAAAGAAATCCTTAACCATATGCCAACTCATTTTCACTATATTTGTCCAAAAACAAAAACAAACACTTGGATTAAGAAAATAATAAGTGCATTTTAATAGAGAAATTTTTTTTACTTCTCTCATATTCACTTTAGTTTATTATATATGAAATCATTCATGTGTCTCAATCTAACAACTTAAGCTATTGGAAGAGATAAATTTATGATATGACATCAAAGTCTCTATAACCAAGTGATATAGAATTCAATCTTTATTGCTTCCATTCTTCTAAATAAAAATAATTAAAATTTTAACACAAGTTAAAGATGTACTTGTGTATTGTCCATGCTTCAAACCCACAAGGAACATTTACATGAGAGGATGTATTAGATATAAAATTATTCATGTATCTCAACCCAACTTAAGCTACTGGGAGAAATGATTTCATGACATAGACTATATGTTTGTGAGCTTAGATTTTGGAGGAGAGGAGAGGAAAAGGAAGAATAACTCAATGTAAGATTAAAATCACAACCACACCTTTGACGACATGGTAGCTCTAACCTCAGCTTCATATCGATAGTGGTTTCAAGTCGACGATAACAACATTCTCTAACTTCAATGATGTTGTGTGATGGCAATGGCCAAATAATAATTTTGGGGGGGGGGGCAGTTTGATGGACACGAAGAGCCAAAGATATGAAGATACAAAAATGACATGGCAGGTTAATGATATAGGGGGCGATGATGAATTTATATGGAGGCTAGGAAATTAAATGAAGGGATAAGAGGTGTGTGCGACAATGCTTCAAAGTGTCTTGTATGTTAGATTGTTCTGGATTATCTTTAGGGGTTGATGAATGGGGTTGCGTTGTGGAGACCTGACCTATGCCTCGGAGAAAATGGGCCAACCTAGCTCAACCAGGCCTAAACTCATATAATTTGTAGTTTATATATGTGAACTAAGTCTATCTAATCCAGAGTCTAAAAGAGTTGCATTTTAAGTGTGATACTCCAGGTACACGTGTCAGTAGACAAGTTTTATACGGTCTCAAGGTCCCCTAGGACCCATCCATGTTGCCCAGTCCAAGATTTCGCTAGGTCTAAAGCCTACACCCTCTTGGAGGGCTATATGATAGAGCCACATTCTTGGAATCAAAAGTCCTAGTAATTGTTCTCCAAAGGAAAATAAATTGAAGAGTGATTTTTAATGAATTTTATGAAACTTTTAAACACCCCGTTTTTAGCCCACAAGTTTAAAAAATCGTAAGAATTCCTAAATTTGAATTATAACTCAAAAATTGGATTTTGATTGGTTGGGATTTTGATTTTTTAGATATTTTATTTGGATCCAAATGGTGGATATTTCCTTATTTACATTTATATTTTAAAGTATAATAAATGTAAATAAATAAGTACTGAGACAACCCAGATGTCATAATGACAAAAATATTACAGAAGCTAGTGAAATGTCACTGCTATAGCAGTCACAGTTCACGGGTTTGGGCGTCTTGGTGGTTTGTAGACCGTTATAGCGGAAATGACATGATCGGGGGACACGGGAATGGCTAGACCGCTATAGCGATGTCAGTAAGCCATAAACAATGCGAAACGGTGTCGCTTCACTTACTGATGCCTCCCCTTCTATAAAACCTTTTCCCCACTCTTTTCCTCCCTCATTTTCTCGAACCATAACCTTAAATCCCTCCCCTTAAGTAGATTTATCTCTTCCCCTCTCAAATCTGGCTCCCCCAGATCATCAAGGTATGTGTTTGTTAATAGATTTTATCTCTTTTCTTTCCATTCTTTCACATTCAATGGTTTGGGTTTGTTATTCTCCATTGTTGTCAAGTAGGGGTGTTCTTCCATTGTTGTTAGAACTATAATAGAGTTATCTAGAGATTGATCTTAAGTTTTATGGTTATTGTAGTAGACATTAGTGCCGCCACCGCTCAACGGAGCTCCTTTGGTGTTACCACCTATTGTTCTCCTTCTCCAAATGAGTGAGTTCTATTCTATGACCTTTATTTTGATCTTTAGAGCTATTTTCTTCACAATTGTAGTATTATTGCATGATTTTAGAGACGATCCTAAAGAGATTATAAATTATTATTAGTTTTGTTAAGTTATGAGATTTCGATTTTCTAAGAAGCATAGACTATCTGTTTTAAGCGACTTATGGGACCATTTGTAGCTAAAATGATTTTCAATAAAGAGCTAGACAATGAATGTGAGCTTATTCAGAGAATTATGAATTACTACAATGATTGCAAGAGTAGAGCTTAAGTATATGATAGAGCTTTAAACGCAAAGAAGAGCTTAGCATAGTGTTTTATGGAAAATAAATTTATATAGCGAAGTATTATCTAGCTTTTGAAAGCCTATGTATTTATGATTTCAGAGTTCTCATGATTGAAATCACGTTACTTTGAAGTGTGATATTGAGTTTTCTAGTTTATGAAAAACATGGTGATTGAGATGTGAATTGAAAGTTTAATCAAAAGATTTTGAGTAAGAATCTTCATAAGACTCTTAATAGTTGGCGGCAACATAATCTGTGGAGGCTTGAAATCACAAGTTCCATGAAGGGCAATCCTTTGGACATGATTTCACAGCCACCATTATGCCAAGGTCAGACTGTTAGAGTTTCATGGATTCAGAGCTCTTAGAGTATTATGAGCTTATTGTTCATTTTAATAGTGTTAAGCGGCCACGGAGGCAATAGCATTAATAACGGCCATGGAGACAACAGTGTTAAACGATTACAGAGGAAATATCGTTAGACAACCATGGAGGCAATATTAAATAAATAGCCATGGAGACAAATCTCTTATTAATGGCCATGGAGGCATAACTTTTAGAGAACATAGCAAAACGAGACCTAGTAAGATGCCCATAGAGAACATAGATATTTATAGACAGTTATTATTATTACTATTATATTTATCAAGTTCAGAATATTATTGACTATGACTCAAAGGAGTTTAGAGCCTTGTTTTATAGATTTATATATGGGGTTGCTAGCAATAGTTTTAGAATTCATTTTACTATTGTTATTATTATGATTTTTTATACAATTTGGTTGTTGTCCCATGAAAAGGGTTATAGTGAGAATTCATTCACTGAGTTTTAGATGAAACTCACCCCTCTCCCTTTTCCATTACAAGTATAGTAGTTGCTACAAGTTCCTCTCTTCATCCTCCATTCCCGCAATAGAGATATTCTTGTTGGTGAGCTTCATTTTGGAGTGAAGTATTCCTTTTGCTTTTTATATAGTGATAGTGGGCTCCAGTATGCATTGCAGGCAGAGTCCCAGACCATAGAGATAGTTTGCATGTTTTGTATTTAACGATTATAGTTCCCATGGTTTAATTGTATAAAGAGCAACTCATATTTTGTATTACGATTCTATATTTCGGAGTTTGATTATGAAACGATCTATGTTGATTTAAAATTTAAAGAGCAGGAGATTTATATTAGAGATTAATTACTATGTGAGGAACGGATTTATGATTTAAAATTTGTTTTTATGAATAAAAAATATGCATATAGTACAACACAGTGATCACAAGGCTTACATAGGAATATGATCCCTCACGTGCCGGTCATGATTCAAGTCGGGTTGTGACATTAAGTAACCCAACTCCCCATTTTGGTGGGTCAACTCATGCTAACTTGCAGATTATAACTCATTTTAACATCTCTATGGGTAATGGATAGTTATATGAAGGAGCATAAAAAATAATAAAATTGACTTTCAAAATGTGTCAATTTCTTGTTCATGGTTTTATTTTGCTTGAATTGCTTTATGAAAATTATTTCATATATTTAAACATTTGGTGCTCTATATATATTTCTTTTCTTCTCCTCCTCCTTCTTATCTACATTCATTTAAGAGTTGAGGCCCACTCAATTCACTACTAAGGAGGCATTTGACAATCTTGGAAAAACTCATATATGTAGATATAATGGACCAAGTTTTAGATAAGTGACTGATATTGTAATCTTTTACCATGGCCACCAGTTGCTAGGATAACAATTAAAACATGGTAATAATTTATATTTAATTTTAATCCAATAGCAAAATTAATTAAAGCAACTTGATTAAATGTGGTCTCAATTTTAGATTTTTCTTTACCTCAAATTATACACCAAAACCAAAACCAACTTGAACACTTCTTTTCTCTCCTTCACCTTTGGTGTGGCACTAAGTTATTTGTTCCTGCTAATAATGTAATAAATGGATTAATTGTCATATTTACAAAATGAAGATTCTTAAAATTCTTTATAAAAAAAAATCATCAATATATGCAGTAAATAAAATTTCAGGCATAAGAATTTACGGGAGAAACTCACAAGTATTACTAAGACGGTTTATTATCAGTAAAAGTTATTTTTGGTCGATAAAATTGTTTATATTTTACTTTAGTTCATGAAATTAAGAAAATATCAATTTAATTATTAAATTTATAAAAATTCAATTTAAATAAATTTTTATAATTTTAAATATTAGATTAAAAACTTTTTAATTACATGAATTAAAATGAAACACCCATATAATTTTAAGACCTAAAATAAATTTTTATTCTATTTATGATCGTACCCAGTCCTTGACAAATGTCTTGAGTCTCTCATCATTCAAATCTCGTATCAGTCGTATCCGCAGATCCACTCTAGGAAATCTGTACTTCCTGCGTTCAATGAATGCAAACTAAGAAAACTATCAAGATGCAAATATACCTGGTTTGTATTTTTTAATTTAATTAATAATTCTCCATGGTAAGAACCCAACATCTGATACAAAAACCATAGTAGATATATATTTAGCCTTATTTTGATGTTCTATATATTTTCGTTATGCACATCCCAATATCTAATAACAACTAATTTGGTCTGTGGCATTAAAACTTGGGAGCTAACACACCAGCAAAAAAGTTGTCCCATGCACTGCCTGAGAAGTTTCTTTGATATTTTCATTATTTTGGGCATTAATTGTTGCAGATGAGATTCGCTATCACACCACCCAAAAAAATGTAACGTCTTGCTCAGTGCCATTGCTCTCTCTTGTTCTCACTGTGAGGGTCAGAGGGAAAATCTCAGTAGGGCCTCTCACAAAGATGTGGTCTCAGCCTCAAATCTTAGCTATAACTTTGTAGGCCTCTCTCTCTCTCTGTGCCTTTCCCAACACGGCCTCGTCCCTTCTTCCATCTACCCATCTCGCAAAAAGCTCATGCATGCATTGTACGGTCGGACCGACATTCAGCTATGCAGCCAAATTTTTTCGTTTTTAAAATTTCCACTTGTGCTTACAATACTGCTTTTCCTTTCACTTTTAATTCCCCCCCAAGGTTTATTTAATTTTTAATACATTTCAAGTCTAGAATAGAATCTAGATTACATGAATAGGATCATATAGTGTCAAACTGTCAGTTGTGTCAAAAATTTGAACCAGCGGTATTTTTATTATTCATGAACGTGTAATCTTGCGTTAGTTTGTGTGGGATGTGGGGTTCTTCATTGAGATTTCCCCAGTATAATTAGCATTTAATAATGTTGCCTTAAGGCAAAAAATGAATTGAAAAAAGACCAACATTACCCTAATATAAATTCAACTATGCCCAGGAAATTAAGCCATTAGGGCCGATTGGCTGATTGAGCTAGTAGCAAGAAATTTGACTAGCAGAAATGCTAGTTAGTACGAAATGTTCTCATACCATATAAAGTGATTTGGCAATATTTTATTGAATATTATCTTTTATCTATATCCCCATGGTTGATTGTTTGTTCCTAAATTTACATTATTGCAAAATGTAAGTATTTGATTAGGAATTCGTTTCGTACTAAATAAAAGTACTCATTGGCTGGCTAGTTAGCATAAGATCATAATTTCAAATCCTACTATTACCTTTTTAAAATTATGAAATATCCACAAAAATTCACCCATTCATATAGCTGATATATGTCCTACGTTAATGGATGAGCATGTGTATCCCTAGCTAATTGGATTTATGGGGGTTCTCGACCGTACTGATAATTGAATTTTACGTACATCTCAATCATAAATATTTGATTATGAATCTGCTTCCCTCTTCCTCTTTCCTTCATTCATTCTTTGAAATTTTCTGAAAACGAGATATCTATTTATTATTAGTAATAATTGAGAGATATATAGTTGACCCCCCTAAAATACAGTTGTCCGGATAGTACTATGGGAAAATTAAACCGTACCATGAACATGTACAAGCCTACCAAGTGCTAGGTGCTGATGAGCTGTGCTGAACAGACTCATGCTCAGCTATGAGCCCCAAAATAAAGAAGAACCACATATAAATCCTTTCAATTTAGTATAGAAGAAGGAAGTAGTGTTAAAAATTAGAGCAAGTGAAAGAGAAAGGTGCTCAAAGAGATCGCAATCACACGTGAAATTGTTGGTACATTATGCAATTACGTACGATTTGGTTGTTGGTGCAAAATTGATATTTGATAGGCTTCTATATCTAGTTATCTAGCTACTATACTTAATTAGTTGAAATGGAAGTTATAGATGTGTACTTGTTTGGGAGATATGACAATCAGCCTAGTACTTGCATATGGGGGTGAAGTGCAGACTTATTCAAGGAAAGAAAGGTGAACCGTTTTGACACTGTCGGCGGCACATGAATTTGCTTATTAGTTTTCGGTAGTGTATATATGAAGTGGGTGGCTTGTGATATGGGTGAATTACACCCAATATGTGGAATGAGAATATTTGAATGTTAATTATGGACGAGAATGTAGGTCAATTTATACTGTGTTCATTATTAATCTTAAAGCTCTAAATGTGGATCGCATACTTAGGGATTTGGATAGTTTGTGAACGATTACCGTCCAAAAGTGATGGGCACATTATAGAACCATCATATTTGGTTACGAACTTTACTTGCAGATATTTGAATTTGTCATGTTTGAAAAGATTTTAGCTAACCATTATTGGTCGTGGAAATTGTGTAAGCAATTTTCTTAAAAATAATTTGTATAAGTTCCTATTTTTCAACTTCCATGCGACTACTACAGAAGATTTGGTTTTTATTGTGGAATCTTGTGCAATGCCAATTAAGTTTAAGAGATGTGTGACTAAACAGGCTTGATTAACATTCTGTCTCCACTCCTTGCTCTCTTTGCTCTTACTTAAAACTTTGCACTTAGATAAAGTTTAGGATTTGAAAATTGGTAAAATTTATACTGTTTATATTTATTTTTACAAATGTAAAATCTCACATGAGAAGGCATGGAAGAAAATAATAATTAAGGACAAGGATTTTCAGTCCCTAAATTAAGCTGGCTATAGATAAAGTTCAAATTATTTGGAAGTATCTCGCATGTTGGTGCTTCTGCATAAAAATAATGAAAAAAACAACGATTTATTAACTATAACATTTAGTTCAACAGGTAGCTGGCTCTCAATTCAACACGTCAATCTAATTTTGAGATGTGCCATTATGCTGAGATAAAAGACATTTTAAGGTGAATTTGTTTAAAATAAAAAGGTCAAAGTGCCCTTATTCTTAATTTAATAAAGTATATCATGATCTTAACATACTAAATAATGTAATGTTAAAAACATCCTTATTTATTTATTTTAAAGGTAAACTCATTTTTATTAAAACATGTATTATATTTTTTCCTTTTCAATTATTTTCCCCTTGTTTTTTAGAACTACACATGTTGCCTAGCTAGCTTAATATTTATTCCTATAAATATATGAATGTATCCTATGTATTACAATTATTTAGTCGTGGGTTGAGGCCACGACCTTCATATAGTAAATCATCATTATTAACTAGTGCCAAAAATTATTTTTATGGTTGACTTTTAAATCTCAAAGAGCACCCACAAAGTAAGACTTGACTCATATCAAGAGTCATACCTTCCATTTATTTAACCACCGCTAGCTGGACATTTTTGGATCCAAATATAATATAGAGCCTCCAAGTTCCCATAAAATAAATATTTCTCAAGTTTTAAGTTTAATTTAATTTTAAACTACCTAGTAAAAGAAAGAATTGAGTCCCAAATCCCTAGCTATCTCTCAACATCCGAGTTAGAGTTTTAATTTAGATAGAGATAAATTACTAGTTAAATATAAGAATAAATTACACAAATATCTGCAGAGAATATTTAATAAAATTTACCATTGCTCCTCTCTATACATTTAGATGACACTAAACTCTCTTGGACAATGCATTATTTATATTGTGTGATAGAGGGGTGCAATATAATAATTTTATAAATCTAAAAGAGATTAATATATTTGATAATTTCACAAATTTAAGATCCTCTCAAACAAATTTTATAAATAGAGGGAATAAATGATAAATTTCACTAAACCTTAGAATAAGTTAATATAATTTTCCATAAATATAATTAATATGTGTGTTGAAAATAAAGATTTAATATTTTAAAAATTATATTAATTATAATGAGATTCAAATTTAAAATTTAATTCATACTACTCAAATCTCTTACCATTGTATCAATCTAGTGGCTTAAATATTTGTTATGTAAATCTCAAATAAAAAATTTAAGTTATCAACTTAAAAAAAGTTAAAATTTTTAACTCTGCATTAATTGTGTTCTAATGGCGTGGAGGACTAAATATTTCCTGATTGAAGATTCTTTGCTTCAGGTCAAACCTACACACAATCACTCTGCTGACATTTACTTGACATGTTAAATCATTGTGATCACAGCTTAATTAAAATCATTGCAGTCACTTTCCTCCTCCTCACCCATCTTTCTCAAGTTGTCATGACATTTACCTGCCGGAATCAACACAGATTCTCGGGAGTGATTGAACGAACTCAATGGGTCCTCTAATGTGACAGCAGAATCATAGTCCGAAATATCAACAAATAAAAATATTAAAACTTAGAATAGAAAACATGAACATATACTTTTTTCTTTTTTTTGGTAATCAACATGAACATATACTTGAGAGTGAAATGTTGCACGCACTTTTTATCCTTCCTTAGATAGCGGGTCAAAGAAACATCAATACATCTATTTTGTGCACAGTATTAATTGTTCCTTGCTTTTTTATAATCCGGGTTTTTAATTACCCTTCAATGGGTCCATGCCAAATTTGATAAATTGAAAAAATGTACTAACATTCCCCACGGTTTCCTTGCAATCACCGACGTCCAAGTGCATTGCTCGCAGAATTAAATAACATGAAAAAGTTACAAATAAAAAGGCATCGACAAACAGCGGATATCTCTCAATCTTGGGCATGTAATGTTGATGTATGTGGGTAGGGACACCGCCAAAGCAAGCGTTAGGTGAGAATAGAAGAATTTATTTGCATGTCAAACTTGATTAGAAGCAAACATTGTCGCCACCAATTATTGTCGGGCATCAATCATCCATAATCAAGATAAATTAGTGTCACGCTTCTCTCTCATCACCAGACAAATGGTTTTTTTTAGGCTCGTTGATGATGGGTTTAAACCTTTAATCATTGAGGTTTGTTACATTGAATATATGTGTGAGGCTGAGTAAAGTAAGTTATATAGTACGAAAAATTGGCCTTGCTCACACGCTTGTACACATTCCATGGGGGGCCATCCTTGTTCTTGTCGCGTGGTTAGGAGTTTTTTTTTTTTTTTTTTGACAGTAGGACATTAAAATCTTTACTCATCCGCTGTATTCTATCTGTCAACTTTTTTTAGATTTTCTTGTTTTTAAAATATTTGTTCATTTATCATATGAAGGAAATATTATTTTTTTACCAATACGCTCCTTGTTTGTGTAATTAATTATATTTACTTATTTCTATTTCTCAAGATAAAAAAAATGATCAAAGGATGATCTTATCCACTTATACAACTCTACACTATCATCAAAATGTATTTATTATTTTCTTAATACATATATTTTTTTTTATGACAAATAAAGTGAAATAGAGAAAGTAGAATATAATTCTAATTAAATTTTATATTATTGTCAAATTATGTATTATCATATATTTAAAAATAATCATATACATAATTGAATAATATTCTAAATCCAACTCTTTGAAATATGGGTATTGCATATATAGAGTACTATAATACTCACCAAAATAAGTAGTATAATACACTCATTTTTAGATAAATTACATACAATTTTTTTAAACAATGAAAGTTTAGAATTTTCAAATGGTCCAATATGTTCTCTTAGAGCGGGCCAGCCAATTGGTCAATACAATCATCATTGATAGATCTAAAATTCACATTCACATAATATTACATTTTTCTTAAAAGGTGTGTAAGTACCAGTATAAATATAAATTTAAATACGTACATATATGAAAGCTAATATATAATTTTATTTTATTCTTTTAAAAAAGGCTAATAGCCACCACTACCATTTCATTACCGTAGTTTCTCCCCACTTTTCTGGTACATTTTCATTACAGTTGTATAATTACGACAATATATCATGGGACTAATCAAACGTTAATGTCATCATCCTTGGCCGTTTATAAATAGTACGCTGATGCTATCATCTTGTAACCATCAATATGATTTGCAGCACTTTTGTAGCTACATTTGTTCCCTGTTGCTGTTACTTTCACCAGTGAGCAATTTGCATATCCTGTCAAAGCAATAGGAAGTAAGAAGCAATAGTAACATTACCGGTGTGCTTATTTTATATTTTAAAAAAAGTGACTATAAAATTTAAATTTTATATATAATTAAAAAATAAAAATTATCTTTTAAAAAGGTTAAAAGTTAATTTTTTTTAAATTATAAATATTTTCTAAAAATTATCTAAACATATAAAAAGTTATTCACTATTTTTACTCAATAAATCAAGGGATCGAGGCTAAATGGAAAAAGCTCACTCATACTTTAACCAAGCGTGTCAAGAATTTAATTTGTCTTGGGAATAGAGCAACTAGATTTTGTTTACACTCTTAAATAAATTTATTGTACGCAAAGAAAGTAGTCACTATAACCATTAATAATAAATAGTTAAATATCCTAAAAAAACAAAAATCCAATAAATTCTATCCAAATGCCCCCTCTATATATAATATTATTTTAGTAAATTTAAAAGTAGAAAGAGTTTTTGGAGCAGAGAGTGCTATCTCCACTCTCATTCTTGAATCTATCTCAAGGGGATTTTTGCAATCGTCCTAGTCTCAATGGGGGAAAATTTGCAAACTTATTGCACTCTAGATAGGATAATTCTCGCAGAGATCACTAGCTAGATTGCAACGAAAATTTTCATCCCTAGTGAGACCACAATAGCAGAGAAATAGACAAAGAAAACCAATAAGTATTTATTTAAATTGTGCTAATTGGTCAGGAAATGATGAATCAAAAATATTATTTTAACACTAAAAGTAAAATATCTATTTTATTTATTGGATGTGGCTGTTATTTATCTATTACATCCAATGATAATAAAATAAGCATATCATTTAGTATCAAAATAACTCTACTATTGTCGCGACCCAAAAACCGTGACCGGCACATAAGGGATATTGTCCCTTATAGAAGCCTTCTGGAATTAATTTCGTGAAATTATGCATATTAAATTATTAAATTAATGCTCATAATAAATTATAAATAAATAAATAAATTCCTTAAAATTTCTTGAAAACTTTACTAATAAAATAAATAAAATGTTTAATTAATCTAAATGTTTCAAAATCTATAACTGAAATAAATAATCTTAAATTGCGTTCCTTGAAGAAATTACATAAAACACAATTATGATAAAATAACATAACTTTAAAATAATCATGCATGTTAAATGATGTCCGAGGACCCTGCTTGCACACTACTGGAGCATTCTATTATAACATGGTCCTAAATTAAACTTCACTACAAAGTGAAGCTCACCAATAGAATAGCTACAAAGCTACTAAGACTGGGTCTAAATAATAACTAGATTTGCAACTGTAACTGCAAGGGGAGGATAAGGTGGGGTGAGTTTATCAAAACTCAGTGAGCGAGCCTCCACTCACAACCCACATGGAACAATAACAAAATACATTATATATACATGCAGTTGCTATAAAACACTTTATGTATTTAGATACATATAACTTAACTGAAAAACAATTTATCTAAAATCATGACAATAACTAGTAGAGAAACAAGAATTATTCTGTACATAAATATATGAGTTGGATAGCTGAATCTGAGCCAATGGCTAATCTGATGGGCACCTAACTAAGTCTCATAATAGACACCTCACTAGGTTTCTTAATATGGATAAGCTAGTCCTCTGGCGGACCACTTGGTACCAAGGTTAACGATCAATCTTGCAGCCGTTAATTCTCTGATATGTTTCTCACTAATTATTAAAAAAATAATTTGCAATTAAACCGAATAAATCTGATGCTCTAAATTCATATAATTCTAACAATCTGACTTTAGCCTAACTGATATTCTAAAATCATGCCCAAGAGATTACCAGCTTATAAACATAGTGATTCAAGAAGCCAACATAGTATGTATCTGACAATTGTTATATTCTAACAATCTGACTTCAGCATAACTGAGGTTCTAAAATCATGCACAAGGAATCACCAGCTTATAGACATATTGGTTTTAGAAGCCAACAGAGTATGTATCTGACAATTGTTATGAATCATACTTTATTTAACACTTTCAATAAATCATGTCTGATGTTCTAAAATCTTTATAGGAAATCCATAGTTTGAAAAATATGGTAATCATTATTTCTGCTATAAACATTAAACTAAGGTCTTATAATTTTATAATCTGAGAAAAATATATTCTATAACATGCGAGGCATCAAATATGGTTTCATGAGTTTTCTAAAATAAGAATTCCATGATAACTGTGAAAAATAATAATTTTTCTTAAAATTGACATAATCCGTGAAAGCATATATATGGCATAGTCATTCTAGAATTTCATAAACAATTTATATAATGCTGAAAAAATATTAATAATAACCAAAAGTATGGCCATGAGTTTAAACCCACTCACCATTCATTGTTGAGAGTGCCTAACCACTGTCTATATGATACTGGGGAATTGAAATGACACTCTTAACTGCCATGGAATTATAGACAAGAATTAGGAATAACTTAGAATTTAATGAGAAAATAAAACTATACTATAATAATCTAAAGATTTGTTAAACTCATAACCATATAAGGATAAGGGTGAGAACACCTACTGGAAGAGATTATCGAAGAAGGTTGAGAGAAATTACGTATTTCTCTCTAGGGAAAAATCTTTAGGTGGCTAGGGTTCTTAAAAGAATATTTATGAGGACTATGATGTGCCAAATATATAGCAAGAGATGAAAGACATCATCAACAAATTTTATTTTCTTTATTTTTATTTCTATTTTACATTTTTCTCTTTTTATTTTTCGTTTTAACCCTTCGTAAGTCTTTAACTTCCACTGTGGTTAGAATTTGACCTCAAGGATAGAAATAACACTTATAGATAATTATGTTAGCTTTCTAATGCCACAAAAATAATGTCAATTGGATATCTACAACTCAAGATATTTGCAAAATAATAAACATGGGTCATACTTGATATCATAAGGATAAGATTATATTCAAGGTATTCTATAGATATAATCTAACTAACTGTGTGATATAAGCAACAATGAGATAAGGATAGTAGCTAGACTAAATCTACTCATATCTTTTGTAACTACTTGGATAATTCAAATTTAAACTACTTTAACATATCTCTTAATTATCGAGTGTATCACGGATATATCTATATATATATTAAAGTGAAAAACTAATAAGGCTTTTAAAACAAATAACATATATTATGTTACATTCACATTATGTACTTATTTATCTCGTGAAACAACAACAACAACAACAACAATATTCATAATAATAATAATAATAATAATTTAGATGATGAATAAATTTTGCACTCAATTCTAATAATTAATAATTTCTTAAGAATATCTAATAATTCTCTATAATATGTAATAAATATAATCATATTCATAATACATGTTAAATATAAATAATATCTAATATCTTCAAATAAATATCATTATTATGAAAGTTATATCTGTGAAATATTCTATATATATATAATCTCAAATCTTAATTGATATTTACACCATAAATATAAATGGTAGATATCTAAATAAATCTTAACATAACCTTAGTGCTTATACTAAAATCAATTTCTAAAGAGCATATATGAAAAAAGGAAATATAGTATATTTCATCTCTTGTAATTCTAACAAAATATATAATATATAATACTGATACAAATATAAATATCAACGATAATTATAAGCAATATTGAATCTAATAGATTTGATAAGATAATATTTTCAAAGTTTAAAAATCAAATACCATAACACAAACTGAATATCATATTATATAAAAAGATTAAATATCAAATTCAAATAAAAACTAGACATTGACATGGAAAAAGATTGATGCACAATATTATGATAAATTTTATATTTTATTTTTTCCTTTTGGGATTGATATTTTTCTTTTAAAAGTTTAGATGTTACGTAGTTTTCTATTTCACATCAATTTAAAATAAAGATTTATATTTATTCATTCTTTTGATTTATTTATTTTATATATAACCTTCTTTTTTTTCTATTTCTTTTTTTAAAGCATTTAAATATCTTTTAAGCTTTATCTAACTCTTCTTAAATTTAGGTATATCCATTCTAATGGTATCCAATTTCGAGATATTACAACTACTCAATAATAAATATATTGGCTTATTTACTAATTCATAACTAAACACGCATAATCATCAAAAGAAAGCCAGTCAAGACATGTAGCCAAAGCATATCTAAAGTTAGAGAGTATGTTAGCATTTAAGTTTAAAAATAATAAACTATAGTGTGTTGTGTTTGCGGATAAACCACACAAAGAAAGCAATCAAATATATACAATGCTCCAAACTTTTGCCCTAGGTGAACACACACAAAGAAAGCAATCAAATATATACAATGCTCCAAACTTTTGCCCTAGGTGAACACGCAACCTACACTAATGCAGGTGCAACAAACGAGGACATTTATATATTGTCAAATTTGTGTGCTTTGGATGGGATAAAAAGCCAAAGCCAGGTTAAGTATGATTTAAATAGTCCTACTTGTCGTATGGTTCGGCACAAGATGCATATATATAAATATGAGAATAATATATACTATCCATCGTAATCATACATATCCATGGTATTCTTATTATTATTTTATTAAAATTAGGATATCCACGGTTGACAGTAACTCTCTTGAAAAAATAAATGGCTGGTCATAAAATGTGTTTTATTCTTATGAATAAAGATCGAATCCGTGACCATATAAACTACTGTCATGCCACATCTTATGGTATTATTGCATCATATCTTGTACATTTCTTATATGGAATACAGTGCGTTGAATATTAAACGATGTTGTCTTCACATACAAATATACAAATGACATTAAAAAGCAGATACACGTGTGAAAGTGGAAAAGGGCCAAAAAAGGGGTGATTCATAGGATGACCGAAACTGAGGAGGCGGCATTTTTGGACTGAAGAAGCTTTGGCACCTAGTACTAGTACACATATACAAAATAAAAAATAAATTTTATATATATAGGAAAAAAAACTCTGAAAAAGGTGGAGTCTGTTAGACCATTTATTAGGCAGTTTATTCAAGTGCTGACATGTGAATACATTCTTTAGTTATTAATATATTGGTTTTTTTTTTCGGTATACTTAATTTTTCTAAGGACATCGATACTCTATGAAAATTAACGGTTAAAATAAGTTAACTGAAGCGTATAAATTTTATAAAAAAACATATTTAAAAGTAGTGGGATTTATAATATACAGTAATCAATCACTCACTAATAAAGGATATTCATACCAGAGTAAATAACTTTTTCTTTATCATAACATTTTTAATTTGATATCAATTTAAACCTAATAAATTTTTTTGACCTCAATTTAGTTATATATTTTTAATTTTGATGTTGATTTAGTAATTTGTTGAAACTTTACTTTGATGTAATGACTAAATTTATATCAAAATAAAAAAAATTAAGATTAAATTGATATCAAAACTAGACATATTGGGACTAAATTGATGTAAGAATTTTTGTTAGGATAAACTTGATGATGAAAATTTTATTAGAATCAAATTGACGTGAAATTAAAAATATTAAAATAAAAAATATTTTTTTATTACCCTTAAAATTATCAAGGGTAAAAAGAAATATCCTTCAAGATAGTTTTTTTTTCTTTCGAGGTCACGTAGTTTAACATTATCTTTTTAATGAATAATACTATATTGCTAAAAGAATTGTCAATTTTTTAAAATAAAAATCATCAAAAGTAATTCTTGGATGGAATAAAAAGTATGTGATACGTGACCCATTTATTTATCTAGGAGTCCATATGCATGCCATCTCATTCTCATAAATAAATTTTAATAAATATTCTAACTACCAACATTTTTCACATTTAATATTAAAAAAATGATTATAATAGGCTCTAACTATTCTAAGAATTTTGTTCATAAAAATAAAGTTGAACTTTCTTTATCATTTTATAATTTGTTGTTGTTGTCCTTTTCTATTGTTGTGTAGTATGGTTGGGCCAACAAAAATATAAGGTTGAGAGGCATGTACAGCAGGTACAGGCAATGGAAGCGGGCCACCAGAAAGACAAGGGTCTGGTAAGGAGATTCCTTACCGACAGTGTTGCATGCTCTCCCAAGGGTCAAAATTGAGACACTTCACTAGCGATGGAAATTTGATACATTGTTGGGGTTGCGAATCTTTTTGTGAAGATTGCATTGCCATTGAAGGGGAACCTTCAACGAAATCTGGTAGTCAATTTTTTTTTTAAAGGAAAGGACTATGTAGGATCTATGATACTTTTTTTTTTTTTGCCCCCTGTGGTGTTCCCTTCGTGATTCGAGAGACGTTGTCTGCTAAACAGTGGCTAACGTTTTAGTATAACTGTTCAATTCATGACTAGCAGTAGCATGTTACTCGTGCAATATGCAAAATGATTCATACAAAGAGCTTTGTTTCCTCTCTTTTTCCCCACAGCTCATCCTTTCAAGCTTGAAAATATAGTGCTGATAAAATCTTGCTATGGTTTGTTTAGTTGGAGAATAAAAATAAGAGTAAAAATTATATAAATTAATTTTATGTATAAAATAATACATAAAACTTATTCATGTAATTTTTACCTTTAATTTTACCCTCCAACCAAACATACCCTAATGACAAAGTCTTCTTATGGTGTGTTTGGTAGAAGTCATATTTGCAAAGACTCGATTTCTTTTTAATTTTTTGGGATTTTATTATTTAGCTAGATAATATTTTCATTATTGTTTCTCATTCATCCATTAATGAAAACCAACATTTCACTTGGTTACGGTCAGCCTCTCCCCCATTGATTAGAACCCTTTGTAAGAGGCTCTTTTTGATTGACCGACTATCAATGAAACCACTAATTGTAACAAGCATAAGTTCTTTGGAGAACTACACTCCCAAAATGAGCTATTGAAGTGAAAGAGCCTGGGCCTTATTGGTGGTATAAAAACTTTAATTTTTATTATCATCTTACTTTCTCTTTATTGGTGGTATAAAAAGTCAACTGTATATTGAACACATATAGGAAAACCTTCGATCTTGATTGAAACAGACAACCATGTAAGTGTTATTTACTCAAAACTTTTGTATATATCTTGTACTCTTCCATCTTATCCTTTGTAGTTGTAGCTTCAAATCGATCTGATTTTGTCCAGATCAATTTAATTATCCCAATATTCCGACAGCTACAACTGTCACAAAACTAGGATAAGAGTTTGTTATTCTAATTCAATCATAACAACCCCTGATAGAAGAAAACCAACCCCTTAATAATGGATGTTATGCATTTAACCTGTACTATTGATTTAAAAAATATAATTCATCAAGATGCCAAGTCAACAACACATTGCCAACAAGACAGCCAAGGAAAGCTATATAGTGGCATGGATTAAGAGTGACTGTTATTCTTGCAGTGCAAAATAACCATGAGAAATTTAAGTAATAGAAGAAAAAGAAGAAAAATGGAGGGAGTTATCATGCTAGCCGGATATATATCCAGCAGCAAATGGAACAATTGGTAAATTGGGAAAAATTATTATGATAGTACCAATTATTTTGGGCATGCCCATAATAATTAATTAGATTGTTGGATTTGGATACTGCAGAGGAAAAATTATGAGGTTATGACTCTTGAGAGATCCTTTGGGAGTGTTCCTAGTGCATTTTCTATCAATCTTTTTGGTCTATATTTTAACATGTAGTTGTGCTTCTTTTTACATTTGGAGATTGGTGGTTCTGCCAGTGCCGCCAGAGACTGATGAATAGCATAGCACTGCCAACTGGCATAGTGTTCCATCCGAATAAGTCATACTGAATCATTCCACTATCCATGTACATATTATTTGAGAGTTGCACCTTGAATATTGGACATAACACCCCTACTTGAACAAGACACAACAATAACAATCAGTTATGGAGAGACAGTATACAGTATGTAAGCAGCAGAGCAACCTTGCATAGGATGGAGATATTAAAAGCTAAACCATATTGGAATTGAAAGGCAAGATCATTCTTAAATCTTACATTACATTTTATATATTCTGCAATTAAAATGGAAGTTTCTTGCCTTATTTACAAAAGGAAGCAAAGTCTTCTAATACATAAAGTTTCATGGACACATTGTCAACACACTCAACCATCCATCATTGGATTGAGATATGGACCCCATTTGATTTAGATCCCATACCTTATTCAATGAGAGATAAAAGTTGTGTCGATATGGTACCCGAGAAATGTTATGCTCAAATAACATTATTTTTCACTAAATGTGGATAAGGTATGTTTATTTTGTCTTTTTTTCCTCCAAAAGTGACATATAAAATATGATATAAAACTTAATAGTACAAAAAACAAATAGAGAGAACTTGAGAAGGCAGTGAGTGATAATTGGCACAATTTACTCACAAACTAGGCAATTAGCAATAAGCATAAAGGGTTAATGCATGCATCGCAAAGGATTAACTATAGTGGCGTAAAGAAGTGGAAAGAGCCATAGAACAAGATAACCCTCAGTAACTATTAACACTACTTGAATCACTCTTCCACCAGGGAGTAGGTTGGCTAGACTAATTCAAAAAAGGTTACCAGGAAAAAAGATTAGAGTATTGTGGGCAGTATAGTCTCTATCTCTCTCAAGATCCTTAAAAAGAGAAAAATAGATTTAAAAAAAAATATTACAACTTTAAGATACCAAAGTGTTTATGAATACATCTTCTTAGTACTATGGCACGCAATGAAGATACTAAGATACTGGAGCTTGCTAGCCAATCGATAATCATCCTCAATATTGCTTCGGCACATTTTTCTTGTTGGTTGGATCTGAATTGTTATGATATGTGCTTTCAGTCTACAATTTTTTTCAATATGCCCAAACTTTTTGCATGACATTAAATTTGAAGCCTTCGTTTGTGTCAACAACCCTTCTCCAAGTGATCAGTTCTCTTGTACATCCGGTATAAGGATTGTTCTTCTCCTTTCCTGCTTCTTTAGAGTTGAGCTTTTAGCCTTACACCCCAATTGTCTTTGTTTTAACATTGAAATGCCATTCAAACAAGTTGCTTTTCAATTAGTTCAATGCTTATGTGGATGGCTTCTTGTAAAGCATCAATCATGTCATTGATGCAAGCCTTAATAAATCCATAGTCTATGTACTCTTTGCTATGATAGTTACCACTTACTACATAGTCTCAACAATATACCACTCTAAAATTTTATCCCCATTTGTTTGGCTCTGGATTGTAATTTCTAGGCTTCTAGCAGTTTAGGAAAAAAAGAAAGTCTCCAACAGATTCAGAACCAAGCATTCTCAAGCTTTTTAAGTTTTTTCTTAGCTTCTGAAATTTAATTAAGTCTAACATTATCTAATCTTTGGTTCAAGTCATTTTTAGTAGAAGTATGCATTCATCACATAGTTTCATTTTTTCATTAGAAACAACATATGGGGAATGCAAAGACTTTTCCATATTCCTGGCTTCTTCATTCAAAGCAAAGGCCTTTGCTATATTTAACACAGGATACTATGCTTACAGCTTCGCAGGCCCGTAAAAATACAGGTTCTGATGCAGCATATAAATATAAAAGAAAAGAAATCTGACAAGAACATCAACATAGGAAACCAGAATATGGGGGCTATCAATGTTGGGCTCAGAGACTGATTCATAGTGTAATTAAATGAAGCTAATGTGTGGCAATGAGTACCAAAACTAAATCTGATAGAATTAAATCTACCAATCGGTGCAGCGCAGCGAAAATATGAATCAGGGTGAATAGTAAATTTTTCTACAGTGGGGCCACTGGTCACTATTCACGTGGGGCCCACTCTTTACTATTCACGTGGGCCTTGCTGGTCACTATTCCCAAATAGTACTATTCACGAATAAATACTATTCACACCAGTATCAAGAAATTTGCACACTGAATATTTAACGTGGAAACCCCCAAATACCGGAGGAAAAACCACGGGACAAACTTCGAAAAATATTCCACTATATTCAGGATAATTACAAAATATCCTTTCCACACTCTCCAACCCAAGAGGTAAATATAGTGTATCCCAGTGAGAACCCTCCTATTCAAATACTACAATTTTGCAGTACCAAGGAGCAATAGAGATGATACCCAAAAATATTCCCGGTGTATATACCCACACCCTACACTCTCAAGGATTTACTCACACTCTCTATTTTTCTCTCTCACTCTCAGAAAAATAATACACTCTCTGTATATTTTTCTCTCTATGCAGCTTGTGTTCTTCGCTGCTCTGATGCTGAATGAACTGAATGCCCCCTCTATTTATAGAGGGCTCCTGCAGTGTAAACGCGATCTGCGTATTACTGCCGCAGGAGAAATTTTCTTCGCGCATGCATTGGTTTTCTTCACTCACCTACCGTGCACAGTATTTTTTACTGTTCACTTGTTGAAAAAACTCTTCTTAGTACCGAAGTCTTCACACATGAATAGTGATTTACTGTTCATGCGTGGAAAAATTCCTTTTCTCCACGTTATTGCTTCAATTTTTCAATAGTAACGGGACCCACGGCTGGACCTTACAATTCTCCCCCTCCAGCCGATGGGAAAATAATCTGGGAGTAATCATTTAGGATCCATGCCGATCAACTCGGCACAAAGTTGAAGCTTATCTCGTGCTATAACTTTCGTCATCATATCAGTAGGGTTTTCATCAGTGTGAATCTTTTTCAGATCAAATTGCTTTTCTTCTATTGCTTGACGCAACCAATGATACCTGACATCAATGTGCTTCGTCCGCGAGTGATACATCGCATTCTTGCTCAAATCCAAAGCACTTTGGTATCGCAATGGATAACGGACCTACTCTGCTTCATTCCCAATTGTTCAAGGAATCTTTTCAACCAAAGCATTTCTTTTCCAGCTTCAGTCATAGCAACATATTCTGCCTCAGTAGTGGACAAGGCAACACACTTCTGTAGTTTTGACTGCCAACACACAGCTCCACCTGCAAAAGTAAACACAAATCCGGAAATAGATTTTCTACTATCCAGATCACCTGCCATATCAGCATCTGCATAGCCTTCCAAAACTGGTTCTGGTCCTCCAAAGCTCAAGCACATTCTTGAACTACCTTTCAGATATCTTAAGATCCACTTCACAGCTTCCCAATGGTCTTTACCTGGATTGGAAAGAAACCTGCTAACAACTCCAACCGCATGAGCGATATCTGGCCGAGTACAGACCATAGCATACATCAAACTCCCAACTGCAGAGGAGTAAGGAATATCAGCCATAGCCTTCTTTCCTTCATCAGTTGTGGGACAACTCTTTTTGCTGAGTTTGAAATGATTGGCCAATGGTGTGCTAACTGTTTTAGCATTCTTCATATTGAATCTACCTAGAACCTGCTCCACATATCTTTCTTGTGACAACCAAAGCTTTCTAGCCATCCGGTCTCGCAAAATCTGCATGCCCAGAATTTGCTTTGCAGGGCCTAGGTCCTTCATATCAAAGGACTTTGATAGCTCCTTTTTCAAATCACCAATCATCTTTTCTTCCTGTCCTACTATCAACATATCATCTACATACAACAGAAGAATGATAAACTTATCACCTGGAAATGTTTTAACATATACACAGTGATCTGCATCTGTCCTGGTATATCCATGACCCACCATGAATGAGTCAAACTTCTTGTACCATTGCCTAGGAGCCTGCTTTAATCCATACAAGCTCTTCTTCAATCTGCAAACCATGTTCTCCTTTCCAGCCTCCTCAAAACCTTCTGGTTGATCCATGTAGATTTCTTCCTCCAAATCACCATGGAGAAACGCAGTCTTCACATCTAACTGCTCAAGCTCCAAATCCAAGCTAGCCGTCAATCCGAGTATAACTCTAATAGAACTCATTTTGACAACTGGAGAGAAAATCTCATCAAAATCTATCCCTCGCTTTTGACCAAAGCCTTTTACAACCAAGCGAGCCTTGTACTTCACCAGCTTGTTACCATCTTTCTTCAGCTTGAACACCCATTTGTTCTTCGAGGCTTTCTTGCCTTTAGGGAGTTTTACCAGCTCATAAGTATTGTTCTTCTGCAAGGAATTCATCTCTTCTTGCATGACTTTGATCCACTGAACTTTATCCTTATGAGTCTGAACTTCTTCAAAACTCTCCGGCTCCCCCTCATCAGTGAGAAGGATATATTCCGATCTGGGGTACTTCTTGGATGGTTGTGGCACTCTATTAGATCTTTTAAGGTGTGGTGTTTGAGCTTGCTCCCCCTGCTCAACACTTCCTCCATTTTCAGCATCCTCAATTGCTGGCTCATCATCAACCCCATGATCTTGAACCTCTCCCCCTGCTGTGGCATTTTCTTTAGGAAGAGAGACTGGTGTAAAATCAACCTTACCACCAGCTTCATCAGTTTTCTGCAGGCAATGAGAATCTGACATAGTTTCTTGCTCATGAAACACTACGTCTCTGCTTCTAATAATCTTCTTCTTTTCCGGATCCCATAGCCTATAGCCAAATTCCTCATCTCCATATCCCACAAATATGCAAGGAATAGCTCTATCATCAAGCTTCTGTCTCTGCTCCTTACTTACGTGAGCAAAGGCTTTACATCCGAATACCTTTAGATGAGAGTAACTTACATCATGTCCGGACCATACTCTCTCAGGAATGTCAAAGCCCAAAGGAACAGACGGAGATCTGTTAATCAAGTAGCATGCCGTTTGAACAGCTTCACCCCAGAATGGCTTAGACAGCTTAGCCATTCTCAACATACATCTGACTTTCTCCATAATGGTTCTGTTGATTCTTTCGGCCACACCATTATGCTGTGGGGTGCCAGGAACTGTCTTCTCATGCCTGATGCCATGTTCAGAGCAATAGTTTTTGAATTCATGAGAAGTGTACTCTCCCCCATTGTCACTGCGAAGACACTTTAAAGGTTTCCCAGTTTCTCTCTCCACCATGGCATGAAACCTCTTGAAGTATTGAAACACCTGGTCCTTCCTCTTTAGGAAATACACCCACACTTTCCGTGAAGCATCATCAATAAACGTCACAAAATATCTACTACCACCCAGAGTCTCCACCTCCATGGGACCGCATACATCAGAGTAAACCATATCCAAAATATTTTTCTTCAGCTTTAACTTTTTGCTGAAAGATACTCTATGATGCTTGCCAAATAAACAATGATCACAAGGATTTAACTTTGTACTTTTGGCATAAGGAATGAGGGATTTCCGAGCCAAAATCTGCAATCCTTTTTCACTCATATGAGCCAGTCTTTAATACCACAAATTTGGCGAAGCATCGTCTTCAACTGCATTCAACCCTCCGATCTGCTTAACTTGAGTCTTATACAAAGTGTTGTATGTTTCTCCTCTGGCAATCACCATTGAACCTTTAGAGAGCTTCCACTTGCCATCACCAAAGTTATTGTGATATCCGGCGAGATCCAGAGCATGCACGGAGATCAGATTCAGGCGTAAATCCGGCACATGTCGCACGTTCTTCAATGTCAGTGTACATCCTATATTTGTTTGAATGCACACATCACCAATCCCCACAATGTCAGAATTACTTTTATTACCCATATTCACTTTGCCAAAGTCTCCTTCTTTGTACAAAGTAAAAAATTCCTTGTTGGGCGTGGCATGATACGAGGCCGCTGAGTCAACGACCTATTCAACACATGAATCTGCAACATGACATTCTTCATCTACAAAAGAAAGCACCACCACTTCCCCATTTACCACAGGGGTTGTAGTATTTTCATCATCAGCCGCGTCCTGACTTCTCCGATTTTTATTGCCTCTATTCTTCCAAGCCTTACAATTCCTTTTGATATGTCCTTCTTCGCCACAATGGTAACATTTAAACCTTCTTCTTGACTGGGATTGCGATCGATCCTTTGGTTTTCTGGACCGCCCTCTGCTCTTGCTTCTCCCCCTGTTCTCTATGACAAGGGCCTGAGAATTATCAATTCCCACCAAGTCTTTTCTTCTAGTTTCTTCATTGAACATGCTGTCTTTGACTTGGACTAAAGACAATTTTCCACTTGAAGCAGAGTTGCTCAGTGACACCACCAAGGTCTCCCAGCTATCCGGCAAAGAACTCAAAAGTAATAGTGCTTGTAATTCGTCATCCAGCACTATCTGCATGGTGCTTAACTGATTCACCATATTTTGGAAGTCACTCAAGTGCTCAGCAACAGACCTTCCATCTCTGTACTTGAGATTCACCAGCTTTCTAATTGCGAAAGCTTTATTCTGTGCAGTCTTTCTCTCATAGAGATCTTCTAACTTCTTCCACAGAGTATGTACATTCGTCTCTGTGGCCACATGGTGGAATACACTGATATCCACCCACTGCCTAATTAACCCAATGGCCTTCCGGTGCATCTTTTTCCAATTTTCTTCAGACACTTCTGCTGGCCTTGCATCTCCCTTTTCTACAGGATCATACAAATCCTTATAGAAAAGTATATCCTCCATTTTTGGCTTCCAGATGGAGTAATTTGCTGCTGTTAGCTTGATCATGGTACCCATATTCTCTTCCATTTAATTTACACAGCACAATCCTGAGCTCTATCCCACTTCTGACACCAAGTGGCTCTTTAAGTACCAGGGAGAAATTCTTTTCTGATATGGAAGATCAGATTAAACTGCAACCACAGAGCATACTAAGAATAAATCCCACCGTACCAAAGCTCTGATACCACTTGTTGGGCTCAGAGACTGATTCACAGTGTAATTAAATGAAGCTAATGTGTGGCAATGAGTACCAAAACTAAATCTGATAGAATTAAATCTACCAATCGGCGCAGCGCAGCGAAAATATGAATAAGGATGAATAGTAAATTTTTCTACAGTGGGGCCACTGGTCACTATTCACGTGGGGCCCACTCTTTACTATTCACGTGGGCCTTGCTGGTCACTATTCCCAAATAGTACTATTCACGAATAAATACTATTCACACATCAAGAAATTTGCACACTGAATATTTAACGTGGAAACCCCCAAATACCGGAGGAAAAACCACGGGACAAACTTCGAAAAATATTCCACTATATTCAGGATAATTACAAAATATCCTTTCCACACTCTCCAACCCAAGAGGTAAATATAGTGTATCCCAGTGAGAGCCCTCCTATTCAAATACTACAATTTTGCAGTACCAAGGAGCAATAGAGATGATACCCAAAAATATTCCCGGTGTATATACCCACACCCTACACTCTCAAGGATTTACTCACACTCTTTATTTTTCTCTCTCACTCTCAGAAAAATAATACACTCTCTATATATTTTTCTCTCTATACAGCTTGTGTTCTTCGCTGCGCCGATTGGTAGATTTAATTCTATCAGATTTAGTTTTGGTACTCATTGCCACACATTAGTTTCATTTAATTACACTGTGAATCAGTCTCTGAACCCAACAATCAAGACATACGAAACAAAACATAAAAGAAAGATAGACTTGAAGAAAGCTACGATGTTTTTTCTGTAGAAACCAGAGTGTTCTGCAGACCTTTCAAGTCTGGATAATTGGGAAATTTATACATGGTTTTTCTGTCACTAATGCTGCAATAGTTCACCTTCGTTTATCTCAAAAGTGAAAAAATAAAGCAAGCTATTCATTCAACGCAAATGAAAAGTGAAGTATGAGTGTCACACCAGTTTACCACGTTGGAATCGAGTTTGAGACTTGTGAATCAAGAAAACTAATGTGGGGAAAGCTTTATCCATTGTTGGCCAACGTAGCTAGAAGTAGACTAGATACTTCCCAATTGTGTTACAATGGCAATTGCCAAGTATCATCGCTCAACCATCAATATGGTTTTAGACCATTTTCAACTATTCTTTTTTTTTTTTGTACTTTTTTTTCCCCCTATAATGTAATGCTCTCATTGTCTATATTATCATAATCATCACATGTTTCACTAATCATAGTTAGCCATAAGATTAATCAAAATTGTATGGATTACATAAAAAATAATCTGTTAGATTTTGTCTAAACTGTACCAATATCTTCGCATTGAATAAATTTTATTTTTGAATCAAAACTAATAAAAATGCAGTTTTCTTTATTAGTAATTGGTTTTGGAAAAGAAAGAGCTTGAATTCCTTTAAAAAGGTCAATGTCATCATCAAACATTTCAAACGGGAATTTGTTCCACCCACCCTTAAAAGATTTAAGCCTATGAGAAGACTTCATGAGAGAAAAAGGGAAAACACACACACAATGACTCATAATTTCTTTTATTGAGATAATACTTTGTTATCATCTTCTCGTTACTCCAATAACAATGTGATTTATTTTCAGTTTTCTATATTTTGGTTGTTTTATATGCGCATGTATTAATTGGTTATTATTCTTCGTTGGTATTTTAGTGCTCCTTAATTTTCGGAGCCTCTATATCTTGTTATGGTTACATCACATGTATTAAAAATCCCAAAATTTGTTGAAGAACCAAATCAAGTAAAAGTCCCATAATCTGTCATATACTGTTCAAATATAAGATCCAATCCCCTAAAATTAACCAAGAAACCAGCGCAACCCCAAACCCTATTCTCAGCACATCCACCTTGGAAACCCGTTTTCCTAGCACAGAATCATGCACTTCAAATACCCCACCAACTCGCCCTCATTCCACCCCGGGCCTCCTCCTCCTACCCCCAACCTCTCTAACATCTTCTAAAGGGGTAGGAACAAAAAAACGCAAAAAAAAAAAAAAAAAAAACACACAAAGCAATGGATTTCAACAAAACCTTTCTCCTAATTGTGTCCCTTTCATGCCTCCTCCTACACACTCACGCTGCCGCCGTCACCACCCCTGTCACCGCCCCATCAGGCCGCCGAGTCCGTTCCCCTCAAGCCATGGTCATGAACCTTTGCAAGAGCACCGCCAACCGTGGCCTTTGTATCAGGACCATATTGCCCGCGATGAAGGGTACCAGCTTTAACCCTTATAAGGCCCTTAAAGCCGAGATGAACGCTACAAGGAACCAAGTGGCCATAACAAGAGGCCTCATCGATGCCTTGTTGGCCAAGCCCAATAACCCTAAGTCATTGGCGGATAGTCTGTCAATATGCAAGGACCAATTTGGCAACATGCCTGACTCTATCAAGGATGGCATCAATGCGGTGTCTAAACGCACCGTCACCGAGTCAAAGTACAAGTTCAGCGCCGTGTTGTCTTACTATAACACGTGCAACGATGGGTTTGGCAAAGAAGTTTCGCCAATTGCAAAGGAGGCTACCATAGTGAGCCAGCTTGCTGGGAACTGCTTGGACATCATTAAGGTGGTCGAGGATAGAGAGTATCGCCGTCTTTTGAGGAGGTTCGGGAACAAGCTTCCACCACCACCACCTGCGGTCGTGTACGGCAAAAATGACCCTTGCTTTGATGTCATTGGGACTTGCAGTTCAATTTAATTAAGCCTCTCTCTCTCTCCCCATCACCACCACTAACATACCATGTGATTGTGATGATGATGGTGATCAAAAGATTATTGTTCTTTCTTCAAGTAAGTGAGTATGAGTGAGAGATTTTTTATTCCGTGACATTAATTGATTGTTGATTTGTAATTCATCTGACTTAGAGGTTGGTCTTATTTGTTGTTGTCCTTGTAATGTGGGTTGCTATTTAATTTGCGTTGTATGTGTGGTAGTGACCCCTGTTGGAGAAAGAAGAAACAAGGAATTTCTCTAATGTCACACTTTAATTGTTTGTAACTTTGTTGCTGCAATCTATATTGATCCGAGGCATGTTCTGGACCTTCTAATGGTCTAGATAAAAGTACCATTAGATGACACATTCTTAAAGATCCAACGGTTATCATTTTGTTCATTAAATTTTATTTAAAAACTGGCATAAAATAGGTTAAGTTTATAATTTTGCAAAGGAAGCCTTCTTATATTATATTGGCAACACCGTGATGGTCATCGAAAATCTTGGACGTGGGAAGGAGATGGAGACCGGGGTGATACGTTTGTCGCCACTAAACTGGAGGGATTCCTCATTCTACAGCTGGGGATTCAAGGTAATATTCAAGACACTGGTTATATTAGTCGGTACATCAAATAACTAGTTTGCATAATTTCAACCTCAAATATAACACTAATGCAGTAAAATTTTCAGCCACTTAGATAACAAAATTCTATTTAAACTAGAACAAGGAAGAATTAGTATAGGAACATGGAAACAAAGATAAATAGGGGAAGAAAGAGGGGAGTACGAGTCACAGTAACCAACCAAGAATGGAGGAAATAAAAGTACCAAAGACGACAATAATATGCAAGTCTTCGACCCTTCTATCCTATTGTAGAAGTAGGGTCGCACCGCTTGGACCCTTCCCTTCCACCTTGGAAATCATCGCCGACAAAGCTGGGTTCTTGGTCAGCTTTGGCGACATAGCCCGAGGTTACTCCCATAGTGCACTCAAGCTTTCAAACCCTACCTCTTCTCCCAGTTACCGAATAGTTGTTTTAAATTTTGATGAAGGCTAAAATGCCCTAACTAGCAATTTTTTCTCTTGGGTTTAAATAATATCAGGATGATTTTGTAATCTATAAAAAGGAGCACTAGAAGCTCCAAAACATGCCTTGAACCAACATAGAGGCCACCAATTTTGTTTGATGGAATTAACCAGAGAAAAACAATAGAGCATCCTTTTTTTACCGAGGAAGAAGGTTTCTTTTTCTAATGCAATCTTCCGAATAAATTTACTAACCACTAAAGCTAACGTAGTTGATAGCTCATTAGATTCCTTAATTATATATCTAGTGAGAGGTTCGAACCTTGATGATATGTATGAAAAAAAGTCTCGTGACTAGAGATGAGATTAGTCACTGCTTATGGTAGAAGGCAACAAAAAAAATCATTCGACTAAATTAATATAATGTATATTGTTTTGAAACATATGAGTTGGAGCAGAAATTGGCTCCATGACCCACTCTTCTCATAGTATGATTTGGGTTTAGTTTTTAGTATGGTTGTCATATCCTTTAAAATGAATTATTGTAGATATTAGAGAACAGTTTTTCCATATAAATTGTTGGGTTGTTTCACTAAGGAAAAATATTATGCTTGGATCCACTCACAATTTACGGATGTAGGATTATCTAAAGGATTGTTTCTAGTAGAAGTGTTTAATCCCTCACATGTTTAAAAGGTCAAAAAAAGAGGGACTTTAGTAGATGAGGAGTTGAACTTTAAACGGATCGCAAGACGCCGATTTTGTTGTTCTGTTTTCTTGCAGCTTATCTCCTACGCTATTGTGATCAGAGACACACATAACATTCGTCATTGTGACTTTATGATGCTACACGAAAAAAATAAAGATACATAATATTTCTTTAGGATCAAGTTATATTTGTGTAACTAGTTACACCTCTTGTAACTTTCAATGAAATTATTTTTATGTCAATTCAACTGTTTGAATTATAATTACCTATCATAAAAATAATTTATATCAAATTTAATCAAAATTGAATATCAATAGTAACGTTATCATGTAACTCTTATTTTTGTTCATTTTAAGTGTATATATTACGTTAATTTATGCTAAATAATTTTAGATTAATTTGAAATTTTATAGACTTGATCTATACGGCGTGAACTTCTAATCCAATGGTGGGTTTTAAAAATATTTACATAAATAAAAAGTTAGTCAACGGTATAAAATTATTTTGTATAACTTTTATATATATCAAAATTAACATAATATATATACTTAAAATGAATAAGAATAAAAGTTACATGATTGCATTGTCATTATATTGATGTTCAATTTTTATAAAATTTGACACAAATGATATTTATGATAGGTAATTATAATTCAACAGTTAGATCAATAAAAAATAAAAATAATTTAATTAAAAGTTATAAATAGTGTAATTTTACTTAAAGATATAAGTGGTCTAACACATTTTGTTTCTTTTGTTACAAAATTTCCCGGAAATAAAGTGATTTCAAGGGACATATTTTACTTTGGACTAAAATCAAAATACAGTTCTAGTTATTTTAGCAATTTTATTATATCCATATTAATTACTGATTTTCACTTTTTCTCTACCCTGCTCCTTCCCCCATCGTGCTTAAGTTGTTTAGTGAGCTTTTGCTTGCATATATATGTGTAAAGAAGGTTGTCACTGCCCCTACCAGCAACAGTATAATCATGATTCTAAAATGGTAAAATATGATTTTATTTTTTTATTTTCGGCTTGCTAGACGTATAGATGACTTAAGCACTGTTTTGATTCCCAATAGAAGCTTTGGGACGTCGAGTTCAAGCTTGGGTTTTCGAAAACATGTAGCTCTTCCATCTTCCCCCATCAAGTTGTCACATTTTGTCTAGGACAGCATAGCCAAAGAAATATGAGGCTGCGCACATTGGTTTTTTATTCCATTTTGAAGAATCCATTTTTCCAAAAAAAAAAAAAGGTGGAACAATTTTTTTTTTATGGGCTCTAATTATAAAGGTAAATCATACCATTTAATTTGATATCTTGTGCTGCAAACATTTTACCATATAGGGGCTTACATATTGCGTGAGGTCATCGCAATGAGAGAGAAGGAGACTACAGAAATGGAGGTGGTTCTTGAGGGGCGCAAGGTCATGAGCGGTTTTTGGTGTCCGAGGGGAGAGAGAAAGTGAAAACCGGTAATTAGTATGAATATAATAAAATTACTAAAATAATCAGAATGTTGATTCCTCAAGAAAAGATGGTTTTTTAGTCCAAAGCAAAATGTATGCATTGCTAGCCTTTGTATAAAAGTATGGGCATTAGCAATCTCCACACACATGTGCAACGCGCACACACACGTATATATGAAGAGTAGACAATATTTCACACAATATTTCTCAAGTTTTACCCCCATGATTTTAGCTAGTATATTAAACTATCTAAAATCTCTTGTAAATATGACACCATCATTGGTAATTTATCTCATTTTTTGGAATATCTTTAAAGCAATGCTTAGGGTGTGTTTTATTGAAGCTAAAAATAGAAGTAAAAATTTTATAGAAGAATTCTATATGTAAATTTCTCTTTCATAAAACGTTTATCTATATTTTTACTTCTCAACCAAATATACCCATAAAGTGGATCTTAGCTATTCTCTTAACTAGTATTCCCTTCATTCCTTTTTCAATATTTTTTTTTTGGAACATGAATTAATATAATGATTGGATTTTATTGATTTTTTGAAAAATAATAGCAAAAGACTAAAATATCTTTGTATTTGTTCTCACTCTACAAAATTATATCCACTCATTCTCTCTCCAATTTTACTCTTTCTGTCCAATATTGACATTTTGCAAATACATTCCAAATAGAAACCTAAACGAATGGAGGGGTATATTGGAAATAAAGTTATTAAATACTAGTTGAAAACTCAAAAATGACATTTAATCAGGAACACACAAAAAATAAAATAAAAAGAGATATTTACAAAAAAAATAAAGGCAGTACTTAAGAGACATGTTATGATATTCCTTTAATTTAAAAATGTCCTGAAAATCAGGGAATGTGTCATGATATTATGATTAATTATATGAACCCCGACAAGGATCACATACATGGAGCCAAAAGACCTATATCCAAGAACTTGTCTAAATTTTGGTTATTTATTGCAAGCCATTCATTAATTTCATTTGTTGTTATGACTTGTCATATAATGTAACTCTTCAATTGAGTTAAAATATAATTAATTTTTTCATAATTCTTGATTTTTTTAAAAAAGGCATTAAATAGTTTTTTTTTTCAATCTTTGTGTCATTTTACCTCAAACAAACCATATTATGGAATAATATTAAGAAATTAATGTTGATACACTGACTTGATAAAAGAGTTGTAGCTCATCATTCGATTATATACTTCTATTTATGAGACTTAAGCAGTGGGTGGGTGTTTAAATCAAACATGCTTGTTTATGTTTTGATATATGGTTGGTTCATGAGGAAAAAAATATTTTATACTAATAGTACATATAAATTAAATTATTTTACATATATTATCCAACCATAAATAGTAATGTCATTAAATTTGTTTGATATATTATCATAACCATCTAAAATGTCACATGAAAGAAAAAATTCAGTTGATTGATACAGTAAATTGTTTATATTGGTGTATCAAAATCAATATCTTATTGTTATATCATTCATGTCAATTGTTTTTAACGAAAAAATTGAATAAGTAAAGAAGTTTTATACTATCACCTGATCATATGCTATTATTTGTGAGATTTTGAGATAATAAATATGAGAGTTAAATTTTTTTACTGATATAATAATATATTATTGAATGTTGGTATAAAATATTTTACATTTTATATGATTAAAACTTATATTTTAATTTATATACATTGATAGTATAAATTAACTATACATTGCTAACCAATATAATTTCAGCAAGATGATAAATCATATTGCACGGTTACCATGGCGGATAGTTTACTTACCATTATCCATGCTTAGGGTCTTAAAATGTATTTGATTGAAAGGTAAAAATCGGGAAAAAAAATTTATTAATGAACTCTGTATGCAATTTCAATATATGAAGCTCATTCACAACTTGTTTTTCTAATATCTCCTAACCAAACACAATTTTAAATTTAATTAATTAAAATAATAGAAATGATAATTCACATGTGACTCAAAATTCATGAAAGTATAATAGTCATTTTTTTTTGGTACATTGGTGACAATGGGGTTTGAACATATAGCCTTATACAAAGTACCCAAATCCTTTTATCACTAACCCACTTCTATTGGCTTTTGTATGACGGCCATTTGTTTCGATATTCAATAGTATTTAGGCTCGTTTCGATAGTATAATTAATGACTTTTTTTGTTTCGATAGTATAATTAATGACTTTTTGTTCACTGTCTGGGAGTCAAAAGTCTTTTTTTTTTTTAACTTTTTATCATGCTTAACTAAACAACTTATTACTTTTGTATGAGTTGTTCTTAAGATCCGTTTAGATACTACAACTACTTCTGACTTTTTCTAACTATCTAGAAGTCAAAAGTCATATTTTACTTTTTGTCTTGTTTAGTTAAACAGCTTATTACTTCTCTAAAAATTATTTTTAGTATTTTTTTAGAAGTCAAAATATCTAAACTTCTTAAGAAATATTTTCTAAAACACTAAAAATAAATACTTTTATTATTATATATTTAAATATAAAATAACTTATGCAGAAGTTACTTTTTAAAAGTTATTTCTGTATTATAGGTTAAATAAACTATTTAACCAAAATGGGGTCTTAGTACTATTTGATAAGTTAAAATATCCAAATTTTTAAGGAATAATTTTTAAAATATTAAAAATAAATACTTTTATTATTATGTATTTGCATATAAAATTACTTTATTATAAATTACTTTTAAAAGTAAATTTTTTTGTCTAAGCGCTTAAATCATTTGTTTAACTAAACGGGCCCTTAGAAGGTGAAGAACTTGACTACCCAACTTATAGTTGCAAAGCCCAATAATTCGTTGTAACCGTAGGCCATCATACAATATTTTAGTCTTGGTTTCTAAGTCCCCTTTTTCCAGAGTTCTAAGTTCTAAAGTAGCTTGTACTTGCTAACTTATGGGCCTGCTCTTTATTGTTTTATCTTGGGCCTGAAGGAAGTTGGACTGCACCCATTTCTAAATGAAAAGAGAATGGAAAACCAAAAAGAAAAACTGGAGCCCAATAACTTCAACTCAGTACAAGAAAAAGCGGGTTATTTTCTTTTTAAAAAAAAAAACTTTTTTAATTATATTGTTCTCATTTCCGTAGAAAAATGAGAACAATTTTCCATCACAATTTTCTTTCTCGAGTTGTTTTTACAACTACTCACATGATGGGTCTAGTAGTTTTTCGTCACAATTATACGAAAACTCTTTTGTACCAGCAAGCACTACCGAATCAACTAATAAGAAAAATAATACATATACAAGTATAATATCTTCCTACAATATACTTACAACATAAAAAAAATATATGAATAAGGTGGTGGCCCTCTTTCAATATTTTATTTTCTTGAGTCCACCATCTTATTAATCTTCTTTTTATGTTGTAAACACTGGATGGTGTTCGTGCACTGCACAAAAAATTAATTTTTAAAATCTTCTTTAGTTTAAACTTATTCAAATTGTTTAATATTCTTATTTACAATTCATGAAAAATACATTTTTATTTATAATATATTCAATTAAGTTTGATAAATTACACCCAGAAACACACACACATACACACATCCATAAACTTGAGTTAAAATTGATACAAGCAGTTTCTATGAAAAATGGTTATTTTTTAGTTTAAAATATCACTAAAGTACATGTTTTAAATTTATATAAAGTTTCAATATTAAAAATTTATATAACTATTCAATTACGTATTATTATATTAGCAAAATAATTAGATTTAACTATTTATCAATTATCTTCAAAGTCTTATAAATATGAAACATACAAACATTTTATTCAACATCCTAAAAATGTAAATTTTTTTATTCATCTAAATTTGAGTTTGTAGATTAAAAAAAGAATTTATTTTATATTCACCATTGATAAATAGAAAAAATACAAGTCACCTAATCATATATAATTATATCAAGCTTTATAAATAAAAAATAATTAAATAACAATGTAAAATTCATTTATATTATCAAGGTATCAATGTTAATCTCTTCAAAATCACAAATTCTACTTTTAAACTTTCATCAACATCTAGTCATTTTCTACTCAATATCATTAAATTCATTTTTGACTAAAACCCTAAATTGGTCCCATATGTTTGCATTGGGGAATAGGTTAGTCCCTCAGATTTTGAAAATTTCGAATTGGTCTCTCACATATATTTCAAAAAAAAGGGACAAATTGATCCATTCATACAATTTCGTATAGTTAAAAATGAGACAAATGATCACTCCATACACTGTATAAAATTGTACGGAGGACCAGTTTGTCCTCTTTTTTAAAATTTAAGGGACCAATCTGGGATTTTTAACATCTGAGGGATTAACTTATCCCCCAATACAAACCGGAGAGGTTTGTTTGAGTATTTAGTCTTTATTTTTTTTTATTGAAATTGTTTTATTATTATTATTATAATTGTCTTAAGCATCACATAACGAAACATAATTTACTGACACTATGAATTAGTGTATGAAGATTAATATCAAAATAAAAATATATTTCTATATCAAAAAAATCTAATTATATAATTTCAGACTTTTCGTATACAAAATAATTTAGGAGGTTGAGTGATTCTAGAATTCATGTAATAATTTTTTTTAGTGTTGCATTTATATACAGATATGTGATGTTGTAGAAAAATGTTTTGCACAGATCATTTCTCAATTAATAATAATGTTGCCATGGATTATCTCCTTTGGTTTTGTTTTTTGAGAGCTCCAAATGATGGTTTAAGCAATAGCTTCTCTAGCTTTTTTATTTTGGGGTCAGCTTCTCTAACTTTTGTTAAAAAGACCAATCATGCCAGCAGAAGAAACACCCCCCCCCCCCCCCCCAAAAAAAAAAAAAAACACACTCACACACACAATCCCACAGATAAATAAAAAAAAAATCCCATTCAAATAGAAGATGAATCATTAAACTTGGCAAATGGGACGTGAACTTGCTTAATTCCCAAGCAATGTAATAATTCATTATAAGACATGTAGAAGAAACAAGAATATATATAATATGAACATTTTCGTACGAATCGATTACGAATGAGTTGGATGTATTTTACTGGACTAAGATCAAACAATAATGTAAAAATAAAACAATAAAACTCAAGATGTGATGAAAATCACAGGCAAAAATGGTTGGAGAGTAGTAGTTTCGTGCAATTCATAATGAATTGTTTTTGTACTGTCTGTCACTTCTCATCAAGAAACTCCAACTTAAACTTTAATTATAATTACACAAAACATATTTACTAAAGTATTTTTATTTAACTTTTAACATTTAGTTAGTTTATTTCACTAACTGCATGTTATCTTTCTCAATTAATAATACATTCTTCGGTGACATCTGATAATGATAGCTGAAGCGAACCAAAAATGTCTATTTACAAATAAAATGGACCGGACATAGTACTGCACAAGTGCACTTACAATGTAATTCTAGGGTGCATGCGTTGTGAAATCATCTCTAAAAAAAATTTAAGCTGATGGTTTGAGGTCCATGAATGTTCATGACGACACGACGTTTTCTAGCCATTGTAAACCAATAACTTAATCCGATCCCTTAATTCAGTAATATCTTCAAGGTGTTTATGGAATGGTTCCAATGATATTGCTGAATGCAGAAGGAGGTGAATTCACTATTGGTGCCAGTGTCTGAGGAATAGCCTTCTGAATATCAGCAATGATGTCCAAGCAGTTCCCACCAAGCTGGAACACTGCATCAGAGTCATTAGCAAAAGGGAAATCCACCCCTTCAAATTGGTCCTTGCATGTTGCTTGGTATGACAACACAGCACTGAACTTGAACTTTGCAGTAAGCACATCATTCTTGGCTATTGAATCTTTGGTCTGCTTGATGGAATCCAATATGCTGCTGTATTGGTCCTTGCATGCGCTGAGGGAATCCTTCAAGTCATTTGGAGCGTCCTTCTTCGCAAGCAACTCATCTATGATGGCAATAGTCTTCTTGGTCTGGTTGTTTGTGGCCTCAACTTCAATCTCAAGAGCCCTGAGGGGTTCAAGTGCACCATTGATGCCAGCGTAGTGTGGCTCAAGGGTTTGTGCACAGAGGTTGGGGTTGGTGGTGATCTTGCAGAACTGCAATAGCTCATCCTGAGGACCAGCCTCAGGATCATGCCTCACGATGTGAAGAGGGCGAGTTGCGGAATTGGCGAGGAGGATGAGGGAAGATAGGGAAATAATGAGGATAAGGGAGGTTCTGCTCAAGAAAGAATCCATTGTCTCTTCTCAAAGGGAAAAGTGCTTCAAGGTTTGAAGAGTAGAGACAAATGGAAAGGTAAAGAGAGGTAACCTTGTTGTGTGTTAAATGGAATGAGAGGGGGAAGGCGGTGCGGTTTCAGAAGTGGTTGTCGTCTTTTGTACAAGGAAACCGGATTTCCATGCAAAATATACCCAAAACAAGATGTGGAAATAGCAGTCTTTGTGGACAAATTTAGAAAGGGTTGTTAGTTATAGGCTTTTTATTATTTGACATGCACTATATAATTTGTGTTCCAGTTTGAGAGGTTGGTGGTCCTGAAAATTTGGAATTTGCCACACATAGTTTGGCTCAAGGAGAAGCATCCGTCAAGAGCTTCAGAACAGAAAGAGACTATTTTTTGGTACGTAAAGAAACAGACATTTAAATGGGAGACTTCGAACAACCAAGAGATCAGGCTATTTAAATCATACATGAAAACTTGGATTTTTATATCCCCTGAACAAACGGCCTCCCATCTAACTATATATGAGTAATTTTAAATAGTAAGAAATTGTTTTGAAGAAATGGACGTGACAGTATTTTATTCGATATCTATTTTATGCTTTTCTGTTTAGTCATATTCTCTCCTTCGTTTATATATGTATATATATAAAAACAATCTCCTTTGATTGGTTACTATTGATTTTAGTAGCACCCGCACACTATTTATTCGAACCAAAAGGCAATGCTCATTATATATATATACATATAATTCTGCAAAACTTTTGGACTAAGCATAAACATTTTAATAAATATAAAGGCCGAAAACATGATAGTACAAGAACGTGAGCCTAGGCCATTGTTTCTACTTCAACATACCTCATTACAAGAGTAATTACTTATGAAGGATTCACCACTTTTGTTAGGAGAAGGAAAAACAACATAAGGGTTAAAGAGACCAAATTTTCATTACATTTTGTCAACAAGAAAAACAAATAATGAGTTCATGGATTTTCATTACTTGAATTTTCTTCTGCCATCTGTAGAAATATGGTTTTGATTTTCTTTAGTCGACCTAAGACTTCTTCCATGCTCATTCTCTCATCAAGGGAGTCTGCAGAGCAATTCAAAGCTAACTCCATGATACTTGACAATGCTGCTTCTTTGGCAAAAATAAGCTGTTCCTCTCCCTCCATCAAATTGGGATCTACAACCTGAATAACCTCACGTGACATTGACTCTTGGATCCATAACCTTAAGCTTAGTCCTTCTACAAACATTTCATCAACTGGTTTCTTTCTTGTAAATACTTCCATCAGCATAATACCATAGCTATAGACATCTCCTTTAATGGACACAACACCTTCTGAACCATATTCTGCAAACACAGTTACAAGTGGTTATACATACATACATACATACATACAAATTGGTGTGTGGCAAAGTAATGCAAATTAGAAGAAATTATAATGAAACTTGATTTAACCCTTGCATCACATTATCCTATGTACCCTATAACTAATGAGTTAAAATGGCGTAATAAAAAGTGGTATGAGGTTAATTTTTACCCCTTCTAAAGTACATAAAATTTCAAGAAATAAAGGACAATAGAACCATGCAATCACTACCTGGAGCAATATAACCAAGAGTTGCTAAGGTGTTGGTATGCATTTGAGATTGTCCTTCTTCCAAGAGTTTAGCAATACCAAAGTCACAGACATGAGCAACCATTTTTTCATCCAACAAAACATTGCTTGGCTTCAGGTCACAGTGTACTACAGGTTTTGAGTTACCATGATGGAGATACTCCAAGGCAGATGCAACATCTATTACTATGTCCAACCTTTGTAAGAAAGGTAGGAAATAGTTATGAGAGTACAACCACTTCTCCAGGTTCCCATTTGGTACAAATTCCATTACCAAGGCTTTGAAATCAATGGCATTTGAACAGCTAGTGATTACTTTAACTAGATTCCGATGGCGAAGATTGCGCATGGCTTCGCATTCTATGTTAAAACTCCTTGATGCTTCTTGCATCTCCAAATTGAAAACCTTAACTGCAATCACCACTCCATCTGAAAGCTGGCCTCTGAAGACAGAACCAAAACCTCCTCTTCCAATAAGATTGCTGTGATCAAATTTCTGTGTTGCCTCAAGAAGTTCATAGTAGGATATTCGACTTGGAAATTGCAATGATGGAAAGTCTATATTTGCCGAACCTTTTCCGTGTTTTCTCCTGCATATCAGAATAATTGCACAGCCAACAAAGATGCTTGATATAATTAAGGGTACTATTAATTTCAGTACAAGTTTTTTGGTTGTCCTGCTATGTTCAGCTTCATTATTGGGACATGGTGGGACTCCTAGATTAGGTCTCCCACAGAGTGCATCATTCATGATGAATGATTGAGCTGTGAAATTTGCAAAATTGCCACCAGAAGGGATCTCTCCTTGCAGCCTATTATATGACAAGTTGATAAACTTGAGATAAACAAGTTTCTCAACTGACTTGGGGATGGTGCCTGATAAAAGATTATGAGAAAGGTCCAGAAATTCCAAGCTTAACATATTGCCAACTGAATCAGGAATAGGCCCTTGTAACATGTTATTAGCTAATGAGAGGTTCATTAGACTCTGCAGGGCACCAATCCCACTAGCAATGTTTCCTGAAAGCTGATTATTTGATATATCCAGTTTTATCACAGCTTTCATGCCACCTATCTCAGCTGGCAAAGAGCCACCAAACCCATTTGAGGATAAGTTCACCTCCAAGATATCACTAAGGCTCCATAGAGAAGAAGGTATTGAAGAGTTCAGGTTATTGGAATCTAAAGAAAGTTTTCTTAGAGAAATGAGATGCTCCAAGCATCCTGGAACTGGCCCAAAAAGATTATTATTGCTAAGATGCAACTCATTCAAATTTATCAACTGACAAATCTGACCTGGGATAGAGCCATTTAGCTTGTTCATTGAAAGATCCAAACGTTGGAGAAGCACCAAAGAGCCAACTGTACTTGGAATCTCTCCAATAAGTTGGTTGTCATTCAGATTTATGTCAAACAAATTCTTTAAATTGCCAATCTCTGAAGGAATTTTACCCTTGATGTTACAACTCCAGGCATCAAAAGTTTGAAGAGAGGTAGAAAGGTTTCCAATAGAACTTGGAAGTGTTCCACTAAGAGGGTTAATTGATATCAAAATCTTTTCCAAATGCCTACACTTTGTCAATGAAGTGAGGAAACCAATTTCTGTTGAAGCAGGATCACTAGTCAACCTGTTTCCTATTAGATATAGGAATTCAAGGCTTCTCAGGTTCCCAATTGAATCAGGTATAACTCCTGAGAATGAATTGTTGGCAAGTACAAGCTCAAGTAGAATTGAAGCGTTGAAAAGGGTGCTTGGAATCTCTCCAGTAAGATTGTTCCCTGAAAGGTACAGGAATTGAAGATTGGAGAGGCTATGATGCACATGAATTGGAAGATTGCCTGATAGGTGGTTATTTGATAGTGACAGACTTTGTAACCCTGAGATGTTGAAGATGTTTGGAGGAATAGATCCTGTTAGGCTGTTACCTTGCAAATGCAATTGCTCAAGGTTTTTTAGGTAGTCACCTATCTCATAAGGTATGGTACCTGCAAATATTCAAATGGTTGAATTGTTGTGTCAACTTCAGAAATTTTTAGATACTCCTGAAACACATTTAATAAGTGCTCCACAAATATTTTTAACTACTTATTTTAGATTGTTTTATATAACTCTAAAACATTACAAATTAAAATGAATGATTGTATATATTTTTGGAGCACCCATTACATATATATGCTCAAGGGCTATACGAGAATTTCTCCAACTTAGACAATGTACTTTGTGACATTCATAAAGGTAATTAATATATAAGGAAGTAAGATGAGAGGAAATTAAACCTGTGAAAAAGTTTGCTCCCAAAAATAAGCGGGTTAATGAGGTGCAGTTGCTAATAGACCTTGGAATGATTCCACCAACTTTGTTATTTAATACAGAAATCTGTTGTAGTGAGGAATGAGCCAGCTGACACATTTCTTTAGGGAGTTGACCACCAAAAAAGTTGTTCCGAAGGTTAATTAGTCTTAAAGTGGAGATGTTGAAAAGAGATGGTGGAAGTGAACCTGTCATAAGCATCAATTGATAATATGTAAGTAGAGTCATAGAAGAGCAGGGTTCAGCAAAGCATGATAAAAAACAATGTTTTTTGAGTGACTAAAGTTTTACGTAGGTTTTTTCATTTCACCATGATGGATGAGTCGAAACTATATATTTTAAGTTAAATGAGTCCATTTAACATTTTTTTTTCATGTTATCACTCAATTTAATATATCTATCCTTTTTAATAATTGTTGCTTTAATCAAGTTATTTTAACAACATGAAAACTAATTATTGAATAATAGTGCTAACATTTTCACTAATAAAATATATTTCTTGCTTTATATTTTTAATCATGAAAGTAACATTCTTTATATTTAAAGACTAACTATAAATTGATAAAAAAATATACTAAATATATCTTGTCACCATTTAAACATATAAAAATATATATACATAAAAAAATTGTTAATGTGCATTACTATCCATATAAAATATTTAAAAAGAACAACAAACAACAACAACAAAGACTTTTTTGTTAACTAAGTAAGGATCTACTTTAATATATATATATATATATATAAAACTATATAATTATAACTATAATTAAGTTTAATTTTAAAAAAAATTTAAGAATAACTAAAAAAGACCAACTTAACGAATATCGACCATGTGTTAGTTGAAAACAAGTTTTTTTTTTTTTTTGTGTAAATCGAGAAAATACGAGATTTTAGCGCTCAATAAATATTTACACATCAAATACTATCAAATGTACCTGAAAGATTGTTGTTACTAAGATCTAACTCCTCAAGCATAGATAATCTCCCGATTTCACTAGGTAGGTGTCCATAAAATCTATTGCTGATCATCTTCAGATATTTGAGCTTCTTACACTGAAGCAAACTTTGTGGAATTTGACCATAAAATGCATTCCCTGACAGGTCAAGCTTTTGAAGCATCGGAAACCCATGGCACATATATGGTAGAGGGCCAGATAAGTTATTGTAAATGAATTGAATCTCTTCAAGCGTTGAGATGTTGAACAAGGACGATGGTATGGAGCCCGAGAGGTTATTTTTGCTCAAATTTATGCTTCTCAGTTGTGATGCATTTGCAGCTTTCTGAGGGATGCTTCCTAACATTTAGAAAAAAAAAAAATTAATTAATTGCATGAGGCCCTTTGAAGAATTTTCACATACATGCTCTTGTAAAATGACCAATTTAAAAGACACAAATATAACAGTGCAAAATAAATACGTGAAAACATATAAATAAATAGCACAAGAAATTAATATGATTCAACTTAAAAACCTGCATTCATGGGTATGACAATAAAATATTTTATTGTAGAAAATATGATAAAAATATAAAAGGTAGTCACACTTCATTATTCAAAACCCAAATCTTAAATATACCTCAATTACTTTGCAGTATATTTTCTCCTCGATATTTACACTTAAAACACAAAGTGAAAAATTATAAAAGAAACACAATCTTCTCTGGCTAAAACATGAATGGACCTAGGAGTGTGCTCTTCATGCTCTAGATATAGAGCTCCGACATATGCATGTTTTCAAAGTAAAACATTTATTGCTTTCATGGTCTTGGTACAACAAACTTTGTTTGACCATACTTGCATGCCCCACATACCATTAATACCCCTTAGAATTTGTCAAGTTAGAACACTACTCCTTTGCGTTAGACAAAGGAAAAATTAGCCATCATCTCAACATATACCGTAGGACTTATTAATCCCTTCTTCAAGTAAGATTTATATATATTATCTTTGGCAGAAACAAAAAAATGTTCAAAATTGATGAGTATTAAATATCAAGTGGTATATACACATAAAATTAAATTTGATACACTGTGCACGCATTCACCATCATAATTTCTATTTACTAATTACTTGGAGCACTGAGTTGAGTTTGGTAAAGTTTCGCTTTCATTGACACTATATATATACTCAAACTCAAGCTTAGGCTAAAAGCCAAGTGAATTTAATTTTCAGATTCAAACTCAACCTAACTGCTAGAAATTTATAGGTTTCTCAAAATAAATTAACTCGAGTTACATGTTAATTAATTTTTTAATTTTAGGATTAAGAAGTTGAGATATTTAAGCAAAAGTTGATAGGCTTAATAATATATGTATCCGCGTAAGTTGTGATGCAGCAAATTTTAAAATTGACTAATTTAATAAATAAACTCAAATACTTAAATCAAGAACAATTCATAAGCTCAATTATTTATCGAGTTAAAATAAACCACAACCTGAATTGATTCATTTCTCATTTTCTCTGTTCAACTAGTTCTTTGTTATTTTAGTACATAAAAAATTCAAAATTAATAAAATTTGAACTTAATTATAACCTCATGCATCATAATTGTGCTCTTTGCTAGTTTTATTTAGATGTCAAGGCCAATTTTTGTATGTCTACATAATTAGAAAATTCTACAAAAAAAAATACAAACATTTTAATTATTTTTATTATACTTAATAACAAAAGCAGTCGTCCTATTAGTTTCGGATACATGGTGATGGTGATGATCTGTTATTAAAATTAAAGAAATCCCTATGCTAAGATTACAATGAGCAAAAGTAATTACATCACGAGTATGTGCGAAAATATTGAGATCCTTAATAAATAGTGCATGTAATTTTCATTGATTAAATAATTAATGACTTTTCAAAACTTTTTTTTTCTTTTTCATTAATAAGTTGTTTCTGGCATACACAGAAAGGTGACAATCATGATTACTTTGAGAAGAAGGATAATAATATATTTAGTTTATACATATTGGCACACACATTAAAATTTATCACTTATTTCTCTCTTTTTGATGTAAGACATTCGGCATACTTGAAGGACCATGATTAATATCGTCGTGTGCATATTTGACTATTCAACCATGAGGAAAATGAGCATGCACAATTAGTTTGGTTAAAGTTTGTCTCAACGCAAATGGATCAAATTTGCTTTCCGGAAGCGTGATGTACGGAAGGAGTCCAGAAATAAAAAGATCAGGCTCTAATACATGTATATCTAATTTATACCTGTTCCCGTTTTAAAAAATATTTTTTTTATATGAAAGAAATATTTATTTTAAAATGAAAGTGAAAAATTTTATTTTAAAACAGAGAAAGTAAAATAGATCACTTAAAACACATGAAAATAAGTCTAAGTGCAAAAAAAATTATAGATGTCATATAATCAAAGTTTGGTTTTGTACTATTTACCAAGCAATGTATTAAATTCGTGGGTCATCATAATTTCTATGTTTTCTATATTTTCACTTGATGTATTAATTGGTAGATTTAAATTACAAATGATTGGCCTTGACATCTACATAAAACTAGAAAACATGGACGGAACAACTAATACTCCAATAATATGGACATAACTTTATCTAGAAGAACAAAATTTCTCGTATAAGTGCGTGCCTAGGTAGATCATGGAAAACAAAGAAAGGAGTTACCTGATAAAGAATTATAGGCGAAATCAATCACTTGCAGCGTGGAGATATTAAAGATTGAAGAAGGAATGTCACTGGATAGTTTATTGTGTGCCAACTCCAAAACCTTCAAGTTATGAAGCCTCCCAAGCGCAGGTGGAATGCTCCCACCTATCAAATTAAAGCTCAAATCCAAACTGTCCAACTCCGACAAGTTGGATAAAGATGCAGGAATTGAACCTAAAAAACTATTGTTGCAAAGACTCAAATTTTGGAGTTTAGATAACTCCCCAATCCATGTTGGAAAATTTCCACCAAGTTTATTGGTGCACAAGTTGACCACCTTCAATCTAGGTAACGAAGTCAATTCTTTTGGCACAGTTCCATGAAAGCTATTGTTGTGCAGATCAAGATTTACAAGAAAAGATAAGTTTCCTAAGTTAGGAGGAAGGGTGCCATTTAAATTCATGTCTGGCAAAGTTAAGGCCATGACCCTTCCATTGGCATCACAAGTGACCCCAAACCATTTGCACACAGAAAAGGAGGTAGACCAATTACTGGACAATATGTGTTGAGGATCCAAAGTGATATAAGATTTTAAGGCCAGAAGGGCAGATTGGTCCGCATTGAAGTTGGATTTGCTTATATCTGAGGAGGCCATGAAATGGTGGAATGACAAGACAAAAGTGAAGAAGAATAAGCAAGAAGCTTTCTCCATGCCGATAGCTATATTGAGTTATACCTTACAATTGCTCAAAAGGCAGCAACAATGAACTGGACATAACAGAATAAGGTGGCGAAAATTATAATAGTTTGGATATCCAATTCCTTGGTTGACTCAATCTCGTAAGAGATATTTGTAGAGGCGCCAGCAATAAACTTATCCTCTTTGCAAATTGTACACACTGCAATAATAAGCATACATGATTGAAGTCTGCGCCAGCAATACCAAATAATCATTCTCATTGCGTATTAATTGTTGGGTTTGACCCAAATTTTAGTTTTTATCTTCTTTTAATTGGCAGATTTGAATTACAATTATAAATAATATTAAAATATACAAAAAAAAATACAAATGATTTTTGGTGATTCTTAAAATATTTGTTTTTAAATTAAAAATATCCTAGGGAGACAAATTTTGTGGGAGACTTCGTATAACTCTTGTACCCACAATCAAACAAGAATTATTGTTCCGAATGATTTTATTTGAGTATAAAATCATTTATGTGCTTTTATACATCAATTTAAACTTTTAGAAGAGATATTTCACAACATAGTATTAGAGCTTCCATGATTAAATGGTCTGAGGTCCAAAGTCCAAACTCCGGACCTTGATAAGATTATCAATACTTCAAATTTAAAAGAGGCCTTTAAATAAGAGGGGTATTCGAATATAAAATTATTTATATATCTCTTCCATCAATTTAAGTTTTGGATTCTCTTCTCATGGGCACAACAACTTGTAAATAAAAAAAAAAGAAAAAGAAAATGCTTAAGTAAGCCACGTAAAGATGAAAAAAAAAAAGACGTGAAAAAAGTGGCCATCCTCGTTTTTTGTTTTGAGCTACAGTAACGTGTGGAAACTGGGGTTGTGGCGCTGCAACAGGGGGAAGGAAAGGGAGAAAGCGCAGTGCAGTAAGCTCACCGCCAGACAAGCAAACTTGCTCCATTTATGATGAAATTTTAGTATGTTCCCAGTGTTGAGTTTGATATTTTGATGTAGTCTGATCATATTATTACCTTCTCTAGAGGCTATTTGTGATATCCAGATTATAGAATTATATGGTTGTACTATATTATTGAGTGAGTGTTTTTGTTAATTGTTGAGGTTTTCTAACGTTACTAAGAAGACTAATTGTATTCCCACTTATCCATGGTTAAAGTTTTGCTTACCTAGGTCCCATGAGTTTTTTTGTCTCTTTAATTGAGAGTTTCTTCATATTAAAAATTATGTCTCTTATTTTATTTTTCTGTCAAATTATTATATTACTTAGAGTATTTTTTGTTCTACCTATTTAACTGCATAGGTGTAGGGAAATAATTGTTGTTTCCGCTATTAATAACAGATTTATTCATAAGATTTTCCCAACAATTGTGAGAATATTTTGTGGTATTAAAAAAATAATAAGTGAATACTTGTTTTTCCAATATAAATGCTTATATTTATAAGTATTGAGAGGTCATGAGAATGAGAGCATGAGAAAAACTATCTTATACAGGACCGAGGATCTAGACATATTTTAGTTATTTGAGTTAATATGAGTTAACTTATCTAGTGGACCTTTCATTAATGTCTTGGTGTGTGATATGTAAATGCTAAATACCTCTATAAATACTTGATAAATCCAGAGGCATGCACTGATTTTGGATTGGAATGAGTTCTTCTTTCAACCTAAACACTATTAAAAAAAAAAGTTTAGCTATTAGATATATATAAAATGTGTTCAATAATTTGTCCAAGAGAGTAGCAGAAGAGTTAGACTAAATTAATATTTTCATTCATTAAAGCCGTCTGGCTGGCATATGTAACTTGCCCAATTTTTAGCGGAGTTTTATTAATAAAAGTTCCACATTCGATCTTTAACTAATTATAGAGAAATCAAATTGCAGAATATTTCTTGCAATAGAATATTGAGAGGTCTTATAATTAAACGTGCTCAGAGGAAAAAGTCTTTCTGCCTTTCACTCATAATTTGACACTCTAACTATTTTATTAAAAATATAATAAAAATAAAAATAATCATAAATTACAAAATTCAAAGGTCGAAAATATATATATAGAAAAGAAAAGGGATAAACTTTTTTTTTTTTGGTTCTCTCTAAACACGGCTAAGAGTTTCTCATAAATATTTATGGCTGCGCGGACTATTTGCAACATTTTTGCTGAATGGCCTGTCATCAATGCTACCAAAAGTCAGCTACTATAAGGAGCAAAACCGACTTTAAATTCGGTATACTAATTAAAGCTGACTTTAATTTGGGTAAACTAAAGCTGAGTAATTTAAGGAAACTGCTTTTTGGGTGTCTAATTGGGATTATCCAGTTTATTACTATTAGATGTGATGAATAAGTAAAAAAAATTACGGTTACTATCATATCTAATAATGATGAAGTAAATGTCCCAATTAGACACTCATTTTTTATGTTGAAATAGCATTTTTGATAATTTATGGCCATTTATTATTGCTCTTGCTAAAGGTGAACAAACAACGGGAAAAAACCTGTAGAAATACCTGTTTTTACAAAACAAATCAAAGTTATAAATATATGTATACAATTAATGTCTTACAAATAAAATAATATAATTGAATAAAAATATAAAACTCTTTTATACTAATAATAAAAACCCTTTTAATTTATAATAACATCGTATCCAAATTATTGTCTATATATAAAATACTTGAAAATAGAGCTTAACTTTCTAAGAGAAAATCGGAAGGTCATATCGTCATCAAGAGGTGATGCATAACACCATCAAAACATAAAAACGAGAACAACAAACAACAAACACAGGGAAAAGACAAGAAAACATACAAAAGCCCACCAAACGCCAAAGGGAAAACATAAAGACAAAGCAACAACTATCAAACTAAGCTGTAGCCTACAATATTTGATTTGAGGCGCATTTTTATGGGGATGGAACTGTTTGTCACCACGATGGTAACTGAATGTCAACCGTTAATATTTAATTTAAGGGTTGAAATTAAAACCTGTTATCATAAAAAATAATTCCATGTTAATTAACATCTATATTTTAATATTTAGTAAAAATGAAAATATCCATTTTACTCAATTCATCCCTTCCCCCAAACCACCTATCTCCACCAACCTCAGCTCCCTCCAAAATGCCACTGCACCACTTCGGCACCACTCTGACACCTTTGCTATGGCCTCGAACTCCTCGTCCAACGCCTTAGTGGCGGGTCCGTGTTGGCAACACGAAGGAGTATGACCAAATGGAGATTTGTGTCGACGGGGCCTTCGACCTCTTAGACCCGGAGAACGTCGGATGCAAGCATGTTGTTTAGATGAGCCATGGAAACAAGGTCGTTATCCTCCCCGCTGGTTTCCACGTCGTCACTCAAAGCCAGCAAGGCTTTGTCGCCACCATCGAGGACTCTTTTAGAAAGTTCTATGACCTCTAGTATCACGCCGAGCTACAGGTCTTCTCTCTCCTAAAATTTGGAATCTTTGGTTTAGGGATGTTTAGCTTATGCTTTGAGTGAGTTATTATGAAGGTTGTTGCTCTATTTTTTGTTTGTAATTTTTTTTATTATTTTATGTTTTATTATTTTTTTTTGGTGTTGTGTGGGTGACACATGGGATGGAGAGACTCTAGGGAATTTGTTTTTTTCTTTTTTATGTTTGTTGAGTTGAAGGGGTGTGAAATCACTCAGAATGTAAGCTAATGGGAAAGGAATGAAATCACTCAAAGCATATGATGACATGCTCAAGGTGTAGATTCCATGTTAAATTTTTTTTTGAAAGGAGGAAGGGTTGCTCATTAGAGTTGGAATTGTAGATTCCATCTAAAATAAACCACTCAAGGTGCTAGGTAGGTGTGGATTCCTCCATCAGCAACCATGCTCAAAGCATATGGCACTTAATTGTAGCAAAAAGAAGGACTTGAGGGGGAAGGGTTGCTACAATTAAGAATAAAGAGAGGAAGCTGATGATGAGGGCAAATAAGTCATTTTATTATTGTCTCTTATCAAAATATAATATGGAACCACATGGTTCCAAACTTGGTTGACACTACATAAATCTTGACCTTTGATTTGACTCTTAGAATTGAGAGCTAAAACACAAAAAGGGAAGGAAACCAACTTTGGCAAAAGCCAAAGAAACAGGGCAAGTTCTTAAGTAGGGAGGGTTGAGTTTGTGACCATGTGGTTGTGGGTGATATTGGAATAAAAATAAATATTAAAATTACTCTTTAATCCTTATCATCTACCTCTTTTTTTCTCTTTCCCTGCGATCTTGCACTACCTGTCTCCACCCTTCCTTTACTTTGTCCATCTCATCCCCTTCAACACTGATAAAGATGAACAATCCACTTCGTCACAAGAAGTAGCAGGAGGTGCTACTACTGCTTTGCTGCCATAACTTCATTATTATTTTTTTCTTTAGGTTTTTGGTGTTCAACTGTTCATATGTTGAGATGATCCAAGTTTCTCTATCTTTGTTACTCACTATAAGTGGAGAAATTAAAGTTCAACACGACACAATTGTCAACATGCCATGGAAAAATGGAGCTGTGGGGACCAAGATCTATGCATTTGGTTAGCCTCTTGGACGAAATGAAGGAATGGACTGTAAGATGGTAGTGGTGAAGGGTGGGCTAGTGGTGGTAGGGCCAATCAAGATGGAAAGTCGCAAGTGTGGAGGGAGTAAAGGAAAGGTAAAATAGATAAAACACTAATAAAATCATTTTGTAAATATTAAAATTTATATTTCAATTTTAATTTCAAATTTATTTGAACCATTACATTTAATTTTTGATGGTTGAGATTCAGTTACCATGTGATCACAAACTCTTCCCTCCCTGTGACAGATCTCGCTAAGAGGGATCCGTTTAACATGGGGAGGTTAGAATGGTCCTTGTAATGGTCATTAAATATTGATTGTGGAAAAACCAATATGGTTAAGAGGTGGCGGATAATTTGGTCCTAACTAGTTTTGGACCATTACATGATTATACTTTTTTAGCTATTATATTGGATTTTAGTGAAATCCAATGGCTAATATGCAGCCTCTTCCTTAGCATATTAAAATTGGCATTTAGTTCATAAAATGTTCAATTTAGCTAAGAAACCCTTTCGGTCTTTTCAAACAGAGATGGGAAGATTAATTGGCGGCTCATGACTAGAAACCCTAACGTGTTGTGGTTGCCTTGAAAGGGTTGGTGGAGGAAAGGTTCTTGCGAAGGTGGTTGGTAGTGAGGAGAAGGATAGGGGTGATGTTGTGGAAGGAGAGGGCGACGACATCATGGTAGCTGAAGACTTTGTAGGAGAAGCGAGAGAAGGACATGAGCTAGTCGGCCTGGATGGTGACCCAGGACATGTCGACATCGTGGATGGCGGAGAGGTAGCAGAGCTTTTGGAGGGCAATAGAGATAGTGTAGGGGTCTGTCGACTTGATCTCATGGGAAATCTCTTCCACGACCTTCGAGATGAAGGTGGATTCATCTACCTGTTGGTAGGCTTAGCAATAGGAGAGCTTTCCTTCTGTCCTTACATTGCAATTGGTAACTATTGAAGGAACGATAACAAATGGGAACCCCACTGTATTTGTTTTGGCCTATCCCTCTAATTTTTCCAAATACCTTTTTTTAAACCCTTTTTTTTCATTTTTCTTTGTCCTTCTCTCTAGATGAAGCTCGGTACTAAACCCATGATTTGGAATCTTTCTCTTAAAATAGAAGCCTTTATTGTCGTGATATTGTAATGCCAACCACTGATAATTAGTTTGATGATATAGAAACTTCTTCTTGTTGCTGTTGTTATCATCTATTTCTTTATCGACTGAAATTAATGGCTTTCTATCTTATCTAAATTTGGCCACTGTTTGTGATTAGCTTCTAACCATATAATTATCGAATTAGCATTTTCACCTGAAATCCCAATTGCTTTTGTTAAATACCTTGCATTTTAGAAATGGAGAATGATAATTAGCCACACTACTTGTTTTCCTCTTTTAGGATTCATGGGCTTGTTTAGAATCCTAATTAGCTTGTGAATCGGGTTAGAAAGAAAGTGACAGATAGGGGGCTATTGGTGGAGAAGAGCTATTGAAATAGGAGGAGATGCAAGGATTGAATGGTTAAAAAATGCAAGGATTAAGGACGGAGGCTTCAGCTAGGGAGTGAGGCACAGATGAATTGAGCTACAGAGAATAAGATATGGGGCTGGAAAAAAAAAGGACTTACTTTTAGGGTGAAATAGTTAAAGGACCAAACAAAAATTTTATTAAATTAGAGTTAGCGCGTATGGGGGTTGTTTTGATTTTTTTTTTCCTAGACCATTTAACACTCCAAAAGATCATAGGACCAAATTATCAACCATTTCGTTAAGATGAAATTTTTTTATCATATAACATAAAAAAATATTTTTATTTTAACATTTTAAAATTCAATTTTATGAATCTTGTCTATTTTGCTTTTCTTAATTGAATGAATTTTCCATTTCTACCATTCCACTCAACACCCATGCCTCCCCACCTTGACATCACCCCTCCTTATTTCACCTGTTCTGCCCCTCTCATTTTTGTCGCTTATTTTGTGTAGGTGGGTTGCATTTGATGATCAACACCCCAACTAAAAAACAAAAGATTGTTACGAAAAAGAGATTAGCTTTAGAGCATTGGCATCGTCGGAGACAAGGCTGGGAACACAGGCGACTAGTTTTGTATGTTTTGATTTAATTACAAAGAAGAAAAATGATAGAAATTGGTAAAATAAAAATATTAAGTGTTTCCCCCCTCACTTAGTAGTCCACTAAATTGAATAACATTGTTGTGCTCGATAAGTGCTTCCCTAACCAAGGTAGAGAGTACAACGGTGGCTCTGAGATAACGAGGAACTATAGGGAAGACAGTCGTGAACCCAAGTATAGTGGTGGGGCAAACAAATGCGAACCCGGAGGCAAAGACTGATAGATGCAGAGGCAATTGATGGTCATATAGCGAATGTGGCAACAGACGTGGAGAAAAAAAGAAATGTTTGGATAAGAGAACACAATGAAAGATAACAAAAACCAAGGATAAAAGAATAAATTCACAAACTTTTTTTCAGTTTTAATTTTTTAAGGACCATTAAGGTCCTTAACTCCACTTGCCCCATTATAGAACGCTCCGTCAAAGAGAAGAACTCCAAGTGTTCAGCAAGGCTCTAATAACACAGTCCTTATATGTAGAGGACAAGCCTAAACTCTTTTCCAACTCCCATTTACACATAGCCTCTTGCATGCCCTCAATATATCAACAGATCAATCTCTAGAGTAAAGCATGTGATAATTGTGCATCAAAGATTCTCATAGTGATTTTTTATTCAGAAGAGACCCTACTAAAACCTTGTTCCTACCAGCCTTTGATTTCTTCCCCTTCCTCTTTTTCTCAAACTCATCCTCCAAGACTTTATTTATCTTTTGGTCAAGTTAAAGGATAATTGGGGGAAAGATGTGATCACTACCAAAGTAACAAATCCCCTATTTGAGCCAGGTTTCTCGACAAAAAAAAAAAGCAAAGCTAGGCCTTAACCATATGCAAGACTTTATGTTCCACAAAGTAATTGGATAGGTCCTCACTCCATACATAAAACTAAAATTGTTGGTTGTTCCTGACCATTTTCGATGAAACCAATTTGATTCTATGACCAAAAAGATTTGGTGGTTTAGGTTGTAATGGGCCCTGTCTTGAGCCTATATGGCTAGTGGGTACATGGATGAAGCCCATCAATAAAAGTGCTTATGTGTCAAAGATAGGGCCCAAAGGGAACTATTCTTCATGTGGCTTGGTGGGTTTGGGTAATGTGACCCCTGCCCAAGAGCATTGGGCTTGTATAGGGGCAACCCCATGGAAAAGTAGAGAGACCGTTTTTTGAGCCCTGGAAGAAGACACCGCATATGGGAGAAATAGAGAGAGGAAAAGTTATTGTGAAGGAGCCCATTGTTAGTGAAAGAGCAAACCACACACACACACACACTTTGTTATAAAAATAATCCTAATAGTATGCTCTTTGGCCACTAAACTCACCTCACTTTAAGTACACATCACCTTTATTAATCAGTCACTTTTATGTCTTGTCAAAGAGTTCCTTGAGATACATCCAAGGGGGGTAGACATGCAACCTTAAAAAGAAAAGAAAAGAAAGGGTGAATGAGTAGGGGGGACACAGAACAGAAAGAGGAGAACAGAGATGGGGAACAGAGAGAGAAAACGAGAGAGGATCTAGGGAGCAAGGCGCGGTGTCTCCGAACTTTGAGGAAATGGAGCCTCTATAGCACTCACCACGTTCCCATAGAGGCTGACATTACTGCTCATAACCCAAGCTACACAAGGGAGTTTCCTATTCTATTGCTCACACCACCAATCCTCACAAGCATTACGAACTTTAGATCTTGATCAAGTTCTGTGAACACCACATTTTGTCCGAACATTTCATTCTCATTTTTAATTTCATTTCCTTATTTTGTTTTCCTCATTTTTTCAGCCCAATTCTTTTCTTTTTTCTAGGTCCCTAGCCATTTGTTGCTTTTGGCCCAATTGTAAAAAAAAAAAAAACAAAAAAAAACCCCAAACTAGCCCATTCTAGTTCCCAGCCAGTCAGCCCAATCCTACTTTATTTGCCCATCTCATCCTATTTCATTTGTCTGTCAGCCCAATCCTTTTCCCCATGTTCCCAAACTTGTACTCGTTGGTTGGTTTGTGGAAGGAGTAAACAACGTTTAATTAAGGCAAACATGTAAGTCAGATAAAAAAAAATACAATCCAAGTTAAATTAAGTCCCAATCAATATCAGAAAGTCAATGTGGGGCCAAGGCAATTAATAATGTGGGACCAATATATTTAATGCTCAGTAGAAAGGGGATCGATACATTTAATGCATCAATCACAATTAGGTTGGCAAATATATTCCTGAGATTTAGTCAACGATCTAGCCGTGTCTATGCGTTTAAAGCCTCAACAGTTAAAGCATGCAATTCTCCAAGGTATAAATGAGAAAATTCGGACAGAAAAGGGGGGGAGAAAATAATATAGATACACACAGACAGAGATATTGAGGAAAATTAAAAGAGAGAGTGAAATAATAATAGTGAGTGACACACAAGATCGAGAGGAGCAAAAACATAGTGACACAGTGAGTCTCTTTTTAGATCATAGGATTCAACAAGCCTTATCACAATTCCTATTACCTTCACCATCAATAGCATCACTACTCCATCATCTTCTCATCCATTGTTTGCATCAACACCCACTCAATACCATCACTTTCACACTCATGTTTGAACCAGCCACCACTCCGTAGTCACCATCGTCACAACTAGGAACCATCACAATTACTATCACCACTTGTAACTCAACCCAAAAGAAAAATCAGACCAGAAACACATAAAAAAAACCAAAATAAACTCAAGGTAAAATAAAATAAATAAAAAAGAGAAGCTGTGGATTGCCTTTGATCGCGAACCTCTGCCCAACATTGCTGTGAACTGCCCTCAACCCTGCAGTCCTTGCCATCGCGAAGACCACCAGACCGTGCATTGCAACACGTGCCCAACCAGCCTCTTTTCGCGGCCAGCCTCCTTCACCAGTTCCAGCCAACACGCCACGTACAGCCCCCACTCCACCCGATTCGCTTGCTCAAGACAGCCTCCGCGACCGCCAATCGCTGGGCTGACTCAAATCACCACACTGCCGATCAGCTTTCCTCTTCACGTGCGCGGCTCGGCCCGGCCAGTTCGGATCTGCACCGGCTCGGCCTCACGCGGCCGGTTAGCCATTGCTCGCCTTGACCTCCTACTCGCGAAGCCAACCTCCTTGTCGCGCTACTCCACCGTCCGCACGTTAGCCCGGCAAAGACCTCAGTGCATCACCGAATCGCCCTGCTTTGCTTTGTCTGCCACGCAGATGGGTCGCGATCTTCCCCATAATCGTCTGCCTGCCCCTATACGTTGCTTAGCTTTGCTCCTCATTCTTCTCATGATCTAATAATTTAGGGATTTAAGATCCTTTTCAAACAGTGACCAAGTTTTATTTTGGTTTTGTTTTATTCCTTTCCTTTGTTAAAACTATGGGCTGTGATTTTGTTTAAAATCCGTAATGGGCTGGCATTTGCAATTTGGGTTCTCTTTTCAGAATTTTTTTTTTTCTTAAGTATGGTTTAGGCACATATTTGGTTAATTTGATTCACTTAGGTGGGTTTGGTCAATTTCAATTTAGGGTAGTATTATCTTAGGATGGATTTGGTTTTGTGTCAGTATTTTCAAGTTCTGATTGTTTTGGTCTTTGTCTTCTTTTTAGGGATGTTAAACATACTATCTCATTTTTATTTTTGGTCAGATTCATTTAGAGGTATTTGGTTTTTTTTTAGTGATTGGGCTAAGTTGCATATTTAGAATAGAGGTAGACTACATGTTTTTACTTTCTTGTACCATTGGATTTTGATAAAAATATAAAATACCTAAAAATACATAATAAATAAATAATAATAAGAAATAAATAAATAATTTTAATTCATGCAACGTCAAAGGTCGTGATCAAGAGATGGATGCCTTCTCCATATTCTGCTGAACAGGAATGGTTTATTGAGTAGCTTAGTGTTATTCTGAACCCTGTACACAAATGGATTTTTTTTATTTTTAAACAATTTGACAATAAAAATCATTATCTGAATCAAAATAAATCAACACACTTTCATTTTTGCTTTTGAATTAAAATCAATCAAACACACAATCATTTTTTACAGAACGACGTGACTTTGAGTTCCTCATTGCACCAGAGGATACGTCGGCGTAGCCAACAACTATCAAGTCAAAATTAATTTTTCATAAAATTAGTTCCTTAATTTTTGTTTTAATTTTAGCTTTATTCCTGTAAATATATAATTTTTAACTTTAGCTTTATTTTTATAAATATATGATTACTAATCTTAGCTTTATTTTTATAAATATATAATTATTAATCTTAGCTTTATTTATATAAATATAATTATTCATTTTATCTTTATTTTTGTAGATATGTGATTATTAATTTCATCTTTATTTTTGTAAAAGTATAATTACTAATTTTAGTTTCATTTTTGTAAATATATAATTACATTTTTGGGGAAAAATAAATATATTAAAATTATAATTAGTTTGCATAATAAACTCTAAGGTAACCGTATTTATACGGACGTATTAGGGGTGCAGTGGGATTAAGTTTCCACCCTTCCTTAATCGTAATCAGACTCTAACCTGAAAATCTCTTTCAAATGACTAGTTTACTAAAATAGTTTTCCAATTTTAGCTATAATTAAAATTGGTGGCGACTCCCATTATTTTAAACTATTTGTCATTCTCGTCGCGGCGCCCTCCGGGTACGTTGTGACAGTTTGGCGACTCCACTGGGGAGAATATTAGAGAGTTAAGCCCGTTAGAGTTAACTATGCAAATGATTATAGCTTTATTATATTTATTTTTCCCCTCATAAGATATTTGTTCAGTTATTGTAAATATTTTATTTTCCTTTTTATAAATAATGTTTTACTTATATTTATTTTACTTTTGTGAATATTTTATTTTATTTATCTATTTATTTTTTAAATCATGATTTATTTTACTTGTAAATATTTAAACCTTTTTTTGTAAATATTGGTTTATTTATATTTTATTTTACTATTAAAAATATTTTATTTATTTATTTATTTTATAATGGTTTATTTTACTTATAAATACTTCCTATTCAAATCCTTTTTGTAAATATTGTTTATGTACATTTGTTTTCCTTCTATAAATATTTTGCTTTACTTTTTGTAGATATTGGTTTATTTAATTTTTTGTTTGCTTGTAAATATTTCTTATTTGAACATTAGGATAGAAGATTTTTATTTTTTGTATATTTTGAACCTTAGGATAGAAGACATTGTTTTATTTTTTCTTTTGAACCTTAGGATAGTCGATTGTGTTTTTGAATTATATTGTCTTGTTAATTTCTTTTTTCAGGAATGAGTAGTTTAGGATTACAAGGTTTGTATGCTCCCTTCACACACTCTCACTAACACTGTCCTCACACACTATTTAGGCTCTATACCCGAGCCTTGGAAAACTATAGGGCAAGAAGGGGTTTTGACGTTGTTATTGTGAGGCTTATGCTTCCCTGACAAATGCTGACTCACCGCTCAGGTTGTTACTGGAACTATGGGTTGCCATATTGTGACTTTCATGTCCCTGTGGTTTGACTCATAGAACTAGGTCTGTATCTTATTGATAAAGGCAACCTGGGGACCATGATCCTTTAGGGGTCTAGATCCATCCAAAAGCTGTGCACTACTAGATACCTTAGTTGGCTAACCTCAAATAGGGTCGACCATAAAACCATCAAACATTAAGTACCACCCTGTTAGGACACAAGGGAGCATATACATGTATATATATATATATATATTTTGTTTCCCTTCTTTTATCATGCATCATGCATTATAGTATCTTGCAACTTTCAGCATAGACATTATAACATGCAAAAAAAAAAAAATTTTCATGCATAGCACATGCATTTTTTCTCATCAAGCATATTTACTTTTCAAACATGAAGAATAACAATCACATTTTAATTGCACTTATTCATGTCACATGCATTCTCTTCATCCAGCATGCATATTTATTTTTATTTATGACATGCATCTCATTCATTTTTCTTCTTTCATAAAAAAAAAATCTGTCGGTGGCAGAGGAATAACATCATATTTGATAATAGATGATGGAAGGAGCACAACATACTAGCAATGTATCCAGCTCAAAGAGGCACTTCAGTGTGATAGGAAATACCAGCTCTCTGGAGAAGTTGTACCAGTTGAGTCAATTGTTACCTAATGAAGATAGAAGAGTTTTCTCAAATAAGTATGGGTCTATTCTAGATCTGTTACTCATATCGCTGGAAACTTCTGCCCTCAATATTCTAGCTCAATATTGGAGTCCTACCTTGAGATGTTTCGAATTGCCAAACATTGACATCACTCCTACTATTGAAGAGTATGCCTGCTTGCTAAAATTACCAATGAAGAAAAGCACTTCTATTTATTTTCATCTGGAACAACCCTCTTCAGATGTAAAGATAGTAGAGCAATTTGGAGAATTACTAGAGTGCCGATGACTCGAGTGAAGCTAACAGGGCATACAGATTCAAAAGGGGTGACTAAAACATTCATGGAGGATCGTTTAAAAGACTTGGGGCATAAAAAAGAATGGGCTACTTTTTCAAGAGTATTGGCATTTGCTATCTATGGGTTGGTATTATTTCCTTCTGCTCCAGATATAATTGATCAAGCTGCTATGGATGTTTTCTTTCTTTGTAGAAAATAAACGAAGAAATCCAGTTCCTGCTGTGTTAGCTGAAACATTCTTGACCTTAAACTTCTGCCAACAGAAACAAAAAGGGAAGCTACGGTGTTGTCTACATCTCTTATATGTGTGGATTATTACACACATGTATGCAAGGAATCACATCAGAAATATCTCAGACCCACTAAGAAGCTTTCATCGTATCCCAACCAAGCCAAGAGGAGCCCATGAATGGAAAATGGAATTTGATAGTATAAAGGAACAGTCATTTAAATGGGTTTGTCCATGGTATGAACATGAAAGAGGTGACATCATTCTTAGCTGTGGAAAATTTCATAATGTACCATTGATGGGTCCTAGAGGTTGCATATCATACACACCGCAATAGTACTCAGACAACTTTGTTGGACACAAAAGAAACCACGGGAAGAGCAACTTGGAGGACTTTATTTCTGGTATAAGGAAGGCGAACACACTAAAATGTTATCACAAGAAGTCAAAGAAGCATGGAGAAATGTTCACATGGTAGGAAGAAATGAGTTAGGAAAACCACTTGTGATTAGTACTCATGAGTATGTCACATGGAGAGAAATAAGAAAGGTACATCAAAGTGGTCCTAGCTTTCCTATTGAAAAAGGGAATGATCCTCAGTTAGCTGAACAGTTAGAAGTCATGAAAGCACAGATGAAACTCCTAGAACAGCAAAAACAAGCGGCAGAGCTAGAAGTCGTTATCACACGAAGTCATTGTGAAAAGAAAGAGAAGTTGATTGAGCAACTGAAAGACGAGCTTGCTGATGTCCCTGATCAAGAAAGAGAAAGACAAAGGATCCAGAACTTTGAAAAGAAGATTAAGATGATGGCTAATGAGAAGAATAGATTTGTGAAGCATATTAGCCAACTAAATAAAGCAAATGAAGAATTGAAAAACAAGCTTGGTCAAGAAAAGCAAATGAAGGAAGAATTGGAAGTCGAAATGCAAAAGCAAAAAGAAGAGTTAGAGCTAAAGATAGAAAAGTTAAATGCGTGTTTAGCACAGGCTAAGGAGGAATGTGACCAAGAATGGGTTCGCTTTATGCAATGTCGAGATCGACTTCACCATACAGAAGATGCAGGTAGATTCTGGAAAAAGCAAGCTGGTGACTGGGCAATGAAAGCTGAAATGTGGAAAGAAAAACATGCAAGATTAACTGAGGAAGTGGGTTATTATATTCCAAAGTTTATCTACCATTTTGAGAGGGCAGAGAGAGAAATTCAAAAGAATCTCAAGCTTCATTTACCTGGTGAAGTGAGTGATTTTATGGACATGAGTGGGGGCCTTGTTAGAGGTCTTAAGAGAAAGAAAGTGTCCACTCTTGACTCAATTATGATGTAATTGCACTTTTTGAGTGAATGAAATAAATTCATCCTTTGACTTTCTCTACTTCTCTTCGAATAAATGTGCAAGACTATATCTATCGTGGAGCAAAATCTCCCTTAGATATTTTTGTTAATTACATTTCTGCCTTATAGGAAAACTTTCCTTCTGTGTAGAATGTGAGAAAGAAGATCAAGCTTTACATTGCTAGTGTGCTCCTAACAAGTATATTGTGGACTAATAGCCCCTGTACTTTGGTCCATCACATACCCTGTCTTATGGATGAAAACGTCCTCTGAACAGGATATGAGTCAAGTCTGTTACCATCAAATATAGATTTTATTCCTTGCTATCAAAGAGTTTTTAAGTTTTACTTTTCATTTACTCATAATCTGTTTTTGTGAGACAGGTCATCAAACATTGCTCCTTCAAAGAAAGCTTTGTCTGACAGTAGTGCGTCGGCTAGAGAGCCGTCATTTAACTTCGATCCAGGGTTGAGAAGAAAAAGGCCAAAGATAAGGAACAGACCATGGCTACAGAAGATAATAACCAAGGAAGGAATCTGAGTCAAGAAATCGATGAGCTTAAGGCCATGATGAAATCCATGTTTGGACCAGAATTCAAGAAGTTCATTGTGGACACTGTGAATATGGCCAAAGAAAACGAGGAAAATGTTGAGCGACCAGGATATGACTCGGATGGGAACGACAACAACGGAATTCCGCACAACAATGTAGCCTCCCATAACAAAGGTGGATAATGAGGCGTAAAGATTGAAACTCAAACAGGAACTGCAAGAAAGCATGCAAGAGCAGTTCCGAATGCTACGTGGACCGAGCCCATATGGTTCAATGAGTATTAGCGATCTGTGTTTAGCGTCGAGTGTGATTATTCCCAAAGACTTCAAGATGCCCGAACTCATCAAGTTTGATGGAAGCACCAATCCCCTTATGCATTTACGGATGTACTGCACAAAGATGGGAATGTGGTCCAAGGATGAGAACTTCCTGATCAGCTTTTTCCCTGAGAGCTTGGAAGGCGCTGCATGGGAGTGGTATATGCAGATGGATCGAACACAGATTCGGTGTTGGGAGGATTTAGCTCAAGCTTTCACTAACCAATATAAGTTTAATCTAAATGCTGCACCTACCAGAGATCAATTGAAGGGAATGAGGAAGAAGGAAAATGAGTCTTTCAAGGAATATGCTCAAAGATGGAGGGCTATGGCTGGAAGGGTCGTTCCACCGATGTTAGAGCAAGAAATGTGCTCTTACTTCATCCGTACTTTGGAAGGTCCTTTTTTCAAGAACATGCTTGGGACTCATGTGAAAGAGTTCGTGGATTTGGTTGAGATAGGAGAAAGAATCGAAACCAATATCCAAGAAGGGAAGGTGGAGCTAGCAACAGGAGAGACAAGTGAATCAAAACTAGGCTCCCATTTTAAGAAGAAAGAAAATGCTGTCAATTACATCCACCCCCAACCTTATCAATCCACTCCTCGGCCAAACCATTACCCATCTTATTTACACCAACAATATCCACCTCCAAGAATCATCCCAACTCAAGCCCAATATACACATCAACCGCACCAGATTAACCATGTCTCCCAACCACGACCTTATACACCAATCACACCTAGACCCCACCAAACAGTACCCCTGACCCACCAGAAAACCAACTCTTCCACAACAACCCCACTATTCAACACCAATAATAGACCTCCAATGGAAAATCGACCATTACCTGATTTCCATATGAGCAATGCTGAGTTGTTCAAGCATTTGTGTGGAGACAACCTGCTAGCTCCACGTCCTGGAAAAACCTTGGTGCCGCCATATCCTCGGTGGTACAATCCAAATCAAACATGCGATTACCATTCCAACTCTCCTGGACATTCATTTGAAGATTGTTATGGTTTCGTGAATGCGATATGGCGCTTTAATTGATCGCGGTGCCATTAAGCTGGAAGAAGAACCAAGGCCACACATAAGGAATAATCCATTCCCTAATCATGGTGGAGGATAGGTAAATTCCATTTGTAATGGGAATCGTGCAAATCAGGGAGTGGAGAATGTTAAACTCCCAATGAATAAGATCCTGGAAGCCCTGAGGAAAGCAGGCTATGAGATGGAAGTCGAAGGAAGGAAAGGAAAGAGAACAGTGAAGGTAAATGAAAGTGATTTATTTTGTGAATGTTCCGGAAAGAAGCATCACATAGAAGAGTGTCCAGAGCTAAAGTTCTTTGTTGAAAGAATGGTCAAACTAGGGGTGCTCGAGATACCAAAAGGCATCAAACAGAGCATCAATATGGTCCATCAAGCTCCCCCTGTTTTTAAGGTTTATAAACCTGAGCCGGCACTTGTTTTCAAGATACCTAAGCCATTTTCCTATGAGAGCAATCACACAGTTCCGTGGAAATATGAAACTGTCATAGAATCTCATTCTGCGATGTCCGGAGAAATAACCCCTAAACAAGGGGCAGTTCCTGTCTTCAAAGTGTCTAGATTGCCTTCTCATCTCGCAATCCATGCAAAGCCTGATCAATCGGAAGTAATTGAAGAGCCTAATGGTGAAGTATGCTTAGAACCCTCTGCATCAGAATCCATAACAAATGTCACAGGAATAAGAGGGATCACTCGGAGTGGTAGGTGTTATACTCCTGGAAAACTATTAAAAGACCCTCAAGTGATACCTGAAAGCAAAGGAAAATGCCATGAAGACGAAGAAGAAGAATTTCTGAAAATAATGAAACAAAGTGAGTATGATGTAGTGGATCAGTTGAAGAAAACACCGGCAAAGATCTCACTTTATTCACTGATCTTATCTTCAGAGGCTCATCGCAATGCGATCAAAAGAGTATTGGATCAAGCATATGTACCTAAAGATGTAACCCCAGATAAGATTGAAGGGATTGTGGGTGCAATCAAAACTGCGAATACCATCATCTTTAAGGAGGAAGAGGTATTTCCTCATGCAGTGGGACGCCCGAAGGCGCTCCACATAACCCTAAAATGCCAGGGTTGCAACATCGCGAAAGTATTGATTGATGGAGGATCAGCTTTCAACGTGCTCCCTTACTCCACTCTGCAGCAGTTACCAATCGACCCTTCTATAATTGAACCAAGCGAGACAATCGTCAAAGCATTTGATGGATCAGTGAGAGAAATCACGGGTACCATCGACCTCCAGCTAGAAATTGGGCCGACAATGTTCCTGACTAAGTTCCAGGTGATGGACATTGAACCTGGATACACAATGTTGTTAGGAAGACCCTGGATCCATGAAGCAGGTGCTGTCCCCTCTACTCTTCATCAGAGGGTGAAATTCATAGATTCCGGAAAGCTAATTACAGTAAAAGGAGAAGAGGAGCTGTTGGTGACTAAACCAGTGGCGGTGCCATACATCGACAGTGCTGAAGACACTCTCGAGGTTTCGTTTCAAAATCTCGAGATAGTTGAACCAGTAGAGCGAAGAGGTGACAAGATTCCAGTAGCCACTAGAATAATGCAGAAGAATGGATTCGAGGAAGGGAAGGGGTTAGGAAGACAGTTGCAAGGAATCAAGGATCCAATCTCCCTCCAAGACAATCCTGGGAAATTTGGCCTGGGGTATGAAGTCACAGGAGAACGACCATCTTTTGAGCCCGTAAAGCAGAAGATCCCGCACATCAGGGACACATTTCCTACACCCGCAGCAGTAGTAATGATTGAAGGAGTTGGAGTTGCTAGTACTCTAGAAGGAGTCAAAGAAATGCCTCAGCTAGTCTACCCAAGCTGCGAGCCATTGAATAATTGGGATTCTGTGCCCCTAGATGATTTGTTGTATCTTGAGTAATGAACAATTTTAGTCATCTTTGTTGTACTTCAATTAAATAATTATGCATGGTTTTTCTTTTCCATTCTCTTTTCGTAATTTTCTTCTTTTCATTCATTGTTTTCCTCTTATTTATTTTGAGTCTCGTATCAATTCCAGGGACTCATCTCTTTCAGAATCTATATCTCGTGCAAATGATTGTGAAAATCCATTAACTGATTATTGTGTTACAACGGATTTGAATGAAAATGAACAAGATGAAGATCCTGAGTTGTTCCAGCAGTTTGCCCAAATCATAGATCCAATGGAAAGAGGGATAAACCCACATGATGAGATTGTCGAGACTGTAAATCTGGGTACTGATGAGGATAAGAAAGAGGTGAAAATAGTTAACAATCCAGAAAGAGAAGAGATGATTGCACTGTTCCGTGAATTCCTAGATGTTTTTGCCTGGTCTTACAAAGATATGCCTGGTTTGGACCCAGATATAGTGGCTCATAAAATCCCATTGATTGAAGGGATAGAACCTAAGCGACAGAAGTTGCGAAGGATGAGTCCAGAAATGTCACTTAAGATAAAAGAGGAAGTCAAGAAGCAACTTGATGCAGGCTTCCTAGAAGTCCCACTATATCCAAAATGGATAGCCAATATAGTACCGGTGCCGAAGAAAGATGGAAAAGTCAGAATGTGTGTGGACTATCGGGATTTGAACAAAGCAAGTCCAAAAGACAATTTTCCTCTTCCCCATATAGATGTCCTAGTCGATAGCACGGCAAGAAGTCACCGATTCTCCTTCATGGATGGTTATTCAGGATACAATCAGATCCTGATGGCAGAAGAGGACAAGGAGAAGACATCCTTCATCACTCAGTGGGGAGTGTTTTGTTATCGAGTGATGCCGTTCGGGTTAAAGAATGCTGGAGCGACATACCAGCGAGCAATGGTAACCCTTTTCCATGACATGATCCACAAGGAACTAGAGGTGTATGTGGATGATATGGTAGCAAAGTCACAAGAAGGAGAAAGTCATGTTGCCGTGCTTCGAAAATTGTTCGAGAGGTTGAGGATTTACAAGCTTCGATTGAATCCAGCAAAATGCACATTCGGAGCATCGACTGGAAAGTTGTTGGGGTTCATCGTTAGCAAGAAAGGTATTGAGGTTGACCCAGACAAAATTAAAGCTATCCGAAGCATGTCAGTGCCCAAGACAGAAAAGGAAGTTCGAGGTTTCTTAGGTCGTTTGAATTATATAGCAAGATTCATCTCTAATTTGACCAATACCTGTGACCCGATATTCAAACTATTGAGGAAGGATAATCTGAGTAGATGGGACGACAGATGTCAAGAAGCCTTTGACAAAATCAAGAACTACTTGTCAAATCCACCTCTCCTGGTTCCTCCCACACCAGATCTAATCGTTGATACTCTACCTCACGGTGTTGCACGGGTCTATGGGAGCAATGTTAGGACAACATGATGAGTCTGGTCGGAAAGAACAAGCCATTTACTACTTGAGCAAGAAGTTTAATGATTGCGAATCTAGGTATCTGGCTATTGAAAAGACTTGTTGTGCACTAGTATGGACAGCAAAGAGGTTACGACAATACATGCTCCATTATACAACTTTGCTTATATCACGGATGGACCCCATGAAATACATTTTTGAAAGCCCACATATCTCCATAAAAATGTCCAAATGGCAAGTGGCTCTAGCAGAATTTGACATCAAGTATGTGACCAGAAAGTCCATAAAAGGAAGCGTGATAGCAGACCACCTAGCCGAGAATCCACTTGAAGAATATCAACCAATGGAGTTCGAATTTCCTGATGAAGAGGTCCTAGCAGCTATAGAAGAGGATACCAGAAATGAGGAAGAAGGAGACCTAATGTGGAAAATGTACTTTGATGGTGCTGTCAACATTCACGGGAATGGAGTTGGAGCAGTCTTAGTGTCCCCCGATGGAAAGCAATTCCCAGTCGCTGTTAAATTGGCGTTTGATTGTACCAACAACACAGCTGAGTATGAAGCATGTATAACAGGTCTAAAGGCAGCAATATCCCTCGGAGTGGAATACCTAGAGGTCTATGGGGATTCGGCCTTAATCATTTTTCAGGTTAATGGGGAATGGCGAGTTAAGGATCACAAATTGCTGTCATATTATGAAAATCTCATGAGTTTGAAAGATGAATTCAAGGATGTTAGTTTCCATTACTTACCCCGTGAGCAGAATCAGTTTGCAGATGCTTTAGCTACCTTGGCTGTGATGACTAAGCTTGATCTGGAAATGGAAGTACGACCTTTGCAGGTGGTTGTCAGAAAAGAGCCAGCATACTGTTCTAATATTGAAGAAGAGCCTGACGGCCGACCATGGTTCTACGACATCAAAAGGTTCATTAAAGAGAAAGAATATCCAGCAGCAGCAAATGAAAATGACAGAAAGACAATCATACGTCTGTCAATGTCGTTCTTCCTCTCAAGTGATGTGTTGTATAAAAGAAACTATGATGGAGTCTTATTAAGGTGTGTGGATGCTGCGGAAGCTAACTCCATCATATCAGAAGTCCATGAAGGTGTTTGTGGAACCCATGCAAACGGACACATGTTATCCCGACAGATCCTCAGACAGGGGTACTATTGGCTCACTATGGAGAAAGATTGCATAGATTTTGTCAAAAAGTGCCACAAATGTCAAATTTATGCTGATCGAATCCATTCTCCTCCTGTGCCATTACATACTCTAACATCACCTTGGCCATTTGCAATGTGGGGCATGGATGTCATAGGACCGATTAGCCCGAAAGCTTCTAATGGGCATCGATTTATTCTGGTCGCCATTGATTATTTCACCAAATGGGTAGAGGCAGTATCATACGCCAATGTAACACGGAAAATAGTGGTGAAATTCCTGAAGAATAATATCATTTGCAGATACGGGTTGCCAGAAAAGCTCATAACAGATAATGCAACTAATTTCAACAATGCAGAAGTAAGAAAATTGTGTGAACAATTCAAGATCAAACATCACAACTCAGCTCCCTATCGGCCAAAGATGAACGGGGCTGTGGAAGCAGCAAATAAAAACATCAAGAAAATCTTGGGGAAAATGGTGGTCACCTACAAGGACTGGAGTGATATGCTGCCATATGCATTACATGCCTACCGTACTTCTGTTAGATCATCAACTGGGGCAACTCCATTATTCACTGGTGTACGGAATGGAAGCAGTGACACCCGTTGAAGTGGAAATTCCATCTTTAAGAGTCTTGATAGAAGCTGAACTGGAGGAAGCTGAGTGGGTCAATATGAGATATGAACAATTGAACATGCTTGAAGAAAAACGGTTAACTGCAGTTTGCCATGGTCAGTTATACCAGAAAAGGATGGCTAAAGCATTCAATAAGAATGTTCGTCCTCGAATTTTTCAACCAGGGGATCTTGTTTTGAAAAAGATTTTGCCAAATCAAGAAGATAATAGAGGCAAATGGGCACCCACACATGAAGGGCCTTACATTGTCAAAGATGCTTTTTCTGGAGGAGCTTTGATCTTGACTGATATGGAAGGCCAAGTACTTGCTAAGCCGGTTAATTCAGATGCTGTGAAGAAATATTTTGCTTGAAGATTAAAATGCTCGCTAGGTTAAAAACCCGGAAGGGTTACCTAGGCAAAAAAAAAATTAGAGCACAAAAAGAAAAAAGAGAAAAGAAAATGCTCGCTAGGTTGAAAACCTGGAAAGGCAACCTGGGCAAAAGTTAGAGCAATTTTTAAGTGCTAGGTTGAAAACCTGAAAGGGCGGCCTATGCTATGGTGAAAACCGGACCAATAACCAAGGAGCTGTAAGGAAACCGAAACAGGGGCAATTTAAATGCTAGTGGATCATGGCATATTTGTGAAAATGCAATAAAGGATTGCACGTGCTATCATAGATTTCAAGTCTGGTGTAGCCAATTGATCAGTGAAGTAGGTTAATCACATGAAAGCAGCACTACTAGTCTTGTCTTTATTCCTTTCGTGTCTTTATTCCTCCCGTATCTCTTGATAATTGTTGAAATACTATAAGTACTCTCCAGTTTCAAGTCCAATAAAATTATTTTTCTTTTCTTCTATGTCGCTGTTTATCTCATATTTTCTTTTATTACCATGCATAATCATGATATCATAATTGAAGTACAATCCAGGGACTGGTCTACTCACAAAACTCATGATTGATAAGTCAAATAGGGAGCTCGAGGATTAAGATAGGCTCACAAAGGAAAAGAAATAGAGGTCAGAACAACAGATGAAATGAAAAAGGAAAACAGAGGCAATAAGGGGAGGTCAGAAAAACAGATGAAATAAAAAGGAAAACAGGGGAGATAAGGAGAGGTCAGAACAACAGATGAAATGAAAAAGGAAAACAGGGGCAATAAGGAGAAGTCAGAACAACAGATGGAATAACAAAGAAAACTGGGGCAATAAGGAATTAGTGAACTGTCATCAAGTGAAGCTGTTTGAAAACTACAATGAAGAGATTCATGAAACAACCCATCTGAGTGTACGACTCATTCTGAGAGACAAAAGCTTTCTTAAGGACAATGTGAAGACGTCTCAAAACTGGGGCAATTTTAGTTTTAAAGAATATTTTTCATCCTTACATCAGTTTTACAGCAATTCTATCATCATTCATCTTTATACCAGTCTGGTGCCATTCATCATATCATCACATCAGCTTTACATCATAGCCTTATTACATCAATCTTGCATTATCAATCATTGGCGTTATTCACTCTCACAAGTCTTTTAAATTTTACAACTTTACAAGCTGTTGGTTTTACAGACATTTATAGCTTCCACAGACATTTACAACTTTCACAGATATTTATTGCTTCCACAGACTTTTACTGCTTTCACAGACATTTATTGCTTCTACAGACTTTTACTGCTTTCACAGATATTTACTTGCTTCCACAGATTTTTACTACTTTCACAGATATTTACTTGCTTTCACAGACATTTACAGCTTTCACAGATATTTATTGCTTTCACAGACATTTACAGCTTTCACAGACATTACTTGTTTTCACAGACATTTCTTGTTTTCCACAGACATTTATAGTTTTCACAGAGATTTATTGCTTTCATAGACATTTACTGCTTTCACAGACATTTAATTGCTTTTACAGATCTTTACTCGCTTTCACATTTATTAGCTTTCACATTTATATGTTTTCACATTTACAAAACTTTCACGTTTACAAGCTTTCACATTTACATCACAGATTTTTCTCAGGCTATCATTGCTTTCACAACCTTCACATTCATTTTCTCATTTTCACGTACTTCACATTTCATACGCATTCCACATTCGTAAGCTTTTTGAATTCCCCATTCTCTTCCAGTTTCCATCAGATTTTGCATGCATCTAATGTTCATATAGGTTTCATTCCCTACTTGACGTTAGCAATGTGCATTCATCATGAGATCGTCTGGCATCACTCATTAAAAACATCTTCATGAAATCATTATTTCACGCTATCATCATGCACTCGTTGTCATTGCGCATTGATTCGTTAGCATCATCTGTTAAAGCTTTTGTAATGTGCATTCATTCATTCCCATTATACATCTGTCATCGTCAATATCATTCTCATGCATCATGTATTCGGACAAAATATGTGTTCATATCTTTACTTGTCCCTTACAGCAAAATGTCAAAGCCATAGTCTTTTAATTTTTAGTAAGAGACAAGTAAAGAGGGGCAACTGTGAACACCACATTTTGTCCGAACATTTCATTCTCATTTTTAATTTCATTTCCTTATTTTGTTTTCCTCATTTTTTCAGCCCAATTCTTTTCTTTTTTCTAGGTCCCTAGCCATTTGTTGCTTTTGGCCCAATTGTAAAAAAAAAAAAAACAAAAAAAAACCCCAAACTAGCCCATTCTAGTTCCCAGCCAGTCAGCCCAATCCTACTTTATTTGCCCATCTCATCCTATTTCATTTGTCTGTCAGCCCAATCCTTTTCCCCATGTTCCCAAACTTGTACTCGTTGGTTGGTTTGTGGAAGGAGTAAACAACGTTTAATTAAGGCAAACATGTAAGTCAGATAAAAAAAATACAATCCAAGTTAAATTAAGTCCCAATCAATATCAGAAAGTCAATGTGGGGCCAAGGCAATTAATAATGTGGGACCAATATATTTAATGCTCGATGAAAGGGGATCGATACATTTAATGCATCAATCACAATTAGGTTGGCAAATATATTCCCGGAGATTTAGTCAACGATCTAGCCGTGTCTATGCGTTTAAAGCCTCAACAGTTAAAGCATGCAATTCTCCAAGGTATAAATGAGAAAATTCGGACAGAAAAGGGGGGGAGAAAATAATATAGATACACACAGACAGAGATATTGAGGAAAATTAAAAGAGAGAGTGAAATAATAATAGTGAGTGACACACAGCATCAGAGGGAGCAAAAACATAGTGACACAGTGAGTCTCTTTTTAGATCATAGGATTCAACAAGCCTTATCACAATTCCTATTACCTTCACCATCAATAGCATCACTACTCCATCATCTTCTCATCCATTGTTTGCATCAACACCCACTCAATACCATCACTTTCACACTCATGTTTGAACCAGCCACCACTCCGTAGTCACCATCGTCACAACTAGGAACCATCACAATTACTATCACCACTTGTAACTCAACCCAAAAGAAAAATCAGACCAGAAACACATAAAAAAAACCAAAATAAACTCAAGGTAAAATAAAATAAATAAAAAAGAGAAGCTGTGGATTGCCTTTGATCGCGAACCTCTGCCCAACATTGCTGTGAACTGCCCTCAACCCTGCAGTCCTTGCCATCGCGAAGACCACCAGACCGTGCATTGCAACACGTGCCCAACCAGCCTCTTTTCGCGGCCAGCCTCCTTCACCAGTTCCAGCCAACACGCCACGTACAGCCCCCACTCCACCCGATCTGCCTTGCTCGCGCGCACAGTCTCCGCGCACCGCCAACTGCCTGGGCTGACTCAAATCACCACACTGCCGATCAGCTTTCCTCTTCACGTGCGCAGCTCCAGCCAGCCAGTTCCAGATCTGCACCAGCTCAGCCTCACGCAGCGGTTAGCCATTGCTCTGCCCAGCCTCCTACTCGCGAAGCCAACCTCCTTGTCGCGCTACTCCACCGTCCGCGCGTTAGCCCGACAGCACCCCAGCTGCATCACCGGAATCGCCCTCTGCTTTAGCCTGTACCGCCGCACGCAGTAAGGTCTGCATCTTCCCCATAATCGTCTGCCTGCCCCTATACGTTGCTTAGCTTTGCTCCTCATTCTTCTCATGATCTAATAATTTAGGGATTTAAGATCCTTTTCAATCTGTGACCAAGTTTTATTTTGGTTTTGTTTTATTCCTTTCCTTTGTTAAAACTATGGGCTGTGATTTTGTTTAAAATCCGTAATGGGCTGGCATTTGCAATTTGGGTTCTCTTTTCAGAATTTTTTTTTTTTCTTAAGTATGGTTTAGGCACATATTTGGTTAGGCTGATTCACTTAGGTGGGTTTGGTCAATTTCGAATTTAGGGTAGTATTATCTTAGGTTGGTTTTGGTTTTGAGTCAGTATTTTCAAGTTCTGATTGTTTTGGTCTTTGTCTTCTTTTTAGGGATGTTAAACATACTATCTCATTTTTATTTTTGGTCAGAGTCATTTAGAGGTATTTGGTTTTTTTTTAGTGATTGGGCTAAGTTGCATATTTAGAATAGAGGTAGACTACATGTTTTTACTTTCTTGTACCATTGGATTTTGATAAAAATATAAAATACCTAAAAATACATAATAAATAAATAATAATAAGAAATAAATAAATAATTTTAATTCATGCAACGTCAAAGGTCGTGATCAAGAGATGGATGCCTTCTCCATATTCTCTTTGAGCAGAATGGTTTATTGAGTAGCTTAGTGTTATTCTGAACCCTGTACACAAATGGATTTTTTTTATTTTTAAACAATTTGACAATTAAAATCATTATCTGAATCAAAATAAATCAACACACTTTCATTTTTGCTTTTGAATTAAAATCAATCAAACACACAATCATTTTTCTGAGCAGCGTGACTTTGAGTTCCTCATTGCACCAGAGGATACGTCGGCGTAGCCAACAACTATCAAGTCAAAATTAATTTTTCATAAAATTAGTTCCTTAATTTTTGTTTTAATTTTAGCTTTATTCCTGTAAATATATAATTTTTAACTTTAGCTTTATTTTTATAAATATATGATTACTAATCTTAGCTTTATTTTTATAAATATATAATTATTAATCTTAGCTTTATTTATATAAATATAATTATTCATTTTATCTTTATTTTTGTAGATATGTGATTATTAATTTCATCTTTATTTTTGTAAAAGTATAATTACTAATTTTAGTTTCATTTTTGTAAATATATAATTACATTTTTGGGGAAAAATAAATATATTAAAATTATAATTAGTTTGCATAATAAACTCTAAGGTAACCGTATTTATACGGACGTATTAGGGGTGCAGTGGGATTAAGTTTCCACCCTTCCTTAATCGTAATCAGACTCCCGAACCTGAAAATCTCTTTCAAATGACTAGTTTACTAAAATAGTTTTCCAATTTTAGCTATAATTAAAATTGGTGGCGACTCCCATTATTTTAAACTATTTGTCATTCTCGTCGCGGCGCCCTCCGGGTACGTTGTGACAAGTTCTATTATATTTTTCTAGTCAGCAACAATGGCGACTCCACTGGGGAAGAGTGGTGAGAGAATGACAGAACAAGTTCATGAAAATTAACAACCATTGACCATTTTTGGGATGCTGCCTTTTAAATCGAATGTGCAGATAATCACGTGACGCCCTTGTCATGGGTGAGACAACCTAACAAAGAGAAGGAAGGAGGAGAAAATAATGGAATCTAAGATGAAGGAATAGAATAAGAGCATGCCGCGCACACGGCTTTAAATAATAATCAAAGCATGGAGCTGGGCAAGGAAGAGATCTTGCCTTCATTGTCGGATTCGAGCCGGAGACGCTGATGAAGGCGGATGGGATTGTATTCCACAAAGGAGAGTAATATGACGGTTGAGAACGGTCATAGCGGTTGGATGAGGGCATCTTCGGTTCCTCTACAGTCATGATCGTGCGGCACCGTTTCGTTTAAGAAGTGTGGGTTCGGGTCGGAAAAGGATCAAGGGTTCTCGTTTGCAGAGACTCCTAGGCAGAATTCATGGGCGGACACCATGTTATGGTAAGACGCCTAGTCAATTATGTGGCAAACTTGGTGGAGAGAAGGCTTATGGAGCATTACTATCAGGATAGGTCTTCAAAAAGCTAAGTACACATAACCCTTGATATCGTGCAACAGCATATTCGAGATCCGACCTCAACATTGAATCGTACAACTATGTGGCATCTCTAGTGCATCACTCAATATTTAGCTATATTGAAACAAGAGAGCAAAATATAACTTATCAAGGCACAGTGAAGGTTAGGATTAGAACCCATGCCCATGACATTCTGAAGTACGCAAACTGCCGCTGTTCTACAAGCTCGGGTTGTACAATAACTACACGAAATATCTATGTATTATGGTATGCTCAGAAAAATTAAACGAGTTCGGAATCCGAGATTCGAAGGCGGGTCTTCTATCCTCCAAGAAGTAACCCTTGCCACTAAGCCATTAACAAGGTTCGGATGTTGGTCCTTTAGGTTTCAAACTACCAACTCCACCAACGAGCCACAATCTCAGAAAATATGAAGTTAGAAATCGGGGTTCAAATGTGCATGCTCCGAGATCAGGGCATACCCAACCAATATGCTACAAACAAGTCGAGTATCAAAGACATGATTCTCCGATGTCCGAGATACGAGCTTCACCACAGCTACAAGGATAGGTTGTATATTTGTGTGGTAGTTAGTATCTGAAATACCAAACTTGGAGGCACAAAAGTAATCTAAGAAAAGCCAAGTCTGAGCTCGAACAAGCATCCTCCAACTTCCGAGATATGTAGCTATCCATTAAGTCGTGATCTCGATATGTTTTTACATTAAATATTACAATGGAACTACAAGATAATAATCCGAAGAAAATGGCAAGCATTAGTTTGAACTCATGACCTCCGAGTTCTGAACTGTGCAATATGCCAATGAGCTGGCAAGTCTCCTGGGTTTCAATCTGTGAATACTCAATTTTGTCTGGTCAATTAAATAAGAAAATCCAAAAAAATAAAATAAAATTTGCATTTTAGTTATTCCAAAGCTTTTATTTTATTTTATTTTACACCCTTTTCATTTATTCCATTTGGACCAAAAAAAAAAAAACAAAGAAAAATATACTAGCCCATAAACCCATTTTTTTGTCAGCCTACCCTTTTGTTAGTCCATCCAATTCCCTGTCAGCCCACGTTTTTGTCAGTCCATCAGCATAAAAAAAATAAAAATAAAATAAAATAAAAAATAAATAAATATGTGGTGTATGGCATAATCCATTGTCTGTCCCAAGCCACTCGTGACACAAGGAAACAAAACAAAATGAAGTCAAATAATAGCAGTGGCAACATGATGATGGTGTTCTTCCTTGCTTCTTGCAAAAGGGGAAAATTATCATTCGGTTATAGCTAAGAAAATGAGTTGGGGAATCCCTACCAGCAACCTGTAAAGATGGTAGCAATGATTTGGTCAACAATGGGATTGCTATAAGCATCAATCATCAGCAAAACAGAAGGGGGGATCGAAAAAAAAATGAAGCTCACCTATACACTAATTATCATAATCTCTGTGCCGCAACCCATCTAAACCCACCATAACCCTTACCAGAATACCATCACAGTTAAGCCTTCACCCTTTCATTGACAAACACAGCCCTCATCCAATATCATATTCTAACAAGTCATAAAAAAAAACAACAATAAAAAGTCCTCACCCTTACCTGCATAATCCGCGGCCTCCTCCCTCACCATAGCACCCTCCATCAACAACCATCATATTCTTAACTATCACTTCAATTACACTGAAGCTAAAAACAAGATCACAAGCTGAACCTAAAAATAAAAACAAAAGAGGAAAATCACAGCAAACCACTCAACCTTCATTCAACATAAAAATACAGCATCATCAAAAATAAAAATAAGGAGGAAGTAGAAGAAATCATAGCTCCCAGTTGCTATTGGTATCTCTATCGCAAAAAGCTACTGCTTCAAGGCTGCTGGAAAAGACCACTGCTGCTGCCACCGCCGGTGCTCCGACTGCCGCACGCCGCCGCCGTGCCTGGACCGCGATCTGCCAGCTCCTCCGCGCACTCCCTCACTGTAGTCTGCCCAGCCACCAATGCCGCCGACAGGTCCTCCCTCTCCCTCATGCAAATCACGCCATCAATATCCTTCTTCCATGAATATGCCCCCTGTTTGCAGACATCTCCCTTGGTTTTTAGTTATATGTCAAAAGTATTTCAACGAAACCAACTTCCTCTTTCCTAGAACCTTCCTGAACGTGCACCCTTCTTCAATTCTATTTTTATTTTATTCGATTAGAGGTTTTTGATTGAAAGTTAATTTGGGCTTTTATTTTGTTGTGTTTAATTGAGCTGTGTCATCTTTAGGATGAGATTGTAACAAAACAAAAATATATATATTCTATTGTTGGGCTAACATTTGGGTAGATTCATTTAAGTGGGATTTGGGGTTTATTTTTTAGTTTAAGTAGTCTTGGTCATATTTATTAGTTTTTTGTTTGTTTGATCACGTTAGTTCTTTTACTATTTGGACTATATTTTTTATTTTACTTTATTTTGTTTAGAATTAGTACAAGTTGTCAATTGAACTGGCACTTTTTATTCTTAATTTTTGGATTAATACTAGAAATAAATTTGAGACTTGGGCTTCCTTTTTTAATTTCAAATTAAAGTGTTTCCGTCTTGGGCTAAAAAAAAAGAAAAGAAATCTTTTAATTTTGTCTAGATTTTAGGATAAAAAATGGTCTTCATTATTATTTTTATCCAATTAAAAGTCTTTCACAAATAAAATCAACCAACACACGTTTTTCTTTTCATAATTAAAATCCATCAAACACACAAATATTTTTTACAGAACGACGTGGTTTTGAGTTCCTCATTGTACCAGAGGGTACGTCGGCATATCTTACAACTATCAAACCAAAATTAATTTTTCATTAAATTATGTTCTCTTTCCATTAAATTTCTTTTTATTTTATTTTATCTTTTTTTTTATATATAATTGTTAACTTCTGGGGAAAAATAAATATTTCAAAGTTATAATTAATTTGCATAATAAACTCTAGGGTAACCGTATTTATACGGATGTATTAGAGGTGCAGTGGGATTAAGTTTCCACCCTTCTCTAATGATAATCAGACTCCCGGACTCGAAACTCTTAAAAGACCAGTTTACAAATTAAAAGGTTTTCCAATTTTAACCATTATTAAAATTGGTGGCGACTCCTATTCATTTCAAAACATTGTTGTCATTTGTGTTATGGCGCCCTCCAGGTATGTTGTGACACAATCTATTATACACTATCCATACTAGCTGATATCAAATTCGCAAATGGAATGAAAAGAGCTAAATCCATTCTCAAGTGGCCACATGATCCACGTTCTCACACTACGAGCCTGGCACCTCACCCTCGGTGGACCCTAGAACCCGACCATCTTCGTGGAAGAAGTTATAATCGATGCCTTACTGAAGAAGATTTGATCTATAAGGATGCCGAATAGGTGGTGGACAAGGAGCCTAGCCTTCATATGGCTTCCTTGGATCCATCTACATCACTCCATCCACATGAGACAAGCGTGTGAGAGCTAGTTTCAAAGGAAAGAAAAATACTAGTACCAAGAGATGGAAAAGGAAGAGTTGATTTAGCAACTACAAGGGCCTCACATGAGTATCCGAAAAGGGTAAGGGAATTGGAAGAATATACGTGATCACAGAAAATGGCGTCTTCCTTGCAGAGGCTTAGATGGTGCATCCTCTGGGGACTCAGGGTTCAATGAAGAGACAAATACAAATACTTGCAAATCTGAAATTTATTATGTCGAGGAGGAAGGGAAGCCTAGAGGAACTCACGTAAATGAATCCAAAGGCAAGGAAAGCCACAAGGCTCACGAATCCCAAGTACGTCAAAGATACCATGCTTAATATTTCATCTCAATTTGTATAAATATCAAATGAGTTAGAAATAACAAGTTTAGTTGTATGAATACATTTATATGCTTTTGATGGCGCCCTTTTTCATGAAGAAATGATTAGCATGACATGCTCTAGAAATATAGAACTTGATAGAGCAACAAAATGATAACGAAATATAGTTACACATCACGGCATAGCTGAAATAGAAAAATGTCATTGACAGTTAGATTGAGGAAAAGGTCATGACAAAATGGATACCCCTCCTAACGAACACTGCATTATGCCTAAATAAGTTTATTTGATGGTGATGAATGCATGCTGGAATTATGTATTTCCTTTATGGATCATGTATTGTGCTATAAAGGAATGTTGTCACATGACTGATGAAATGACCTGAATCTAGTCACATGTTATGGTTAAGGCATGTTCTTGTAATGAGCATTAGGAGCCCAACACTAGGTTATGCGATATTGAGACTCTTTAAATGAGAAATTGAGATATGATTAGTGAACAACTGATACTATAAAAAATCAAAAGAAGGCCATGTTAAAATAGCTATATATATTTCTGTTTCTACAAATTAAAGGGGAAAGGGATGGTGCAAGATCATAATGCCATAACCCAAATGTTTTTATCAACAAGTAATTAAGGTTAAGCATCCTTGATGTTTAAAGGGCTCAGGATTTAAAATTTGCAAGACACCAGTACCTTTCCCTGCATGCATACTGTTTTAATGCTTAAGATTTTGAAACCAAAAAGGGACAAAGTTGTTGTCCTTTTATATGTTGCTTAAGTGGTTAGGTATTCGAGGAAGTCGACAGCACAAAGGATGACCTCAAAGCACACTAAATACGTGCTTGGCCTACTATACTAGTGACCTCCAGTTCAACAAATTGGGACTAAGGTAAAAAATTTGTTGAAAGTGGCCTAGTTACGAGTCCCAACGTATGAGATACAAAGGTGCTAATGGTCTAGGGGCATGAGCCCTACAGGGCGTACTCATACGGTTCCTTTCCTTCAATAATAGAGTGCAACTTAAAGGAGTACGAAGGATAAAACATTTTCGCTTTAAGTGCTCAATTTTTTTAAGGAAGTCCAGGGCACAAGGGATGACCTTAAAACACACTTAATGCTTTTTGGCCCTGCGATACTAGCAACCTCTAACTTAAAAATTTGGGAGCAAGAAATTGTCCAAAGAGGCCTAGTGATACATCCCAATATGTAAAATACAAAAGTGTTAATGGTTTGGGGGCATGGTACCTAAAAGGCATATTCACATGGTCCCTTTCCTTCAAAGAATGAGTGCCATGTAAAGAGGCATGAATGATAAAATAAATTATGGTTATAAGGTACAAAGTAACGTGCACATGAACCATACCCTTAAAAAAGGTAATAAGAAATGAGCACGAATGGTCAAGCAAATTATGGTTATAGGGTGAAAAGTGACGTGCACATGAACCATGCCCTTAAAAAAGGTGCTAAGAAATGAGCACGAAGGGTTCAAGCAAATTATGGTTATAGGGTGCAAAGTAACGTGCACATGAACCATTACCTTCAAAAGGTGCTAAGAAATGAGCACGAAGGGTCAAGCAATTTATGGTTAATAAGGTGCAAAGTAATGTGCATACGAACCATATCTTTCGGATGTGCTATGAGACACGAACCATAAAATATGTTATAGTTAAAAGGGTGCAAAACAATGTGCATACAAACCATGTCCCTTGGATGCTCTATTTGAAAAAGGTACATGGGATAAAACACAAAAAATATGTAAAAATACATAGTAATATGCACGACCATGTAAAAATTCTTAAAGATGTAAGAAAATCACGTATTAAAATAGCAAAAGCATAAGACGTTAAGCCAAATGTTCAGAGCTCACAAGAGTAATGCAAAAAATATGCTAGAGTTCTAAAGGTGCAAAGCAATGTGCACAAAAACAGAGGTCATGCAAAGTTCTAAAAGGTGAAAAGTAATGTGCATGAAGAAGTCAAGCAACAAGATCCATGAACAAATTTCTGAGGGTATGGCGTCTTAAGATGCAAGACCACATGTACTGTCCTCTCCCCAAGAAAATCATATATTATATGTCCCAGAAAAGGGTAGTGTTGTTAAGAATTCTTTTTAAAACAAAAATGGGGAGAATTTGTTCATAGATTGGTTTTATAAGCGCTATGTGACCTTATAAAAAAGAAGAACATCTTCAGTATCCATAAGATGAGAAGGTAATGCTAAATCATGGTATCCCTTCAAAGATATAGTGTTCTGAAATGCGAAGTAATATGCATAATTAAGGATAGTAATTGTGCAAGGGTGCAAAGTAATAAGCATAAGAGCATAGATTGCATTGAGGTGCAAAGTGCTGTGCACAGGGCGGGATTGCATAAAACCACAAGCAAAGAAGTAATAAAGAAACATAAGTCACAAAGACGCTGAGTCATTTGCAAGGAGCCCATATGGGTCAGGCAAAGTAATGCTCAACTCAACTGAGAAAAGCAGGATATGCAAATGGTAAAAGGCATGGCACAAACAAGCAAACACAGAATGAACTCAAACAAGCAAGTAGATTGAAACAAGTCAAGGGGGCTCCATTGTTCGAAGTACAATAAAAGAAAAAGACGCCTTGTCAGCTAGGACGCTTCCAATTGGGGCCCCTGATGTGGGCAAAGCCAGTAGCCACTCCAAAGAAATGATAAGGCCTTGTGAGGCATCCTTGGTGCTATAGTGGAAGAGGTATCTCCCTCAAGAGGGGCTCCAAGTAAGTTTTGTCTTTTCACCATGGACTTTGCAAGGGAAGGAATCTCTTTACTCTCTAGCATGCTATGTGCCTCCTTCTAGCGTCCTTATGGGTTGTCTTTCCCCTTGCATGAGGACTATGTGAAGTCTCTAGGGTGCAAAGAAATGTGCACAAGGAGAGACCAAGTGTAAGAAAATGTCATGAAAAATGTACAAGGACCTTGTGTGATCTCTAGGGTGCAAAGAAATGTGCACTAAAGGATGAGAATTTTGCCAAGGTCCAAAAACAAAAATAAATACATGGAGTCTTCTTACACGTTCCAGAAACTATGATAACTCTGCTTTGCAAAGACGCCTAGAGAATAAAGACATCTTGTATGAGAGGGCGACACACGGAATATGCACAATAATAAGAAGCTAAGCCTTTTATTGTGTAAGAAGGCTATTGTTCCTGACCATTTTTTTATGAATTAGTTTAAAACATGATTAAAGTATAATTAATCATGATGATAATGGCAAAGAAAATAGATCCTAGTATGAGCCTTTCAAGTAAATAGGTACATGGGATGAAACCCATTATAGTATAATCTTGAATGGTTGATATTAGGATATAAGGAACTAACCCTACATGTGGCTTGATAGGCTTTGGGGTTTTGTTACCCTGCCCATGAATTTGGGCCTATAAGGGGTAGCACAAAGAGATGTAAAGAAGTCTTTCTTTAGTCCGTCAGTAAGGATGTCGCGTCCAACAAAGAGGGAAAGAGAGAGCCCATTTTGGTAAGGAACTAAACTCCCCTAGCGCCCTTTATAGGGAGCCCAAATGAGGAAATATCCTAAAAAACATGGCCCATATAACCCTTTTTCAAGCCCATCTACCCATAGGTCCAATCTTGCTTTGCCATGTGAGTGACACTTTTCATGCCTTTTCACATCAGCATCTTGAGCCAATCAAAAGTGCACTGTTCACGCTACTGCCCTACCACACTTAGTTGGCAATGTAGCGCAGCTCTCTTTTCCTTGCTCTCCAAGTTGTGGAATAAAGCTCCATAAAGAGAGAGAAAACAGAGGCGACACCCCATAAGTAAGAAAAGAGGAGAAGGGAAATGAGGCCAAGTCCTAACGACTCTCTCTCTCCCACAAGACAAACAAGAACACACACACCATAACCTATAACTCAGCACTATCCCCTTCACAGTGATATCCATGACTAGTAAAGGGCGACAGGAAAGACGCCCGATGCCAGAACATAGTCAGAGTGTCAAGAAAGAGATTGAAACAGTGTCCTGGCAAAAAGGGAAGAAGAAAGGCTTCCATTCATCTATCACCATCTCGAAGGGCTGGCATTACCTATTCTTTGCCCAAGCCACATGGAAGGTAGTTCCTAACTTCACCATTTCCTCACAAGTTTACAAATCTAAGGATTAAGGTACTGTTTCACTTCTTTAATCCATTTCTGAAATTTTGAATGACAACACATATAATGAAACGTTGAACTAGTATATAGTTCTTAAGATATGGATAGATTTTAAATGGAACACTTTGGATAGGCCAGCAATAATAGATGAGGTACCTGCTTAGCCAGTACTCAAAACTTGTTTTACTTGATGACTACACTACAATTACATAAAATTGAAGCTAATTCATATATTGAAATGCCATATTCAATATATCAACAATTTTTGTGTTGCAGGACCAAATCCTCAATTTTACAAGAAAAAGGAAATGTACAAAATTGACATTCCTACCAATCTGATTCTCTTATTAATTACTTGAGATGGAGTTCTTTTGCCACATCACATTTAGTATACACCATAAATCTCTACTTAGTTATTTCAAATGCGGAAACTAGCCCTTTTTCTGTTGTTTTTATTTATATTTGTCTTAATTTAGTTTAGACATGTATTTCGTTTTAGATTAGTATCATATCATGAATTAGACATTGGATTGGAGCAACTCAGACAAAAAATGCAGATGGTTAGTTAAAACAAAGGTGTTATTCAAGTGGCCTCAATGAACTCAAGAGGGGGGGTGAATTGAGTTCAAAAACTTTTTCTTAGATTTCACACTCAAAGAACTTTTTCAATGTGTTTTAAAGATTTGACTCAAAAACTTAGATTAATGAATGCACATGTAAGAGATATAAAGGACTAATTAAATATGTGGGTAATATTAACAATGTAATGAAGAGTGAATTTGTAATAAATGTAAATAGTCAAGGGAAGAGAGCTTGCAAACTCGATTTATACTGGTTCGGTCACCACTTGTGACCTACATCCAGTTCTCTCAAGTAATCCACTTGAGAGTTCCACTATCACTTTTGTCTTTACAAATAATGAGCACTCTTACACCTTGGGATCCCTCACCTTTGTGTTTGAGTCTCTCAAGAACCAAGAGATACCACACTCTTATTATTCCAAGGGATACCCCACCCTTGTTCACAAACTTGAATAAAGGAAAAGAGTACAACAATTCACTCTCTGAATAAAGTAGATGTTACAAATTGAAGTCCTATAAGGTTTCTCAAGAATAAGATAATTTGGCCAAGTATTGATAAAGCGGAATGATTAATAAGAGTGATTGTTCAAATGATCTTAGTAATATGTTTTTCTGTATGTTAAACAGTGATAAACAAGGGTATTTATAGAAAACAAATCGTGTGAGCCGTTGAAGATTGACCCCAAGAGATGTGTCTCTTCAAAACACACCTACTGGTGCATTTTGGGGTCTGGTAATCGATTACAAGGACCAGTAATCGATTACACAGTTCAAATTTTTGAAACTGGCAACGGTCACTTGATGTAATTTTGAATTCTGGCACACTAGCACTTCTGGTAATCGATTACACTAAGTGGTGATCGATTACAGAGGTTCCAGAACTTCAAATGTTAAAGATGTAACATACTTTTAAAGCTTTTGTTCAGTCTAACACATTTTAAACATATTCAATTACTTCCTTTGTAACCATAATTATATTTTCATAAACCAAAACTAAGTTTTTCATTAAAAGCAATTGAATTATTCTAAATCAAGTTTTTCTTAAAATCAAACTTATTTCTTAAATTAAAACTTGATTAACTTGAAAGATGGCCAATTAAACTTATCAAAAGAAACCTTTTAACAAAGTGATCTAAATCCTAATTCTAACCATTTAACCTTGATCACTTGAGTGTTCATCTTCAAGAATTGCTATGTCATTTTTTCGTCTCTTCTTGTTGTCATTTGCTTGTTCATTGTCATCATCAAAACCATCATCAAAACCCACAAAATAGCATTCACAAAAGGAAGACACAGATGGATAGGCCGATTTATTTGCTGCAGCAATGTGCAGCATATGCCCCCAAGTTTCAAGAGTATCTATGATATTACCTGATTGATTTGCCACCATGTCCTCTATATGCCATTTTTCTTGTGTTTTTTACTAATTTGCTGCTATGCTACTGCTGCTATATTGTCTCGGTTTACACACACACAAATATACTAATGTGGCTATGGATATCCTGCTAGCTGTTGTTTCCCTTTTTTATTTTGTTGCCATTGTGCGTGTTTTGTTGTATTCTAGCACAAGTTTATGTTATCATGTTATGTTTCAATGTGTTCTGAGGCTAAATAGTGCTCCTATTATATGTAAGGTATGGTTTGTTTGTGTGTCGTTTAGGAGCTTTAAAGTGTCCCTCTGCAACTATCTACTCCTCCGTTTTGTGGTTTAGGTCTGCCTTGATGATCTTCTGGGAAAAAATATGCATATATACATCATGAATCATCTTTAATTTGAATATTTGTCGTGACTATAAGAAACACGTTTTATATTGATAAGCACGTATCAGAGTGTTTTCGATTTGATCCGATCTCCTAACTTGGCTCGATGCTAGGTTTATTTGGGTTGGATTTTGAAATTTGAACCTATATATGTATCTATTTTATAACTTAACTCAAATATTATATATCAAATTGATTTGCCAACGCAACTCCAAATTAAATAAATTTTCTGAATTATATTTGTTTATAATAATTAGTGATAAAATATAAGATTTTGTAGTTAAAATAATATATTTTAGATAACTTGATACCATTTTTATATATCGATATATATAGTTTGTTTTAAAATATGTGTTGCGAAATATCTCTTAAATTTTATTTCTTACTCATAAAATTAAATTTTATAACTTAAACTAGTACTAAGTATATAGTGTCCTGATCTTTATATGTCGGTTGAAAGCTGAGTTGACCTTAATTGACCTCATCGAGAGTTATATCTGTTGGCTTAAGAACCTTTAAATGATGACAAATATAATTATATTTTTCTCTAATATATTTGTTAAGTGTTTCAGAATTACAGTAAACAACAAATATCTCCTAACTTCACAGGAGACATCCTTGGTCTGATTTAAAGGTCATGAACAACACCTAAACCAAAGTGCTATATACGAGAACTGACAGTACTAAAAGAGACAGCAGGGGTACATAAGTTAAAGGCACATCTTTAGAAGCTAATGAGACTTCTTGGAGTAAGAGTGGTCAACATCATAAGTACAAAAAGGATGGAGAAAGAGTATCCAATAAGATATAAAGCATGGTAAGTAGTGGGGACAATAGCAAAAGGACAAAAACTATTTTCTGCTACAATGACAACTCACACAAAAGAAAAATACAGCAGAAAAGGCATTGCAGAAAAGTTTCAAACGGCCAAATCTTTAACTCAACTTGGCAACCCCTTGCTGAAATATTTTCTGCATAACAAAGAAAGGACCCTATTGCTCATCATCCAAAATGGAAATGTTCAGCCTACCATGCCAAGATGCTTGTTCTTGCTGCTACAGAGAAAAACGTTACAACAAGCTTCCTTCACCTCTGTTTATTTTTTTCAATCTCTCTCAAGACTACATGTGAAAGTGGTGCCTATATATATTGCAAGCAGAACCACATTCAAGTCACCAAGACTTATCTAGAAAAGCTAATATTTCTGATCTAAGAGTTTTAGAAGTGACATTCTGTGAGATATATATTGTGAGTGATTTAGAGTTATCATTTGAAAGTTTGTCTTGATCCTTGTTGGAATATGTGGATTGTATTTGTGAGATTGTAGTTGGTCTGTCACCAACTTAGTTTTGTAAGCTTGAAATATGTATCTGGATTGGGAAATCAGTGGAACTCTCATCAAATCTTGGTGAGAACTGGAGTAGACTTCATATTGAAGTTGAACCAATATAAAAACTCTAGGTGCATTCTCTTTAGCTCTATTTTCTTTTTTTGCTTCTTTTATTTCAATAATTTTCTTATCATTATAACTAACAGAAATTTATATTACTGATATATTATTCTAAAAAGAAAAAACATTATATAATTTTTTGTATCTAAAGTTTATTCAAAACAAACACACACTGGTACATGAATATCTCCTGGATTTTCAGGAGACATTTAAGTGAGCATTTTAACTTGTTTATTAAGTGTGCAGAAAATTTTAAAGTATCACTTAATTTAAACCCCCCTTTCTCAAGTGATCTGATACTATCAGTATCATTATCAAGTCGAGTCGAGTTTGGTGCAACTAAGCCTGACCATTGTTCTCCTTGCAATCATTGTTGTCTTAAAACCATGTAACGGTTTTAATTCCTTTCTCATCGGGGAAAAAAAAAAAACAAGTTTCAATACCTTTTGACAACGAGTTTTTTCAACTTTTTTCTTTTTGTATGCACTTGAAAAAATTAATTAATGTACTGTATAGTGAGAAGGGCCGACAAATTGGACTGGATACATAAAGGCTATATTTTCGATGCTGAATCACGATTTGTTAAAAGGATATAGGAGAAACAATTTAATGATATTTTTTTTTTAGTGATGAATTTTTCTTGTAAATCTATATGTCGTTATCATATAAGATAAAAAATTGAATAGAAAAACACCCATATATAGTATCTTTCCATGCATTCCACGAGTATTTTTAAATGATTTGTTTCAGGACTTATACTCCACGAGTCGCGATTCATTTTATTTTTAAATTGTGCATAACGTGCTGCTCGCGGAGAGATGGAACACTATATTTATGCATTACTCGCCCTCCAATTGGTCCATGCACAAGTTTATTTCTCACTTATAATTACTCTTTAACCTAGCCAGCTTTCATAACCCTCAAAATTGAAAGAGAGTCCTTGATATGTATCTTTGTACTCATTATTGGAATTCATTCCCCAATACACTCTCACGAAAAAATTAGAGTTAATCATCTTGGGATAGTGTATTATACCCTTTTGTCTAGTAACTCCCATTTCTATAGTCAAAAATTACAAATATCATCATTTCTGAATTCAAAAGGGTGCTCATCATCACAACATGGCCGCCTTCACCTTCCATACTGAAACCATTCAATCGTGGCTACTCCTTAGTAGACTCCACATACTCTTCCACTTGGTGGTTGTCTTGCTCCTCTTCTACTACCGCATCACCCACCTCTTTCAACACCCAACTCCCCCATGGATTCTCATGACCACAGCAGAGCTAATCTTAGCAGTGCTGTGGTTCTTTAACCAGGCATTCAGGTGGCGCCCAGTAGCTCGCTCCGTCATGACGGAGAAGCTGCCGGGCGACGCTCACCTACCTGGGCTTGACATCTTTGTGTGTACCCTTGACCCTGAGATGGAGCCAACTGTTGAGGTCATGGACACTGTCATCTCTGCTATTGCCATGGACTACCCTCCCGACAAGCTGGCCGTGTACCTCTCCGACGATGGTGCTTGTCCCGTCACACTCTATGGCATCAGAGAGGCTTCTGAATTTGCTAAGACATGGCTTCCATTTTGCAACAAGTATGGGATTAAATCAAGGTGTCCCAAGGTTTTCTTCTCTCCCACGGGGGAAGATGAGCACCTTATACGGACCGATGAATTCATGGAAGAGCAAAAGGAGATCAAGGTAAGATTGTTTTAAATTATTATCTAATCAAATTCTCTTGTATCCATAATAATTTTTTATGTAACAGGGCAAGAATTAAACTTATTTCGCTATATGACTGATAATATGCAATTGGATTACTGTTTTAAGAAAGTTTTACGACTACTTTAAATTATATATGTTATCTATATTTGCTTCCCTTACTTTCACCACAAAACCACACGTACTCTTGTATGCTCTGATCAATTTGTGTTGTTCAAATTTGAGTTGGTTAGTGATTCGTAGGTTACGATGGAGCTAACAGTTTTTTTTTGCTAACAACCTACCACCTGAACCCACACAAATGAGCATGCAATTTATAAAGGACAAAAATACTTACCACGCATGTCATGGTGACTCTACAGTAGTAATACTCCCAGCATTACATTTTAACACTTTTCGCATTTGTTCTCTTTCCCTTTTCAAAAAAGAGTGAGGGAGCGCGGGAGAGAACTTTTTTCCCCAATAACATAACGGGAGGATTGTACAAATACAGGGCATGAACAACATTTTTGCTGAATTTGAGTCAATACATAGTTTTGTCATAATATGTGTCATGTATACTATATATTTTGATACAAAGATTAATATATACATAACCCTCAAATTGGTTTTTTTTTTTTTAATTTTACGTCGGATAAATTTGTCTTTGCAGAAAAAATTCTAAAAAGAATCTCTACCAATTTAAAACACTGATTAATCTGTCTTTTAAAAAAGGATAAATTGATCCCAAAATCTTTAAAAAAGAAGGAAGATCATAATCATTTCATCATTTATTTTTTGAGGTTTACTAATAAGAGTAGTCTCTAAACTATTGCAATACTTCTCTCACGATTATGTGCTTTATTTTTGCAGGCAAAATACGAGAAAATGCAGAAAAATATTGAGAAATTTGGTTCAAACCCTAAAAATCGTGGTATTGTGTCTGACAGACCAACGCGAATTGAGGTATTGATTTCTTCAATCTACCAAAAAAGAGAGAGATAACTTCTTTGTTTTTTTCGATATTACTATTCCATCCTATACGGGGGTATGAAAAAACAGAAACGGTAAACTCAGACATAGCATCAGTCAAATAGCAGTTGAGGCTTGAAATGAAAGGCCAAAATATTTTTTTAAAAAAGTCCACCCACTTTTAACCAATGCACCAAATAAACCTCCAGGTAGCCGACACAATTGAATCCAAACTTCAACACTTCATTGAATGCAGTAATTAAAAAACTCCTTCAGCTGCAATCGCTTCGGCCCGTTAAACAAATAACTTAGGGGCGTTTGGTATTGGTACAACAAGGTAATCTATCTGAATTATTGATAAAGTGAGTAAAAATTATTTGGGTTCACAACATTATTTTATTGAGTTATATCACATAATTGACAATACATATTATCAATGTAATTTACATTCTCACCTTAGTATTAATATGGATTACCTCTTAGATTACCCGACGGTTATCCTCCTTGTGTTTTATTGTTATTATTATTATTATTATTATTATTATTATTAAATAATTATTATTGTTAGGAATAATTAAATTATAATTATTACATAATAATGATAATTAAATAACAATAATTATTATTGATTAATAATATAAAATTATTATAAAAATTAATTAATTATTACTTATCATTAACCAAAAATTATCAAATATTATTAGTAATTAAAAATAATAATTATTAATAGTTAATTTTAAATAGTAATTAGAATTATCATTTAAATTTAAATCCTTATAATAGTAATTATAATTAATAATTATTTTTATTATAATTAATAACATTAATAAGCATTATTACTATTATTATTAATTTATTAGTACAAACATATATTATTTAGTAATCCTTATGATATATCAAATAAAGTAATATGCATTGCCAATTAGATTCTTGCATATACCAAATACTACATTTAACATCACTAGTAATTTAAAAAGTGGTAATCTTTCTAAAAGGTAATTTAGATCACCAATAATCTTATAAGCAATGCATCAAACACCTCTTCAGAGTATTTAAGTTTTTATGTAAAAGTAATTTCTGAACAGTAACTTATAATAAGATATTTCATATTTAAATATATAGTAATGTTTTTTTTACGTGTTTCAAAAAGTATTTCTTGTAAGGATAAATATTTTAATTTCTCAAAAGACACTAAAAATGATTTTTTTAAAAAAAGTAATAAGTTATTTATAGCCAAACAGAATAAATATGACTTTTAACTTTCAAAGTGTTAAAAAAATTATAAACATTGTTAACCAAATAGGCCTTTGTCTTTTTAAGGATTCACTTCTTCAACACTATTTAAAGGAATAAACCCCTGTTTTAGTCATTTAAATTGTTCGCTTAAATGATTTTGATCACTTAAATTTTAAGATTAATATTTTAATATCTAAACTTGCAAAACGTGAGTTAAGTGATCGAGAGTTTCTATATATCTACATTTTCACTAATGTGCCAAGTTAAGTGATAAAATGATAATTTAATAGGCTGACATCCTACTTGATTTAATAGATGGCATTGATGAATAATACATTGAAATTGCTAGTATATATTAAATATATCAATAATATTAGTTATATATAAAATCTATATTATAATATTCAATTATACTTATCATCTCCATGCCATTTATTTGGCAGAAGTCAAACAAAATGCATCAATTTTTCTCTGACATATCAATTAACGTGATATAACAATAAAAAATAACCCACACATAATATCACGAACTAACATAAAATTTACTTCACTTAAATTTTAGGTGACAAATTTTGATTGAGGACTCTGAATGGACAGATTTAGAGATAAAGATCAGTTTATACAAAAACTTTTTTTGGTACAGTACGAACGATACGACAGTACTTCGTTTGTTTCTACTGTGATTTTTATAGCTGGAAAGAGTATAGATTGCTTTGTTTGGAGTATTGAAAAATTACTCTTAAAAAGTTATGATAGTATTATTTGATTAAATAATGTAAAAAATTACTCTTAATAAAAAGAGTTACTATAATAATATCTAGTAAATGTATTATAAAAATATTTTCAAATCTAAATTGATTATAATAAATATAAATATTAAAGAGATTAATTTTTATTTTCATTATCATTAATTAAAATAAGATTATACTCATCTTTTCAAATTTTAAAGAGTATAAGTCAGTGATTAAAACACCCTCTAGTTGCTCTCAAAGGCGGTACTAATTTTTAAATGCCAAACAAAATAATAATAATAATAATAATAATAAAGACGTGTTTTTTATAAGCAGGAGTGGAGTCGCCACTCGGAGAGCACTATAAAACACCAAGCTATCATATACAGTAGAAAGTGCTTCTTAATATTATTTAATCCTATGTTAAATTCACGAGATATTTATTTGTAGCTAGGGTAAAGCCATCACCACTCGATTAACTTTAACAATAAACTCCGAGTTCATGCTATAATATGGTTGATAATGTTGCTTCAATGTCGTTATTATTTAGATTATAAATGACCAAAGGGAAATGCCACTGGTTGTTTATGTGTCTCGTGAAAGAAGGCCATCCATTCCTCATAGATTCAAAGGAGGCGCCCTCAACACATTGGTGTGTACTCTCTGAAATTGATCTCTAGCTACTTTCCTCTTTCTCTTTCTTGTGAATTTATGGTGTACTTAATCAGCGTGGTCAACAACATTGCGTTTAATTTGCAGCTGAGAGTCTCGGGGTTAATTAGCAATGGCCCTTATGTGCTTGTAGTGGATTGTGATATGTATTGCAATGATGCATCCTCGGCCAAGCAAGCCATGTGCTTCTTTCTTGATCCTAAAACCTCTAAAGACATGGCTTTTGTCCAATTCCCTCAAATGTTTCACAACCTTAGCAAGAAAGACATCTATGATAATCAAACTAGGACGGCTTTTAAGGTAAATTAACCAACAGATTATTAATCCTTACTTTTGTGTTTCTTTAACATTTGCTTGTTTGTTTGTCTTTTGACCTAACTCATGACGTATGGTGAGTTCTTTTAGACAATGTGGCAAGGAATGGATGGACTGAGAGGCCCAGGTCTTTCTGGCAGTGGCAATTACCTAAGTAGAAGTGCATTGCTATTTGGAAGCCCAAATAAAAAAGGTTCACATATCCTAACTGAGTTTAGATATATCACACATCCAAAGGGGAAAAAAATTTATACACAAGTATTTGTAATATTTTAGGGGTTTAATTACTTTGGAGTTCTTTATAGTTTTACTCAATTTTCAATTAAATTCTTATAATTTAAAAATTTGTAATCAAGTTCTTATACTTTATCAAAATTTTCAATCAAGTTTCTATAGTTTAATAATTTGTAATCAAGTCTTTATATTATACAAAACTTGTCAATTAAGTCCCTATTGCTAAAAAATGTTGGGATCAAGCCCTTGTAGTTTTCTACAATATAGAGATTTGATTATAAACTTTTAAATTATAGGAACCTAGTTAAAAATTGAGTGAAACTATAGGAATTTATAAAGTGATTAAACATATTTTAGCTTAGAAATTTTTTTTTTCTGAAGTTCTAGTTAAAAGGAAAAATGGAAAAACTGTAGAGATTCCTAATATATATAATTATATATATGTCTTCTAATTAAATTTAGAGTAAACCATATTCTCTTCTCCTGAGAAGTACTTTTAGTTTTATTATACAACTCTCCCCTCTGACAGAGTATTTCAGTCTACAAAATGGGATACTACTTATATGAAAATAAAATATTAATAAAAAACATAAAAATAAATTAAAGCGCAACAAATTTTCATTTTTGAAAGGAAAGCAGTTTACATTTTGAAAACAGGAGAAAACGACATCTCTAAGATGGGAGTGTACTTTTCTCTTAAATGTAATTAATTAATTTAAGTCTAGTCTTATTTTGTTTACTCCTTTCATTTCTTATTAATAGCCGTGATAGGAAATTGTACTATTTTATTATTAGATATATTAGCTTTTCAATGTATCAAAGTAGTACGATTTCCTATCACCTATATATATATATATATATTGTGTGTGTGCCCAATAGATAGATGATTTCTGGTTCATCAGCTGAAGTGGTTTTTGATTTTGATGACGTGACAGACGACTATCTGCTTAATGCTCAAAGCAACTATGGCAAGTCTAGCATGTACATAGAATCCCTCAAGGTCATCCGTGGACAACAAATTGCCGACAATAAGAATATTCCAAGAGATACAATCTTACAAGAAGCTCAAGTAGTTGCCTCTTGCTCCTACGAAACAAATACAAACTGGGGTAACGAGGTAAGTACATATATACATGCACATAGACACTTAGATATAGTAGTTATGTGACAAAAATTGACAATTTTGTAAACATAATATGATTTTGCAACCCAAACAGGTGGGATTCTCGTACGCCATCAAATTGGAGAGTACAGTGACAGGCTATCTTCTTCACTGCAGAGGATGGAGGTCAGCATACCTTTACCCAAAAAGGCCATGTTTCTTGGGGTGTGCTCCCACCGACATCAAGGAGGGCATGCTTCAACTGGTGAAGTGGTTATCTGAACTTGCCTTGCTTGGAGTCTCCAAACACAGCCCTTTTACTTATGGCTTTTCAAGAATGCCCCTTATGCACTGCTTCACCTTCTGCTTCTTGACACTCACTACACTCTATTCTGTTGCCTTCATTCTTTATGGCATCGTTCCTCAAGTATGCTTCTTGAAAGGAATTCCTGTGTTTCCAAAGGTAAAGTTTAGCTTGATGTCAAAAATATGAAAATTATTACTTATTCACCATGAGATTAATTTATATTATCATTCATTCATATGTTTTAAATTGTAAGACTTTTAAGATGGTTAGTGGTAATACATATGGATGTCTACATAATACACATTCCTTTTCAGTGATAGAACTTATAGAAAGATATTTGTGTATTTTACTTTTATTTTTTCAGAAGATTATTAAGATTTGATTGTTACCTTAATTTTTGTGCATAACCTAGAATGACATATATTAAGGAACAAAGAGAATGGTTTAATTTATAAAGTATATTTGTAGTGTACTTGTCTCATACCGGATACTCATAGTAGTGTCCGTGAAACATATATAGTGTAGTACTTTTATAAATATTTATTAGCCAAACTTACAACTCCCGACCAATTGAATTGTATAACATGGTTTTATTTATTTATGTGACAGATCACAGACCCTTGGTTTGCTGTATTTGCAATAGTGTATGTATCCACACAGATTCAGCATTTGATTGAGGTACTCTCTGGTGGAGGCTCTGTGGCAATGTGGTGGGATGAACAAAGAATTTGGATTCTAAAGTCAGTTACTGGCAGCTTATTCGCACTCATAGATGCAACCAAGAAATGGTTAGGGCTGAACAAGGTGAAGTTCACTCTATCGAACAAAGCCATAGACAAAGAGAAGCACAAGAAATATGAGCAGGGCAAGTTCGATTTCGAAGGTGCAGCTTTATTCATGTCTCCGTTGGTTGTGTTACTCGTTGTGAACGTTATTTGCTTCTTTGTGGGGTTATGGAGACTACAGAAAGTCAAAGATTTTGATGACATGTTTGGTCAACTTTTCCTTCTTAGCTATTTAATGGCTCTCAGTTATCCAATTTTTGAGGGGATTTTAACTATGAAAATCAAGGGTGGGAAATGAACGTGATTTGTTCATAAATAAATTTGGCTCAGTCATGCATCTGAAGAACCTTGCTCATGTAATAACAAGTATTTGTAATAGTATCTTAAGATGGAATTCTTTTGCTCCATCCCGTTGAGCTTACATGAGTCTCTTTTTATCTCCGGTCTTGAAACTTGCCCTTTGATTTTTAATCAAGAGCTCTCATCTCTATGATGAATTTTATAGCCAATGTGTTTCAAAGCAAGCTTCGTTGAGGGTTTCCCATAATAAGTTTTTGCTGCCCATGTAGTATTAAGAGAAACCAGTTGAATGAACGCAACCTATTGCCATGCCTTAAGAGCAGAAAATGAGTAGTGGCTGCTCCATGAACCCCAATCATTGCATCACTTGCCCAAGTCATGAACCCATCTTCAAGCATGGCTGACAAACAAATAAATGTTTCGAACACAAGTCATGTCGTGTATTAAAAATGCAGCGAGTCGTGTCTTTGTTTCCCTGTGCATAGTAGCAATCCAGAGGAGTGCCTCTAAGCTCCTTCAGGCTTAGGTTATAAACAATGACGATGTCTTCTTTTGGGGAATTAAAAGAATAGGATCTTTGCAAAGTAGCAGGTTTCCTTCGAGATGCAAGATCCTATCTACCAATCTACTCGGGTGCATCTCATAGTCCAGAAAGTTCCACAAATCGAGTTTTTTTTTTTTTTTTCAATAACAATACTAAATCCATATCTAGAAGAAACTCAATAAATTATTAGCCAAAGAGGCCAATATAAAACTGTGTTCATAATATAGGTTTAGTTACCTTCAATTTGTCTTTGCATCCAAGCTAGCACTATATTAATACTTCGAAATAATATTAGCTAAAAGAGGATAAGGAATAATGATACGTAATCCATGATACAGCAAACGAATACTACTGATGTAAGCTGCAATGCATATGCATCATTGACTGGATGGAGAATTCTATAATGGGAAAAGTGGTCAACAACGATTATAGTTATTGTCTTGCATGGACTAGTTCAGGGTAAAATTATCAACATTAAACTCAAAGATAACAATTATAGTTTGTTTTTCTTGTTCTATATATATATATATATATATATATTCTTTAAAAAGTCGTTATCTGCTGGCGGGAAACAGAAACAGGACACAAACGAACCAACCAAGGAGATTGCTTTGTGTCAGACTTCAAGGATCGAGAGGTTCCTCTACCTCTGTAAGTATTTCTTTCTTTCTCCGTTTTCTTCTTTGCCTTCTTGGGTGTGTTCCATTCACTCCCTTATTCCTTTCTTCAAATGCATGTCATGCTCCCAGTGTGAAGTTCTAGTCTTTTCACTCCATTTTTTGAAACTCTTTTGGCAATGGAGGTTAAATGTTCCGCGTTGGAGTTGAATTTTCATAGTTTGGAATATGAGAATTTATCATCAAGATTCGGTCTTTTCCTTATGTGGGTGATCCATGAACTTTGCTAATAGAATTGGTAGGGCAATGGAGCTTTTGGGTCTTTTGCATTATGTGAACTTCTTTTTTTTCTCAAATTATTGTGATGGTGGTGTTGGCACCCCATTGTATTCTGATTTGAACTGTTCTTGCTCTGAATTAGTACTTGGTGCCATGAAGTAGAAGTCTCCAGAGGAAAGACATTTGAATTTTGAGAGAAGAACATCTATCAAACCTTGTCTTTTTTCTATAAAAGAAATCAAAGCATTGTTGTGCCATACAATTTTAGCAGACCCTTTATAATATCCAGGATTCCAGACATTGCAATTCACTTGGCTATGTTCTTATGTAGATTCCAGAACCATCCTGCTACATGAGGATGTTGAAGAAGTGACAAACCATGCAAATTTTAGCGGAAAATGTGACACGACCTGTGGCTGGGGAGTTGTCGCCCGAGGGAGCAGCACATGACAACTCCGGTAGAACTCTTGAAGACAAGCAAGATGAAGCATTAGATTGGTGGTATATGTCTAGGAAAGAAATAATGGAAAATTCCCCGTCAAGAAGAGATGGAATTAAATGGAAGAAAGAGACATCGTTGCGCAGGTCATACTGCACATTCTTACAGGAATTGGGCATGAGACTTGGAGAGTAAGTTTGCTGCTACTGGTGTTGTTATGAATATTTCCACATTAAGTTCGAAGTTATATGCATCTTACTATGTTTTTGAGATTGCTATGAGGTTTCATTTTTTGAAGGGGATGACTTTTGCTACATTCGAGCTTGCAAGAGTCATTGTTGTGTCATGGAATGTTATTTAAATCATGCTGGTATTTGAATATTTCAAATGATCAATAAGGACATTAAGGTAGATTCTGTGCGTCGGACCTTTCCAGCGTGTTTTCTTGCAAAACCATCTTACAGTTGACAGATTCGTGCTTACCCTCTATCCACCAAAGTTCATTCTTGGCAAACCCATTAGGCCATTAGGAACACAAAATCTTCCTGAAGTCATATCTTTTGTTTGGATTTTGAACTCTGATATTTAATGATTAATCAAATGGCTAGTTGCAGAAAATGCCACACACTGCACTTAATGCACATATGTATGTTATGTGCAGATCTGGTTCAGAAAGACTGGGCCACTCATTCTGGCATTGTAAGGCAGACATATATATATTATTTGGTACTATCTTTTTGGGATTCTTGATGAGTACTGAATGTTGGAGGATACCTAATCCTCTCATAAAGATACTTTCCTCTATTCTCTCTAATAAAAAAATTTTTCCTGTCAGAAAACAGGGAAGTTTTTAAGGAATTTTTTTGTGTGAAAATTTTCTTGAATAATGCAGTTGTGTATCTCTAAACTATGGAACATTAAACCATGTAATCTCTTTTTGCATATGCTTTATAGTTATTAATTATTCCTAAAGTTGCAAATAGGTTTTCCTTTTTTTACTTTCTTTTGAGGTAATTTGATATCTTGCAAGAATACACCTAGCATTTTTATCTTTTTAAATCCACTAGGATTTTGTTGTTGTTTTGCGAACCTTACTGTTGAAATTCAGCTGGAGTTTTATGTGTTGGGTTTAACTTTTCCCCTTGCAGGCCTCAGGTGATTATAGCAACAGCCATAGTCTTTTGTCATCGGTTTTTTCTTCGACAATCTCATGCTAAAAATGACCGATGGGTGGGTTTTCGCACTTTAAAATTGATATCATGTTTTACCTGTCCAAATCCTTAGCCAGTTTTGCTTGAAGTATGAGTGCTATGTTTGTGCCCTTGCAATGGTGGTTAACTATTATAAGGGAAGAGCATTATATAAACTTGATCCTTTTTCAAGATTGATTTTCTAAGATATTTTCTCTTTTACAATGTTCTGTTCCATTTACCTCTATTAAAATTTCAACTACTACCTTAAAAGTTTTCTGATCAGCTTAGTGTCAATCAAGTTCTTGAAAACTTTTGCACCTTGTTATTATTTTGAATCCCCTTATTATTTATTTGCTGGCAGAAGACTGTACTTAAGTCATTCAAGTGTAATTATAGTCCTTTTAAATCCTAGATGTTTATTTTCCACATCTTCTAAATTATTAATGAAAATATTAATAATTATTAAACCTTGACCTGGATTAAGATGTCAGTGATCTTTCCATACCAAGTGTTGAATCGAGAATTAGTTATTTTAGGTGTAGCAGTTTCAGTCCTTAGATATTTTGGCTGGTCTTTCTTAGTCTTTGTGACTGCCACGTTAGTAATTGGAGCCCTGGTAACTTGTTATACAACTTTATATAGAGTATAGATTGTGCATTTGCCCATTACCTTTGGTCAATAGGCACACAGATCAAAGATGATCCAAGTTAATATACACACTGTATTCTGCTCAAACTCTATATTGAGAGAACCGTTTATCTGAAGGTAGTATAAACTAAAAGATCTGGAATCTCATGCTTCACTTGGTGAACATCTATTGCAGACCATTGCTACTGTCTGTTTGTTTCTTGCTGGGAAGGTTAAAGAAACTCATCCTCCAATAAAGGATATTATTCTTATTTCTTATGAGATCATTCATAAGAAGGATCCTGATGCCGTCCACCGGATACAACAGAAGGTGCTGTATTGTTGCTGTTGCTTTGACCATTTAATCACTATGCATCCTCATTCTGAATCCTGGACTTCTCTGAAATCACAGTGCTGCCAGGTTATAATGCATGCTCAAACATGATTAATCGGACCACAATTTTGAACTCCTCCTATGATATATTTAGCTGCCTCATAAATTATGAAATTTCTCAGCAATTTTAATAGACATGTTTGGTTACTACTTTAAGAATACTGGTTGCTTGGATTGTTGATCTGATTCCACCAATTTTACTTGAACAAATGTGTGTGCCTCTTTATTCTTTTATACTTATTATTTAAAATTTGTTGAATAAAGTTCATAAATGATGCAGGAAGTGTATGAGCAGCAGAAAAAGTTGATTTTACTGGCAGAGAGGGTTGTAGTTATGACTTTAGGCTTTGACTTTGCAGTTCTGACTTCCCTATAGTCCCCTTGTTGAAGCCATAAAGAAGTTCAATGTCACAACACCTGCACTTGTGCAAGTTGCATGGAACTTTGTTAATGATGGGTATGATTGACTTGCCAGTGTTTTTAATTTGACATTGCTGACTCCATTTTATCAATATATTTGCTCACGCTGGGAAGCGGCTTTCAGGCTGAGGACATTGCTCTGCTTGCAGTTCAAGCCGCATCAGATCGCTGCAGGGGCCATATTCCTTGCTGCCAAGTTCCTGAATGTGAATCTTCCATCAGATGGCGAGAAGGTCTGGTGGCAAGAGTTTGATGTCACGTCACTTCAATTGGAGGGTTAGTGTCATCCTCTCAACTCATAACCAAGAAGATAGCCTGTTTTTGTTCCCATGACTTAATGCATTATGAAGATTTCTGTCACATGTTTCGTAGATTTTTTGAAAACTTAATGAAAGCATAACTCTGGCCATTATGTATCAGTTAGGCACTCTTCACAAGGCAAAGAAAAGTAAGCAGTCTGCAAATGCAAGCAGTTGAATGTCTCAATGTTAACTACTAACCGATATGACGCAGTTTGTTTTTTAATAGCTGAATCTTTCCAGGTATCCTTTCTGAATCGTTGCGGTTATATTCCCTTGCAGATGTTAGCAATCAATTGCTGGATCTCTATGAGTGGAAAAGAGCTCCAACGTCTGAAGCAAGTAAAGTAGAATTAACTGCTGGAGTGGAAACAGGAGCTACAGCAAAGGCTCCTGCTATAAATGCGGAGAAAGCCTCGGAACAAGTGTCGTCTCATTCAGCTCCGAAGCACACATCTGCGGAGAATCTTGAGGTACAAGTAAGAGGAGCAGGAAACCAAAGCATTGATGAGAGTGCAGGAGGAGTGGGCGGCGAGATTATTGCTTACAAGGTGGACTTTGAAATTCGAGATAGTCAGAACTCAGAGCAGTTGCCTCAGAAAGATAATGAGGGAGAAGTAACACATGGATCTGACTCTGGTACTGAACGAGTTACTGCTGGAGATCACGATAGAATTGGCGGGACAAATGAGGCTGCAGAATATAGAAGTAGGGACGATTTAGCATCAAACAAGCCCAGCTGCGATATTGGTCGAAATTTGGAGCTTCGCGAAGGCCTACATTGTCGCCCGCCTAATGAACTAATCAAGATGATTGACAAAAACAAAGTGAAGACCGCCCTGGAAAGGTGGAGGAAGGAGCGAGGGAAAACGGCATTGAAGGAAGACTTGATGGATGTGGATGATCTCATTGAGAGGGAGCTTGAGGATGGAATTGAATTAGCAGTTGAGGATGCGAAAAATAAGGAGAGACACGGAGAAAATCCATTATTGAGGTGAATGTTCTACCACCCATTCTTTTGGTGTTCGGACTTGGATAGTTGGTTGCTAAATGACTTGATGATTCTGAATGATCTTGTTTGCAGTCATTGAGAGTTGCAATTGTCAAAATATGAATTTTTCATGCCTTCTAGCATCTTTTCTAGGGACTAACCTTTCATGCTGGACCGGTTTTGGTCCGCATGGGTAAGAATTTTGCTGATTTTGTATATATATATATATTTTTTTGCTTTTCTTTTTTGCATTTAAGTTGTAATATTTTGTCAATTTTGAATACCTTTTTTTTTCCCCAAAAAACTTGCACATTTCTGTAAAATTTTATACATCCTTAGCTCCAAATAAGCATACTTTCTGAAACTATTTATTATTACCTTGAATTATGCTAAACTTTAATACTTGAAAAACTAAAATTGAAAATCGTAATTTTATGTAAAATAAAATAGTAAATATCATATCTCTTTAATTTTGTTGCTTGTGGGCTAAGATATTTTATTCTAAACATTCCTTTTCCTTTTGTTTCGCATGGACTACTTCCTAAGTTGCACAAGTTGGCTCATTAATAGTGATGGATCGAGAAAATTTATCTAATCGGAGTAAATATAATATATAAGTATAACAATAAGTTTTATTTAATTTTTACCTTAATGTGTGATTAAATTTCATAAAATAATAAAGTCAAAATATGCATATATCTATTTATTACTTCTGAACTTTTCAAATTCCATTTGACTCACCAATTTGTAAGTGGATCCATCCCTCGTGGTTTGGCAGCTCCATTAAACAGTTGGACGTAGGGGAGTGGGGACCTTTTTTCACTGAGAAAGTTGTCGATCCTTTTGCATTGATTACGGTTTGGAAGCTATCTTTTTTATTTTAAAAACAGATTTTATTTTTAATTTTCAATTTGTTTTCATTTTTTAAAATTTTGTGAAAAAATTATGAAAATTGAAAATTGAAGACCAAAACTGGAAGAGACTTGAAAGGGAAGAAAGGAAACGAGGTAAAGTCCATGATAAGAAGTAAGAGAAATTTTTAATGGGGATAGATTTGTAGTTTAAAAATACAATAATTATTTGAGTACTACTCCCATGGAAGTGGTGGTCAATGCCTCTGATGAAGTTGCCATGTGGAAGACAGTAACAAAGGCACGCATATGGCTGGTTATATGGCTAAGATTATTGACCATGTAACTCTATGTGGTGAGCAATTTAAGAACAATTGAGGGTAAATATGACCTATATGTTACTTTATTTTTATTTTTATTTTAAATTTGAAAAGATGATTTTTCTTCATGAATAGTGAAAAAAAGAGTGCTGGTCGGGAACCCCGAAACTTGTGAGTGTGTTTCCATATGAGCATGGTGGCTAACCCTAATCCAAACCCTATGGAAGCGTTGGTGGTTGAGCAGTGGCCGGTGTAACTGGCGGATCCATTTTCTGGCCTGGCGGTGGAAGTGGTAGGACGTCGGATCTCAGGTTTTGGTGGTGGCGAGACGGTGGAAGCGCGCGAGCATCGCGTGGTTGCTACAGCGTGGGACTTGGTGGTGCGGGGCGGAGGAGGCAGCGGCAATTGTTGTACCTGGGGGTGGAAGGGCGGCTGGAGTCAAGTACCACTTTGTGGGGAAGAAGGAAAACTTTTTCCCAAAAATCTCGGGCATTTGTGAGATCTGTTTCAAAAATTGCAATGAATAGTGTTGTTTCCTTTTTACTGATGTGCAATATATTTGGCTGGGTTGATCAGATCTAACATAATGTTTGAGATTTGTGTGGCGTGGGGGCAATGCATTGCGGGGCACATTGCAATAGATGGAAACTTACTTATTTTTGTATTGGGTTGGCATGTGCGGATAGTTGTGGTGGGATTTTGTTGGTGCAAGTTGCATAGTGCCATTAAGACATTCGAGCTTAGAATAATTTTTTCTTAAGAATTTGTAATGATGTGAAACGTGTGTGAAGGGTGGGTGAAACTATTTTTGTTCGGGTGTTTAAAATTATTATTTTGACAAGGATTTGATCCTTCGCAAATGAAGGTTACAGATAGATGTTTTCGTGTTTTCTATAAAAATGACTTTGCCGTTGTTGCCACCGTCGTTGCCATTGCTGGTGACCATTTTCCATTTCCCCATTGCCTATCACCATTTTTCCCTTTCTTTGAAACATTTTACATTAATTTTTCTCAACACCAAATATATTATCTTAATTACGTTATTTAATTTCGGATTACCTTTTTAAATCTTTGGTTGGTCCATTTTGCCCTTACACTTAAACTTCTATGCCAACTTCATGCACACGCAAATATGTGCCCCACAACACTAGGTGTCCACTTTCTATTGCCCAGGTCTAACAACTGCAGGGTGGGCATGGACCTCCAACTCCATGTGAGACTCCACCTTTAATTTTAGCATTTCATCTAGTACGGATACTATTTTCCGGTACAACACGACTGTGGCAAAAAACATGGTATTGATCATATAAAACAAATATGTATAGTAGAATTAGAAGTGTATAAGAGTATCCATAAAGTATATGATACAAAACGAATCTAATGTGAGTTCCTCAACTATTTTGAAATATTTGTGTATTATATATAAAGCTAGGTATTCGGACCGCGATATGCAAACTAACCCGTTTAACTTGCAATTAGCATGAAGATGGACTAAAAAATTTTTAGTATGTCAACACACAGACTTTTTTATTTTGCATTGCTTAAACTGCAGGCTAAACGTGCCTGACCTATGGATTCGCGAGCTAACTTGCTAACCCATATAAGTAATGGACTGCTCCAATGCTACACTAGTCCATCATTCCATTCGCGGTACCACTACTAATGTCTAAGGCTCTAAGCCTAATGGGAAGGGTCACATTTAGTAGCCCAGTCTTTTTAATGAAGTCAGGACTATTATGCATATTTGATTTATTTATAATTTTGTATGTTATTATTTAAAAAATTAACATTTAGATTTTTGAAACTAAATATTTAATTTTAATATTTATAGTATTTAGTAATTAGTATTATTATTTATTTAAAATTTAAATTGGAAAATTGGATACTGTAAAGAAAAGTATGTATATATATATTTTGTAAGGTAAAATATACTGTATAAATATAAATATAAAATATAGGATATAAAAAGTTTAAAAGATATGAAAGAAAAAAAAAAAAAGAAGAAAAAGGCTATGAGAGCTGGTATGTGGGATTGCAAGTTGAATAGAAAAAAGAGTTACACGGACTGGTATGTGGACTCGCAAGCTTATTCGGGGTGAACATTGATTAGGCTAAAGCTGAGTCCATTTATGAAATGGATCAGTCCGATCCAGCCTACTAAATTGTGGTCCATCGTGGATCAGGCTAAACAAACTGAACAGATCCTCATACCCACCTCTAATTATAGACGGTTGTTCATTCATTATATTAATAAATTTAAGGGGACCATGGTGGACCCAAAGTTAGCAATCCTCTTTAAAAGCCACCATCTACTTTTGAGTACATAATATTTGTCTAATCTTTTTGGGGTCCACAGTGGGATATTTTTGCAAGCATGTAAAATATAGATAATATATTCTATTTTCAAATGATATCTCATTTCTTGATTCGTCAATCATTTATTATCACATGAAAAGTAAGAAGATAAATTTATAAATTATTAAATATATAATGTGTATTTTGAATATGTCAATAAATGATTACATGACAAAGAAAATATAATATTTGTGGAGAAGATTTCCATCCAATAAATATATATATGTTTTTACAATTGTTCTATCATGATCCCGAAATCACAACACTAAGACCGCCTTCTCAATTATCTGGTGATTGACGTTTGATGGCGGCTTCTTACATGATTCCGTATATACTGGTGACGGTAAATACACATTTAAATTGGGCTTCTTTTGTAATTTTGAAAGAACAAAAAATGGGCTACAGTCAAAAAATGGGCTACACCCAGCAAATTCATTAATGCATTTAAAAAAAAAGAGGAAAATCATTAGCATTAAAAATTTTGTGATTCAAGCAAGGGTTTGGAGTCTGACCCAAAATAAAAAACAAGGGTGTAGAGCTAGATGCCATGCTCCCTCACCGTCTTCTCTTGCCCCCCACACCAAATTAAATCCACATCAACGTTTACTACAAATCCGGCAAACTAGACGACAAAGGGGTGGCAGCCTGGGAGGGGATAGAGGCCGGTGACGGAGGGGAGAGGGGAATCGAAGAGGAGGCAGTCGATGTAGACGAATTGGCGGAGGTGCGAGTGGTTGGAAAGATGTGTGTGAAGTGAAGTGAAGAAGAAGGAGGCTGTGAATGGATGACGTACACAGGAGGTGATTTGTCCGGTACATATTATTTTGCGATATTGTTCTCTATTCTGTTGTATAAATTTCATTTTTATTTTTATTTATTTTATTTTGAATTAAGGTGGATGGCACATTGCACATATGAGATGTGATGAGTGGATTTCTCCATAAGGGGTATTTTGCATATAGGCTATGGTTATTTTGATTTGGTGGAAGCTCTGTGTGGGAATGGAGATTCTATTTAGAGCATTGGGGCCTATTTATGAGTTGTGGGAGAAAGGATGTGTTTCGAGCTTGATTGCTTGTCCTGTGATGATTGATGGGTTGTGGTCAGGAGATTAGGGAAGACTGAAGAAGCTTGGAGATTGGTGGAAAAGATGCGTAAAGAGGAACTTTCAAGTTTCAACTATGTGCCTGGGAAGAACGGAAGAAGAAAATAATTAATTAATGATTAGTTACCTTTATTAACCTTATTAAACAGTGTTTAATAACTTTAGAAAAATTATTAGAATATATTTATGGCACCTAACTCAAAAAATAAATGTGGACTGAGGTAAATATTCACAAATTGTAAATGGATAATAATTTTGGGGAATATTTGTAATTTTAAATATGAGATGCTTTTCATCTCAGCCATAGGATAGGTTTTTGTGCGGCTAAGATTTCGTGACCATGTGGTGCCAAACATTTCTGGCAGCACATAATAAGTCGCCCATATTCGTAAGCCAAACTGCGACTGCAGTTTGTCTCTCAGCTTATGTGGTTAGCTTCATTGCTTTCTTTTGATGTCAAATGTGAAATTGCTTTTAGACTTTGCATCGTGCCAAGTGTTGGCTGGCAGCGCAATTAATGTGAAGAAACGATATATATTGAATTTAAAACGTATGAAATATAAGCAAGAGTATCTAAATACATCAGTAAAATATCTTATATGACTAATTGGCTATTTTAATATTTCCGTTCATCATATTCATTGTGTCAAACTTCTCTTTGCAGGTGTAGAAAATCTTCATGCAATTCAAACATGAGAAATACTTACGTGCTTTTTAACACCAATTAAATATGTTTATATTAAATAATAGTTTAACATTTAAGCTACAATACATTTTAAATTTTGATTTATAGAGCAAATATTACTTTATTAATGAATATGGACTTTATGGAGCACATCTAATAGATGTTCTAATATCAAGAAAAAATTTCTCATTTGAAAATGTATCTTATCGTCAACACTTGTTTTCATAGATTCCTAACAAGGATGAACAATATGATCTGAAATTCAATTTGGAAGAAAGGGACCGATAAAAGACCAAATTGTAACTCATTTGAATATAAAAATTTTGATATATCAGGCCATTCATTAACCATCTCAAAATTTAAGTAGAGCTAATGGGGAGATATCACACAAATGACAATTCGGCTTATGTCAAATTAATTAATGAGACAGGTAGGCAGCGGATAGAGATTTCACCCATCAGGCAACATTCAGAATATGTCAATTTGATGAATTGGTACTTAACATTTGACTTTGCAATGAAAGTAATAAATATATTTGATTCACATCTAGAAAGTTGAGATAAAGGATAGCAACTAAACAAGTAGAATTTGCATAGAAACAAAAAAGACAAAATGCAAAGAACCATTATTGCTCAACAAGCCAGGAATACACTCTGAAGCATAGTAATGAAAACCAGACGCCCACCTAGCATGCACCCCAACCAGTGACTTAGTATCTCGACCAAGTTGATCAACATGTTGAGTCTAATAACTATGCTCTGAAGGCGAATTTTATTTGCAGCCAATAAACAGTTTCTGGAAAAATGGATTCAATAGAGACACACAAAAAAATGTTTTCCCCTTCTAGTGATTTAATTTAGCCACTAGTAGTTTAGAATAGCATCTGCATGTTCCTGCACCACCTTCCAGGCCGTGATCACATGTGTTTCCTCAGTTAAAGTGGCCCCAACAGCACACCTAATCACAAATATTCCTTCCACCATAGCATGGGTCATGTACACAGTGCCTGAACCATTGATTGATTCCAGCAATTTTTTATTGATTTCATTTGCAAAATCATCATCAATAGTTACATGCCCATTATTCTGGACCTTGCCATTAGCAATCTTTGCAACTGCTGATGGTAAAGCTCTAAAGCAAACCACAGCAAGATTCCTAGGCAGCACTACCTCAAACCTCTTGTCCAACTTCACTAGCCTTTCAAAAGTCTTGGCCATTTCAACATGGTTTCTCAGGAAGTTCCTGAGATTAGCCACACCATAGCTTCTAAGAACAAGCCACGTTTTCAGTGCACGAAATCTTCTGCTCAGTGTTATCTGCCAATCTTTGTAGTCCACCACTTCCTTTGACTCAGAAGCATTATTGTCCAAGTATGCAGGGTTTGTTGATAGGGACTTAATCAGAGAAGTTGGATCCTTCACCCAAAGACAACAACAATCTAAATTGGTCAGAAACCACTTGTGTGCATTAAGGCTAAAAGAATTTGCATCCTCAACCCCATCAATGAGGTGTCTAAACTCTGGGCAAATGCATGCACTTCCAGCATAAGCAGCATCAACATGGACCCACATGCCATAATCTTTTGCCACCTTGCACAGTGGTTCAACTGGATCAACTGCAGCTGTTGAAGTAGTTCCAACAGTGACACATAAATAGCATGGAACCAATCCATTTCTAACATCTGACTGAATGGCTGATGACAGTGACTCTGGCAACAAGGTGAGTGAATTTGACTTCATAGTCTTGATGGCCCTGAAGTTCTTGGGGTGAAATCCTGCTATGTGTGCTGCCTTCTGAACTGCACAATGTGTTTGATCAGACCCATAAACAACAAGCTTTCCCATGTTTTCTATGCCAATTTGACTAAGCATTTTATCTCTGGCAGCAACTAGTGTTCCCAATAAGGCCTCACAAGTTGTGCCTAACAACACGCCTCCACCTTTTCCAGTGAAAAGGAAAGCCTTGGGGAGCTTCAGCTCCTGGCCAAGCCAATCCATAACAGTGTTTTCTAGCTCAGTTGCAGCTGGGGATGACACCCAGTTGAAGCCATTGACATTCAGTCCAGTGCCAAGCATCTCACCCATGAAGCCAGCTATGCTACCACTGGAAGGGAAGTAAGCAAAGTAGCCAGGACTTTGCCAGTGAGTTATGCCTGGGATTATGTGTTGCTGAAATTCTTGAAGGATGGTTTCAATTGGTTCAGGACCAAAAGGTGCAGAAGATGGCAGCAATTTTCTTAGATAACCTGGTTCCACTTGACTTAAGATTGGATAGGTGGCAACATTCTGGTAATAGTCTGCAAGGAAGTCAATGATCATGTGGCCTTGCCTTCTAAATTCATTAGGATCTAGAGGATTCATGATGAATGGACTCTGATCAGTGTGGCTGCCCATTTGGATTCTGATGAGTGTTGGGGTTATCTTTGGCTTTGGCATGAGAGGTCAGTACTTTTGTAGAATATATAGACTGCAGAGAATACTTGGTCAAGTGTCAACTTTTCCTTGCTTGTTACAATATCTAAAAATCTTAGAGCACTTTTATCTACTAAATATTTGACTTATTTGTTCAATGGCTCCCTTAAAATTTCATTAGCCTTACATCCCGGGCCCAAAGCAGATAGAGTCAAATCAAATCATGACACTTGATAATAAACATAAAATAAAAAGAGTTGCGTCCTAACTAATATCTATAGCTTTTGGACTAGTTTTTAAGCACTCAATCAAACATTTAGGATCTAAGAATTCATGGCAAAGAGGGAGGATCAGCTTAGGATTAGCAGTTAGTTTTGCTATACATATGATAGCGAGAAGTGTAAAGGTTGTCTTTGGCATGATTCATTTTTATGGGTTTATCCATACCTCTCCTCAATTTTGAAAACAATAATAATAGAAAGTTACATTTTTTTTGTATTTTTGTTTGTATGTATTCTTAGATTTGTTACATATGTGTGTTGGACCATGTAATTTAACTACTACTTAAACACACACAAAAAATGTGAGAAATGTCGGTTGCATGGATAAGATATATTTTAGTGATATTAGTATAGATTTAGGTTCATAGTGATCGCTCTACGTGATAATATATCAATTATTTAAAATATAATTTGATATTATAATGTATAAATATTATAAAAATCAATAGTTAATGTGTTACCACGCGCTAGGACACATGTAAACTATCACCCTTCAATATATTAGGGGATTAAAAATTGGTGATTGGTGATGAATGGGTTTGTGACATATATGTGATAATAATTGCTACTGGGAAGCTAAAAGGAATCAAATGTATTCTCTCATTTTTAAAATATTTGTCAATTTTAACAAAACACAAATATTAACAAAAATAATAAATGATATTGGTAATAGACTAAAATATAGTGAATAGGCTAATATATCTCTAAGTATTAATTAATATAGTACAATATTCAAGGACATTATTAGATAAAATACTTTGAAAATATGAAATTAATTAGGGATAGTTTTGGAAGAACAAAATTAATACTTTATTTAAATATAAAATTGACAAATATTTTGAAATATGAAGTTATATAAAAGTGAATAAATATTTTAAAAGGGAGAGAGTAGCTAGTGAGGTAGGTAAACATTAGCAAGTTCTTCTTTTGCTAGTTAATCATGTAGCTTGAGTTAAATTCTGCATGGACTGTGACTCTCAAAGAAAAATAGCATAAAGAGGGCCATCCATTTGTTGGGAAGTGAAAGCCAAAGAAATACAAAAAGACTAGCGCACAATAAATAATGTGGTTAATTTGATTTTCACTACTTATATTTATCATTTTACAAATTAATCTAAAATTTTATACTATTTATAATTTTTAAGCGGTTAAAGTTGTAAATAATTTTTATAAATCTTTTCATCACATGAATAACTCCTAAAAACTATTCATACAATGAATTACTTCCACTTTTAGAGAATATCCAAATCAATCAACCAAAAGCTCTATTTGTAAATCAAACTTCATATAAGACTTCAATTGATCTTTTTAGATCTAAGACTTTGGGTTAAATTCTAACATCATTTATAATTGAGATTTTCACATTTAAAATTGTGACCTCAAGAAATATACTCCCTCATTTTTAAACAATTGTTCAGTTTTAAATGCTTACTAGAATTCAAAGAAAATGATTGGTAAAACATTAATGTCAGTAAAAGTTATAAATAATTTATTAAATTATCTTTTTTTTCTAATATTTCAATTTTTTTTCTTCTCTTTCACTAATAAATTAATAATATTTAATATAAATATTATTGAAAAGAAATAATTAATATTATTTAAATTTTTTAAATAAATAATTATTTAAATATGGAGAGAGTATGCGATCTGGCATTCAGTGTCACAATCAGAGGCCTGCATAATTTAAAACTTCAACCAAAACCGTAGTATTTGTATACATTAATTAGGTGAATGCTTGAGTTTGCCAACATTACGAATGATAAGAAAATGTCACACGTCTCATGGTAATTAGAGGTCACAATTTTGCCAACCGACGTAACAATCAATTTGGTCACTTTCCAAAGCTCACTAAAATCAAACAAAATTAATTATGAAAGAAAAGAGCTAACGATGCGAGGCACAGGTCAAGCTCAAGGCATAGGTCAAGCTCGATGTGGAGCTTTCGTAGCCGCGAATAATGCTCGACGGAAGGATTTTTTATCGAAATAAAATGGAAAAAGTATTATATATAATAGTGTAGCATTTCAAATTTTATGTATATATATGCACACTCTTTTATATATTAGAGAAATTGATTAACTATAAAATAGTTTCATAAATCTGAAATACAAATAAAATAATTATTGATTGATCAATTTCTGTTAATTATTTTTTTCATAAAAATCAATTAATATTTAGATAATTTCCTTATATCTAATAAGCGTCAGAAATTAATGAACTATTCATCGATTTTTAACGCTTGTGAAATATAAGGAAATCAGCCATGACCGATTTCCTTAGTACATATGGTAGGTTTGCATTCAAAAGCTGTGTCCTACCTAAACGCTCGAAGATCAATATCAGATTTAAAGAGTTCACAGTGTGACTCTCACGGCTCAGTGTTAATACATTGAGCATATATCTCAAACCTGCTGTAATCTACCAAAAATATTTATTGCCTAGCAAACGTAGTTTTGCATTAGGCATTAATTGAAGACACTATGGCCCATTAAAGGCCCCACTCTCCCTCACATGTTTTTTTAAACGTGGGACGTTCTTATTTGTACAATTATACAAGTACCATCATATACGGATCATAGTTAATTAACATGGAAATAGTAGTGGAAAATTCCAAAATTTTGAGCAATTCCTATATGACTTCAATTTTGCTTCAAATATTTGGAATCTATCTTTTTTTTTAATAGTTTTTTTGGTTGGGATAAAAAATGGAGAATAAATTTATGAACAAGCTCTGTATGAAAACCTATCACATCTTTATCTCCTAATCAAACACACCCCTATAATCAATTACCCTCCCAATTTGAGACCAGGTGGTAATAAAACCGCTTTCAAAATACGGATTTAGAATTCAAATACTTGATATTGCACATAAAATTTACTTGAAATCTCTTTATTTCAAATTAATTTGCATATGTGTAAAGTTATATGTTCTAATCAATTCTTATACAATTATTTATTAGTGATTATATATATATATATATAAATTAAATAATTTTGTAAATTACAGTTAAAAAACCTTGTAATCTGTAGTATATTAGAACCAAAAAAATTATTTTAAAAAGTATTAAAATTAAATTTATTTTAGTTAGAATTTTGAATTCCTAGTTAAACATGGCGTGAACATCCATATAGTTAGAACATTCCAATTGATTATTTTAATCCTCTTGATTCCATCTATAGTCAACACACTTCTTATATTGCTATCTGTTTAGAGCAAGGCACTAATAATTTTTTTTTTTATTAATTACGGTTAGTAACCTGTTATTGGTTGAAAAATTGCATGTTCCTGGCGTACTGAACTAGTAGCTGGTGAGCAATGACTTGCTAGACAATAACTATGTTTGGTAGATTACAGCATGCTTGAGATATATGCTCAATATATTAACACTGAGCAGTGAGAGTCGCACCGTCACAGTACTTTACCGGTCAAGAAAGTAGCGAACTCTTTAAATCCGATATTGATCTTCGAGCGTTTAGGATTTAGGTAGGACACAGCTTTGAATACAAACCTACCATATGTAATGAAGAAATCGGTCAAACAAGGGTGATTTCCTTCCATATGAGAAGTGCTAAAAATTGATTAATAGTTAATCGATTTTTTACACTTGACAGATGCAAGAAAGTTTACTAAGTATTAACCAATTTCTATGAGAAAAATAATTAACAGAAATCTGTCAATTAGTAACTATTTTCTTTATATTTAGAGTTTGTGAAATCACCTGACAGTTAATCGATTTTCCTAATATACAAAAAGAATGTATATCTGTCTATAAAATTCAAAATGTGACACTTTTGTATATAATCTTTTTTTTCATTTTTTCGGTGAAAAAGCTGCAACTTTTGAAGAGGAAATGGGAGAGAGATATATCAACTTTTTAATATATTATATTCATTTTTTAATAAGTGTCTATTTTCATTTATACACATATATTAAGAAAATGATTATATAAATTTCAAATTAGATAATTTTAGTGTATTTTACAATATCATCTTCGTAACCTACTTTAATACTCTCTCATATTTAATCTATTCACTAACTCTCTATCTTTCTCATAAGGATATCAAGAAAAAAATAATTAATATTGTCTAAAATTTTAAAAAGGACAGATAATAGTAAAAAAAAATTGTATATAAATATTTATTAGCGAATGGAGATAGTACCAACTTATCTCAATTTTTCAAAATGATTATTAATAAGGAATAAAGAGACCAACGAGCCATACACGTACTCCGAGACAATTTTACTCTTTTGGGCGAAAAATTTAGAGAAAGACTTAATCAAGCATGAATGTTATGCATTTCCGTTAAATGGAGACAGACAATTTTATTGTTTTCTTTAAATAAATGGGGTCACAAAAAGCTCAAATTATGTATATCAACTAGAGCTAGGTATATGGGTCGCGGTCCGCGGACCAACTAGTTTAACTCACAACCCGCATGAAAATGGACCAGAAAATTTTTAACCCGCTAACTCGTGGACTTTTTTAATCTGCTTTGCCAAGCCCACAGGCTAAACGGGCCTGGCCCGGGGGGTCCGTGGACCAGCCCGTCTAACAGTATTGTAGCTCCAGTGTTCAAGCCCACAAATCATTTTGCTACTAGGCCACATAGCCCACACACAAACAAAGACACTTCACCCTTTAAACCCACTTTTTTTAGGCTAAAGGCTGAAGCCCATTGGCCATTGGCCCATTGCTCACTTAAAATTTACAAACAAAGAGTAAATCATAAACAAACAAAGAGTAGACAAATGACAATCCTCAATCAGACAAAGACTCAAACTCAAAGACAGAGTACCAACTAGGGCATAGCAAAGCGGCACCCCTCTTTCTCTCTATCACAATCAGGCTTAGGCGCCCTTCCTACTCGCATCGCACTGTCCGCCTCTACTCACGTCGTGTTGTCCGCCTCTGCTCGCGTCGCGCGGTTGCGCCTCTACTTGTGCCCACCTATGCTCACGTCGCCCCTCCTAGTCGCGTCAGTCCACGCCTCCTGCTCGCCTCTCCTCGCGTCGTGCCTCTGCCCGACTCTCTGCTCGCGGCCTCTGCATACCAGCCACCAGGTAAGGTTTGAGATCTATGGATTTTTGTTGATTGATTTCCTGAAGTTGATCTATGTTCAGTGATTACTTTGTTCAATGTTTAGATAAATACTCCAACTTGCATCTAGTTTATTAAGTTTTTTTTTTTGGGTTCGCTGAACCTTTTGCTGCATTTCCCACAAGCAATCCGTAATTGCTGATGCTTTAGAAATTGTTCTCTTACTTCTGTTGAACATAGTTACCGAGTAGTTATACTAATTTTTTTCCTAGATATCTGTGGCATAGGTTGATCAACAGAAATTGTCTTTTATTTTTTTCGTAAGTAAAATTGATTAACTAAATGATTTTGTTGAGCTATTTTATTGAAGGAAGTTGCTTCTGATGTTTTTGAATTGTATTATTAGATATTTTCAGTATTTTGTTAGAACTGATGCAACTTAGAGTGTTCGGTGCCTGAGATTATTGAACTTTCACTAAGTTTTATTTTGGGGAGATACTTTATATATGCTCCTTGCAAATGGTATTTTTGTTTCCCATATATTATTGTTTTCCATATATTATTGGATACATTTTTGCTCTTTATAAGATGATGATATAAATATATAATATAGGGTACTAAAAAAAGTAAAAAAAAAAATGAGAGGAAAAAAAGAAAACTGGTCCGCGGACTGGTCCGTGGGCTGGTCCGCGATTTGGTGCACGGGCTTCTTATTGGGCCAAAAATACGGACCGGTCGACAGACTTGCAGGTTTAGGCGGACCGGGCCTAGACTAGGCAAAAGGCCAGTCCATTTATAAAGCGGACCGGTCCGGTTTGACCCGTTTAAAATTTGTCCATCATGGACCGGGCTAAACAGATCGGACCGATCCATTTACCCAGCTCTAATATCAACTGATGCCCTTGGAAGTATATACAGTAACTCTATTTTCAAATAATTGTTATTTTTTATATGGAAATTTTTTATTCCTAAAGGCTACATTTGGTTGCTGTCCTATAATAGAAATATAGGGATAGTTTGTCCCTGTATCATATTGGTGGTGGAGACGGGGTATGGAAATTGAAAAATTTTTTGCCCTAGAGACAAAAATTTTCTGTATTTTTGTCTCTCCAAAAAGTGGGGACAGGACACGGAGACAGAAACCTCCACCATTGGTTAATGGCCGGTCAATGTTGGACCACCGCCGGTCAACGATGGTCGACGGAGACAGTTATTATGTCCTGTACTCCACAACCAAATATGATATAGAGACATGATTTTTTATGTCTCTGTTTTTACTGTTTCTGTATTTCCTGTCCCGAGACAAGAAACAAACGCTACCAAATAGACGGTGTCTTTTTTTTTCGTCTTTCCAATTATTTATTAACACGAATAGGTATTATACATATGGTGACTTATAAATTTTTAAATCTATTTTAATACTTATTTTTTCATATGATAATAAATAATTTGAGGACATGAAAGGGGATAATTTGAGTACAAAAGATTTTCATATTTTTTTTGACTTTTTTATGTTTCAGAATATTTGTCCATTTACAATATCTATTTAGATAGTATTAATTTTTCCTTTTATGTGTAACTTTAATATAAATGTGTTAGTTAAGTAATCAATAGATTTATCAAAATAAGTAATAACGAATATATAAGAATAGTTTTGTCAACTCATAATTTTTAATATTTTCCAAAATATTTTTTTTTTTGTTTTCCTTAATATATGTTGGTATTTGGTTTTTGCCATTTATTTTGAAACAGGTGGAATATATTACTTTTCATGAGTAAGAGTACTTTTATAAGAGAAATGTCATTTATATACATAATTTCCGAGTCACTGTGTGAATGTGACGACACATTCTTATTTATCATGAATGGGATATGGACCCACTTAATTTGGATCCCACACCTCATCCAAGTTGGATGGAAGTGTGTCCTTGTATCAACACAACTTCAGCACAATTTGCTTTCCCAAAAATAGTTTTTTGAGGAAGGATTGGTTAGTCGATAAGTCACCCTTAAAAATGCCACAATCATATGAAAAACATAAAAATGACTTTTAACATTATTCTACACAGTTAACCGTTAAATTTTACTTTTTGCATAGATAGTCCTTCCACTTATTTCATATCATAGAGCAAAATCAAATGTGGGGTCAAATTCACCTCCTTCCAACTAAGAATAAAATGGTCATCTCAAAAACAAACAACAAACTAGAGTATAACCCAAGCCTTCCAATCCCAAAACATTCAAAAATCAATTTTCCAAAAAAAGGAAAAAACAATATGAAATAGAACAATCGGATCTGCTTGTGTGCCACAATCATGAACTGCCACTACTACATCATCAATATCATCCTTCAAGCCTCGTGCCATTGCTACTCATACCTCCGATCATCAGGCTTGATAGTTGCAAACCATTGGTCCTCTCTGTCATTGACACCATCGACAAAGAATAAACCCTCAACAACGTTGTCTTGCAAATCTTCCATAGTCGATGCTTAAATGGACCGTGATGTGAGGTTTACAAACTACATTACCTTCCAGATATGAAAATAAAACTGAGGCAAAGCATGAGAGTCACCATAATATTGACGTCATTGCTGCAACCATTTGCTGTCACTGAAAGTCACCTATTTGTGCTTGCCAGCCAATATTGCTAGAAGTGTGGAAGGTGTCTCACAGGTGGCAGTTAGGGTAATGGAACCATGAAAAATCAAACTTGTAATGGAAATATAGTTATGGGTAGAGTTGGGTATATGGGCTGTGATATGCAGATTGATCCGTTTAACTCGTAATCTGCACGAAAATGGATTAGAAAATTTTTAATCCATTAACCCGTGGAATTTTTTGGCCCACATTGCTTAAACCGTTAGCTAAATGGGCATGGTCTGTAGATTCGCAGATCAACCTACTAACTTGATAAGTTAGGGAATGTCAACCGTTCTATTTGCAGATTCACTAGTAAGCCATTCAAAATTGTCAAGTGGCAACCATGGTGGTGCCATGGCATGGCTGATTTTGACCCCCCTGCCATGAGAAGATTTGTACATTATGGTGATGCCATGGCGGTCTTATGGCAAACATAAATGGCGGATTTTTGGTCTACCGCCATGAGCTGCCATCCGTCATTGACAACTATGACTTCAGTAGGAAGCCCAAGGGCCATGGCCAAGTGAGGGAAAGAAGGGTTTACACGTTCAGTGGCCCATACCTTTTAATTAACTAAAGTGATCATAAAGTCAATACTTAAAAAAAACAAAAAAAGAGATTACATTGTGAAGTCATGTCTTACCCTTATATCACCCAGTCACTCTCGCACTCTCTCTTCATATCTCTCAGTTTCTTACTCATTCACTCTCACACTTTTGTGTCTCATGTCTCAACTTAATGACAGTCGCCACTGCCTACTGCCAAGCTACTATGCATACCACTAACTCAGCCGATCTCCAATTCAACTAGAATGTTGCCACCGAGCTGCCGCGCAAGTTGTTGCCAAGAAATCTCCACCAAGGTGCTGCCAAGAGATCTCTGCCGATCGAGTTGCTGCCTACCTGTGACTCTGTTAGTAACTCAGTATCCATACTTTTTTTATTTTTTCAACTATGTGTTGCTTAGTTGAACTTGAATAAGTTTAATTTGAGTTTTGAGAGTCTTAGATTGTATATTTTATTGTTCATTTGTTTGTAAAATTTGTAGCTTGAAATTTAAAATGTTCTTTGATTGTGAATGTTTGATGTAATTCAGATTGAAAAAGAAATTGAAAAAAAGTTATGTGAGCTGGTCCGCGAACTTGTGGGGTTATGCGGGGCGGACATCGGCTTGACCAAAGTGAAGTCCATTTAGAAAATGAACCAACCTGGTCCGATCCATTTAATTATAGTTCATCACAAACCGGGCTAATATAGACCAGGCTAGCTCGCATACCTAGCTCTAGTTATGGGTACCTCATTTTCGTAATGGTTGGTTTTAAGAGAGAGATTGGGGAAGAAACATGGACGGCTACTATGGGTGTGATTGAATGAATGAATGATGCAGATAGACAAGACAGAGACATGAACTGGATTTGTGATTTGAAAATTTGAGGTATGTGTTTGCAAAACAAAACAATTGAACTAATAAATCACATGCTCTCATTTTTGGGGATTTTGAAGGGGATTCACCGTTAGTCCACGAATCCTTACCCCAGTTTTTTCTAATAGAAAAGCTATTTTGGATATTCCCAAGCACGCTATTAGTGTAAAATTACACTACCGTTATCTAACAAAAAAAAAATTACACAAACATTCAAGTATATATAATCAAGTCATTAATTTTGTGTGCTATCCTCTTAAAATTAACCTAAAGCTCAGCTACCTCTATAATTATGGTCATCATACATGCAAATATAATCCAAAGAGTGACTCAAACACAAATCTCTCCATAATTCAAAAAGTAGGTAAAGGATTCATCCTTAAGTTAGAGACAACGTTAGTCCACCTGTTAAAATGTTTAGGTTTACAAATTTAACCTTTGCCACACTCCCTCTCCATTCTCCTTTACCACCATGGATACAAGTACACCAACAACAACAGCGTCGCACTTCCCACCACTGTAGCCGCCGCTAGTCGACCCCATGATGGTGTGTTCTCTAACCTGCTGCGCAGCCACCAGACCTATAAAATGTGCTGTGTGTTTTTCACTTTCTCTTTATCACCAACAATGTTTTCCATTAAACTTTTTTCCCTTCTAGCTCAAATGGCCATTTTATTATTTTCCTTGGTAAGAGAAATATTTGTTAAAAGTTGTTGTAGATGCTCTTCTTGAAAATCCATCGATTGCAAATCTCAACTTTTTAGATGGATTAAGGGAAGGGCTTGAGGCTAATTTAAGCAAGTCAAAATTGGAGGAAACTGTCGAAGAGGTGGCAACTTTGGTGGGTGGCAATGATAGCACTAGATGGAAGGAGGAAGGAGGAAGAGGAAAGAGATAGATTGAGAATCCAAAAGAAAGACATTGTCAACCTTCTTCTCTGTGGCATAACCATGCCACTCATGCCGTCACCTCCGCGGGTCACCACTTTCGCTAGCCACCGCCTCTGTGGCCTCCACGGGTATGTAAAAGCAGAGCAACAATGGCCACAACAACACAATGTACCACGATGACCCAATTTTTGCCTTCCTGATGTTGTCTTGAAAAGGATCTCGAAGCCACTAATAAGGAGAAAGCTTTCAAGACCAACACAATGGGGAAACTCGATCCCAATCGAAACAGAGCCACCACCACCAGTTCATATCTAAAGATTATAGCTTCAGGATCATGCCTTTTTTTATCCGTTTTAAAAAATTTTACACGTGGGTAACGTGTGTTAAAACAATGCTATTATTTTTCTAGTGTAATTTGTGTATCAAGCTTTGGTGTGAAAATTAAATCATTAATAGTGACGGCCTTGTTCAAGAAGAGCACGCACTACTAGTGTATGGAGGAGGAGGTGGGAGGGTGGAACGGGGCAAGTGGTGGTGGGATGCTCAACCTAGATGGTAGAGAAGAAGGGAGACAGTTAAATTAATGAAAGAGTAAATACGTAATTTTGAAAAATATTATATTTTATAGTAAATCATATAAAAATACTATAAAATATCAATCTGAAAAGTTCATCTAAGATCTCATGATTATTATTATTGATCTGAAATTTATATCTAAAATCCAATGACTATTAATAAGTAAATAAACTATTAGTAACGGGAGCAAGGTTGGTCCCTCAGCTGAAAGGGAGCAAGGAATCGTTCCCCCCCAAAGTATCAATTTAGACCCAATCACGTGTGACCCTACAACGAGCCAGCTCTCTTATCCAACCCCAAAGGAGTGATAACAGATCACAAACCCTCAAACTCAGAAAACCCACAGGAACCAATAACAAGCATCCAAGTCAGCCTCCAAACCCACTTCACCTTATCCACTATCCACCACCCTCTTCCCTTTCCCACCACCAATCTTCCCCTCCCAGAATCTAAAAACCCTCCCTCCCCACACTCCCCCCACACTCCACGCACTTACACACCCCCTTTCATACCCTTACACACAAACCCAACACGACCATGTCTCTCACCATCCCAACAAACCTCTCCAAACCCACCACCCTCAAGCCCACAAGACTACCCTCCACGAAGCCAAAGCCCAACACCATCCTATGCAGCAGCAGCAACCCGACAACCTCTTCGTCGTCATCAAACACCACCACCGACACCGCAGAATCCAAGCTGAAGGCATTCTCCGCCGCCTTAGCCCTCTCCTCCATCCTCCTGTCAGCCCCACTCCCCGCTGCCGCCGACATCGCCGGGCTCACCCCATGCAAGGAATCGAAACAATTCGCCAAGCGCGAGAAGCAGTCGATCAAGAAGCTCGAGTCCTCGCTGAAGAAGTACGCGCCGGACAGCGCCCCTGCGCTGGCGATACAGGCGACGATAGAGAAAACGAAGAGAAGGTTCGAGAACTACGGGAAGCAAGGACTGCTTTGCGGGTCTGACGGGCTGCCGCACTTGATCGTGAGCGGGGACCAGAGGCACTGGGGAGAGTTCATCACTCCGGGGATATTGTTCCTGTACATCGCGGGCTGGATCGGGTGGGTGGGCCGGAGCTACCTGATTGCCATCAGGGATGACAAGAAGCCCACGCAGAAGGAGATCATCATTGATGTGCCGCTTGCGTCCAGCCTCGTGTTTAGAGGCTTCAGCTGGCCCGTTGCTGCCTACAGAGAGCTTGTCAACGGTGATCTCATTGCCAAGGATGTCTAGATTCACTTTCTCTCCCAATCTAGGTATTATATTCCGCAATCATGTCCCTTTCTCTCTTCCACCAATTAAGAAGATCTAAAAATTTAACACTGTTATTAAAATATATGTTATTCATTTTGAAACGGCAAAAGAGTGATTGATAGAGCACAGAAAGGGAACATGAACTTAAAACAGATTTTCTTCCATATTATTATTTAATGAACACCTTGATTTTTGTCACAAGTTTTCACGGTTAATTCTAACTAATCATTCTGTCATCAACATTTGTTTACATTTAATATTGTTATTACTAGATCTTGGTCTTTTAATTGTTATGTTTATTAGCTTTTGAATGATGAACTAGAACTTTAGTATTTGAAGTTGCACTTTGCTATTCAATTGTTTAAATTTAATCATTGCATAGGTTCGTATCTAAATTTGAGATTGTAAAAGAATGGTGTTGTTATGTGCTTTCATTTAATTATAACTTACTATCATGTAATTTTCAAATAATGATTGTAAAAAGTTAATGTATCTCCATTTTAACATGATTTTGTGGAGTAATAGTTATTGGTATTTTTGTTTTTTCAGAATTTGATTGAGTCTGGTTTTGTTATTGTTTTGTGGTTATCAGGTAAGCTAGGATGGTGATGGAGGGAGGCAGGGGATAGAAGAGGAAGAAGGTATCATGAAAGATAAACTCTTTTTGAGTGGAAATTGTTGGTGGTGGGATATTTAATTATGCGCTCCTTTTGTAAATTTGAATTGGTTGTTTGCGTGGAATGTAATGAACGTGAACCACAATATAACTGATCTGAGTTTTTGTTCGTTTGGTGACTCTAATCTAGCCAATATAGTTCATGATTTGTGTTTTTAAATAAAACAATGTTGAGATGTTGAATGTACTCCCTCGTTATTGGTGTGTCTAATCCATTGTTAATATACATCCCGGTCAAAATGATCTTGCTAGGTTGATAAGTACGTAGAAAAAGCAAAAAACTCGTAAATTTAAAAATGAAGTCTTCATTTTAATTTCTCTCATAGCTAGGAAGGTTTGGCCACTCACTTCATTCTAGGAGAGTACAAGGGCGTGTGGATGACCTGCGTCTAATGATACATATATGGTGCAGAGGCAACGGGGACAAGAGTAGTATTTTTCATTTTTCTCAAAACCTTATGAGCATACATTTTATCCCGCATATATTTTATCAAACATTTTGAAAATTGAGACTATGCTCACATTGTTCCTCTTTAGATACTCTTTTGTATTACGAAATGAACGATGCTCAAGGGTACGAATTTATTTTCCTGCAGTGTTATGAAAGGTTAGATGACCAATCATGGGTGAGTTTTGATATAAGAGGAGAGAAAATCATGTCAAGCCCAAAACAATGCCAATATTGTGTGTGACGGTTCATTCTCACTTAGTTTCGAGTGAATTCTTTGGAGCCATAGAGTCTTTTGCTTATGAAGTATTTATTTTTAAATGAAAATTTTCTGGTATCTCTATAAAATTTGAAGATAAATCACGAGGTGTAGCGTGGTGACAGCTCATCTTATCTTTTAATCATGTGGTCGGGGTTCATCCTCATTCATTGGAATGGAGTGCAATTCGTGACCTGCCATTTGTCTATTCGGGAGAGCTCCCACGGCGAGGGGATTAGTCATTACTATTGACGATGGATACCGTAATTTCGATAAAAAAAAATATATTCAAAGATACTATAGTACATATTATATATTTATTTTTAAAATTGAGTCAAAGTGTTCCATTAATCAAGTTTTTTAAACTTATCAAATTAAAAATTAAATCATAATTGTTATCACACAAGGATAATGGGACTCATACCCAAAAGAGAAGCCTTTTAAAAAACATTTTGGATTTGATCCAATCAACTTAAACAAGTACTAAGTGAACCTATCACAAATAGAGGAGACTATAGCCGGACGAAACAACCGTCATGTTCATGGAATCAAAATGAACAAAATAATCGGTTCCCTCCATGATTCTTTCTTCTTTTTTTTTTTTTTTTCTGGTCGGGGGAGGGGGAGGGGAGGATGGGTCGCGCACTAGCTGGTGTCGAACCCAGTGCACTTCACAACAGGTCAGCAATTCTTGCCATTTGTTCCACGCCTCCAAGTACTCCATGATTCTTCATATCATCGGCAATGACAATGTCTCTGAATTGGGTTGCCCAACCCAAGACACAATATAATTCCTGCAGCATCACTTGCTGAAACGGGACAAATATAAAATGAACACAGAAACAATCTTTCCAACCGCAAGCTTCTATGATCCTACCGAGAAATTCATTCTTATGTGATTTTAGAGCAACATAAAATATTTGCTCTACATCATTTATTAATTGACAAATTAATTCTTGCATTAAGAATATAGGAAAAGTGGAGATAATATTGACCCATAAAACTTATATGTCAATTAATAAATAAATCAAAATAAATATTTTTCTTACTCTCGGTGTACTTAAGTATTTCTCGATTCTACATGAGTATGATTTTATTTCATTGAAACTATGGCCAATTAAATGCCTTCCCTGAATTTTCCTAAATGGGCAACCTGATACCCTGCGTTTTCTTAAATTTGTGATATTTTTATTAATAATTGACAACAAATCAACGAAAATGGTCAAGTTGCATATTCAAGAAAATATTTATCTATAAATCATAAAATAAGCAATAAGATAAATGTATTATTTTATCATCATTACACTGATTTTTAAATATCTCAACAAGTAACTATGTATATAATCTTATTCTCTTTAATAGTTTTTTGAAAATCAAATTGTAATTAACAGTATCGATGAATTCATATATATTAAAAAAAAAACTGAACACCAAACAAGAAATCTCCTTTATATATATAACAATAATATTAATTTACAACGATTGAACTTAACTAAATCGATTTACAAGACAAAATAATTTCTTTTTTTGGAGAAAGTACTACTTTCCTATCTCCAACAGTTTTCCTACTAGAATATTTTTTTTTTGTACAATGCATTATCTTCCTAAACAAACACTTCTACTTTCAACATTCAACACAACAAAAGTTATAACAACAAAAATCTGAGCACTCAAACCCAAAACCCTAATCAAAGAACCCCTGAACTTACCATATCATAAAACATAAAGATAACAATTAAGCAAAGAAATGCAACAATCAGGAGATGATAATAGTCACTCCGTTGTGCCATCGCAGGTGAGTGTGAGTCCACTCTAATGGGCGAAGAGTACAAACCCTTTATGCCATTAATGTCATCAGCCCTAAGCTCCCTCTTGTTCACTCCAGGATCCGTAAATGCATACATAACAGCATCACGGTGATTGCTATGGCCAAGGCCGAGATTGTGCCCTATTTCATGCATGGCCACCCAAACCAAATCATAGAAACCTTCTTGTATTGGCACTTGTGTGCTCCAAGGCTCATCCGCATTGACATGCAACCTTCCATCTGGTGGTCCAAAAGCATGTGCCAAAATTGGACCAAACTTGTCAAATGGAGCATCATCACCGTGGTCTCCGCTGAAGAAACCAATCACAAGGTCCGAATTTGTTCCTGTTGGAACTTCCTCGAATGTGAATGCTGACACACTTGACCACTGTTCAAATGCAACCTTGAACGCTTCCCTTACAATCTCTTGTGGCAAAACCTCTACACCTGATGAGTCAAAGCTGTATGTGAGGTTTCTCTTGGAATTAGGCCATTGAAGGATCCCTTCTGAGAATGCATATTTTGAGGTAACCTTGATGAGTTTGGAATTGGAACCTATAACAATGTTCTTGTTATTAGTGTTATCTTGATAATGATGATAATGATGATCAGGGACACCGCACCTTGGCAACAACATGAGTTTTGTGGTTTCTGAATCGAGTTTTCCGGACACGTTTAGATGGTAATATTCCTGGAACTTCTTGATTGCTTTCTCCAAACCTTCATCAAACTCGTCGCCATCGCGATTATTGTTATCACCATCAGCATTCATGCGCCTGTTGGTGATGTATGTATTGATGAATCCAGCAGCATTAATGACTTCTAGGTATCCAAATGCATGGAGATACGTTCTGGCCCTTGCAACTGTAACCCCACTTTGTGGTGTCTTGTTAAGGTTTTGAATGGCCTCAGCGTTTTGTTGCAAGTGCTGAGATAGCACATTAGTTGATCTAAGGCCTCTGGGGTGGACAGTGAAAGGTTGTGCCGCCAGAAGGAGAATAATAATGAAGAAAGCACGAAACATGATTTCAGAAGAAATGGCAATTGCTGTGCGCTGAGTTCACTTGTTGCCGGGTTAATGGGGTTTATATAGGCAAATATAAACGAATCTCAAAACTAAACAGATAAGATGATAATGTTATCTGGTTGTTATTTGAATCTTTTATTTGATTAAGATAAAAATGAACGTACAGTATTTAAATTTTAGGTACCTCTTGTAATTTGTTTAGAGTTCTAACAACAATGTTATTTCAACACTTCGAAACCCAAACACTCTAGACACCCCTTTTATAAAAAAAATTAGAAACCCACAATAGAGCAAGATATATATATATATATGATAATGATAAAAGTTTTAATTTTCATGTAAACAAATTCGATAGATATTCAATCATGTATTGTTATGTTAATAGAAGTATTTGACTCAATCATCTTCATATATCGATCACCTATTATTTTGTAAGTCTTATAAATAGAAATATTTGATAGAAACATTTGATTGAATGATATATAGTATAAACGTTTTTTATACATTAACAATGCATCAAAATTAATCTTAGTGGTAAATACCTTGTGTTTATAGTCAAATGGAGCCATGGTGCTTTATTTCATTTTCTTTTGAAAAAAAAGATCTTGTGACAAAATCATTTCAAAATAGTTTATCACTGATTTTGAACCAGTTCAATCGTTCATTCAAAGCTTTGAAATGCTACGGGCTATTTGAATATTTGAAAAAACTAATTTAACATGGTACAAAATAAAATTAGTTACACTAAATTTCATAACAATAAATTAGTTTATAATTAAATCATGTTTGAATTGAAATTAACTTAAAAATTAAGTTAATCAGTTCTTCAAATTGTTGGGAAAAGATCATAAGGCAATATATATATATATATATATATATATATATATATATATATATAGATAAAATTTTTATTGATGTAACTTTAAGAAGATGTTCTATCATTGGATTAGAAGCTCACATCGTATAGATCAAGTTTGTAAAATTTCAAATTAATCTAAAATTATTTGGCATAGTTTTTATATACATCAAAATCAACGTAACGTAATATATATTTAAAATGAACAAAAATAAGAGCTACATGATTGTATTGATATTGATGTTCAATTTTGATAAAATTTGACACAAATAATCTTTATAATAGGTAATTGTAATTCAACAGTTGGATCGATAAAAAAATTATTTCATTGAAAGTCATAAGTGGTGTACCTTTGAGCAAAGTTATACCACTTATAACTTTCAATGAAATAACTTTTTTGTCTATCCAACGTTGAATTGCAATTACCTATCATAAAGTTACTTTATTGATGTTCAACTTTGATTAAAGTTGACACAAATGATCTCTATGATAAGTCATTGTAATTCAATAGTTGGATCCCCTTACATCTATTTTTAAGTAGAGTGCCATCAAAATGTATCAAATTCATTGGAATATCCTGAATCTAACTCCTCTTAAGTGAGTAGGTTTGTAAAATAAGAAAGTGATGTGTTATCTATTAAAAATAAAGTATATATTGAGTTCTAAAATTTCTCATGCATTGAAGCCAAGGTAATTGCATTGACCCCTTGAGATTTGTTGTTATTACAGCTACTTCCTTTAAGTTTTAAAAATTACATGTGACTCCCTTAACTTTTAAATGGAGATTATAGAATACTCTGTTATAGATAATATATAGATTGTCTCAAGGCTTATGGGCATGTGGCCTAGTCAAACTCTAAATAAGCTACTCCCACCGTTTCTTGTTAACGGCACAGTTTTTCACCACGACAATTAATATGGGGTGAATACTCGTGAAGTTGCAAAATTAGCTTCATGAATGAAGCTATTTGTTGGAAGAAGATGTCACTGACACTCATTATTTTAATTACCTAATTAACGATGCGTTTGTTTCAGATTTTGGAAAAAGTGATTATGAAAACTAAATTTTATATAAAATTGAAAATTAATTTTTTTTAGAAGCTGCTAATTTCAGCTTCTATAAAAAGCTTAAAACTAATTTTTTTGAAATTTTGATTATTTTTTAAAAATTATCCAATTATATGAAAAGTGATTTTTTGATGAAAAAAATGATTATTTGTCAAAATGATCACAAACAAACACACCCAATTTATATATAACTGAAAAAGCTGAAAACTGATTTTTTTTTTTTTCATAAGCTACTAATTTTAGCTTCTACAAAAAAATTGAAAATTGATTTTTTTGAAATTTCTATTATTTTTTTAAAAATTGTTCAAATATACAAAAAGTGACTTTTTTTGGGCAAAAAAGTGACTATTTGCCAAAATAATCACAAACAAATGCCACCCTAATTATGTTTTAATTACCATTTTATTTTGAAATTAAACTAAACATTTTCCTTCTTCCTCCCTTATCCCTCTTTCAGTGAAGGGTGGTTATCTCGTTGCAGTGGTCACCGGCACCTCATCGTCGGTGATCACCATTAACAAACTTGGACATGGTGCTCAAACAATTAGCCTCTCAATTTTGTCCCTTTTTCAGAAAATATATATATTTCATAATTTCAATCACACTAGTTAATGATGTTTTAAATCTTTAAACATTTTCTTCAAAGTCAATATGTGTGGGGCCCATTAACCACACATATCGTCATTTAATTGGTTTCATACTCTGTCTCTCTTTGAAACCAAATAAGTGTCATTTACACAAATGGCAGCATAAAGCTTCACTAGTGAAGCTTTTTGCACAGCTTCACACAAGTATGCACCTTAATAACGAATGAGGGGAGTACCTTACTCACCCAAGTTTTTTACATACCAAAAGGTGGACACTCACCTTTTCATTGCCTTGGGTATCTCATGTTGACCATTTTACTTTGTTTACCAATTAAAATCTCTTCGCTCTTTAATTTAGAGTTCAGGGTTGATGTTGGATTTTTATGTAATTGTATGGTACGGATTGTGTAGTGGGAGTTTAAAATTTTGCAAAACCCAAAACTAGATCCATGCTAATTGATTGCTTTGAAGGTAAGGTTCGAGTTATGTACTTGGGAGCGTGCTTTGCAGAACTAGATCTTCATGCTTGAACTGTAGGCACTGCTTAAGGAACGATTGCCCTCGATCAATGTCCATACACGAACGGCTGTTGAGTCCTAGTTATGTGCAATTCCAAACCGTGGGTTTAGGGTTTCATTCAATCCCATTTTTGGTTTCTGAAGTTGTGTCATGCACACAAACCGAAACTCTTTTCTCTTTTATTTATAGAGAAATACGAATCCTAACTAATTAGAAAAAGGAGACTCGGTTTAGAAAATATATCTTTCAGAATTTGAAAATAAATCTTCTTAAATCTAATTCTACAATATCCAATATATTTATCATTATATTTCAAATTTATATTATTTGATAATATAAAATAAAATCATGAATTATATATATTTCAAATTGCCCCATCCTCAGTCTTGACAGACTCTCTCACTCAAACCCTTTATTGATACTCGCCCCACATTGATGACCGCACAGTGTAAAATATCTCCATGGATGGTAACGACTCAGGACAGGTTCACTCTCTGCTTAGAGATCGACTACCCACACCTTATGTCCTTATCCAATACAGAGCCTCCTTCCCCTCTTCTTCTGACTAGTTCTCTACTAATGAGTCTCACCCGCCTCAAATTAAAACTCGAACAACACACAACCAATTATGATTTATTATTTTAAAATAATTTAAAAATAACTAAAATGTCATATTTGTCCCTTTCGAGATGGGCAATGGGTGCCATCCCTCTAAAACGTTTGTTAAGTTGAATATCAATAGATGTTTCTTGTGGGAATCCTTTCTTAAATTAGAGTGGAAATGGTGTAAACCTCTTGGAGCTAGGAGATGAAAACCTTAAAGCTCATAACTGCTTCCTAGTTAGTTCTTTGGTACCATCTAATTACAAATACCTCGCATTTTCTTTCTTTCATATGAACTTGCTAGAATGCTAGTCACTTTAAGATTATATTCCTCCACAGAGATCAAGACACTTAAATAATAGGTGGAGGATGTTAGCTTGGTACTATAAAGGGGTATATTTTTCATGTTGCATTGCCAATCCCAGCAAATCCAATATCACATAAATTTCGTCTTTTTCAGGGTGTGATCTATCGCTAGCAATAAATACATGAAGTTCTCGCCCAACTTCAATCCAGCTACACCCAGGAATCTTTCTTAGGCCCTTTTCTTTCATGAGTCCTCTTATATTTGATACTTCATCCCATCTTCCTACTGCTGCATACAGATTTGAAAGAGCCACATAATTACCTGAATTTTTTGGATCCAAATTCAGTAACCATTTTGCTATATGACTCGCGAGTCCAATCTCCTGGTTTTGTTCACAAGCCGCAAGCAAAGACCCTAATATATGTGCATCTGGATGGCTTGGCATTGTCAATATAATCCTAAGAGCTTCATCCAATTGACCATCATTAGCAAGAAGTTTAATTAAACAACCATAATGTTCCGCACTTGGCTTCATTTGGAGTTCAGAAACCATATATTTGAAAACCCCTAGGCCTTCCTTCACCAGTCTTGCATGGCAACATGCTGACAAAAGACTTGTAAGAGTTATGGGATCTGGTATCATCCCTTCTTTCTCCAATTGTTGAAGAAGAGCAAGGGCTTCTATAGCTTGACCATATGATGCATAAGCCGATATCATTGCATTGTAGACAGGCATTTGTTTTCTTGAACACATAGTGAAAACACACTCCGCATTATGCAGAGTTCCACATTTAGCATACATGTCCATTATAGAGGTTGTGATATGAGCAGAGAGAGACATGCCATGCCTCATTATATACCCATGAATTGCCTTTCCATATTTCAAAAATGCCATATTTGTGCATGGTGAGAGTGCAGAAGTTATGCTTATGCTATTAGGTCTGATTCCCGCTTCTTGCATTTGCCGGAAAACTAGAAGAGCTTCATAACCAAGGCCATTATGAGCCAGTCCAGATATAACAGTAGTCCATGTGATCACATTAGGCTTAACCCCTACGGAGCACATTTCTGAAAACATGTTTTGAGCCTCGATAACCTGACCATTTCGAAAGAAACTAAAGATCACAGAATTCCATGAAACGACATTAGGTGGGACGATCTCTTGCTGCATTTGAGAGAACAATTTTAAGGCCTCACCGCTCAGACCTAACTCTGCATAAGCAGCCAACATTGTATTCCAAACAACAATATCCTTCTTGACAACTGAGTCGAACACTCTTCTCGCACAATCCAATCTCCCACATTTTGCGTACACATCAATAATGCCGCTCAAGACAACCACATCAGAGTCAAAGTTGTTCTTAATGCAATATCCATGCCCCTCCATACCAAGTCCTAAATCTCTTGTATCCGCAGCAACAGTCAGCAAAGATGAGAGGGTCACTTGATCAAACCCCATGTTCTCTTCCCTCATCAGATAGCACATCTCAATTGCCTTCTCAAATTGCCCAGCTCTTACATAACTAGATATAATCAAATTCCAAGTCACCACATCTTTCACCACCATTTCCCCAAAAACTAGCTCAGTCTCATCAACCAAACCAACCCTGGAATACAAGTTCATAATGCTGCTACCCAAAACACCATCCAACTCAAACCCTCCCAAAACGGCAAGCGCATGCCCTTGCCTTCCTTCCTCAACAGCCCCCAGATCAGCGCACGCCGAAAGGAAACCGGCCAAAGCAACCGGAGTCAGCTCAACGCCCTCCAACAACATCTTCCGAAAGAGCTCAATTGCTTCCCAATTCATCCCATTCTGCGCATAAACCGCAATCATCGAGTTCCAAGAAACAACGTTCCTCTCAAGCATACCATCAAACACCTTCTCCGCATCCCCCAAAACCCCGCATTTCCCATACATATCAGCAAGACTAGTCGCAACAAAGACACACCCATCAAAACCCATCATCTTCACGAGGTACCCATGTAACCCTTTCCCAAACCCAACCCACCCAAGAACCCCGCAAGCCTTCAGGGCATTGGGTACAACGAAGTTATCCGGCAGGAACCCATTTTCCAACATCTCGACGTAACAGCGTAGAGCTTCATCAAAACGACCCGCCGTTCGGGAGTGCAGGCTAACGATGGCGGCCCAGGAGAACAAGTTGGGTTTTGGGAAGGTGCGGAAGAGAGTGTTGGCTTGATGGGAGGCACCGCATTTGGCGTAGAGAATAACCAGCTTCGTTTGGATGTAGTCGTTGTTGTAGTCGTTGTTTTTGATTAGTTGAGCGTGCAATTGAGCGAGGGAGTGGAGGGCTTCGTGGATTCCGCCGTGTTTGCAGAGTGAGGAGATGTGGTCGAAGCGAGACTTGTACGAGGAGTTGTTGTTGATTGAGGGGTTCATGGAAGTGACGTTGTTGGGAGGATTTGGGGGAATTTGGGGTTTGGAATGGGGGAGTTGTGGGAGGACGAGGGTGGTGGTGTAGTTGGGTATGCGGGGAAGACTAGCCATGGCCGTTTGCATGGAGGAGAGGAGACACACAGCGTATGAATTGGTAGTAGCAATCAAGATGTTACAGGGATGATTTAGCGGCTTCTCCCCTTCGGACTCGTGGGATTCAGATTTCTGTCCCCAGTTTTTCTATCTTTTTCTGTGTCACTATTTATATGTTAACAAATGTACTACTCCCTCTCTTTCAACTCATTCGTCCAAAAATTTGAAAAAAAAAAGTAAAATGAATATTAAAAAAAATAATGAATAATACAATGATAGAGTATCCTGTGCAAAATTATAGTGTATAAATTAATATATCCAAGCAAATTTTATAGGGTATAAAAAAAATACCTATAATTATATGATACAATTAAAGATTTTCATGCAGTTGTTATGTTGGATCCGGCAACTTCTAATATTTGTAAGATGAGGCTAAGTTAAGAAATGAAGACCCTTAGTTCAATTCTTATTCTTGTGTTAAATGTTTCGTTATTTAATGATATGTATTTTTAAAATTTAATTTGGAAGGTCAAGAATTAGAGATGTTAGTTTTTATGTTTTATGGATATGTTTTTCGCAAGAGATTTTTGAGATATGAACATAATAAGATATCAGATACACAAAAAGAAAAACATTTTCTTATTAACCTCTCTTTTTTCTGGGAAATGAGCCAAAGTTATTGACTATAAAACATTTAAACCTTGAATCAGAAATTCTATATTTTTGAGCTTTGCGCATGTGTATTCAAATTTTTTCATTTAAAAATTTTCAAAATCTTAATACATACCATGTTGTATTATAAAAAAAAGAAAGGGGGAAAATGTTTATACAAAGATATACTAATCACTTAAATTTACTTTTTCGAGAAAAAATTATGACAATTCAATTTTAGGTATATATATTTTTTTAGATGAATCAAGGGTATCCTTGTGTAGAGCTCACATATGTAGTTTTTACCTCTGGCAATGAAACCTTCTCCATACACACTATTAGGAATCGAACCCCTAACCAGATATTTAAAGAGTCCAGCTAACTATTGATTGTACTAAGTCTCATGGTTATTATATATATATATATTATAGCTATATTTATTAGATCCAAAAAAATTTATTTATTAGATTACATGGTTTAAGTTTTAGAAATCAATCTCATTTATTATTTAACTGATGAAAACTCTATGGATTTATTAATTACGTGAAAGAAACAAATAAGTAATTTTTAACATTAAATTTAAAACATTCTTAGAATTACAGGGTTATATATATCAAAGTTATTCAATGTATTTGTTATATTTGATATTTGAATCAATTAATTAATTACTCTACACGTTTATTTAGGGGCAAGAGATTTATCAATTTGTATGAACAAAAACAAGGAGTAAAATGCTACACAAATTTAATCGATCACTATTAAATTTAAATCTAAATTTTCAATTTTGTAATTACTATTTGTATATATTATTAAATTTGATAATTATTATCAATATAAATTATTAAATTCTTAAACATCAATAATAGATATAAAGAATAAAATTTATTAGTTAAATTTTTTAATCACAAAATTCTAAAATTATAGGACTATATGAATTACAACTATATTTGCCATTAGATAATATAATTTCAGGCTTTAATTTAGAAAGCAATATTATTTACTATTTAATTAATGAAAATTGAACGGATCTAGTGTGACGCAATTGATGAAGAATCTTAAAATACGTTTTCAACCATTCTTATAATTAGAAAATAATGTCAAAACTGAATCAATATATTTATCATATCAACCTACTTTGTATTTAAGATATATTATCCACCCATGCATCGCATGAGATAATTACATGGGATCATGTTTCTATATGTAATTGGGTCCTGATACTTTTTGATTTGTGTAAAACACTATATTTTATTAATATGTGTTAGTTTTTGGATTGAAAAACTATGTAATTGAAATGTTATTTTTCAGTACTGATTCATATACTTCTCAAAATGATCTTTTTTTTTTTTTGACACATGCATCTCATATGTCTTTTCCCGTCCAAAAACTATCATATGTTAACAAAATATCATAAATCATAATATATTCAAATCAAAAAGTATCAAGATCTATCTGCACGTTTATAAATTTGAATTTTTCTCTATTTAATATTGATACATTTTGTTGTTCAGAAATAAGTAAAGAGAAAAATCGACATATGCTTTTGCATATGTAATTTTTAATAATTACAACATTTTTCTTTTGAAATTTAATTATGAAAACAAAATAACAAACCCCACACAGTGCATGGGGTTTATTTCTAGTAATTTAGTATAATTCACTCTTTTTTTTTTTCTTTTTCGTCAGAGCATAATTCACTCTCAAGTTCACCTGATGTCGTGCGAATTCAAATTATGATGAGAGTAAAAAAATCCAGCATTACCAAGAAGCAACATTGCTAATCCAAATCAATGTAAATGGAAGTTGGTGCATCCTTCAATCTTGCAGAAGGCAAGTCAATAGAATCACTAAAACAGTAAAACAGCAACCCACTAGCAGAAATTACCATGCAACCATTTCCAATGTCTACAATCACACCCTAAATTTGTCCTTCATATAATGTCAATTGATAATATTTACACTAAATGTGGTCAATGAGGAACCACTTTTCCAAAACCAAATTAATTTAAGCGGGCGAACAGCCTCCGCCACTGCAATAGCCGGCGGCACCCCCCGCCACCTAATCCTACCCCTCACAAAAGTGTAGAAGGCCAATTTCACCTTTTGTGCCTAAGGTCCACGAAACGGATACTAGACATTTATATATATATATATATATATATATATAGAATTGTGCTAGCAATAATCATGACCACATTGAATCACCATAGCTGGCTTGGTCCACCACCATGTCCATGTCAAAAAAAGGCTTGACTTGTGAGTCCATAATCTTGGGGGGTGGGGACCCACTATTGGTTGGGCTATTGGGGCCAACACCAGGATTGGAAACGCAAGTGGTTTGGCGCACCCTAAGGTGGACCACCTCAGCCTGGGCTAGGGCCAGTTGGGTCTGTAGAACATCAATTTGGTGTTGAAGAGAAGAAATGGCACCTACACACCCATACACAGGGTCTCGAACTCTAGCGTTGGCCTCATACACCATGCTACTCACTGCATCCCTTCGTTGATGCATTGGTAGGTCCTGAACGCTTCACAATTCATTACATGCTTTCATGCTATAAAACAAATGAACAAGAGAAAAAGACAAGAAAATTGCACTGAAAAAAAATGTCGTGTTTGATTTGATTTGAAAAAAATCTTGGAAGATACGGGTTCACGTGGTGCAGTAAGAGAATGATAAAACCTTTTTTGATGATGCTAGAATGTGAAGGTCCAATGTTTAGTGCACAACAACTATTCTGAAATGTGATTCACAAATATAAGTTGGTTGATTATTATGTCGTGTTTGTTACAATTGATGGTGCTTCACCTTGACTTTGAATGCGAAAATCACGTTTACAAGCTCTCATTGGCTCACCCAAATGGCCAAATGTACCATGATAAAAGACAAGGTTACTAATTTTCAAAATCTCTAACGTGTCAAGCTGCTTTAAAATTTAAACTGTGTGCTGCATTATATTATGAAAAATCAGGTGCTTCGAGCACTTAGGTATTTCTTATTCGGTTTAATAAAGAAAATGCAACTGTTAATAACTCAACAAAGCAGTAGTAGTAATAATAATAATAATAATAATAATAATAATAATAATCCTGTCACAAACGCATTAATATGAAGAGTTGAAACCTGAGAATTAGTATATAAGTGCAGTTACTTTAATATTGTTTATAATAATTTTTTATTGTCAATATATAACTTTAGCAACATATTCATCAAATTTGATTTTCATATATTATTATTTCAATCTAATTAATAAAATTATAGATACTTAGTTTTTTTTCTTAATTCATTAAAAAATTACCAAGTTATTTTGTTGGTTATATATATACACATTAAAGTATTACCACTTTTTTTCTATAAAAATAAATCCCTATATTTTTCCTTCAATTATTTGCAATGGAGAGAACCTCGAGAGTTCAAAGCTCTTTATTTATTTACTTTGTTGTCGATAGCAGCAAGAGTTCAAAGTTCTAACAAACCAAAACACTCAGACAAAAGAGAGGACTAAGGAGTAAAGGGTGGTCTTTATTGAAATATGAAAAAATACAAAAGCAGACAAAGGGATGAGGATGTGTAGGGCATCGAATCTTCTTGCCCTTTCCAAAATTTTCAAGGGCTGCATAGAAAAAGCCACGTGGTTTGTGACACTGGCTTACATGAGAGAAATATTTGTTTATTTACTTGTAAAAATAAGATCACTGAGACTATGATCCCCTCCAATTTTGTTTTATTATTTGTCATTAACATATTTTAATCTGTTATTTAAAATCTATATGAAAACGCGTTATGGGTTCTGATATTAGTCTAAAATTATTAGCACTCCAATTTTTCAACTGCAAATTTCTTTGTCTTTTTCTTTTTTTTATGGGCAAATTCATTTCTTAAGTGTGTGTGTGTCCCCGCGCGCGCGCGCGCCAAGAGAACTTTACTCTTTTTGAAGAAGCGACATCAACGTTTGTACGAATTAACAGCCTCTAAAGGGAGCATATCTTAAAAAAGAAAAGAAAATAAACAGTCCCCGAATGATATTTTTGTTTGGGAGGAACATTGCAGAGGAATAGAAAAATTATTGTTAATGATTTCAATAAAATTGAAGAATTTATCTTCAAAATGTCTGAAATTTTTTTTTGAAGAATAATAAAAAAATTACTAGTATTTATATCATTAATAAATTTTAAGATTTATTGCCGACTGTTCGTAAATTCTCATGTGTTGAACCTTTTTAATAATTTTTGGCATATAAACGTTACCAAGTCAATAATAGTGCTGAATTTTCTAAGAGAAGTGTCACAAAAATAAATTTTTATCATTAAAATAAACTTTAAGTGACAATTTTTCTTTCCTTCTTCTACAACTATCTTAAACTGGGAAAATATTTTTTCTAACTTGTGGCATCGCTGAATAATTTTTTTTTTTTGGTAAAGTTGCTGAATAATTTTAGAGTAAATAACAAAAACTACCTTGAGATTTGCTCAAATGATACTCCACCTCATTCTTTTCTAAAATTAACACTCCACCCCATTCTTGAGAGAAAAAAAAAGAGAGAACAAATAAACAAAATAGAAAATAAAAACTAGTGAGAGAATAAATTTTATAAATGTAGCTTTAACTCGACATGTGTTTTAGATTAAATTAATTCTTATAAATTTAAAATCCTAAATTCCATATAATCAAATCTATAACTAGCTTAAAATAAAATAAAATATTCATTTATTTGAGTTGTTGTATAAAAACAATGCAAATATAACAAAAAAAAAGAAAATTGCTAAGTTAACCACCGATAAAACTAGCAAAGATAAATTAGTCTCTCAAAGAAAAAAAATACATTTGTGATCCTCATAATTAAAAGCGTAGGACAAATTTATTATTTTTAGTATTTACGTGGATTTATTTATTCTATTAGTATTTTTATTAGAGATCAATTTGAACAATTTTATAAACACTTAAGGATCAATTTGTCATGTAAATCCTTCAAAAATACTAAAGATAGGCAATAATTTATCTTTACTTTTCAATTATAATGCATACATATAATGCAGCAACTTAACTAATTTAATACTATTTTTAGTTAGGTATAGATTTAAGATATGAAATTTAGAATTAAAATTTTAATAGTTAATTTAATCTAAAAAAATGTCGAACTATAGTTATGGTTATAACATTTGTTCTTTTGCTAGTTTTTATCTTCTTTATTATTTATTCTTTATTTGTTTGATTACTATTACTATTATTATTATTATTATTATTTTGGGTAAAGAATGCAGTGAAGTGTTATTTGAGCATACTTCAAGGATAATCTTTATTATTTATTCATAATTTAACATAATGTGTGTACCATTGATCACGCTGCAACTACTCTATATGGTAATTTTATAAAGAAATCTAAAAAGTACAGGCATTGATATGAAGTTTGTGTGTTTCACAAGCTTAGACCCTCTTTTTGTGAGATATATTTAGGATTAGGACATAAATTATTTTGATTAAGAAGGAATAAAGATGAAAAGTCCAGTCGAAGATTCTTCAGTTGTATTATTTGAATTTATAGAACATGGTACAGAGTGTGCAGTTGGCCCAATATTCAATGTGCTATGAGTAGAAACAATATTTTTCTAAATCATAACCATTGACAAATGACAATCAAAAGTTGGCTCAATAAGACGTGTGGGGTAGTGACGTATCTTTGGGAGAAGAAGAAAAGAGTGGTTAAGGGAAGAAAGTGAGAACAAACCTGAAGCATCTTGTTGACATTGCTGGCACCAAACACCCTGTGCACATTTGCAAACTTCTGGGGCTCATCAGCTGGGAAATAAGGGGCAAAAACACAATCTTGGGCACACCTTCTCCTTAGAAGCTTGCATGCAGCACAAGGTGAGGCTGCACCTTGCTTCCTACCACCCCCTTCCTTCATATCAATCCTGCCTCCAGAACAAGGTCTTCTACTCTTTCTTGTGTAACAAATTAGGGAGGGGGATTAATAGCGAAATATAGTGTCACTATATAGAAGAGAATGGCTAATAACACATTAGAAAGATACCCAGTATGTATATGTGAGCTAGGAAGCTGGCAATAGCAATGCTAAATGCTAGCTAGATGGAAGAAGAAAAACACTTAGAAAGTGAATAAAAGTGAGAGAAAGAGAAGAAAAGAGTGAGGCATGTGGGGGAGGGAAGCAGTGGCCTGCATTATATGATTGTTAGTATAATTTATAATTTAGAAGGTTATATACGCCAAAATGGCAAAGTGCCGAAGAGCAAAAAAGGAGAAGGGCACGAGTACGGTACAACAGTGGTTCTACTACACATGTACATCTTATGTGGGGTCTCACTTTAGAAACGCCTTTAGATGATTGAGAAGGGCAAAAAGAGAATTTGATACCGGAAGAACCGTAGAAGGATTTTTCTTTTACCTAACAATGGTGGCCGTTGAATAAGAATTTATAAAATTAAGTCTTGAATGTGTGTGAATCTTAAATCCAGATAAATCCGACTTTTGTGTCATCTTTCTGAAAAAAAGAAGAAACATCCCTTTGTCGATCAAATGTAAGAATTTCTTTATGGAAAATATACATCTTTTATGACGTGACACTTTCGGGCGCCAAAGATTTTTTTAATCTCCCTTAAATTTTCTGTTTGCTATTTTCTGTATTTGCTGCTAGAGATACATTGAAAGAAAAATTATGTATTTGAAAGAAGATAATAAAATGAGAGAGATGAAAGAGTTTAATTTACATACAGTGTCACCGAATAGAAATTTAAAAAAATATCAAATTACATTAGATAACTCAATAATGGAAAGGCAGTTATTAAAAACAAAAAATCTTATGGTGATTATCATATAAACCACATGAGTTTTTTAGTAGTATATAAAGTTTTTGGTTTATCAAATAATTGTTATTTGATTTTTTGATTTGATAGATTTCAAAGATTTGAGTTAGCAAAATATGTGTCTCATTCTTAACCACAAATAACTAAAAAATATTGGTATTTTTTAATTTTATTTATAGGGTACCAAAGAAATTTCTAAGTTTTTCTTAAAATAGATAATGTATTAGTCTTCTTATAATTAATCAAATATTTAATGTTAACCATGGGGAATTGATTGTTTTGTAAGATTTTATCTTATACATTGTTATAACCGAAAAAAAAGTTGAGGTTGATTATCAAAAAAAATTTTGTTAGTAGGTCATTTATAAGCACTTCAAACCTTATACTAAAGCCAGTTTTTTCTCTCAATTTAATTTTTTCGAATAAAAAAAATTATTATAAAAAATTTGACATCAAACTTTAGAAGATACCCAAAAATTTAGGGTTTGTTAGGCATATTTTATATCTTATCAAGTAATTATAAAAATACTTATAAATCAATCATTAAAATTATTGAATTTCAAACGATATATATCAACATTAAATTCGCTATCATGCCATTCTAATGCATTCCGTTCTCATGCATGGTTCTTACGAAAATTTTACTAATAACGTGACCCTAGTTGTTGGGCTATTTGTACAATTCGTTTTCGATAGCAAATATGCTTGGAATCTGCAAGATGTGAGAGCAAGTCACATGGAAGCTTCTATATAATGTAGTTTACTAAGCAGATCGAGAGTCTTGATTAATAAAGTAGAGGTTATTTCCTTCCGCTTAATTTTTGCTTGGTATAGATTCTTGATCGCCAAGGGATCTTTTGTCTTATTCCTTTGGTGGTTAGGTAAGGTGAGTGTCGGGGCACTGGGAGAGAGCAAAATAGGGTTGAAGTTGGACAGCCAAAGCAACATATATGAAAAAGTGAAGTGTTTTTTAATCCTTCTTGCCTTGGATCCCATGTTTGGTGTACATAATCTATCACCTTTAAATTTTATATAGTCTTTTCTTAAAAGAAAAAAAATATTTTTCACCCTTAAATTTATATAGATATAAATGGATATCCCATCATTTTAAGTGTCGAGGCCAGTCTATATAATATATATATCTTTAATCCATTGATTTAATATTGGATATTTCCACTTTAATTTCTCACTCTAGCTACAACTTCATTCTAGATGAACTTTGGTTGTATATACAAACGGTATTGTTATTTAATTAATATGACTTTTTTAAAAAAAATGATAAAAATCCAAGTAGCAATAATATAAAAAGAATAAGCAATTAAAAATTTAAATAGGAAATATCAACACATGATTAGATGACAATTATATTGTCAATTTATAGAAATTAAATTTTAAAAAATAATAATTATATGAAATCATTAAGATTGAATTAGCAATGAGAGACTTGAATAGTATATATGAATCATAATAATTAAGTTTGAATCCCATTATTTTTAAAATTTTATATATAAAAAAATCATAAAAGATATACCAATTAACTTTTGTAACAATTACCATTTTTCTTTTATAGATTGAGTGCATAATTCTTATACTCTTTGTTACACCTACCCACATGCACAGAAGCACATGATAATGAGGTTGACCCATTTTCTTCTACTGTACACAATGTTAAGATTTTTATGTTTATGGACCAAAATAATTATAGTCAACTCCTGGGTCTACTAGCAGTTAGTCAATCACTATGCTTTTGGGACACCAACCATATTAGGCTTCCAGTGCCCTGATTAAGGGACATGCACCTACAAGTCCTTATATGGAATACTTTATTCTTTTCGATCTTCTAAGAAATAGATATATCTCAATGGCCACAAGGAGACGTGTGTTAAAATCGTGTATTCCTTCACCAGGAGACAGTAGATTTGGACAAAGCTTTTATATATAGAGAGAGACAATAGATTATATATATAAAATATAAGCAAACACCTAATCAAATTAGTTCTCCACAAAATATAGCCAGCATCAAATTATTTTTCTAAAACTTTTGGGTCAATTTAGTCTTTCAAAATTTTAAACAGGAATTAATTTATTCTTTCATGCATATTAAGATATCAATTTATCATTAAATTAATTAATGTTTTATACTATGAAAAGGAAAATTGATTGAAAAAAAATCTTAGAAACAATAATTTAATATTATACATATCTTTTAATGATCAATTTGAGCATATCATTTTTTATTAAGGTTATCTTAGTGAGTTTAGATTTTAGAGAGGAAAACCTCTCTAAAATAAAAAATCTAAGTTTATAAGCATACCTTAAGGGAATTATGTTTGGCCACGTGCCAAAAAATTATCCCAATTAAGTATTTATTATACTTTTGGTTTATAGATAATGGAGAAAGAAAAAGGAAATGAGGGTAAAAATAGATTCTTTTGTTACAGGAATCTAAGAATACCCACATAGGAATGAAAAACTCAAAGGGAAGTATTTTCCCCCTCAAAGCCCATTTTTTATTTCCTTCAAAAATGTTAAAATGAAAATAAATGTGAGGAAACTAAAAATATAACCTCTACACAATATGTGTGTGTGTGTGTATATATATATATATATGTGTGTGTGTGGCTTCATTCATAACTTGCAAAGAAGATTAATGACATTTCGATTTTCGTGTTACACAAATGAAAGTATGTTGAATCACATATAAGATGTTTAGCCACATTTTATAAATGTAATTAAATATTTAATATGGGGTACCTCACACTTTATTGATGTTTTCATTTTATTCGCTTATTAATCTCCTAAAGAAGAAAGAAGGTAATTTTATTTCATTATTTCTCTTTCCCTTCCAGCCATTTCAATTTAAGTTTGATTTGGTCTATTAAATGAAAAAATAGGTAAAATCCGATAAAACAGTACTAACTAGGATCATAAAATTTGAAATTTTAAACATATATACAATCACAGATCCAAAAAATTTAGATGGTGGGAAAAAAATTTAATTCATATGCTAACTAAATAATTTTACATGATTTTTACTTTAGTGTGAAGTCAAACTTAATAAAATAAACGGTCAAAATATACCATATACTTATAAATTTCTAAACAAGTTTTCAAATTTTAATTGGGGGCATATATACACCCTATAACAATGCATGTAGATCCGTCCCAAAATTTTAGAAAAAGAGAAGTTGTCGAAACCTAATACCATGACATTTTAGTAATTTAACAAAATTTAGTAATGCTTAAATATGATTTACTTAATAAGGCCACCTAGAAGGTTCTGTTTTGGTGGTCATATACATTTAAGATTAGCTATATGAGACTATTTTACAGCCTAATCTGAAAAAAATTAACAATGTTAATTAGGTTTTGGATTTGTAATTGTACGTCTACGTATTAAATACACTTAGAACAAATAAATAGGTCATGTAGTTCGAGGGTGGGCACCATAACATCAGTCATCAGGCCCCATTTCATGCATTGATGGTTACTCTCAATGGTAGCGGGTAATCAACATTGGCTAATGCTTGTTGACCAAATCTTCAGTAATAATATATTAATATTACTGAAGATTGGATTGGAAGTTGAAGTAAGTAGTGTGACACGAATATAATATAGAGAAACATTTTTTTAAAAATTGTGAAATAACAAGAGAACAATAATGTGATGCTTTTGTAGGAGGTTAGGCTGTTATTTGAAGCAACCTACCATCAATAATTAAGAGTGGCATTGAACGAATGGAATGATTGCAAGCATTGTGAGCTTTAAAGGGACCAAAAGGAATTCATAGGCAGGTGAGTTAGGTAAAGCAATGATTTCCCATTTCCCCTTTTCTTCCTCAAAGATCAAACTATTTGACAAACCCCTTCGTGCAGGACAATGTGATTGGGGAGTAATTTTGTGGTCAAGGGCAATGGGAGCAAGCAATGAAGATGCAGCACCTCTTCATTGTCTTGTAACCTCACAAGGTGGCCATTTGATGGTCAAAATGAAGAAGGCAGTGCTTCGAGACGGTTGGAGGGGAAAAAAACAGCTTTTCTTCTTTCGGTTGTTTGACTTGAGGCATGAGAAAAAACGAAACTTTGAAAACAGAAAAGCTATGTATCAAAGTCAAAGCAAACGGGACCCATTTGAGAAGATCATGAACCTTTTGTCCCCAAAATATACCTTATACCTTCCTCTATCCCAAATGCTTTGGCATCTCATTGTTTTGCCTTTTTTTTTTTTTTTGTGAAAAACGAGGGATGCATTGTGTGGGCATACAAGTAAGAGATCATTACAATAGTGATATCTCATAATTTGTTGCATGTTACATAACTAGAACTATTTGTCAAAATTTGACAAAACTTAAGGACAAATAGTTAAATAAAAGTAAAAAATAACATCATGTCATTCTTATAACAAAATATTATATGTTTAGAATTTTCCTTCATGATAATGGAAATAATCTTTCTTTTTTCCTCTTCTAGCCATTATGTTGAAGGATCACAAGTTAATTAGCGTAGAAAGCTAAAGTAGAAGCAAAACGTTTTTAGTGATGGTCATTGGTCAACCTTGGAATTAAGTGGTCCATAAAGAAACTTTGTGGCAGTGAACTAAGGATCATAAACGCGCCAATTGAGCTTTAACAAAAACAATTCGCAAGTCGTAAACCCGCGCTGTGAATCAAAGTTGAAACTCTCATTGCTTGGTTGCTACCTGGGGCTGGTTGAGACATCCCACGTTTCATTAGCCACTGAATGTTGAACATCATTGAATGTTGGTACCTTGTTATTTAAGGAAATACTAATTGGTCCAGTTTTCATTAGCCACTGCGCAAAAGTCATTAGTGATTTCTTTTTTAAGATTTTTTTATTCAAATCATCATCACCTAGTATAATCTTTAAGACTTTTATTTTCTCATAAATAATCTTTAGCATTTCTATAATCATGAGACGTGATATGATTGGTAGCTAACATTGTCTCTTAACCATAAGATGTGGGGTTTGACCCCAACCAATGAGAATGGAGTAATATTTCATGGTCAGCATTCTATCCAACATAGTGAGCTTGAGGGGATTAACTAATTCTGCTGGTGATGGATACCTCCTGCGCAACCAACCAAGCAAAAGAATCTTTAGCATTTCTGTCATGCGATAGGATTCCCTTGCATCTAGTTTAGGATAGAGCTATTAATAAGTCTAATGAAGCTCCTAAGCATCTGCATATTGGTGTTCAACTTCTCGTATGTGTGCTAAGACTCTTGTAAAACTACTAGTCTATTACCTAGCAGCGTGTCTGTATTGGTCCGGGTATGATGAGAGGAATTAGTTGTAGTAAAGCATGTAAAAAAGGAATTTAAAATTCAGATATATGGTGAGACAATTTGTAGCACCTATAATCATGACTCTGCCGAATCATAATTTTCTAAACGCACTTTATTGTCGTGCTCTTTCTTTGGATAGGTTGCGCGGCATGAAGGGATTCGTTGTTGATGGAAACATGGATTTGACTTTTGGGAAATCTATATTGCCAAGGAGAGATGATTTGTACTTATATTAAAAAAAGAAAGTGATCTCACATGATCAACAGTAAAGTGATCTCACACAATCACAGTAGGATAACAGCATTGATGAGCAGAAAAAACAAAAAAACGAAAAGGCAGACTTTTTTTTAGGTGTGACAATATTCAGCTCAACTCTTCTCTATTTCTGTAAATGATAATGATCTTCTGCATTGTTGATGTATAATAGTAAAGAAGTCAATGTTATTTTAAGAGAGATTAGTATAATAATTTTATAATCATAGAAAATTTATGAGTAAATTTTACAAATTCAAAGAAATGAGGATGAATTCCATTAAATCTCAAAAGATATTAGTATGATTTTTCCAAAGAATAATGAATACTAATAATTGAATTTTATGCCACAAGGAAAAATATTGTCTTTGTTAGAAATATACAACCCTGATTGATTACTGATTAGTAGTCCCTACTTTTAAAAAGAATTCATAGTTAGACCAGCAAGAGAATAAGAGCGGCAGGCCCCTCTTGCTTTCTTCTGGTATCTTTTAACTTGATGAAGCAAAGTGCAACAGATCGTTTCGGAAAGATTCCTATCGAAGAAAAATTAATTCACGAGTGAAATGATGATATGTTTATATAGTAGAAAAGCAGGGCGGGATTTACAATAGATAGGAATTATCAAGTGGTAAAGGCCGGCAGGTTTCTCTGCACATAAAAGGGGCAAATTGGTTGCCGTTCACAAAGTAATACAAAATGATTTTTTCTTTTTTTTGGTCTGAATACAAAATGATTTATCTTCACAATATTATAACGCAAGAGGGTCCCCACTATCCCTTTTTGCCAGGCCATTAACAAAACAAGAAAACAAAGCATGGCCAGCAAGTAAATCATGTTTTTGCAATCCAGGACTAGGAGGAATGGTGCAGATATGATTTAACAAATCCTCAAACAATGATAAACCGTGCAATACGTTCTATTCATCTTCTATCTATCTTGCCGTCCCCAGGATTCCACGAGATCCAGGGTGCAAAATGGATTTTTTGTTCACTAAGATGGTGGTTGGTAAAAGTCTCTGGATAGTGGAGACAGAGACAATAAAAAATGAAAATAGAGATATAAAAAACACAATATATATATATATATATATATATTATATTTAGTTATGGAATACAAAATATGATATATGTCTTTGTACTTTGTTTGGAAACATAGGGATAATACAACAAATATATAGTAATAGACAATGAACTGCCACTAGCTGGTTGTCGGACCATCATCTTCTATGAGGACACATTGAAAAATAACAAATACATATAAATGTATTATTGAAAGAAAAAATATTAAATTTTTGTCTCTGTCCCATTGTTCCCATTTTTTAGAGACACAAAAATACAGAAAATTTTTATTATGGAGACAGAAATACGGAGACATTGGAGACACAAACCTGCTTGCTAATAGAGACAGGAACAAAGAACACAAATTTTCTTTCCCGAGCTACAAAATACATAAAATCTCTATATCTCCAAAATGTGGGACAGTAAAGATAAAATATGGAGACAGAAATTTAATATTTTTTCTTCTAATAATACAAGGTATACATATTTTATATTTTCCTATAGATTCCACAACCATGGATAGTGTAGTGGTGATGTGGCTGCAGTTTGGCAGCTGATGATGGTCCGACAGGTACATAATATCTTTTATCATGTATTTATTATCTTGTCTCATATCCCCAAATAAAATACATATGTTTCATACTTTATAACCAAATACAGTACATAGACAATGTATTTTAAATCTTCATCTCTATTATTTTTACCGTCTCTATTTTCACTATCTTATGACAGTGACCAAACGTCATCTAAGCATGATACAATGGACCACAATTTGATGACATAACACTCCCTAGTACTTCTTTCCCGCTCTTGTACCCTCCCACCTGTATGCATTTTTTTTTTCCTCACTTACTTTTATCCCCATTTGATGCAATCCGCTAATAAGCTTTTTTTCTAAATTGTTCCTCCTTTTACTTTATCCATATGTTCTCTTACCAGTTTTCTCTTTTCCTCTCATTCAAGCTTTTTATTGATGAGTGTGAAATTAGTATAGTATTGTCAAAGAAGGCGATGCAGCTCCATGGCCTCTCTTTTCCTCTCTTACCCCTTTTGTGATGTTCTCTTACAGAGATACCCTTCCTTAACAACATCCATGGCCTCCACCTGATGCAGCTCCACCTTCTTTCTCCCTCATTTTCCTGTTCCTTGCGTTTCTCTTTACCACTTCAGATTCCAACCTTCTTCCCCTGACATGCCCCTTCCCAAGCCCTACCCCCAAAATTTCATCCAACACAGGATCGCCGTTAGTCGCGGCTGCATTGTGCATAGAGAGTCCTTCCCCTTGTTTTTGTTAACACTACATAGGGGCTTCTAGGGCTTCACATTTTTTCCCTTCATTGGTCGCCACCGTGTCGTGCCATGGTCAAGCGAGAAGCTGAAAGGAGGATAAGAGGATCAGTTCCGATGCCCGTTGCAAGACGGGACATCGCTTCTTTCTTGTGTCACCCCTGTTGCATGTTGTGGACTGGGTTACGACCGCTGGATCTCAATAGCCGTCCTGTGCTATTGCTATTGGTGACTTGCATCTCTGCCATCTCAATATGGTGTGTGCGACGAGCTGCCACAAGGAAGGAAGAATATGGAAGAGAAAGAAGCCCCACCCTGAGTTCGCCTTTGCTGCCACTGCTTGGTGCTCCGCCCACCACTTGATGTCATGTCGAGCTGTGATCTTTGCCCTAGTGTGCTGCAATTGCTACCGGAGGGGCACCCCTGTTTGGATGTGGAAGACAAAACAAATAAGGGACTTGTCTGCAAGGATAAAAAAATGAAGACACTAGCTACCGATTTTCAAAAAATAGCATGTCAATCCACTCTCACACCAACTCTCAAAACTAAAACATTTCAGCAACCCAATGCGGGTGCTCTATCATTAGTCCACAACTTGGGTGGATTAATGAATCCTTCACCGTTAAAGAACTAAGAAGTGCACAGACTTGTGAAGCAAAAAGATCAAGGAGGATAAAATAAAAGAAGAGAAACTGGGCTGCTCATGAAAATAGTAAACATTTAAATGAGAAAACTATGTTTACACTATAATGGAGCATTGTAGCCAATGAACAAAACACATCTTGCAATAGCCAGAGTAGGAGTACAAAACTGAGAGCAACCCTCAACTAAACCCAGAAGTACACAACCAATATAAAAACGCCCTATCTTCTGCAAGTTAGAGGACACTAATGTCCTGAGTTGAAAAGTTTTCCCTTTGCTCCAAGCCATGGCAGTAAATCCCATGCTCACAACTTTGATTTGACACTATAAATTAGTGTCCCGGGGACTATGAATAATCTCAGGCACAAATTTTGCTTTAATTGATCAAAGCTTAACGGGTCATTTTAAGTTGGTCCACCATGTGTTCTTGACCATTATATAGTCATTGAATTTTAACTACTAAATTACCAAATTGACATTATTTTATCTTTCAATTCTCACATCAAGCCGCTAACCCCTTTCTCTCTTCTTCTAACATTTTTTCTCTCTCAACCAAAAGAGATACAGCACCATCACTATTGTCTTCCATCAACACTCAAGTGCTGCACACCACCTGGAGCAATAGCCACACACTGTTACTGAACGCCTATAAATTTATTTGGGCTTTCATTAACTGAGATTGGGGGTTGGTTTTGTTGCTATTCATAAGCTCAGGAAAAAAAGCCAAAAATGGCCATGGGTTAATGTTTAAAGAACACGGCATTTGGGTGTTTTTGATTCAGCTTTTTGGAACTAGTTTCTGTTAATTTGGTCTTTATCAGAGTTTATTATTCGAGTCTGTTTGGATTTCATTCATGTATCTTTGCTCTAGCCCTCATTTGTTAAGGCTGTCTGCTCCCTCTGCTTCCCAGAACAAACGAAAATCCATCTTCATTGCCTCTACTGATGTCAGAACGTGGTGGAAGATGGTGGGGGTGGTAGAAGTGATGAAAATTAGAAGAGTAAGAGGGGGTAGTTAGGTCTTGTAGAAAATATATTTTTTAACTTTTAAAATTATTAATTTATTTTAAGTAATTATATTTTTAAATCTTAACCATCCAAATAAAATCTAATAATATATAAGAATCGACCATGAAATGTGGGTCGTGTTAAAATGACCCAAACTTAACTGTACCACTCTCAGATTATGATGGTTGACTCGTGTTAAATTGGTCCCTCATAACTTGACCATGTCATAGTCCACCTTTTTTAGCCATTAGATCAAGTTTAATGAAAACCAAAGGGGGAGATTAAACCCGCACCTAATATTGTTTTGAAATTAATAAGGATGACACAAAGTGTTATATTTTGCATATGAGCCCTCATCAGTTTTCGACCAAAAAGGTGGATGGGTACATTGGTGGTGGACCTCAGTCACGTTGCAGTTGGTTTCGTAGGAGCTCTAGCTAATGAAGGATGAAATTTATTTTAAATGATCTTCATAGTAAAAAGATGGAAGCTTCCTGATTTCCCATTTTCTTTTCTTTATTCACAATAGATTGAATAGTGCTCACCAATCCCCGAAGGAAGGAGCCAAGAACAAATACAATCACAGAATCCAAGCAAAAACAAAAGCAAAGGTGCCATTAGAGGCAAAACAAAAATAGAACCAAGCACCTAGATGTGATGCAAAAGCGAGGAATGAGAAGCAGAAGGGAAACACTAGGGGCAAGTCACATGAAAAAAGTGTCCATGTTTTGATGGCCCTTTAGCAATTCCTGGGGTTTTCTTTGTTTTTTTCCCTATTTTTTGCCTAACCTTGGGTTTTCTCAAGTCACAGAAACAACCTAGGAGGAGATTCAAGTTTGATGTTTGCAGAACGGAACATAAAGGAAAGATTTTTTCTGAAAAAAACATATTTACTAAAGGGGAAAGACGTCCGTATAGACTGACCATGGTAGTGCAATCACACTATCGAACGGACCTTCCTTCTCGAAGTCATTTAGATGAGGAACAGATCAGACAATGTGGAACATGTCCTTTTCACTCTGACTTCAATTGCAAATAATAATTAAAAAAAAAAAAAAGCAAGGACTCTAATTGCAATCTTACTTATATGGAAGCAGGGTCATTTTTATAATTTTCTTGATGGATCATGTAATGATCCAAACATATGAAGGACCATGTTAACACAACCCATGATTGGTTATCCATTTTGCATAGTTTTAACAGATTAAGGAGCTATCACGCACTCACAATTAACTGCATAAAGTTTTAAGCATCAACTTAGAAAGTCAGGCATGTGATTAAAAAAAAAAATAGTAAGTGAAAAAGATTATCCAGCCTCCAAAGCTGCATCCTCACTCATCAGATAATTATGATCATCTTAGCAAGTGTCAAATTGTTTTTTAACTAGAGGTCAAGAAGTCAGTTAAATAGTTAAATATCCAAATATCCTGTCCAGGCAACAACAATATTGAGTATCAGACATTGGCATGGCACCCCCAATGCACAACCACGTAAAGTTTAGAGGTGAAGACGACAGTAAGGCATCAACCTTGCTACAAGAGGAAGAAATTACATGAAATCATCCCCATTCCCAAATGCACAGCTTATAGCCTGTTTTCAAATGCCCTAATAGTTTTCAAAGAGTTCTCATCATCAGGCTTATAAACTGTCAAATATCTTTCTTCAACTAGTATTATTTCTTTTTTGTTCATCTTTTTCTTGACACAGCACTTGCTTTGCCAACCATAAAACTGTTTGCTTTGGGAGTTGGAGATCATGGTTTCAAATATTAGAATAAACCTTAAACCTTCCTACTCGCGTGGACAAGATACTATACTCTACCAGGAGAGAGCCTAGTCCACCGGGCCGCTCTTTACTATATTTGCTTTCCATGAGTAATTTTCTTTCCTTTTTTTTTTTTTGGGTGCACATTCCATGAGTTAGTGTTAAACAGGAACTCAAAGGATAAATGTTCTAACACCCCAATCCCAAAGAAGAAAAGTTTAATCTAACCTGGTTTTGCTAGATTGAGTCAAATTTGGAATAAGCAGTCAGAATAACTAGTCCTCAAACTCAACCACCAGTCTAGAATTCTAAGCCATGCCTTACTTATGCTACGGTAATTTCGATCCTTAATTAACTATCACATGAGCAATATACCCTTTTAATTTCCATTTCCTTTGCAAAATACATATACATAAGAAGCTCATATACTGTAATAATTAATTTGCAAAGAAATAACGGGACCAAGCTGGTTGAGTCATCAGGTGATGTAACGAGGAGGGAGCTCGCCTTTCTTGAGAAAAGAGAGAGAGTACTCGGCGGCATCGATGAGGTCAGCGATATTGTGCAAGGACCGCTCATCAGAACCCACCCAGAACATTGCACGCACCTCCGCTTTCTTCGCCAGTCTTGCGGCGAAGCTCAGCGACAACTTTGGGGAATTCAGGCTTCGCAATATCTGACGGTACAGTGACAGAACTCGCCCTTTGTTGTTAGCCAAATCCTCAGCCCTAGCCCATATCAAGCCAACTCTCGCCATTTCCGCTGCATCGAAATCACAGAGTCATAGCGCACAAGGAAAAGCAGATCCAAAGTGATTTCATGAATTCCGATTTGTAAACAAGCCCCCTATTATGAAGTTACGTTGAAATCTTCATTAAAAAGAAAAGAAAAGAAAGAAAGAAGAGAGAAAAAGGGGTAAATTAGATGTGTGGTAGTACCTTTGTGGAGAGCAGAGGGCGAGCCGGCGAGGCGAGGCGAGGCGAGGCGACGCGGAGAGAATCACCAACAGAGACTACTCTCCTGGCTTTAGGGGGTTTATTGGAATATTGGAATTGGAATGAAACGATGACGTTTCCTTACTGGTGCAAGCAATGTTAGAATTATTTAAAGGAATATTATTAGAAAAATAGTTTAATATTTATGTAACCAAGTTTTTACATTTTTATCCAATTAATTCATCTGATTTACATAAATTTTAAATAATATATGAGGTTTAACTATTTTTATTGTTGTGATGTACAAAATTTAATAACATTATAAAAAAATGTTACACTCTTAGAAAACTCCATATAAGCCCCCCCTTGAAAAATGAATCACAATAAAATAAAATACTTGTAGTATTTAATTCTAATGTTATTAATTAAATATCTTTATTCACTTATTTAATCACATCTTAATAATAATAGAATTATTTAGTTATTTTAATAATAATTTTAAAATCAGATGTGCAAAATATATAACTAATTGATGGAGAAATTTTACTTTTTTTCAGTAACACATCAAAGTTATATCAAAACTTATATGATATATTTTCCCTTGAAAATAGAACAAAGTGTTCATTATATTAAAATGATATGATATTATTGACATCTTGGAGTTTTATCACTATATTTCAACCCATTACCATTTATTTCTTCAAAAATTCTGGTTAAATTGTTCTGTCCACCTTCTCTTATGTAAAATTTTCACATGAATTTATTCAATATAATCTCTTATCATTAATTTGAATGGTCGACTCAAACCTGTCATATGATAAAAAAATTAAATAATAAAAAATAATACATAACAAGATTATATAAAATTTTAGCACAAGAGTATCGATTTCTCCACCTACACTGTAAATCCTAAACATATTTTGCAATATCCATTCTTGGAAAAAAAATACAACTTATTGAAAAAATGTTTGGATTTTGGATGTAAAATGGGTTCGTACCTGATACTGGAGACTAGATACAATAGAACACACAAACATTTCGGGAAATGATATTCATTCACGGAACATTTCCTTCCCGCTGTAATAGCTAAAGTAACACCCATTAAAAGAAAATCCAGTGTTGTTTCTGAATTGAATCACAAGGCAATAACTAGATAACTGGCTGCAAAACATGGACAAACATATCACCGATAATAGTTCTGGATATCCATGGCTTTGAAAAATATCAGACTGGTAAACAAGCCCCCTATCATGAAGTTACTTTGAAATCTTCATTAAAAAAAAAAAAAGAAAGAAGAGAGAAAAAGGGGTAAATTAGATGTGTGGTAGTACCTTTGTGGAGGGCAGAGGGCGAGGCGACGCGGAGAGAATCACCAACGGAGACTACTCTCCTGGTTTTAGGGGGTTTATTGGAATATTGGAATTGGAATGAAACGATGACGTTTCCCTACAGGTGCAAGCAATGTTAGAATTATTTAAAGGAATATTATTAGAAAAATAGTTTAATTTTTATTCATCCAATTAAATCATCTTATTTACATAACTTTTAAATAATATATAAGGTTTAACTATTTTTATTGATGTGATTATACAAAATTTAATGACATTATAAAAAAAATTTACACTTTTAGAAAACTCCATATAAGGCCTCCTTGAAATAGTTGTAGTATTTAATCCTAATGTTATTAATTAAATATCTTTATTCACTTATTAATCACATTTTAATAATAATAAAATTATTTAGTTATTGTAATAATAATTTTAAAATCAGATGTGCAATAATATATAACTAATTGATGGAGAAATTTTACTTTTTTCAGTAACACATCAAAGTTATACCAAAACTTATATGATATATTTGCCGTTGAAAATTAGAACAAAGTGTTCATTATAAGGTAAATATTAAAATGATATGATATTATTGGCATCTTGTGAATTTTATCACTCTATTTTAATCCTTTACCATTTATTTCTTCAAAGATCCTGGTAAATTTGTTCTGTCCTCCTACTCTTATGTTAAAATTTTACATAAATTTATTTAATGTCTCTTATCATTAATTTAAATAATCGGATTCAAACATGTCATATGACATAAAAAATTAAATAATAAAAAATAATACATGACAAAATTATATGAAATTTTAGTATAAGAGGATTGATTTCTCCGCCCACACTGTAAAATAAACCTCTTTTGCAATATCCATTCTTTAAAAAAGATTACAACTTACTGAAAAAATGTTTAGATTTTGGATGTAAAATAGGCTCATACTTGATACTGGAGATTTAATACAATAGAACACACAACCATTTCCGGAAGAGTTCCGTTATTTTGACGCACGTTTGTGACCCACGTATGCGACACATATGGCACTGTTCAATGAGCGTCCATTCCCCAGGGTGCGAGATTCGAGGTCCGATACCAAAAAACTAAGGTCCGGGACAAAAAATCCAGATTATGGGATGGTTTAAAGTGCGAGATTCGAGATCCGAGACCAAAAACCCCAAGTTATGGGGTGATTTAGGGTGTGAGATCCGAGATCCGGGACCAAAAACCTGAGGTTATGGAGTGATTTAGGGTGTGAGCTCCGAGGTCCGGGATAAAAAATCTAAGGTTCCGAACCATATTCATATTTCAGCCTACTATATTCTCTTCAATATGAGTATGCACATTATTAATCACTCATTCAATACCGTATGCGTCGCGTACTTGTGTCGTAACTGTGCGTCAACAAAACATTTCTCTTTCGGGAAATGATATTCATTCACGGAACATTTCCTTCCCGCTGTAATAGCTAAAGTAACACCCATTAAAAGAAAATCCAGTGTTGTTTCTGAATTGAATCACAAGGCAATAACTAGATAACTGGCTGCAAAACATGAACAAATGTATCACCTATAATAGTTCTGGATATCCATGGCTTTGAAAAATATCAGACTGGTAAATAATTAGGTTTGCATCTGGTCCAGCAACAAGAAAAAACAAAATTAAAAAAGGAAAAGAACAACTCAACCGGGAGCCGTAGCGTGCAACAACCGCCATGGAAGCAACAGTGGTGAGTCCAAGTCTGCGCACACACGCTCTGCGCCTTCCATGCACATTCAGCTACAACAGGTGCTACCTTCCCTCATCCTACTCCCATCGATTATCCTCAACTCTTCGTCTTCCTGCTCAACTTCCCACTTTCACTTCAAAGCCTTCGCGCTTCGCTCGTTTCCCTGCCTTGTCCAGCCAACGCTCTCAAAACTCGTCTCAAGATGGCCTCGCTGTTCTTCTCGAAGTCGACGGGTGATTCTTCTTCTCTTCGCTTCATTTTGCTCCTCCATTTCATGCTCTTCATTATTCTTCATATGCTTGTCGCATTCGACCTCGTTTGCTATCCTACTCATTGATTGCTTATTTTTGTTTGTTTGTTGTTATGTTAGGGTTCTTATGGATGCATACCGTGTTGGCAATCGACTATCATTCAATAAAGGTATATGAGAAATCGCGCCTTGCATAGTTGTGTGTGTATGTGTTTGGGGTTTGGGTTGATTTTTTGCTGGTGAGTGTAATTGTATTAACGTGGTTGTGAAACTCTTGTGGCGTGCAGCATTTGAAAAGCTCGGGCTTGATTGTGCAAATTGGACCGAACCTATCTATGCAGACCTTTTAAGGTGCGTTTGTTTTTCCTCTTTTTGTTGGATTATTTTTTTTGATAAGGTACGGGGCTTAACAGTCCACTTATTTGTTGGATTAGATAAAATTTAATTTTGATGAACTGGTAATGTAAAAAATTTCTACATTGTTATCTAATCATGGATTATCATATCGGCAAATGTAGTTGACTTTCACACTCACTATTTGAAAATTCATGCAAATGGAAGGATTTGATTGAATGACAGTGCATAATTATTTTTATACTGCCCAGTGTACCAAACCTAAATTCTATTTGTTTTCTCTTGCTCATTCATGTATGCGCCCGTGGTGGGTTTTGTATTCTAATGGAAACGGCAATTCTCCATGCAAATGAATTGGGTTTCCACTCAATTAAGTCTCTTTGGGCCATTAAATGTTGGAATGTCTTGACTCTTGGGTGCTGCAAATCAATGTGTATAAACCAATGTTGCTTGAAATGCTTGAAATCTATGTTCTACATTCTTTGCAGGAGAAGTGCAGGAGATGAAGAAAAGATGGTAATTCTGTATTTTAATAGAGTAAGTTGTTTATCTTCTGTCTGCATTAGGAACTGTTTTTCAACAAAAAAAGTGAGCTTATTGGTAACTTTCGGTAATTTTCTTCATTACAAACATTAGTTATGCTATATTCTGCCATCATTGTCTGTATCTAATATGCAGATTGGGTGGCCGACTTCATTACCCACAAATGAGAAGGGACTGTTCACAAAAAGTGTTTTGCAGGAAAAGGTATTGCACTTACATTGATCATGATGAATGGTATACAGCTAATACTTGATGCACTTTAAGAGTTTAAGTTTGGTATAATGAGGATGTTGTTTGATGAAGAACATATAATCTTCAGGAATCGTGGTTTAACTGTCCTGACTCCTGATTCCGGCCCTCATTTGTAATTCATAATACAAAAATACACAAAATATAGCTGGGAAAAGAATTCCACTTGGAGGGAGGGGAATCAAATTTTTTGGCAAAATATATTACCTTTGAATTTTACAGTGACTCTGCATTAATTGAAATGACATTGTTATTTATTAATGTGAGGAGAGTTCTTTCTTGATATTGAGTTCCTAAGGATTGAATTGTTATTGTATAGCCTAGTAAGCTTAAAATCCTTCCCCAAATGGTTTCTGATTTACTTATATTCAAGGTGTTCAGAACTTGTAGAGCATCCTATTAACTCTTCATCGTATTGGCAGGAAAAGGCGATGGCAGAGTTTGTGATGTCAAAAAATCTACCTTTACGACCTGGAGTTGAACAGTAAGTTACCTCACATTCTTAGATGATGGGTTGTGCATGTGTGTCTTAGATATGTGTTTTTCCTTATGAAGAGCTATCTTTCAATGGGAGCAATATTTTTGCCTTTGATAAGGAGAGCAATATGTACATTAAATAAGAAGGCATTCTCTATTGAGTTATTATAGTTAGTCATTCTAGATGGTGTAAAGCACATAATCTTCTTATAGGGATTTCTCTCTATCTCTTACATCTGCTGAGATACCAGAAAGCTTTACTTCATTGATGATTTTTTTTTTCCTTTTGTTTTCACTGTAAAGAGGATTTCTTGTTCTCTTATCATTTGGTATTCTTTTTCTCATCATCTTAATACAACTTTACTTCTATTTGAAAAATACGAGACATGTCATTATTTATCAGACACTTCTGGTTTTTCACCATTTTTTTCTTTGCCATGGCCTTTCTTTCTGGCAATTTAAATATTAATATAGATGATTTGTTAGTTGAGAGATTTGCTCTAGGCCCACGAGTATAGTTTTTTCAGGCATTTCCACTTTAGAATTTAATTTTTTTTGTTCAACTAATTATGAGTAAATTTGGTTTTCAACAGAATTGATGTGTTTCCACTAGGAGGTAAGGCTACTTGTGCAAATCCTTAGATGTGTACATCTTATGTGTACTTTCTTCATGAGATTTACTGTTGGTAGTTGGTAGTTGGTTTTCCATTCATTATTAGAAGGATTTCATGGGGAAGTTCTAGGTTCATTTTAGTTCTTGAAATTGTATGCATACTTCACTTTAGTCCTTAAAATTAAGAAACTAACAATTTACTCTTTAAAGTTGCAAAATGTGATTCAAATGAGTCTTTTTTGTGATTAAAGTTAGTCTCTATAAACATTATCATATGGACCAACTTAAATCACTTTTTGCAACCGCAAAAACTATATTTATAATTTTTAAATTTTAGGACTAAAGTAAAGCACGTATACAATTTCAAGGATCATAGTAAACTTTTGGTTGCTCTTCCTTGTTATTTTTGCCTTTTAATATTGAATTGTTTTCCAGTTACTTGTTTTACTTCTCTCAAAGATTCAAAACTTAAATGTTTCCCATGTACTTCATAAATTTAGGAACTTGAATAATTTGGGAACTTTTGTTTGTATCCCTTAACATAGGGTAATTGTCTCCAATGGCAGGTTTATTGATGATGCATATAATGAAGGAATTCCAGTTATTATATTAACTGCCTACAGTAAAAGTGGTGATAATATTGCGAGGTACTTGTAGTTAGTTCCAAAGCCTTACAATGGTACTAGTGTACATTATCTTGAGATATTCTCAATCACTCATAAACTTCCTTTAGGTGGTGGAAGGGATGAGGATGGGTTTGCTTGGTTTTTATTATTTGAAAGTTGAAACAAACTTGGAGCATCTGATTGATAATATTTGCATTACAGGTATAATAGGATTATTTTAAATCATGAAAATTGGCCTTATTTGTGGAATTCTTTAGTGGAAGTATGATGGTTATACATATGGATACGGCTTAAGCCACATAGTGATAACTTGGTATATCTACTACGAGTCTACGACCATTAACTAAACATGCCTGTGGTTAACTAATTGGTGGGCATGACAAATAGTCGAAGCCATACCTGGCCAATTCAATCACGGTCTTCTTGTCTATCCTCTAAATCAAGATATCCCATGCTTTTCTTTTGCTTATTTCACTTTTTTTTGCCTTTGGAATTATGGAAAATATTCTTTATTTGCAGATTGAAGTAAGTTTAGTAAAGATGCATAGTATTTGATTGCTCGTACAGATGTGAATAGCATTCTACTTTAATATAATGTATATCTTTTAGCTCCATAAAACTTCTGTTATTGAGGGGCCCTAAGGTTCACAATCTATTTGATGGTTGCTCTTTGCTTGTTTAGCCTCCACCTTTTCTTCTTTTGTTGTTTTCTTGACGAAAATGTGAGCAAACTAATATTTCCTTCCTCATTGCCTTGTGCTTATTAAAACTTTAGGACTGTGATGGAAAAGCTTGGTAATGACCGAAGCATAAAGGTAATCATTGTGGGGAATAAGGAGGTTGAGCAAAGTTTATATGGCCAATTAGTCTCAGGAAAGGTGATTGCTTCTGGTGTGGATGAAGAGCTTGCAAAGGAAGCCAAAAGAGCAGGTATGTACTTAGTTATCTCATGCATGTCTTTTTAGTGCGCAACATTGTTTCTCAGGTGCCTTTTTTGGCTAGTTTCTGCTGAGAAACAAAGGTTAGCAGAGGAGGTAGCATCCATGCTAAAGTTGAGTGTTGAGATTGATACCAGCTCATCTGAAAGGTTAGTTAATTTGTCTCCACTAGTTTTTGCAAAACATAAAATAAATTATCTTGGTCCCTCTTTATTTTATTTTATCTTTTGTGGACACTGTTAGTTAGGGATCTATACTTGGTCTTAGGAAAGAGAAACTTGAAAATCTATCGGAGTAGGACTTTGCTTCAGAAGGTACTGGGTTCACAAATGCAATTTTTGTAGGGGAATGGGAAGGAATCAAAGGAAAAATGAAGAAAAAGGATGGGGAGAAAATTGGGGGTTAAATAATGATTTTCCTTCCATATTTGGAAGTTTCAAATTTAAAGTTTGAAAATTTATATGGGAGAATTTTGGAGGATTACATCAAAATTTTTCATTTTCTTCCCTTTCTTTTATATAACTCCCAAATTGGAAGGTTTTCCCTGCTTTATTCCCTGTATATACCGTACCCTAAGGTTCCTAGTCTCCTAAAACCTATGCTTGCAGATAAGGGTAAGGTGCATGCTCATTTTATGCAAAATTCTGATTGAATTTGTTACATCTTCAGAACTCTTGCAAAAGATTTCTACAAGAGACGGCCTTTTCTATTAGCATGTGGCTACATTGAAAGTCATAAAGTCAAAATAAGGTTTTATCTGTTAGATGTGACATCAATAATATAAAACACAGAAGATTCATTTAGCAATTAGGCAAAAAAGTTAGAAGAAATAATTATCCAACTTATCTGATTGTGTATTATTCAAAAAATACTTACCTCGTTTCTATGTTCACTAATTTTGATTTCTCTAGTTGTAGGCTTTGGTAATTCCTTCATTTTTAAATTTTATGTTCTAGAATTTGTTTCACAATGCAGTTTGGGTTTGGTTCTAATTGTTCCAGACTTAACTTGCCTGGGTTATCTAAATCAAAGCCAACATTAAAGACCTATGGGAATGCAATTTATAGACAAAATATGTTATTTTTTGTCTAATAAAACTTATTTTTATATAAAAAATCCAAAACAGGGCAGTATTGACACCAATCAAATTTAAATGAAGAAGAAAAATAGTCATTCCTTCCTATAATGAGATGAATTATATGCCTTGTGTTGCATGAGATGATAATGCCCTAAGATTGTTGGTGACAAGTAACATTGGCTTGCCAAGGCAAATAACTTTAGACCATGGAACTGCAAATATGAAGGAATACCTTAGAAGTAATGGATGGAAAGTGTTTTGATAGTTGATACTTGATAGGCCCTTAACTAATGCATATATATTAGAAAGGTTAGGAGGGAGCAAATGGGCCACAATACCCACAATCTAGTGGCCTGCAGGGGTCTGAGATGACAGCAGGTGGGTGGAAGGAAGGATTCCAGGAAATGCATAAGATGGAATTGGTTGAGGCATGGAAGGCATCAATGATCATTCTAAACTGAGAGGCGGCCTAGGCCACTAGGAGGGCCAACACCTTGATTATCACCATCTTATTCTCATTGTTCTATTCATAGTCTTTTTTCCTGCATTCTATTCAGCTGTAACAGGGGCTTGCTTCTGAGTTTCTCATATTCAGTCAAATAAAGATACTAGTTTCTATTATCATTTACTTCAGATTTATGCAATCATCATGCTCTGTTCTATGTTTGATTTCCCCTTCATCTTGGATTTTTCATTCAATCCAAGAATTTTTGAATGACTAATAAAAGTAAGTTTCTCAAACTTTGATGGATTTGTTTAGGTATATTGAAACAGTATCTTTTTTAACCCCGCCAGAAAATGAGCTCATGAACATATATTAGCATTCGGTTGCTTATCAATTGTCAAATTAATGATTGATTTGAGTTAGTTACATTGTCAAATACTAATAGTGTGGTCGATTGTCATTTAATTTGTTGATCATCTGCCCAGTCTAGATAAGATTGTGGCTGCTCTACGCGCAGGAGCTGAGTATGCAGGGTTACCTGTCTGCAACTGTGTCCTTGTTGCAGGAAGCCAATCTGGAGTAGCTGGAGCTAATCAAGTGGGCATGCCATGCGTTGTTTTAAGGAGCAGGTGACTGCTTTATTATTGGGAATTCAATGAACGTGTGATACATGGGTTTTACACCATCACACTATTGCATGATCTCACTCAACGTGCCTTAACATCATTATAATGTCCTTGTTCTTTTTTTAGTATTAATGCAGGCTTAATTGATTGTTTCCTGCAGCTTGACATCTAGAGCTGAGTTCCCATTGGCAAATGCTACAATGGATGGGTTTGGAGGTCCAGATCTTACGGTTTCTAAATTACGCAATCTATGCAAGAAGAAACAGCCATAGGATTGAAAAGTAAGTTCTTAGCTACAATTCCATTTATTTAATAGAATATTAATTTACATGAATTGAGCTTGTGATTGTGCTGACAACTTTCCAATACAAATTTTCCTGTGCCAGAGTTCATGTCAATTTATCTTACCACCCAAGAAATTTGCAATAACCACAACTTAACCACACTTGCGAGTTTAAGATGGGTCTCTTCACAGACCATGTTTGCTGGTATGATGGAATATTCGCTTGATTTTTGGCACTTAGTTTAACAAATCCATATCTTAGGATGAGAGAGTAATGCATGTGGCTTTTGCTTGCATAATGCATGATATGTCATCCCTCTCAGCAGCATAAGGAAAGATAATTCCTATTTGTGGCTTTGGAGAAGCTGTAACTGCAGTTGCTGGGTAAATATTGTAACTATTAGTTCTTGTCTGATGTGATACTTTTAATCTGAATGGAACTGAGATGTTTCTTGCAAGATGTAGATACAAGATGATTATGTATTTGTTTTCTTTTAACATTAGAAGAGGCACCCTTGATGAATTAGAAATGTGTGCTGGGACAGAGATAGCGATCAAGTTGCTCTTGGTTGTTGACACTCGTCACGATAGTTATAAATTATAATTCTTACGTTATGAAAAAAATAAATAAATAAATTGCCATTCATAATTAAGTAGCTGTACTTTCGGTTTCTTGAGTGCCTTCTATCTATCAAGGTGCCTGTATCTGCGGTCTTCTGATCAGTAATTTGCCAATATTTAATAAATATTTCATTTTAATCTTAGCATAAACATATTTAATAGAATCTGCTTTAGGTAGGTGAAGGTTGAAATAGAGATCTTTAATTTCATTTCAAAAATAAAGAAATATATTAATAAGCCATAAAAAGTCAGAAAAGAAGTAAATAATGAAAACATGGTCTGTAACTTTGCGATTTATTCTCATAAGAATCTCTTGAATTGGTCCTCCAATAATTAGCTTGTTATCATGCTATACTATTTTCATAAGTTTTTCCGCCGAGTTCTTAAAAAATGCAAATAGCTCTTAAACCTGTCTTTTCATAGAACTACTTTAGTCCTTTACAACGATGAAACAAGTAGACAAAAACTTCAATAATTTCATTGGATTTTAACTCATGGATACACAATTTTTGTAATTTTAATTTTGAGAATTAATCTATTTAACATTTTAAAATGTAATTTGTTTTATTCTTAAATCATTTTTTTAAATGGCCTAGTTTAAAGGGAGCGACTATAACATCTTAAAAAAAATAAACTTCATGCAATATTTTATTTAATTTCATATATTGATTTTAAAAGTTAAACTGTCCGTATATATAGTAAAATTCTCTGCATAACTTCCAATTATAAAATGATTTACTATATTTTATAGTTAAAATTCATATTAATTTATAACTATCATAAACAATAATATAATTTGTAGTGAAAATTTATTCTATTTTCTAATAATTTACAACTATTTGAGCATTCATTAATATTTAGTTTTGAAATAGTTAGATAAAAACTTCAATAATTGCATTGAATTTTAATTCATGCCAACATAATTTTTTGTAATTTTAATTTTGAGAATTAATATATTAAATGAATTTGATTTTATTTTTGAATCAATTTTTCTTAAACAGCCAAGTTTTAAGGAAGTTACCATAACATCTTAAAAAAAGTAAATTTCATGCAATATTTTATTTAGTTTCATATATTAATTTTAAAACTTACAGTATAAATAGTAAAATTCACTACATATGCTTTTATTGCTCACACCAACTTGCAGTTATTGTATGAATTGCTATATTTTATAATAAAAATTCATTTTAATTTACAACTATCATAAATAATAATATAATTTGTAGCTAAAGCTTATTGTAATTTTTAATAATTTACAACTATATGAGTATTCATTAATCTTTATTTTTGAAACAATTAGATTAAAACTTCAATAATCACATTGAAATTTAACTCATGATGACATAATTTTTGTAATATTAATTTTGAGAATTAATCTTTTTATCATTTTAAAAATTAATTTGATTTTATTTTTAAATCAAACTTTTTAACTTTAAAATATTTAATCCATAGCCTAGTTTAATGGAATTGACTATACATCTTTTTAAAAAATTCATGCAATATATTTTATTTAGTTTCATATAAGATATTAATATTTTATCAGTTAATATTAATTTTAAAAGTTAAATTATAAATTATTACTTTAATGTGGTATATCATAAATACATTAACCATCTTAGAATTATTAAAAAATGAAAAAAATTATTTTTAAATCAAACAAATAAAATATTTTTACCGATAATTTTGTAAATTACATGTAGTACATTGTTTTATTTATTAGTTATATTTTATTTTACTATTTATTATTTAATATGACCATAAATATTTAAAAATTATTTCTAATATTTTTTCACTTAAATTAAATTTACTTTTGTTATTATGGTTTTTCATAAAACTTTACAATTTCTCAATTTAATTAATAATGATTGTGCTACTCAACAAACTTTTCTTCAAACTTGCTTAATTATATAAAATATAGTAAAATAAAAATAATTCCATATTATTACATATTAATATAATTACTAAAAAAATAAATGAAATCTCAAAAATTAAATAAATAATTATTATTTTGAATTAAAAATAGTTACATACTTTTAATCACTAATTGTCAGTGAAAAATTAAACTGCAATTTTTTGTTTAATAATTTAATTTATTTTTTATTTTTAAAGTAATCTTAATTCTTAAATTTTAAAAACATATTTGTTTTGTCTATATGTGCTTCCAAAAAATGAAAACATTGAAGACACATTTTTTTATATTAAAAAATTTCAAGAGTTTTAAAATACTTCTATATAAAGTTTAAAATAACATCATGCACTCATTTAAATGATATTATTAATTAAATTAATTATTACATATTCTATATAGTTGAAAGTCTAGCAAAACAATGTAAATTCTTAGGATATGATTGACAAAGCAATTGCTGATATATTGAACAAGAGTTTATGTACTACAATTTACAATACTTTGATAAATTTGATTGAATTTCTAGGCTATTACTTGCAACAGAAAAAAAAAAATGTCAATTATACTCTTCTTTAAGAGTATAAATTTGTCATTAAAAATATGTAATGAAATATGACTATTTTTTATACCAAATGAAATATGACTATTCTTTAAGAGCATAAATCAGTCAAATAAAGATACTAGTTTCTATTATCATTTACTTCAGATTTATGCAATCATCATGCTCTGTTCTATTTGATTTCCCCTTCATCTTGGATTTTTCGTTCAATCCAAGAATTTTTGAATGACTATTAAAAGTAAATTTCTCAAACTTTGATGGATTTGTTTAGGTATATTGAATTATATTTGTATGTCAACTCGGCTATTCTGGAACAATATATTTTTTAACCCCACCAGAAAATGAGCTCATGAACATATATTAGCATTTGGTTGCTTATCAACTGTCAAATTAATGGTTGATTTGGGTTATAGTTACATGGCCGATTGTCATTTAATTTGTTGATCATCTGTCCAGTCTAGATAAGATCGTAGCTGCTCTACGCGCAGGAACTGAATATGCAGGGTTACCCATCTGCAACTGTGTCCTTGTTGCAGGAAGCCAATCTGGAGTAGCTGGAGCTGATCGGGTAGGCATGCCATGTGTTAAGGAGCAGGTGACTGCTTTATTATTGGGAATTCAATGAACGTGTAATACATGGGTTTTACACAATTACACTATTGCATGAACTCACTCAACGTGCCTTAACATCATTATAATGTCCTTGTTCTTTTTTCAGTATTGGTGCATGCTTAATTGATTGTTTCCTGCAGCTTGACATCTAGAGCTGAGTTCCCATTGGCAAATGCTACAATGGATGCGTTTGGAGGTCCAGATCTAACAGTTTCTAAATTGCGCAATTTATGCAAGAAGAAACAACCATAGGATTGAAGAGTAAGTTCTTAGCGACGATTCCATTTATTTAATAGAATATTAATTTACATGAATCGAACTTGTGATTGTGCTGACAGAGTTCGTCTATCTTACCCAAGAAATTTGCAATAACCATAACATAACCACACTTGCTCTGGATTGGATTAGAAGCTTTCTTCTGGGAGGAAAAAGGAATGGGCCTCTAGATAAGGACAATAAGATGGGTCTCTTCACAGACCATGTCTGCTGGTATGATGGAATATTTGCTTTATGTTTGGCACTTCTTTTAACAAAACCATATCTTAGGATGGGACACTAATGCATGTGGCTTTTGCTTGCATAATGCATGATATGTCATCCCTGTCAGCAGCATAAGGAAAGATAACTCCTATTTGTGGCTTTGGAGAAGCTGCAACTGCAGTTGCTGGGTAAAAATATTGTAGCTATTACTTCTTGTCTGTTGTGATACTTTTAATCTGAATGGAACTGAGATGTGTCTTGCAGACTGTAGATACAAGATGATTATGTATTTGTTTTCTTTTAACATTAGAAGAGGCACCGATGAATTAGAAATGTGTCGCGCGACAGAGGTAGCGCTCAAGTTGCTCCTGGTTGTTGACACAAGTCACGACAGTTCTAAATTATAATTCTTTCATTATAAAAAAAAAAAATTGCCATTCATAATTAAGTAGCTGCACTTTCGGTTTCTTGAGTGCCTTCTATCTATCAACGTTCCCGTATCTGCGGTCTTCTAATCAAGTAATTTACCAATATTTAGTAAATATCTCATTTTAATCTTAGCATAAAAATATTTAATAGAATCTGCTTTAGGTACGTGAAGGTTAGATCTTTAATTTCATTTCAAATAAAAAGAAATATATTAATAAGCCACAAAAGGTCAGAAAAGAAGTAAATAATGAAAACATGGTCTGTAACTTTGCGATTTATTTTCATAAGAATAATAACTTGAATTAGTCCTCCAATAATTAGCTTGTTATCATGCTATACTATTTTCATAAGTTTTTCCTCGGAGTTCTTAAAAAATGCAAATAGTTCTTAAACCTGTCTTTTCATATAACTATTCTAGTCCTTTATAACGATGAAATTTATGTTTCATATACTTTTGGAATAGTACAATTTTAGTTCAAAATTCAAATAGGATAACTTATTCATGTTCTGCTCGGTGGGAGGAAATCAAATATCGGTGCGAGTAGGCACAGTCTACTGGTTAACTCAAGTGTTTCTAACTAATCGAAAACCGTGCTATGTACGGATCATACATAATTAAATTTTTTAAACTATATGTTCACAATTTGTAGTGTTATATTAACTCAGATTAAATTGTGTCTGGTAAATCAAAATTTGAAGATGTATTATTTAAATGTTTTTGTATGCCTATTTTAGGTATTCTGAAATAATTTGTACCTTTTACACAATTTTTATTTCTCGCCTCAAGATTAATATTGATTTATTTTTAACTTTCTATTCTTCTCTCAACAGGAAAATGTAACATTAAACAATGGTTTAATAAATAAAATTAGACTATATGAATAAAAAATGGGTTATAAAATTGGCCTTCTCTAAAACCTTGTTAAATATGAAGTCTTTTGTTACTATTGACATAACACAATTCATTTCACAATACATTTAATAAAAATACCTCAATGCATATGGCATAACAAACAACAGTTGCCTTATATTAAACTTTGGTATATCAACATTTGAACATATTGCATGATAACATTTCATTCCTATAGAATACAAATTGTACTATATGGCACCTTGGCTTAAAAACTACTTTTTAATGAAACATCTTCGATTACTAAATTTAATCCTAAATTCATGTTTTCGTCAAACACTATAGGATCCAACAATAATTGCTTTTTTACATGATATTCAAGATAATTTGCCTTAAATATGATTATATGAATAATTTTCAAGACCGAATCAGCTTGATGGTAATATACTTAAAATACTGAAAGTTGTAAGAGCGATATTTCTAATGTCTTATGATAACAATCCCATATTGATCATGAAAATCCGGTCATATATTTTCACTGAAGTCTATAGATTGTATAAATAATTTTATCTGGAGATACTTGGTTAAAGTTAGAAATTTTAAAATCATAAACTCAAAGATATTGACCATGATAATCATTTTAAAGATCAACATGTCTGTCATTCCAAGTAACTAAGTAACGTGACCAGTAATTTGCATTCTTTAACATCATATTTTCACTTCTTACAGTGTTATCTGGAGGATCAAATTACCTCGGACCCCGCTGTTAGAATAGGAAACACTCACCCAACTAAGCCTTGAAAACAGTGTGTTACATGGCAATTTCTAAAAAGCACATTCTAGGACCAACATTTCGAGTTTTCAACTCACAAGCAGCTTTTACAGAACAATATTATCACCCATCGGAATGGTGCCTGCTTCTGCAAGCTCATCTTTCTCTGCATCTTTGATTGTCTCCACTGTCTCTTGTTCTTCAGCTATAACAACCTACACAAAGACAATGCAATTTTGCCAAAAGATATATAACAACCCAGATGCAATTTTAGCTCAATTCATGTTGAAACCGTTTCAAGATAATCAGAATGTTTTGAGTGAGTTTCAATATACACATTGAATAATTAAAAAGAAACACACACATCCCGAATGCAACTTTTTGAAGGAACAATTCAGTTTTTTCAGTTCAATTCCTTTTGAAACTGTTTTCAACCAAAATGTGCAATTTGGGGTGAATCTCAACCATACCCATTTCAACTCATGCTTTTTTCAGTTCAACTCATCTTGAAAAATGTTTTAAGCAAACCAAATCCTGCAATTTGGGCAAATTGCGTTCATACCCATTCAATGTCACACCAAAGAAGCCCAATTTTCTGCAAAAAAACAACAAACAACACATCACAAGAAAAGTCATAAATGACTCTACATATTCTAATCTCAGCAGCATTATTCTCTGCATAACTTTTCATAGAGCCTAGTATTTTGACATTAAATTCAATAGCTTTGCTTGCAACTGCGAGATCAACATTACTTGTACTTCTAAATTTTTTTTTAATGTGGTAGCACCTGCAGGGTTTGTTTGGTCCAGATATATTTAGTTGGTGAAAGCCTAGTGTAGAAAGCTTTCCTGCTGAAACTACAAAAGCTAAAGAAAGGAAATACTATAAATTTGTGATCATATCATAGCTATTAAAACCAGACCTCAGTTGCAATCTACTATGATAATTGAAGCATGCATTCTTTAAACTCGTTCATTTAATGCATACTGAACTCAATACACATGGCTGTGCACAACTAAACCCCCTATAGACAATAAGTAAATAATTGAAATGAATAAGCTAGAGCTTAATTCCTATAGTGATAGGTCCATTTCTATATCTATAGTATGAAATATCATCATTAACCTAGAACAGTTTGAGATGACTATAAAAATAATAGGTAATTATCCTGTTATGTCTATCCTTTTCACATAGTCCAAGCATAATAGGTTAGAAATAGGCTCAGATAGTTTAGTCCACATATTCAGATTATTAGTAAACAAAAAGCAAAAGGCAATAAGTGAATGGTTGCAGATAAATTGCATCATTTATGACATTGAATTCAGTTCAGTTTTTTCCAACATCTTCATTTTCTGTAGGTTATTTTTAGTGTGAAAGAATGGCCTATCACCAATAAAATCAATTTGAGCATAATGGAAAAGCAAAACCTATGGAATGCACTCAATAGCAAGACTAATTTGTTACATAAGCTGTGGATAAACTCATCTAACCAATTTGTATTCATATTAATATGAAAACCAAAAACTTAATCAATCTATGAATTCATATAAACATATCTCATTATCTTAATGTATCAGCAGTTGATCTATGACAACTGCTCATTAGAAACAATGTAATTTCTCGTATATAATGAAACTAATATAACCTATATCTCCAACATGACAACATACTTGCATATATCAAAGAAGTCAAAATCGTCTTCATCTCTTTAGAAGGAAAGTTCAATGTGCATGAAGGTATTCAAACACAGCTCCCTAGACAAATAAATTAAAAAGAATATTTTATACACCATCAAGAAAATTTGCAGCAGGTGGAATAACAGAACAAAAGAGAAGGAATAACAGGTTAGTAAAGAACCTATATAAAATAAATCTGATCCTCTCAAATTTGTAAATTGAAAAGGCTTTATTATCATACAAGGGCCAATATAAAACAATATCAACCAACCAAACAATTTATTTTCATTTAACACCATTGCAAGTACCAATCATGCATAGATACACTTTAATTAACAATATGAAAAAAATATGCACTTTATATCAATATACCTTTGCTTGTAGGACTACCACTGTGTTTCATAAGGGCCTTCCCTAATAAAATCGAAATGAATATACACCAAGGAAACAGAAAGACAATATGAGAAAGGACCCAAAAGCAAAGAAAAACAAGAAAGGTAATCCCAAAGGCAAATTGAATCTTAAAAGCTCGATAATGATGAAAAGTAAATAATAACTATATGATCAACAATAGTAAATAAAGTGCAAAAACTCTTAAATGAATTAGGATAAAATAAACAATTCACCCTTGTTTACGATCAAATTAAAAGCATTCATAAACTAACATCAAGAAGCATAAGAAGCATGATTTGGCGCTAGCTATATCTACATTATCTGCTTCAAACTATACATAGGAAAAGGTCACAAAGTGTGTGAATCACATTCTTGACCATGGATAGTGGAAAAATATGTAACAGAAAATATGTAAAAGAATACAAATAAATATATTCCATTTGATGAACACAGGATTCACATATTTTTCCAGGCTGAAAGTTCTTGAACATAAGCCATAAAGAGTTGAAACACATAAAAAAAAATGCAGAAGAAACTCATTTTCCTGATCATATGTCGCCCTTCCAGTAAAATTCTTTTCCATTCATATAAATTCATGAAACATGACAGCTATCAACATGCCGACAAAATTCTTTTCCATTCATAGATGCATAATTTTTTTTAAAGAACATAATAAATAATAAAATGTAAGCCAAATGACTCAAGCTAAGCATGGCAGCTATCAATATCCATGCTATCACTCACCACTTATTTGTTCTAGTATGCTTACTTGGAACAAAAGAGGGATCTTTTCCACCATCCCTTTTAGAAGCTATCCTTCTTGAAGATAAAGCTTTTCTAACAGTGTAAGACACTATCTGTGATTTGCTATCTCAAATTTAGTAGAGTAAAGAAGACGAAAAACAGTTACCTAACAATGACCTAATAGAAGTTGAACTCATGACCTTGAATTCAGGTTGAAACATGTTATGTATGCTCCTGAGACAAAATGAAACAATTAAAGCACAACACATACAAACCAACATAACATCACCTACACAACAAAACGAACATTCCAACCAACATCTGTGAGCAATTATCTTAGCTACCATGAAAGCAACTCTCTTAAATTATACAAAAGAAAAAAGACACTCACCTTATACTAACTCGGCGTTTCACCAATTTTGAGAGTTGTGTCAATGATGAAGCACGGATACTGACATGGATACGGGACATGACACGGACATGAAGACACACGAAACTCAAAAAATTACAGGACACAGATATGGCATATATATATATATGCATATATATATATATATATATATGTATGTATTATTTTTTTAATTTTTTTGTATGATTTTTTTAGGCCTTTTTTTTTGTCTTAATTTTTTTTTATCTAATTAATTCTTCTTCTTTTTTTTGTGATCAACTGAAGAATTTTCAAAATAAAATAATCCAACAGCAGAGGTCCAACTAAATAGCTAGGGTTGATTTTAGGGTTATATTGGTATTAAAATTTTGAAAAATAAAAGTTAACCAACTTAGGTATGTCCACGGTGTGTCCAAGTCATATCCACAATGAATTAGAGTAATGCCCAGCCATGTCCAGTGCGTGTCCGAACTAAAAAAATTATTTTTTTAACTAAACGCATATGGGTGCGTGTCTAACACATGTCGTGTGGGTATCTGTGTCCATGCTTCTAAATAAATAAATAATCAGTTAAATGATAAAATAAAAAATAAAAAATAAAAAAAGAAATTTCCTTCTTCCTCGTCATTTTTGCCGTGCCAAGCAAAAATCATAGCATCGTGCTCACAAATGAAATCATAGTCCATCAAATCAAACACAAGAAAAAAAAAAATCAGCAACCCATTAGTGAAGAACTTCAAAAAAATCAAAACTTGCAATATGATTATAAAATGAAATTCAATTGAGTGTTAGAAAGCATAATAGAAAACTGAATCTCAGTCCAATAATAGAATTATTTATAACCAAACTGCATAAATATTCTAAGCACATGTGAACTTATCAGCGTACCTGAGTTGCCACTTTTTCAAGCCTTAGGGGATTGTTTAAACCATCTTCTGGTATATCATCAAAAGCAACAGTTATTGATGAGCCCTGTTAGTAATTGTATTAAAAGAATAAGTCAAAGCGATGTCAAATGCCAAGACCACTCATAGATAATAGCATGGGCAATTTTTTTTTTCATTTCACAAATTGAATCAATAAAAGGCTTAAGAGTTACCTTTAATCTATAAACCATACCTTGTCCAAGAGCAGGAGAACCTAAATCAGCCTTGCTGAGTTTTAAAACAACAACATTATGAGTACTATACTGCAAAAAGAAGACTTTATTACCTCCTGAAAGTATATCAACATGGATCGATTGCATAAGAAATAATTTAAAGAGGAAGAAACGCAAACAATGAAGTAATATAAAACTAAGTCACTAACTACTAAAAGGCATCATTTCATTAAATTTGAGTCAAAGATTTATCAATGACATGACGTTGATAAAAGAAGTTCAATCCTTTACCCTGTGCGTAGGAAGAACATCTCCTTTTGTATACTGGAATTCGATCAGGGATTTTCCCATAAGCCCTGTCGATATTTAGAATACAAGAGGGAAGAAGGATGCAATATAAGAATACCATATGAATTGAAGCTTCTTTACTCATCAGTCAAATCTTAAATAGCACAAGAAAACAAATTGTAAACTAAGTTAGTTTTTCGAAAATAAGATAAACATAAAGTTCCACTTCCTCTTTTATTTTCGATGAAATATACACAAAAGGGGATATAACAGCATAAAAATATAAATAAGTGATGAAGTGAAAAACAAGTAACCTGGATATCCACACACTTCAAGCTGAGGGTTGTGGAGTCCCTCTTGTGAGCAGTAGCCAAATTCCTGGATGATCCTATGGCTGTTCTGCTATGGCATGTGCGCGGCGCAAGCAGGAGTGGTGGTGATGTTGCCTGACAGCGACTCTGGTGGCGGGATGTCCGACAGCAGTTGTGCAAGGGCTAATCGGCGAGGTGGGGGGGTCGCAGCCAGAGGGTGGCCGCAGTGACGTTGCGGTCTGCTTCCCTTTTATTTCTGCTACTGGATCTATTTTTCCATGGCTATTGCTGGATGAACAATAGTGGTTTTATGGGTTCCTAGTGATGGGTTTAGGTGTTTTTGGTTTTGGGTTTTGATTTGAGGGTTTATTTGTGAGGGTTATGGGTTCCTAGTGATGGAGTTTGGGGCTAGGATAGGATGGTAATGATGATGACGATGGGATGGCGACCGGCGACCCACCAAGACCAGTGGCGCCATCGAGGAATGGTCATCGGTAAAAAGAGGCCGTCGGCGGAGTGGAGGCAAAGATGAGATAGTGGTCATAGTTGTGAGTTCAAGGGGTGCTTCATCTGCCATTTGCAGGAGAAGTAGAGGGAGAGAACGGTGAGGCTCACGTAATAGAATTGTTGAGAACCGTGGCCAGTTCTTGACTCATTGAATTTAACAATGAAGTTGTTTCATTTAGCATGTATGTAGGAGCACTCAGAAGACACATGTGAAATAAAATAAAAATACGAAAAAACCCCAATCAAGAATTGAGTGACGGATAAAAAATGAAGCACTTTGTGGAGAGAGAGAGAGAGATCTAGGGTGCATTTGGTTTGCTGTGTTCAGTTTTTAATTTTTAATTTTTGTGAAGGAAAAAATGAAAACCTTAGAATGTTTCCCTACATATAGCCTTTGGGGATTCCAACACTTGTTTGATTAAGTGTCAGGATTGAGTTGTTTAGGTATCAAATATATATATATCGGTATCACTTTAAGTAAAGTTATACTGCTTATAACTTTTAATGAAATAAATTTTTTGTCAATCCAACCATTAAATTATAATTGCTTATTATAAAGATCATTTGTGCCAAATTTCATAAAAATTAAACATCAATAGCAATGCAATCTTGTAGCTCTTATTTTTATTCATTTTAAGTATATATACTACCTTGATTTTGATGTCTATAAAAATTAAGTCAAACAATTTTAGATTTATTTGAAATTTTATAGAATTGATCTACACGATGTGAGCTTCTAATCAAACGGTGAATTTTGTAAAAAATTACACTAATAAAAAGTTATTCAGTGTGTAATATTTTCTTAAAGTTACACTGATGTAATTTGATCATAACCCTATATATATAGTAAAATGCACTGCATTCGCATTCATTACTCACACTAACTTCCAATTATTATATGATTTACTATATTTTATAATTAAAATTAATATAACTATCATATAATATAGTTTGCAGTAAAAATTTATTCTAATTTCTAATAATTTACAACTATATGAGTATTAATTAATCTTTATTTTCGAAACAACTAGAGAAAAACTTTATGTGATACCTTAGGTACATGTGTCAGTGACCAAGTGTCGTATGACACTAGGATCTCCTGGGATACACCGTTATTGTCGAGTCCTGAATTTCACTAAATTCGGATCCTACACCGCTTTGGGAGATTATATGATAGAGCCACATTCTTAGAACCAAAATGTAAGCTCTAGAACCCTCAGAAAGTCTAAGCTTTATTGTTTTGAATGACAACAAAATCAATTTAAAGAAAATATTTTGAAGAAAGACTAATGGCTGCCTTGAGTTTCTTGATTAAGCTTAACAAGTATTTCCAAAATGCATTACAAGGGCTTGAGTGTGAATAATTTTACTTTATATGTGGAAACATGTTTTATCTTATGGAAAGAGGATAAGCTTAAATGAAATGAATATTACATCGTGCAAAGTACGCTCACATGCATCAATGAATGAAGCATATCAAAACAGAAACAAGAAACCAAGAAAATGGTCTTCAAAAAGTAGCATGAGACTTAAGAAAGATTACTGATAATGAATATATTATACAAAAACTAAGATCAACGTGTTACTCAATCTACAATCATCACAATTGAAGATCATTCATCATCCTAAAGCTAAGATTGAAGATCTGAAGACTAACAAATCAACAAGGAGCTGAGAGTGCTCTTCAGAAATTTCAATTCACTAAAAAGGAGGGAAATTTTTTTAATTTTGAATTTCAAAATTAAAAGTCAAACCAAGTTTTAGACTGATACGTTATCTCTTCAGCCCCTTCGCTCTACTATCAAAGCCTATAGAAGAGGAAGTTCAGAAACCATGCTCAGAAAGTAGAAAAGTAGCTTCTGATGGACTTCAGAAACCTCAACTTATCAATGGCTTCTGTAATAAGGCTCTGAAACTAGACGAGTAACTCTTCTAGATTATGTTTCTAATACACAAGCTGATGATCAACACGTGTCACTTGGACACCAGATCAAAGGCAATGATCACAAAGGGAGACCATCTGTAAATAGAAATGATTGAGCTTTCAAGAAGAAAAGATATCCAAGAGCCAAAACGCTAGAAAATCTTTTCCTTAACTTTTTTGTGAAGTCTAATTTTTTGAGTTCCTTTGTTCATTAAAATCTTCTTTCTAAGTTCCTAGATTGTTCACACATTCTTCTTAGGAACAATCAGTAGAAAGAAGTCACTCAAGTTATTTTAGAATTATCACTTATATACACATGTAAAGAAGCTTAAGTATAAGTTTGTTTGAACTGTAAACCAAACACTAAACCTCTGTATCCTTGATCCAGTAGTGATCGACGTGAAATAGCTTGAAGAGGCTACGACAAAACTACTTGTTATGTGACAATAGATGTTGTCTATTGTCACTGGTAAGAGCTTGGAAAGGCTATTATAAAGACTATCCAGTTTTTCATTTTCTCGGGTTGAGGAAGATTAGTGAAACTCAGTGATTACTAAGAACTGGATGTAGGCAACTATTGGTCGAATCAATATAAAACTCTTGTCCAGTATCTTCTAATCATTCATCTTTTTATTTTCAGTGTTTACATTGCATAAAACATCTCTGGTATTATCTATCATTTTAATTTATTTACTGTAATCACTTAATTCAGAAGGTTACTTTCTGAATAATTTAACATTATTTTCACTGCACTTCAAGCTCCAAGCTTGATAGTTTTTGTTTCAAAGTTTCAGTTCCAAAAGGTTCGAAAAGAAAAGCATAATTCAATTCCCCTTCTCGTGCGCTTTCTTATCTACAAATAGCATCAGAACTTGGTCTTTAAGGGGTTAAGCATTCTAATGACTGCAAAGGACAAACATCTAAAGAAAAATGGCACAAAACATTCATATAGCAGAAGGACACTCAATCAACAGATCACCATTCTTTGATAAAGGAGACTATGCCTATTGGAGAGATTTTATGGCGCTGTTCATAAAATATACAAGTCTTGATTTGTGGAAAATAATCCAAGAAGGTGACTATGTTCCAACCAAAGAGGTTCCTGGAACATATGGTGCATCTTTCACATCAAAAGAAGTTCCCAAAAGCAGATGGATAGAGCAACATAAGGACATGGTTCAACTAAATTCCAAAGCTAAGTATCTGCTCACCTGTACACTAAGCAAAGTTGAATATGACAAAATTATTGTTTGTGATACAGCAAAGGAAATATGGGACAGACTGCTCATGCTGCACGAAGGAATTGATCAAGTTAAGAAGACAAATATCAGCATGCTAGTCCATCAATATGAAATGTTCAAAATAACAGATCAAGAGAGTATCGATGATATGACCACAAGATTTATACATATCATAAACTAAATAAAAGATCTCGGCAAAAGATATTCTAACTCTGAGTTAGTTAGAAAAATCTTAAGAAGTCTCCCTGCAAAATGGCTGTCCAAAATAACAGCCATTACTGAAGCTAAAGGCCTTAAAACTCTAGGCTTGGATGCACTTATTGGGTCTCTCAAAACCCATGAGGTGGCAGAAATGCATGGTGAATCCATGAGAAAGAACAAGTTCATTGCCTTAAAGTATCCCATCAGAAGTCAAGTAAAGGGAAAGCAATGAAAATTGCTGAAACCTCTGATGACGAGGACGAATCTGATGATGTAGATGAGATCTCCATGCTAGTAAGGAATATGTCAAGAGCTTGGAAAGGCAAGCTGAAACGAAGAAGAGACATCAACCTAAAAAAGGATAAGAAAAGCAAAGTGAAGCTAGAAAGCATTATTTGCTTTAATTGTGGAGCGAAAGGTCACTTCAAACCTGTTTGTCCCAAATTGAAGGGTCTACAGAAGAAGTTCTCCAACAAGACAAAAGGAATGCTGGCAATATGGAGTGACTCCGATGAAGAAAAGGAAGGAGCAGAAAGCCTAGAGGAACAAGAAGACATAGCCAACCTTTGCTTTATGGCCGACTATGATTCAGAGGATGAAGTTAAGGTAAATAACTTTGACTCAAATCTCTCTTATGATGAATTAATGGCATTATATGAAAAACTACTTGACCATTCTCAAACTATTTCCTCTCATTACCTTTATCTAAATAGAAAGCATCAAAATGATTTAGAACTTCAATTGGCTAGTTCGAAAGTTGAAAAACTAAGAAGTAAGAAAGAGGAATTGAAAAAGGGAAATGAAGATTCAAATAATGAACTCAACACCTTCAAAATTGAAGTCTCTAAAGAGAATGAGAAAAATAAGAAAATTATTTCTAAACTAGAGAAAACTGTCAAACTTCTAAAACCTGACCTAGAAAAATGGTAAATGGCTCAAAAAATCTTGAACTAATGCTTGGTGGACAGAGTCCATACTTTAAAAAAATTGAGTTAGGATATGAAGAAGTGGAAAATGAAAAAGGAAAGGCAATTTAGCTAAGAAAAGTGAGAAACAAAGTCTCTTGCACTGTCTGTTATAAGAAGGGACATCCACCTGGCAAGTGCTTCATGAAAAGAAGTAAGTCAAATGGGTTGGAAAACCCTTTCTTTACACTACTAACCCAAAAGGACCCAAGAAAGTCTAGGTACCTAAATTTAAAAATGTGTTTATTACAGGTGTGCCTAAGAACACATATGGAATCTGATAACAAGTGGTACATGGTTAGTGACTGCTCCAGACACATATCCGGATCCGAAAAATGGTTCAAGAATTTCAGGCCAAAGAATTCAGGATCAGTAAAATTCACTGATGGAGGAAAAGCAAAAGTCACAAGTATTTGAAATGTTGGTAAAGATGATTCTCACCAAATCTCTGATGTATTGTTTGTTGATGGTCTGGCTCATGATTTGTCATGCATAAGCCAGTACTGTGATCAAGGTTTTAATGTTATTTATAATGCTCATGCTTGTAAAATAGTTAATCCCATCACAAGACAAGTTATATTATCTGGCAAAAGGCATGATAACATGTATGTGTTATTCTTGGATGATTTTTAGGATCAAGATGTAAAATATCTAGCATTCTTCACGAATGAAAAGTGGTTATAGCACAAGAAGTTTGGACATGCTCATATGATGCTTATCTCTGAGCTATCTCAAAAAGAGCCTGTTAAAGGACTACAAAAAATCAGATTTGACAAGCATTCAACCTGTGATTTCTATGAGAAAGGTAAGCAAACCAAAGCTTCTTTCCATAATAAACATGTGGTGTCAACCACTAAACCACTGAAACTATTACATATGGATCTCTTTGGTCCAACCCAGACTGCTATCCTTGCCGAAAAAATATATCATCTTGTCATTGTCGGTGTCTTTACCAAATTTACATGGGTGATCTTCCTAGCCTCTAAGGATGAGGTAATTGAAAGATTCAAAGTTTTTACAAAATGTATTTTTACTGAAAAGAATTCACAAATTGTCTCCATCAGATCTTATCATGGAGGAGAATTTGAAAATCATATATTTAATGAGTTTTGTGAAAAAACATGACATTCTTCATGAGTTTTCTGCACTTAGAACTCCCCAATAAAATGATATTGTTGAAAGGAAAAATAGAAGCTTACAAGAGGTGGCTAGAACAATGATTTTAGAAAGTAGCTTATCAAAAGGTTTATGGGCAAAGGCTATTAACACCTCTTGTTACATGCAAAATCAAATCTTTCTAAGACCAATCCTCAAAAAGACCCCCTATGAGCTATGGAAGGTTAGAAAGCCCAATATTTCATATTTTCACATATTTGATTCATTATGCTTTATACTTAATAACAGGGGCAAACTTACAAATTTTGATCCTAAATCCAATGATGGCATTTTCCTTGGATATTCTTCTGTCTCTAAAGCTTACAAGGTATACAACAAAAGAACACTATGCATTAAAGAGACAATTCATATCAAGTTCAAGGAGTTCAGAAAAGACTTTGAAGATGATCTGGAAGAAGCTATTGAAAGATTGAGCCTTAAAGAAGTCTTAGAAAAGAAGCAAATGAAAGCCTTATCATCAGATAGTAGACTCTATAATTCAAATTCTTCATAAAGTATGCTCAAAACACAAATGCCATTAGAAAGTAATTAAGCATGAAAAAGACCAACCTGAAGATGAAATAGAAGCTATAGGATATCATAAGTACAGAAACTATAAAGGAGTTTCCGATCTTAAAGCAGTTTCACATAATAGAGTTATTGGAGACATTTTTAAGGGATTGAAAACTCAACCATCCCTAAGAAATACGTCAAATTGTGCTTTCATCTCCACTATTGAACCTACATGCATTATAGAAGTTTTGAGTGATCAAGGTTGGGTGGAGGCCATGCAAGAAAAACTGGATCAATTTAAGAAAAGCAAAGTCTAGACTCTTGTAAACAAACCAGCGAAAAAATCATTATCGGGATAAAATAGGTGTTTAGGAACAAATTGGATGCAGTAGGTAGAGTTGCCAGGACTAAAGCAAGATTGGTTGCACGGGGTTATAATCAACAAGAGGGAATTGATTATGATGAGACCTTTGCACCAGAAGCTAGGCTAGAAGTCATAAGAATGGTACTTGCTTTTGCTGCCTTCAAGGGATTCACTCTTTACTAGATAGATGTTAAGTCTATCTTACTAAATGGTTTCCTCTCTGAGGAAGTATTTGTGAAGCAATCTCTGGGTTTTGAAAGTGAAGACCTTCCCAACCATGTCTTCAAGCTAATAAAGGCTCTCTACAACTTGAAACAAGCTCCTCGAGCATGGTATGAAAGATTGAGCAGCTTTTTGTTGAAGAATGGGTTCAAGAGAGGTAATGTTAACACAACTCTATTTACTCTTGAGTTAAACAATCACTTTCTGATAGTGTAAATATATGTTGATGACATTATATTTAGTGTCTCTGATCATTCTCTTTGTGAAAAATTTTCAAAACTAATGCAGAGTGAGTTTGAAATGAGCATGATGGGTGAACCCAAATTTTTTCTTGGTTTGCAAATAAAACAACAAAAGGATGGAACAATGATCCATCAAGAAAAATAAACAAAAGAACTTTTGAAAAAGTTTCACATGGATCAAGCAAAACCAATTAGTACTCCCATGCATCCATCTCAAATCATTAATACTGATGAGAATGGTGAAAAAATTTCAGAAATAATTACAAAGGAATGATTGGGTCACTGTTGTATCTTGCAACTAGTAGACCACATATTCAATTAACTGTGGGGATTTGTGCTAGATTTCAATTAAACCCAAAGTAATCACACTTAAATGTTGTCAAGAGAATCTTCAAATCTTTATTAGGTACTACTAATCTCGGCTTATGGTATGAGAAAGGTACATCTTATGAGATTGTAGGTTACTATGATGTTGACTTCGCAGGAGATAGAGTAAAAAGAAAGAGCACTGGTGGTTGTTGCTACTTCTTGGGAAATAACTTGATCACTTGGTCATGTAAAAAGCAAAATATCATTGCTCTCTCTACTGCAGAAGTAGAATATTTATCAGTTGCAAACTGCTATACTCAGATACTATGGATCAGAAATCAGGTAGAAGATTATCACCTGAGGTATTCCAAAATTCTTATCTTCTGTGATAACACTAGCAATATAAATCTTGCAAGGAGTCCTATTCAGCACTCTAGATCCAAGCATGTTGATATAAAGCATAATTTCATTAGAGATCATGTTCAAAAAGGAATTATTGGATTAATATTTATAAACACCGAAGACCAAGTGTTTGACATATTCACTAAATCATTAGCTAAAGATCGTTTTTGTACTTTGAAAAATCTTTTAAACTTAAAAGTCCTTTTAATCTGCATAAAACATTCACATACATAAACTTCTCTGGGTATTCTACCTTCACAACTCCTAGCTGAAGCCAAAAGAGACGCAAAAAGTAGATATCAAAACTCATAAAGTAACATTATTAGAAAGAGTCATAACTTTTGAAGTTATAGTTGCAAATCCTGAAGATGATTATACAAATAGTGGGAAAAGTGAACTAAATTTCAAATAACGAAAAAGACATTCTCACTCTTCCATGATCCTATAAGAAATATCAAAATTTGAAGCATATTCAAGGAATAGAACAGAAAATTAAACTACTTCTCTTATGGCTTAGATCATTTTAGGAATCAACTCCTGTACACATCAATGCTACTTTATCCTATCAGCCATCATCTGTTTAGCAACTGAAGCTTTCTAAAACTCTGATTATGCCTAAAAGCAATGTTGTATCAACATCCGCCTCAACGAGCTCAAAACTTAGGTACGAAGACAATAGGCACTTCTAATCATGTTTTTTTAGAAATAATAGGGCTAGTGATGTTGTTCCCAACTTCCAGCATATTTTTTTTTTCTGCTGATGTGAAAAGGGGGCGAACAGGGACGAAAATCTTGTGCTGAGAAAGACATGAGGAGTAAATTGAGGGGGAGCTACTCAAGAAAATTTTAATTCTTCAAATTCTTTTTAAGCATCTGCATATCATATCATATATTTATTGTTACTGATGTATGTCAAAACATGTTGTGTTTACTGCTGTAACTCATTTCGAACTGATTCCTGTTTAAGCATCAGAAACTACATGAGCATTATTTGGGTTTTGCATGACATGCTCAAAAAGGTTTATCATATATACATCTTCGAGCATCAGTTTAAAAAGGGACTAGGAAAAGAATGTGTTGAATAAGAACTATAATAAAAGAAATTACTTGTTTATCATTTATTCAAGCACATCTAAATTTTAGAAAGTCTTCTTTTATAACACAAGAATCAAGTTGTTGGTACAATTGAACCCAAACGATGAAATCAACTTTGGTATCTTTGTGATACAATTTCAAGAAGCACTGTGATTTAAATCAGAAAACATCATCATAAACCAATCAACTTTGGTATCTTTGTGATACAATTTCAAGAAGCTAACTCGAGGCTTCAAAATTTCTTGAATACATCCAATCATGCCTTCAGATAAGAACTTACTAAAATTTCGAGTTTGTGATGTGTTGAAAGAACATGTGGTTATTTAGACATATATTTCAGTATATTTCTTTCAACATCTCTTTAAAAGATTTTCTTCAAATTGGTTTATTATCATAAACAAAGGGAGAGATTATGAGCTCCAGAACCCTTCAAAAAGCATGAGCTTTGTTGTGTTGAATGACAACAAAGCCAATTTAAAGAAAATATCTTGAAGAACGACTAATAGTTGCCTTGAGTTTCTTGACTAAACTTAATAGGTATTACCAAAAAGCATTACACGGACTTGAGCGTGAATAATTTCACTTTACATGTGCAAATATATTTTATCTCATGGAAAGATGATGAGCTTAAATGAAGTGAATATTATATCATGCAAAGTACGCTCACATGCATCAAGGAATGAAGCATATCAAAACAGAAACAACAAACCAAGAAAATGGTCTTCAAAAAGTAGCACGGGACTTCAGAAAGAACGCTGATAATGAAGATATTGTTCAAAAATTGAGATCAACATGTTACTCAATCTACAATCATCACAATCAAAAATCATTCATCAGCCTAACACCAAGATTGAAGATCTAAAGACCAACGAATCAGCAAAAAACTAGCAGCTCTCTTCAGAAATTTCGCTTCACTAAATATGAAGGAAATTTTGAATTTTGAATTTCAAAATTAAATGTCAAACTAGTTTTTAGATTAGCACGTTATCTCTTTAGCCCCTTCGGTCAACTATCAAAGCCTATAGAAGAAGAAGTTCAGAAATCATGCTCAGAAAGTAAAAAAGTAGTTTTTGATTAACTTCAGAAACCTTAATTCATCAATTGCTTCTATAAAAAGGCTCTAGCACCAGACAAGCTACTCTTCTAGATTATATTTCCAAGATACAAGCTAATGATCAACAGGTGTCACTTGAATAACGGATCAAGGGCAATAGTCACAAAGGGAGAGCATCTATAAATAGAGATGATTGAGCTTTCAAGAATAAGAGAGATACAAGAGCCAAAACGCTGAAAAATCTTTTCCTCAACTTTTCTGTGAAGTCTAATTTTTTCAATTCCTTTGTTCATTAAAATCTTCTTTCTAAGTTCCTAGATTGTTCACATGTTCTTCTTAGGAAGAATCAGTCGAAAGAAGTCACTTAAGTTATCTCAGAATTATCACTTATATACACTTGTAAAGAAGCTTGAGTGCAAGTTAGTTTGAACTGCAAACCAAATACTAAAGCTCTGTATCCTTGATCCAGTAGTGATCGACATGAAATAGCTTGAAGAGGCTATGACAAAACTACTTGTTGTGTGATAGTAGGTATTGTCTACTGTCACTGGTGAGAGCGTGGAAAGGCTATTGTAAAGACTATCCAGTTTTTCGATTTCTTGGGTTGAGAAATATTAGTGAAACTCAGTGGTTATTGAGAACTGGATGTAGGCAAGTATTAGCCGAATCAATATAAAACTCTTGTCCAGTGTCTCCCTATCCTTCATCTTTTTTATTTTTATTGTTTAACGTTGCATAAAACATCTCTGGTATGATCTATCATTCCAGTCTATTTACTCTAATCACTTAATTGAAAAAGTTATTTTTTGAATAATTTAACATTTTTTTCACTGCACTTCAAGCCCCACGCTTGATAGTTTTAGTTCCAAAAGGTTCGAAAAGAGAAGCACAATTCAACCCCTCATTCTCGTGCGCTTTCTTATCTATACAAAAGTCTCATTAATTTCTCTCCAAAGGAAAATATATTAAAGAGTAATTTTTAATAAAGTTTAGAAAATCTCTATATGTTTTGTTAAAATTGTAAGAATTCCCGAAATTGAATTAGAACTCAAAAATTGGATTTTGATTAGTTGGGGTTTTAATTTTTTTTATATTTTATTTGAATTCAAATGGTGGGTATTTTGTAACACCCTAAAAATTATATAAAAATTAATTTAAGCTTTTCTAGTCATAATTTCAAAAATTTGACAGACATAGAAATGAAGAGGATGATCCAACGGATTTGTAAAAAAAAAAAAAAAGTAAACTGTACCCTTACGGGCCTTGCAAGCTCGCCGGGACAGCCAAAACCCTAGATTCGGGACCTGGGGATGCACAAAAATTGAGAAATCATAGAATTGAGAATAGAAATGGTTAGAAACAAGGATTTTATACCTGAAATTATATTTTGGGCAATGTTTGATTACCTAGGTACACTATTTTACCCGTTCGATAAAATTTCGGTGTGAGATTTCTAACATCAAAAGATAGTTTAATCTTTATAAAAGGATAATGTATATCTCTTTTGACTTAGTGAAAGGCTAAGTTTTAATCTTAATTTACAAGATTGAATCCTAGCAATCCATTTTAAGTTTTTAGATTAAGAATTATCTAACTATATATTATAATATTAATGCATTAAATGCAAGATAAATACAAGTCAAATTCTTCTCCAACAAGCTAAGAAGTTCTCAGCCATCAACAAGAGTAGCTTCATCTCCATTTTCATGAACTCCATACTTGTTTTCCAATCACAAAAACACTAGCCTAAAGTTGCTAAATACTTAAACTCCCTTCACTGAACTTATTCCACTCATCAAGATCTTCCAATCTAACCGATTAAAATTTCAATTACTCACCATTTCCCCACCTTGAGAGATCATCTCTACTATACAAGGAAGGTTTAGGTGCTGTTTGGGAGGTCTTGAAGTGAGCAAAATCATTTTTGGATTACCTTTGGAGCCAAGATCACTAAAGCCATCAAAGTAGGGTTTTTGAACCTCTTTTCCTTGCAGATTTGTTTTTCTATACTTATCACTAATTTAATTTGATATTTTTGGTTTGATTGATTAATAATATGTTGATATTGATGTATTAATTTTGGTCGAGTGTTTGGATGATGTTAAAAAAATCATTTTTGTCAAAAAAAGTTTTGACTAGGTTGCTGGAATTTCGATTTTGTCACAGGCAAGGAATTGTCGTGATCTTTCTGAAGCATTTGTGGATACTTTTATGATCTAGGAAAAATATATGTTGAATCTAACATCCTAGTTTAGTTCCATGAATTTTCTTGAGCTTTGTTTTGGACTTATACTATGTTAAATAAATCATGAACCAAAATGATACATGTGCTGCCGGAATTGTTAGACTAGAAGTTGTGAATTTTGCTAATTTTGTTACTATAGTAAATGATTGATTTTTCCTTTTAAATTTTTACAGAATGATGGTAACATCTTGACCTTCCACCGTTATTTTTATTCTGAATTTATTCAGTCATTTGCCAGGGTTAAAAGTTATGAAATTCTACCTATTGGCTGTAAATAGGAGGTTTCTGACCTCCGAATTTGTTTAATTTAGTTAACATAGTTATAGAACTCTTTTTGTTTTGAAACTTTTACAAGACCTCATAGACACATTAAGGTATCTTTGAGAATTTTTATAGCCTTTGAAATGGATGTTTGATATGCATAATAAATCATATTTCTTTGGCATGAATTATACCAATATATCATATTTGTGTTGAAATGAGCTAGGGTGTGAGCTCCGAGGTTCGAGATCACAACCCTAGTATAGACGGTTTAGGATGCAAGGTCCGAGATCCAAGATCACAACCCAAAGTATAGGGGGTTAGGGTGTGAGCTCCAAGGTCCGAGATCACAACCCCAATATAGGTGGTTTAGGGTGCGAGCTCTGAGATCCAAGATCACAACCCCAGTATGGGTGTTGAGAGTGCAAGCTCTGAGGTTTGAGATCATAATCCAAAGTATAGGTGGTTTCGGGTGTGAGCTCCGAGTTCCGTGACCGGAAATTCAAGGTCCGTGACCAGAAATCCAAGGTCCAGGATGAAAATTCAAGCTATGGGGTGGATAGCTCTGGCATGGAACCAGAGTGGCTTTTAGTCCAAATATATGGTGTATGAATGCATGTTATATTATTTAAAGGTTCATTTATGAGGGATAGATGAGCATTTCATTGTGAATAAACATTTATTCGTTAAGAAGATAGAAATTCCCTTTTAGTATTAAAGGGCACGGAGAGATCCCCTTTATTATATCAAGGGCACGGAAGGATAAGTATGATGTATATAATATTTCCTCCAGAGTAATAAGGGTATACAAAGTTGAGAATGAGATTCTAAGACATTAAGTAGCATGACATAAGATCCTTTCGATTTGTCAAGGGTAAATAAAGTGATAAATGATCCTTTCAACTTATCGAGGGCAAATAGAGTGAGATAAGATCCTTTCGACTTATCGAGGACAAATAGAGTGACATAAGATCGACTTATCGAGGGCAAATAAATATAGATGAGATCCTTTTAACTTGTCAAGGGCAAATACAGAGATATGAGGTTTTCTTCTATTTATCAGGGGCAATTACAAATACATCCACTACATTTAGCATATGAATGATCATGTTAGAGTTAAATTTTTTACTAGAATTGTTTACTATGTGTTCGAGCTTTATGATATATGTGCACTAAGTGATTAACTAGTAAAAACTATCCACTTCGGAAGTATGGTTTTGGAACTTTAAAAATGAACCATTGATATGTGTTGCATGCTCACATTTTCTTCATAAACCGAAGTGGCTGGGACGATGATGACGACATTGTGATTGTATATTTGGGGAAAAGTCCTTACTGAAAATTATATAATTCTCACCCCTATATTTGTATGTTCCCATGTCGTCTCCAGGTTGATCCCGAGGATAAGGAGGCTGTTGCATGAAAGGAATCTACTCTGTAGTAGTTTAATAGGGAAGACTTGTATTTGTTGTAGTTAGTTTTATATAAATATATATATGTCTGTACCTTTAAAGATAATTAGACGTACTGTAAAGCCCTTAGAAGAGATTCCTTGTATATTTCAACTTCTTATTTAAATGACTACTTTGTGTACTTGATATGTATTTTGATAGAATCTCTCATTAGTTACTACACGATTCATCCGACCCTTGTTCTAGATATTCAAGAGAGGTCCACTAAATTATACGTAACAACTCTTGAGTATAATGTCATGACTTAAGGATGATGTTGTATTTGGGAGGGTGTTACATATTTCCTTATTTACATTTATGTTTTAAAGTCAATGGAGAGTTAAATAAATGAGTATTAAGATAACTCATATGTCTAATGACAAAAAAAAATACAGAAATTGGAACTTACTATCACTGCTATAACGGTCACAGAAATGCATTTCACGGGTTTGGTGGTCTAAAGACCGCTATAGCAGTCGTAAGTGACCGCTTCGGGGGCGCAATGACTCCTTACCGCTATAATGGTCCCCCTCGAGCATGAACGGTACCAGAAACGACATAGTTTCACTTAAAAAGCCCTATACCCTATTAAAACCGCCCAAACTCAGGCTAGCCACCCCTAATTTGAAACCCTTCATCTTCAAACCTTCTTCCAATCCTTCTCTCTCAATCCAACCTCAAACCTTCTTCCTTCAAGATCCAAGGTAAGTGATTGTTGCTGATTTATGCTAGTTCTTCCATGTTTTTCCTCCCTTATGTTATGCGTTATTGTTATTGTCGCAACCGGGATCGCGACGGGACGGCGAAAAATAATAGTTTTTTTTGAAAATGGAGTCGCCACCAGATTTATTTAAATTGGGAAACCTTGGAAAAACCCATTTTATTTTAGAAAATAATCTTCGTAAACCAGATATGGGTTCGGGAGTCGGTTATGCATAGGGAAGGATAGGAATTTAATCCTATAGCACCCCTAGTACACCCGTCCTTAGACGGTACCTTAGAAAATTGTGCAAATTAATTAATAACCCTCAAAAATTTCAATAAAAGAATACAAAAGTTGCAATTTAAATACTTAAGTTAGGAAAGTTAATTTAGTAGAATATTTACAATTTAAACACATAAATTAAGAAAAATTAATTTATTAAAATATTTACAACTTAAACACATTAATTAAGAAAAATTAATTTTGAAAAATATACCTATAATTTTAACACATAAATTAAAAAATGACTTATACAAAATATTTACCATTTAACAAATAAATTAAGAAAATTAATTTTGGCAAGTATATTTAAAATTTAAACAAATACATTAAGAAAATTTAGTTTTGAAAAATATATTTACAATCTTAACAACTAATAAATAATTAACACAAAATATTTACAATTTGACAAATAAATTAAGAAAAATTAATTTTGGCTTGACAGGATAGCCTGCTCCTACGTATCCTCTCGTGCAATGAGGAACTCAAAGTCACGTAGTTACGTAAAAATTGCTTGTGTATTGGTCGATTTTAATTAATATAAAAACCTTTTTTTAATTCATCATAGGATTCAAGTTAGCACTTGGCCATTCAATAAACCCTTATGGTTCAATAACTGAAGATGACATTTGCCACTCAATCACTTTTATTGACCATAGCACAAAGAAATCTATTAAAAAAATGTCTATTTATTTACTAGAAAGAAACAGATTCATTTATTTATTTTTGGCATCAATTTCAATATAAATTAACAAGAACTAATTATTAAACAAACACACAATTAATTTATGCAAATATTAGGACAAGTAAAATAATCAAATTTAAAAATACAAGAGTCCTTATTATTATTTTCATCTCTTTTCAGCCTTTTTTACATTTTTATTACTATTTTAATGAAAACTATCAAAATCATTAACACATCAGATAAATAAATAAATACTTCCTAAATTAATTTTAGCTTATTCCTTAAGAAGATTAGAACAAACTACTAAAAATATTACCAACCCTTTTATTAAAAATAAATAAATAAAACGTGAAGGAGTTCTAAAAGAGTTCAATTTTTTCTTATGATGCTTTAAGAACCCAAAATGAAATGGATAATAACTCATGAAGCCCAAAAATTTGCAAGGAAAAAAAAAATGAAAACTCAAACATAAGCTGTCTTGACACATAAAAATAAGAAATAAATAAATACATAAATAAATAAAATCCTACTTCTATTATGCTTTTATGTCACAACCACGTGACCAAAGGAAATGAGGATATCATTTTTTTCTTTTGTGTTGTCCCCACGTGACCAAAGGAGATGAGTAGCTACGTGACCAAAGGAGATGAAGATATCATTTTTCCTTTTGTGCTGTCCACACGTGACCAAAGGAAATGCCCAAGTAAATGAGGAGCTACGTGACCAAAGGAGATAAGGATATCAATTTTCCTTTTGTGCTGTCCCCACGTGATCAAAGGAGATGAGGATTTCATTTTTTCCTTTTATGCTGTCCCCATATACCCATACTCAGAGAGAAATTAAGAGTGTAACCCAAAAAGAGAGAGATTAAGAGAGAATGCGAGAGAGAGACAGTGAGAGAGAGGAACCGCGTGAGGAAAAGAAGAGGAGAGCTATGTCTACGTCACCAGTGAGTGGGGAAGGAGAATTGCGGTGATGCACGAGATGCACAGCAGTGGGGGCGTCGGGTTGTGTTGCTCGAGATGAAAAGGAAAGGCATCAAGGAGGAGGAGTTGGTGGTAATGATGTTAATGGTTACGGTGGTTAAGGGAGAGATGATGATGGAGAAGCAAAGATCTCAGCAGAGATGAGACTGTGCGAACAGAAAATCTGAAGGGCACAGGTGCAAGGTCCGCGACTGAACCCATGGCAGATCACGGGGAGACCGGCGTTGGAGGGACAGAAACCACCGCTGGTTGTGGTGGTCCATGGTTACTCTTTTTTTTTTTTAGATTCCTCACTCTACTTTTTGTTTTGAAAATTCTGGATATATGTTTGGTTATGGGTTTGGCTGAGGCTTATGTTTTCTTGTGTCTTGACTTAGGTGATGATGATGATAAAGATGATGATATAGCTAAGATGATGGAGAAAATGACGATAATGTTGGCTGGGTGTTGTTCATGATGAAATAGCGATGATTGGGAAGAAGGTGGCTACTGGCGTGGCAAAGGGGGAGTGAAGCCGCGGTTATGATGAGGTGGAAGGGAATGTCACGCTACTGTACATGGCAATTGTGGATCCACCGAAAATCCGCAGTGGATGGAGGTACTGGTGAGTGAGCCGTTGTGAGTTCCATTTTGTCTAGGCTTGCCTAAATTTGGTTAGAGGGTGGAGGTATAAGAATAAAGGGTATTGATGAGGAGAGATGATGGTGGTAACAAAGTGATGACAACAGTTGGCATAGAGAAGAAAAGTGTACAAAGTGATGATAAACGTGAAAATGTTGTGGTCAGAACTCAAGTAAAGGTTGCTGTGATGAGTCAAATAAATCCCATTCCTCTTTGACAGGTCTCTCTTTTTATTTACAGCAATTGTAATTAAAAGAAAAGTCGATTGATACTGGACTATGGTCAATATTGAAGGCTGTATTAATGATGCTGAAAATTCATGGACTACGTGTGCATGTGTATATTAATTCTACAGACTTTGTGAATATGTGATTTATGCTCTAAAGATTAAATTGAAAATGTCAAAATCGAAATAAAAGAGAGATGAGAACCAATACCACTGATGTTATTCTCTTTTCCTTTTTCAGTATCTCAAACTTCAGAATTCCTCACAATGATGATCGAAAGATGAAGTTTTAATGCTTGTGATGACTCCTCTCTCTGTATTTCTCAATTCTGCTTTGTGATCTCTTTAATTCTTGCTCAAGTCTTAGAATCCTTTCAAAAACTCCTCTTAGAGTCTCTAAAATTAGATCACTCTTCTTGATAAAATAGCAACGGGCAGTAAGTATTGATGCTGATGATTGATTACTCTTGCTATGTTCTTCCCCCTCCCTGATGCTTCCTTCTGCCTCTGTTAAAATTTTTTAATTCAAAAAAAAGTTCTCTCTGTTTGTTTTTTTTTTTTTAAAGTGAAGATCGTACTAGCCCTTCTCCCCTTTTTGAGTATGCCTCTTGCTCGTTTATATCTTCCCCAAACTGAATGCCTTAACTGTTGAGGCATTAAATGCAGAGACACTGCAGATCCTTGTGGTTTGATTGTCAACTTAATCTGGATGAAACATTAAATGCGTTTAACTGTTGGCGTTGGACTTTTCTTTGAGGCCTTAATTATGTCGACCAACAGAGCATTAAATGCAATCCTGTGCACCTTTTGACTCTTTTTATTATTTTTGTTTATTATTTTTATTTTAATTTGATCAGGCGCGGAGAAACTTGAGCCCCCTTTTTTCTTTTTGTTATTATTCTTTGTTTGGGCCAAAAGTGATATGGGCTAAAAACAACTTCTTCTTTTTTTATATATATATATATAATGATGATGATAACGGCCAATAATGACATGGGCTGGTAAAAATTTTTTCAAAATGAAATGGGTTATCCCCTTTTTTTTTTTTTTTTATACAAAGTGGGTTTTAAAACAAAAATACCATAAATAGAAATAAGATCAAATACATTAAATTTTATTTTGGACCGAACAAAATTAGGTGTTCACAGTTGCCCCTCTTTACTTATTTCTTATAAGAAAATATGAAAAATCTGAATTCGTCATATTGTCAATATAAGGAATGAGTAAAGATATGAACATCAATTTTGTACGGTGATGCATGAAATTGAAAATATAAGGAAACTTGAAATTAGAAGTAAAAGAAACTAGATGCTCATGAGACACATATGCTATGCAATGATGCAATTTAGAAAGCAAAATGTATGAGTGACAAGAAGTGAAATTTATTTGTACAAGCAAAAAAGCTATCAAGAATTGACAGGAATTCAAAAGCCAATTGAGGTTAACAAATATCTTAGAAAGCCGACAGGAGCTAATGTAAATTTAAAACCAATTGACGCTAATGTAATTTGAAAAGCCGATTTAAGGCTAATCAAATTGGAAATTTGATGGGACTAACTGAAATCTAAAAATCGATGGGGGCTAACTGGAATTTAAAAGCCGACAGGGGCTGACTGAAAATGTAAAAGTCGACAAGGCTAGCAGAAAATGTAAAAGCCGACGGGGGCTGACAGAAATTAAAAAGCCGATTTTGAGGTCGACAGAATTTAAAAGTCGACGGGTCGACAGAATTAAAAAGCCGACGGTCGGTCGAATTTAAAAGCCGACGGGGGCTAGCAGAAACTTAAAAAGCCGACTGGGTCGAATTTAATTTAAAAGCCGATTTGGCCGGGTCAGAAATTTAAAAGCCAATCTGGTCATAGAATTTAAAATAACCAATTTGGGCAGAATTTAAAAGTCGACGGGCCGAGAAATTTAAAAGCCGACGGGGGCTGACAGAAATTTAAAAGCCGACTGGGGCTGACAGAAATTTAAAAAAAACTGACGGGGGCTTGCAGAAATTTAAAAGCCGACAGGGGCTAGCCGAAAAGTAAATTGGCAATCTAAAACTGACAGAAAAGCAAAGTGGCGATCTGAGGCCAGCTGGAAAAGTGATTTGGCACAAAAAAAATAATTTTCATTTTTTTTTCTTTTTTCCTTATTTGCAAAAATCATGAATTTATCGTGCATCTTCAGTTTATTTCAAACACATTCTTGGAAACTAACCGTAACCAAGTCAAACAAACCTCAAGGAAGACTTCAACCGATCAAACTCGTATTTCATGCGTTGGATCTTCTAGCACATATGAGGTTTTCTTTTCTTCTCCAGCGTCTTTGACTTCATCCCTTATCCATTATTTTTCTCCCCTTTTTATGGGATGATGATTACTTTTTCAGTAAGCTTTGCTGAAAACTTCTGAATTCTCTTGTTGAGATGCTAGCTATCGATGTATTGCTGTAAGCATTGTCAGTCTGTATACCTTTAAACTTAAATTTATGCTTACTCGAGACATCATAAATAAACATGCATTCAAAGAGGAAATGACATGATTAACTGAATAAGAATCTTTATTGCTTGGTGTTTTGGGTGACAATGTTTGAGAAAAGGCAAAACACAAAAATAAAAGATAGAATTGTGAAATACATGAAATTTTGCCCCAGTTTAGGTTCTTTGTGGCTCGCTCAATCGACTTCTTGAAACAAGTTGAACACTACAGCCATGATCTTTGATGATATATCCTCAAGCCCTTTCTTTCCAAAAATTGCCCCAATTTCAGTCTTGGTTTGCTTGATCCAATGGCCAAATTCAACTCCCAAAAATTGCCCCCAGTGTAGGTTACTTGAGATGATGCTCATCTTTTTGCTCTAACTTTTGCCTAGGTCGTTCTTTCGAGTTTTCAACCTAACGAGCTTTTCTTTTTCTTTCCTTTTTTTTTTTTTTATTTGACCCTAACTTTTGCTTAGGTCGCTCTTTCGAGTTTTCGACCTAACGGGTCCCTTTTTTTTTCTTTTTTTGTTCTAGCATAAAACTTTTTGACTGCATCAGTATTGATTGGTTTGGGCAATTCTTGTCCGTCCATGTTTTCCAAAATCAACTCTCCACCCGAGAATGCTTGCTTAACAATGTAAGGACCTTCATAGCTTGGGGCCCATTTTCCCCGTGCATCTTCTTGATTAGGAAGAATTTTCTTCAGAACCAAAACTCCTGGACAAAAATCTCTAGGGCGGACTCTCTTGTTAAAAGCCTTAGCCATTCTGCTTTGATACAACTGGCCATGACAAATAGCTGCCAATCTTTTTTCTTCTATCATGTTTAGCTGTTCATATCGAGCCTTTACCCATTCAGATTCTTCCAACTCAGCCTCCATTAAAACCCTTAATGATGGAATTTCCACTTCTATAGGAGATACAGCTTCCATTCCATATACCCACGAGAAGGGAGTTGTCCTTGTGCTTGACCGAATGTTGGTACGATATGCGTGTAAAGCATATGGTAGCATTTCATGCCAATCTTTATAATTCACCACCATTTTGGCGATGATTTTCTTGATGTTTTTATTTGCAGCTTCGACTGCACCATTCATTTGAGGCCTATAAGGAGCTGAGTTGTGATGCTTGATTTTGAAAGTCTCCAAGAACTTCTGAACTTCTGCACCATTGAGGTTAGGAGCATTATCCGTGATAATTCTTTCTGGAATCCCATACCTACAGATAATGTCTCTTTTGATGAATCTGATGAACACCTTCTGTGTGATGTTGGCATATGAAACAGCTTCCACCCACTTTGTGAAATAGTCGATTGCAACCAAAATGAAACGATGACCATTTGATGCCTTGGGATTAATTGGGCCAATGACATCCATGCCCCACATTGAGAAAGGCCAAGGAGATACCATGTTGTGCAACGGAACTGGAGGAGTATTAACTCGGTCTGCATAAAGTTGACATTTGTGACACTTTCGAACATAACTGATACAATCACCTTCCATGGTGGACCAATCATAACCACTCCTTAAAATTTTTCGTGCCATCATATGCCCATTAGCATGAGTTCCACAAATCCCCTCATGAATTTCTGTCATGATTACACGGGCTTCATGAGCATCTACGCATCTTAGGAGGGTACCATCATAATTCCTTTTGTAGAGGACTTCACCATTCAAGAAAAATGCCATAGCCAGTCGACGAATTGTCTTTCTATTCACCTCATTTGCTCCATCTGGGTATTCTCCTTTTTGAATATACTGCTTGATATCATGATACCACGGTTGGCCATCTGGCTCAATCTCTACATTGTCACAGTATATCGGTTCACTTTGCACCTCTATATGGACGGGTTGAACATTGGTGTGGAATTCCAACTTGGTCATTGCGGCCAAAGTCGCCAAGGCATCCGCAAATTGGTTATGATCTCGAGTTAAGTGGGAGAACGACACATCGTCAAATCGTTCAATTAGTCGAGACAAATGCTTCTGATAAGGCACCAATTTTGGATCCTTGGTTCGCCATTGTCCATTGACCTGATAAATGATGAGTGCAGAATCTCCAAAAACTTTCAATTCCTTGATTCCCAAGTTTATTGCAACTTGTAATCCATTTGCACACGCTTCATATTCTGCAATATTGTTGGTACATTCAAAGTCTAGTTTGATGGAAACTGGATACTGCTTCCCAGCTGGTGACACCACTACAGCTCCTATTCCACATCCATTCATATTGACAACCCCATCAAAGTACATTTTCCACACATTCTCCTCTCCTTCACCTTCTTTTTCTACTGATAACACCTCACTGTCAGGGAATTCAGACGTGGTGGGCTGTCTATCCTCAAGTGGATTCTCGGCTAGATGATCAGCAATTGCACTTCCCTTGATGGACTTTTGAGTTACATATTTGATATCAAATTCAGATAGCATCACTTGCCATTTTGACATTCTTAAAGACACATGAGGACTATCGAATATGTATTTCAATGGATCCATTCGAGATATTAACCAGGTGGTGTAATATAACATATACTGCCTCAATCTCTTGGAAGTCCACACTAACGCACAACAAGTCTTTTCAATTGCCAGATAGCGGGATTCACAGTCATTAAACTTCTTGCTCAGATAATAAATTGCTTGTTCCTTCTTTCCAGACACATCATATTGTCCCAACATTGCCCCAAGTGAGGTGGGCAACACTGTGAGATACAATATTAAAGGATGGCCTGGCACAGGTGGGGTCAGAATTGGAGGCTTCATTAAATAAGCTTTTATCTTGTCAAAGGCTTCTTGGCATTCTTCATTCCATTCTCCAGGTTGACGTTTTCGCAGTAACTTGAATATAGGCTCACAAGTACTAGTCAAATTGGCAATAAATCTAGCAATGCAGTTGAGCCTCCCAAGAAAACTTCTCACTTCCTTTTCAGTTCGAGGGGCTGGCATCTCTTGTATCGCCTTCACTTTTTCAGGATCCACCTTTATCCCTTCTCTGCTGACAATGAACCTAAGTAACTTCCCTATAGAAGCTCCAAAAATGCATTTATTCGGGTTCAATCGGAGTTTATATTTCCTGAGCCTTTCAAACAACTTCCGTAGAACAGCTACATGACTTTCCCCTTCCTTGGACTTGGCAACCATATCATCCACGTACACTTCAATCTCCTTATGCATCATGTCATGGAATAATGCAACCATAGCACGTTGGTAGGTAGCACCTGCATTCTTCAATCCGAACGGCATGACTGTATAGCAAAATGTTCCCCACGGGGTTATGAAAGTAGTTTTTCCTTTGTCATGAATATCCATGGGGATCTGATTATACCCAGAGTATCCATCCATAAAGGAAAATCGATGATTTCCGGCTGTATTATCAACAAGGACATCAATATGGGGTAAAGGAAAATCATCTTTCGGGCTAGCCTTATTTAAATCCCGATAGTCTACACACATTCTAACCTTCTCATCCTTTTTAGGCACAGGAACAATGTTAGCCACCCAATCAGTGTGTCTTGATACTTCCAAAAACCCAGCCTCCAGCTGTTTAGTCACTTCTTCTTTTATTTTTAATGACATATCTGGTCGCATTCTCCTCAATTTTTGCTTTTTCGGTTCAACTTCTGGATACAAAGGAATCTTGTGTGATGCAATCTCTGGGTCTAATCCTGGCATATCATGATAGGACCATGCAAACACATCAAGGAATTCTTTGAACAATGCAATCATTTCCGAGCGTTCAGGATTTTCCACTATTTTCAGCTCCTTCTTTTCTTCTTCAGTGCCTATGTTAACCACCTCAATCACCTCATTATCTAGGTCGAATCCTTTTTCTGAGTATTCCAGTAAATTTGAAAACTGCTCAACAGCTTCTTCATCATCTTCAGACTCATGGTTATCATAGTCAATTGTAGCAAGAGAATCGATTGATAAAACCCCAAATTCCTTTTCATGTGGCAAAATTTCTATGACATTCAAATTCCTGGAAAGCAATTGTGGTGGGTTGGAATGCTTAAAACAAATGGTGGATCATAAAACATAAACAACATGGAACAAACACAAATTAACGAGCGAGAGTGGTAAAGGAAAGAAATAAAAGAAAGGAGAGATTAAAGAACAGAAACAGAAACGAGGCAAAAGGAACATATAAAGAAAGATTATTGAAAAATCATGCAAGTTCATTTAGATGATGTCTCTGAGTAGCATAAACAAAAGCATAAGCAATTCTTGAATAGTACAACCTAAATAATTACTTTTCAGCAATAACATCAAGCATTGGTTCCGTTGTCCAGTTCATCAGCATCTCATCATTCTTTGGCGAGAAGAAACTTATTGTCTTCTTGAATTGTTTCGACATCCAAGGTGTTGATGGCGAGGCGGTAGCAAGGGAATTGAACTTCATCGGCTATAATTACTTCAGCTGGACTAGGAAATGTCTCCTTCAGGTGAGGGATCTGTTTCATTCGTCCTTTTTGCTTTTTCTGCTCCAAGCTCAAAGCACTCATTTTTTCGTCCACTGGGATCTCGTACCCTAGACCAAATCGGTTGAACTTCTCTGGGACCAATATAGGTGTTCGGGTACCTTGCAACCATGGTCCCAATCCTTTACCTTCCAGATACCCACTCTTGGTCATGATATGAGCCACTACTTGATTTTGTATTGGGGTCTTTTCCTGTTCCTGTCTCAACCCTACCACCTCCAGGTTGTGCCATAAACTGCTCTCCACTAGCTCTACATTTTCAACATATGGCAATGCCACTGGTTTGGATACTATGATTTCTTTCTCCCCATGGATTGTAACGACTGAACCATTTTCAATGTACTTAACCTTTTGATGCAAGGTTGAAGGGACAGCACCAACGCTGTTTATCCATGGCCTTCCAAGTAGCATATTGTAGTCGGACTCAATCTCCATTACCTGGAATAACACCTCAAATTTACTTGGGCCAATCTCTAGTAACAACACCATCTCCCCAAGGATGCTCTTCTTAGCTCTGTCGAAAGCTTTCACTACCATTATTTGTGGCAGTATATCATCCTTACTCATCGACAAATAGCTTAAAGTCGATACAGGTAAGACATTCAATCCTGACCCTCCATCAATGAGAACTCTGGGTACTATATAACCTTTACATTTGAGGGTTATATACAGTGCTCGTGGGTTGGATTGACACTATTTCTTTGTCTGAGAATGTGATCATGTTGACACATTTCACTGGATCCACCATATTCACCATGTTCTGTAATGAAGTATCAGGTTTGACGTAAGCCTCTTTCAAGACTTTTAGCACTACTTTTTGATGAGGTTCAGATGATAAGATTAATGACAAAAGAGATATTCTAGCGGGAGTCTTCTTCAGTTGCTCTAAAATATCATACTCACTTTGCTTCATGATCTTTAGGAATTCCTCATCATCATCTTCTTCTTTTCTTCCTACATCTGAACCTTTTTCAACATTTCTATCGTCAACAAATTTTCCTTTTGCCAGCTCTCCAGGCCCATAAATCCTTCCACTTCTTGTGATTCCCTTTATTTCCATGATACCAGCCTCTTCTTTACTTGATTGGGTCTTTGAGGTTTCTCCTATTTCCACCTCAGTCCCATAATTCCAAGGTATAGCATGTGTGTCCTCATAACTAAAAGGTGTTGGTTTCTTCACAGTAATTATCACTTTTTCTGGTTTCGGAGTTGGGTTAAGTGGAGGCATTCGGAGCACAAAGGGTTCGATTACATCCACCTCTTCAATGGAATTCTGCTTCTTTTTTGCTTGTATCACACCTAAAGTGAGTAGTTCTTGTACACGAACTTTGAAATCCCAACAATTCTCAATATCATGTCCAAGGCTTCCACAATGGTATGCACATCTTGATTCCATATCATATTTCTCCTCTTCTTTCATCATCGAAGCGGGTGCTGTGATGTTATAGTTAGTTTCCTTCAAAGCATTAAACACTTTCTCCATCGGTGTACGGAGACTCAAAACCTTCTTGACTAGCGGTTCTTCTTCCTCTAAAGCATTAACCCGACTTCCTCCTTCATGATTTGGCATTGGGTTATGGACAATATCTGGTTTTGACTCTTCTTGAAGGTCCAATCGTCCACAAGCAATTAGTTTCTTTACCTGCCTTGAAACTTTCACAATCTTCAATTGAATGCCCCACTATATCCATGTGATATTTACAAGTTAAGTTTGGATTGTACCATGTTGGGAATGGTGGTTCTAATGGACCTCGGGACACGGTGAGATCAGGTGAGCCTCAAATAACTTTTGAAAAAGGTCAGCATTTGAAATGGATAACTTTGGGAATGGTGGAAGGTTTGGGAATCGATTGCGATTTTGGTTTTGGAAATTGGGTCGGGGTGTTGACGTGTTTTGGTAGTTACCGTGATATGTGGTTGGATATGTAGGACGTCTTTGGTTGGTATGGTCATATGTGAATGTTATTAACCTGAGGCTGGGGATATGGGATGGCATTTGTGGTTTGTGAGGTTTGGTAAATTGGGTAAGCAGTGGCTGAGGTTTGGTATGGTGGTGTTTGGGGTCTTGGGTGCATTGGTGTGTATCTTGGGATAAAGGGTTGTTGACTCTGCACATAATTCACATCAGTCTCCTTCTTCCTGGGCGGAAAACCTTTTCTTGTGTCTTCACTAGTTACTGGAAGCTTGCCAGCTTTAGCAAGATTCTCAATCCTTTCTCCAGCAATGATCAACTCAGAGAAATCTTTGTATGCTGCTCCTGCCATAGCTCCAATATAAGGCGATCCTAAGGTTCCCAAAAAGTATGAGCACATTTACATGGGATGAGAGGTGGTTGGACTTGAGCAGCTAATGTTCTCCATCTTTGAGCATACTGTTTAAATGTTTCATCTTTCTTTTTCTGCATTGTGCTTAGTTGCTCTCTTGTCGGTGCCACTTCAAGGTTAAACTTGTATTGGCTCATGAACAGATCAACTAATTCTCTCCAGCTTGTGATCTTCGAATGATCCAGTTGAATGTACCATTCTAAAGCTGGTCCAGTCAAGCTTTCATGGAAAAAGCTAACAAGAAACCTTTCATCTTTGGACCATATTGCCATTTTGGTACAATAACTCTTCAAGTGGAACAAAGGGTTACCAGTCCCATCATATTTGGAGAAATCAGGAACTTTGAAGTCCTTGGGAACTATCAGGTCAACGGGAGGGTACAGTTGTTCAAACTCCACATAACCATAGGTAGTAGGTCCTTGGATGGCCTTAATTTGATCCTGAATCTTCTTCATCCATTCTTCTTTGAACTTATCCTTTTCCGTCTCCGCGCGATTATTCCCCGAGGAAGATAATTGTCTTTGAACAGCAACACGAGGTTGCTCCCAAGTGTGGGTAGCATGCCCGTGTCCTTCAGTATGTGTGTTTTCTATGGCATGATAACCTTCTCCAATGGGGAGGGTAATTGGCATTGTCGGTGGTGGTTGTTCATGAGGATTACCTAGTGCCCCTCCCATGTCATTCATCCATTGTGTAACATTTAGAGTTGCATATGATACCACAGGTATGGTTATCATTGCAGCACTAGGTTGCACACTTATTGGCGTACTCACTCTATCTCGATTTTGATTAGCTCCCACTAAGTCGAGTGATTCTTTCATGGTTCGCATCATTTCTTCCATCCTGGCTTGAGTATCCGTCATTGCATTCAACTGTCCCCTCATTTCGTCAACTTCTATACTCAGATTCCTCCCTGGTTCAGAATTAGCTACAGCTGTGATGATTCTCCCTGAATCACCATTACCTCCTGCCATCTTGGTTCGAGCTCTGGTGTTATGAACACGAGTTAGATCGGTATCCTCTTTCCTTGGGCGCCCAATGGTTACGAGTTACACGTGCACACTCACGCACACTCACTGTATAACAATAACCAGAAGGGTTAAAGATTTCCTATTTGTTTTTTATGTAAAACAAAAATCGAACAACAATCATCAAAAGTTCTTTTCAATAGTAAGGATACCCCACACCTATTCTTATGGGTATGTTACCCTATAAGTCAAGGTGTGGTTGATAACAAATCCACAGGGAGAATCCACTCCTCTGTAGGTGCTATCTGATGAACACTAGCAATGCAATTGTTTTCCTGATGACTAAGCTTCTCACATTTCTGCACGAGGATGAGTCATCTCAAGGTAAAAATGTGATTGATTACTTTCTAAGGGAACATCTATTCCTCTATAAAAAGTATCTAATGAGTTAGAGAAATTCAAAGTAGCACAAACATTGAGAATTTCATTAATTCCCAGGTGAAGTTTCGAGTACAAGCCTTTTCGAAATTGATAACATAGAAAATTAATACATCAGCAACCCTTTATTCAATACAAATTACTACATAAAAAACTTCATCTTTTTTCTTCTGAGGTCTTTAGTGATGCTTTCACATACATCCATAAACTCTGCCACTTCTCGAGGTAATCTGAATTGTGGCATCTTGCTAATTTGTTCATTGGCTTGCTCAAATCGGTATATGAAGTTGGGGACATAATGACTCAATTCACTATTGAGTTTTCCATACTTTTCTTCCCACTCCAAAGCCTTTTCTCTCCATGACTTTCCAAATTCCATCAAGGTCAACAAACAAATCGTGATAATGATTTGCTGATGCCCACCCTCGAGTGGCATTTTGTTCAGTTTGTGCCAAAACTGTTGACATTCCACTTGTTCTTCCAACTTGTTTCGCACATCTTTCTCTTTATTGATCTCTATTTTTAAGTTGAAAACATTCTTATCCCTACTGTTGATTTCTTGTTCCATTCTTCCCACCACGCAGCTCTTCTTATTAATCTCTTGCTCTAACTTGCTCCTTTCTTTCATGGACGTGTGGAGTTTTTCTTCAAGCTTTTTGATCTTGGCCAAATGAGTGGTTGAGATCTTCTCTTTGCCTTTTCTGGACTTTGCAATTTCTGCAGCTTCAGCGCACTCATCTTTTAGGGTCTCAATCTCCTTAGTCATTTTCTCACATTGGTGTTGCAGAATGTTAGCTTTTAGGTCAGCTGCCTCCTTTTCTTCTTCCAAGCATCGCATTTGTGCCTTCATTGATTCTACTTGGGATGTCCATTGAGGTACTTTTAATGTTTGCATAGGAACGAAATTGCTTAGAATATCCTTTGAACAGTTATCTCTGCCGATTCTTATTTTCCTCCATTCCCTGTATTCTTAAGAAGAGGTTAAACGTTGTTGGCCAAGTTCCCTTTTCCCTAGGATTTTGATATCATTCTATGCCATTTTGATCTTCCTTTCTTGTTCCATGGTGTTTTTATCTTTCTGATACAAGAAGCTGAACCCCTTTAGTTGTTCTTCTATTGGCTTTGTTAGGGTCCAGTGAAGTTGTCTGAGCACCAATGCGGGTGTATAGGCAATGCATCCCCTCGGACCCATTAAAGGAACGTTGTGAAAATCGCCACAACTGTAGATAACACTTTCTCCATGATACCAAGGACAAACCCATTTGAAAGTACTAGATTGTATCTGTGAGAACTCCTTTTTCCATATTTTTGCCTCTTGATGATTTATCCAGTATGCGATGTAAGTCTCCTAATGGATTAGGAAAGAGGCCCATGCGATTATCAAAGATACGCATGAGTCATGAACCGGACATACAACATAGGCAAACAACAACGCAATCTTCCTCCATTTCTGAATGCAAACTCCCAAGGAAAGAAATGTATCTGCCAAGATAGCTGGGATAGGATTCATGCCACACGTCTCGAATTTGAAAAACACATCCATAGCAGCCTGGTCAACAACATCTGGTGTGAATGAGAATAAGATCAATCCATAAATTGTCAGTGCTAGTGTACCATTGAAGAAATCCCAACTTCCTTGTTGAGCCAACCTCTGCATATGGGTTTCTAAAAAACTCTTTCTGATTCCTTGAGTAGATCCCCTTACTTCCATTCTCATCTGGTTTGGATCAACTCCAATTACTCTGGCAATCTTTTCTTTGCTAACATAATGTCCTTGGTAGTGGTATACACCAGATTCTTCTCGAATTGGTAGCCTTAACATGACTATATACTCTTCTATAGTTGGTGTTGCATCAAGATCAGGCAATTCAAACAAAGAAAGAGAAGGATTCCAAAATTGTGAGAGAGCACTCAAAGCGGGGAGCTTCTACGAGGGATGAGCAACAAATCCAATATGCGCCCATACATATCCTTGAAAGAGGATAAGACTTCACGAGGCATCAATTGAATTAATTCTTTCACTTTCTCTAACTCGTTGCTTGTCACTGTAATTTTGATGTTTTTTTTCCAGTCATGTGCATTGCTAGTGTTCATCTGTGTTGTTTCCATTTGATCTGAACTAATGATGACTTTGTATTATTATCAATTAAAAACCAATGTGAACAAAAATGAAACAATTGAGTAAAAATGGGAAAAAAAAATGCATGCTCTTATTAAAAATATTCTTTTATAAAATGCACAAACCTACATGATCAAATGAACAAGAAAATACATTTGAATGCTAACAGTATGTTGTGTTAAGAAGAACATGAGAAAATGAACTACATGCTGCAATGAACACAATGCTTGTCTATGTTATGAATGATGCGAATGTATAGCATGAGACAACAAGCTAGTTAACTTAGATACAATTTGATAATGTAAAAACAACAAAAAGTAAAACATAAAGGAGTATAGTGTAAAGAGATGAAAGAAGCATGCTCCCTCTGTCCTAACAGGGTAAAGCTTAACGGGTGGGAAGTTCTAAGGCCAAAAACCCTATTTTTGAGGCTGCTATGTTCAACTATTTGTGCACACATTCATGGTGGGTCTAGACTTCTACTGACCATGGTTCCCAGATTGCCCCTGTCCACAGGACAAGAATCTGACTTTTGAACCAACCACAAGTAGGGATGAACCCTCTCAATATGATTGATCCATAAAGCAGTAACAATCTGAGTGGTGTCCCAACAACTACCAAATGAGCATAAAGCCCCTCATGGCAATGTCAGGAAACCTCCTAATTCTTAGCTCGCACGGGCTCGGGTATAGAGTTCAAAAACACAGTGTGTGAAGTGATTGTGATGTGTGTGCATGGAGCATACAAACCTTTCAATCCTAACACTATATACTCCTGCAAAACAAAATTCAGAGAATACATATATACAAAATAATAAGAGTCTTCTAACCTAAGGTTTTAGCAAATAAAGCAAATATTATATTTAAACAGAAAGAATATTTAAATTGTATAAAAAATAAAAATAAAAAAAAAAAAAAAAAAAAAAAAGAGACGCTGTACAAAAATAAAATGAGAAAATTACAAACAAAATTCAAATAATAAATATATACAAAATATAATAGTCATCTATCCTAAGGTTTCAACAAATAAAGCAGACACTATAAATAAACGTATGAAATGTTGAATTCTGCACAAGAACAATAATAATAATAAAGAAACACTGTACAAAAATAAATAAAAAGAGAAAAGAAAAAAAAATAATCAAAAGGTTATATTTAATTTGCACAACTAACTGTAACAAGCTTGACACTCTCATAGTCCCCAGTGGAGTCGCCATCCTGTCATAGGGATCGCGACGGGACGGCGAAAAATAATAGTTTTTTTGAAAATGGAGTCGCCACCAGATTTATTTAAATTGGGAAACCTTGGAAAAACCCATTTTATTTTAGAAAATAATCTTCGTAAACTGAGATATGGGTTAAAGTCGGTTATGCATAGGGAAGGATAGGAATTTAATCCTATAGCACCCCTAGTACACCCGTCCTTAGACGGTACCTTAGAAAATTGTGCAAATTAATTAATAACCCTTAAAAATTTCAATAAAAGAATACAAAAGTTGCAATTTAAATACTTAAGTTAGGAAAGTTAATTTAGTAGAATATTTACAATTTAAACACATAAATTAAGAAAAATTAATTTATTAAAATATTTACAACTTAAACACATTAATTAAGAAAAATTAATTTTGAAAAATATACCTATAATTTTAACACATAAATTAAAAAATGACTTATACAAAATATTTACCATTTAACAAATAAATTAAGAAAATTAATTTTGGCAAGTATATTTAAAATTTAAACAAATACATTAAGAAAATTTAGTTTTGAAAAATATATTTACAATCTTAACAACTAATAAATAATTAACACAAAATATTTACAATTTGACAAATAAATTAAGAAAAATTAATTTTGGCTTGACAGGGATAGCCTGCTCCTACGTATCCTCTGGTGCAATGAGGAACTCAAAGTCACGTAGTTCTGTAAAAAATTGCTTGTGTATTGGTCGATTTTAATTAATATAAAAAAACCTTTTTTTTTTTAATTCATCATAGGATTCAAGTTAGCACTTGGCCATTCAATAAACCCTTATGGTTCAATAACGGTGAAGATGACATTTGCCACTCAATCACTTTTATTGACCATAGCACAAAGAAATCTATTAAAAAAATGTCTATTTATTTACTAGAAAGAAACAGATTCATTTATTTATTTTTGGCATCAATTTCAATATAAATTAACAAGAACTAATTATTAAACAAACACACAATTAATTTATGCAAATATTAGGACAAGTAAAATAATCAAATTTAAAAATACAAGAGTCCTTATTATTATTTTCATCTCTTTTCAGCCTTTTTTACATTTTTATTACTATTTTAATGAAAACTATCAAAATCATTAACACATCAGATAAATAAATAAATACTTCCTAAATTAATTTTAGCTTATTCCTTAAGAAGATTAGAACAAACTACTAAAAATATTACCAACCCTTTTATTAAAAATAAATAAATAAAACGTGAAGGAGTTCTAAAAGAGTTCAATTTTTTCTTATGATGCTTTAAGAACCCAAAATGAAATGGATAATAACTCATGAAGCCCAAAAATTTGCAAGGAAAAAAAAAATGAAAACTCAAACATAAGCTGTCTTGACACATAAAAACAAGAAATAAATAAATACATAAATAAATAAAATCCTACTTCTATTATGCTTTTATCTTTGTCAACCACGTGACCAAAGGAAATGAGGATATCATTTTTTTCTTTTGTGTTGTCCCCACGTGACCAAAGGAGATGAGTAGCTACGTGACCAAAGGAGATGAAGATATCATTTTTCCTTTTGTGCTGTCCACACGTGACCAAAGGAAATGCCCAAGTAAATGAGGAGCTATGTGACCAAAGGAGATAAGGATATCAATTTTCCTTTTGTGCTGTCCCCACGTGATCAAAGGAGATGAGGATTTCATTTTTTCCTTTTATCTTTGTCCCCATATACCCATACTCAGAGAGAAATTAAGAGTGTAACCCAAAAAGAGAGAGATTAAGAGAGAATGCGAGAGAGACAGTGAGAGAGAGGAACCGTGTGAGGAAAAGAAGAGGAGAGCTATGTCTACGTCACCAGTGAGTGGGGAAGGAGAATTGCGGTGATGCACGAGATGCACAGCAGTGGGGGCGTCGGGTTGTGTTGCTCGAGATGAAAAGGAAAAGCATCAAGGAGGAGGAGTTGGTGGTAATGGTGTTAATGGTTACGGTGGTTAAGGGAGGATGATGATGGAGAAGCAAAGATCTCAGCAGAGATGAGACTGTGCGAACAGAAAATCTGAAGGGCACAGGTGCAAGGTCCGCGACTGAACCCATGGCAGATCGCGGGGAGACCAGCGTTGGAGGGACAGAAACCACCGCTGGCTGTGGTGGTCCATGGTTGCTCTTTTTTTTTTTTAGCTTCCTCACTCTACTTTTTGTTTTGAAAAATTCTGGATATATGTTTGGTTATGGGTTTGGCTGAGGCTTATGTTTTCTTGTGTCTTGACTTAGGTGATGATGATGATAAAGATGATGATATAGCTAAGATGATGGAGAAAATGATGATAATGTTGGTTGGGTGTTGTTCATGATGAAATAGCGATGATTGGGAAGAAGGTGGCTAATGGCGTGGCAAAGGGGGAGTGAAGCCGCGGTTATGATGAGGTGGAAGGGAATGTCACGCTACTGTACATGGCAATTGTGGATCTGGCTGGAAAATCCGCAGTGGATGGAGGTACTGGTGAGTGAGCCGTTGTGAGTTCCATTTTGTCTAGGCTTGCCTAAATTTGGTTAGAGGGTGGAGGTATAAGAATAAAGGGTATTGATGAGGAGAGATGATGGTGGTAACAAAGTGATGACAACAGTTGGCATAGAGAAGAAAAGTGTACAAAGTGATGATAAACGTGAAAATGTTGTGGTCAGAACTCAAGTAAAGGTTGCTGTGATGAGTCAAATAAATCCCATTCCTCTTTGTGTGTCTCTCTTTTTATTTACAGCAATTGTAATTAAAAGAAAAGTCGATTGATACTGGACTATGGTCAATATTGAAGGCTGTATTAATGATGCTGAAAATTCATGGACTACGTGTGCATGTGTATATTAATTCTACAGACTTTGTGAATATGTGATTTATGCTCTAAAGATTAAATTGAAAATGTCAAAATCGAAATAAAAGAGAGATGAGAACCAATACCACTGATGTTATTCTCTTTTCCTTTTTCAGTATCTCAAACTTCAGAATTCCTCACAATGATGATCGAAAGATGAAGTTTTAATGCTTGTGATGACTCCTCTTTCTGTATTTCTCAATTCTGCTTTGTGATCTCTTTAATTCTTGCTCAAGTCTTAGAATCCTTTCAAAAACTCCTCTTAGAGTCTCTAAAATTAGATCACTCTTCTTGATAAAATAGCAACGGGCAGTAAGTATTGATGCTGATGATTGATTACTCTTGCTATGTTCTTCCCCCTCCCTGATGCTTCCTTCTGCCTCTGTTAAAATTTTTGAATTCAAAAAAAAGTTCTCTCTGTTTGTTTTTTTTTTTTTAAAAGTGAAGATCGTACTAGCCCCTCTCCCCTTTTTGAGTATGCCTCTTGCTCGTTTATATCTTCCCCAAACTGAATGCCTTAACTGTTGAGGCATTAAATGCAGAGACACTGCAGATCCTTGTGGTTTGATTGTCAACTTAATCTGGATGAAACATTAAATGCGTTTAACTGTTGGCGTTGGACTTTTCTTTGAGGCCTTAATTATGTCGACCAACAGAGCATTAAATGCAATCCTGTGCACCTTTTGACTCTTTTTATTATTTTTGTTTATTATTTTTGTTTTAATTTGATCAGGCACGGAGAAACTTGAGCCCCCTTTTTTATTTTTGTTATTATTCTTTGTTTGGGCCAAAAGTGATATGGGCTAAAAACAACTTCTTTTTTTTTTTTTATATATATATATAATGATGATGATAACGGCCAATAATGACATGGGCTGGTAAAATTTTTTTCAAAATGAAATGGGTTATCCCCCTTTTTTTTTTTATACAAAGTGGGTTTTAAAACAAAAATACCATAAATAGAAATAAGATCAAATACATTAAATTTGATTTTGGACCGAACAAAATTAGGTGTTCACAGTTATTCTCCATTGTTATCAAGTGTGGGTGTTCCCCCAATATTGTTAGAGTTATGTTAGAGTAATCTAAAGATACCCATAGAGTATTAATGAGTTTAATGGTTGAAATAGCATACATTGGTGTCATCCCTCCTCCCTGAAGCTTTACCGGAATTGTTCCCTCTTGTTATCCCTCTTTAGGTAAGTGGGTTCTATCCTGTGATCTTTATTTTGGTCATTAGAACTATTTTCTTCACATTGTTGCATTATTACATGATTTTAGAGACGATTCTAAAGAGATTATAAATTATTATTAGTTTTTTTAAGTTATGAGATTTTGATTTTTAAAGAAGCATGAACTATATGTTTTAAGAGACTCATGGGACCAATTGTTACTAAAATGAATTTTAATAAAGAGATAGATTATGGAAAGGATTATATTAGAGACTTTTGATTTACTAGGATGAGCTTAAAAGTAGAGAATGTATATGTGATAGAATTTAATCTAGAGAAGAGTTTAGCACACGGAGTTTTAGAGAAAATGAATACATATAGAGTAAAGTCTGTTTTAGCTTTTCAAAGCCCAGGTGATTATGATTTCAGAGTTCTTATGATTTAGAACCCTATTGGTGTTGATGTATGATGTTGGAATTATCTAGTTATGAAAATATGTCAGTTTGAGACTTGAATTAGAAATTTAGTCAAAATGATTCTTAACAGTTGGCGCCTACATATTCTGTTGACTTTGGAAGTTACAATGTCTACAAGTGGGTGATCCCTTGGACATGATTTCATGGCCATATTTATGCTAAGGTCAGACTGTCAGATTTATGAGAATCCATAGCTCTTAAGATACTAAGTGTTTTTAAGAGTTTTCATGAAACTAAGAAATATGGAATTTTGGTATTGTTGATTTTATTTATTTCTGCTAAGTTATGTATCATGAGACTTATTAACGCCCATGGAGACAATAGTAATAAACACTCATGGAGGCAATAGTAATAAATAATCATGAGGCAATAGTAATAAACAGCCAAGGAGGTAATAGTAATAAACAGTTATGGAGGCAAACCCCTTTCACTGCCATGGAGGTAGAGCTTTTAGAGAACACAACAAATCGGGACCTAGTGAGGTGCCAATAGAGAACAAAAATATTTACAAACAGTTATTATTATTCCTATGTATGTTTATCAAGTTCAGAGTATTATTGATTATGACTTAGAGGAGTTTAGAGTTTTGTTTTACATGTTTATATTTGGGATTGCTAGAAATAATTTTAGAATTTGTTTATTTATTATTAGTAATATTATTATGATTTTTATACATCTTGGTTGTTGTCCCATGAAGGGGGTTACAAGTGAGAATTCACTCACTGAGTTTTAGATGAAACTCACCCCTCTCTCTTCTTCCATTACTGGTACAGTAGTTACTGCAGGTTCCTCCCTTCCTCTTTCTCCTCTACAGTAGAGATATTCCAATTGGTGAGTTTCACTTTGGAGTGAAGTACTTTTTGAAGTTTGTACAGTGATAAAGTGTTTCAATATACATTGTGGGCAGGGTCTCAGGCCATAGAAGTATTATTTTGCATTTTGCACCATGATTCAGAGTATTTTGTATTTTACATAATTATAGTTTTCATAGCTTATTTGGTACATAGAGCAACTCACATATAGTGTTATGATTATAGATTCCATAATTTGATTATGAAATGATTTATGATTTTGAGTTTATTGAGGATGATTATGTTTCCAAAGAGCTAAAGATTTATTAAAGATAAAATAATGTCTTATAAATGAATCTTATTATTAAAATATACATATAGAAAGAGACTCAGAGGTCACGAGACTTATGTGGGGATGAGATTTCTCACGTGCCGGTCACGTTTTCAAGTCGGGTCGTGACAAAGGGAGCTAGTCCCACATTAGTTTTGGGGGGGGGGGGGGGAGCACAAAAATGCCTTATAAGGATACCTTCCCCTTGCAGAAGTGTTATCCTTTGCCTGGGGGGCAAAGCAAATCTATGAGGAGCACCAAATATTTGCATTGCAGTCTCGAGATTGGTGTGTCAATGAGGACCCTGGGTCCACATCGGGGGATGGAGACAATATCTACATTGCCAGATGTCTAGGCTATTATACTTTAATAATTACATTGAATTTTAACTCATGGAAACACAATTTTTATAATTTTAATTTTGAAATTTAATCTATTTAACATTTTAAAAATTAATTTGCTTTTATTCTTAAATCATTTTTTTAAATGGCCAAGTTTAAAGGAAGTGACTATAACATCTTTAAAAAAATTTCATGCAAGATTTTATTTAGTTTTATACATTAATGAGTTTAATTTTGATGCACTGATAGTGTAAAATAACTTTACACCGTCATCCAATCAAAACATAAGCCAACTATAATAACTTATGTGATAATATATGATTGGATGATTGTGTAAAAAATGTTTTACACTGTCAGTGCATGATAATTAAATCCTATATTAATTTTAAAAGTTAAAGTGTGTGTGTGTGTGTATATATATATATATATATATAGAAAAATTCACTGCTTAACTTTCAATTATTATATGATTTACTATATTTTATAATAAAATTCATCTTAATTTATAACTATCATAAACAATAATACAATTTGTAGTGAAAAATTATTCTAATTTCTAATAATTTAAAACTATTTAAGAATTCATTAATATTTATTTTTGAAATAGTTAGATAAAAACTTCAATAATTGCATTGAATTTTAACCCATGGAAACATAATTTATGTAATTTTAATTTTGAGAATTAATCTATTTAAATTTTTAAAAATTAATTTGATTTTATTTTTGAATCAATTTTCTTTTAAACGGCCAAGTTTAAGGGAAGTTACCATAACATCTTAAAAAAAGTAAATTTCATGCAATATTTCATTTAGTTTCATATATTAATTTTAAAAGTTAAAGTATAAATAGTAAAACTCACTATATTTGCTTTCATTGCTCACACTAAGTTGTAATTATTATATGAATTTCTATATTTTATAATAAAAATGTATTTTAATTTATAATTATCATAAATAATAATTTAATTTGTAGTTAAAGCTTATTATAATTTCTAATAATTTGCAACTATATGAGTATTCATTAATCTTTACTTTTGAAACAATTAGATTAAAACTTCAATAATTACATTGAACTTTAACTCATGATAAAATAATTTTTGTAATATTAATTTTGAGATTTAATCTTTTTATCATTTTAAAAATTAATTTGATTTTATTTTTAAATCAAAATTTTTTAACTTTAAAATATTTAATGCATGGCCAAGTTTAACGGAATTGAGTCTACATCTTTTAAAAAAATTCATGCAATATATTTTATTTAGTTTCATATAAGATATTAATCTATTATAAGTTAATATCAATTTTAAAATTTAAATTATAAATTAACACTTTAATGTGGTATATCGTAAATACATTAATCATCTTAGAATTATTAAAAAATGAAAAACTAAACTTATTTTTTAATCAAACAAATAAAATATTTTTACTGATAATTTTTTAAATTATATGTAGTACATTGTTTTGTTTATTAGTTAGTATTTTATTTTACTATTTATTGTTTAATATGATTATAAATATTTAAAATTTACTTATAATATTTTTCCACTTAGATTTTGTTATTATGATTTTTCATAAAATGTTACAGTTTCTTAATTTAATTAATAATGATTGTGCTATTAAACTAACTTTTCTCCAAACTTGCTTAATTAAACAAAATAAAGAAAAATAATAATAACACCATATTATTACATATTAATATAATTACTAGAAATAAATGAAATCTAAAAAATGAAATAAATTATTATAATTTTGAATTAAAAATAGTAACATATTTGTCATCATTAATTGTCAGTAAAAAACTGAAAACTTTTTGTTTAAAAATTTAATTTTTTATTTTTAAAGTAATTTTAATTCTCAAATTTTAAAAATATATTTACTCTGCCTATATATGCTTCCAAAAAATGAAAACATTGAAGACACTTTTTTTACATTAAAAAATTTCAACAATTTTAAAATACTTATGTATAAAGTTTAGAAATAACATCACAAACTCATTTAAATGATGTTATTAATTAAATTAATTATTATTTATTCTATACAGTTGAAGGTCTAGCAAAATAGTGCAGAGTCTTAGGCTGTGATTGACAAAGCAATTGATGATATATTGAACAAGAGATTATGTACTACAATGTACAATACTTTAATAAATTTGATTGAATTTCTAGGTTATTGCTTGCAACAGAAAAAAAAAAAAAAAAAGAAGTCAATTGTACTATTCTTTAAGAGCATAAATTTGTCATTAAAAATATGCAATGAAATATGACATTTTTTTGCGCCTAGGGTATTATATAATAAGTAATAACAATAAAAATAATTATATGGATCACTATTGATTAAAAAGTTAGTATTCTATGAATAGTTTGACCAATCCCCTACAAAAGCAAATAAATGTTAATTATTATGCTCTTTAAAAGTATAAATTTCATATTAGAAATGTGCAAGTAGAACAAAGTTATTTCATAGGCACTAAGAAAATTATATAATTAAAAGAAGAATAATTATGTGAAGTAATATTTGTACAATAGTTCTTATTCAACAAATAATTTTAGTGATAAAGGATTCAAAGTGGCTTTTTCTTTACAAAGAAAAAAATAATTTTTGATGACGGTATATTATAAAATAATAATAATAAACACAAGTCAAGACTATCATTAAATTATGAGAATATATTTGTCAATACATATATATATATATATATATATATTGCCGTAGGCAATTATATATTGTATTGTCAATAGAATAACCTTAGCAAAAAGGTTGAGAGCTTTTATAATTATTATCAAGAAATGTTTGAAAAGTAAATTTTGTTAAAATTTGCAATCAAGCAAGTTATGTTAAAATATAAAAATAGGGTGAATCTTTTGTCTTTTAATTAAGATTTATAATTCTTAATTTGTTTTAACATCAATATGCAAGTGATAATAAATCATAAATTTATTATATATAAGATCTATAGTTTATAGTTTTTGATATGTATAATGTACAATCTAGAATTTATTATATCTTAATTTATCTCACACCTACATGTAATTTTTGAACTTATGCTACAAGTTTATATTTAGATTTTGTTAAACATAATTATGCTTACATAACAAATAAAATGAGCAATTAGAACAATTTTATTATTAATATTGATATCTCAAATTGGTAATACCAAAAATACGCAATTAATGGTCCTACTAAGTTTGTATATTACAAAACATTCATTTAATTATTATTATCAATTCAAGAAATTTAAATAATTACATTGATATGAATGCATTCCACATTGATATGACATGTATTCCATGTTGATATGAATGCAACACACATTGCCTGTAAAAGGCCCATGATATCTTCATGAAGAAAGTCATCTTCATGAAGAAAGTCAAAATTGGTAAGAAAATCGTATCAAGATCATCTCAAAATCATGAAGATGTAAATATTTAAATAAACTCCAAAATGCAAAACTAGCCATTGAGTTCATATAAAAACATGATATTCCCCTATAAATTCATAGACCCAATAAAGTGGTCATTAAACTCTTTTAATAAAAAAAAATTTATTCTATAGATATAATAATTCTCAAAATATTTTATCCTAGTTACTTTAGCTAAAACCCACTATATTTCAACTGAATTTGAAAAAATGAATTATCATAAATGTAAGTCTTTATGATGTAACAGGCATTTTTTATTTTTTATTTTTGGTCTTGTTTTGGGACTGATGCAACAAGAGCTTATACTCCTCGTAACATGCCGATGTAGTTATCTCTGTCATTAGCCCTTGGCCCCCTCATTGTACCAAAAAGGGGTTGGAATAAGCAAAAGAACGTTGATTATCAGTTTCTTGTTCTCATAAAGAGATGGAATTAACAAGCATTCTGAATACGAGGAAATCAGTTATTAATATTGTTATTCCGTTACTATTATTGAGCATAGGGTTATTATTCTGAGTGGTTGAACCCAAATAGGGGTCCTCCCATTCACATTCACATTCAGATAATTTACACGTTACGGCATACAAATATCAATAGAAATGAGGGGTAACATCATTGTAGTGATACGAAACTGAATCCGCTGAAGCACCGTTACTGGTACATAACCTATTCTGATGCCAACTGTTACATCACGAAAATTCAGCCTCTTTAAGGTTTGTCCTCCTCCTGTGAGACAAGTTTGGTGATGAGTATTCATTATCACCGCCAGATGAGCCAACACTAGACACAGAAGATTCATTGGAGAGTGTGCTGGAAACTGGATCTGGTTTTTGAACTTGATTTCTGAACATCTGAGAAGTTGAATTTTGTGATTCTGATCCTTCAGGTGTTGTGTTCCCCTGAGCTTCTTCAGCAAGGCGTTTAAGAAGGTTCATAGCTGTTGGCAGAAACCTTGATGAAAGGGATAGAAGACCAGGCAGCTGCCACAAAAATCAGACAATGCAATTCACCATGGTGAGTGATATCATTCAGGAAACCCTTCTTATGCTATATTTATCGTTGATTATTTTAAAATTCACTTCCAATAAAACAGTTCAAGGCAAATAAGAATTGGTGAGGTATGCACATTGTGACGTAAGAGTCATTCATGTTTGCTCTATTTGCTATATTTTATATCAATTATTTGAGAGATTTATATTTCGTCAGAATTTCTATGAATTACATTCACAAGAATTGATGACTAACTAGCTTTTTAAAATAAAAAAAGAAGTTACACATTTAATTTAGGTCTCTGACTTTTATTTTAGCCCACTCCATTTTGGATTTGGCAATTCAATCGTGGAATTTCGTTGTTTCTGTATTTATGGAATATGAATGTGTGACTTGTTATTGAAAACTCATTGCAGATAATATTAGGCATCCAAATGCTATAGAAAGTAACAGAAAAAGGTTCATTTATACTCACAGCACCGTGTCGAAACTCTCCACCTATGTCCATTTGTACCCATATGGCCTTCCCAATTAGATAGGCAACAAATATAAGCATCAGGTAGAGAGGATTTCTGTTTTACATATAAAGTCGGCAAATAGAATCATTGAACTGAGGGAAACATGTTCCAATGCAATACAATAATAATAAGAAATAAAGATATGACTTCTGATTTTAGTAGTCGATACTTACTTTAGAAGAAGCATAAATTCATTAAAACCAAGTACGACCATTGCCATTATTGCCCATGGAGGAGGTAGCCAATTGTTACTCCTCTTGTAGGCCTCCTGAACCCACAACACAATCAGAAAAGGAAGTAGTAACTTTGTTAGTATGCCTGGAATTGGAAACGAACTGGGGTAATGAGAATAGGACATGAATGACATTTTCTTATAGAATGCTGAAATGAAAAAAGGACTACCCAAAAAAAGGAGTAAAAGTGAAAAACCAAAGCCAAAATCTAGGAACAAACATCATTGCCACAATCCTAGCAAGAAATACTCCCACCAAACTGGTCACACTGAACAGTGATGAAAGCAAGACTCAAAATAAACAGGTGTAGAAGAATTAAGGCTCAAGACAAACAATATTAACAAGATTGACCATTATTCATCAAAAGAAAATTTTATAGACACATTATATACTTACCAGCCTTCAGAGCCTCTTTTGAGGCTTTTTTAGTAACGAGCATCCAAGGTTATTGGAGTTATATCCAAGCGAATGTTATATTATATTATTGTATTTCAGTTCTCATATAAGAGGTTCTACTGTTGCTAGTCTCGGAATGCAGGGATAATGTATTTCTATTTCCTACCATTGGCTAGAAATCAGTGAAGACCTTGGGAAATTAGGTTTTCTATATTTTGAAAGCACTGGACAACTACAACAATAGAACCAAACTGTGTGACTCCAATAACTAATAACGACTATATCTAGCTCTATAGAGGATTCGTGTCCCCCAATACATCATATAATCCAAGTTAATAAATTGTATATTAATTAACATCCACCCCTTCTGTCATTTGCTCTTTCTCAACATCTAATACACACAGCATATTATTATACAGATCCTAGTTGCAGCCAAAACATTAATAAACAGGTGGCAATACTAGGAAGAGAACTTCCCAGAACTGTCCAAGGATTTCATTTTTGTATAAAGCAGAATATTTTATTAAAACTGCAGAAAAAGTTCAATTAAAAAGAAGCAAGAGGATAAGTAAATGAAGGAATGGAATTTAATACTTTTACCTGAGCTGAAATAGCTTGGGTAACTGTATACTCGGTTTCTCCTTGGAACTGTCTCCACAAGGACTTGCACCGCACTGGAGTGATAAGTGTATCTTTTGGGGAAACCTGCATTTTGTTATAGATTCTCAGATACAACAATTTTATCTACGTCATTGTCAGGGAAAACCACAAATATCACAGTGTACTACCTCCTCCCATGTGCTTGAAGCCAGCGGATCAGCTCCTTCAATTCTATTTTGGGAAGATACTGCAGCAGCACTTCTATCTATGAGAGAAGAATGAAGTACACTTTCAATACGATCTGGCTTCTCATTCAAGCGTATAGCAGCCATATCTGATAGAAGCTTAAGTGACTGATACATGGCAGTAGAAGAAACATTAAATTATGCTGAATGATAAGCAACTTTCAACATAATTTCAAGAATAAGCGAGCTGGAAATCTATAATTGAAACTGCTATCAATTACCGCTGAGCGAGCATCCCTAGTAATAGCTCTGATATCTTCCTTCCCAGTCCAAACTCTAGGGAGTGAATCAGTATCATGGTTGAACACGGTAGAGAATCTGAAGTATTACAAAAAGCAGTAAGCACCAAATTAACCCTTATCTTATAGGGCATCCTCCAAAACCAAACAAAACAAATGGGAACAAAAAAGAATAATAATTAAACCCATAGTAGTCCATCCCGGATAGCGGCGTGGAGCAACCAGCTCCAAAACCGCTGTAGCAGGATAGCGCATAGCGGGATAGCCGCTATTTTAAAAAATAGAGAAAAGAATTATGTAATTTACTACATACATATTTATACTGAAAAATAAGAATATTACAAAAAATTTTACCTATATTTATTATTAATAATCAAAAGTTATTGTCAAATATATTTAACACACAATTATCATTGATTTACTACATAAATAACAACTGAATAAATAAAAGTGTAGTGCATAACCAAAAAAAAAAAAAACAATAAAAGCGTAGCAGTATTTTTTTTTTGTTTTGGGATGATAAGTTTAGTAGTATGTTAGAGGAATTAAATAAAGCAGCATCATACTCAGGAACTTAAGCCTCTAAGACTTAAAAGGCCAACAATTCTTTCTCTAAAAAAAGAGAGAAAATTATCAGCCCAAATGGAAGTAAGACCAATAAAGGTTTCAACACATTAAAAAACCCTAAACTAGGTAGACAAAAGAAAGAAACCCTAAACAAGACAGCTCTGTTGCGCCGTCAGGAAAGTCTAGAAGAAGGGAAAGGGTTCATCAGGATGGGAAGCCGGAGAAGAAGGGATTTCTATCTGAAAAACTCTCCATTTCAAGGCATCTCTTGCAATCGTGTATCCTATTCCGCGATTTGGCCTACGATCCGCCGCGACTAGCGCACGCGACAGCCGCGATCTCCATACACGACGCGACGGCTTCCTTGTAGTGGTGGAGGGCTGCGACGCAACTCCATGGTGCGATAGCGCTGCTATCGCGCACTAATGATAACAGAGACTAAACCTTATTCCACTAGGTTAGGACAACTACATTGATTCACTCCCATTGACCTCTAACCAAAAAAAAAAAAATCCAGCAAAACCATTTAGACCAAGTTGTTTTCAACAATATCTCCTAATTTCTTATGTCTTTCTCCACCCCTTTGGATCAAATAAAGCGCAAATTCTCTCCCTCTATCAGGATGTCTAGCGAAGAGACATTAGGAAAGTGCACATTAGCAGAAGATAGTAAAATGCCAAAACAATCAAGTTCAATGGCAGTAACAGACAGTAAATTATTGCTTGAAAAATATGGCACCCTACTCCATTCAAAGAAATCAATGGATACATAGTATAGCATCGTGACTTTTTTCAATCCTTGCTACGCCCCAGTTCCCAAAGTTCAAAAATCAATTGATTTTTAAAATAAATTGTGCAATATAAATACAAGGTTGGTACATATACCAAATAAATGCCAATGGTTATCTTTAAAATACTGTTACCTATCTTTCATGTGGATCAATATCTTTCCAGCTTCTTCTCTTGCTTTATTCTCCACCACTTCTCTTGCACAGTCCCTTAAACTTTGTTGCATACTTTCAACTGTTTCTTCCTCAAGTTCAAAACCAGAAATAGAAGCTAAAAATCCCAATACAGCAGCTTCGGTCTCACGTTTAAGAAGCTTTCTTATTGAAAGCCAAGTGTCCTTTCCACCGGCTTCAAACAGGGACTCCACAGGCTGGTTCAGCGCCTTGGCCAGTTTTTTCTGCAAATAACCCTCCGTTTCAGTGTTTGACAGAGATATTGCAAGCATCAATAAATGGCCACTCAAACAACCAATCTTCATTATGGTGATGAAAAGATTACCTCAAAATTAGTTGTTATGTCTGATAATTTTGCGCTGCGCACAGATGAAGCATGTGCATCAATATCACGATGAAGTTTGTCTCTAACTTTTGATGCACTCCAATTAGCCTGTCTTATAGCAGCATCTGAAGAGTGCAAATAATATTGAACAAGCACCAAATAATAGTAAGCATTTTAGTAACTACATGAAAGTATGCATGATTACTGGGAAGAAATAGAGATTCCAAGTAAATCCATACAAGAGGGACTATGGGTCTCTAGAGTAAGAAAATATAAACGTATTATAAGATGGATCCTCAGATCTAAACAGACTAATCCTTTCATACAAAACACCCATAAAAGCAGATAATAGGAGACAGACTCTCAATGAAATAGGAAAAAAAAAAAAAAGGCCCTAAGATTCTGCTTCAACTTAAATAATTAGTTTTATAACCAAAAACTGAATCAAAGTCAAATTTCAAATATTCTCAGAAAAATTTGGTGGAACCACACACACACACTCAATAATGGAATGAAGAATGCTATAGAAATAAGCTCCTGCAAAGATCTCATCTCTTATTATAACTTGTTATATTGTGATCATCAAGTCAATTTAAGACTGGTCTTGGGAAATTTTGGTGATAAAGGTCAAACTCAACAAACTCTATCCATTAAGAGGATAAAAAGCAATACCATCATAGTAATGCATTCTCAAAGGCACTCTTAGGGTGCGTTTGCTTTGCCTGTTTTCAGTTTTTGTGAAGGAAAAACTGAAAAAACTGAAAACTGAAATTAAAAACTGAAAACTGAAAATTTCCGTTTTCAATTTTTTCATTTTTTCCTTCACAAAAACTAAAAACTGAAAACTAAAAATTGAAAACTGGAAAACTGAAAGCAAACGCACCCTTATTTTTCCCTTGATATTTGCCATATGCAATTGCCTATAAAGTCATTAGAACCGTGAACAGAAAGTAAGATTGGGTATGCTTAATAGATTCTGCATATTTCCTTGACCCAGAGAATAGTTAGGGAATTGTCACCATGAAAACCTTTGCAGAACTGAATCTAAATTGTTCAAAATAGTAGTGCTTCATGTTGGTGCTTGCCAATTTCTTCACATAAAGTATCCAAAATCCACATTAGTTGTTAGACACTAATACTGAATGACCCTTTATTGCTGAGAACCCTAGGTAATACCCAAGAATCCCTAAGGAATGATACAAGTACGAACCCTCGAAAAGTATAGTCTCCAATCTCTCTAAAACTCAATTACAAATGATAAAAAGACATTCCAACTAATCCCTATTTTCCTTATTTATAGTCAACTAATCCCCTAACTAACTTCCTTCTCTAACTAACTACTAACTAATGGATCCTAAGTCGGGAGTGGGAAATGTATAAATTGTGGCAATAGAGGCAGGAATGATTGAACAACACCTAATGTAATTTTCAGACAAATGAAATGAGACTCAAGGTAGCATTGAGAACCCAATTGTCAATAAATTCTAAAACATGCATATAAAGTTACAGGTGACAATGTATATGTTATGAAGAAGAATCCTATCTGACTATTACCAGCAGATCCTTTGTCAAACTCGAGCATAATAAATTGAGTCCATGTGCGAACAGATGAAGCAAACCCTTCTCCATTGTTTAGTGATTGCTCTAGCTTAGCCTTAAAATTTTCTAGAGCTTTAGATCGTAGATGCCCCAGCAATGTTGTATAAGCAGGATACACAAACTGAAAAAGTTGACCGAAATAAAAGAATTATATAAAACACATACACACACAAACATGCTCTTCAGAAGCCATTGTCAATAATATTTCAGCTGTCCTAGGTGATTTTTGTTACTTATATTTTTCAATCAATTAACAAGTGCACTTGTATAGAATGTTGCTGCATCATCTTTGATATATGATTTAACTCATTTATTCAGGCTAAGCTTTTAGAATATTGGGTTACAGAATCATTTAAACAGCTCATAGCTGTTTTATCAACATTCAGTCCAAATGGATAACAAATAAATAAAGCAATTAGAGGGTAGAAGAAAGCCTTACATCCAATGCCTTTGACTCCAGCTGCTTTCGTTTTGCATTTCTCACAGCTTCATCAAAGAAGATTGTCTCCTCATCATATCTATCAGAATCATGTTATATGCAAATCAAAATGAAAGACTGAAACTTCAGAAAATGATTAAACTACGCAAAACTACGATATAGAAAATGTCTAATCAACAAAAATATGTAAGCTTTAATGACTAGCTGCATGCTTGTCTACTTCCAAGGAAAAATGCAGATAAAATTCTGTCAATCAATCTGTTCTTTACATTTTTTCTTTTTTATCAGAAGTGCTACCATTCAAATCTATAGCTTTTGAAAATATTGCGCAGACCCTAAATCACACTTGATTTTATTCTGCTTTCACTACATTGAGCTCATTTGGATAAGCTTCCAAGAGCAGGAAAAAAAGTACTTTTCAATTTTTTTCACAAAAAAAGTACTTCTAGAATTTTTTAGCATATCTGTTTGTGCTTCTCAAGAAAAGCAGAAGTAGAAAATAATCAGTTTTTCTGCTCTATTTCAAAAGCAGGTCCCTACATGCTTTTGGTAGAGGCAAAAGAAGTAGAAGAGAGAGTGTTCTTGGTTGATTTTGAAATTATTTAGATTCCAATTTTATCCTCACAAATTTTATGAAAAGACAAAAAATAACCTTCCACTAAATCACTCTCATTTTCACAATCACATCCGCAATTATTTAATTGTTTTGCGTTACATTTTACTTTGTGCATGTATTTTTACAAATCAATAAAACAGAAGTCAAAAATAATAAAAATATATAAAATTAGTTTAATAAGCCAAATAAATATTACATAACATAAACAAATATAAATTATTAAAGACTTGATTTTATTTTATTTAAATATTTTTTATTAATTATATTTAGTTAAAACTAAATAAGAAATTAAAAAAAAAAGTTTGATATAGAAAAAATTCATGTGCAAAAATACTGGGAAATCCAGATACCTTTTTCAGGAAGTAACTTTTTATACCCTTAATTGTAAATTTACTCAAAAGTATTTTTATATCTATTATATCCAAGTAGTTTAACAACTTCTGATTCTAATAAAAAGTACTTCTAAAATTACTTCCAAATGTATAAAAAATTTCTGCTTCCGCTTCTGATTCTGCTTCTAAAGAATTTAAATAAGTACTTCCCCACAATTTTAACCAAACGAGCTGATTATGTCATGCAAACTCTGAATATGGTAAAGAAAATAAAAAATGCAGTGTGATCCTCCTTAGTGATCCAATAATGAAATGCATCCCAATTTTATTAAAATATTATTACACTTCAATGACTTGCATAAACATGCAAAGAACTTTGAAAGGGTAGGAACAAATTGACTAAGCTCTGAAAATTAACAGCAAGTAAAGTAGCTACTGAACATAAGATTTTCTCGGACTCAAATACTATAAGTCCACCAGCATCTGGAACTTACTGTGAGAGGTAGCCATCAATAATGGAGCTTAGCTTTTCCCCAAAACCTCGTACTGGACCTAATTGAACAGCTTCCTCCAATTCCAACCAACCCTGCACCAAATTCATTCATGTGATGACTGATTTTTAATAACAACTGATGCAACTTACAATTGAAGGTATATCAATAAGCACCTCATCAGAGCGTAAATGACTAAGCTTTCCATCAGCAATCTCTTCACAACGCACAGTTGCAACCATTACCTGTTAAATCAAATGCCGAACCAATAAGAAGACCAAACCAATGTCAAATCCAAAAAATAACCCAATAGCAAACCTTGTGGGCTGGAAGATCAAGGTCCTTATTCTCTCGTATGACTTTCCATATTTGTTGTGCACTAATAGAAAAAGCAGAAGCAGGCACAACACCACGCCGATCACCAGCAAGACCTCCAGGTGCTATTGAATGGAAGAAGCGCTGCCGTAATTGTGCAACCTGTATGAGTAAGTGCAACACTGTCACCTACATCATCCCTAGATGAAAAGAACACAACATGGAAAATGTTCAATGCAGAAATGTAAAAAAATAATGTTATTAGCATAGATGTTTATAGGCAGAAATTTGTCAACCAGAAGGACCCGCCTTGACCATGTCTGAAAGCAATAGAATCTAAAAGGCCTCCAAAATGAGGAATAACAGTCATGCATGAACTCCTAAAAGAGATGCACTATTTCAGGAAAAGAGTACCTCCTCTTTGAACTTGTCTTCCTTGTCTTCATAGCTTGACAAAGCAGTAACCTCCACCTTTATTTGAAGAGTCATGAATTATATACCAAAATATATACAACAACAGTTAAAGAGGCATGTGAAACGGGGAGATAGACAATTCTCCTTACATTAAAAAATTCGCTAAGAGGAGTATCCTTATGAGCTTGGGGTTTTGGAACTGCATCCCAAATCTAAGGGATTTATACCATGTTAAAAACTGAAGATCATGAAATAAAAGAAACAACAAAAATAGAAACACTCAGATATTAAATGGAAATAACACCTTTTGAATATCCTCTCTTAGAATAGGCTCCAAATGTTCAAGTGGGGTCTGCATAGACAGACAAGAACAGGGTAAAACATTGAATGGAATTATAGAAGTATAGAATAGAAGGATGCTTTCTAAAGAAAGGACCAAGTGTTGAAGACCTTTGTTTTATCACGTATAACGAAAAGCAATGTCGTCTTGCGGGGACTGAATAAACGCATCATGACCTAAAGACAAGAGAAAGGCCAATGAATGAAAGCTCATACTGAAAATCAACCAAAGGCAAAATCATGGCTGCAAACTACCTGAAACACTGTCTTTAAAAGAGGTTTATTGGCTGCTTGCTCTCGACCAATATCATGACACCACCTGTGAACAAAATGTAATATTAAATAGTCGTCCACAATTGATTGAAGTTTTTCTGTGTAGGTCTACCATAAGTTCCCATAACCCATGAAACAAAGGTCTCCTTACTCACTGAAACCTGACCACTAGTTTGACCCAAAAGGAAGGAAAGGGAAAACAAAAAGGATTTGGATGTGCTGCAAAGTACACACCCCTAGAAAATTAAAAATGAAAACACATTTATACATATCACCTACTTTGCACCTGCCATTATGAATATACTACATTATGTAACATCCTATACTCCCTTATATAAGATATCACTGATTCTAAGTGTCGGGCAGACAGGTCACTAGTAAGATTATTATCAAGCATAAGTTACTAGAACAAACATGCTATATACCGAGTTAGATTGAAAGATTAGCAATTCCACCTAGACATCAATTGAGCAATGTAGCTTCCAAGGACTGCATAAAAGCGCTGGGCGTGTTTAGTATTAAATATAAAACCATTAGTGTGCTATAACCCAACAGTTTAAGCTTTTGGGATAAATGGTTTCATGACATGTAGATAGTCCAGCATAATGCTCAACTCCAACGATAGCCCTAAATTCTCATCTATTCAATCAATTAAATAAAGCAATGATCTGTACCTAATAACTTACATGTTAATAAGAACAATATCTGATACAGCCAAAGCAAAAAGTGCACTCTGTTTCTCGAAAGCAGTATCATCCTGAGATTTATATTTGAAAAGCAAAAGAAAACAAAAAAAAAAGTGAGTTCTGATCGAAATGCAATAAAAGAAGAATTAGCCTAATGATATAAAAATCTAAAATGTGTTATCACATGTGCAAATGTGAACAGATTTGCTAGTATAGGTGAAGCTAGGTCCTGGTCTTAAGGGCCACTAATAGCAAACAATTCAAAATTTCAACTAAAAATATAGATCTCATGTACAATACGATACATAATGTGTATTGATGTTTATAGCAGTGGCATTAAATTTTCTTTTACAAATAAAACAGTAAAAAGAAGAATCAAGCATGGCAGCAATAGGTTTGCAAATGAAAAACCTTCTGCAGTTGGACAAAGTAAGAAACTACAAAATAGGATTGACAAGAAAAACACGCCAAAGGAAACCAAAGTCCATATTTTCCTATGAGAATTGGGAGAAAGGTGGGTGACATCAATTAAGATCAAGAGGGATTGCAATTTGCTAGCACCTATCACTGATATTTTTACTGAGGGCATATCACAGTTTAAGAGATGACCTTGAGAAGATTTATAATGAAGGAGTTATGTACAATAGAAAGGTTATAGAGAGAAGAAGCCTCAATGAATGAGACATTCCCACTCAAACGTCGTCCTGGAACTTGATATGCACATGCACCCAAACTAAGGGAAACTAGTCGTCTTGAATACTATCAACCAAATTGAAGGAAACCAATGGTCTCTCATGAGTTTTGGTGGTCTGAAACCAGTGATCTAAACCTCGGGTAAACTTCCAAGTATTAGCATGAGTTACAGTGATTTTCAGTTTGGGAGCCCACCCATTCCAAACAGGTGTGAATTGTAATCATACACAAAAATGCAAAAACAAATACAATTTGCATAACAATGCACAGGGGAAATGAAAAAACTTCAAATACAGAATGAGTTACCTCACCCCTCTCCCTTCCATCAGTACCCTCTAAATCCATAGCAATTGTGCATGGTTCAATCCCGATACATTTTGCTATCCAAATGCCCTTAGTTGTTTGAGATCTGCAACGATATGACATTCAATTATTCGTCTATCATAAAATATGACATAATAGGCTGCATTAACGATGAAGACATCCAGCTTTCATCCTTTCTTAATTTTCCCCAGCCCCCTCCCCCCTTCTCCCTGTGGTGTTCTTTTAATAAGCCCAAAATAACAGCCCAATAATTTCAGAAACCCAACCTTCCTCTGAAAGCATCCATTTCCCTGAAACTGGTGTGGAAGAGATGATTCATTAAGGTGCTCTTCCCTGCACAGATAACGAAATAAAAGCATGAGATCAGATCAACAAGCCAACGAGAGAGAGTAAAGCCACAGCAAAATGCACCTAATTAATAACCAATTAACAATGGAAAATAAAAAAACGGATGATAGGATCTCCAATTTACAATGAAATAATGAAACATTTTTTTAGGTAGCCTCTATTTCAGTCACAGATTCATAGAGTTACACCACTCTTTCTGCTCATATGTATATTATGTTATGTGAAGTTCAGACGACAAGAGGTTACTACTTTCCAGTCAAACAATCTTTTGCCTTATTGAGGAGCACTAGATATGTCCCTCTACGTCAGAGCAGTTTATCATGGCTCGCTATTTTGGTTTTTTATTAAAACAAGATTAAACTTGTGGGTCGACCTGAATTTTATGCAGTCCAATGGCATATGTAGTTGAGGCAATTTGATCCTAATTTTAATAGGAGATGAAGTTACGTTTTTGGCTTCTCTTTGGTCTTCTGCTCACCACCAGTAAAGTAAAGGCAAAAGTAACCCTTAAGGCAAGAGGCACCAAGTAGCGCATGCGTCAGTGAAGAAACTTGTTGACATTATTACACCATTTTTCGATATTATTTTTCTATATAAATTAACTAAGATTTGATGAAGTATGACTTTATTTCGACTTCCATAAAATGAGTAAGACAAACATGAGCTAAATAGAAAAATGGTGAAAGAACCCATCGATCCAAGCACATAAAAGGTGATTGAACCCACTGATCTAAGCTCAATAATTTCCAAAACCCACCACAAAGAGGATTTTCTCGAAGGAGCTTCAATAAGCTAAACCCAAATCACTAGACCGAAAAAAAAAATAGCAGTTCAGATAAACTCAACCAAGCAACACCAATCATTTGATCCAACCTCGATAATTTCCAAAACCCACCACAAAGAATACATTTTTTTTTTCAAGGAACTTAAATGAAATAAACCCAAAAATTACTAGACCTAAGAAAAGGGTCCTCAATCAAGTATTAGCAATCATTGATCCAAACCTCAATAAATTCCCAAAACCCACCACAAAGAATACATTCCTTTTAAGGGACTTCAATGAATCAAACCCAATATTCACTAGACCTAAAAAAACAGGGTGCTCAATCAATGAAGCAAAACCAATGACTGATCCAAGCTCAATAATTTCCAAAACACTGCATACAGAACTTACGTTTAACTTCACGACAAACTAAAACCCAAATAAACAAACAAACAAGTGAAGCAATGAATCTATGAATGATCCGAATGGGAACATATACATACCACTACTCTGAGGACCCATGATGGCAACGATGGCGTAGGAAAGGCCGCAGGGGTCGAGGTTGACGGTCCTGATGAAGTTGTCAAGGCCGGAAACGTTGAATCCGCCGTCGCCGTCGATGAGTTGGGTGGCGCAGCAATCACCGCCGCCTTCCATGATGGCTCGCGAATCAAAGCAAAAGATGGGAAGTGACGGTGAAAGGTGAAGTTGGATCAGAGTGAAGAACAAAAGAAGAAGACAAAAAGAGGAAAGGTTTGATATTTTTTATGATGTTGCTCTGGTGTCACCCTGTTTCGCAGACTCTACCTGACTCTGTCTTCTCAGCTTCCAGTAGAAGAGAGAGGGGAAGAAGAATGAATGGATGAGAAACCAAACGAAGAGAGACCAGCGTAATGTTGTTGGGGTTTGAATTGACGTGGGTCCAACTTCTCTCTTACTGTCTGTGTCTTTGTTTATATCGCACGTGCCACTCACTGGCATCCAAAACCCACATTCCCATATGCATCAGGACCACCTAGTCTTTTTTTTTTCCAATTCTTTGTAGGGTTTTTAGTTTTTACTCCCTTATAAAAAAAATTCACTACAATCAAATCAATGATTGATCAATGAGTGTATTCATTTTAAAAATTTTATATTTTATTTTAAAACTAATTTAGAAGTTGATTTAATTAGTGATTAAAATGGTTGGGAAAGGAAAATATTAGAGTTAATACTCATTTTAGTCTTTAACTTTATATTTGTAAGTCATTTTAGTCTATAACTTTTAAAATAAGTCAATTAAGTCCCTAATATTACAAAACGTGAGTTATTTTAATCCATCAACTCACTTTATTTAGCATTCCATTAATTAAATGATGATACATAATTTTAAATGATACCTTAATATACCTTATGTCATTTAAAGTATAATGGAGTTTAAAATAACTCATTTTATTGTTTAAAATTATACAAACTGAGTATTTTAAATTTTAATTTTAAATCACAAAATGACTCATTTTGTGTGATATTAGATATCAAAATAAGTTATTTTAAACTTTATTTTATTTCAAAAGATAAATGGTATATTAACATATCATTTAATATTATCTATCATATTTAATTGATGAAATGTTGAATAAAAGTGAATTGGAAGACTAACATGACTCACATTTTATAATGTCACGGGCTAATTTGGCTCATTTTAAAAATTAGGGATTAAAATGATTCACGAATATAAAATGGGGGATTAAAATGAATATTAACTCAAAAGATGATGGAAAATAAGGAAAATGAGTTAGATAAAATTAACCCACATTTAGGTTTTTTTAATTGAATTAGTTTTATCCAAAAAAATTTGTTGGATAAAAACTATATTTAAAATCCTTTGTTAGTTTTCTCTTTTTATATATTTCTTTGTTAGTTTTCCAAATAATATATATTTAGAAGATGGCATTATTATACAAAAATATTAATATAGATTCAAGTTTATATTGAATTTTATGATGGTACAATATGAAAAAGTATTTTTATAATATTTATATATTTTTAACTTAAAATTATGCTTAAAATAGTGGATATGTTACTACGTATAGAGTTTATTATGAATTCGAAACTATATTGTCATTATTTATCATTATATTTGTATATTTAGTTTTCCCAAAGGGAGCCTAATTAATGTGCCTGGGTTAACTGAGGTGCAAGTGATAATAAGTTTTCTAATTTATAGAATTAAAAAAAAGTTAAAATTGTGCTTTTAATTATAAAAGGACGTTATGTTTAAGCCCCAGTGAGCAAAAATAAATGTAGAATGATAGTTCTTATAACCCTGTCTTTGTTCTTCCTCTGAAAAATCATGTGTTAGTTATTTTTTGAAAAAATTAAACCTCGAATGTGAAAACACGTGTTCCAGTTAATTCACCTAACATACATACCATGATTATTTCATACAGCCACATTCAATGATTTCAATGCAATTTTGACTAGAGAAATCCCGTCGTTCCTTCTGTTAACCGAATATTGAATTTCATCCTGAATATATGAGTGTGAGTCATTTTTTATCATTAAAATTAACTTTTTTATCTTTAAAATTGTAAAACGTGTCAAGTTTATGAGGATTAGTTTTATGATTAAAAAACTACTATACGGTTACAAAGATAATTTGTATAATCTAATCATGTTGGCTAATGCAGATTATAGATTATAAATCCAGTATTTTCTTTTCCATGGATTATAGAATAGTTCACCTTTATGCATCCCTCCAACCCATCATCCAGCCTTCTTAAAAAAAAAAAAAGGGTTAGTGTCCAACAGGGAAGGGGGTCACCGGAATCCATGAATGAAAGAACCACCCCCATAGGCACCGACACCCCTTAAAAGAAAAGTTGGGGAAAATGTCGTTTAAGATGTTAAACTCTAAAACTTAATATGAACAAAAAGTACGAAAGAAGACTCTCAAACATAATGCATTTTTTTGGTGTAGGAAAATTTTTGAAGCTGTCTATCAATTCAACTGTTAAACTATTGGATTAGTTTTTAAAATTTAAGAGATATAAACGAAAACAAAAAAACGGAGGAAATTATATAATGCAAACTAAATTTAGTTCATCTTTTGAAAAAATTAATTAATTAGAACAAAGATGATAAGAAATTGTCGTAAATATAAGGGTATGTTCAGTTTCGATTTTCAATTTTTAGTTTTGATTTTCAGAATTTTGTGAAGGAAATATTGAAAATTATAAATGAAAATCGAAAACTAAAACTTGCAGGACCTGTTTAGTTTCAGTATTCAGTTTTTATTTTTTGTTTTCAATTTTTCAATTTTTAGGATTTTGTGAAGTAAATACTCAAAACTGAAATTTGTATGAGCTTGTTTGATTTGAATTTCTTGTTTTCAATTTCTATTTTCAGTTTTTCAAATTTTATGAAGAAAATATTGAAAATTATGAAAACTACGAACACGTTTGGTTTGAACATTTTCTGTTTCCATTTTCACCAAAAATGAAAAACAAGAGTGAAAACATGTTTGGTTAAAAAGAATTTAGAACATTTTTAGGAAATATTTTCTGAAATGGATGAAAATATGAACGTTGAATACTCATTTTCAAGTTTGGAAACATAATGGTTGAAAATGTAGTGGCGTATCCATAATTTTAAAGACAATTCAATTTAAAACCATCCTTCTCCCCTTGCTATTGCTCGGATGGGCTAAAAGGAATGCACGTTGCGATGCTTCTCCTTCTCTTCCCTGTGCCGCTATGCCTCTTTACTACGCAACCACTGTGAGACATATAGATTTTAGCAGATTCCACCTGAATCTTTGTTCACCATAGCGCCAAAGCAAAAGCGCCCTTCTCCTCTCCATGATCCTCCTTCAATCGATTCAGAGGAACAAAAACACTCTCACCAAGAAGAAGACAATGATGACTTGAGCAATTTTTCATTTTTCCTTTGTCTTAGTAGTAGGTGAGATTTTATGAGAAGCAGAACTAGAACCGAAGCTCCCCACCGAACTAATTAATCCATTTTCCCTCTTTTTCATTTTTTTTCCTCCACTCAGTCAGCCACACACTCACACGCACTTACCAAAACCTCCTTCTCTTCTTCCTTCATCCTCATTCATTCATTCATTCCCCCAGACACGCCTCTATGGACTCTCCCAGTGTTCTGGCATGTCATCTTTCTCTCTCTCTCATCATTTTATATTTTCTTTCTTTTCTCATAAAATCTCACCTACTACTAACACAAATAAAAAGCCAAAGCTACCCAAGTCTAGCTAATTCCTCACAATAAGCATTTTTTTAAACTATGACATGAATTAATAAATAATTAATTTAAAATGGTCATGTATGCGATGATGTGTATTGAAAGAGTTTTCTTTCTACTTTTTACTATTCATTTTTACTTTAAATTTTTTTAAAAAAAAGTATAAACATACTTAATGACAACGTTCTAAGAAATTTTTAACTTTTTATTAAAACTAAATTATTTTGAATATACATAATTTCTATTATTTAACACTAAACATAATTTCATTATCTTAAATTTGATTTTGAAAATTACATTTTAAAATCAGACAAACCAAACATATTTTCATTGTTTTCACTGTCTAAAAACATGATTTGCTTTTGTAAATCAAATATATTTCCTGATTTTGAAAATATGAAAATGAAAATCCATTTTAGGTGCGCTCTACAAATTTCAATTTTCAGTTTTCATATATAGTTTCCAGTATTTCCTTTACAAAATCCTAAAATCTGAAAAATTAAAAAAAAAACTAAAAACTGAAAATTGAAACAAAAAATCCCCTAGTTTTTAAAATTTTTGATATTTCCCATATAAAATCTAGAAAACTAAAATAGAAAACTAGAAACTCAAATTAAATAGGCCCATAGTTTTCAAAATTTTCAGTATTTCTTTCATAAAATATGAAAAACTGAAAATAAAAATGAAAACACAAAGCAAACATGCCTTAAACTTCGTAGGAATCCATTTGAATGTTGGAATTAGAATTGTAAAGTGGAATTTTGATTTCAATTTTAATTCTAAAATAATTGGAATTAACTTTAACTTTAATGTTTGAATTTACTAAAGAATTGTAATATGTTTATTGAAATCAGAAAGGGAAAGAATTATATAGGCTTTAATGAGAAGAGAAATTTGATAAGTTTTGAAATTGATGATTCATATACTATTGATTAGGAAGAATAATTTATTTTAGTTGTTTATTCCATGGAAAAAAAAGGATTGTAGAATTATGATTTAAAATTCTATATATAACTCTAAACATGAAAATTGGGAATTAGGGTGACTAGTTCCAATTTCAATCTCTAATTTCGTGCCTAATTCTAAACGTCAAATGAGACATAAAGGTTAAATATATTTTTCATCCCTGAAAAATAAATAAGTTTAGTTTTTGGTCCTTGTGGTTTTAGTCTCCTATAATTAGTATGTCTCTGTTAAATGTCGAGTTAGCCAACAGAAAACCACATTATACAATATCAAATGATAGCAAGTAGTTGTATATGGAATATAATGATCATAGTTAAAACCCTCACCCAATAACCCACTAGACTCAACCCATTTTATTGGACTTAATAACTCATTTTATAGTAGAATTTTGACATATATGATTATGATATGTCATTATGGCTAGTGCCTAGCATATCAGATAACATAGTTTTCAGTTAGTCAACTAAACATTTAACAAAAGCAAACCAATAGCAGAGACTAAAACCAAACAAGTTTGAAAATATTTGGATAAAAAAAATACATGAACCATAATCAAAACTCATTTACTTTTTCATTAACCAAAAACATATTTAAGCTAATTTGTAATTGTAGATATTTTCGAGTTTCTTCATTGCTCTTATAAAATTCAAAAATATTAATATTCTTTAGTTATTTGTGACAAAAAATTAACCAAATGTTCCACTAATTGAATTTATTGTGATTTATAGAAATAATAATTAAATCACAACCGTTGAATATAAAATAATATTGATACCTTAAAAGTACCAAAGAGACTCCCATGCTTTTTTATTCTTAGTTAAGTTTTAATAGAAGTCACTCATTTTTGTCTATTGACACTTTCTTTTAATGCTTTTATTCTATTATTCCTAAATTATCCTTAACTAATTAAAAGTCATGTTAACTTTTTTTTTTCATAGAAAATTTGGATTAACTCTTATTTATTGTGACCCTACATATTTTAGATTGTATTTAATAAATATTTTAATTAATATTAAACATAAAAATTAACTATTTTTAATTTATTAATAGTAAAATAAAGCCAAGTCTATATTATGCATTACTTTTACAAATTAAACTGAAGTGTTTTGTATTAGATATTTACATGAGTCTTTATCTATACTAGACATATGTTTTCAAATTAATTAAATCAAGTATCTCATTAACATGTGTTTTTGCTATATTTTTGTGTTATTGCAGTAGCAAATATCGCATGAAAACTTCAAGTGAATTATTTGATTTTTTTTCTTTAAGTTACAGCATAATAAAATTTTCATGTATTATTCATGTACAAATATAATATGAAGAGATTGCTATATTTTTTGTTGATCAAATCTCACAAATGATTTAAATATGTGACGCTCATGTAACTATTTAAATTTGCTATATAACACTTGTAATATTGAAATAGATGAAGCTCATCATAATTTTTATTTAATATTATATTAGTGATAATATTTCCATTATCATTTTATAAAATAAAATTTTAAAACATAAAACAAAAAAAATAAAAAATGAAGTAATATTTTTTTCAAAGGTAAATACTAAGTATTAACTACAATAATCTTGTAAATAGTGGACTGTGTGTTGAGTAAGTTCTTCTTTTATATTCAAGTTTCCTAATCATGTTCTTTACAAAAATAAAAGAATATATCTCCCACATGGGCTCTTTGTTGAATGAGTTTGCATTTCTCAATCCAATTTTTCAATTTCTAGCATCTAGAATAACTCGCTGGAGCAACCATCGATCCATTCACCTTTTGTTCCTATATGCATCGGCTTTTTCTATATCGACATATCTAGGTTACACAGCACACCTTGTTCGAACAAGCGAGTGGGGAAGAGAGGCTAGCACATTTCGATTCGAACATACACATGCCATTCCCAACCTATGCACTTTTGGCTTTTTCTTGAAAAGAAGTTTTTTTTTTTAAAGCTAAATTTACTCTTGTTTAGAGAAAATTTGTTTTGCAAATTTTAAGTTGTTTTTCAAGGAAAAAAAAAAACTTGATATTTTTTTTGAGTAAGTGGTGACAGTTGAGCATGAGGATGAATAAGAGATTGATATAAAATATAGGTGAGAATAAACAAGAGTTAACACAACTTTTAACTAAGCGTAGATTAGGAATATTAGAATAAAAGTAATAAAAGGGGAGTGAGGAGTGATAATAGACACAAAGGAGTGGCTAAAAGTTGTTTTAATCTACTTATTTATCTATCTATTAATTAATATATAATAGTTTGATAGTCTCACTTAAAAGGCAAACAAAAGCTTGCCAAGTGTCAACAAGCGTGGATTAACTCAATTGCATAGGCATAGTCACCTTATCATTAGTTGAAATGATAACAACTATTAATGTTTTGTTGCTTTCAAGAATGAGATTGGAAATATAATTTGTGAGAAATATGGTGCATATAGAAGGGTGTTTGGTTTCATTCATGATCATCTATTATTAATTTGCATTTTGCTTTTGTGTGGGCTCAAGGTGATAAAAATTGTACCTGGTGCATGCTTCTCATTAACTTCTAGACTAAAACCCCAAATCAATCCCTCAGGTTTATAGGGGGGACAAATTAGTTTCTCAGATTTAGAAAATCTCATATTAATCCGTCAAATTTTATAAAAGAGGAAAAATTAGTCCCTCCATCAAATTGTTGTCTAAATTGTTAACAGAAATGTTCCTATATTCTGTTAATATGCTTATATGTATTGTTAATTTTCACAGTGAGTCATAGTCATTTCTCAATGTGGGGCTAAAGCAAACCCCGCGGGAGCAGCATATTTATCAAAAAGAACCAACAACTGCACACCGAAAAGGAAGAAATTAGGGACAAAGCAAATGGCACAAGAAAAGTGGTGCACCAACTAGGCAAATTTGAACTCCACCATGCTGAATCCCGAAGCTCTCTCAAAGCCGTTGCCATAACCGTCGCCATGGTCGGCCTCGATGGCACCCTTCCCCAACTCGGTGACCGTGCTCAACCTATCAGAATCCTTCCCCTTTCTCTTCTTGTCAATGGCCGCGCAAGGACAGTGCGTGGTCCCAAATCAATCCTTTCCCTTTGGGAAGGGAAAGTTGTGGAAATTGTTCTTGAGGATTGGGACAAGTGCTTGGGGAAAGAATGAGGAAAAAATGGATCAGGTTTCTTCAAGAATTAGGGGTAAATTGGTCATTTCCTATGGTCTGTTAACGGTGTTAAAAGTCTGTTTGAGTGGAAGGAAGGTGAGTGTAATTTTAAAATCTAAAAGGGGATAAATGTAATATTGATGAACCTCGAGGGAGGTTGCTATAATTACCCTAATAAAATATTTTAAGACAGATTAGGTTTATACACAACATTCGACATTACCACAATACTGTCGGCAGGAAATACCAAGCAGCACAATAATTTTTATTGTAAAGGGTATGTTTGATTGAGGGTAAAATTGAGGAGAAAGTTTTCATAAATAAATTTTATATGTACAATTATATATAAATTCATCCATGAAAATTTCACTCCCTTTTTCAGCCACTAACCAATCAACCAGAGAAAAGTTCCTGGTAGTCAGTCCTATGTTTATGAATATCTGGTGCCATTATGAGAAAATGAATGTAGATAGTCATGGATTTTATCAATAAGAATCGAGGAAGAGAAAATCAAACTATACATCGAACTGGTCAAGTTACTAATTCAAAGGTTTAGAGGTTCAATCGGTACAATCATGGTTCAACCGAAATATAATAAAATATATATAAATATATACATATGAGTAATTAAAATAAAAATATATATATTAAATTATTAACATTAACATAATAAAAAAAAAAAACTATTCATAGATTTATAAAAATAAACACAATCTATATATATTTATGTAATTATATAAAAAATATAAAATAAAATATCAATTTATAAATATCTATTTTTTTTAACTAGGATAAATAAGTCTATTTATTTTAGTTTGGAATATGTTTTATCAATACTAATATGTAAAGAGACGTTTGTTTCACAATTTGAAATTAAGTTTCCAAAAACCATATTTCTGGGAATAAATTTAAAAAGTTAATTTTTTTTAACATTAAACATCCTTGGGATTGTTTGTTAAAATTTCAAGGAATAAATTTAAAACTTGTTTGTTTTATAATCTATATTCCTAAAAATATGTCATAATCATAAAAAGTAAAAAAATCAAATAATTGAGGGATGATGCAGTAATTGTATTTAATAATTGTGATTATCAAGTAATCACTAAATTATAGGAAAATCTTTTCCTATGGAGTAATTCATACTCAGAAATTTTTTTTGTAAAACTTGTAACAAACATAAAAACACATCATTCCCAACTACCTATTCCTGAAAATATTAAATATACCCTGATACCTCGTAAATTTCTTTTTGGTGCACAGTAATGTATGTAATATTATTTGAATAGCCATCAATATTTTTATTTTTATGACCCTGATACTTTCTTTTTTTGAGTCAAGGAGTGTACCACTATCTTGTGTAAAAGAGTAAAGAAAATTGAGCCCACCCTAAACCCAATCCCAATAATTCCCTCAAATAAACCCTAGATATTTAAGCTCCACTTTCACCTTATTCCAAATTCGCTGCTCACTTTGGCCGCGACCCACTTTCTTCATCTAACACATTGAATGAACAGTGGATTTCCTGCTTGCTCTCTTCTCTCCACCGCATTAGAGCAAATGAACCTGAAGACTAGCGACAATGGCAAGGATAGCTGGCATGGGCCCATGGCCGCTCCTCCTTTCTTCATCCTCGACAGCCTCTCACAATGGCTGTAGTTTCCTCAGCGGCAGCTGTGCTGAACGACCCGACAGCAGCTGGGCTGTTCATCAACCTTCTCTCTCTGGAAGACCAATAATTTTTTTTCCCAAGTCTGATTCACATTACCGTTGAACCGCAAAAACCAGAACGGTTCACCGGTTTTTCCGGTTTGAGACCAGTTCAGGTGGTTTTGCAATGTTTTTAAATTGCAGCTTTTTCAAGCACAGCTGGACCAGAAAGCAAGTCGGTTTCTAGTTCAATGGTCAGACCAGTGTCTGATTTTCAGAACCATGATAGGAATAGTACTATAACAATCACCCTTGCCTTGTCACCAGTTTTTTATTCATTTGACTCTTCATTGATAAATTTAGGATTGTTTCAGCTCAACCATTTTGAATAAACCATGAATAATTCACAAAAGCAAAAATCAAAAGTAAATAAATTCCTAAATTTCAATTAAACCTAGTGTTGTAGATGTCAAAAACAGCAATATCAAACGAAGATCATTTACTCAAAAATCCTCTTTCACCAAGACAACAAGAGCTTCCACATAGAAAATATAGTTCCATTGAACAACAAAAACACATACACTACTTAATATAAGAAACATTATAAAATCCAACCACGCCAAAATTTCTCTTGTGAAGAATCGAAAAACCAACCCTCAAAACAAAAGAAAGCTCCATAACTAATCTCCCTTCTTCCTGAAAGAGCACCCCTCTGTTAGCCTGGCCCTGCCACCGGTTGGCTGGCACAACACCGTCTGGCAATTGCCACAAACAACAACTGTTTGGGAGTGACTGAACACAGTGGTTCTGCACAAGAACAAAATTTCAACCCTATTATGAACCATCCATTCCAAAATCGGATTATTTATTTCTATCATTTTGTTCGCTAGCTTATAAATCCAAATTCAAACCCTGATGAACCATATATATTCAAATTAAAATAATCTATACCTACAATTTTTCTACGCTAACTCAAATTCAAATTAAATGGATAAAATTCACCGAAAAAAATCCCAAGATTTCGAAAGTAACTGAACTTACATGTTGAAGCAACCTTGACATTTGACATCCTAAAAATTCGAAGAACATAGAAAAATTAAATACTTAATTAGAAAAAAAATTTACGAAAAAAAACTCTATTACCAGAAGAATGGTTGGTTACCATGAAGAAGGAATTTGGAGATTGAACGAGGCGCTTGAGTTTGTGCTTCCTCTTCTCAAGCTCGGCCGGTGGGTTCAGCAAATCGATGTCATTCTGGAGAACCTACGAAATCAACGAAAAACCAAATACAAAACGATCATAATCACGAAGGTATTAGTCAAAGGTGTTCAAAATCAACGAACGTAGATAAACAACGAAAAAAATAAATAGTTAAATACAATGAAGCGATGAATAGAGAGATGGTAAAGGAGTGAAGAGAAAGGGATCAGAACCATTTTTTGAGGCGGAAGGCAAGATCGCAAACCCTAGGAAGTGGAGATTTGGAAGGGTGCGACTGCTAATGTGTGGCGCTGCCTCGAGCTTGAAACCTGCTAACCTACTATCACTGTCAATTTATAGGGGGGGTGCGGATGATCTCATCCCTTGGATTCTCGAAGGGATTGCATCTCAGCCATTGCTTTGCGTCTCCTTAATTCTTCTAGTGTTTAGGGCAACGGCACTATTAAGCTAGCAATTTTAGAACTGCACTGACATTTTTGCCCCCCCAGCAAGAAAAAGTATCCAATTGTTTGTCTAACTCATAAAATGTCTACTTGCAGGTATGTTGACCCGTTAACTAGAGGCCTTGGTTTGTATTTTAAGAATGAAAAGAGAAAAAAAAATATTGTCAAAAGACTCCTTAAAGGGGCCTCAATTAGGTTAGGTCGCATTAGCCAATTTCCTAATAATATGACTTGAATGCTTGTAGTTCCATTGAGACCAAGAAAAAAATTGATGTAATTTTGAAATAAAATAACATATAAGATGAATTGGAAAAAAAAAAAAGAAGGTCTCTTTTAACTTTTAAGATTGGTCAATAGAAATTATACTCTATCATAACTTTCTTTCAAAGATAGAATAAAGCATTTGTCTTTACAATTAGTATGTCTTTATTAAATATTAAGTTAGTTAACTAAAAATTAGCTACTAGTAGTACATGAAATATCATAATCATATGCGGTAAAACTCTACTGTAAAAGTGAGTTATTAGATCCAGTAAGATGAGTTAATTAGTTATTCTATCAAAATGAAATAGACTCCAATAAAGATTACAAATTATAATCAATTTAATTACTCTGGAGATTTTGTCATATCATAGGTCCATGTGTCTTTAGATAAGTCTAACATGATCTTAAGGTCTCCTAGGATCCACTCGAGTTGCTGGGAAGGATATGGACACATTAAATTAGAGAAATAGCAATCTCTTATACAAATACTCTTGCCATGGCGAAAATGGATTGAAGTAGTTGGTCAGCTCTTGTACGAGGCATGTTTAGGGACACTTGCCATGGTCAGGTAACCCCTCACCATAGCGAACCTCCCAATCATCATGGCAAGTCGCTCGGTACCAATAACCCCCCAAAATGACACAATTTTATTAAAATCATCATCTTTTCCTATAAAAACCCTTCCCCATGCATTTGATCAAAACATTCAAATCCTAACTCTGCCAAACTCCTCTTCCACATTCTCATTTTCCTCCTTCTTCAATTCTCTCTCTTTCAAGCTTCAAGATAAGGATTGTTTATGGTTTATGCCTAGTTTTCTCTCCACTCCTTTGTATTTATGAGTTTGTATGTTGTTGTTTTTTATCGTTGTAAAGTTTGGGTGCCCTTTCAATGTTCATAGAGTTGTTCTAGGTGTTTATGAATTCTCATGGTTTTTTTTTTTTTTTTTACGTCTATGGTAGATGTTGGTGTTATTATCCAATCACAAAGCTACCTTGGTGTTGGCACCCCATGTTCCATCTTTAGGTGAGTGGATTCAAATCTTGTGATCTTTATTTTGGTCAATAGAATTAATTTCTTATACCTACGGTATTCAAGCATGATTTTAGAAATTATTTTGGTTGCAAGGATGAAATTATGTTATTTAGAATTTATGCTTTCAAATGCAAATCATTAAAATGTGTTAGAAAACTCATGGAACTATCTTTGTTGCTCAATGGATTTTATGAATAGATTTTGACTATGAGCATGAATGTTTTGGAATGTTGTGTTTACCTTAATGCTTTCAAGAATTATATAAATTCATGAAATTTGGCTTATAAGTTCAGAGTTATAACCCAATTATGGAATTTAAAGGGAAATTACTTGGTTTTCATGATTTTTAATTATACAGTAGCTATAGAGAAATATACAGTGAGTTAATGACTATGAAATCGTTTGCTTTGATATTAAGTTATTCGTCAGAGGACAATCTTGCCCTTATCAATTAAGTAGTATCTATCGTTTGCTCTATGTGAGTTAGCTTGAATCGCTCAAAGATTAAAAACCCTAATAATGTTGCAAAAAAGTGTCGATAAGAAACCATTGCAAGTTCCTATTCCTTACTATGCATTTACATAAGAGGAATCAAGGAATATTATGATTAATCTCATATTTTTGTAGGAGCCTAATCACAAATTTTTTTCACTGTAAAGATCTCGTTATAAATTTATAAACTATAGAACCTAATTATAAATTCAATGAAACTAGAAAACTTGAGGATTAATTATTATTATTACTATTATTATTACTTTTGAATTGCATATAAATCATCTTTCAGTTACGGATAATAATTTAAAGAAATTTTCAGATATATTATAAAAAAATAAATTAAGATAATAATAAAATTGTTAAATAATTTCGATCCAGATCATAACAATGTCAATGCGAAGCTGGTTGGTCTCGAGCAACTCCTGTATAATAGTACTAACTTGCTAAGAATCGTGGGAAAAACCCTGCATTCCCCCATTGCCAGCCACTACAGCTTCCGTCCCTGAGGTGAGGTCATGTCTTTGTTTTTCTCTTCCTTTGTCTATTTTCAAGTCATGCCAGGGTCTTCTTCACCATTGATTGGTGAACTACGAAAAGTGTTGTAAGATAATCGCAAGCTTTTATCCCATTTTGAATTCTATGTTGAGTTAAGAATGAATCGATTTTGGATAGTTTAGTTCAATTTGGATTTTCTGAAATCAAATATACTTGGGTGATAATGCTTGGAATTTTCATTTGGAGATGCACATTATCTGTTTGATAAAATGTCTGAACTGGACATTTAGCTTGCATGCTCGCTCAAAGACCCTAACACATGATAGCATCGATAATCGTGCGTGGTTTGGTGTGCTAGACTGCTAGTAATATTGTACAGAGTAAAGAAAAGTACAAAATTAAACTATTTTGTAGGTTATAATGTTCTATATAATGGGCTTGCAAGATACCACGAGATGGTTCCATCTTCTTGCTCTGTCTACTTGATTGCTTATTAATTAATTATGAGTCTTGTTCATTGATCTGTGTCAATAACTTATGTTTTGTAGCTTGTTAAATTGGATCTGGAGTTAATACTTTTCATGATTTTCAGTAGAGGAACTCTCAGGCCTCAGCCAACTTTAACAAAAGATGCAGGATTCCCCAGAGTCACGACACGAATTCACGGTAGGCCAACGAGTACATTCATCTGGTGATTCACACAGAATTGGCACAGTAAAGTATGTGGGGCCTTTAGAAGGCTATTCAGGCACATGGTTTGGAGTTGATTGGGACAATGGTGAGGGCAAACACGATGGATCCATCAATGGTGTCAACTACTTTCATGCAAAGTCTGAAAGATCAGGTTCATTTGTTCGTGCCCAGAATCTGAACCAAGGGATTTCATTGCTGGATGCTCTTGAAAGAAGATATCGAAGTGACTCGACTAAGGAAGAAGAGGGTATTTTTCTGGCTTATGTTAACTTGTAGCTAAAATATCTATACTTTGAGTCCCTAGAGTATTATGGAACAAACAACATAATACTAATGGAAATGATGTCATATATATTTTTTTTTTTCGGGAGAAAAGTAATGAAAAGAAGTCACCTTCATCTAGTAAAATATTAATTTATAGTTATTATCCCTATTGTTGTTACCAATCCATTATTGTAGTTGTTTTCTTCTATTGTTTTAATTCCTTTGTTGTTTTCTGAGGAGAGGAGGTTATTCTAGCTATATGTCTGGAATAAGTGCCAAGTAGGAGGACACCATTTAGTTTTAGTGCTAGTTTATCCTTACAGTGAAATTTGTTGCATGGTGCAGAATTTTAATTTGTATTATCCTTTGTGATTATGATTCTTAAAATGAATTCTCAAATACTGATCAACTTAAATGACGGTTGATGGGATTCTTATTTTGGAAAAAATAAATTTATTACAGAGGAAAGAGGTAAGCTGCAACATGCGGCAGAGTAAGATTTCCTCTGGAGACAAACATGTGAAAAAAATAAAAAGTGCAACAAAGCAGCCTAAACTCATTTATATTAGAAATGGCTCCACCCTCGAAACATCCATGGCATAGCACAAAAAGAGAAACCATCAATATAATCATATCCCATAGCAAATACGTTGCCAAAGAAACACAGCCAAAAATGTAAGAGTTTTACTTTGAATGTACCAAAAGTTTCATAAAATGGGTGCTGGCTCAAATTATCAAAATCCTTTATAATTAACCATCAAGAGAATGCCGAAAGTATGCCATAAGCACAAGTTGACATTAGAGGAAGCATTGTATCTCCAAATGGGTTGTTTCTCAAGAAGAAATTTTTGTCATTTAGGATTGCTACCTAGAAAGAAGGATTCACTTGAAACACACCATAAAAGTATGAAATTCAAACTTTCCTGTGTGAATTGGCAGATATATAATTAGTTTTGAGCAAAAGCAGAAGGGAGTGTAATCCTATGGCATCTTTATTGCTCAAACTTGTATGAAAGTGAAAATCCCAATTTGAATGAGGACCTCAAATAGAATAAAAGTTTATGCTTTTGCAGAGTTGAGAGACAATAGCGGCAGGGAAAAGATATTCGTTGGAATTTTGAACTGTGGTATCCTGCCCACTGTTATTTCTTTTCCTAGAGTCATTGAAATTGATGTGTTATGAAGCCTTGGGAAAGAATAAGTTGCACACTTTTTCTGTTTGAACTTTCATTTCATTCTATATGAGTTTATTTACCTCTAGTCTTTCTTCCATATATAATTCCTCATACATTTTACTTTAACAAATCCTAGAAAAGATATGTGATTTCTCTTCTTTTGTGTTTTGCAGATGAAATGTATGTACTTTCAACTAGCAACCAACAAGTATCTGTTCAACTTGTGGGTAAAGATAAAATTCATGATAAACTAAGTAGATTGGAGGAGATAACCAGTGCTTCATTGCCATACATGGGTGTTAGTTCCCCTGGAACTCCATGCCGTATTAATACAACAGTGCCAAGTAAGCACTTCTGAACATTTCCATTTCTTTGTTTATACAAGGATGAATGAAACATGTCCAAATCCATTTCTGATGATTTTTGTCTTTAAATTTTCTCTTCTTGATAAAACTGTAGCATCAGTGAATTAGTTGCTTTTACCTAAAGTTTTTATTTTTGGTTGAGCTGCTTCTACCTGAAGTTATAAGTGCAAACTATGTTTCTTTGGTATCTTGTACCATCCTGTAAGGCAATTTGAATATAGGTAGTCAGTTTGTTTGGAGTTCACTATGGGTCAGGGATAATGCAGCATTTTAGCTTGTAAAGAAGTCCAACATCTCAACCTGCAATATTGATGTGCTGAAACCATTTTTTGTCAATAGATATAAAAGAACTTGATCTGATTGGGAACCTGCTTTCACAGTGGAAGGTATGTTACCAGGTTTTATCCACTATTCTATCCTGGCTAAGGCTGCAGCTTTTAATCTTCTTTTTCAACATGCCATTCAAATCTTAACTAGAACTTTTTTGTCATTAAAATGCAGATGTTCTTTCTTTTGGAAAACTGAAATAGCTTTTTATTTGGGATGCATGTATTATGAAATTTCCTTTGTATTTTAATAGTCTGGTTGAGTACTAGGATACAGTACTGTATATAACATTTTAATATCACGTCACTGCAACTACTAGTACTACTTTTTGTTGGTGTAACAGTGGCATTGATGTGTGAACTTCTGACCTCATGCAAACTGTCCAAGTCCTTACATACTAATGGATCTAACTCATGACAGATCCTATTAGCCCCATATTTTTACTTGTTTGTCCCCTCTGAGTTCTCTATGTTAGAAGATATTACTTTTTCATTGACAATCTTTGGGTGCATTTAAGTGAATTTTGTGCATAAGCCATAAAACATGGTCATGAGATGTGTTGCTTCATTTCAGTATAGACAGTTGCTGCACTGAACTTTACTTCCAAGCTGGGTTCCCTGATCTTTTCCCTTGAAAACAATATGACAGTGTATTTATAGAAGAATAAGAATTTCGTACCTGTTTCACTCAATATCAGAGCATGTAGTCTGAAGAAGTCTCCCTTAGTTAAAGGGTTTCAATTTTATTTTTCAAAAAGAAAAACTTATTTAATGATTGTGGGATTGTAGAGGTTGTATTCTAAAAATGTTGGTGATACTATCCAGAGATTGCAAGTTTGATGCCAAGGCTTTGCCTGTCTCTTTCACTCATTTATTGGTTAAAAAATGTGTGTGTTCTGATGACCAAGTAAGGTAAGAGAAGCCTGACAGCTCTATTGGTGGGCAATATTGTTGTTTCAGACTTTCAGTTGTGGTTGTGGGAAACATGTAACAATGATTGTAATAAATAAGCTGATTTGTACCAAAAATAAAATGCTGACATAGCTACAAGATTGGGATGTTTTATGGTAGTTGCTATTTCTAACATGTCAAAAGATTAGACAGATCTATCTATCCATACACACACACACACATAATGTGTCAAGTAAGAGAGTTTTTTTTATGCGAGAGATGAGAGGAGTAAATCTTGATCGTTAAACCATATATAGATGGTCAATTAAAAGTCATGTAAGGGTCGCATAATCACTTAAAAATGCCACATGATTTTATGTTTTAATCTTTATGATTCATGTAAAATCTTATTTACCTTCTCTCGCTCTACATCTCTCTCTCTATAGAGAGAGGGAGGGTCGGAGGGTAGGCTAAAGTGGGATTTGATCTCAAGATCAAACACTCCCCCAAAGGAACTTGGTGCCATTTGTATTAAGGCTCTTGGACTGCTATGTTTCATTCTCAAACATTCCCTCGTTTCCTTTCGTACAGAGCTCCCTTTTTCTATTATATAGAAAATCAGTACAGGAATCATGTGCAGAACTTCATTTTACTTATTTTGCACAGCCCACAATTGATTGACAATAATTATCATCCATTCTCTTTTCAATTAATATGTTTGCAGGATGTTGGCACAATTTGTGAACAATTACCTGCTCTGAGGACTCTCAACTTATCTAACAACTTAATGTCGCCTTACAAGTCTGACCTACCACTACTGAAAAGCATCCATATTCTGGTTTTAAATTGTACTGGCATCAATTGGGAGCAGGTTCCCTTCTATATCTTTCCTCAACTTATATCCCTTGCTTAAATTTTCCCTAATGTTTAATTAGGCATTGCTAAATATTGTCTTTTTAACTGGGCAGGTTGAGCTGCTTAGACAGTCATTTACAACAATTGAAGAGCTACATCTTTTGGGAAATAAAATAAGCAGAATACTGGTACATTGCCTTTGGTTTAATATTCTTGTTGGATATCTTAAAAGCTGTATGATTAGATGTCTTCCCATGAATAGCCCATTGGCTAATTTGTAGAGAGCAGTATGATAACCATCGGAAGTTGAACCATTTGAGCGCCTATTTCTGGTGGTCAATCTGAAGCACATGAACAGACCTCCCCCTCCCTTGGAACTCAACCCAAATAAAGTAAAAGGGAAAGGGAAAAAAGTGGGGAAATCCTCTCTCAGCCAAGCCACTAGAATTCCCCAAGTGATGGTATTAGGATGGAAGCCTACTGCCTATTATAAGTAAGGAAAAGCATTGTGGACGTAGTCTTCTTTCATCAGGATTTGCCTGCCTTTATTTCTCCCCTCCTCAAAGATTTGTTGCTTTACAGGTAGTGGGGGCAGCAAAGATAAAAAAAATGCATCTGATTAAGGGGAAGCTAATAAACATGTTTTCTATGTGGTAAACAGTTAATTATGATAATCACAATAGAATAACAGAAATATTGTGACAGCTATTATAGTGATATTTGGGAATTTGGATGTGTTATTGAATGTGTATTCTCTTGTCTGGCTGACTGCCCCCATGGATCTGCTACACTATTTCTGTTTTGACATCAAAATCAGTTCTGAGGTACTTAGGTAATAGGATAAGGCAGCATGCTAAAGGACGTACATAACAAGATAATTTCATTGTACTTTGGTTTTTTATTTTCATGATTAGTTTTATGTTGCTCTACAATTTCTTATAACTCTATAAAATAAAATTTTCAGAAATTTTAAGCCTTCTATTTTTCTGTGTTCAGCCTGCGTCATCCTCCTTGGTTCAGGGATTTGATACTCTGCGGCTGTTGAATTTGGATGATAACTGTATAGCTGAATGGGATGAAATCATCAAGCTTTCTCAGCTAAGATGGTTGGTATAGGCAAAATGTGTTCAGTTCTATAATAGAGTCCTCACTCAAGGTGGGATTGATGCCATTTTAACCGCATTTGATTATAAACACTTAGAGTGTGTTTGGTTGGAATATAAAAACGGGGCAAAAGTGAGTTAATCCATAAAAACTTTCATCCCAATTTTATCCCCTAACCAAACACCACTCTAAACTTATTACTTGATCTAACCCCTTATTATTTCAAGTAACTACTTACTGTAAGTGGTTAGCACAATAGTAAAATCATATAATTAAAGTGAAATGTGATTGAAGTCACAGTTGGTAGCTGTGTCACTGGAGACTAATTGTATCTTAGACCTGGCAATAAGTTTTCACTTCACATTTCCTTTCTCATTTCTTTTTTTCCCTTTGCCAGAACTGTGCCTTTTCTTTTTGGTAGATTTGTTTCTAAGTCTGTTGATTTGCTAAATTTTCATAGTTGGTATGTTTTGTTTCAGTTTGGAGCAGCTTTATTTGAACAAGAATTGTTTGAATTCTCTCTTTTATCCTGATAATGGTTTGCAGCATGAATCAGAAGTTACATGCTATAAGCCCTTTCCAAATTTGCGTTGCCTTCTACTAGGTAATATAATACTATTCCTCTTGATATAGGTCTTCATCCTACAATGAAATATGGATTGTGGATATCAGCTGACATTGAGCCTTTCAATTCATCCTTCAGGTGATAACAACATTAGTGATCTGGCCTCCGTTGACTCATTAAACTTGTTTCCTAACTTGGTGGTAAGGTTTTTACTGTGAAGTGTTTATTACGCTCACATATTTTAACTCTTGATTGTGCATGGCATGGTACCTATGCTGTCCTGTATATGTAGCAATGAGTCTAAGACCATTGACTGTATTATCAAATAATTAATTTGGAAATGGTACATTGGGGATGCAATTCAATATTATTTTGTAGCTACAATCAATTACTCTTGAGAATTTTATGTCTAGGTCTTCCATGTCTGAATCTGCCCATTATTTGATAATGTTTTCTGCTTCTTGTAAATATAATTTTTGCTACTGTAACTGCTTTGACATGGATATGTAATCAGGCTAGGAATTTGTAATTTATCATTTTTTTTTCCTTCCTGAACTTAACTTCTGCATGGAGTTCACCTTGTGGTTTAGAGATTGAACTGAGTCTTTGAAGGTTGTGGCTGTACCAATAAAAAAATGATGGTTATGGATGGCTACACAACTCATTAGTGCACTCTGTGTTAGAGAATAGTGAAATACAGGATAAGAGGATAGAATTTTGTCTAAAAACAAGAAAAATGGAAACCAGGGAGGTAGGATGAGATGGAAAGATATACGAACAAATCAAAGCTTGCTATTCTCTCTGCTTATAAAACATGGAAACCTCTTTGGAAAATCTATTACTGAGCAAGATAAAGAAGCCACAAACGGTAAACGGCCCATTTTAATCCTTTTTTTATTTTTGTCATCTGTTATGCCACATATGCTTGAGCAGAGGGCCTTTGCAAGTTTAGTTTGAGAAAGTAGGTAATCTGTTTTGTAACTGTTCTTCTTTGCTTATCACTGTGAGCCATTCTTCCCCCCCCCCCCCCCCCTTCCCTCCCCAACAAAAAAAATAAGAAAAAAAGCTTTTGGTGTGGTGTTTTCATTTTTATTTGGTTCATTTTTCTAGAGCAAATTTTTGCCAGTGGGAATCTTCTATTCTAATTATTTATTTTTAATGACAATAAAGGAGGTCAGGCTTTCTGGGAACCCAGTAACTGATTCTAGAAGTGGTGGAGTTCCAAGATATGTTTTGATTGCTCGTTTGGCAAAAGTTCAGATATTGAATGGAAGTGAGGTAAGTGAGGGAAGATCTCTCTCTCTTCTTTTATGCACACTTTTTACCAAACGTGATCATATCTAATTTACCTTTCAGGTAAACCATCGGGAAAGGAAGGACTCAGAGATTAGGTAGTTCTTTAAATTATGCGTCTTAATTTTTTTTTTTTTCTCTCTGGGGAGGTCCTTTGCAATTACCAAATCTGTTTTGTGTGTTGTGAAGCATTTTTTTCTGTCGTATTGTTGTGAAACATTTTATGTTAGTCTTTTTAGTAGTGCTGTTCTTGATATTATCTTGTGGAAGTTCAATTCCTCCAAGTAGGATACCTAGAGGGTATCTCCTTTCTATATGATGTCTCTTAGTTAGCCTTCTTTCTGTTTTGGTCATGCCTCAAATGGACTGCTGAATATTAGGCCTCCAGGGATAAAGAATGCACACAAGACATTACAAATACAGAATAGCCAATCAAAACCACAGGTATACTGTGCAATAAGACACAAAATTGATCGAACCTAGGCCTTTGAGCTTTGTCAGACTCCTGCTAAAGACAAATTGCTGTCTCCAGAACCAAGCTGCAGCTTTCTGGACCAGTCCCCCTTCTGCCTAGATCGCACACACCAACATACAAAGCCTTTGATGTGCTCTGTGGGCATTCCACAAACAGGGGTCATACAATGAAACAATCTTAAGTAAATTGTGTGAGAAATAAGTCAACCTGTTTCCAGCACTCACTATTATGAAGAGATGATTTTGCAGTTATATTCCGCTTTGGGGACTGGCCATTAGACTCTGTCGTGTTCTATATTTATTACATGTGTGTTTTTGCAACTGTGCTTACCTTTGGGTTTGGATTTCAATTAAAGGATCAAATATAATCAGTGTTTAATATGAAACAACATCCATCTCTCTCCCTCCCCCCCCTCCTCTCTCTCTCTCTCTCTCTATATATATATATATATATATGAGATGTATCTAGTGAGAGGAGTGGTTTTATATGAGAATGAGAGAATTAAATCTGGACCATCAAATCTTGTATTAATGGTTAAAATTAAAACATAAAGTCATGTAACTTTTTTAATTTATTACGTGACCTTTTAATAACCTTCAATCTTGACCATCCAATGTATGGTTATATATATGAGATTTTTTAACAATTCCTATGCAGGTATGTACGGCTAGTGATTTCGAAGTTGCATGGTAATGCTGAAGAAATCAAACAGCATCCCAGGTAAATGTATGCCTGTGAATAGTTTTTGTAACCTCTTTCTAGTGTTAGTGTTCAGTATGTGTTGTGATGTCTATAGAAAGCCATATGAAAATGCTTTCTGAATTAGTAACTCTAGGCTTTCATGGGTTTAATAGAGCTAATAATAAGAGAATAGTTTTGGTTGTTTGCAGTTTTGTTAAAGATGTTAGGTCTAGTTAACGAGTTTGATCGGGAATTTATTCAGTAGGAATAATAGAATAAAGAGAAAGAAAGGAAACCTAGGTTTGGGAGATGTCCTGCAGCTTCTCCCCTCCCCTCCCCTCCCCTCCACTCCACTTGCAGTATACATTTTCTCTTTTACACCATCTGATGGACTTGAATGTTAAGACCATTTTCATTTTCGAAATGATTTTGCAAAATTGAAACGGTATCTAGGTTGGAGTGTCAATTTCTATCTCACATTGACATTTTTTTGTGAATGTAATCTGCACTTCATTACAGGTTTTATGAGCTTAAAAGTTTCTACGGAATTGAGGATGAAAAACCATCGACGGGAGCTGCTGGCCCACAAACAATAGGCTCAGGATTCTTATGTATGGACTATGGATGTTACTTTGTCTACCCTTTTTTTCCCCCTGAACTTGCAATATCTTATTGATATAGAGATTAATGCAGCCATCACTCTGAAGTGTGTTGGAGCATCCATGGGTGAGAAGGCGCCATTGACAAAGAAGCTGCCAGCAACTACTACAGTTGAATATAAATATTCTTTTACTGGTAATGTTCTGTCTGTTTACACCAAATACACTTTCTAATTAACTTGTTTTTCTCAGGTCGGTAAGCTGAAATTTCTCTGTGAAAGCTTTTTTAAGCTGAAGTCCATGAAGCTAAAGTTATTTCTCCAAGAAAAGGTTTGTTTTTATAAAAAATGAAGTGTGTTTTATTATCACGATTGACCGATTCAAAAACCCCTCGAGATAATCTTTAAAATAAATCAATCCATTCTCCCTTGATTGATGGAGAATGTTTCAAACTGATATACTCGTAAACTTTATTTTGACCGAAATTTCTCGTCGGGAATGTGGAAGGGAGGACTATAACTAGGCTGATGAGGCATATTGAATTTATGGTTTTGTTTTTTTTATTGGTTAAAGTTAAAAAAAAAAAAGCAATTTTTCCATTAAAAAATACGATTATTAAGTTTTTAAGGTGTGGAGTTTATCAAAAGAAACTTTTAAATTTACTTATTGTGGAAAGGGTAATGATTAGAAAAACTCTTTATTTCCTTCAGACGTAAATTTTGTATGATAAGGGAACAATGCTGGAGTAAATCAGATACTGTTTCTTGATTTAGTAACATGTCTTTGAATTTACAGGGCTCTCCGTTGCCTGTGCTGCTTGACAATGACACATCATCTCTTATGGACCTTGGAATTGGCAATGATTCAATCATCCTTATTGACGAAGAAAGTTGATAAATGTATGAGAAATTTGTGAAGAGCTTATCTTGTTGGTGAAGTGCATATACCGTTCTGATTAGCCGCAATTAACCTCAAATGTGCGCTTGCAAATGAAAATGTTTGGAAGTGGTACTTTGTTGTGTTTGGTCACAAGATTTGGTTCGGTGTCAGTTGAAGTTCTGTAGTTTGGGGCTTTGAAGCACTACTTAATTGGATGGTCTGTCCCCTCCCATGCCATAACTGTTTTCTGTGAATCCCCAGTTATATTGATTCAATTGCGAACAAATTTGGATCTTGCAGAGAGAATAGAATGGTACAAAATGAGCTTAAAAATAGAGACAAATATATTACTCTATGCAACATTTATTTTTGTAAGTAAGTGAGCTATATATATATGGATTAGGTTCAAGTTATACTACTTATAACTTTCAATGAAATTTTTTTTTATTGATCTAACTATTAAATTATAATTACCTATCATAAAGATTATTTGTGTTAAGTATCATAAAAATTAAATATCAATAGCAATGCAATTATATAACTTTTATTCTTGTTCATTTTAAATATATATTACGTTAATTTTGATGTATATAAAGCTATGCTAAATAATTTTAGATTAATTTAAAATTTTATAGAGTTGATGTATACGATGTTAACTTCTAATCCAACAATGAGTTTTGTAAAAATTTATATCAATAAAAAGTTATTCAATAATATAATATTTTTTTAAAGATATATCGGTATAACTTGATGCTAAGCCATTATATATATATATATATATATAATGGGGATCCATTCACACTAGGTGTAACTGTGTAAGTCTTATATATTAACATTATTTAATAACTCTTCATAGAAATTGAATTTAATTGTTGATCGTTGAAATTATGTGATATTGTTACAATATAGGGTTGAATATACCTAGAATGGATAGCACAAATAATTGTTGATCTTCCTCCTCCTCTAGGCTCCATGACTCGCCAAGAATAAGGTACCTACAAGGACTTCAACGCTCAAGTCAAGGAATGCTTAAGAGGTGTATGGTAAAATAGGGTAACATGCATACCTTATTTAGAGTTATCCATTGCCTATAAAGGTAGGAAGGTGGTGATAGACCTCAAGACCATTGTCCAATCCATTTAGGATAGGGCTCTTGCCCTTAGTCTGTAACAAATATTATAGTGGCAATTAAACATGTAAAATTTTAGAAAAATCAAATAATAATAGACATGTTTTCTAATGATTAATATTTACTAGTATTTTTAAAAATATATCATCCATTAAAATAAAGTAGTATGATAAAATATCAAATCATTTTTAAATTGTATGAAATTTGATATATTTAATCTATTAGGTAAAATATTGAATTTCAACAGTTAGATTGATAAAATTTTATATTCATAAAAAGTTATTTGAAGGTATAAGTATACCAAGACTTATACTGTGTGTGCATAAAGCTTCTACTTGTAGATAAATATAATAATTTTATTTTCATACCTTGTTAGTGTAAAAAAAATTTGACACAAATATTTAGTTTATATTATCATATTAGTGAGAGTATTTGATCTAACTGCTCATTACCTTAAGTTATAAATAAATATATGTGATTGAATACAATAGCTAAACTTTGTCCCATTAAATGAAATTGGCTAAATACATGTGATTGAATAATAGGATAAATTTTTTTTACACTACTTGTGAAGTAATATTAATCTCTAACTAAAATGAAAAACTTCTAAACAAAATCATTTTACATATCTCGTGCTTCCAAATTTAAAACTTTGCTACTAAGAATAGTAAAGTAAGTTGATAAAGTAAACTAAACTCATTGATTAATGCACAAAAAAAATGTTAAAGAGATATTTATTGGTGTTATTTAATTAATTTAGATTAATTTTTGGATTTAATTGAAATGCACTTACGGTATAAAAAAGTTTTACATAGTCATCAAATCATATATTATCATATAAATCATGATAGTTGACTTTTACACCATTACTTGAAAGATGATCCAAATCAAATATTTTTATTGGACAATAGTGTAAAATATTTTTACACAGTTAATGCATCAAAATTAAACCCTTAATTTTTTAATGATAAATTCTTTTTTTTATTAGATTAATGATAAATTCTAAACATTGAAACTAAATTATAAAAACCAAATTAAATTAATTTTTGTTCGTTATTATATTCTCAATACAGTTTTCAGGGACAAAATTGTACCTCAGACTGTACTAGGTTTATATTGGAGGGACACGGTTCACTGGATGCTCTCCCAAAAGGACTTCAAACCTTCAATCCCACTCCGCTGGGGTTTGAAGTCTCCTTAGAAAGTTCCAAAGCTTCTCTCCCTTTTTATTTTCACCTTTTCAGAGTCTGTCTTTCTTTCTTTTTTCTTTTTTTTTTCTCTTTCCCTTTCCCTTTGTTTGCAGGAAGGAGTAGCCACCAAAAAAAAAAGCAGAAAGAAAAATGCTGTCTCTGAATGTTGTTCATTCATCATCCACTGTCACTTTCAGCAAACCCAATCACCATTGTTTCACAAACGCATCTCCCAATTTCAGACCAAATCTTCTTCTCACCCCCAGGGTTCACAGCCACAGAACCATTTCTCAGCTTCATGAATCATCAGGTCTTGAAAGTTCCAAGCTTTCTTTCATGATGATGCCCACATCTCAGATCCAAGACTCAATCACAAAGTTAGGATCTTTCAACAGGTTCTTCCCATACCCTTTTGAGTCCTCAGCGAAACCCAGAAACCAAATTGTCAAAGCAGCATCTGATTCTGATGCTGCCTATCCTGAAGGAGAAGAAAGTGTTGCTCCCAGCAACCCCAAATCTAAGAATCTCAAGCTTGCAATGGTGTTTGGGCTATGGTACCTCCAAAACATTATCTTCAACATTTACAACAAGAAAGCATTGAACATATTCCCATTCCCATGGCTTCTTGCCTCTTTCCAGCTCTTTGTTGGGTCCATTTGGATGCTGGCTTTGTGGTCCTTGAAGCTGCAACCTTGTCCAAAAATCTCAAAGCCTTTTATCTTTGCCCTTCTTGGACCTGCTTTGTTCCACACAATAGGCCACATCTCAGCCTGTGTTTCATTCTCCAAGGTGGCTGTTTCCTTCACTCATGTCATCAAATCTGCAGAACCAGTCTTCTCAGTCATATTCTCTTCTTTCCTTGGTGATAGATACCCTATCCAGGTTTGGCTCTCTATTCTACCAATTGTGCTTGGTTGTTCTCTAGCTGCTGTTACTGAGGTGTCTTTCAATGTACAAGGATTGTGGGGTGCCCTCATAAGCAATGTTGGCTTTGTATTGAGGAATATATATTCTAAGAGAAGTTTACAGAATTTCAAGGAGGTTGATGGATTGAACTTGTATGGATGGATTACTATAGTTTCATTGATTTACTTGTTTCCAGTGGCTGTTTTGGTAGAAGGGTCTCAGTGGATTCCAGGGTATTATAAGGCAATTGAAGCTATAGGCAAACCATCCACATTTTATATGTGGGTTTTGCTGTCTGGGGTGTTCTACCATCTCTATAACCAATCATCTTACCAAGCCTTGGATGAGATTAGCCCATTAACTTTCTCGGTGGGGAACACAATGAAGAGAGTGGTGGTGATTGTATCTTCGGTTTTGGTGTTCAGGAATCCAGTTAGACCTCTTAATGGCCTTGGATCTGCCATTGCCATTCTTGGGACTTTCCTGTATTCACAGGCAACCGCAAAGAAACCGAAGAAAATTGAAGGTGAAAAAAGTAGTTAGAGAAAAAAAGAATGAAAGAAAAATGAAACATTAGAGAGAGAAGAACTGGTTGATTATCTGAATATTTCTGTTAGCCATGTTAAATTTTGACATTGATTAAGATATTCCTTTCTCTTTCCTTTTGAACTACTGCTATGGTTTCTCGATCGATGTTTTGAAAAATTTTGGTGTTTTCATTTATATAATTTCTTCTTGCTTGATTTCCTATTGAATAGATCAGGCTGATATAAGAATTTATCACAACATGTTGATTAATCTCCGTATTACTTTACTGATTAAGCAAGCAAATAGGACTCACTTCTATCAGCTACTGCAGCATATCATAATTGATCATGAGAATAGCTTCTTGATTTTGAAATTACTGTACTCACTGCTCACTCTACTATGTGTTTCCATGGCTTTCAAGTAATCTACCACTCTTTTGATTATATTGCTGATCCTCGGAATTGAACTGAAGGGGTATGTGAATTTCGCAATTCAATATTCTGTGTGCCATATTGTTGTAGAATTCGAAACTGGCTTTTAAGTTTTAACTAGTCACCATTTTGTACTGCATAACTGGTCTGTGGAAGATTTCTTATGTACTTGATTGGTACTCCCTCCGGTCTACAATATAAATCGTTTATGGGTTTTTTATTTGATTCAAAATATAAGTTGTTTTCACATTTCAAGAAAATATTAATTACTTTTTACCCATTTTATCCCAATATTTATGATTAATAAAAAATGAATGGATGTGAGTATGATTATTTAATTGAGATATAATATATAATAAGTGATAAAGGGTATTTTGTCTTTTATTTTTATTTTTTGAAAGATCAATGAAATTCGATAATCACCTTAATTCCTATGCATAATCTTAAACAACTTATATTATGGATATATTCTCCATTGATTTTAGGCTTTCTTGAATATAAAGCTTAGTGCACCTTACCTGCGGACTAGTGTGTTTTTCACTTTTACTGGGTGATTTAGACTGACCGGCCTAAAGAGTAGAGACCAAATACCAATTATTAGAATATGATTTTTGGAGTCAAAATGTGAAGAGAAATTCAGCTGATGGGATAGTCTGAAATTTTTCTGTGATGTCATATGTCAATGCTTGTAGAAATTGTTTCGTAGATTTCTTGCACTGTAACAAACTTCGTGCTGCATTAATTGTTATTGTTGTTGTTGGTAACATAAGAGATGATGCGGGAGAGCAGCTATCCTTCCTATGGACAATAGCTTCAAGGGAACTGCTTCTGATATGGTCCATGCTGTAATTAAGAAAGAAATATTATTTTGTCGCAGTTGTACCATTCCCTATTATAATCACAAGCTCGAATTCGGCCTCTGAAACGGGAGCTTAACTTTAATGCACACTGAAATTTTACCCAAGAAGCTTAGCAAAGTTGGAGGTAGTTGGAACCCTTAAACATTTAATTACTAGTTTAATTTTTGGTGATGTGTATGAAGAGGATCTCGTAGTCTGAGTCAAAACTCACATCCACATTTGTGAACTTTACGTCCTAAGGGATTAATCAATACTTCTAATAATAAATACAATTTATTTTATTTTAAAATTTTCAGTTTTTCTTTAACAATTTCTAAAAATTTGAAAAATTGGAAATTCACGTCTAAAATTTGCCGTAGTGCTGCTTGTGGTGTTCCAGTGAAATTGGTCACCTAATCTATTTGCGTTTTGTGGTATGCTAGAAAAGTATCATTGCTCTTTACCTATTGAAAGTTAGTAGTATTCACCTGTCCACATCAATGAGTGCCAAATATCTAAAACCAAAGTATTTTCAGGTCGTTTTTAATCCCTTATAATTTCCACGAAGCATATCATAAGTCAAAGCAATTAATGACTTGATATGTGGTTTCAAACACATTCATCTCATGAAAATGATAAGGAGTTTCGGATAATGTTTTTCCAAAGTGAGTTTATTTAATGAAAGTATATGTATGTATTTACCTTTAACCAATAAAGTGCTTCTTAATTAGTATAACTCGTTGAAGTATCTAAAGGCGAATACTCTTTTACTTTTTCACTTCATGGATAAATTTCCGTCAAGAATTTCATGCCAGTATTTGAAGGAGCAAAAATATTTGAGAAAACTCCTATCGCGGTGTCATTTTATTTAGCAAATATTTTCTTAGAAAACTTGTGCTTACCAACACTGTTTGGGAACTGCACGAATACATTCACGGCCCACAAATTAATCCTCCATGAGTTTATATATATACATCTCTATAACAACATTCATAGCGTAGGTCCTAGTTCATCCAAAGTTTGTCACGAAAATAATGAAAATGCAGATTACATGTACTTTCACCCTTCCCAACTAGCACGGCTTAAAAAAATGAAACAAAATGAAAAAGAAAAAAAAACCACAGCTATTGAAGTTCCGGTGCATCGTTCAGGAGCAATAGTGAGACCAAAGAATACGAGCTATTGTTTAGGCAAAGTAGGAAAAAAGAAGGTGGAGGCCTTTTCTCTTGTTTCCTCCCAATTTAAGTAATTTTTTCTCACTAAAACTTTACTTTAAGATTTTATATCTGTGGTATTCTCTGTATGGGGTACGCGATGTCACATTTTGCTATGTGAATGCAGATCCATAAAGACATTCTAAACTATATTAATGGATTCTAAACTATATAATTCGATTTAACAATAGGCAAATTGAAGTCATGCACAAATAATCACTTGCCTTTATTTTTGCTCAAAAATTCCTATTTTCATACAAATTGCAAGGCCAAGTTCCAGTGAAGCCCAATGGGCTATAAAAGTCACAGGCTCAAATAGCTTGCCTTTTATAATCCAATTCTGACCCAATAAAATATAATAATCTAATGCAACAACTGCACTATAACTCATCATTTGACGATTTTTTTAACCCAAAAAAAAAAAACTTAAACCAAGACAGAGAAAAACAACACTATACCTTTTCTTTTACAAAAAAACAAAAAAACACACACACACACACTGCGAAGTTTCCATCATATCAAACAAGTTGACCAGAAATACACAAACAGATAGGCTGTGTCAAACACAAAGTTACAACACATACCGCATATTTCTCGTCCTATGACTTTATAAGACATAGACAAGGCAATTCCATTCTTCATTGAAGGAGTGGCATTAATTTGCACTATAAGCAGCTCTGCGGTTGAACTGTTCCCAATGCAGTTCCATCGGCATTGTTACAAGAAGCTTGAGGGGTTTGGCTCTTGTAAGTGAGCTTCACATCCTCCAACACTATACCTCTGCATGGGTTCGTTGAACTGCAGTCAAATCTCACAGCAACCAGTGTTGCAGATGTTCCATGTATGTCTTTGTATGAAACATCACTTATCTTGATCCCAGAGGCCTGTACAAAATTAAATGCCCAAAAAGAAAAAAAAAATTAACCAAAATATTGGCTCAATTTCAAGTTGATTCTAGAAAATTTAATGTCCTAGTCATTTTTTCTTTCACAAAAATAATGTTATTTGTATATATAATTTGTGGAAAATACTAATATACTCTCATTAATAGATCGTGGTACTGAGACTAAGTAGGATTCATATTCCATCTATTAGTACATGGATGTATATCTCACACAAATTATATGTACAGATTTTTCTTTTTTTTTTACCCTTTATCATATGACCAATGGCCCATTAAAACAAAACAAACTCACATCGCGGGGGCAGTCCTTGTTATAAGGGCAGTAATTTTGATCTATGACAATAGGGTTGAGGACATCGGACATTTGTGCGTGTTCAAAATGGACATCATCCACAAATCCGTTGCTGGGCCTTCCCCATGACTTTATCCTAAAACCGTTTTGAGTCTTGGAGAATGAAGCTGTTCTAACTGTCACATTTTTGACACCATCTTCATTTATATCCCATCCTAAACTTCCAATACTGCATCAAGATTGAGCAAGCAATATAATAATAAAATAGATTACCAACTATAACCTCAAAAGTTATACATGTGACTAGCCCTTATAAATCCTAATCCTATAACGTATGGAGCTATATTATTAAATTCAAATATAAAACGAAGTCATTAAAACAATTAAAATAAATCTCAAAATAAATAACCTTATTCCATGGCCAGGTCCACATGCAACATCTTCAATCCACAAGTTTCTGGTGCCAGGGCCAACGGAGATGCAATCATCGCCGGTCCGGATTCTGGGTTTGAGGATAGTAACATCGGTGGAGAATTGGACGTGGATGCCGTCGGTGTTAGGGCTATTACCGGCGGCCATGATTGTCGCTCCGTGCACTTTGACGTTGTTGGATGCACTGACGATAATGTGGACCAGTTGACTATTAAGAGAGGTCAACCCAGTGATGACAATGTGATCTGAATTAATAATTCCAAGTGACTGCTTGCACATACACACATGGAAAAAAACAATAAACCATTATAAAGTCTTAGTGAATAATTATACTTTCTTTATAACCATATAACAAAAGGCTCAACCCAAAAAATCAGAGAGAAAGAGACAATAGAAGAGAGGAGGGGGGGGGGGGGGCGGGTAAAGGAGCAGCCAGCTCCCCTTGGTAGTTTACCTTGATAACATTTAAAACATTAAAAAGTAAATTAACCAATATGTAAGTGGAATTGAACGGTGCAACAAATTAAAATTGGCGTGCGGTGTTATATTATCTAGCTTATTATTACTAAATTTTTTTTTTCACTCTATGGGGAAGATACATGAGGTTTCTGAACTTGAATTTGTCACGTTGTGCTATATTAAATGAAGGCACATCTCATGGTAATCAAATTTAAGCAGTGAATTAGTTGAACATACTATAGGATCCAAAGAGAAAATTGCATATATTCAGTGGAGAACACAGAATTCTCGTCGCGGAAGGTCCCACGGCAGCAATTCCCCATGAAACTGCACACTCAACTTCTGGTTTGGAGGCGCATAAAATCGCCTGGAGAATCTTATTACCACCTGGGACGCTACAACACTACAGCCATTTTGCTTCAACTTCTCCACGAGCCGCATACACACAGTGAACGGTTGCCAGCGGTTTCATGAATCATGACCACACCCTCACTAACTAAAAGACAGTGATGCCCCACTCCACAACCCATTTACTCAGGGGTTGAGTATAATGACTTAATGACCCTTTATTACGTCATTCGCGGTAATGAACTTTGAATTTATGACTTTATATAGTACGCATTATCTAAACTCTTACCATTAACCTAACATTAACCCAAATTTTAATGGCTTAAACTTGCTGTAACTTTAAAAATGATGTGTTTAGCAAAGGATATATGAAAATACAGAGATTTTTTTTATGGATAAACTCTGTTTACAACTCGCTCATTAAATTTTTCTCTTTCATTTTTTACATATAAAACTCATTTATTAAATTCTTGTTCCATTTTTATCCCAATAAAACACACCATATATATATATATATATATATATATATACACTTTTTCATGTAAAATGTTAGTAAATTAAAATTTGCGTCATCAATGTCTATTCCAATCAAACGGGTGACTAAGTGACTAAGTTATATTAGCATTATTTTATTTCATCCAATGAACGTCTTTATGGCTGTCATAAATTCTTCATATTATTAAGTAACATTGTTCTCTTTTTTGGATAAATTCTTAGACGTTATGAGAGCGAAAGAAAAAGATTTGTTTTGTACCCACAAAATCAATGTGTTGATGAATGAATAATTTATCCTCTATTTTCATCCATATATGAAGTGCTTGAAATTAGACGTACCGAGGCTCCAATTGGGCAAGCTTTGCCTGAGTTCTTGCAATCCCACAAGGAAGCGCCTCGGCCATCAAGCACCCCACCGTGAATTTTGACGCCGCTGACTCCGTCAAAGGTCAGCCAATACAATTGATCTCCAATGACCCTGTAGTCAGAAGGAGCCACCAACGTGCCACTAACCCTTATGGAGATGGCCTTGTTGTTGCATTGCCCACTGAACCTGACCGCACTTCCCAGAAAGAACTGCCCCTGTGGCACGTGAATGCCTGCGGGTCTGTATGACGCGCAAGCATTTTTCCAAGCACTAAGGAAGGCCACGGTTGAGTCGGTTCGGCCATTTGGGTCGGCTCCAAAGTCCACCACATTGTAGGAGGTTGATTTTGCTGAGGTTGGAATTGGATTGAACAAGCTGATGGAGCACAAGAGGAGGAAAAAGTACAATGTGTTAAGAACATGGAGAGAAGAAAGAGGAGGAGAAGGATGCAGTTTTTTTGGTGTTGGGGTTGCCATTTTGGAATTTGGTGAATTAATGATAAGGATTTTGCACTGTAAGAGAGCTTGCGTTGTGTGTGTGTGTGTCTGTGTGTGTGCGTGTGTCTGTGTGTGTGCGTAATGCGTAATGAAAGCTACGAAGATTGAGAGGTAGTGGTGGTGAAGGTGGGAGTCGTGGAGAGTGGACGGTTCGTGAGGGTGGTATTTATATAAGCTTTGTACTCATTGTACATGGCAGGTTTGTTTATTTTCATTGGCCAATTTTATTCAATTTTCGAAATTGATTCTTGCATATTAAATTTTGGACTTTCTCAATTTTTCAAGACTAATGGTACGCGAGTTCAATCAGTATATTGTAGCAAACCAAGGAAGCCGTGGTGAGGTGATGAGATTAATCTTTTTTTTCTTAACATGTGTTGAGAGCTCGATCATGATTATGAGAATGGAGTGTATGATAAATATCTATTCCTTAAATAAATCTACAGTACATAAAAAGATTAGTCATTACAAATGATAGATAATACCTTGGAAACCAAAAAAATTAATAGACTGTAGTAATTAATACGTGATCCGCATCATGTGAGATCATTGTGGGCTAAGAAAATAAAAGTAGTAAATTTTATGTGGATTTAATTAGATTACAATATCAATGTGTAAAAAATTTTACATAGATATCCAGTCATATAATAACACATCAGCAAATATGATTATTTTTCATCCCTACTATTTAAAAATCATGTAAAAGGAGGAGTTTGATTGTACAATCATTTAAAAAAAAAATCACTTTGAGAGCATTAAAATTAAACTCAATTTATATTGAAGAATGAATATTTTAAGTTTCTAAAGGATTAGAAGCATTAAAATAACCACACGATAAGTCAGATTAAAAGCAAAATAATAGTACTACATAGAGTAGATGAACACAGGAAAGATAAGCAAGCAAAGAAAAAGCCGCGCCGAACAATGGAGTTATGAGCGTGTGCGTGTCTTTACGGAAGTGCGCTTTGCGTGCGGCTTTTCATACTCTGCTTAATTACCATTCTCATGTTTTTCGTAATTACAGTCAAGTTTTTCCTTTTCTTCTCTGTGACTATTTTTTTTAAGCAAAAAGTTGTTGATTTTTTTTGTACGCCTTAAATTGTGTGCGCCGTAGACATTGATGACATAGATTGTTGGGACTGTGGTATTTTTTACTTGGCTTCATAAGTAATCGAATTATAGGCTTATGGTCACGTGCAGTGCTATTTTGGGGTTGTCATGAAAATTTGAAAAACCAAGTGTATCGAATTTAATGTTTGATCAGGTAATGTTAACTAACTTCTTCAACTAAAAGTATAGATGTGCATTTGGTTAAGCAACAATATTCTTATGATCATAGGTCGAACAAAATGAAGACCTTTAGATAAATTGAAAAGATAATTGCGGTAAAATTATAAGAAGGGATTATTGGTTTAGATAATTATTGAAATGAAAATAAACAAGCAAAGTTTTATTTTTATCCTGAAAACAAACGAGCAAAGTTATTTGCCTTTGTATTATGCATGGGCTTATATATGTTCTTGATGAGGAGAAAAAGGGTGCAAATTGATTGGAGAGAAGACAATGGAAAGAATGGGAATACATATCATGCTAGAGAGATGATGTGCTTGTACCACGACAAGTATGGGACATCTAGACAAGGTAGCTAGCGTACACAAATATTGCATGGAAATTAAATGTTATTATAAAACAAACCATATATACTTTATATCGGAGAAATAAATTCGAAGCCTTATAATATTGAGAAGACATGAATTAGTTGCTGCCCTTAACGTTACGTGGCACGCATGCATAGTTTGCAATCCTACACATTCTTAATTAATCTTCTTGTCAAATTTCCACTAATCTATATTGCCTCGTATCTCCAAATTGAATGAGAGTTATAATTGGGGAAGAAGTTGCGTGTCTATTTCCATTTGAAATTGGAGAGGGGTCGAGAAGATAATTAATCTCTCGGGCTCTATAGTTAGATTATACTATTTGATTTTAGCAAATGTAGAGCATGCATTTGGAAAAATGTAGATAAATTCAGTTACTTGTATAAACCCCTTTCACGTTATGAAAAAGAAAATTGAACACGTGAACTAGAAAATTAATGAGGAATTGAAGAAGTTACAGGCCTCAGCCTAAAACGTTAAAGAACCAAAGACAACAACCAAAGACAGACAAGTAGACAACAAACACGTAGAAACGCAATTACGGAGCTGATCTGAGATACAAATAACCCCCATAGTGCCATGTCACCCCAATGGTGGGCCATGCTTATATGATTTCGGCTGATTAGTTATTTTTGGGTTGAATCCCAACTAGGATATAAGTACTCTTTGTTGGAATTTCAATTATGAATATTGAATCGTTCCAAATTAGTAAAGTATGGACAATGAATACAGTATGTGTGTGTTTGGTTCAACGTTTATAAAATTGGTTATAGATAGAATTAATTCTGTAAAAATTGATTTTATTAGTATTAATTTTAAAGTTAAATAATGTATGTTTGATAATTCTTCTAAAACTAATTCTGACAGAAAATAATAAAAAATTACTTCTTTGAAAATCAATTCTAAAAGCAAGAATTGATTCTCATTTTTTGCAACCAAACAAGATAAAAAATTCTTGTAATCAATTTTAGGGGGCAAAATCAATTATAACCTCCCCTAAACTGAAATCCAAATATGCACATAAAATAAGAGGACTACTAAACTCATTATTGCATTAAATTTTTTTTATTAAAATGTGAAATCTGACTCATTATTGTGATTTCTCATTTAGTTAGGGGAATGTCAACATCAATATTATTTTATTTCCTAAAAGTTGGTGTCGTCCGAGGGACTACCATTAAATAAATTAATGAATGAGAATAAGTGGAGATCACTATTTCATCAAATAGTAATACACTCATTTTTAAATGTTAGAATAACATTATTGGGATGTTGGAATTTCAAACATCCTTCCATCCCTGTAATATCTATATGTACCACTTAATTAAGGATATCTAATCAAGGTAACACACTCTTCACTAGATAATAAAGGTATTTTCGGATGGAGGCGCATTTTGAGGAACACAAGTATATTGCCAAAAACATTGCTAAGCAGTAAATAATTCAACCCATTTGCTTAATATATCGCCAAACAAAAACAATATTGCGAGACCAAACAAATGAAAGCTTAGGGTCAAAAGCCCCCACGAAACACTAAGTTAGTTGTTTGGCTGTGTAGATGCTGTTTTCATATCTGAGCATTTTCATGGGATAAAGTTTATTAAAAGATTGAATTGGGAAACTGTACAGTAGCAATAATGCTCAACAGCTTAAGGATGTAGAATCTTCATTTTGAAGAATGACAAAGTTAATGTAGTCTCCAGAGATGTAAAATTTGATGAAATGCGACAAGATGGACGCATAACTTGTTGTCAACAATAATCGCAGGATCAAATATACGAAATGCTTATGAATTTGACACCCAAATGCAACATTTTGATTTTCTGTAAAACAGAATGAGAAAAGATTAATGGTGTGAAATTTCATCGCATGCTGGAAATACCACACTGTTGAATTGTGTTGGACTTTAAAATCCAATTCATATGTGAGGCATTTGCCAATTTGTGAGGGTATATAAATTAATAAAGATAAGAACTAGTTTTTTTTTTGGACCTTGTAAATGTCTGACCCATAAAATGACATACAAGATAATAAGATAAAAGTGACACATTTTTAGGCTCAATAAATTACAAGCCTTATTGATGGAATATACAGACATAATTGGAGGCTAAAAACTCTAATTTAACCCTACTTTTCTCTTCTTTCTCTCTTCATCTCCTTCTTCCAGATTCCCTTCCTCTCAACACTCAATGTCTATTATACTGTACTGTTTACTCCCCACGCATTTTGTGGGTAAAGCGGTCTTTTGATATCTATTGAAGGAGAGAAAATCCAACTCATCTTGCAGCCTGGTTGAATAGGCATATTTTTCTCGTTGCGGCTAAAAGAATCGAGATTGAAAAAAGTGATACTGTTTGTTTTCCATATTTACTTTTGGAAGTAGTGTTACACTTTTAAAAGTATCGATTTTAGTGAAAATTAAAATTTTTAGCTTTTATTTTTCAATCTCACATTAATTCTTTTAAATTCTCTTTTTTAATATCTTTTCTAAACATAAATCAATTCTTTCAAAATCAATTCTTTTAAAATTAATTCATTCAATATCAATTATTTCAAAAGTAATTCTACCAAAATCTAAATCAAACAAACTCTTAATTTACAATTGAAATTTATTAGTGTATGATACTTTACTAGGTTGTCATATCATAATTTGTCATACCATCAAGCAAAACTCAAACAAAATCATTTTATAGTCAATTAGGGGTGGAAGTTGGTCAGACTGCTCATCAGATGCCTTTGGCCTAGCCTATATTTGACCTAATTTGGTCTAGCCTATTCAGTAAACAAGTTAGACTTAAGTTTTTTAAAAAGTCTTTTTAACTAAACAGGTCAGGCTTTAGGTAATATAAATAGTCTCTTAAGCTAAACATGCTGGCCTACTTATATAATTATTAATAATATTATAATTTAAAAATATAGTGATAATAAAAATATTTTAATTTATTTAAAAATATACTTTTAAATTTAATTAGTAAGCCTTTAGTCAATTTAAAAATATATATTTTTGATATATTTAGAAGTCCTTTAACTTATCTAAGAGTTTACGTTTTTATTTCTTTAAAAAATTTGGGTAAATTACATTGACCTCCCGTGAGATTAAATGAAGTTTACCTCACCTCCTCTTTATTTGTAAAATTTGTTTAAGAAGTTCCTGAGTTTGTGAAATTATTACACTGGTTTTTCTTTAGACTATGATTGGGAGAATAAAAATTGAGGGAGTGGTAATGAATGACAAGGTTAAAGTTAAGTAATAATTGTTTGGAAGTAATTTTAAAGGAGGGAGTGATATGGCTAGAAAGGGACAATATGTCCTTCCCTTGCTACTCAAAACCAAGTTTTTTTTACCCTTTAACTTGAGGAGTCAAGGAGAGAATGAAAGCAACTTCCAAATAAGGAAGTGACATAGTCTTTTTTATTCTACTCCTCGTCTTTCTCTTCTATTCCATTATTATCCTCTCTCTTTCCATCCTCTATAAAACTCCCAATCATATATAGCTAATTAGTTTGTAAAATCATTACATTAATCTCACATTTATCATATAATGAGCAATGCGTTTAGGGGAGGTCAGTATTACCTGGACAAATAGAGAGAAGCGTTTAGGTGAATTTTATTAAATTTTAGAAGAGGTAAGTGTACTTTTCCTAAAAATTTTATAATTAAATAGGCCTTTAAATGAGCTTTCAGGTTAGACTAAACTTTTGAAAAGGCCATGCTATCTTTTGGCAATATATGACAGACCTATTTAAATCAAAATTTAGCTTATCTTAACTTACTTCCACCCCTAAGCTCAGTGGCAGAGCCAAGAGGGGCTAGTGGATACCATAACCCCCAAATTTTGTACTTTAATTTGTTGTATAACTATATATATATTTGTACTATAACCCTCTTAGAAAAATCAATCACCTTTACACATACCACTTCCATTCCATAGTAATAATCACTTCAAACAAATTGGGATCATTGAAAAATCAAATGGAGGGAGTAATATACATAACAAATAATAAAAGTATCTTAGTGTAGTTACATATATAAAAAATGATAAACGATAACCAATTTATCAATAATTTATATAAAAAAAATTATTACTCATTTTACATTTTTTATATAATAATTTTTTTTCTTTTAATTTATTTAAATTAATTAATTTGGCCCTTCTCTCTCAAAATTCATGGTTCAGGCCCTGCTATAGCTGTAGTATGGGTAGCCATAACCACTAGCCATGATTAACGTAGAAGGTTCTGTAAATAAATTAAAGGCAAATGGAAATTTATCACTTCTGCAATTTTTTTTCAAAAGAATTTTACTTCATCCATAAAACTAGATACAAATGGAACGTAGACTGCGTTGAAATGTTCTAACCACTGAAATTTTATACATTTATCAAATATGAAATTGATGTCACATCATTTCTTTCTGGCTTTTACTATTTTAACGCTTAATTTTCTTAAACACCTAAACATAAATAATATAAGTTTCATCACTTTTTTTTTTATCCAAGTTATTCTTTCTTTCTATCACTCCCCTCACACCACATGAGTGTGGGTGTTAAAATAGAATTATTCTTTCTGATTTTTTGCAGCAGTTATATTTGCACACCCTTAAATTCAAGCCAGCCTAATATCACTCTTTACACTTTCTCTTTCCTCAGCGTTTCAATCTTTTCACTTTCCTTCTCAATTTTCTTTTGAGCATTGCAACACAGCCCGAGCCAATTGACCGATTTATTTGTGCCCAACTATGTTGTCAAATATTTATTGGAAGGAGAAAAATAACTGATATATAATAAATGAGAAAAATAAAATAAAATTCAAAGCAAAGCTAACATGTCAGTCGGTTGGGTATATTTGTTGGGCCGTTGAGTGTGTTCCTTTTCTTTTATCTCTGCTGTTACTGAAGTGTTCAAGATGTCCACAAACTGGACTGTACAAGTATCTTTTCTCTTTTTTGGCACGTACCATACAACACAATATTGTGTTTAAAAATCAACACCATCCTCCTCTTCAATTTCATATAGATGAGATAAGACATGAGCTTCTTCGGTGTCCCATATAATGCATGTGCAAATAACATTTTTAATTTCCTACTTTTGTCTTATGCCATCTCTCCAATTCGCTCTCTGTGAGCCCAAAATCATCATACACCGTGCCCTTATCTTTTTCAAATCAACATGGAGTTTCCCTGTTCATTCACATGCACATCACCTGCGCTGTCCTCCTTAGGATTTTCCACGGATGCCAACGCAGAATGATCATTCTCACGTCAGTCACGTGCTAGAACCATCTAAAAGTACAAGGACTACAATGCCCACAGCAACCGTCCTGAAATATATATATATATATATATATATATGGAGAGAGAGAGAGAAAGCGATGAGCAGTTCATGCAAGCCACGTATTTTTATTTAGCATCCAAAATTCGAATTAAACCAACATTGCCTCTGAAGTATATGAGCTAGGAAACCCGCAAGTACCGATTGGAAATCGAGGAAATATCCTCAATGGACTAAAGCTCGCTGTACCCCAAAAAAAAAAAAATCTTACATATTTTTAAGAGTAAACTAAGTTTCACTATATTTGATGATAAATATCCTAAAAAAAAAAGTTGACTTGCCATAAAATTTAATGAAATTCTACTCGACTTATCTTTATTTATAAAATTATCTTTTTAAAAAAAATCCTAAATTTGTGAACATATTACGCTATATATTCCTCCTAACGGATCTCCCTTAGAATTGTTGATGGAAATTTGATCATGTGCAAATGCAGCATGCTATAATTGATTAATGGCATTTCGGTAATATTGAGAGGCTTTTGGATAATTACAATTATCAAAACATTCATTTTACATTGTTTTAAAAACCAAATTCTCCCATTATGTATGCAATTCAATGGTTTGATAAGAGGTGAAAGAGGCGAAGGGAACTTTCCTTCAATGTAGATTTTGTGAATCGTTCAATATGTGGCTAGTTTCGGGCAGATAACGCATGGAAAGAACTCTTCTCCCTCTTTTCTTAGGTTTTGTCGCTTTGTTTCATGTTGCCAAAACAAGAAATAACTTGCCCAACCAGTATTTGATAAAATGTCGCACTCACATTTAATTTAGTGCCTACAATTTATTATTATTATTATTGTTATTTTTTATCAAGGATCACAATGTCTTTAAGTGTGAGTGAACGTGAATGAAGATTGAGCTGGAATATAATACTTGACCAAGATTTGCAAATGTGGAAAAATCGCTGATATCAAAATATCCAACACTAAAGCGAATCCAAATATCTAGGTTGGTGGATGAAAATGGGTGAATAGGCATATTTTGTAAGGGAGAAAGTAGTCGTATATTGCAAGTGGATTCTCAGGGCGTCATAACGTTTATTGGTCCAATATTGAAAGGTGATGAGCCAGTTACATTGGTTTATCAATGTCCACGCGACAATAAATGAGGTCCCCCAACTATCATCAACCTTTCTCCTCTCCTCTCTGTTGTTACATTAGCTCTTGCCACACAGTGAAAAATTGGACAATAGGATGTAATAAATGCATTTTGGCATAAGTTTCTTTCTAAAGTTGTCCCCGTGATAATAGGCTCAAACTTTTCTTTCTATTGCCTATCCAAATTATGTCCTGTAGTATAGCACAAGGCTATTTCATGACCTTGAATATATATGTGCCAACGAGTGCATGGTTTGCAAAGATTCCTATGTCTTTTGCTTACATCCCATTCCATTATCGATTCCTTGGCCAGCGAATAATTCTGTTATGTATGTTTTGCGCAAATATTAGGGCTCATCAACTCTTCTCGATGACTGTGGTATACATGCAGTTGTCTTATTCCAAGACAAAATCACAAAGTTGACTTCCCAACAATCATAAGAACACATTTTTGACATCCCTTTGAATAACTACGCCAACAACGCTTAATCACAATATAATTTGACACGAGAGATACATTTAATTATTACAATCAGAAATGTTAAATCCTTATAAGTGGTATACTTGAAAATCAAAAGGGTTTTTGTACGAGTAACAAGAGCCCAAGGACACTAGTTAAGGAATCTTAAGTAAAAAGCTTTGATTGAAAAACTAAAATTTTAAAAGTGTTGCTAAATAATGTGAATGGTCCATGCGTGAAAACTAACGAATGGCTTGGAGGTTGTAAAACTACGCTCCACCAATTCCAGTTTCAGTATGTGAAATATATGCTTGTACAAAATCAATGGTTGAAATTTGTCGTAGGTGAATCCACATAAGACTAATTCGTGCCATTGATAATTTCTCACATTGAAGACTTCGAACTTACCACTAATGGGTTCTTTAACCATGCATTGGGGGCACTTATATTATCAATGTACAAAACCCAAATCACAATCTCACTTACATCTATTAATTGAATAACTTTTGAGTATGAACTACGGACACTAACACAAACACATGAGACATGGCACAACATGGACATTATGGATACACCAAATTTAAAAAATTACAAGATACGGATATAACTTATATATAAATAGAAATTTAAAGAAAATAATACATTATCTCCATTTATATTTTATTTTCTTTTAAACTCAAAAGCTGATACATTATTCCTTTTTTTATAACCTTGTTTATATTGTGTTTTTCTATATTAGAGTCAGACAAAAGTAAATTTCAAATCAAATATATACAAATATGTGTCATTGGTGTGTCATGCAAGATCCAATACGGACACATGTCACATAGATGTGGAACCCAAATGGTGTGTGTGCGATCCATAGCTTTTGAATATTCTGAAAGTCACAACTAAACTCAGTGAGATTTTTTGGTTGATTATTAGTAGAATATAAAAACACTCCATTACTATTTCTGCCTAGAACTTTAAATACGATAGAATAAATTGAAACTTGCCTTAATGATTGAAAGCTAAGAGATATATATAGAGCATATTTGATGCATCTCCCTTAGAGTCTTTTAATATTATATTTACTTCCTCTTAGATTTTAAATTAACACACTCATCTGCCTTAACTTATTCTATTACCGTTAGATTTTGTTAGGTGTCCATGACAGTTACTTCATCTAATACTTTAGGAATGGGTACAATTTCAATCTGTCAGTAATTTGTTCTGGGGTGCCTTTGTCTCAGGAAAGCCTTCCTCTGACTTGTAACCATTGCTAGCTATCGTCTGTCGAACATGTTTTTGACATTTTGAATAATTTTGCTCCTAAGACCATGGATGTTTAACTTAATCACTTTCTCACTACTGTCGATGTCGATTAAGTTTTTAACACTTTGTAATTAGTGTCAATGTTTATTATTTTTTTTAACATTTTGAATTTCCATCCTAACAACTTCATAATGAGATTCTTAATTATTACTGTGTGAAGTTCTCTGTAAGAGAAAATACTACCTCACTTCATATTTCTTTTAGGGTTATATTATTATACACGTAGGTGGTAATTAAGCTCGAAAAAAGAAAACACTATAGAAGTTAAGGAGATTCGTGTTGAATTTAAAGCATTATAATCTCAAGTTTGGACTTGTAGGGGAAAGCCTTTAATTATCCAAAGAACATAAACAGTCAATGATGTCTGCTGATGTTAACTAATACTCCATGCTATAAGTTCATGCATTTTGATTTGGCGGACGAATATATAGAGTTTTTAATTTGTTTCTATGTACGCAATATAAATTAAATTGGATTTTATTAGGTCAATGTAGGATTTAAGTTGGGAGAATCCTGGCGAGCTATCAAGTTGATCAACAGCAAAAAGCTTAAAAGATAGTATAGTAATTAGGCATGGAATCATTGTGTGAGGCTGAACAATTTGAAGCAGTGATGATACTAAATTCCCTTGTCCTAAGCCCTGTGAAGAACAGTGATTCCTGTACTTTGCAGGGACATATATGTGTGTTGTAAAATAGAATTATAAACTTATCGGTAGAATTTATATGTTTAGTAATAATATGTGGTAGAATAAAGAATAAATAATCAGCAAAGTATTGATTCAAGTCGAAGGGTTCAGTCATCTCTTGAGGATAAGGTCTTAGACATGATTTTGAGATTCACACATGTGAAAAAAAAAAATTACACTAAGATCATGTTTGGTGCATCATATAGGATAAGCCTAATAATATTAAGCAGGATAATACAAGGTCTGATAATATAATAGAAAGAATCCATTGTATAATTTTTATACTATTCATTATTTGGTGCGTCACATAATCGGCGATGGACGAATGAGCAGGATGATGGCAAGAGGCGACTGGCAGGTGGGGGACGGCAAGTGGCGGAATGTGGGTGGGGCCTAGAAGAGTAAGTCAAAGTTAATTTGAGATTGGCTAATAAAACAACACTATTGGGTGTTATCAGTTTTCTTGGAACTTGATAACTTAATATTATGGTCATAGGATAAAAATGGTACGACTGTATAACATCATACTATTATATGTGACGCTAAACATGTAATAAAAATTGGCTCTATAGTATTAGCTAATACTATTAGGCTTTATATACTATGTATCAAACGGGGCCTAAAAGAGGTCCTCGCTTAAGCATTTGACTTTGTTTTATGAAATTAATCTCTCACTTATCGATAGAGGTGGAAATAGATCAGGCAGCCTATTAGGGGCCTATGACCTGACCTACATAAAAATAAGATCACACTCTAACTTATTCAATAACCTTTTCTTACCTTAAAAGTCTAGGCCTAGGCCCATTGAATAGCTTACCAAGCCTCTCAAGCCAACATGTTAATGATTATATTGCTTAGACTTGCAAAATATCAAAACTAAGATTCAAACATCATACATTCACCAAGCTTTTCATTTCTACTAATCCACCACGACTTTTATGTTATCCATATGCATAATTTTTTCTTTTAAACCTTTGTTGGATTATTGATCAATTAATCACTCATTTTTTACATTTTTCTTTGTTTTGAAAAATGTCATAAAATGTAAATTAAACAAACTTCAGGCCGGCCAAACTTTTGAGTAGGCTAGGTTTAGGATTAAAATAAAGCCTATAATAGGCCACATGCTAGATTTAGGTAAAAAAGTAATAATAAAAGCCATGCAAGTTAAGAGAAAATTTTGGTTTGACTTGACCTCTTTCCAACTTTACTTATTGGGGGTGAGAAATACTCTGAAAATTAAGAAAAAAATAAAGAATAAGCAAGAACGAAAAGATTATGTCAAAATCATGAAAAGGAAGTCTATATAACGAGGGCAATACATTTAGTTTAAAATAATAAAATGTTTTTATTATTTTCAATTTGTCAAAATTAAGTTCGAAATTACAAATTAAAATATTGCTTGCTATTTTCTTGTATTATATGATTTTAATATTGGTGAAATCAATTTCATTTGTAACTTTTATTAACTCACGTAATACATTGACAGTCTTTAGACCATGCTACATAATAAAAAATAGTAGAACTTTTGACCAAAACAAATAAAAAATAATTAGATGAAATAAAATAATAGAACCACCTTTTTTTTCAAGAATCAACAAGCATGATACAGTATTTTTCTAATTAATCTTTAATGAGGAGAATTAATTTCTCGAATTGAAAATGAAGTGTGAGGTTGGTTTATATATAGAAGCAACTAAACAAATCTAAGATAAGCACCAATGACGACTCTGCAATCGGCGTATGACTAACCTAGGCCCCCTAATTTGGGCCAATATGAGGTTAGGCCTAGGGTCTTACCTTCCACAAGACAGAGTGCACAATGAGCAAATTCTAAAATGGGAAGAGTGGAACGAAGAAAGATGGCGGCAAGGTTTTGTAACTGTGTATGTTATCATCTCGTCCTCTAATAAGCATCTATATATAAAATTTTGTTTTATTATTATTTATCCTTTTAAGAATTTTAGACAATATTAATTATTTTTTCGTATGATATCCTTATAAGAGAGAGTTATTGGATGGATTAAATATGAAAGAGAATATTGGAGTAGGTGATGATAAGGGCAGTATTATAAAATATACTAAGATTTATCTAACTTTAAGACTATTCAAGTATTTTATTAATATGTGTAAATAAGTAAAGATGAACATTTATTAGAGAGTGAAAGTAGTAATAAGTTGGAGGAAGTTGATATGAGAATAAGACGAATCAACATTGAATTCAACCTTTGTGGCACGGTTATTTTGTACTGTGTGATTTCATTAGGTGTTGTATTGAATGGTGTAGACAACGTAGTCATATAGGGCAGGGGGGAACAATTGCAAATCTGAGGAAGGGGTTGGGCCATTTTGTAACCGGGGTGTTATTTGTGGTGTGAATGACAGTGTTGTGCTGTTAGCCTGTTACCCTTTTGTTCCTGCCTCTAACTTTGTTTTGGCTGTGGGTATTGATAATTATTGAAAGAAAAATGAATTCAACTTCTCTCTAGATAGATGGCATGTCCAGCTTTATATATCTCTAGCTAGATATGGTAGCCATCACAATAGTACTAGCCAAGCCTCTATATTCTTTTAGCTTATGTTTGGTATTTTTATAGATGATAAAGGGAAATGAACATTTTGATAGAATGGAGAAGAAATATGAACAGTGAAGTAGAAGGGAGTATGCCATATCTTTGTTTCGCTGTTTATATTTTATAATGGGAGAGTAGAATAGAAAGAAATATAAATTTTATATTCCACTTTTATCTTTTTATTTTGTGGGTGTAATTTTGATGAATGTAAAACTTAAATGTTAATATAACGAAAAGAAGACGGACAACACAGTTAGCCCTCCTTGGTCCCCGGATTTGGGGGTCACCAAATACAAAGTGTGTGATGATTGAGGGGTCTTTTCATCCTTGGCCGGCCATTCCTTCCCTTCCCAAAAGCAACATCCAAGTACATTTAAAAAATTATCCCTGTCACACCATTCGATGCCTTCGATTTTTTCTCTCCCACACATAGCTTTAGTAATGAGTGAGATTATTTTCATCATTGATTTCCAAGAAGTGAGTGAGTCACCTGAATAAATGCAAAAATCAATGACACTTCTTGCATCCAGGCAAGCTCCCCCAATCAATGTCATTGAAAGCTTTCAATTTTAGACCAGATGTGGAGAAGAAAATGAAAAACAATACTTTATTTTTTTAGGTAGACTAGAGTATCTGTCGTTGGAGCGATGGTCGCTGAGGCGTAGAATGAATGTGGATTTTATCTTTGACCATGAGACTATTTTCATACGTACTGATAGGAATCGAACTCCTGACTAAATGAAAAATAATACTTTAATAGGGGACTTTTTGATGTATTGAGGGACCTAAACGACGGCTTTATGATGAATGTTAGTAGGGCTAAAATTATTTGACTTAGTTTATTATATAGCATAGGAAATGTCAAGCTTGTGGTTGTTAGACATAATCTTCCAACGAGTCTTCGTTAGGATGTTACATACTTACATTAGATGCATAAACAATTTGTGTACATACACCAGTAAAATTTTGAGCCATTGACGTCGGGAAAAAATGTATAAGAATAAAAATAGAAAATGTGGATGATTGTGTGATCAATATTGATAACTTTAGGGTAAAAACAAATCCATAAATGCCATAAGAGTAAAGTCTATTGCGTGTTGTCCTAGAAACTGTTCTATGTTCAACTGAAGCTTATTGTTAATGCTTTCTTTTAACAACTTTATGGACCCTCCTAAGCAAAGTACTTAAGCACATAGGGATTTCTTCTTCATATACCCAAAGAAAACCAGAGACTGGCACATTGAACGATAAATTGACTTACGTTGAGAATTCTTAAGCAAGTACAAGCTGCGGTTTATACACAGAAAGGATTGTCACAAAACTTTTTCATTTTAAACAAAAACTATCCGTTTAAAATCAGAAACATACTATATTGAATTCAGAACGAGCCATACTTCCTATCTCAGAAGGTATGCTTGTGTTGTCTTTCATGTTTAAACCACTCATCAAAGTTTCGTACCCTAAAAAAAAAAAAAGAAGAGACCACACTCTTAAAAGTTCTTTTTCTTTTACAAGCGTTAAGTCATTAACAAATACAAGAATCAACTTCTTTTTTTCATGTAGAAAAAGATTTTTATTAGAAGAGAAAGAAATAGTTTGAGATTACATAGTTTCAGTAACTTGATCCAGCCTCAACCATATACTAACACTAACATGGTGTACATCGAATACATAAAACGAATATTAGGAAATGACTAAACTATAAAGGAGCAATGCCCTAGTGTAGCAAATTGTACAATATTCACCTTCAAACATGAAGTTTAGGAGGTATGTATGTTGCTCCAAAATTAGTAGATGCCTACCAATAAGATTATCAGGAGGAATTGAATTCAAGGGCATTTCATTGAGGTAGCTCCTCCTACCAACTGAGCTTAGCTAACCATCATTGGTCTATAAACAAAATTTAATTTACATTAAAATACATTCTGACTACTTGAATGAATTGAAGAAGCTGACTGTGTCGTTCAGGGCCTGGATAAAATTGTCAACATCCTCCTTAGTGTTATAGAAATAGAGACTAGCGCGTGCACTCGCGTTGACTCCTAAATAGCGATGGAGGGGTTGGGCACAATGGTGACCTGATCTGACAGCAACTCCATGCTGAAATCAAACATTGTCAATTGCAATTCAAGAAAGGAAATTTTTTCCTAATTGTCCAACACCTATCTCAATTTCTTTCAAAAAATTCAGGCATTTTCGTAGACTAAAATGTTCCGAGACTAAGGAAATGCACATATATGGGGTAGTCTTTTATCCTCTTTCTTACCTGTTGGTCGAGAAATGTTGCAAGATCAGTAGGGTGAATATTCTCAACATTGAAAGAACAGAGAGCAGCTCGTTGGACTTTTTCTGAAGGTGCCGGCCCATAGATGCGAATATTTGGGACTGAATGAAGCCTTTCATATAGATATCGACCCAGCTCCACCTATGAAAATTCACGTTTCATAAAAATAGTTAACTTACTGTGCACAGAATGTAAATATAATTTCTCTCACTTTAATTAAAAAAGAAAAACATAGTAACAAATTTATTAATAAGAATACAAAAAACATTGGCCAATGCAAGCATGTTAGCTCTGCCATTAATATTTTCCATCACTACTGGCAATTGCGAAATAAATTGGTGCAACTTTTCTTTTCTCATTAGGTAACATTTTAGCTCCTAATATGATAGATAATCACAATCTTGTTACAATTAATTCAAGGAATAGGCCTGTGTGGCAGACGATTGATTGATTTTGTTGAAAATCAGCAATTTAATTTGCGATTTTGATTGTTTTGATGATATTGAAGGATAGTGTGGCAAGGACAGCATTGCTTCAAATATGATGCTAATGAGGCTGAAGGTTTAGATCATGAAAATTATGATAATAAATAAAGGAGGTACATGAAGAAGCAAAACAATGGGGATGATTAGAAAAGAACAAACTCTTGATCAGGTTAAGAGATGCCTTTGCCTTTTTCTTTTGCATACTATTCTGTTATTCTCATCTGATGATCATGTTAAACATTATTGGTGCATTGAACTCCAATCTGTAGTATCAAGTTTGTATAGTTATTAAGGTGTTAGAACACTACATACAACATAGATATACAATACAATTAAGCTATCAAAGTATTAATGATTCACCCTGGTGTTTAACCCGAGATCAATGTTTATATGTTATTTGCGTATTTTGTACTATGTGCAGAAGATTTGCTTTCCCAGTTCACTTTCACAGTTCCCTGATGGTTATATGTAAACTCTCAAATTTGAGAAGTTTGCTATCAATTATATTCATAACTGAATACAAGAGTAGACCAAACAGATGGTTTGTTTTAGATCATATACGTGGATGTGACTGAACTGCATCAATGTGCAAATGAGTACATTAAGCCCAGGGTTATACTACAACTCAAGGTTAAGCAAATGGGGAGCTCAAAAATTCAATATGCTTTACGTGTAGAAATAAAGGCGAAAGCATCCATTCTATTAAAAAACAGGCGACAGCTTCTATTATAGGTATGGTATCCAAGCACAACAGGGTGTGTTTTGGACAAACACGAGGAAAATGGCAAAACTTCTGTTGTCAAAATCAGCATTGCAACAAAAATAAGCCCATTTCAGTGGTTCACAATGCCCAATACACTCTGGACCAAATAAATTAAGAAAAATGGCAGGGCGGTTTTTTTTTTGGGGGGGGGGGTGGAACCAGTATGTAAATCCATGATGTATATGCAGATACATATCCAGCTCCAATATTTTGCCTATTCTAATTAAGTATCCTAATAATCCAAATGAACGAACTCTTATTGTATCTAGTCCCTTCCACCTCTTAATTAGAATGTACTTGGGTTCTTCATTTCTCCTCTACTAAATTGTTCTCTTCAAAAGCTTCAAATTGGTATTACTTACCTACTAATCCGAAGCAGAACTTTTGAAGCTTACTTAGCAAATGTATTAAAATAGCTTTCTGTTTGCTACCAAGGAGGAGGAGGGTGAAAGTGGAGGGGATTTTCCAAAGAGGGGCGTTGAACCTCCACCAGGGACGTGAAAGCAAATGTTCCAATGCAAATGTGCTAGGCTCACAGAACTAAAAGATAGCTATTTAATTACATTCATTACTTTATGGTAGGCATATTACATTTGTTTGATTTATAATTCTTTTGCTGTAGAAATATGAAGGTATGATTAAGTTAAAAGATTAACAAATTTAACAATGCAGTTTCCCTCACATCAGCACTTAACAGTTTTGATTTAGAATGCATTTTTTAAATCTTTTCTAGAGTTTTTTTTTTTCCTTTTTTTGGTAGATTTTATTCAGAAAAATAACAGCAACATTTGGGCTTCTGCATGCTTCAAAAGGTTCAATAGTTATGTATCACTTTCTTGTTCTCTAATACAAAAGTGTTTGTTAAAAGATTGAAGCTCCACTAACCTCATAATCGTGTATGGCTTGCATACCAATCCCAGATAAGTAATCGATTGCTGCTCCTAAACCGATTGCTTCCCCAATTGCTGGTGTTCCGGCCTCAAATCTAGAACAGTCAGAATGCATCAAATAATAAGGTACAGGTAGCTGATGGTATGCCACATTAGTAGATAACAACTACCACTGTGGGTGGGGGAAAACAATCTAGGCATGAGACCTGACATTATTAATGGTTCTATTGGAAGTTAGGAAGGGATTAAACCACCATAGTATGCATCAGTCACAGGATAAGTACAGGAAACTCTTTCTATCACTAGGTTACTATCTATTACTAAATATTTGACCCTTTTGAGGTCAAAGAATTGAAAAATCAAAGTAAATATGTGAGTAGCACTGACCACTGACTTAACTTTAAAGCCATAGAAGCAAAGCATTTAATGTGCATGCACTGATCCAAAGTATTAGAACCACTAATGCTCTTCTATCTTTGGTATATTCTATTGGTAATTAAATTTGTGATCGCAGCCCGAGATCCTGTAGACTACCCATAAGATAAGAGTCAAAGCAAAAACAAGTTCACAAACCTGGATGGAGGTTCAGCATAAGTTGAATAATTAAGATATACGTCCGAAATCATTTCACCACCACCTAAAACAAGGCAGGGGTTGCCAGTAATACATTAGCTTGAAAACACGATGTTATTAACATGGCTCCAAAACAAATAGGAACTTTCATCTTATTTTGTTGTGCTAGAATTAGTTGTTCCTATTTGTTGGGAAGATGAAAGGAAAGTACTATGTGTAATATCTTACCTAAAAATGGAGGCATGGAAGACAAGAGGTCTATTTTACCGTATAAGAATCCAATGCCTGTAGGCCCACACATCTGAAACATGCATTTGACAACTTATTACCCTTGCTCCGAAAGTTACAAGCAAAAATAAGTAAACAATCCTACCTTGTGAGAAGATGCAACAAGAAAATCAACATCAAGGCTCCGAACATCAACCGTCATATGAGGTACACTCTGACAGGCATCAATAAGCACTTTTGCTCCAACATCATGAGCCCAGCTAGCAATATCTCTAACAGGAAGTACAGAAGCTGTACAAATATATGAAACTCATTCGTTTGAGCAACAAACTCTAAAAGTGAGTTACAAGTGCTATCATTGCGAAAAAGAAGAGTCTAAAGATTGAAAAAACATAGAAGGATGGCTTAGCTAGGATGCTGTTGTGGTTCATGTATGCAGCAAGATTTAATCTCATTCGTACTATGTCTAGCAAGGTAGCTAGGATCGAGATCCTAGCTCGATCCTAGCTAGGATCGGAAGGGGAATACAAACATGTAAATCGGGGGATCGTAACACGGATCGTAAGATCTTACCAAAAATAAATAATTAAATTTATATAAATATATAGGCATGTAACATATCATAATTAAGCAAAATAAAATATAAAAAAAGGATAAACCTAGCCCAAACAATTTTTAATACCTTTTTTGGTGGTTCAAATTGTCTCTGAGACGTGTTTTTTTTTTTTTTGTTTCATGATGTTTGGGCTTACCAATTTTTTTAACAAGGATAGAAGCCCAGAACAAGAAAAAAAACAACCCAAACAAACTTGCACTCTGCCCAAATGGAAGGCTCTGGAACAAACACATGTCCAGTAGCAGATGCAGTACCTCCATGGCTCTGTTCCCCTCATCAACATTGTTCGATGACATTTTTTAACACAATCCCTAATAAAAACAATCCAACACAAAAATACTCGAGTCTCAATCCAAAAATCAAAACTTTTTGAGAGTAGAAATAACAAAGGCAGCATGCAACCAAGGCATTGAGCTATCTGAGAAGGAAGTGATCGTACAAGAAAGAAGGAAGAGCTCAGCTTCGTCACCGGTTGTGAGCTCACTGGAGATGATGCCTTTAGATGAGATCGGAGAAGAGAAGAGGAGAGAGCACAACCAACCCCGACGCCATGGAAGCTCCAACGCGTCAAGCTTCGAAGGCCCATCTTTCGTTGTCCTTGAAGAATAGAGATCAGAGGACGAGACAAAGAACAGAGAGAGCGAAGAACAGAGAGAAGAGAGAGTGGAGAATCGAGAGACACAGAGAAAAGTGGGAGCCGGAGAGTGGGAAGCTCACTTGACTAGAGTTTCCTTGGACGCACAAAGCTCATAAAACATGGCCGATTCCACCAATTTGCGATCTGACTCGGCAATCCCACGCGATCCGGCGGCAGCAAGTTGAAGGATGGAATCGGGATCGCCCAGGCTTGATGAAGTCGTAAAATCGTGCGATTCTAAGTGTTACCGCGCGATCCTAGCTACCTTGATGTCTAGGCATTACTATAGCCTTAATATTAATAAGAAGTTTTTAACTTATAGAATAACAACTTAAGTGCAATCCATCATAGAATAAGTTTAAAATAGCCTCTTTATATGGATGTATCATTTTCTATCCAGTAATGATCAGTTTACAAATTTATTTAGAAAGTGAACTATCTGTTCTTAGAAGTGTGATTAATCCAGTAGACACATAATCATTGGCAGCATATATTCAAAGCATCATTCAGAAAATTGGAATTATCAAAGTGAAGTATCATAACAAGAAACATACCAAGCACATTTGAAACATGATGGACAACAACTAATTTGGTCTTCCTTGACAGCAATTCTTTCAATTTGTCTATATCTGGAATTTCATCTTTGTCTAAATTCACAAATTTCAAAACAGCCCCAACTTTTTGAGCTACTAGTTGCCAAGGAACAATTGCACTGTGATGTTCAGCAACCGTAAGTATTATCTGCAAGAATATATAAAACAGAAGATTTGATACTGGCATGAGCTGGAGATAATGGTAATATAAACAGAAACCAGAATGCTAGATCTAGGCAAATAGAATCAAGTGATTAAAAACACCCAATGTCTCTTGATATTCAAATTTCTATTTTGAAATTGCTTTTTGACAAATTCAAATTAATCTTTAACACTCTCCAAAGCTTGAAAAGATGAACAAAATAATCTCTGGTTCATTTTGAACAATTAAGTGAGTTAAGGTTCATAAAAATATTGATCTATAATGAAATACCTCATCTTCTGGTTTTAAATTTGACAAGCCCCAAGAATAAGCCACTAGATTGATAGCTTCAGTAGCATTTCTTGTAAATACAATTTCTCTGGAGTCAGAAGCATTTATAAAAGTTGCAACCTTCCTTCTAGCCGATTCATACTCATCTGTGGCCTTTGCACTATATCCAATAAAAATTATGCATGATATAGCATTCAACTATTTAAGCAATTAGCAATTTAATTGCTAATATTACACGACATGTACCTCAAAAAATGTATGCCCCGATGCACATTGGAATTGTAAGCTTCATAATAGTTTTGCAGCGTCTTCAAAACAATGGCGGGCTTCTGAGAAGTCGCTGCATTGTCTAAGTAAACAAGTTTTGAGCCATTTACTTCCTGTGAATTGAGTTTAAATGTATCATAACTTTATAAAATGTTAAAGAACAAGATACCAAATGCCTTTTTTTCCCTGAAGCAAAACATTAGAACCACATATTTGTGCATTAAAATTGGGGAATGCAAACCTTATCTTAATTAATAAAAAGCCAATTCTCAGTAACAGCATCGCAGATAGATAGTTACAAATGGCTCAAGCAACCTAAACCTTGGTTGTGAATTGCACCATATGTGGATTGATTTGGTTTTTGAGCAAAGACAGAGGTTGAATAGAACTCTTGTGCCTCTATGATTGAGTAGTCAAGAGTTCAATTCTCGCTGCTCTCATCGTTTTCAGAGCGTTTGAGTGAATTTCTATACTTTGTCTACACATAAAGTAGCATTAAATTTGGAGCAACCTAACCCCTTGTTATCTGAACATTTCTAGTCAATCAAAGGCTACAGGCCTGTCTGGTTTGCATCTTCATTTCCACATATTAAATCAAAAACCCAATCCCTTGTTTTCACTGTTTTCAGTATTTCCATCACAAAATCCTGAAAACAGAAAACACTGAAGATGAAAACAGCAACCAGCCAGGCCCTAAACTTCATGAAAAATAAGGTATAAGATAAGAAAATAGACACCTGGTGAAGTATAGGGAAATGGGGTCTAGTGGTGTGACCCAAAGAAGGGGACCCAAGAGCTGGTTCAGCAACAGCTTCATTGACAATTGATGCACAAACAGATAGAGAAGAAGAAGAAGAAGAAGACAAGCGACGGAACCCATATCTCACATTTGATGAGGTCCTGGCAGTGATTGAACAGCAACAAATGGGGCTTGGGAACTTGAAAGATGGAAGTTTTGGCAGCAAAACTTCCATTGCTGACAAACAAGAGAATTGCAACACCGTGGTTATACATCTATTATCTGGTCATAAAGGTTGAATTTTATTATTATTATTATTATTATTATTATTATTTTTGCATCAGAACATAAAGGATAGTTAAAAATTAATATGTTATAAACCATAGGCAAGTAATCATCCAACAAACATTTTCTAGGGAATTCAACCCCAAAAATTGAGAACGAAACTTTAGCGGAAAGGGGTATAATTTATTTCTCAATGAATGATGAACCTGTCTCAGAAGAGGGGGAAAATTCTTTGCAGTCACCGTTGTGCTTTGGTTCTCTGATGTGCGAAGGAGAAAAGACCAGAACAATTTAACTAATGATAAGTGCGCTGAAGTTGTTGAGGCAAACTGAACCTACTCTTACTGCCACCGTGTTCAACTTTTTATTTTCCGGTGTTTTCATCTAAAATTATTGAATTAAAATTTTCTCCTGTTCATTTCACCAATTTTATTTTTAAAACTCAATTTTGATAAAATAACTAATTAACTTTTTCAATTTATATGATATTTTAATGATTTAATTAGAATATACTGATAGTCTAAACTTTTTTTAGCATATTTGTCTAATCATATAATTACAAAAGTAACCATTGCAAAAATAGCAGTTACAAAAATAGTCATTGTAAAAATAGGTGTTGAAAAACTAATCATTGTGAAAAACAACTTATAAATATAAATTGAGTGCACTACTTATCCATATTTGATCATAACATCTTTCATTTGTTTGTCCAAAATCTTAAATCTTATTCACACCCGGTAGCTCCTCTCAAACACCGCTCCAATGACCACCACTACTAAAATTTTATTATTACAAATGGCCGAAAACTCTACTCAACCCAATAACATGTCTTTTGATGACTTGTTTAACGATGATTTGTTTGGAGATTTAGATCAACATGATAACATGTCTTTGGATGAATGCTGGTGATTTTATACTTGATAATTCACATGAGAGTCTACTTGAACAACTAATTCTAGAAAAGTACAAGTAAAGTTCTTCCTCCAGATCGCATCGTAAGACCCTAGATAAAAACCATGAAATAGGACATAAACATCTTTTCAATGATTATTTTGCACTTAATTCGGTGTACCTTCCCAAGATATTTCGGTGAAGGTTACGTTCCAGATGAGAATCCATGTCTTTTTTCACATAGTGGAAGGTCTCTCAAATGTAGATCAATATTTCCAACAGTAGGTCAATGCAACAAGCAATAAAGGCTTATCTCCATTGTAAAAATGCACGGTCGCTATGCGTATGTTGGCCTACGGAGTACAACTGATGTTGTTGATGATCATGCGTGGATATGTGAAAGCACTGCAATTGAGTGCTTAAAAAAGTTCGTTAAAGATGTAATATTGGTATTCAAGTTTGAATACTTGCAAAAACAGAACTCAAACAATGTACAACATTTGCTACAAATGGCAGAGGACCGTGGCTTCCTAGGCATGATAGGTAGCATCAATTGCATGTACAAACAGCGAAAAAACTATCCTAAAGCATGGAAAGGGATGTGCTTGAGTGGTTACCTTGGGGTTGCAACTATAATGCATGAAATTGTGGCTTCACCAAACCTTTGGATATGACATGCATTTTTTAAAGTTACCGATTCAAACAATGACATTAATGTGTTAGACCGTTCACTAGTGTTTGTTGAAGTTATAGATGGTCGAACACTTGAAGGAAATTATATCGTGAATAGTAACAATTATACCATGAGATACGATTTAATAGATAGTATATACCCCAAATAGTCAATATTTGTGAAAACAATATCTCAACCACAAGGAGATAAGCCAAAGTTCTTTGCAAAATATCAAGAAAGGCAATGAAAATATGTGGAGTAAGCATTCAGAGTGCTACAAACTTGGTTCATAAATGTGAGCACTCAATTTTGTCTAGTCCATTAAGCAAGAAAATTCAAAAATTGCATTTTATTTATTTTATTTCACACATTTTTCATTTATTCCATTTGGACCAAAAAGAAAAAAATAATAATAACCCAGCCCAGTCTAGTTTCTAGCCCATGTTAGTATTAACCCATTCTAAACCCACATTTTTGTTAGCCCAAAACAAAATAAAGGATTTCTCAATCTCTCTTTGCACCTGATCAATCCAAAGAAAAGCAAAATAAGCAAGAAAAAAACAAGAGTGCACGGGTCCATGTATTGCAATGCATTTAATGATCAATTGACAATTACATCCCAAAAAAAAAAAAAATTTGCAATTCAATGTTCTAATAGTAACAGGGACCAGCGCATTTAATTTTCTAGCTATCAGTGTTAGTGCATTTACTGCTTCAATCACAATTAAGTTGACAAATATATCTCAGAGAATCAATCAAGGATCCACAAGCGTCTTTGCATTTAATGCCTCTGACAATTATGGCATTCAATTCTCTAAGGTATAAATAGAGAGAACCAATTTTTAGCAAGACAGAGGGAAAGGAGCCAGAGCTAATTTTAGAGAAGAAACGGAGAGGACAAGAAAGAGGAATTCCAGGAGAGACACAAAAATTGGGCATTTATCCTTCAAAAAAAAAATCACACAGCCATCACTAAGCTTGTTTGCCTTCACTCCGTCAACACAACTTCATTCCTAGCCTTCATTTTGAAACTCATCACTCTTAACAACCATCACAAACCATTGCAAAACCCATACCCCTCCAGAACCTGCAAAATAACAATCCATAACCTCATCCTTCATCCTAACATCATCACCATTACCATTCTCCATTCATTTAGAAACCCATTTCAACTATCGCTAAAAATACCATCACGGCAACTTCATCATTCACTATCATCACTAACCACCATTACTGATTAAAATCATAAAATCCAAACCAGTAAAAAATAAAAAAAAACAAAAATTCCTTTGCAAACACAAACCCCTATCACCATCATTTCAACCCAAAGGAAAAAGGAAAGTTGAAATAACAAAAACAAGTGGATCATCATTATCATCTCACCGCACAAACGCCTCCACCTTACAGAGATCGCAAACCAGCACGGAGTCAGCATCGTGTTCTGCTTTTCCACAAACAACAACATCCTGCTAGCCCCATACATGACCAGCCTCAAAGCCGCGAGCATAGACAGCCCCTGCTCTTCAAAGTCAGTGCCACCGCCCTGCAGTCCTCGACGCCACGAAGCCCGTTGAGAGCACCTCCACGAACAAGTCGCTGTTCAGCCTCTATACAGCATATCCACTGCGAGTGCCGCCACCTGGTTCTCCTCCACCGTCACTGAATACTATTCAACTCTTAGTCGCCGCTTCATCCTCCCTGCACAGACCCACATCAGCGCTCCTCCTCTCCTGTACGCATCTCACCTCAGCTTTTCTCTCTCTCTCTCTCTCTCTCTCTCTATATCTCTCTCTCTCAATATATATATATATATGTGTTTACAACCAAGCCACACCCTGTTCTAGCCACAGAAAGAAAAAACAAGGTTCCTAATCTCAATTTGTGGTGTATCCGTGAAAACGTGGTAGAGTTAGTATTCCTTTTCCATTTTATTTATTTGCTTGTTTAATTTTTATTTTTGTTTGGGTTATCACTTTGGGCCATGGGGATTATGTTTTGATTTTGTTCAAAGGCTGGGCTGTCATTTTATTTTATACCTATTTGGAACTTAATTCAGCTATAAAAAAATGTGAACTGGTTGGGATAACTTTGCTATATTGTTTTATCTTTTGTGAGAACAATAAAAATAAGTATGTTTGGGATGTCTAAGCCCGAAAAAAAAAAGATGAGAGTTTATTGGTTTTGATTTAATGATAACTATTTTTAGGCCAGAGTTGTTCTTTTAGTTTGAGGGCATATATGAAAATATAAAAATATTCTAGGTATTTCAATTTTGGGTCTTTTTTCCTTTAAAAATAAAAATAACCTTTTCCCTTTAAAATGAAAAATTTTTTATTCCGATCTTTTAAAAGTAATCAATAAGTCATCTATTGAAGATAGAATTAATTTGGCCGTGACAGCTTATTAATTTTATATTCTAAAAATATTTTAGTTGTGACAGCTTGATATTTTAAAATTCTTTTAATTAAAATCAATCAAACACATAAACATTTTCTACAAAATGACGTGGCTTTGAGTTCCTCATTGCACCAGAGGATACGTCGGCATAACAAACAACTATCAAGCCAAAATTAACTTTTCTTTATATTGCATTCTTTTTTTTACTTAATTAAACTTTCTTTCATTTTATTTTTCTATAATTGTTATGACTTTGGGGGGAAATAAATATTTTTAAGTTATAATTAATTTGCATAATAATCTCTAGGGAAACCACATTTCTACGGATGTATTAGGGGTGCAGTGGGATTCAGTTTTCACCCTTTCCTAATCATAATCAGACTCCCGGACTCAAATCTTTTCAAAAAGGACTACTTTTACAACTAAAACGGTTTTCCAATTTTAGTTAGAATTAAAATTGGTGGCAACTCCTATTATTTTAAATTTGCTTGTCATTCTCATCGCGGTGCCCTCTGAGTACGTTGTGACAGTTTGGCGACTGCACTAGGGAATTCTTCAGAGAGTCAAGCTTATTAGAGTTCATTATGCAAAATAATTATAATTTTAATATATTTATTTTTCCCCTCGTACTATATTTGTTTTTAATTTTATAAATAATTATTTTTATAAGTAATTATTTATTTGTTTGTAAATATTTTTTTGTTCAAATCTTGGGCTAAATATTTGTTTTAATTTTGTAAATAATTATTTATTTTATTTGTAAATATTCTTCATTCACATACTAGGATAGAAGACTTTTATTTTGTACATATTTGGAATCTTAGGATAGAAGATTTTTATTTCTGTATATATTTATAACCTTAGGATAGACGACTTTGTATATATATGCTATTTTGGTTTTGTTTTGCAGGATTGTGTATAGTGTATAGGGTTTATAAGGTTTGAATGCTCCCTTCACACACTCTCACTATCACTCTTTTCACTATCACTGTCCTCACATACTATTTGGGCTCTGTACCCGAGCCTTGGAAAACCATAGGGCAAGAAAGGGTTTTGACATTGTTATTGTGAAGTTTATACTTCCCTGACAGTCGTTGACTCACCGCTCAAATTGTTACTAGAACTGTGAGTTACCATATTGTGACTTTCATGTCCTTGTGGTTTGACTCATGGAACTAGATCTTTATCTTATTGGTAAAGGCAACTTGGGGACCATAATCTTTAAGGATTTAGATCTATCCAAAAGCCTTGCACTACTAGAATGACTTTAGAAAAACAAATGTCTTTTTCTTGTACATATTTCTTTACTATATCTGTAAATATTTGTTACTCAAACTTTAGGGTAAATGACTTTTGTACATGTGTTATTTGAACTTTTGTCTTGCAATAAACATGCTCCTCACACACTATGCACAGTCATTATCTCACACACATTTTGGCTCTATACCCGAGCTTGAGCAGCCTAAGAAATAGGAGGAGTCTCAACATTGTTATTGAAGGGCTTCATGCTCATTTGACATTTGGTGGGATACCACCCAGATTGTTACTAGTATCATGAATTGGTCGTATTGAAAAGGTTCATCCTTCCTTGAGATCCTTTTATGAGCTAGGTCTCTATCTCACAGATAGGGGCAATCTGGAGATTTTTGGTCTTTTAGAAGTCTAGATCTATCCCAAAAATGCATTGATAAAATGAACCTAGTGGCTACCCCAATTAAGGTTTTGGCCCTAGAAATATCCACCTTTTTAGGATACCTTAATTTGGACACAAAGAAGCATTCATCTGTCTCTTTCTTTTTCTCATATAATTCATCCATTGTATGCATAAAGTTTATTTTCTCATAGTAGTTGGCTTATGCATGTCTAAAATAAAAAATCAATGTTGCATTCCTCATGCATAGATCTCTTATAATAGTGACCCATTCATCTCATGCATGACATTTGTAAATATTATATTCATGACATGCATTTAAAAAAAAAAAACATAAAAAATATTGAATTCATCGTATGCATAAAAAAAGAAGATTCAAGTAGCATATATTTCATGCATTTTCATACATTTCAATCATGCATTTTTATCATATGCATTCATTTTCACATACATTTATAATTTGCATCCATTTTCATACATTTCAATAATGCATTTTCATCGCATGCATATAAAACAAAAATCATTTTCATATGCATTTTCATGCATTTATAACTCACGTCCATTTCTCATGCATGCATGCCATACATTCCTTTCTCACAGTACTCATGCACAACACACATAGCTTACCTCATCCATTCACACATTCTCATTGCATTAACATCATGCATAACTAAAAGGAATAAATCATTTAACATGCATTCATATATAGCATTCTAATTTTTTAAAAAAAATCATCAAAATATTTTCTCTTAATGCATAGCTTATTCATTGCATATACTCATTCACAGCGTAATCTTTCACACATAAGCCTCTCATGCATTCATAACATACATCCATAATTGAAAAAAAAAAAAACTTGTTCCAAGAGTCTTTGACATGTTCATGCATACTTTCTCTTCTCATATCACTTATACAAAACATGCATAGCTCATCCTTGTTCACCACATTCATACATTCTCATCATGTTGCATCATGCATAACAAGTCATTTGACATGCATTCATATAAACATTCTAATTTCAAAAAAACAAAATCAAAGTCATTCATTGCAAGCATTCATTTATGTTTCGTGCATAAGCATCTCATGCATTCATAATATTCATGACATAATTAACATAAAAAATAGGGAGTTTATTTTCCATTAGTCTTTGACACATCTATGCATGCATTCATGCATTTTCAATACCTCTTCATTGTTTTTTTTTTCACTTTATTTGATCTCTTCTTGTGGTCAATTACAATTCAAAGGTTTGCTATCCCTGAGCATTGCTCTCCCTTAGAAAATTGTGTCTGATCTTAGCAAAAAGAAGGAAAACGATATGAACTCTATACAACCATATCACCCATCCTAATCCCACAAGTCAACTTTCCAACCCAAATCATAATCCACCTTTTCAATACTCACATCACCCACTTCCCAGACCCTATCAATACTCGCACTATCCACCTTTTAAACCTCATCCATTCTACCCACCTCAGCCGCATCAAGTCCATCACATCTTTTCCTCTCAACCACATGTACCCTTCAAAGGCACACACCATTAGCCCACACCTCCAAATAACCAAAGAATCTCTCTCAATCCTACTACCCCTAGACCATCAAGACACAGTTTAGAGTACAAAATGAAGGAGCAGAAGAAGTCCTTATTGAAAGTAGTGGTGCTTGAATGTTTCATTGAGACTTTCCTACATTTGTCTCTGCCAGTTTGTTTATGTCTTGAAACTTGTTCATGATTATGTGTGGTTCATTTTCTGGACATTATATCATCTGTTTCCTTTCCTATCATCTTTACCCTTTCACTCCATCCTTTTTCCCTTTAAACCTATCCTCTCTCTAAGACCAAGGCAGAAACTAATCATGAAAACTCATTAATTGGTTATTGCATTACAATGAGTTTGAATAACCATGATCATAATGAAAATCTTAAATTATGCGAATAATTGTTGAAAGATGACAAATCCAAAATCAAAATACCACCATAGAATCACACAGTTTGTTATCAGGGCCTTAAATGCCCCAGTTAAATGATTAAGCTTTAAAATAGGTCAATCAGATGACCTAGGAAATGCACAAACAAAAAGCACTTCAAAGGAGGAGTAATATAGGATACTCAGTCAAAGCAAACAAAGAAAAAGCTCCTGAGATTGACAATAAAAAAATTAAACTCAAAAAATAAATTAAAAAAAGCAAACTCAGAAAAAGCTCGCTAGATTGAACTCTTAACAAGACAATCTAGGCAAAAATTAGAGCAAGAAAACCAAAAATAATGATCAAAGCAGACACATCAAAAGAGAAGTTACAGATAAAGATTTTTGAAGAAGTCCAAACTGGGGCAATTTGATCAAGTGGTAGAGGACAAATAAAGACAGAAAAGGGAATGTCAACTTTTATATCCGACTTAATCATCGCATAGTAAAAATCGTAGTCTTGGTCATGGTCTCAAGCTCAATGTAATTAAGCAAAATGTGTTAATTTGATTAAATCTGCTCTCTCATACTAAACCTATACAACAACATAGCATCATCACCCCTTTCAGCCTATCATCCATCTAGAAATCATCATCATAAACACACAATCAACCGTAATCTCCACCAAGATCAGATCAACCAAAATAGGAATTAGAACCCAAAACCCAACAGGTTAGAACTAGACATCATCATCCAACATAGTCCAAACAAATATCATAACCTATCCTAACCAAAATTGTAGTGACCCACCATCTTCAATAGACCCACAGCCCCATCTACCTTGGAACTCAGTTCAATAGTCACCCCTTGCCCATCCATAAACAAAACCATTATCGCCACTGATCACCTCATCTTCCCTCCTTCCCATCATCATCAAAAGGTGTGTTCTTGTAAAGAATGCGCTTTCTTTTATTCCATACTTTTCTCGAATCACACAAAATCATACAAAGTCAAGATACATTAGTTAATAAGAGTTTAGACAATCTCGCAAGATCAGAAACATGAAAAAGGAGAAAGAAAGCAAGAAGAAAAGAGCTTGTGAGACTGAAAGCAATTTCGACAGAAGTTACAGTAGAATCAAGACTGGCTTCGACATGAGATAAGGGCAAGAATTGGGATGAAAATCCATGTCCAATCAGAAAAGAGGGAGATAAAATGGACTGTCCATAGCAGTGGTTCTTTGAACAAAATGACTCAGTTGGACCAGATTAAAGTTTTCTAAGGGAAACAATGTTTAAATATAGTAAACTGGGGCAAATTTTTTTTTTGTTCAAATAGTTAGCCTTATTTCTTTTCCTCTATTCATAATCATCAAATCATTCATCATCAAATCATCTAGGACATTCATCATATTCATATCATCAACATTTTTCATACAACAAACCGGGGCAAAATTTTTCTTTTCATTGGTAAAATCAGTTCATCCATTCTTGCATCATCAGATCATACAGACATATTATCATTCTGAACTGGGGCAAATTTTTTTTTGTTCGAATAGTTAGTCTTCTTTCTTTTCCTCTATTCATAATCATCAGATCATTAATTACCAAATCATCTAAGCATCAGATATCATATCATCATTCATGAAATCATTCATCATCATATCATACAAGCATATCATCATTCTGAACTAGAGCATTTCTTTATCCACTTGGACAATCAGCTTGCTTTCTTTCCTTTATTCATTGGATCATTACATCATCAAATCATCCAGCATGGTATCATGTGCTTTAGATAATTCATTACATCATCATTATATAATCTGAGCATTCCTAGGCATTCACTTTTCTCTATCATATCACATCATCACATCATTTACATTACAGTAGTCATCGCATCATTTAACATTCAGCAATCATCACATCATTTAATTTTCTAAGTCATCACATTATCACAACATTTATTTTTGCAATATCATAACATTCACTTTTCAACACTCATCACATCATTCACCTTTCAACAATCATCACATCATTCACTTTCAGCACTCACCGTATCATTCATCTTTCAGCAATCATTGTATCATTCACCTTTCAACACTTCTTACTTTATTCATCTTTCAGCAATCATCACATCATTCACTTTCCGCACTCATCACATCATTCACCTTTTAGAAATCATTGTATCATTCACCTTTCAACACTTATCTCACTACAACATTCTTGTTCTTCAGCAACGGCCACAAACCGTGGCTGTATGTAAGAAAACTGTTGCCTTTGGAATAGGGAACAGTTTTGCAACCGTGGAGTATGTGGCCGTTACCTATTCTTTTAGGCAACGGTTTTGTACTTTTGGCAACAGTAAAAAAAAAATTGTTGCCTTTATCAATAGAATAGGCAACGGTTTTGTTGATATGTATTAGACTACGATTTTATCCGTTGCCCTTCATTTGGCAACGGTTTTGCACCGTTGGATGATATTAGTTAGTTGGAATACTTTTTAAACCGTTGTCAATTTTTAAGCCACGGTGTAAAAAGCGTTGCTAGTTATAAGCAACAGTTTTCCACATGTTGTCTATCTCAATTTGCAATAGTTTTATAGTAGGCAACAGTTTTACAAGTGTTGCATGTCCCAATAGACAACGGTTTTATAAATTATACTAGTATTTATAATGAACAATTTTACAAGTGTTGCCTATTTCAATATATATATATATATATATATATATAGTTTTTTATAATATGTTGGTCTAAGCAAAAATATTACAATAAAAACAAAAATCATTGTAAATCAATATCCATAACAAGCTCATACATATAATTATCAAATCCTATTTTTAAATCCATAAGATCCGTGTGTACACATAATTAATAATCTTTAATAATTGGCATACAAGCTAAGTCATGGCACATACAAAATACTATTTCAAATTCATATAATGAAAGGATATAAACCATGATAACATCTATTTAAGTATTTGTAGTTACAAAACATTCACTAAGTACAAAAAATCATGAAGTGCAACATCAAAGTCCTATATTATCTCAAAAGATCTTTATCTCTTTCACTCTCTATCTATTTGATCATCATATTCTTTGTGGTTGGGTTCTTCCTCGCCCTCAACCTGATTTTGTTGTAGAAAAACATGAAGTTAAATTCCATAAGCATATAATCAAAAAAATAAGACAATGGTCAATATAAGCACAAGACACATATACAAGTGACTTTGCAAAAATTTTAGCAATAACAACTAGAGTAAAAATTAACCAAGAGAGACAATAAGTAATTTAGTCACCATAATATAAGAGCACATCATCCATTAAAAAATGTGCCACAACATTAAGAACACTAATCAAAGACCAAAAAACTTGAAATAGTGAATGTTGCGCCTGGGCCATATTCATCTGCTAGACACTCATCAAAGACCAAAAAACTTGAAACTGACCATAGAGAGTACACTCCACTATAATTGCTATTATGCATGAAAGGCAAGGATCTTTATTCCTTGCTTAAAACTAGTTTCCATGGCTTATTTATCAAGTAGAAAATAAAGTTGATACAAATAGAAGGTAAACAAGTATTTTTCCTTGCATTCCATTCAATTTGAAAGACCAACTCCAGACCACTTTACAGATATATCTTTTTTCACAATAAAAAACAGCATGTCACAAACATATGGTAAGAGGATAATTTCTTAGGTGCTTCTGTATATTAGTCAAAGGTCTAAAAGGGGCTTTCAACATGAAACTTATCCGCTTCGCATGCCAAGAAGTTAAGAGAAATCTATTTTTGAAGGCATACACTAATCTTCTACATGACTTTATACTTCCTTGGGTTCTCAGAATCATGAGGAATTGGCATCACTTTGTTGCCTTTTGCTGAACTTTTAGTTGAATATTCTTAAATTCTTTAGGTCAATCATTTAGCATGCAATTCATCAAATAAAATGATTGTAGTAGGTAGTTCCGTGGTTAATAGTAGAGAGGGGAACAAAGTTCCTAATGAAAGTTCACATAATGTTTTATCAAATATCTTATAAATCTGAGTTAAACTTTGATACACTATAAACTTTTTAACACCACCAGCTAATCACAAATTATTATATGTATGACTTTTAAGATGGTTATTATAAAAGTTTAACACTTTTAATATATGACAATGCATAATTGGATGAAACTGTACAAATCTTTTATACATAGTATCAAAATCAAATCCAAAGATTACAAGATATATTCATATGCTTAAACAAGTGACAGATAAACCATTGATTGCATATATGATTGCCTATTGAATTTTAAGCCATGCACATTAATCAAACACTGATTTTATAACTGATTCTTTAAAAAATTAAAGAGCTCATTCAACCTTAGGTGAACCTGACTGCACTTCGGAGCAAACAGATCCATCATTCCTAGTAAATGGATCATCTTTTGCACTTAAGCCACCTCGAGAAAGAGCAGAAAGTCTACATGGGTCCATATCACCATGACTATTAGAATTTCCAAGGTTATTTTGTGCTTGAGCCTATGCCAATACTTGCTGCTGTTGTGATGCCAAAAGAAATTGGCTTTGTGCCATCATATTAGGCTTTTGAATTTGTACACCCAAACCAGGTCTTAGTTCATGGGTTTCTTTCAAATTCTGCTTCCAACATTAAAAATGAAAGAAGTAGAAGCACACTTATTCACCACTTTATCACAGAGCTGACCTAAGTTATTTACTTACTCTATCTTGAAAAGAATCTGGCTTCTAGAATAAAAGAAAAAGGAGTCCCTATTGCTATAAACCAGCAATTAAGTTTGGGTTTTGGGTTGGCTGCCTTAGAAAACATCTCATAAACTCTTCTTTGTATTCAATTGCTCTTTAGTTAGCTTTGCCAATTGACAGCATCAACACATAGATAGCATCAATTAGAAGGAATTAAAAGGGGGACAAAATCTAAGCAAGGATCTTCAAGGAAGACAACAAACAACTTGAAAAAAAATGAGGCAAAACCATATGTGCAAGGATCTTTAGCAACCTTAATTGTAACAATGAGCAATATAATAACAAATCTATATGTGCAAATCCATGTGTAAAGCACATTCACAACAAGAAAACCATCCTTTAACATCTAAAAGAAAAAAAAAACCAATAACTACAACATAAATCTAAAACAAAAGTACCTGAATAACAGCAAACATACATTTCCAATTATAAGATGTTAAGTCTAAAGAAACTATTTTCATTTTCATTCAATGAAACAATAAGTTGAACATCTATGCTAAAATTTTGTTTGGTAGTTTGTTTTTTCATTTTCTTCAACTCTTTTTTAAATAGAAAACATTTTATCATTTTTTAACTAAGAGCTGAGTGCATTGTTCTATTAATGAACAATGGGCCTTGTCAAATAGCAATATTATTTCCAATTCCAAATTCCAAGTATAGCTTTCCAGTACTTTTTTAGGAAAGAAGAGAAGTTGTGACTACATATAAACATGCCTATATTTTTTTTTTCTAAACTTTCTTTAAACATGGAATTAAGCACATAAGAAAATATAAAAAGCCTTCCCAAACTAGATATGCTCTAAGTTCCCTCAACCTTAGAAGGTGGCTCAAAATAAAATATAATTGTTCTGATAAGCACTCCACAATTCAATGTGCAACAAATCTTAAACCACTAAGATCAAAGATTTTTTTCTTTTACCAATAAGCAGAAACCAACAAGAAACAGAGGTTGGGATATTTGCAACAACAAATTATCATGATTTGCTTCATCCCGTGACTTCTAATGAAGTTTTCTAGCAATTAAGATATAGTCATTGACTAGGTGCCGTTTCCACAGTTATGCTTAGATATATATATATATATTTATATAAAGTGAGAGAGGACTTACGTGTTTAACATGGTCAAATATAGCAATTGGAGCATTCTTAGGATCAAGAAATGCATCTCGTTCAAGCACACTGAGCGAAGTAACTAGTACCTGCATGCACTTCTTAATCAGAGGGTTCCACAAGGAACTAGGAAAAGATACCACAAATAAATTAAACAAAAAGATAGAATGAATGATGGGGAAAGAAATGGAAACCCCAGGAATCACATACATCACTGCTTCGTTGAGGCATTGGGAGGAAAATCAAGTGGGATTTTGTCTTAAATGGGGAATGCCTTGGACACGGCCACATTGAACAAATCGTCATCGTTTAGAATGGATTTCACATCCTTGATAGCAATTGGGGAGCAAAAGCAATTACAGATTAGAGAGCAAGTGAGGGAGTCGGAAAGCAGATCCAGACACAAAGAACAATAAGGGAAGGAAGAGGAATAATGACCTTCAGTGATGACTCATGCTAATGGAGGAAATGCGGTGGCACTTCAACCTCGGCTTGCTCAGGAGCACTTCACAAGGGGTAGTGTCGATTCTCGTGATGGCAATCCTCTTTCGCGATGAGTGGTGGCATCGAGCTTCACTGGTGGTTGGGTGGTGCCGTCGAGCATTGAGATTAGGGATTTGAGAGAGTCTTCAATGAACAACGCCAAAATAAGGAGAGGTTTCTAGTAGTGACCACTGTCGAATCAAAGACCACCTGCAATGGAGGAAGAAGACGGTGGCCAAGAAGACGCAATGCTTTCCGGCACGAGGGAAATAGTCGCGACGTTCTCAGGTGAGGTGGAGGGAACAACAGTAACGGGGCAGTGGTTTCTTGATGGAGAGTAGCGCCAGGGGTCGAGCCATCTTTCTTCACCGGCGTTCGTAGCAAGGACAGCGTCCAAGCGGCATGAATAGTGGCGATGCTAGCAGTAGCGTGAACGGCGCCTGGTTTCCTTTACTTCTTTTTTTTTTTTGGTGTCAATATGTTTTTGGGGTCAGAAGGAGTTTTAAGAAATGGTGGTGGGAAGGGAATTTTGTTCCCGCCTATAGCTAAAATATATTAGGGAACGGTTTTTTAATGTAATCTAAGTTTCATCTGTACTAAAAACGGTTTTAAAGTGTATTAATTATAAATTCATAAAGGCAACATTTAAATAACCGTTGCCTAAAATAAAAATAGTACAACAATTCAAAAACCGTTGCTTATTTATACTAAGACAATGGTTTTATATTGTTGCAACAACATACTATATGAATTCCACTATATTTGCAACGATAAAATAAACCATTGCCAAAAGCCTTTTTAAGCAACAGTTTTTCAGGCATTGCCAAATTTGGCGTTGCCGTAGCTAGAAAATGTTGTAGTGTCTCATCATTCACTTATTGCATTATCACAATCACATCATTTACTTTTCTGTCCCGATCATTTACTTTTCAGTTTGCTTTTATATTTCATAAATCTTTAAATTTTACATTTATATGCTTTCACATTTACAAGCTTTCACATTTACATGTTTTTACAGATTTTAAATTTTCATATTTCACAGACTTTTACTTGCTTTCACATATATTTATTGCTTTTATAGACTTTTACTTGTTTTCACAGATATTTACTTGTTTTCACATACATTTATTGCTTTCACAGGCATTTATTGCTTTCACAGACATTTACTTGCTTTCATAAGACCTTTATAGCTTTCACAGACATTTATAGCTTTCACAGACATTTACTTGCTTTCATAGACATTTACTGCTTTAATAGACATTTATTGCCTTCACAGACTTTTACATTTTTCACAGACTTTTAATTGCTTTCACGTACTTTTACTTGCTTTTACAAACTTTTACTTGCTTTCACATTTACTACTTTCACAGTTTATTTGCTTTCATGAATTTACATGTTTTCATAATTACTTTCACAGTCCTTTAGTTCCACATGCATTTAATCTGCCTTCACAAATCACAAAGTTTAAATTTCACATGCATTTCATTGCCAACCTAACATCATGCATTATACAATCTAGTATCATTCACTGTGTCATTACACACTGTCATCATGCATCCATCGTTACATATATTGGTCATTTAAGATCATCCAATTAGAACATTTCACATTGTCATCATACATTCATCATGCATTCATTATCACCGCATACTAGTTCTCTAGTAGCATCCATTAGAGCTTTTTACATTGTCATTATGCATTCATCATTATCATGCATCATGTATGGTTGCACAAAATATGTGTTCATATCTTTACTTGTTTCTTACAAAGAAAACATAAAAAACTAAGAGTGCGTTTGGTTTGTGAAAATATTTTTTATTTTCATTTTCAATTTTTATTTTTTGAAAAGGATTTTCATTTCTATATTTTCAAAATTAGAAAATACGTTTGGTTTGTAAAAGTAGATTCTATTTTCAGAAAGTGAAAACAATAAAAATATGTTTGGTTTGTCTATTTTTGAAATGTATTTCTAAAATCAAATTTAAGACAATAACCATATTTTTAAAAGTACAAATTCATCCTCTCTTTACAAAATAACAACCATCCACCACCACATACCGGAAACCAATCCGCCGACAACTTCTTGCTAATGTATTGCTTCTTCATTTGTCTTAGTGACCTCAATTATCGCATATACAAATCCATCACTGTTTGCCTATCAATGACACGCCTTGTCCCTAATCCAAATACTAAAAACAAGAGTTCCACCATCCCTATACAAAATGCATCATTTACACCTTCAATTAGCTCTCAGAGACGCAACATACCAATCCAACACTGCAACCTCCTTACAACGCCCCTGTTATCAAGCAAGCCACAAATTCCATGAACGACAACGAGATCGCCACAAAACATGCCTGGAACCGCAACTAGCACGTCGTTTAGCAACTGAACACGGGGGTAAACAATCACCATGATCGAACACCCGTCGGAGAAAGTCGGCAATAAAGCCTTGGCCGGGAGACGAATCAGTCCCGCCACGTAATCAACCTCGACACAACGTGCTTCACGAAGATCGCCGAGTAATCGGTGATGTTCGCTACACCGTCCGCGATGGCGTCATCCAACGGTGCAAAGATCGTGAACTTCGTGCCTTGACAAACTCCGTCAACGGTGAGCCTCAAGAACGAAGCCAAAACAGAGCAAATTGTTAGATTTCAAGACAATGGAGACAATGCGGCGAAGGGTTCGCCCTTAGAGCAAAGGCTTTCGGGGAGGGTTTGAAGCGAGGAGGAGTTGAAGAAGTTGATGGGGCCCGTGAGAAGAGAGGTGAAAGGAGGAGAGAAGGGAAAGTGACTCTGTGCCTTGGTCCCCAACATTCAGCGGGCCAAGGAATACTATGCCTGCTCTTTTATTTTTAATGTGAAATGGACACATTGAGACTCGAACGTGAGTCATTGAAGCAAAAAGAAACAAAGTTCCTTGTATTTACCATCACGCCACCGCGTTTTCAACCAGAAATATTTTCAACAATAACAAAGGAAACAATGGAAACGTGAAAATGGTGTTTTCATTTTCACCCCTCTTTGAGGAAATATTTTCAAGAAATATTTTCAGGAAACCTCAACCAAACATATTTTCACATATGTTTTCTATTTTTATTGAAAATGAAAAGGGAAAAGGGATAAACCAAACGGGCTCTAACGTTTTCAATATTCTCCAGTAAGAAACAAGTAAAGAGGGGCAAATGTGAACACCCAATTTTGTCCGGTCCATTAAGCAAGAAAATTCAAAAATTACATTTTATTTATTTTATTTCACACCCTTTTCATTTATTCCATTTCGACCAAAAAGAAAATAATAATAATAACCCAGCCCAGTCTACTTTCTAGCCCATGTTAGTATTAACCCATTCTAAACCCACATTTTTGTTAGCCCAAAACAAAACAAAATAAAATAAAGGACTTCTCAATCTCTCTCCGCATCTGATCAATCCAAAGAAAAGCAAAATAAGCAAGAAAAAACAAGAGTGCACAGGTCCATGGATTGCAATGCATTTAATGATCAATTGACTATTACATCCTAAAAAAAAAAATTGCAATTCAATGTTCTAACAGTAACAGGGACCAGCGCATTTAATTTTCTAGCTATCGGTGTCAGTGCATTTAATGCTTCAATCACAATTTAGTTGACAAATATATCTTAGAGAATCAGTCAAGGATCCACAAGCGTCTTTGCATTAATGCCTCTGACAGTTATGGCATTCAATTCTCTAAGGTATAAACAGAGAGAGCCAATTTTTAGCAAGACAGAGGGAACGAAGCCAGATTTAATTTCAGAGAAGAAACAGAGAGGACAAGAAAGAGGAACTCCAGGAGAGACATAAAAATTGGGCACTCATTCTTCAAAAAAAAAAAAACAAATCGCACAGCCATCACTAAGCTTGTTTGCCTTCAATCCATCAACATAACTTCATTCCTAGCCTTCATTTTGAAACACATCACTCTTGACAACCACCACAAACCATTGAAAAACCCATACCCATCCAGAACCTGCAAAATAACAATCCATAACCTCATCCTTCATCCCAACATCATCACTATTACCATTCTCCATTCATTTAGAAACCCATTTCAACTATCGCTAAAAATACCATCACAGCAACTTCATCATTCACTATCATTACTAACCACCATTACTGATTAAAATCATAAAATTCAAACAAGTAAAAAAAGGAACAAAAAAATAAAAAAACAAAAATCCCTTTGTAAACACAAACCCTTATCACCATCATTTCAACCCAAAGGAAAAAGGAAAGCTGAAATAAAAAAAACAAGTGGATCATCATCATCGTCTCACCGCGCGAATGCGTCCACCTTACAGATATCGCGAACTAGCATGGAGTCAACATCGCATTCTGCTCTTCCGTGAGCATAGTCACCCCTGCTCTTTTAAGTCAGCGCCACCGCCCTGCGGTCCTCAACGCCGCGAAGCCTGTTGAGAGCTCCTTCGCAAATAGGTCGTCATTCAGCCTCTGTACAGCACTTCCACCGCCAGTGCCGCCACCTGGTTCTCCTCCGCTATCGCTGAATACTATTCAGCTCCCAGCTGCCGCATCATCCTCCCTGCACAAACCCACATCAACGCTCCTCCTCTCCTGTATGCATCTCACCTCAGCTCTTCTCTCTCTCTCTCTCTCTATATATATATATATATATATATGTTTGCAGCCAAGCCACACCCTGTTCCAGCCACAGAAAGAAAAAACAAGGTTCCTAATCTCAATTTGTGGTGTATCCATGAAAACGTGTTAGAGTTAGTATTCCTTTTCCATTTTATTTATTTGCTTGTTTAATTTTTATTTTTGTTTAGGTTATCACTTTAGGCCATGGGGATTATGTCTTGATTTTGTTCAAAGGCTAGGCTGTCATTTTATTTTATACCTGTTTGGAACTTAATTTAGCTATAAAAAAATGTGAACTGGTTGGGCTAACTTTGCTATCTTGTTTGATCTTTTGTGAGAACAATAAAAATAAGTATGTTTGGGATGTCTAGGCCCGAAAAAAAAAAGTGTATTGGTTTTGATTTAATGATAACTATTTTTGGGCCAGAGTTGTTCTTTTAGTTTGAGGGCATATATGAAAATATAAAAATATTCTAGGTATTTCAATTTTTGGGTCTTCTTTCCTTTAAAAATAAAAATAACCTTTTCCCTTTAAAATGAAATTTTTTTTATTCCGATCTTTTAAAAGTAATCAATAATTCATTTATTGAAGATAAAATTAATTTGGTCATGACAACTTATTAATTCTATATTTTAAAAATATTTTAGCTGTAACAGTTTGATATTTTAAAATTCTTTTAATTAAAATCAATCAAACACACAAACATTTTCTATAGAACGACATGGCTTTGAGTTCCTCATTGCACCAGAGGATACGTCGGCGTAGCAAACAACTATCAAGCCAAAATTAACTTTTCTTTATATTGCATTCTTTTTTTTATTTAATTAAACTTTCTTTCATTTTATTTTTCTATAATTATTATGACTTTGGGGGGAAATAAATATTTTTAAGTTATAATTAATTTACATAATAAATTCTAGGGTAACTGCATTTCTATGGATGTATTAGGGGTGTAGTGGGATTCAGTTTTCACCCTTCCCTAATCATAATCAAACTCCCAAACTCAAATCTTTTAAAAAAATACCAGCTTTACAACTAAAACGGCTTTCTAATTTTAGCCAGAATTAAAATTGGTGGCGACTCCTGTTATTTTAAATGTGCTTGTCATTCTCGTCGCGGCGCCCTCTGAGTATGTTGTAATAATAATCATATGTGGCCTTGCTTAATTTCGGGAGAAAGTGAAGTTTGCAAAAATAATGAGAACATGCATTATATTGCACAATATTATCGTTGAGGATGAGGGAGACAAATATGTTAGAAATTTTGCTCAACTCTCTTTTTACAACAACGTTGACAATGGCTTATCATAGTCAGAGCTGTGCGAATAAAGTTTTGCTTCGTATGAGCGGTATCTCTAAAACAATATCCAACTTCGTGATAGACAAAAGTATCGGCAACTACTAACGGATTTGGTGGAATATATTTGGTAAAATTCCACAATAATGCTCGTCAATTATAGTTTCTAGATATATAATATTTCATTTACGCAATGTCGTTGCTCATATGTTTATTATGCATTGTCATTGCTAATTGTGTTATATTTTAAAAATATACTAAAGACTTGTAACAGTTCATGCTACTTTATGGATTGACAACTGTCCCCACAAATTAACACAGATCTTTTCAGCATGCTTTGTCTTCACTCACACGCTTCTTGAGAAAACTTTCCAGAAACTCACTCATCCCAAAATTGCTCCAAGAAAAACACGCTTAATCATGGAGTTATTTAGTGATGAGCTACTGAAAATAAGATGCATCTTGTTGGTATAGGTCATACAAGTCAATTCATATAAGCTATCCTCAATTATATAGTCTAATACCTATACAGTTTTAGAATCCCTCTTATTCGGGTGTATAATCGGTTCATTTATATACCCTTCCACTTAGAAGGCCTTATGAAGAGCCGCTCCTTGTCCGTGTCTTCTTTGCACCGATGATCACTACTCGTCCTCGTCTCCGGGCATTACAAGACTTGTTTTAGTTTAAAAAAGTATTTGCTTGATTTTTAATATATTTTAACTTTTTTTAAAATGTACGAAATATTTCTCTGCAATTTAATTTATTAAAATTTATTTTGAACAAAAAAATTTAAAAAATTGATTTTACATTTATCCAAATTGAAAATAAATTACATAATACAATATATTGGAATAAAACATTTCATAAATATGTTGATTTATTTTTAATTTTAAAAATCATGTAGAACCATAATAAGGATCAAAGTTGGTCCTTTCCATTGGAGTAGAGAAGGACACTTTTAGTTTCTATGACATATTGATTATGTGGCGATGATGTGGCAATAAGTGGGGCCACAAGTAGGATCAGGAAATGGACACCATTGGAGATGCTTTAAGGCCAAGCTGTTGCTAATGTGTGCATGTGCCTAAGGGTAAGAAATAGGAAGATGATCTATGGTTCTTGGTAGGGCTTAAGCGACAAGAGGCCTAAAATGGCAATGGTAGAAGGATGGTCGAGATAAGATAGTTATAAAGATGTCTTTGGGAGAGCATTCAATCTGTTCAGTTTCGGTGGCTCATGATCCCTCATGGCCTTTCCCAAGCTCAATGAGTGCATGTACATGAAGAGCAAAGGTGCTTGTTTGGACCCTCTTTCCTAAACACTTAGAGCAAGGGGACATGAGGGGGAGTTTGCTCAAATACTGGGTGGTCTACAATCCCTCTTGTCCCAACTCTTGAGTTATAGGATCAAAGAGACATAAAGGGAGCATTTTACTCAGATATTGGATGGTCCATAAGCCCTCATATCCCCAACTCAAAGGAAGCAAGCATTTACTCAAAATTTGGGTGGTCAACAAGCTTTCTAGTCTCGAACACTATGAGCATTGGGAGAAGATAAGGAACCTTGTTTGGACACAATGTGATCTAAACTGAATGCATTCTTTAATTTGGGATCAAGCATACTTTCGAATAAATAAGTGAAGGAAAATGATGGTAAAGAGTTATGTGTTCATAGCAAATAATAAATGAAGTACAATAGATAGTTTTGGATTTGACCAATCTAAAGTGAGAATAATTTTAGCCCCTTCACTTTAGAGGATCTAAGGGTATATTTGTATTGGTGAAACATGGTGGAATGGGATGAAGTAAGAACTTTTTCAAGCATTATTGTTTAGATACGATAATTTAGGGTGAAGTGAAAAAGAGATAAATAGACTCCATTTCACTCAATTCCATTGTCTCTTAAATTTTGTGTCCTCCAAATTGGGAGAATGAAAGCCAATGTATTTATTTATTTTTAATAAAATTACTAGTCTACTCTTATTAACAACATTACTATATTATAGTCGAAGGATATTAAAGGAATAAAAAATTTAAAATCTCTAAAATATTCCATTGACATATCCCAAATAATGGAGTGGTATGAACTATGAAGTGAAATAATTATGTAACTCCACTTTACTCCTCTTAGCTTCATTTTATTCTACTTCACTTTATTTTATTTCACTTTACTTCTCTCCACTACTTACCATAATTCCAAATGCATTGTAAATTCAAGGCTTCTTTATTTAATGAATAAAAATAAAAACAAAGTTAAAAAAAAAAGAATTTAACTTTTACACATTGACAATGTAAACTTTTTTTACGTTTCTTCTAATTATATATTGCCATGTAAGAAAGTCATGAAAGTTTTTGATTGGATGAGTTCAGTGCACTAAAAAAAAAGTATGATTTAATACTCATTTTAGTCTTAGACTTATACTTGTGAGATATTTTAGTCCATAACTTTTCAAATAAGTCAGGTTACACCTTGACATTGCAAAACGTGTGTGAAGTTAATCACACATCTCACTTTTATTTAACATTTCTTAATTAAATGATGATATGTAATGTTAAATAATATATTGATATATCATAGGTCATATGAATTATAATAAAGTTTAAATGACTCATTTTGTATAATTTTAGACATTAAAATGAATTATTTTAAATTTAATTATACTTCTAATGATATAAGTATGTCAATGTATCACTTAACGTTATATATGAACATTTAATTGATGGAATATTCAATAAAAGTTGGTTGATAGATTAACACGACTCATGTTTTGTAATCTCACGGACCAATTTGACTTATTTTAGAGAAATATTTCGATGCTTTAAAAGTAAGAAAATGTAGTTATTCTATTCTATTTAATTAAATAACACATTTGTTTTGTGAATTATTATTGTCTTCTATTCTCTTTGTACATTTAATATAATTGCTTATTTGTTGTATATTAAATGGAACAGAGTAAACATATTATTTGTCACATGAGTCATAACTAAAAGAGAAATTATATTTATAATCATAATTTATTAGACATTGTACTAACAAAGATTCATTTACCTTGGATGGAATATGAGTTCTATTTAATTTGTACCTTGTATCTCATTAAAAAATGTGTAAAAGTACATCGATACGACAGTTCCACACTACTCTAACTAAAATGAACATTCGCCCAAAAAAGCCAAGAAAAAAAATTGAGTTAATGCTTATTTTAGTCCCTCACTTTTCACTCATGAGTCATTTTAGTCCCTGACTTTTAAAACGAGTCAAATCAGTCCCCAACATTATAAAATGTGAGTCAAATTAGTCCCTTATTCCACTTTTATTTAACATTTTATCAATTAGATGATGATATGTAACATTAAGTTATATATTATCATACTATGTGTCATCTAAAGTAGAATGAAGTTTAAAATGATTTATTTTAGTATCTAAAATTGTACAAAATGAGTCAATTTAAAATGTATAATGAATATTTAAATGACTTATTTTGTATAATTTTAAATATCAAAATAAGTCATTTTAAAATATATTCTACTTTAGATGATATATGGTATGTCAAGGTATCACTTAATGTTATTAATCATCATTAATTGATAGAAAATTAACTACAATTGGGTTAAAGGACTAAAATGACTCACATTTTATAATGTTAGGGACTAATTTGACTCATTTTAAAAGTCAGGAACTAAAATGACTCAATAATAAAAAGTGAGGGACTAAAATGAACAATAACTCAAAAAAAATTGGATTCACTCCCTGTGGTGGACTTCTACTGCGCAGTGACACGCGAGTGAGAGAGATCAGAGCCAGGAACGAGGATCCAACCAACTTCACCATCCAATCAATGGCGGCTGCAGCTGCAGAGAACGTGCCTCCGTTCATCGGCGCTCAGCTCACACACCTCCTCTCTCACTTCCGCCCCACCCTCAAGGCAGGCACCCACTCCACCATTCTCTCTTTCACTCCCCACTAATTCTTCTCAAGTAGGGTTTCCTAATAGCCTTTTTTCTTTGCAGGTTGATCAAATGTGGTCCGGCGACAAGTACAATTCCGCTCCCTTCGATCGATTCACCCTCCTCGTTCCCTACTGCCTCGACTTCATCAAGTGTATGAACTCTTCTTTTTTCTTTTTTTTTTAATACCCATTTTCCTTTTATTATTTATCTTTCAGTTGCAAGAATTTCTCTCGTCGTTTGATGCTTATTAGGGTTTTTATTTTTTTAGGGGATTTTATATACAACGCGGAGTGTCCAACAGCTGCGCCTGATGTTATTTTCGGAGCCGAAGACGAAGACTTTCACCCATTTCACATGCCTTGTGCTGAAGGAGCTCAACCGAGTAACTGCCTGAATGATTGGAACTACAAAGACCCTTCGCGCCTCCTTGCCCTTGTTCAATTCTTGAGGTAAAGTTGGAAAATAAAAAAAGGAAAAATAAATAAATTGTGGGTGTTTGTACTTATTGTGAAATTATTGAGTGAATGATGTTATGTTCTGTTCTGTATTCGTGTTTCAACAGGGATCAATACGTGTTGTATCAGAGGAAGCGTGTCGGAGAAGTCGATGATGATCGGGTGAAGTTTGAAATCAGCACTATCTTGTCTAGGGAGGTAAATTTTTTTCGCAACACTGGTTTCTCGCAAGAAGTATTCCCAAAAGTTGAGTTTGAATTTTTGTTTGGTTTTTTTTGTGTTTATGATTTTTCCCAGAATATCTATTTGTATTTGTTCATATTGTATTTATGAGAGATTCCCATGCATAGCAAGGTGGTTTGATTCGTTGAGATTTAGGACTAGGTAAGCGTTGGGAATGATGTCAACTAAATACAGATGATACAGGAAGAGGTTTATTTAGGAAATTTTCTTGTTGATGCATTCACATGCCGTTTGAATGGTATGATTTTTATTTTTCATCCCTTTTCATCAATAGAATATGATGGGGGTGGTGGTGGTCGTGGCACTGAAGGTCACACGCTAGCACACTTGACAATGGAAAGTAGATATAGGGGAAAACAAAAGTGAGGTAAACTTTATCTGAGAGATGCTTGAAAGCATCAGGCAGCCATTATATATGGAGAAAAAAGAGGATAATATTGTTATCACAATAATCTGGGCTGTGCTTTTAACCTTTTATCAATCTCTAGTGACTGCTATAGTGGGAAGATATAAAACTATGGACCACTCATAAATTTTATTTTGTTTATTTTTCAGGACTTCGATTTAACTGGAAATTTTGTTTATTTAATAGAGTCAAATGGTGTTGAAAGTTGAATCCATGTACCTGACTCTGTCTAGTGGGGCTTGGTTGTTATTGTTGTACAGGTCTTTGATTGTGCAAGTAGGTCTTGGCTTGATTAGTGTTTCGTAGTGTGTTCTCTTTTATCTATGTGATTTGAAAAGCACATATATGATTTTTTGGATTGTGCTTTGTTTAATGGGTATAATTGACTCGATGATTAATTGAATTTGTCTGACTGCAAAACTATGCCACAGGGAATAGAAATGCACATCAGTTCTGGCACAGAGAAGGTATTTCTTTACAAAAACGTGCTAATATTTGTATAATATATACTCAAGGATGGTTGAACAATTAATGTAGGTTTTGGACAATGTTCTTGACTTCTATAAGTTTGCATTTTAGTGTAGCCAGAGGAGGTTAAATTTGCTGTGCCCCTAATGGACATGAACATAAACAAGATGGTGCCTGGTTGCCCCTGGAGACATTCCCAGATGATACACTTACAGGTTACTTTCTTTTCTCTGTTTAAAGATTCTTCTTAGCATCTTGCATGCTTAACTTGCTTTTGGCAAACAACTTATGATGTTAAAACATAGGTTGTATATCCTGTTGGGAGGAAATATTTGTCTGCTCCTTCAGCTCCTCGCTTGAAGTTGGTATCTTCTTCTGAGCTGAAAGCCCTATTTTCTATTGACGATGTCAAGCTACCTCCTTGGTTGGATGGGATGTGAGCCTCTTCGATACTTTGAATATTCTATTTGTCCCACAATGAGAAATATATAATATTGAGATGATTCATGGTAACATGTTTGCTTTTGTTTTTATTCTATTTTGGATAGGTGCTTGGCAGAATATCTTCCCAATCTGGAAGAATATCTTGGGAAACAGGTTAGCTGAAAGTATCTTTACTGTTTTGTATGGTAGTTTGATTTGTACTTCACAAGTGCTTCATGAGTGTAGTTTTTTGTTAAGATTGTTATAAATATATTTTGAACTTAGGTCCTGGAGGCTGTTGCGTTAATTGATGTTAGGAGGCTCTTCATTGAAGCATTGGCCATTCAGTTTGGAAGGCCAGTTGAAGCTGATCCTGTACCTGCCCTTGACACTTATTCTCAGATTGCTAGGGATGCTTGGTTTTAATATGAAACATTTTAACTGTTAATTTCTTATTTCTTTGATTCTAGGTCTTTTGTAGAAAGGCAACTTTTCTTTCTGCAACTGGAGTTTTCACCTTCCTGGTATTATATGACTTTCTCATTACTCATGACTTGAGGTCTGTGTATTTATTGCAACAGAATATTGCTGTTGGAAATTGATTAAAATGTTTTCCCTATGGAGTTTACGACATTATATGCTTGCTATACTTTATGTGATAAATTCTGCCAGTTAAAGGTATAGCTAGTATTTGACTAGATTAAGGGAAATTTGTAGCATCATTTGTATGGGACTGGCCAAAAGGGAAAGGAGTTGGTAACTTTTAGATTAAATTACGCTCACATTAGATTATCTACACATCATACTCCTGTTCTTTGAGAATTACGACCTGCTCCATAGTTTGTTCACTCATGACAATATCTCCTCACTGCTGTCAGCCTGGAGACCAGCAGATTTCGGCTGGGTTGTCATTAAATCTTCAACTAGTGAGACAATATTACCTGGCTTATTTTTCATAACCTACTATGGAAAAAACCTATCTGTGTTTATTTTCATTCACTTCCTTTGGAGCTTAGAGCATAACATGGTGGTATATGTGAATGACATCGTAAATTTGGAGTTAGGCTGGTGCTGATATCTTGTATAAATTTATTCTCCATTTTTTAGGTTGTAGTTATGTTGTCAAATTTCTGACAGCTTTGTTTATACAGGTACACTTCCTAATTCCAACTCAGTTTCCAAAGCAACAGCCGGCTCTTATGCTTCAAAGTTCACAGGTTATATTTGTTTTCAACATATTTTTGTTTGAAATTTCAAAAGGTTGTAGGAATGCTGGTGGCAAATAAAGAAGCTACTATGGTACAATTTCTCATTTTGTTTCAAAACATCACGATTAATTCTTTCAATTACTCAGTTAATGTACAGGAGTCTGATGGCATGTTGTGTGGTTAGGCTTTATTTGTCCTTCTGTAGTCTTTTGTTGATGGTAGTGAGGAAGAGGTTAATTCATATTAGATTCTCGTCCTCAGTTGATGAATTGATATGTTAATAATGTATGTTTTGAATTTTACTTAAGGGGTGTGTTTGGTTGAAGGGTAAAAATGGAGGGAAAATTCTATGGATGAATTACATGTGTAAGGCTGAGATTGAATAAATTTGGCGATGTAGAACTGGAAATTATTTTGATCTGTTGCATCAAAGGTGTATTTTAAGTTTAAATTGTTAACATGGGAAACCCACCAAGGAAAGTGATTATTCTTCTCTTGACATGATCTCTGAAGCCGGCTAATGAATACAAATGTATACATTTCTGAGTTTATCATGGTGTACAACGTAATTTGTTATTTTCTTACTGGGCTATAGCTCATCTAATTCTGTTATTGTTATTTCACTATTTTGTAGCATTTTAATTCCCAAATGGTGCCAATTAAGTCACGTCTTATAGCTGATTATCCATGGAGTCCGAGATGGGAACCATCACTGATGGCTGATCGTATTTGGTGAGTGTTTTGAATTATTTTCTTGAATTTTTGCTGTTAGTCTTGGCTCTTGTTTCCTTTATACCCAGCATCATCTGCTAACGTCAATCATTTGTGCAGTGAGTTTCTGGCAGATGAGGCTTTGAACTTCAAGAGGCAATGTAGCGAGGGTCAACTTCAATGATAACATTGTCAGAACACGTTCAGCTCAATCCTAATGTTGTGCTAATCTCCAAAGCTGTTCATTGAAAAATGTTTATCTAGGTGTGTGTTCTCGGTCAAGCTATTTATGTATGTATGAAGTTAAATGTATTTGCCTTCTAACTGTTCCTTGTATTCTCACCTTTAAGGATTGGTATCTCAGTTGTTAGTTTTGGGTATCTATGTGGATCGTTTTCGCAAATTTTTATCTATCAGGTCATACAATATACTAAGAATATGGTTTGCATCAATACCCAGTGACAAAATACCGTGGGATTTGGGATTTTACATAAGTAGTGCTGCAACAATTACACAGCCAAAGCATGGTCACCAATTAGTATTTGTTGTATCCTATCAGTCTGCGAAGTTGTTCATTTAAAAATCGTTTTTGAAGGTTTTCAAGGACAAGGATAAATTGCTAAACTTTTATATTCTTCGGCACTTATATTAGTTTCTTAAGTTTTTTAATTTTTTCGACGAGCCAATCTGTTTAACCCACCAATTTCGGAAGAGCCGAGCTGAAATTTTCTAGCTCATCACTAGACTGAGGCAGCCTGTGTTATTCTTGGTTACCAACCGGAGCGGGGGCCAAGGGGCCAACCTAGGTGCATGCTCTTTTGAGCATTATTTCATTTCATTTTATTCAAAACCAAATATTAGTGGTGTTTCTTAACATATATTATATATCATATACATTCATTACTTTTACTTTACTTTCAGTTTCTTGATAGTTAGCTTCTATTACTTTTCTGATTTACGTAGCTTAGCATTCCAGCTCATTGACAGCTGGCACTTTCTCTGTATATAAACATTCCTTTACAATCAATGAAAGCCAAGTGATCATTTTCACTCACTCCTGAGCTTAAGAGAGTTTCGAGTCTCCTCCTCCATTTTCTTGGTTCTCTGAGTTTTGCTCATGTTCATGGCCTTGGTAACCGCTTTCTCTGCAAAACTCCGCTTTCTCTGCAAAACTCATGAGTGTTCACGATTTGAATTTGGTTCGATTCTGAGACAAAAACTAACTGATTTAATTAATATATTTTATTTTATTTCATTTTAATTATATTTTAATAACCTAACCAAACCAACCGGCTTGGACTGGTTTGGTTTACGGTTTTTAATAAAATATTTAGAAAATATAAAAAGGTAACTATAAACAATATTAAATTAGACTAATTGTTATTATAAAACTATATAATTATAAAATTTAAGCTAATTTTTAAAAATTATGTCAGTATGTAGTAATATTGACCAACAAGTTAATATATAAAATATTTGAATAAAAATCATGTTAATTAAAGTAAAAGAATTAATGTATAATTGAAATTTTAAAATATTGAATTAAAATATTATAAATATAGATATGAATAGGAAATTTTGATAAGTAATGTATTTAATTAATATATATAGTTATTAATATAATATGTTATTAGTTAGGTTTAGTTTTCGAAATAAGAATAAAAATCGAGCAGCTTAGTTCAATTTTCACAATTAAGAATTAATTTAAACTGATTTATTTCGATTTTGATCCATTTTCAAATTTTTTTATTCGATTTTCCATTTTAATTCAAGTTGAATCGTTTTTTAACACTCTTATCAAAGATAGTGTGCACTGGGGATTAGACTTGGTAGACTTGGTAAAATTGATTTTGTCGAAAAGTGTTTTAAGTAAAATTATTTCTGTTTGAAAATTTGTTTTTAAAAAGTGAATTTGATATTTGTATAATATTTATAAAATTACTTTTATATACATAATTAAGAAATAGGAATGAATTATCGATGTTTATTCTTTCAATTTTTTATATAACATGGGTATGCAGTCAAAGCACCACTGAAAAAGCAAAACCTGCCTGAATTTAAGAAGAATAAAATTGGAAAGAAAAATGTTAGATATTTTTAAATCTTCCCAAAGAAAAAAAAAAAGAGAAGGAAAATTCCAGAAAACTTAAAAATGGCGCTGCTGCAGCTAACTGCTCCATTTCAATCTTAACACCCACCCGCACCCACGTAGTCTGGCTACCTCCGTCGTCCCCTCAACCACTCCAACGTCGTCGTTCCACCGCTCCTTCCATTCACAATTCAATTTTCAGAACAAGTAAACTCGAACCACTCACATCGCACTAGCATCACATGGATTCATCCACCGCGTTCATCACATCACGCTCTTATTCACTCCCGCTAATCTTCTCCACTTCCGCTTCGACTTCAAAACCCCCTCCTCCTCTTCCACATTTCCCTTCTACCCTCAAAACCCTTCATCCACTTCCACGCCTCTACTCTTCCGCCAAAGGTACCTTCATTCATTAATTTTATACTGTAATTACCCAAGTTCTGTGGCTGATAACACTTTTTTGAAATCCTACACTGTTAATAATAAATTGTTGTGTTTATCAAGCAGGAAGGTTGCAGCACTGTCTAGCCGTTAGTGAAGGGTTGTCCTCTGAAAGGGGCGGTGCTTCTCTTGGTGACGGTGATGGCAGCAATGAGGTGTTGTTGTTGGATGAAAGCCGAATGGTTAGGGTGTGTGACAAGCTTATTGGTGTTTTCATGGTTGACAAGCCCACCCCTACTGATTGGAGAAGGTTGCTGGCTTTCAGCAGGGAGTGGAACTCCATTAGGCCCCACTTCTTCACCCGCTGTCGGGATAGGGCCGATGCTGAGGCCGATCCCGCCATGAAGGAGAGGCTGCTCCGCCTTGCAAGGAAGCTCAAAGAGGTCTGCCTCTGCCCCCCTCCCTTTGAATGATATGATTTATTTGTTGGTCTATTTTGCAGCACAATCATGTCGTACATACATTAGCGTTGGGAGAGCTTTATCTCATAGTAACCTGTTGACTGGTCCGGTGGATTTCGGATATCGGTGGTTAAGTGTTAGACTGAAAAAACAATACTGTATGATACATTAACTGATTTATTAGGAGAGTGAAAAACAAACTAGTAAGGGTTTAAGTGTAGTGGTGAGTGATTTGTTTGCGTATTTTGCAGCACAATGATATTGTAGGATAAATAAGCGTTGGGAGATCTGTATCTTATAGTGGGGTGACTCGGCCCTAGTCATATTAGTTTTAGGGTCCAGTGGATTTCGGATATTGGTGGTTTAGAGTTAGACTAGAAAACAATACTGTATGATACATTAACTGAATTAATAGGAGAGGGAGAAAAAAACTAACAAGGGTTTAAGTGTATAATGGTAAGAAATTTGTGCAATCATGAGAGGACAAAGGTTTCAAGCCTCATAGATGCCACTTCAAAGGGGACTACTGGTAGAGAGGGCCTAATGATGTTGCTGTGTGCCCAAATGGGATTAGTCTTACACCCCAAAGGTTTAGAGATACCTAAAGGAATCCAAAGAAATGGGAAAAAAAAAATATTATCATGCAAATAAGTTGGCTCAAAAAAGGAACATGCTATCCCAGTGTCTTCTGGGCCCTCTTTTTGTTTTGCTTGAGTTCAAATGAATGAGATAAAATATTTGTTGCTGTATTTTTACAGTACAATCATACCGTAAGCTGTATTAATTGGAAAATAAGAAAGGGGGACAGGGAGATGCAAATTTGTTAAGCAGTTTTCTTTGTGCAGGTTGATGAGGATGTGCAGAGACACAATGATCTTCTTGAAGTAATCCAGGGAAACCCATCAGGAATTACTGACATTGTCTCCCAGCGTCGTAAAGATTTTACAAAAGAATTCTTCATTCACCTTCACACTGTAGCTGAATCCTACTATGACAATGCTGAAAAGCAAAATGGTAAGATTAAATTTCACCGGCTTTTAGTAAATATTTCTTATAACATTTTGGCTTTAGTTCCCAATATCATACCGAAATGTGTCGTGATTTCTTGTCTCTGTGCTTTTTTCTTTTTGTAATAAATTAAATTTTTTGAGCCACAAGGAATCTAAACTATTAAATTTGTGGAAGCATAAGTTTTCTTGAAATTGAAACTTAAATAAGAACATTGTTAAGGGACCGTTAGAATGTTGTTAGGCTAGGTGGAATTCTTAAGGGCCTATTTGGTTTGACTTTTTAGTTTTCAGTTTTCCAATTTTTCAAATTTTTTTGAAGGGAATACTGAAATTCTGAAAACTACGGGGCTGTTTGCTTTCAGTTTTTAATTTTTATTTTCAGTTTTCTAATTTTTTAGAATTTGTGAAGGAAAAACTGAAAATTCTGAAAACTATGGGTGCATTTGCTTTGCCTGTTTTCAGTTTCCAGTTTTTGTGAATTCAGTTTTTCCTTCACAAAAATTGAAAACTGAAAACTGGAAACTGAAAACTGAAAACTGGAAAACTGAAACCAAATGCACCTTACAAATTCTAGTTTTTAGTTTTTTTCGTTTTTCCTTCACAAATTCTGGAAAATTGGAAAACTGAAAACTGAAAGCCAACAGCCTCTACAAATTCCACTTGTCAGTTTTCATTTCCAATTTTCAGTATTTTCTTCACAAAATCCTTAAAATTGAAAATAAAAACTAAAAACTGAAACCAAATAGGCCCTTATTGTTCGTCTTAGAATTCTTGCACAACCAAGATCATGTTGACCTATCACATTTTAAGATATGTGTCAGTTTAATGAGATAGTTCAATCTTGCGTCTTTAATTAATGTTATTTATTTATTTATTTATTGGTGACAAGAACTGGCAAAGCTTGGGAATACTTGCTTGGCCGCTGTACAAGCCTATGATGCTGCAACTGAAAGCATGGAAAAGTTAAATGCTGCAGAGCTGAAATTCCAAGATATTGTCGATTCCCCCACACTTGATGCTGCCTGTAGGAAGATAGACAGTTTGGCTGAGAAAAAGGAACTTGACTCCACATTGGTATTGATGATCACCAAAGCTTGGTCAGCTGCCAAGGAGTCAAACATGGTTAAAGATGAGGTAAATTGATGATGGCATCAGCAATTTCTTATGAATCTATGTGCTATATATATCTATTTAACTTTATGAACTTGGAGGCCGAGAAATTTTGGATGGTTATCACAACTAAATAGTTTCTTTTGGCCGCACTGCACATGCAGCGTGGGGAAAGGACCAAGTGGATAGTGTAGGTAGTTTGTTGATTTTACTTCTTTTTTCCTATGGAAAGATTGGAGTTTGGAGTAGTTTAGTCGTCTAGATTATGACAAAATGTATGCTACTATGCGAATTAATTAATTTCCTTATCTTTGATTTGTCATTTCTTCTTTTTGAAAGGAGAGATTGCATCTTTTAGTAAATATAACAAGCAAATAAGCTATTCTCGGGTGTTTATACCAAGTTTCTGGAAAATGTTGAAGGGTTGAATCTGCTATTGATCAGCTACTTTTAATTGGTAAAATTCTTTCAGATGAATTATGATGTTTTGACATATCTGAGGTCTTATGTGATATCATCACAAAAGATGAGTATCCTGTTCATTGAAATAATTATGGGAGATCCAGTTTGATCTTCTGCATATAACGAATCTACTCATTTCAGATTTATGGCCTAACTTGATATTATATGTAAATTTTTGCCCATGTTATGCATTAATGTACTTGTAAAATGGAACATTTATTTGCAGGTGAAGGATGTACTCTATCATTTGTACAAGACTGCTGTGGGAAATCTTCAGAGACTTGTGCCAAAAGAGATTCGAATAATCAAATACCTTATCAGAATTGAGGATCCTGAGGAGCAACTTTGTGCTCTCAAAGATGCATTTACACCCGGAGAAGAGCTTGAAGGAAAGGATGTGGATAACCTGTACACGTATGTATTGATGCCAGATTATAAATTTCTTGAAATAGAATTTAGTCGAAGCTTTATCTTAACTTTCTCTTAATATCATCTTTAGGACGCCAGAGAAGCTTCACACATGGATAAAGACTGTGTTGGATGCTTATAATTTGAGCGCGGAAGGTACCCTAATTAGGGAAGCAAGGGATCTGTTGAATCCAGAGGTCATCCAAAAATTGGAGGTGCTGAAAACTGTTGTGGAAAGGAAATTTATGTGAATCTTATGATAAACATATACTATATTCTAGTATGGAAGGCCATGGGTGTACATGCCGTGAAGTACAAGAATTGCTAAAGGAAGTGTCTAAATTATAGGTAGTGTTGGCCAGTTGCCATTTTTTCACTTCCAAACTACAGAATCAGCAAAGTTAGGAAACAATGCTAGACGATTCTGCACAATTATTGTATCTGAAGTTAGGTTCTGGGTATTTTTGTTTACAATAGGATGTTGAAAACTGAGGGAGAGAAGGGGAATGTGAACTTTGCATATAGTCTGTCGTGTGGAAGAGGGAAATATGACACCCGGCGATTTTAGTACAATACCCCCTGCAGAACTTGAGCCTTCGCCCTTGGCCTGGTCATTTACGTTGTTGTATGTGTTTGTTGCAGATAAAATGTAAAGCCTTTCGTATTTGTTTTATTATTATTATTATTATTATTATTATTTTAGTCTGGAAAACATACAAGTATTTGTTTAATTATTTTGTGTTACTCAAAGGTCTATTTCTCAATTTTTGTTCTACTGTTTCTGTCTCCAAGGGTTCTAATGCTCTAGGGTGAAGCTTAATTATATTGTACAAAAATGTTACTTGATATCGTTTTTGTTCCCCGGTGAACAGTCGATAGAAACATTGGACTGTCCTCTAAAATAAATATATATATATATTAAAATGTCCTGTTTTAGCATGCTTAAGGGAATCGTTGCGAGTTACATCATTATGCTTAGAAGTCGGAGTAACTTGCAATGATTCAATTGAAATGATTTCTCTAAAACAATGATGAAATAATGGACTTCTGTAATTAAAGTTGAAAAAAAGTGGTTTGGGAAATGGCAAATGTTATTTCAATAATCAAGGTTTGTTTGGTAGGTTAAAGAGTAAAAGTAAGAGTAAAATTTACATAGATGAGTTTCATGTATAAATTTACAGATAAAATTTATTCATTTTTATCTTCATTTTTATCCTCTAATCAAACAAATCCTCAAAAGTGATTCTAATTGAAACACTCACTCCATTATCATAGAATGTGATAGTGACTCCCACTATTTTTATCAATCTATCATATCTAATGATAATAAAGTAGTTGTTTCATTCAACACTCATCTTTAGTGTTAAAATAGCAATTCTTTTGCGAAATTTATGTTTTTATTTTGGTGAAAAAAAATTCCCAATTTAAGGAGCATCAAAATATTCAATTTTTGTTTGGGTACTGCAAAAAGCCAAAAACCCTCGGTTCAGACGCAAGCATACCGAACCTAGCCCATTGAAAGAACAGGTTCACTTTGTTTCACTCGCGAACTGAGAACTCGAACTCATTCACCTGAAACAAACGAAGCTTAAGCAAAATCATACAACCCAATCAAATCTCAATTCAAGACGATGCGTTCAACCGACACCAACACCAATGCTACTGCTGCTGAATCTGATCTTACGAAACAATTGAGGCTCCACGAAGTTGCCATAGCTGAGCTCAACAACCTTCCTTCTTCTAGGGTTTGGGTTCTGCCCTGTTTCTTTCATTCCCTTTTTTTTTTTTTTTGGTTTGAAGTGTGTAGCTGCTAAGTCTGTATATGAAGAAATTCTCTTTCATTGGCATTTTATGCATCCTGCTAGACTAATTACTTCATCTTAAAGCTTGAGCTTGAGGATAATATGAAAATCATTTATACACGTTGAGGATAGACAGATGGTCTAGATGGAGGACCCTTTTTACTGTGAACGGTTATATGAATCCCAGTCTTATGTTGTGTTTGGTTGTTAATTGATTTAGTTAGAATTGATTTTAAATAAAAATGTTTTATGGTTGCTATTTCTCAAAAAGTGATTATGACATAAAATAATAAAGTTTCACTTTTTCAGAAATTAATCCTAGAGCCTAGAGTTGATTTTGAAACCAAAGATGCTTCAAATGACCAAATCAATTGCAAGTGAACTCGCAGTCTAGTGGTAGAGACTTGCACGTCTCAATGAGTTAAGGGAGGTCACAAGTTTAACTTCCAGCCCAGCCCTTGTTCCTTAATATCTTAGTTAAAAAAAAATGACCAAGTCAATTTCATGCTCTAGAATAAATTATAACCCACCCCTGAACTTGAAACCGAACATGCACTTATCATGGCTCTATACAATGAATACAAAATGGACACTAATAATGAATAAAAGTAGTTGGAATAGGAGCTATTATCTGAACACTCCCCCGCTTAAGTTTGAACACATGAATCTTATGTACCTCTCTTGGTAGGTCTTAAAAGCATAGATAATCCAAGGGCTTTTGAGAGACTTGGAAGACACGTCCGCTACTTTCTAGTTGGTTATTTGAGTTGGCAAAACTATTTGCAATGTGTTCTACCGACATCTTTTCCCCAATGAAATGACATTTCAGCTGCATATGTTTACTCCATTAATTGTACTGTCATCTGTTGTTTTTTCCTTAATGAACACAAATAAAGTGTTTCAGTTTCCATTTGTAACCAAAAAAGAGTGATTCCTTTTAATTTTAAGTGTTCATGAATTCTCCTAATAATCAACCTAAAAATCAGTTTAGTTCAAAATCTCATTCAGCATGGCATAGTTGTAATTTATCCAGCATTCAAAGATTAGTTAATTTATGTAAGATTTTGAATTAGGAGGAATTTTAGGCACACATCAATTAAGAGGATTTAACATTTCTCTCTAAACAGGGGAAATGTTTAAAATATACCTGACAAATTTTTGGCGCACATATTTTCTCGGATTTTCCACTGTTGATTTTGAGAGCGAAATCATCAACCGCTGCCATATGCTTACTGCATAATGATGGATTAGCTACGGCATAGCAGCAGCAGTTGATGATTTTTCTTCCGAAACCAACAGTTGGAGAATTCAAGATAACATGTGCTCCATACATTTTCAGGAGCATTCTAAACAATTTCCCGTAAATTATTGGCAAGTTACATAAAGGACTTGCTTTTCCTGCTGCAGGCAGTCTATCAGAGAAATGGGAACTTATTTTTCCGCACAACCGTCCAGAAATCAACCACAATGGAGCAAAGTAAGAATTCTTCACCTCTGACTCTGTTGTTCTCACTTCTTTCTTAGAAAAATCACTAGCTTTATGGTGCCAAATGATTCTGATTACATTTTTTCCCCGAAATTTGTGTTGGCTAGAGCAACTTGATTCAGTCAAAGCTAATCTACGAAATCTGAATTCTTCTACATAGTCATCAAGCTTAATTCTTCTATGGGAGTAACACAACATTTTCCTGTGCGGTAAGGGCCAATAATGCAATGAGGACATATGTTCCTACTTGGAAGCTTCCTTTTGTCAAACAGCTCTGATGTCCTTCCAAGACGCTGTAATATAAAATGCATTCACTCCAACGATATTATTCTACGCTGCGAAATGAACATCTCATGTGTACGTTGAGATGCTTCACCAATCTTTATGAAATTTGTCCTTTATGATCCTGCCATACTATAGTGGTCGATAATTTACTTATTTATTTTTGTTGTCTTGTGTTGATTGCTTGTAGACATTTGAACCTATGAAGCACGGTAGCGCTTGGAAGATATAAATGGGTTAAATATATTTTTAGTCTCTCAAAATATTGACATTTTCGAAATTTGTCCTTAAAAAACTTTCACTTGGTTTTGATTTCATGTTTGTTGAACATCATCAAAATTAATTCTCACATTGACCATTTTTATATTGAGCAATGATGTTAAACATAGAAATAATGACAAGCGGTGTGGACTATTGGACCACGTATTACGTGTCATCATCTTCGTTTGCCACGTCACCACTTGATGGAAGAAAGTCAAATTTAAGAACTACTTCTGATAATGCTTAGAAAATAAAAGACCAAATGGAACTTTTTTCAGAAATATTATAAGAGATTAATTGATAGAGTTGGAGAATGGAGGCTCTATTTTGAACTAAACATCGTCTTCAGTACGAAAGCGGGGAAGATTAATTGAAGCATCAAAGAAATTTTCGTGCCAGTTAATTGCATGTGAGAGCGGGAGAACTCACAGAAGAAATTCCTCTCTTATGCTCTTGGCCTCATTCAGGAATCAAAGATGAGATTTTGAATGGTATTCCTGTTGAGTTTTGATATGCTAAGCATCACTAAAATATAGTTGTTTGATTTATGCAAGAGAGATATTATTTGTATTTATAAAGTGTAGGATGTCATGTTGATACATTCTCATTTATCCTTATATGGGTTGTACATTTCATTTAATTCGGATTTCATATCTCATCAAATAATAGATGAAAGTATGTTGGTATGATGTTTCACGTATTGTGAGAACAAATATCATTGCTTTTTATGTAAATTGGCATGAATTAAATATTTTAAATGATTTAATGATCCTTCGACACATCCATCAAAATGACGTTACACAATGAATATGAATTAGGTATATTAATTAACTATTAAAGGCGAGGTGGGAAAGTCTAATTCCAGGAATTTGTGGTGGTAATCCGTTTCTCATTTTTTGAGCTGTCAATTTTATGGATAAATGTCAGATTCAATCCACTTTTATTAAGCCCTCAAATCTCCAAAAAAAAAAAAAAAGAGTAGTATTATTTGTATTTATTATTTTGGGATATCAAATCGATATATTCTAATATACTATTAGATGAGATATGAATTTCAAAACTAAATGGAGTCTATATCTTATTTAATAATAAATATGATTGTGTTAGCACGATGCTTTATAAATAGTAAATAAAAATAATATTTTTAAAAATAAAAAGGGCTATTAAGCTGAAAAACAAACAAGGCTAGTAGGAACTAGGAACCGATCCAAAATAGCTGTACGAAACTATGCTCAAAATAATGTTGGCGTTGGAAATCCAATTAGAAATACCCTCACAGTAGAGTAAGCAGAAAAGATCCAAAACGACCGAAAACATAAAGAAGACCCAAGCCAATCGTGCAGCTTTCTGCACGGCAGAGGTTGGAACTTGCAAAACCAGAGAGCAATAAAATTTATTAAACGTTAAAGTAAGCAAGGTAAATATCTTAGAACGCTTACAAAATCTTCTTGGATACTTAAAAATGAGAATTGTAATTTTTTAATCCATCAGTCAAGTAAGAAGAGCCAAGAAAGTATTTGCTTAATATTTGAGTATAATAACAACCTTTGTCATCCTTTCACCAATAATTGAGATATTGTGTCAGCAAATTTTAACGTATATATCAAACATCCGAACACTTAATGTTCCATATTTAACACAATAATAAAGAAAGACTACATGCATAAATCACCTAACAGGCTATTTTAGCAATTTCAGCATGTTAAATATAAGCATCCACGATTTGTTAAATATAAAATTGCAAGTAGTAAATTAAAATTGAGCTCGCTATAAAAAGAGAAAAAAAGAAGAAATAGAAAGTTGTGTAGCAGTAGGCACCTGGCTGGCAAAGATGGTGGGGATAACCACAGTTTCAAGGTCAGGTTCAAAGAAGAAGAGTTGCGCGGTACATATGGCATATAATAGAGATTGCTTCGTGAGAATAAATTTATCACCTTATTCGTAAACATATTTATAATAAAAATAAATTTTATTAAAGATATACTCACTTATTTATATAATCTATCAAAATTTATTATCAGTACGTGTAAATATAAAATGATAAATTTGTCCTCATTCAAGAATTTTTCGTATCATATGTTACCCATACCAACGTAGTTGTGGGTGGTTCATTTTTGTATGGAATCAATCGCGCTTTACCCATTGTTGGTTGGGGTAAAACAGGTGAGAAAAAGAAAATACAAAGACACAAATATAAAACTGTAGTATTATTTTTTAAAGGAGAGAAAATTCAAAAAATACATTTAAAATGAATTTTCAGTATCTTTTCGATAAATTGCTGTTTGAAGAGTTTTATTTTTATATCCAGTTAGTGGAATTAAGGTTTTTATTTATGATCTCGAACAAATTATTCAATTTCTTCATCACTAACTCACTCTTAGTGATTTTGAATTGTTATCTTTTTCAACCAGAATAAAATAAAAAATATTGTATGTAATTCCAGATAAAACAAAACAACTAAACAAGTATTTCAATATGAAGTGTGCTAGGTTTTTTTTTTTGGACAAAATCTATTTTTTTTAAAAAAAAAATCATAAAAGCTATGCATATCATCTTAAGTTATCCGTATTGTCTTCTCTCCTTTTGTAACCTCATATGAGTAACTCTTATTAAAAGTTTTTTTTCAGTTAAAAAAATACATTTTCTCAAGGAAAAAAAACTTACTCATAATCTTTTTTTTTTATAAGTGAATATTCACTTTAATCCATAAAAATATATATACGGGTCACTTTGATTTATAATATTAAAAAAAATAGCTTTACTTTTTAGTCCTACAATTATAAAACATAAGTCAAATAACTCTTTGAAATGCAAACGAATCAAATCCATCCCTCAAGTACGCTTCATTTAATCATATAAGCCCTTTAGAGACTAGCCCACTTTCACTCATAATTTAAAATTTAAGTGACTAATTCAATTTATTTGAATTTCATGGACTAACTTTTAACGTCCCGTAATTTCAATAATTAGAAAAATTATATTCTCAATTTCATGAATCAAAAGGGACTCATGTTTGTAATATTAGAGGACGAAAGTAAATATTTACTCTTTATATTTCTTGATCAAATACAAAAACATTTTAAACTTTCTTTTATTTCGACTTATTTGGCTAATTTTCTCTATGCATTTAGTATTGAGACCCACACCACACATGGGTACATGTGAACACGAACGTGAAGATGGAGATGCATGAAAGTGATGTTTTACGCAACTAATAGCATATTTTTTATGCCTCCCCTCTCTCTTGGCGACAAAAGAAACCAACAAAGGAAGATGTGTATACGCCTTTATACTTAATTAATTACGACTTTAGCTTATGGGACTGATTCTCTCATCTGATAAGCATAGAGAGCGGCAGCGTCTCTGAGTGTGCGTGTGATGTGCAATGACGCATGGCAACCCCAGCTGGGGACGCTGGCGTCATCTCCTTCGTCATCAAAACCACTTCACCCTTCTCTCCTTATCCCTCACCGAAACACACGAAACAAAACTCTCTCTCTCTCTCTCTCTCTCTCTCTCTCTCTGACTTTCTCTCACTTTCTTCCTGTTAGTGACAACGATAAACGAACCTTCCTTGTTGCTCTACTTTTTTCATTTTTTAATTGCTTTTTACCCTTTGGTGTGATGTTATCGTTGCTCTTCTTCCTCGTCTTCATCTTCTTCACCGACTGATCCTCCTTTCGGAAACTTCCTCGGTTCTCATGCTTTGACTTCCTTCTCTCTACCTCTCTCTGTTTTTACTGGTCCTGCACGGTGATTCCCTTTTGTTTTGTCTCTGGGGTTTGTCAAAGTTCGAATCTTTTTCTGATTTGGATGGATCTGACGCCAAATTATCCGAGTTTGCTCTTCTGGGGTTGGGAGGACTCCTCTGTTCCATACTCGTTTTCGTTCTCAATTAGACTACTTGAGTAATTCAAGGTGAAGTTTTTTTTTTGCCCCCTTCGCTTTTGGTTCTTCAATTAGGGGATCGGTTCTGGGTGTTGGTTTGATTTATGAGCAGCTTTTTTATCCTTTTGGTGCTATAATTTTGCAGATTCCTTAAATATTGTGTTTTGTTTTATTTTTAATCTTTTTGGGATTTTGGGTGGAGGTTTTGATAACTTTGTTTTTGATTGAGGGTTGACTGTTGATGACTTACCTTCAAAAATAAAATAAAATCGATCACTGATTGGAGTTTTCGTGAGTAGTTGGTTGGTTGGATGTCATGTATTTTGTGACAAGATTTTGCAGCTAATTAACTAACACTTCTTCAGATTAGTGCTTTATCATTTATAATATACAGCATCTATAGTTTCTATTTATTGGTTGTTTTTCGTATTTTTTCAAGGTCTTTGCTGGAAAATTCAAGGTCTTATTTAGTAGTCTATCATATCAGGTGGCAAAAATCTGTTGGTACTTGAAAGGTGGAGTTTTGAAGTGTGAAGTTTCTGATTTCTGATTTCTGATATCACAAGCTATGTTCTAGCCTTCTAGGCGCTCTCACTTTAGGTTCTCAAGTTTCAATGATGGCTCATTCAGCTGAACCCTCATCATCTTTGAGCTTTACATCATCTTCCTACTTATCAAATGGCTCTGTTAGCCACAACATATGCTCCTCTTATGGTTCTGACCCTGGACTTAACCTTGAGGTTATCAGCTTGAGCAAACTTAGCTCTAACTTGGAGCAGCTTCTGTTGATTGATTCTGATTGTGATTATAGTGATGCCGACATCCTTGTGGAGGGAACTCCGGTTAGTGTTCATCGATGTATTCTGGCCTCTAGGAGCAAGTTTTTCCATGAATTGTTCAAGAGTGAGAAAGGGCCCTCAGAGAAAGAAGGGAAATTGACGTACTCCATGACTGATTTGTTGCCTTATGGAAATGTTGGATATGAGGCCTTCCAAATTTTCCTTGGTTATATATATACTGGTAAACTCAAGCCCTCTCCAATGGAAGTGTCTACATGTGTTGACAATGTGTGTGCTCATGCTGCTTGTAGACCTGCAATTAACTTTGCTGTGGAGTTAATGTATGCCTCTTCCATTTTTCAAATACCGGAGCTGGTATCACTTTTCCAGGTACGTGTCGTGTGTATGATGATGGCATAAGAGAACTTCACATATTTTGCACATCATTTGACTATTGTAATAATATTTCAATTTAATTTTGATGTTGTGGTATCTTAAAATTGCTTTTCAGCTAACATAAACGTCAATTTTTTTTTATTATAATTGACTATAAAGAAAATTGGTTATACATATAATTGATTATTGAAATAATATTTTTTTCCACACTAAATACAAATAAGTATGAATTGAACTTTACGATCAACTTACCATATATATTAAGCACATGCCTTGTACCTGGCATCTTGTGCGTAGGCACTAATTATTACCCTTAGCTCCATAATAGCCTTTTTGAAGTGTTGAATACACTGGATTTTACCTGTTTTGGTAATGCATGGGGAAATTACTTGCAAAGCATCTAAATTACTAGCAGTATTGTGTCTTATCATGCTTAAGGATCAAGGAACTAATTAATACTTTGAATTTTGGCAGCGACGTCTTCTTAACTTTGTAGGGAAGGCTCTAGTGGAAGATATCATCCCAATCCTCATGGTTGGTTTCCATTGTAAATTGAGTCAACTTGTCACTGAATGTGTTGACAGGGTGGCACGCTCAGACCTTGACCAGATCTCAATTGAGAAGGAGCTTCCCCATGAGCTCTTGGAACAAGTTAAATTACTCCGCCGCAGCCAACAGCAAGATGTTGAAAACGATGCTTCTGAAGTGGAGGACCCTTTGCTTCTAAAACGGATCACTAGAATACATAAGGCATTGGACTCAGATGATGTTGAGCTTGTTAAACTTCTTTTAAATGAGTCAGACGTTACTTTAGATAAAGCCGGTGCTCTCCATTATGCTGCAGCCTACTGTGACCCCAAGGTTGTTTCTGAGGTACTTGGTTTGGGTCTAGCTGATGTCAATCTTCGGAATGCTCGGGGTTATACTGTGCTTCACATCGCTGCCATGCGTAAGGAGCCTTCCATTATAGTATCGCTTCTATCAAAAGGGGCTTGTGCATCAGATTTGACCTTCGATGGCCAGAGTGCAGTTAGCATTTGCAGGAGGTTGACAAGGCCGAAGGATTATCATGCAAAAACAGAACAGGGGAAGGAAACGAACAAAGATAGGATATGCATCGATGTTCTTGAAAGAGAAATGCGGAGGAATCCAATGGCTGGGGATGCAGCTACATCTTCCCACACAATGGCTGACGATCTCCACATGAAGCTACTGTATCTTGAGAACAGAGGTATGGTGTCAGGGATGATAATCTTTATTTGCTTGCTTGTTTTCTATGCATTCTCATTAAGGATCCAGCATGTATGTTTTACAACACTTAATTTACATTCCATGGAGTGAAAATTTTCCAAAACTGATTCACTTATCATTTTAAGATTCTGCTCTTTTTTCCATATATCATTTTTTTTCTGTATTTTTTTTCCCAACTTGTAATTGATGAGTAACCTTGCTTCCTCTTCTGGAGAAAAAGTCTTTGCAAAACCCTACGTCAAAGGACCATTATCAATTTGGGGTTCAGACTGTTCTTTGTGCAAAACCTTCTTTTTGAGGTTTATCTCAAGAGATCTTATATACGGCTTCTTGTTGAATGACATTTTCAACTGATTTTAATATCTTCATATGATATTTTTTTATCAAACCATCAAAAATTAAGCATTGTGGCCTACTGCAGTGGCATTTGCAAGACTATTCTTCCCTTCGGAAGCCAAACTAGCCATGGACATTGCACATGCAGAGACAACATCGGAGTTTGCTGGTCTTACCGCGTCAAAAGGTTCAAATGGCAACCTAAGGGAAGTTGATCTCAATGAGACTCCCATAGTGCAAAACAAAAGACTTCTTTCTAGGATGGAAGCCCTTATGAAAACTGGTAATTTCTCTATCTATGAAATAAAATTTTAATTTCGTGTAACTTTATTTGTTGTAACTATTTTTTTCACCTAACTTTTTCTCAATTTTGTAAGACCTCTAATGTCTTATTAAGACATTACTTGGGCCATGCATTTTCTTTGATGAACCAGATCTTGTATCTCAGGATAATGTCAAGGTTCCAGATAATACTTTGGCTTACTTCTTAAAGATGCAATATCTTTTACAATGTTTTTTTATTTTTTCTGAGTTCATTTTCCTCTTGTATATCTCTTGCTAATTCATGTGTTCTGATTACAATTCTGACAATAAACATCTTGCACCTTCTTGTGGTTGCAGTCGAGATGGGGCGGCGCTATTTCCCTCATTGCTCAGAAGTACTGGACAAGTTCATGGAGGATGATCTCCCTGATTTGTTTTACCTAGAGAAGGGCACCCAAGAAGAGCAGCGAATCAAGAGGATGCGGTTCATGGAGCTCAAAGATGATGTCCACAAGGCCTTCTCCAAGGACAAGGCCGAGTTTAGCCGCTCTGGAATTTCATCTTCATCATCCTCATCATCCCTCAGAGATTCTGTACATTACAAGGCTAGAAAAGTGTGAAATAGCATAGTTCTTTTTCTTTTCTTTTTGTTTTATGACTTACATATATAGTTATAGTGAAAATTTCAAGGGTTATGCCCACCAAGTCACCTGTAAAATTGGAAGGCAGGAAAGTTGATCACTTACTATTATCTCTATGTCTTCAACCTGCGCACTTATTTTGACAATTCTCTGTCCCCTCATTTTCATCAGAATTTTGAGGTATAAATTTCCAAACAGAAAAAATATATGAGATTAAGATCTACCAATTGTTAAGTGGAGTCTACTAATTGTATTGCTAGTCTCCACACGTTGTGTTTCTCTAAGGAATTTATTTAAAACTTTTGAAGTAATAGTTAGCTTTCACATCTTTGATCCTTATGCAGCCTCTTAGAGGGTGGGTCTTGGAACCAAGGTAATGTCGTTGCTTTATGACTTGGTAATTATGTTGTTTTGTGACTAGTCACCTGCGTAAATCTTATAAATGAATTTATTGTTTGTGGGGTAAGATTATATCTACTCTCTATAGATTTTACCATGTGAGAGTCTTGCTTATTGAACTGTCTTCACACATTCAGTACCTGAGAAGTTAAAATTGTATACACTGAAAGTAATGCGTGTAAATATGTTAAGAATTATCTTAGTGCTTCCCGTGGTAAATAATTTATCGTATTAGTGGTACCTACTTTGCTGCTAAAATAAGCTCTGAAAGGTATTTTACAATTTAAAATAAAATAGACCGTTGAACCAGACAACAGTTATAATTTAGAGAAGTTATAAATGAAAAAACCCATGCTTTCATGTGTTATATGTACAGTAGCACATCCTTTGGGTCAAAGGCAAAACATGACTTTTGTTGAATAGTCAAAAGTAAGAGTCACAATGCTTTACTATTGACATTGTTTCATGATTTAATAACTGAAGCGTGGCAAGTTACATTGCTTCGTGTAATATGTACATGATCTTTTGCACAAGATATATGATTTCATTCATATCTTCTTGAACATTATATAATATATCCCATTCTTAGACATTTGTCTCACTTTTACTTTGTGTATTATGTGAGTTCAAGAGTTTTTTAAAAGTTCAAGAGTGAGAGAATTTCTTGTTATTGCTAGACAAGAAATTCATATAGAGGTTTCATTGTATCCTGGAGGAGTATCATCATCAATCCATAGCAACTACGCATGGGGGTGAATATCTCTCTAAAGATAGCGATTGATTTCATGCCTTGAAACCATAATATTCAAGTTCTTGTTTATTCTACACTATATACTTAACAATTTTAGAGAGATATTTTTTTTGAAGATGACTCGAGATCAAAATAACACTTTCAAGGTCATGAATCAAGAGTTTGTCAAACTAGATCGATTTGATGGGACAAACTTCAACCGATGGAAGGACAAAATGATGTTTCTTCTTTCAGTGCTAAATCTTGCTTATGTGCTTGATCCAAATGCCACACCAATTCCCAATGTTGGTGAAGATGCAACCAATGAAGAGAAGGAAAGGATTGCCCAATTGAAGAAAAAGCGTGATGAGGACATTTTTGCATGCCAAGGACACATTCTCAACACCTTGCCAGATAGACTTTATGAGCTTTATATGTCAATTCAGTCGTCATTGGAGATTTGGAAGTCTTTAGAAGAAAAATACAATAATGAGTGACAAGGTACAGATAAATTTATCATGTTAAAATATTTTGAGTTTAGTAGGGTTGATAGTGTGCCTATTATGGATCAAGTTCATGAGTTACAAATCCTCGTAAGTAGACTTCATGATCTAAAAGCAATGGTTCCTGAATCATTACAAGTTGGAGCAATTATTGCAAAATTGCCTTCGTCTTGGAATGATTAAAGGAAGAAACTCCTACATCTTGGAGAAGACTTCTCTGTTGAAAGATTACTAAGGCATTTACGTATAGAAGAGGAAACTCGAAAATGTGTTGTGTATCTTTCTCAAAATTCTAAAGTGAACCATGTTGGAGAAATGAATGCCAATACAGGCAAAAGAAAGAAATCCTTTGTGGATGCCAAGCAAGATAAAAAGAGACAAAGAGAATGTTATCATTGCCACAAGAAAAGGCATTATATCAAGGATTGCCGACTTCTAAAAAAGAATAACAACTCAAAAGAAGCGTCAAGTTCTAAGGCCAACTTAGTGGAAGAAAAGGACTTAGTTGCTATAGTAACCAAGGAAGTTCAATGCATGCACATTGGAATGATAACAGAACTGAACATGGCAACACATGGAAGATCCCATGAGTGGTGGCTAGATTCTGGTGCTATTGTTCATGTTTGCAATGATCACAATCAATTCAAGACATATGAAGAAGTGAACAACCGAGAGGTGTTAATGGGAAATGACAATTCAACCAAAGTGTGCGTCAAGGAATAGTCGAATTGAACTTTACATCAGGAAAGATGTTAAACTTGTTAATGTACTTCATGTTCCAGATATAAGAAAGAATTTAGTCTCTGCTAGTCTCTTATGTAAAAGAGGATTCAAAATTGTCATGGAATCCGATAAGATTATCTTGCTTAAGAATTGTACTCAAGGCATGTTCAAATTTAGCATTAATGATATAGTGAATGATTCTCTGTATGTTGTTGATTCTTGTTATTTATGGCATAGTAGACTAGCACATTTAAATTACAAGTCAATTGAATATATGCAAAAACATAATTATATTGATCTTAGTAATAAGGATTTTAATAAGAAATGTGAAATTTGCATACAATCCAAAATTACTAAGAAATCATTTCCTAAAGTTGAAAGGAATACACACTTACTAGAATTAATACATAGTGATATTTGTGAATTAAATGGAAATATTACTAGGGGAGGAAAAAGATACTTTATAACCTTTATTGATGATTGTTCTAGATCCACTTATGTGTATTTGATAAGAAATAAAGATGAAACATTTGAAATGTTTAAGAAATATAAAATGGAAGTAGAAAATATGCATAGTAAGAAAATCAAGGTTCTTCGTAGTGATAGAGGTGGAGAATATTTTTCTAGTGAATTTGATAATTTTTGTGAATTATAAGGTATTGTGCATGAATGTTCTGCTCCATATACTCCGCAACAAAATGGTTTAGTGGAAAGAAAGAACCGTACCCTAGTAGATATGGTTAATTCAATGCTACTAAATGCTAAGGTAATGGGGCGAGGCATTATTGACGGCATGTCACATTCATAATAGGATACCGTCAAGAAATAAAAAGGTTTCTCCATATGAAATATGGAAAGAAAGAAAATCAAACTTAAAATATTTAAAAGTGTGGGGGTGTAGGGCCAAGAGTCATAAAAGGCATCTTCATAGGATATGCTCAAAATTCTAAAGAATATAGAATTTTGGACTCAGTGTCCAATATAGTTGTTGAATCAAGAGAGGTGGAATTTATTGAAAATAAATTCATTGGTGATACAACCCCCAATTTGGAATATTCCCAAAAGGATACAGAAGTTTCCCAAGAAACAATTATAAATCAAGGCAATAAAAGTCTAAGTGATAATGAATTAGTTGAACCAAGAAGAAGCCAAAGAATGAAAAAAGAGAAATACTTGGGTCCAAACTTTATTTCCTCTCAGGCTTTAACCTTTTTGGTTGAAGGAACTAGGGATGCTGTGATAAACAAGATCCCTATTATTCTAAGTGTAGAGGGTGATCCTCAAACGTTTAAGGAGGCAATGGCCTCTAGAGATTCTGCTTTTTGAAAAGAAGTGACAGATGATGAGATGAACTCAATATTACTTAATAATACTTGGGTTTTAGTTGATTTGCCTCAAGGATCAAAGCCTATTATAGGATTTAAGTGGGTATCTAGAAGAAAATATAATATAGATGGTTTATTACAAACCTTCAAAGCAAGCTTGGTAACGAAATGGTTTAGACAAAAAGAAGGTCTAGACTACTTTGATACCTACGCAAGAATGACTTCCATTAGGACTCTTATAGCATTAGCATCCATTTACAAGCTTCATGTGCATCAAATAGATGTTAAAACAACCTTTCTTAATGGAGATCTTAATGAAGAAATTTATATGGAACAACCGGAAGGCTATGTGCTACCTGGAAATGAAATGAAAGTTTGTAAACTTGTTAAGTCTTTATATGGCTTAAAACAGACGCCTAAACAATGGCATGAGAAGTTTGATTCTGTAGTGTTATCAAATGGCTTCTCACATAATAGTGCAGATAGATGTATATACTCCAAATTTATTAAGGAGTATGGAGTAATAATCTGTCTGTATGTAGATGATATGCTAATTTTTGGGACGAATTTAGAAGGAATTCGTCAAACAAAGGAATATCTAACTTCTAAATTCAAGATGAAAGATTTCAATGAAGTAGATACAATACTAGGCATAAAGGTGCTTAAACATGAAATTGGCTTTGTTTTAAGTCAATCTCATTACATCAAAAAGATATTGAAAAAGTTTGAGCATCTTGAAATTAAGGAGTCCAATACACCCTATGATCCTAATTTTAAATTAGAAGAAAACGTAGGGAGACCTGTAGCACAATTAGAATATGCAAGTGTTATCAGAAGTTTAATGTATGCAATGCATTGCACCAGACCAGATATAGCTTTTGCAGTGTGCAAGCTATCAAGATTTACACGAAAACCAAGTAGTCAACATTGGAAAGCTATAACAAGAATTCTTAGTTATCTCAAGAAAACTATAAACTTGGGATTATATTACAGTAATTATCCTGCTGTATTAGAAGGCTATTCCGACGCTAGTTGGATTACGAATCTAAGTGATAATAAATCCACTTCAGGATGGATTTTCACCATAGGTGGTGGAGCAATAAGTTGGGCCTTAGAGAAACAAATATGTATTTCACATTCTACTATGGAGGCTGAGTTTATAGCTTTATCAGCCGCTGGTAAAGAAGCAGAATGATTTAGGAATTTGTTATATGATTTAGAGTTGTGGCTACAACCAATGATTGCCATTTCGATCTTCTGTGATAGTGAATCAACCATGTCTTGTGCACATAACAAGGTTTATAATGAAAAGTCTAGACATATAAGCTTGAGACATGAATATGTGAGGCAATTAATAGGAGATGGTATAATTACTATCATATATGTGAAATCCCAAGGGAATTTAGCAGATCCATTAACTAAAGGTTTGTCAAAAGATAAGGTCAAAGAGACTACTGCTAAAATGGGATTAAAACCTATAATTGTTAAATAATGGGAACCCAACCTTATTATAGTAGAACACTAGTTTCAAGGTTTAATGGGTAACAACAAATTATTTAACAATTGGAGCACTAAGATATAGGATTTAGTGCTATATATATATATATATAATTAGGAGGGTGAGTTAAAACTCTTAATAGATTGATAATATTAATTTATCAGAGGATTTCACCTATGTGAATATAGGAGTGGTGCCGCTTTGGTCAAGAATTTTAGAGGTTTTATTCTCGTAAATATTCATGAAACCAGGATGAGCACAAGGCCATAAAAGTGCTTAAAATTAAGAAATTCTTGAACTTGATAGGAAATACAAATTATGTGTGTGACTTTTCGGTACTAGCACAGAGAGTATAGGTTTAATCAATTAGACACCTATTACTCTGTTAGAACCTTTAAAGTTTACACTAAAGGAATATTTAATCCTTGTGATATATTCTTTTATGCATAAATTTGTATAAATTTTAAATAAGTAAAATAGTGGGGGAATGAAAGGTATTTTACAATTTAAAATAAAATAGACCGTTGAACTAGACAACGGTTATAATTTGAAGAAGTTACAAATGAAGAAACACATGCTTTCATGTGTTATACGTACAATAGCACATCCTTTGGGTCAAAAGGCAAAACATGACTTTTGTTGAATAGTCAAAAGCAAGAGTCACAATGCTTTACTATTGACATCGTTTCATGATTCAATAACTGAAGCGTGACAAGTTACATTGCTTCGTGTAATATGTACATGACCTTTTGCACAGGATATATGATTTCATTCGTATCTTCTCGGACATTATATAATATATCCCATTCTTAGACATTTGTCTCACTTTTACTTTGTGTATTATATGAGTTCAAGAGTTCTTTAAAAGTTCAAGAGTGAGGGAGTATCGTCATCAACCCATAGCAACTACGCGTGGGGGCGAATATCTCTCTAAAGATAGCGATTGATTTCGTGCCTTGAAACCACAATATTCAAGTTCTTGTTTATCATCTTCTATACTATATACTTAATAAATTCATATTCAGTTCAATCGAAAAAGAAGAAAAGAATAGTGAAAGGTTAAAATACGGGTAAGTAATTTTTTATTTTTTTAGGCTTCATAAATGCCACTAGCCTTTAGAATTAGATATTAAAAAATGTTCTATTTACTCAATTATATGCAAGTTTTTTTTTTTAAAAAAAAAAACTCAATTTCATTAGTAGAGATAATGATTGTTTCCAAATATTTTTTGAATGAAATTAGTTTTGATATATTGTTAATATAATAGAATCCTGAAAGGATGAGTCTTGATGTAATAGTAAGATTAGTGTCTTTTAACCTATGGATTGCCCTATTGTTGATGTGAAGGAATTTTCTCATTCACTTACATATCACTATATTTGAGACTTTTGAGTTATAGGAAGTGGACATGTTAGTCAACCTGTAATAATATATTACTTGAATGTGTATAAAATATTTTTATATTATTGAAATTAAATTCTACATCAATTTAGTGAACATATATGCATACCCAATGCTTCTATTTTGTGATTATTATCCTTCATCAACAACTGAAAACTATCCTAAAAAATATTTCAAGGCTCAGTTCAGTGTAGTCTTAGGTGTAAAGCGATATAATTTTAAACAAAAAAGTAAACGTGTGAGTAATAAATTAAGAGTTTAGTCTTTACGTACTTTTAAGGTGCTGTTTCACAAGACTTAATGTATATCTTTGAAAACATTATAAGTTAATGTTTATAGCTAGCTGTCGCAGGTCCACTTGATCGATTTTATAATTATGAGTAATATTATTTATACTTATAATTTGTGAGATATCATAACAATACACTCTTATTAATTTTTAGATGAAATGTGAGATCCAAATAAAAGTGTGTGGGCACGATTTCCCACTTAGTACAAATAACATTTCTCTATAATCATATGACTTGGGTTTGATTTAAATATTTTACGATGGCAAATAATCTTTCATCTTTTTGTAAGCTTTATTCTGATTTGTGGTGTGTTTTGACATTCGAATTGAAAAGTTTCATCTAATTACAAACTTTTAATAATAATAATAATAATAATAATATAGGTAAATAGCACTAAATATCCTTAAGGTTTGGAGTTATTGCACTCCACCCATTCTTCTATAAATATGACACTCCACCATATTTTTATTATTAAATTTATTTTTTATATTAATTAAAATAATCTTTCCCTAGATATCTATAATAAAAATTATAAAATAAATATAAATTTTTATTATTTTGATGAAATACTTCAACTTCAATTTTTAAAAACAAAATAATTTCAGAGTTTAAAAAATAAAATCATGTTTTTAACCTTTTCTTTCAAATTATATAAAAATAATTTAATAATAACATTGAGAAAAATTTATAATTAAATGAATAGTAAATTTCATATGATAAATTAATATTTAATATCAAATTTTAGGTTACATCTATGTAATAGTTATGGTTATCAACATTTTGATTAATATACATGTTTTAGTAAAATAACAATTTTACTCTTCTAACAATGACTCAAAATTAATTCGCACTTTTGGCACAATTAAAATTTGTTTGTATGATTGTTTTGAAAAAACTATTAATTCTATAAGTTCTTCATTTCTTATTTCTGGTTGAGAAATTGCTAATGCAATTTTAGATTGTGAATATTGAAACTCTTAATATTGCAAATAAAACTTTGTAAAAGTAACATTCTAGTTGATATCAAAATATTAAATTGCAGCATAAAATAATATTGATTTAATTATAAATAATACTTAATATTATTAAAGTAATTTTATATACTTTGAAATAAAAAGTTAAAAATATGATCTTATTTGTTGAACTTTGATGTAATCATGAAATACCCTTGACATAAGCTTATTAACCTTTTCTTTCGAAGTATATAAAATTTTTAAATATTAGTTTATTGTATGAAATAATATTATTTAATTATAAATTTTACTCAACAATTGTTAAAGTAGCCTTATATATTTTGAAAGAAAAAGTTAAAAAATATGATTTCATTTTTTAAATTCTTAAATTATTATGTTTTTTAAAACTTGTAGTTGTAATATTTCAATAAATAATAAATTTTTAGGTTTATTTTATAATTTTAATTATATATTAAGGAAAAAATGAGTCTAATGAATTAAAAAAATCATTAATAATAGAAATGGAATGGAATGTCATATTTATGGAAAAATGGGACTGAATGCAATAACTCTAGAGCTCAAGATTGTTTAGTGTTATTTATCCTAAAAATTTATATTATTATCAATTATCAATTTAATAAAAGATAACTTCTTGATCATGTACACTCATATCTCTTTACCTACGAGATACGCACATAAATCGAAGTAGAGTTAATTATAACCGGACTATAAAGGCATGTATATATAGATAACCATATTTAACAACCATTTTTCACACCAAAACATAAAAAGTACTGTTTTAATTTAATATCAACTGTACAAAGTTTAATGAAAAGCACTATTTTGTCATTGAAAAATGACAACCAAAGCACTGTTTTACAACTAAAATAAACTTGTTCTATTGCAATAGTTTATTGACATATAAAATTACATGATTAAAATATGAATGCAAGTGATACTATAGAAAATGTGGCGCCAATTTCACTGGCTGAACATGTTGGTCCAAAAAGTTCTTTTGGCCTCATACACAAAAGAACCTCACAAATTTAAAAACATAGCTAGAAAAAGATTCACCATGCAGCATTCACCGATTCACCATTCACCAAACCCAACCCTTTTCTTTGTCGTGATTGTTGTGCCTTTATTCTCATACTAATCTAGCTGTCCCTGTGTTATCTTTATTGGTTTTGAGTCCTAAAAATGTCATTGAAGCTCCTCTTGTTCCAAACTTCACTTTCAACAACAAACCAGCATATCTCATTCATCAACAAATGTCTTCCTTTGGAGAACTTCACTCAGATGGAGGCTCATACCACACAATCTCATCACAATATCCAAACCAAGATAGGCCAAGACACAAGCTTTCAGCACAAGAGAAAAAGCCACTCCCTTCATACATATGTCATGATCCTAGAAGCCTTGGTTCCTCAAAGCACAAGGTAGAGAAGGAGGCCACAACAAGAAGTGGGGCTTCTTCATCTCAGCTCAGAAGGCCTGGTTCAGCTTTAGATAGATCAAATTCCAAGTCTTTGGTGTCAGAAGATTCAAGGGTAATGGCAAGACCCCTTATGGATGAAGTTGCCGTTGGAGCAGTGATTTCTGTCCTCAGTGGCTATATTGGAAGATATGTGAAGGATGATCTTTTCAGGAAAACAATCAGGGGCAAGTGCAATTCTGTCCTGGAGAGAAGAAGTGAGGACTCATGTGAAGAGGCTTTTGAGAACATGGAACTGGGGATGGAGAAAGTTGATATGTTGGTGGAAGATCAAGGAAGAAAGAAACAGATGGTGGTGATCAAAAGCTTGAAGAATTCCATTGAGATTTTAGCCGTAGTTGCTACTTTGAGTGCTAAGAAGTCCAAGGATGCTTCAACTTGTGATGTGCCAAACTCTCATCTATCTGCTTGTGCTCAACTATACTTGGCAATAGCTTACAAGCTGCTGAAAAATGAAAGGTTTTCCTCAAGGCATTTACTTCAAGTGTTTTGTGATTCTCCATGTTTGGCTAGAACCTACCTGCTTCCTGACCTTTGGGAGCATTTGTTTCTTCCCCATCTTCTCCATCTTAAAATTTGGTATAACAAGGAGCTTGAGCTCCTTGCAAATGAAAATCATGGTGAGAAGAAAAAGAAAATGAAGGTGTTGAGCAAAGTGTACAACGAAAAAATGGATGCTGGAACTAGCCTGTTTGCTTTGTACTACAAGCAATGGCTCAAAGTTGGAGCTACTGAGCCCCCTCTTCCTGTTGTTCCCTTGCCATCATTACCAAGTTACAGGTCATCAAGAAGAAAGTCTTCAGATTCTTCCATTTCAAAGTCCTCAATCAACGCAAACTTGTAAGTGATATGGACATCTTACATTCACCACAAGAGCCATCTTTTCACAAGACGCAAATGTATTTATTTGGTAGTTATGTGCTTTTTATGCTTTGGTTCCTTATGACAGATATAAGGCAGTGTTTGGCCCCAGACAAGAGCGGCAACCTACTGGTTTTGGTGACCAAAATGGAGTCTTGGCAATTAGTAAGGGCTCAGATATTGATGAAAAATTGAATGGAGATGAATATAAGTGCAGTTCAGTTCAGGTTAGTTTCTGTGCTTTCATTTCGTAGATGAAAATCTTCTGATTCAAATTATAGAATTGCATTCAGATAGATAATCTGCTTTCTCACTGTTGACAGAAAGAAGACAATACATATCTTGGAAGATCGTCAATCCAAATTGACAAGAATCATGCTCAATTATGGCCCGAGTCACAGAAATTGGACTATTTCCAGTGCTTTTCTTGCAAGAACATACCTACGGAAGGCTTGGGAAACAGCAACTACAGATCCAAGAATGCTTCAGTCAAAAGGGAAACAACTTTTGTTTCAAGTGATTTGGTTGGAGCTATTACAACTATATGTTCATCAGATATTCTAAGTGAATGTGAAATGGCTATCCGTGTGGTTACCAGAGCTTGGTTAAGATCTCCTGGTGATCCTCTCATTGAGGAAGCATTGACACAACCAAGTGTAATTGCAGCTATCTTAGAGGTGCTATTTGCCTCAACTGAAGATGAAATTCTAGAGTTGATTATATCAATTTTAGCAGAATTAGTAGCACGGAAAGATGCAATTAGACAGATTATACTGAACTCTGATCCACAACTAGAAATGTTTGTGAGACTTCTAAGAAGCACTAGCCTGTTTCTAAAAGCCGCAGTTCTGCTTTATCTGTCAAAGCCACAGGCAAAGCACATGTTATCGTCAGAATGGGTGCCACTAGCACTTCGAGTGTTAGAGTTTGGTGACAAATTGCAAACCCTATTCACGGTACAATGCAGTCCTCAAGTGGCAGCATTTTACTTCTTGGATCAACTTCTCACCGGCTTTGATGAAGATAAGAATTTAGAGAATGCCAGGCAAGTTCTTTCACTTGGGGGATTGACCTTGCTAATGGGAAGAATTGAAGAAGGAGAGTTCCATGAGAGAAACAAAGCTGCTTTGATAATTTCTTGTTGTCTCCGAGCTGAAGGAAGCTGTAAATGCTTTCTAGCTGACAATATAAATAAGGCTTCTTTGTTAGAACTCATTGTTCTTGGGACTAAACAAAATTCTAGCAGGTGTGCCTTTTCTGTGCTAGTTGAGTTGCTGTGCCTAGATAGGTATGTGTTGTTCTTCCTTTCTTGGTTTGCTTCTTCCTTTATCAGAAAATGCTGACAGCCTTTTGTAATCATGCCCGAAGAGCGAAGGTTTTAAATTTCTTGCGAGGACTTAAAGATGGATGGAGTGGCTTAAACATCATGCACATTTTATACATTTACCTTCAGAAAGCTCCACCAGAAGAATGCCCTTTAGTTGCAGTGATATTACTGCTGCTTGATCTTATGGTAATTCTTTCAACTTCCTAGTTCATCTGTTGAATCATAGGTTTATGTTGGCTATATAAGTCCAATGACTTTTTATAATTCTCAAAATCAAAATTTTACACCAATTAACCATTAGTCTATATTAAATTGATTTCAATATTTTGAAGAGTTCACAAATGCAATAGCAGTTGTGTTGCAGGAAGATCCTTTCAAAGGCAGCTTATATAGAACAGAAGCGACTGACGCACTTACAGCTGCTTTGGATTGTCAAGCATGTAATGATGGAGTTCAGGATCAATCAGCCCGAGCTCTTAACTTATTAGGAGGCCACTTTTCTTATACAGGGGAATCATTAATGGAAAAATCACTTTTACATAAAGCCGGTTTCCGAGAAATTTGCTTAGACGATTCATTCATTGGAAAGGAAATCGCCTTTTATGATTCAATTCACAAGGTAGTCTTTCGTTAAAAGAAATGTGTTATGTCATGTTTGAATTGCATGTATTTAGTTCTAACAATAGAACATGCTTCTAGTACTTGTTTTGTTTCTACATTTAGCCCTTCAAAAATATTGACAAGTTGTGTGTCCCCAATCAGAATAAGGAGAAGGAAGAAGTTGAGAACTGGCAAAAAAGAGCAGCTTGTGTCTTGTTCAAAAGTGGAAATAAGAAATTGCTGTCAGCACTTGCAGATTCCATAGCCAATGGCATCCCAAGTCTATCAAGAGCAAGCCTTATAACCATTTCATGGATGAGCAGCCACCTCCACTTAGTTGATGACACAAAGTTGCCACCAGTGGCTTTCTCAATCCTAGCACCACAATTACTACAATCCTTGAATTATGATAAAGATGTTGAGGAAAGAGTGCTAGCTTCATATTCATTACTTTTCCTCATAAAAAATTCAGGTATCATTTCCTACCCAGCTATGCCAAACTTACTTTAGTCCTAAAAGGATAAGTTGTCTTACTTATGCTCTCAAATTTAGATTTTGGCATCATAGAGCAGATCACAATAATAAAAAAAAGGGCCTATAGATCAGATTCTTATTTTAAATTTAAAAGGCAATTTTTATACCCTTTTGTAACTACGATTCATTTTTCATTATTTGTCCTTACTATTGTCATGTTACTCAGCAGGATGTGTTTCTGTTCTTCCATCACTAGATGAAGACTCACTCCGACACCTCCGAAATCTCTCCCTAGTCACGTGGACCGCCAATGAGCTCATCTCAATCTTCAGCTTGCAATCAAGACAATGATAAGCAAGCTTCGTAGTTTTTTTCGTTAACCTTTCATTGTTCTTTCCTCTTCCATATTTAACTATGATTGTAATCAATCACCCCTTGAGTTAGTTGATTGGTTTGAAAGGGAATATTTCTACCAAAAGAAACTTAATATTTGCTCCATTATGATAGCTTATGGTTTCATTACCTTGAATGCTTGTTTAGCCAAAGAAAGAAACAGCAAAAAAGAATGTGGAAGTGGGACAGTAAAAGAAACTTGAGTGCTAGAACATGTCCAATCATGTTCCTAGATTACAAAATCTGTACTAATGTTGCAATGTATCTCTATTTTCACTGCCTCAAGACAGAAAGGAAATAGAAGAAACAATAGAAGACAAAAATGGAAAATTGAATTTTACATTATTCTTATTTTATTTTTTCCATTTCACATGGATAACAACTTGTCTCTTACGTGGTCCTGCATGTGCAGCTGCTTCCTCGAGACTGTGACAGCGTGAACATCCACCTCCTCATCATATCAACAGAATCTCTTGAATGAAAAAGAAAACAAATCCTTCATTTCTTGTCAACAATTTCAGACAAACTGCACCGAAACAATTCGGGACATATATAATAATTGAATAATTATTATGTGAGCAAGAAGCCAATGTGGGGAGTTACCATCAAACTTATATACAAAATTATAACTTCAAAACATTAAAATCAGTCACAGCATATCATCACTTGGTTGGTTGAAACGGTTTGACACTTACCTTCTGTAACTAATTAAGTTCTTGGATTTGGGTTTCATAGATTAACTATATATCGCTCTATATCTAGTGGGCTAACCCCATCGCCAAATTAGAGTTTGGTAAATTCCAAAGGCTTATGATTTAGAGAAAACAAATAATTGTTTTGGTACATGATCTCTTAACTCATCTCATTACTTTTATCGTCCAACTATGCTTAACTACAGAATTATGAGAAAAAACAAATAATCTCTATTATATTGGTTTGCAGTTCCCTTTTTTTCAAATTGAAGGGCGAAATTCCCTACTTGAGCTCTTCAGTTGTGTGAATTTTTCAATGGAAGAATGCTACCGTATACTCATTATGGTAAGTACATTTGAGTTATCAATCATTTTTTAATTATGATGGCCTTGCCCTCATGAAGAGGACAAATATCACCTGACACAAGGGCTCAATCATCTCAGTGTTATCCTTAATTGTGGGCATGCCCTTCTCGTAAAGGGAACTCCATTGTCTAGTAGCAATCTTTCCTTGCTGTGTGGTAATCCCTCCTCATCCTCAGACTTCAAACCTTTTTCCAATTTGTGGGGGGCCAAATGCTTTTTGCCAAGTAAATATGCATTCGTGGTACAAGCAAAATTTTGTGTCACAAACCAATCAACAGTCTGTTATGTACGGGACTTGTGTTGATTTTTTGGGTAAAAGTTGGCAGCCATTTAAGATTGTGGCTAGCCCACCCCTTGTGTCTTGGGATCAAAATCTATTGTCCCAGTAGAGAAAAATTATTTTAATACCAAAAAATGGATGTATGAAATAGTCACCCACTTTATAATCATTGGATGTGATGGATGTCCCCACTTACTTTTAACATCTATCACATCCAATGATTATAAAGTGGGTGTCTGTTTCAGACACCCACTTTTGGGTGTCAAGATAGCATTTCTCGTCCCAATATCGTGTTCTTCTTTGTGCCACCAATTACTCATTGGCATATGAAAGATGGTCATCATTTAACAACATATAAAATTTTAATGCAGTTATTGCACATATATTATTTATTTTCACGTGGTAATAAGTGATTAGTGAGTCAATAAGAAGAGAGATAAATTATTTGAGAATAGATTATTTTGGTGGTGTTTCTTTCAGTGTCCTTTTATGCATTCCCAAGATATCAGTAAAAACCGCAGCACAAAGACGGCAATCTAACCTCTTAGATGAAGTACGTTCATGGCCAACCTGCATGGTCCCAATCTCCTCCATGTCCTTCTTTGCGCTGTTCACGTGCCAGTCTCTGTTGCAGGAATCACGTAAGAATTTAATTTTTATATACAAATTATCTAATCATATATTATTATATCGGTCAAGATAATTAAATCTCACATTTATTATTTAAAAAATCATACAAATAAGATTAAACTTATAATATATTATGTCAAGCTTATATACATGGAAGGTCCATTGTTATTTGTATCCAAATTTTCTAACTCCATTTGCACGTTTAAAGAATTATATATAAATAATATTAGGAAAAATTAGTTAATTCGACCTCTAACTTATTTTTTGATTTTAAATTTGACCTCTAGCTAATAAATATTATTTTAAATTCATCCTTTACCTTTTAAAAGTCAAACACTTCAAACATTTGGTTAACACTGTTTCCTAAACTGACGGAATAAACTTAGTTGGCATATGATGTGGTAAAAAAATGACATGGCCCTAAATGAAAAGTTAGAAACTACATTTGGGATTAAACAAGGTAAAAAGGAAATTAAAAGAAATTACAGAAGAGAAAAAAAAGAAGAAGGGGGTGTTGTGGGCGATGTCACTTTAGGAAGCCTATATTCCTACGAAGAAGAAGGAAGAATTAGAAACTACAGCAATTGGTGCGTGAAGCCTACATTGCCTTTCCAAAATATTTTCCATCTCAATATTATACCCATTCCTTTTACAAATTGATTCTCATATTTATTTCCTTCGGTGTTGTCAAACGTCCACAAAGAGAAGTGAGTGTTGAAATCCCAGCAAATTTGGGTCGGGCTCTCTAGAATAGTAACGTCGATTGAGATATTATTATATGTTTTTAATCACATCCATGGCCATGTCAATGCAATCTTGGTGCCATATTACTGTCCCAGAAAGGGCATTTTACCAATTCGTATGAAACGCATCAATAACGAAAAGAAGTTGGTTTTCATAATTTCTTAGTTTTGAAACCTAAACTCAAATAGGAATGACAATTGGGAAATTAGGAAAACCCCATTGCCAAATTTTTTAATAAGGGGTATCAGGCATATTTACCGCATGGCATAACACTATCCCGTTTCCATGTTGGATGCCGAGTAAGCATATTCCATGAATACAATAAATGGTTATAACCAAGAGGGTAGACGTGTTTGACTTCTAAAAATTAAAGGAAACATTTATAACCTTTATAAGTTAGAGGACAAATTTGAAACCAAAAAATAAGTTAGAGGACGAATCAATTAATTTTGCCATAATTTAATGTTTTAGTTGTATAATTAGTGAATTTGTCTGTAAATGAGTATGAGAATCGTATATTAATATCTGAGATTTTAATTATCTTAATTATGAATATGATAAAAGAATTTTGCATCGATTGTTTGATACATTAACTCATCCACTACATCAATCAGTAATGAAACAGAATCTCAAATTATTGATAATATGATTTATTCAAATGATGTCTAAAAAACTTGTTAAAAAACATTTACGATGAAACTATAGTTGAAATTTTATATATCAGCTGCTCTAGAAATTGGCATCTAAGAGAATCTGAGGGAGGGACCACACAGCGACATTTCCAATGGTCAAGACAAAAAAAAAAAAAAATTCGTGAAATCGCATAATCCAACTTGCACGGTTGTAGAGGTGACAACGTGTGGTACAATTGTTGAGTCATCTGAAATTCTTGTCTATTTTGGTGTTGTCAATTAAATAATTAATATCAAGGTTAATTTACACACACTGTAATTTTTCAAAAAATGATTAAAGGAAGTTCATCATTATTAAGATCACTGAGTTCACGTCAAAAGAACTCAGTTTCACCCAAAACAAAATAGATTAGTGAATTCATCAAAAGAAATTCTTTGTAGTCCCATGCCAATTCATTGGCTAGGAAATTCTCTCAATCAGTTATCACTCGAAATTAACCCTACAATTGACACCCTCAGCTTGACCATCGGAGGGAGAGGACTTAAATTTATGGAACAATGATATTTGAACATCTAAAAGGTGGATGTTTCATCAAGACATTCATATGTTAATACAGTACTTGTGAAACATGATTGGCTGCTTTCAAAAGCCAAAATGGTGAATAATAATATATTTGATTAACCAGATAACATCATCCATGTGTGATTTTGACTTAGGTAATGGCTTCAATTCATTTAGTCTATCAAACATTGAGATATTAATTTAATGAAAGGATTCAAAGCCCACACAATACACGATAAGTTACATATACATAAATCTAATACATCATTTTTAGATACATTCACAAATTCATAATAAAAATGACCCTCATAAACTTTATTCAATATATAGTCAGTTAGTCACTAATCTATAAGTCTCACTAGCTTTGTTATGAGTGTGTCAAGGGAAAAAGTCCTTACAATTATACACATACAAAAAATTTTCATACATTAAAGATACAGAGATTGAGGGGGTGCACTACAAGATTGACCATAATCTAGCACTTAAGCACAACCTGTCAACTGGATTATAGTTTTATTTTGGAGAAGCTAAGTAGCTAAGCCACATTCTGGATAAACACTCATAAAGCATAATAACCGTCCAAATAAAATTGGACCGGCCATCCAACAGCTGCAGTCACCCTGGCTCGCTCTTGTACAATCCTCTTGTCCCAAATAATGCAAGATTTCTGTTGACCCAAAAAGAAGGTCGTATTTACAATGTGCCGACACAAATAGGCACATTCCACAGGACCCCCAAAAACAAAAAAGAGCACATTCCCTGACCCAAAAAAAAAAAGCCACATTCAATATTCATGTAAATTTTAACCATGATTAAACATAAAAATTATTCCAATGGTTGATATTGATAAAGAATTATTTTGATAGTCTACATGATGTTCACAGGGGTCCTGTTCAGGTAATCTTGTAATATTGTTTTAACGATAAATGAAAATTATGGAGAGGAAAAGGGTCTTTATTATTTCTATTACATTAGATCTTTTAAATTATAATATTAATAATAATAATATAAGTAAGCTAATATGTTAGATTTTATATGCTATTTTTATTATATGAAGTTTCACTTATTTAAATATAAAAGTTTTTCTTTTTTTGAAAAGTCTTAATTTTTAAATTAACTAGGTTAAACTAGGTTGAATATATGTTAGGTAAAAAGCTCTATGATAAGATGCCCAATCTACTTCCATTCTCTAATGATCCACATAAATATAGGGGAATCATAATATATTGAAAAAGTGAGTATAATTTATTTTAAAGATAACTAAATAAATAAATGTTTTTGTTTAAGTATCTATGGGGTTCTGATGTCCTTTGTGTTATATAATTCATTTTTAAGTATAAATAACTAAGAGATACTATTATATTTATAAAATTATACATAAAATTCAACCTTAAACTAGACATAAACCGCACAAATAAATACCAATAATACAAAATCAATTTCCCTAATGCCGGTCAGTGTCTCGGTCAAACAACACAGCACAGCTCCTTTCTTTTCGAAAAATCATAAGAGACGTAGGCCCTTTCTTTCGTCCTTCCTTCCCACTAACCCTCGTTCATTACTGTAATGGAAGCCGGTGGTGGCGGTGATGGAAGAGCACGTCAGCAACCGCCGGAGCCCATTCTCCAACCACAATGGCGCCGTCCCTCAACGTCAGTGCCGGCACCATCAAACCTCACTCTTCAACCCGAATGGCGGCGATCCAGACCACCACCACCACCAACACCAACCGCTTCTTCTCACATGCATCCTTCTCAGCCTTCGAATTCCGGTGGTGCCAGGAGTGAGGAAGCGCGTGAGCTTCTTCTTCTCCAACCAGAATGGCGGCGCTCGAGGCCACCGACAACAACAACAACTTCTTCTTCTGGTTCGGAAGCCGAATGGAGGCTACCGAGGCCTACTTCTGTCTTCTGGAACCAAAACCATGGTGGTCGGAGAGCACAGGGTTCGAGCTCCCGTGGAGTTGAGAGAGTTGGAGAAAGCAGAGAAGGTTCCAGACCTTCTAGTGCTGCTGATGATGCTGCGTTTTGGCGCCGGCCTCCTCCTCCTCTTCCTCCTCCAGGTATTTCAATCAGGCGTCCATGTTTCTCAGCAAGCATTCGTGTTTTAGAAGTTATTAGGGATCAAGAGTATACAGCATTCTAAGCTGCAATTTCTTGATACTTGATTACTTGTTGATTCAAAGTGAAAAATTATGAGTGAACTCCACACTTGTTCGTCCCTGATAAAATTTTGCGGCTCAACTATTAGTAATTGACAAGTGAAAACTCCTAACATGGTCCTAAGAAAAATGAAGAATGGATTATACTCAAAATTTTGATCGTGTTAATTAATTTTTAGTACTTAACCACAGGCACGTTTATAAGGACTAAAAATAGATGATATGTTTGACATTTTTGTTTTTTAGCTATCGGACACATTAGTGCTAAGAAGGAATACGGTGGTTTTAGATTTATAATTTTTAGAGAACGTGATGATTTAGATTTAATTCTTTGAGAAAAACATGATTTCACGGACCTGACCCCACTTGTTCAAACAAGACTTAGTTGTTGTTGTTGATAGTTTTTATCAATTTATTAGGACTGATTTGCCTGGCACTGATTTTCTCGAAGATGAACTAGGGAATTCACTCAAAATTGATAGTTTGTTTTTGGTAAACTGAAAAAACATAGATAACAAGCAAGGATTATAGCTTTTCCGTGTAGTATGCATCATCAGTGGAAGTTATGACTGGTTAAAAAGATATGTGATAATTATGTCAAACTTTTTATTTTGTAGCTGTTAGTTTTGTGGGCAGCAATACTAGTATGCATAAAGTCCATCTTCCTTGCAGATTCTGAAGTTCTCAAACTAGAAAGACTACAAATATCAAAACATTTAGCTACACCATCTTGTACCCTCGAAAAAAAGGATAAGCTTTCCCCCATTCGAAGACCTGACAATGGTGGCACAATAGCAATTTTAACTAGCAGACTTCGTGTTAATCATTTCCGTGTTAAGTTCAATCCAGAAAGTGTAATATTGCATTATAATGTTGCCGTGAAACCAAAGCTTTCCTCAAAGCATGGCCAGCCTCATAAATTATCGAAGTCTGATCTTTCCACAATTAGAGATAAACTGTTTTTGGATGATCCTGAGAGACTACCCTTGGATATGACTGCATATGACAGTGCAAAAAATATCTTTAGTGCAATACAATTACCAGAAGAAACCTTTACCGTGGAGATCTCTGAAGGAGAGGATGAGAAGACCCTTACATATAGTGTTACTTTAACACTTGTAAATAAACTCCAACTTCGCAAGCTAATGGACTATCTTAGTGGTCACAGCCTCTCAATTCCTAGGGATATTTTACAAGGGATGGATGTGGTGGTGAAAGAGAATCCAGTTAGGCACACTGTTGCAGTGGGACGAAACTTCTATCCCACAAATCCTCCTTTGGAAATGAAGGATCTTAACCGTGGCATAATTGCCATTGGGGGGTTTCAGCACAGTTTAAAGCCTACATCTCAGGGTCTATCCTTATGTGTAGATTACTCAGTGTTGGCTTTCCAAAAGCAAATGTCAGTCTTGGATTTCTTGCATGAGCATATTGATAATTTTAAGTTGGATGAATTTGAATACTTCAGGAAATATGTTGAGGAGGCACTTATTGGATTGAAAGTTTGTGTGACTCATCGTAAATCCAAACAAAAATACACTGTTGTGAGATTAACACCTGAGAATACAAGGTATGTCACTTTCCCCATTGACAATGCTGAGGGGTGGAGTCTCTCAAAGAATGTTAGTCTTCTTAGCTTTTTTAGAGACAAATATGGCAAGGACATTGTATACAAAGATATTCCCTGTTTAGATTTAGGGAAAGGCAACAAGAAGAACTATGTACCTATGGAATTCTGTGTTTTGGTTGAGGGCCAAAAATATCCCAAAGAGCGTTTGGATGGGGTTTCTGCAAAGACATTAAAAGCACTGTCACTAGCTCACCCAAATGAAAGGGAGTGTGCAATACAAAAGATGGTGCAATCAAGTGATGGACCTTGCGGGTAAGGGGAATATTATTTCAATTGTATCATTTCTAACTGTTTATGCCTTAGGATACTTGTATTATTATCTTTCCTTCTTCCTAGTTACAGCTGCATGAAATGACAATGATGGAGTTGGATTGTTAATACTTATTTAAAGGGCAATTGCAGGTTACACCCTTCAATTTTGGCTCATGCATGGCACTAGGCCAAAAGGTTTTAAAAGGTGCAGATAATCCCCTAGGCCTCACACAAAGCACCCTTCATCAATCAAACTGTTAAATATGTACCAATATTCTTGTTGCAAGTCACTGAACAAGTTTTGTCCATATGTTTGGATGCCAACTTTTTAGTCCTTGATTAGGTTATCTCCACAAATGTTGCTGCAAGATTAACCCCTCAAGCAACTGTTGTGACTTGGAGACTCTTCTACAATTGTTTTGATGCCACCTAACAAGGTGGAAGTTGGCAAACCTTTGGATCATCTAAATAAGAGATTATTCAAAAGAAGTTTAATAATAGGACAGAAAAGCTAAATTGGAAATAGCAAAGAACTAAATATTCTCTCTACAGTTATCTTAAACTGGAAAAACAAAGTCTCAGCTTTCCTTGGACAATGAGGAAAGAATGTTATATTGGTTGTGTTTGTAACAAAATAAGCAAATTCACAACTACAAGGCTCCTAGTTAAATAGAATGAGTCATACTGCTTGAATCCTAATGAACAGCAACAATGTTTAAGCCTAATTTCACTAGATGGAGTCAACTACGTGGATAAAAAAAATAGCATTAAATATATTATGATTTATGACTGAACTGTGATTGCTATAGCTTAGCATGTAAGTGCAAACCTGCACTTGTTTTGCATGCATTAATTCCTAATGGTTGGATGTTCAACTTCATGATCTCATGTTTTTTTTTTTCTCATGTCAATATTAGGGTGGTTAGCTGGAATATATGTATACGGATAAGAATGTGTAACATCTTTACTGGTTTATTCATTTAATGTCTTGACATATATTTGTGATTTTGATGCACTTTCATTTTCTTTTTAATTTACTGGTGATAAATATCACTTACAATGTGTATCTTGGCAGCGGTGGTGTTATTACAAATTTTGGAATGAGTGCAAGCACAACCATGACAACCATTCTAGGACGTGTCATTGGCCCCCCAGAATTAAAATTAGGTGATCCAGACGGCAAGATTATCAAGATAGCAGTGGATCTAGAGAAATGCAACTGGAACCTTGTTGGAAGATCAATGGTAGAAGGCAAACCGGTTGAGCATTGGGCCATTCTTGACTTCACCTGTTTTGGGTCATACAAGTACAAATTAAAAGAGAACGAATTCATTCAAAAGCTTATTGGTAAATACAAGAAAATGGGTATAGGCATGCAGGAGCCCATTTGGTATGAAGAGTCTTCAATGAAGATACTTGCAAGTCATGATTTGCTATCTGAAGTGCTTGAAAAAATTGTCAACACTTGTAAATATAAGCATGGTCGACTGCAATTTCTTCTATGTGTAATGGCTAAAAAAAGTCCAGGTTACAAGTACCTGAAGTGGATTTCTGAGACCAAAGTTGGTATAGTGACTCAATGCTGCTTGTCTCATAGTGCTAATGAAGGGGATGACCTATTTTATACTAATCTAGCTCTCAAGATCAATGCCAAGCTTGGAGGCAGTAACGTGGAGCTCAGTAACAGGCTTCCTTACTTTGAGGGTGAAGGACATGTTATGTTTGTTGGGGCTGATGTCAATCATCCTGGTACTCGAGACACCAAGAGTCCATCAATTGCTGCTGTGGTTGCAACTGTTAATTGGCCTGCTGCAAATCGTTATGCAGCTCGTGTTTGCTCTCAGTACAATAGGAGTGAGAAAATATTGAACTTTGGGCAGGTTTGTTTTGAGCTTGTTGCATGTTATAGGAGGATTAATGGAGTCAGGCCAGAAAAAATTGTTGTCTTTCGTGATGGGGTGAGTGAGTACCAGTTTGATATGGTTCTTAATGAAGAGTTACTGGATTTGAAGAGAGAATTCCAAAGAATGAATTACTTCCCAACCATCACTCTCATAGTAGCACAAAAACGACATCAAACACGATTCTTTCCAGAGGGTTGGAGGGATGGGTCTTCCAGTGGCAATATTTTGCCAGGAACAGTTGTTGACACCAAAGTTACACACCCTTTTGAGTTTGACTTTTACCTTTGTAGTTACTATGGAAGCATAGGTACAAGCAAGCCCACTCACTACCATGTTTTATGGGATGAACACAAGTTTACATCTGACAAATTGCAGAAGCTCATATATGAGATGTGCTTCACCTTTGCAAAGTGCACTAAACCTGTATCTTTAGTCCCTCCTGTGTACTATGCTGACCTTGCTGCTTATAGAGGACGACTATACCATGAAGCAAGGATTGGGATGCAATCTCCAAAATCAGCAGCCTCTTCATCTTCTAAGTCTTCTTCATTGGCTTCATCAACAGCTTCATTTGAGCAGGGATTTTACAGGTTGCATACTGACCTGGAAAACATAATGTTCTTCATTTAAAAGACCTATCCTTCAATCTTAGAAAAGCAGTGGAAAAGCTTACAACTTCTCTCCACAGTCCAAACTTGTATTGCTCTAACTGCCTTTTCTCCTCAAAATAGAAACAGTTTGTGCGCGAATCTAGTGCTTCATGAGTCTTGAAACCATCTTCTGTTTTCCATGTAATGGTTGGTACCTTTACATCCAAGAGAATTTTTATTCCAGGCAATTTAGAATGCTTAAAAGGTCCACCGGACAATATGGAGCTCAAGCTAGGTCTCTAGTTAATTTTATTTTGTTTTTTCGATCTTCTATTGTGCTAGTATTCAGGTGCTCCTTTTCTTTTCCTGCACCTTAAGGTTATGCCTTATAGCTTTTTTACTGTACATTTACAGGATTAACACTAATGATATGTTGAAGTCTTACAGATGTCAAGACTGTCAAGAAATTTGGCTTCTTGCCTTCTTCCATTGTATTTCCTCTAATAAATAGTAACAGGGGCATTTACAAATATTAATGGAAAATATTCTAATTCCTAATTTGTATAGCCTAATTTAGGAATTCTAAATATACACAATTAATGAGTTGTATTCTATTCCTAATTTACATACAGGATAACAAGAAACAAAGCATAACAAATAATACAAAAGATAATTCCTAATTAACATCCCCCCTCAAATTGATGCGGCTGATCAAGAAGCATCAATTTGCTAATAAGGAATTGATGACGCGGACGAGGAACTGCATTGGTAAAAATATCTGCAAGCTGAAGCTGGGAGGTGATATGAGGGATTGAAATAACATGATCATCATAGGCTTCTCGAATAGAATGACAATCCACTTCGATATGTTTCGTGCGCTCATGGAAAACTGGATTGGCAACAATCTGAATGGCACTGGTATTGTCAGCATAGAGAGGTGTTGGAGCTGACTGAGGAAATCCCAATTCAGCCAAAAGACCGCGGAGCCAAATTATTTCAGAACAAGCAAGAGACATGGCTCGATACTCCGATTCGGTGGAGGACTTAGAAACTCATGGCTGCTTTTTACTCTTCCAAGAAATCAAGGTAAGACCGAGAAACATACACCAACCAGTGACAGATCTTCAAGTATCTAGACACCCTGCCCAGTCAACATCACTATAACCAAGCAAATTAATAGATGTCCCAGTGGGAAAGAACAAACCCCATTGGGACGTGCCTTTCAAGTATCGGATGATGCGACGAACAGCAGCCAAATGAAGATGGCGAGGCATGTGCATAAATTGACTAACCTGCTGTATTGCAAAGGAAATGTCAGGGCGTGTAATAGTCAAGTAATTAAGACTACCCACAAGTTGACGATACAACAAAGGATCAGGTAGAATATCACCTCATCACAAGGATATTTAACATTAACCTTGAGAGGAGTATCCACCGGAGTAGCGAATTGTAGACCAGCCAATGAAATCAAATCATCAGTATACTTGTGTTGATGTAGAAAAAGACCCTTGGAGTCGGACCGAACCTCAAGACCCAAGAAATAGTGAAGAGCACCAAGATCTTTCATAAGAAATTATGCTTGTAGCTGTTGTTTAAGTCGCTGTATGGAAAAATGATCAGACCCAGTAATGACCATATCATCAACATAAAGAAGAAGAATCACAATACCAGCAGCCGTGTGATGGATGAATAAAGACGAGTCATATTGACTCTGGGTAAAAGAAAAGCCAAGAAGGGTAGAACAAAATTTCTCATACCATGCTCGGGGAGCTTGTCGCAAACCATATAGCGAACGTTTTAGCTTGCACACATCCTTAGAAGTGGAAAACAGGCCTGGCGGAGGAGTCATGTAAATATCTTCTGCCAAATCACCATGAAGAAATGCATTCTTCACATCCATTTGATGGAGGGACCAACCTTTAGAGGCAGCAATAGAGAGCACTGTTCTGACGATGGTCATCTTTGCCACAGGTGCAAATGTTTCATCATAGTCATACCATATTCTTGTTTGTTTCCCAATGCAATGAGTCGGGCCTTGTAACGATTGAGGGAACCATCAGAATTTAGCTTCAAAGAATACACCCATTTGCACCCGATGGGTTTGACAGCAAGTGGGCAGGAGACAATATCCCACGTAAAATTCTCTTGAAGGGACTCTAGCTCGTCTTGCATTGCTTTCACCCAACGCACATCCTTTACTGCCTGTGAATAACATGTAGGAACAGATATACCCGATAAAGTGGCAGTAAGAGAAGTAGGCCTGGAATTATAACTGTCTGGTGAATACCGATCTGGTGGACGAGACACTCTATGGGATCGCCGTGGTTCCACTGATACTGAGTTCAAAGCGAGTAAGCCGGGAAGGGGTGTGGGACGCTGTCTTCAAATATATGTATGTCCTGGTTTAAAACGTGCTATAGATTTTGACACAACAGGAAAGTTAGGAAAATGAGCAACACCATGAGAAGTAGGTGGAAGACAGGGAAAAGCAAACTGATGGTCAAAGAAAGTCACATGTCGAGAAATACGGAGGCGGCAGTTATTAGGATCATAACACAAGAATCCTTTGTGGGAAGTACTATAACCCATAAATGCACAACGGACAGACTGTGCCCCAAGCTTATGACGTTCAACAGAAGGTAAGTGGACAAAACACACACACCCAAAAGTATGTAGATCATGATAATCAGGATGAGTTTTAAATAAACGAAGGAAAGGGGAATCAAAGTCTAGAACCTGAGATGGAAGGCGATTGTCAAGAAAACAGCAGTGGACAAAGCTTCGACCCAAAAATTTGATGGAACAGAGGCTTGAAGAAGTAGGGCTCGTGTGACATCAAGCAAGTGACGATTCTTTCGCTTCGCAATGCCATTCTGTTGTGGTGTATATGGACAAGAACGTTGAGAAACAATGCCTTTTTGCTGTAAGTACTCCTGAAACAATGCCTCTAGAATCAGAGCGAAGGATCTTAATGCCTGTTTGAAATTGATTTTCCACATATGCCACAAATTTCTTGAACATTTGGAAAACCTCAGCTTTAAAGCGAAGAAAATATACCCAAGTAAAGTGGCTGTAATCATCAATAAAAGTGACAAAGTATTTATAGTGAGCATGGGATAAGACAGGAGACATACCCCAAACATCGCTATGAACAATATCAAAACAGTTGACAGCATGATCAGCATGAGAGGGAAAAGGAAGTGTTTTACTTTTAGCAAGTTTGCAAACAGAACAAGGAATAGAGGAAGGAGAAAGGATAGACTTATTTCCCAACAAACCATTTTTAAATAAATGAGACAAAACACCAGAATTCGAATGGCCTAATTTCCTATGCCAATCCTCATACATATTCAAAACCCCATTACAAGCAAAAGATAAATGAGTAGAAGTGAATTGGAGCGGGAATAATCTGCCCACTTTAGGCCCCTTCGCGATCACCTTCCCCGACACCTGATCCTGCACAAGACAACCAAGCCGAGAGAAAATAACATTACAATTGGCATCCACTAGTTGACCAACTGAAAGTAAATTCGAAACGAGTCTAAGGGACACAAACACATTCCGAAAGGAAGAATTAATGTCTCCAACATCAGTAATAGAGAAGGAATTACCATCAGCAATTTGAATGGTTTGAGTGCCATTGTAAGGGTGAACATTATGCAAGTGTTCAGAGGAACCAGTCATGTGATTGGAGGCCCCAGAATCAACAAACCATGGTGGAGAAACAGTAGAAGATTTACCTTGAATGCCCAAGGCGGAAAGTGCTGATAGTACCATTTGTTGTACCAATTCGAGATTCAAAGCACTAGCATCAACGGCGGCATGGTTGGTAGCTGGGCCGCTAAACTTGTAGTGGCATGAAAAGCCTTTACCGGTCGTGCTGGTCGGGTAGGATATTTTGTGATGATATGACCAGGTTGCTTACAATAGTTGCAAAATTTCTTACCGCAATGACGAGCAATATGACCAAATTGTTTGCACGAAAAGCATTGGACCTGGCGCATATCACGACCTTTGCCTTTAGGTTGTGCAGCATAGGCAACGGTAACTTGTTCCGGAACCAAGTCATCACGAGACATGGCTCCTTGGGTTAGTAGACGTTGCTCTTCTCTAAGTAGTTCACCAACACAGATGTCCAAAGAGGGAACAGGGCTCCGATTCAGCAAAGCAGCTCGTACAACCTCAAACTTCGAGCGAAGTTTCATGAGAAATTGGTCCCTTTGAGTGATCTCGTAGACCTCACGAATGGCAGCTAGCAAGGCTTGAGGAACATTAGCATGTAAAATGGCTGAGTGCTCAGTCCACAAGTTCAAAAGTCCAGAGTAATAATCCTGAATAGCTAGATTTCCTTGTGTGTAATTGGCAATCTCGAGCTCCAGCTGAAATTGCTTGGCATTGTTATCCTGGTTGTAAATACGCTTTAAGTAGTCCTACATCTCTTTAGCAGTGGAAAAGGAGCGCAGATTATTAACCATCTGGGGCTCAATGGATCCTAGAATCCAAGAAATAATTTGGGCATCTTTTGTCTCCCAAGTATCCAACTCAGTTGTGGCTAGCAGGGCAAGGGAGGACTTGTCAATATGACCCCACAAGCCTTTCCCTTTGACAAACATCTTGAACTGAAATTCCCAGGCAGCATAGTTTTTGCCGGTGAAGCGGACACAAGAATGCTCCATAGAACGCAAGGGCTCCATTGTCGGCGGCGGAAAACAAGCAAAGGCTGAAACCAGAGGAGAAAAGAGAAAAGCACGCAATAAACCAGTACGACAACGGCATAACAGCAGAGCGGAACCAAGACCAGACCAGAATGTGGTTGTCGGCGAGCAACCAACTGTCGACAGGACCAGAAATACAGATGCAAGAAACCAAGGACAAAGATTGTTGGCAAAGGGCAAGAGTGACAATTAGTTTGTCACTGACCAAGAACGCACAAGGATGTGCTCACAGAACTAGGAGAAACATGAACAAGAAGAAAGCCTGGTTAGGAACGAACCTGACTTGTGATACCATGTCAAGAAATTTGGCTTCTTGCCTTCTTCCATTGTATTTCCTCTAATAAATAGTAACAGGGGCATTTACAAATATTAATGGAAATTATTCTAATTCCTAATTTGTATAGCCTAATTTAGGAATTCTAAATATACACAATTAATGAGTTGTATTCTATTCCTAATTTACACAACAGATAACAAGAAACAAAGCATAACAAATAATACAAAAGATAATTCCTAATTAACAAAGACCTCTAAAGGATCATTCTCCCGATGATCATGTTTTGTGCTATCAATGATCTGTAACAATTTACCAGCTGAAAAGATTGCAAAGACACTAGCAAAGTAGAGAAAATCGGAAAGAAAGAGTTAATGCCATGAATGATTAACGCTTTCTGGTTTCTGCTGCTGTGTCGGGTGTCTATAATGTCCCAAAAATAAATTTACTTCGAGCCATTATGAAATCATCCCTCGACACAGACTTAGTTAAATGCAAATATTGTTCACATAGAACTTGAAAATGAGAATGAAGAGACTGCTGAAAATAGGAAAGGAGAGTTTCTAATATAGGACGATAAGGATGAATAAAGTGACATTTTGGAATGATGTTCGGATGTACATTATATAGTAGAAAATTCTGCTTTGTCTCTTCCTTTTATATTATTGTTTTGGGAGGGTAAGATGATGTACTTAATATTAAAACTTGTTTTGTCTTCGATTACATGACTTGAATCTCGATTTACTTACATAAACGAGTTATTTGACTTTAAAATGTTAATATTTAGCTTTTCTAGTATATTATTATAGGATTAAATATATTTTACCCCTTTGAATTTTAAATTTTAGGTCGTATACAATTTACACCCTAAACTTTACAAGTTATGCAAAGAACCCTACTTTTCAAACAGTGCAAAACTCTAAGTCATAACATGGAGTCGAGTTGCACACAATAAAAAAATTAAGAGGGTTAACTGCACATAGAATTCATAGACAAGGTGTCAGGTTGCACAAATTAAAAATAATAAGGGGTTAAGTGCACATAAATCTTATTTTCATTAGTTGCCAAAATTATACCTAGAGGTCTTTTGCATAGTTTGGAAAGTTTAGGGTGTCACAATACACATTTTGAAAAATTAGGGTATAAATTACACATAACATAAAGTTCAGGGGTAAAATACATTTAACCTTTCATTGTATAAGAATACACTTTACCAACCATTGGCAACTTGATCTATTATTTGGCAATCATGTACAAAAGAATGTCACAATGCCCTAAGATGCAACCATCGGCTAAAAAGTAAGAGCACAATTATATTTCTCTCTCTCTTTTTTTTCGTATAATTGTACCTAAAATCATAGTTTTAAAACTCGGACTGGTGGTCGACTCGGTCAAGGCCCTATGTCACTGGGTCACTGGTTTAACCGGTGGGTCACTAGTCGAAACGGATTTATATAAAAAAAATATAAAATTATATAAAAATTTAAATAAAATATAATAAAATAACAACTAATTAACAATTTGACACTCTTTAAGAGGTCCAAATATAAAAATATAATTAAATAACATAAATTCATAAATATTGTTTTCATTTCACAATCACGAATCACAATTAACAAGTTTAAAACATAATTACACAAGTAAACTTATAAAGTTTTACAGCACAAACTCACAAGTCATGACAATATAAACAAATTTATTATATTTTTCTAAAATTCAAATTAGAATATATTTTTAAATATTTAGAAAAAGACATCATTTAGTCAAAAAAAAAGAAAAAAAAAAACGACCCGACCCAGTCCGGTTCAACAAGCCGAGTCACCGGTTTTGATGCGAACCGATCCAAATAGTGGCTTGAACCGGTTTCATGACTGGTTCACCAATTTTCTGGTCGAACCAGTCAGTTCGAGCCGATTTTTACAACTATGTCTAAAACATTGGAAACAATTAAGATAAGTAGATAACTGTTACAATTCAGCAATGTTATAGCCAGGCTAAAAAGCCTAGAGTGTCTAAACAGGGTATGTAATCAGGACTAAAATTTAGTTGCTGGGGAGAACAAAGATTATACCAAAAGATGATACACACACAATACCATTATAGAGGCAAATTAAGCGAAAACAGGAAGGAAAAAAAAACTCATCAAGCATATTATTCTGAACAATATGTCTCTTACAGCCACATGTCCACATCTTAAAATCCAATGAGATCAAAGTAACACACAGTAATCTTCCGTGGACACAGACGGCAAATAAATAGCATACCAAGAGGCCTAAAATATATTGAAAATAACCAAATTCAGTTTCATCTGGTTATTGAAAGTTCCATGGTTAAACTAAAACCAAAGCCATGTTAATGAACCTTTCTGCTTTGCCGTGAAGTAGTCTCGGAAGCTGAAGTGAACAAATTAGTTCTGATTTTATAAATGAAGAAAGAAACCAGGAAGAACCCGAGTTTTTTTTAAGGGAAAAAATAAATGCTAGAAAAATGTCAAATAGTATGAATTTCTTATAAACAATATTGGCAATAGTGGCATGTGGCTTCGTGGGAGAATGCTTATAGCTTTTGTCAGTTTTGGACTGCGAGAAAAAAGGATACCACATTATTTGGAACTTTTGTAGAAAAAGAATTTTTCTGTGAAATGGGGTCTTAATTTATCTTATCATATTTATCATACATATGCACAGTTAAAACTTAGAAAGATAAAGAAAATCCTTGTTCACACACAAATGCTAAGATAACTTTTTTTACTATGATTACCACTATATATACAGTTTTGATGGATGGAGAACCCCCATCTACATCTCTACAGTATACATACATAAGAATTTATCTCTCCTAATATACAACAACTCGGGATTTTACAGACCTGAAGAAGCTTCATCAAAATCAGTCATATTCAGTTTCATTTTCAACCTCACTTTCACTTTCACTTCCACTTTCAATTTCCCTCTCAACTTCACTTTCAACCTCAGGATTTTCCTCCGGGTTGAATGCGAGTTTCATCTCTTGGCTAACTAACTCAGCGAGGTCCTTCCTATTGCAGACTTTGTAAGCATCTACTATAGCCTTGAACAATGACTCACTCGGCTCGATCTCTCCATATTTTAGTTGGCTAAATACCCGTTTCACACCTTCAAGCATGCCGGCTTTTCCATAACAGCCTACCAGATGAATCTGAGTTACAATGTCTGGTACCAAATGCTTATCCTGCATTCTCATATATGTATTCAAGGCCTTCTCAACATCCCCAGCTGAAGCGTATGCATAGATCGCCACGTTATAAGCGGAAGAATCAAGATCAACCCCAGATTCTATGAATGTTTGAGCAGATTGAAGCGCAAAATTATGCATACCAACTAAAGAGTACAAAGCAGTGATGGCTGCTTGCCGAGCATAAGGTTTTCCCTCCTTGCGAGATGACTCTAACTGTTCCACTGCTTCAATGGGAAACCCTCCCTTCTTTAATACAGTAAATAACACTTTGAAAGTTCCATCATTTGGTAAGAGCTTCTGAGATATCATCTGATGTATTAGTTCACCACACTCATAAAGCTGCCCATGAGTGGCATAACATACCAATACCTTGTTATATGAAACACAATCCCTCAGTAAACCTGAAAGCTTCATCTCCTCTGCAATCTCAATGGCTTCATCAATCAGCCCCACATCTTTATAAAGATACATCATTGTTGCATATGAAATCCCATCAGCCCAGCCCTTTTTCCTCAAATTTTCAAAAGCCTTCTTGGCTTCAGAAACCAAGCCAAGATCTGCAAAGAGACTGATCATGCTATTACATGCAATTAAATCAAGACCCCCTTCCAATTTTTGCATCCGGTCATAGATGAGTTTTGCTCCTTCCAAGTTCCCAACCTTACAATAAGACTTTAGCAAGGATGTCAACACAACTAGATTGGCTGACAATCCAGATTTTTCCATCATGTGGAAGTATTTAAGTGCCTCTTCAAGACTACCATATTCTGCAAATCCATTTATTAAAGATCCATACACAACCTCATTTGGTTTTACTCCAGCTTGTAGCATTTCCTGGTACAAGTTGACTGCATCAGAAAGTTGACCAAGGCGAGCACAGCATGCAATTACAGCAGAAAAAGTTTGACAATGTGGCTTAAACCCCATACCCTGCATTTCAACCATGAGGTCCGTTGCTTTGTCCACTAAATCGGCGCCAGATAACATTTGAATGAGAGAATTATAAGTGCAATCATCAGGCCAAGTCCCATGATTTTTCATCCCCTTGAAGAGAGAAACAGCTTTGTCATGAAGTTTTCCTTTTCCATATGCTTTAATCATAATGTTGTATTCTACAACATCCCTTGCCTGTCCTGGAGTGTCTCTTACCCTGTAGAACAAATCCTCCACTTCAGCATAATGTCCCTTTTCAGCAAAAGCATCCATAATTGCAGCACATATATTTGATGATGGTTCCCCATTCATTCGAAACTTCTGAAGTAACTCATTTGCTTTATCAAGAGCTCCTTCGTCAATATACATCTTGATGATACCCGGAAGAGAATGCTCATCAACAGAAACAGAAGATTTCTCCATTTCATCAATTAAATCTTCAACGGCTTGAACCATATTCTTTGTGCATAATGCACCAAGAAGAGCTCTGTGAGTTACATCATCTGGGACAAGCCCAACCTCTCTAATCCTTCTATAGCAACAAAGAGCAGCATCAATATTCCCCACATTAGCATACAAAGACAGTAGGATATTATATGTTTTTGTATCAGGGGATATACCCTTTTCTTTCATATTATTAAGCAGACATTCAGCTTCCAGCAAATTACCATGACTCCCACAAATAAAGATCATAGTATTAAAAGTGATTGTATCCACAGCCACACCAGATTTTAACATATCAGCAAAGACATCAGCAGCATCCTTCAGCCGCCCAGCCTTGCCATACAAGTCTATCAGGGTATTGAAAGTGGAAGTAAGCCGAGGCTTCCGGGGAGTAATCTCTGTATTCAATGAATTCATAATATTCCTCCCACCTATCTTAAACAGCTCAGTGGAAAGGAAATGCTTTAAACTAATTGGCATCGAGCCGGAGCCATTCATAGTAACTGTTAAAGAATCCAAATCAAGATCATCTAGCTCAACCCTACCTGCACACCAATCCTTGTAAAATCTATCTGCCCTATCGAACTCTCCCGCATCTTTCAAAACCTTAACAACAGTACTCATGGTAACCTCATCAGGGAAAAAACCCCTCAACCTCATATGCTTAATCCACAAAAGAGCTTCTTTCACAAGACCTGCTTTACCATACACATCAACAAGCATGCTATAAGTGTTGTTTGTAGGCGAAACACCACTTTTTGCCATCTCTATCCAAAAAAGCCTCAATTGGTCCCATCTCTGAGCCTTACCTAGAGATCTAAGCACCACATTGTAGTGAATTACATTGGGAACATACTCTTTCTGTGACTTGAACCACTCAAATATTCTAACAACACGCTCCCACCTACATTGCTCCCTAAGAATAACAGTAATTTCCTTTGGACCCAGATTCTCAGAAAAAGAATCAAGGGTCGTTTCAACATCATCAGAAAACTCCAAAGACCTCAAAATTGAAGGCAAGACGCCACCATACCTCTTTTTCTTCCTACCCTTTAAGGAAGAAGGGAAGTTTGTGGGCAAAGATAGAGTCTTTGAATGGCAACAAATACGAGGAAAGAGCCACCTTGTGTTGATGGGTGGTAACTGACCCCAGTGAGGTTTTGTGCAAAAGTTGGCAACGAAGTTAGAAGACAAGGAAGAAGAAGAAGGACTTACAAAGGATATGTCTGCACATGACATGTTAGGTTGTGGTGTATACACAAAACCCAGAAGCCAAATTTGGAAGAAGAAAAGAGGTTCGTGAAGGTTCAAGTTGAAGCTGGTAAAACGGCGACACCAGCAAGATTTTTTCTATGAGGGACGAGGAATTGACAATGGTTACCTAGAATACGGCATGTAGTTGATGAGTATAGGTTTTTAACATTTGATTATTTTTTTAAAAAGGACAAAAACAATTATATATTTATTTCAAAAGTATATGCTTACTATGCACGAGAAAAAAAAATATACATTTACTCTCAAGCAGTGTGAGATTCAATAGTTCAAAACTCAACTCAATGGGGTAAGGTTCCAACGAAAAACAACATTAGTTGACTATATTTAATTTCAATTGATTTGATTTAGGGTCAAAAATTAATGAAATGTTTGAATTAATTTAAAATTTAGTTATTATATATGTTTAGACTTTAGACTGAAACAAAATAAGAATTTATTTGACAAATTAAATATAATTGCCTTACCTCTTAGTGACTCTCTTCTGCTCGAATACATGAATCTAATAAAAATTTATATTAAAAAAAATGAGTAAACTCTCAAATTGATCCATGACAATATCATCAATAGACAAATTAGTCTTAGATAAAAATAAATTAGTGTTAAAGTTTCCGACAATATAAAAATAGGGCATCGCAGGTTTCTGATACACCCACAACTTGTAAAGAGTCTGATGTGCAGGTTAATTACTGATATAGACAATCATTAATTGATCCATGTAGCATTAGTGAGTTTCCCAATACCAAGATATTTGCAATCTCATCTAAAAATATAAAATATTTGCATCTCAACCTTGCTCTCTAAAAAATAAAAAGATTCTAATTTTGAATTGGAATATTGGAAAAATTTTGGTTGTTTCCTTAGTTTAATGGCTTCTGTTTGAATTGTTTTGTTTGAATATTGGTTATCGCTTTTTTTTTTTTCTTTTGTGGCATAACAATTGCAAAAAGGATTGGAGAAGAAAAGTACAAGGAGGAATGGTGTGTAAGAATGAGGGAGAAGAAGAATATATTTTAGAGGATAGGGTTGGAACTGCAAATATTTTGATATTGGAAAACTCATTAATGCTACATAAACCAATTAATGATTGTCCATAGGAATAATTAACCTACACGTCAAACTTCTTGTAGTTTGTAAATGAATCAGGGGTTTGTGGAGTCCTATTTTTATAATTGTTAGAGATCTTAATATTAATTTATTTTTTTCAATGACCAATTTATTTATTGATAATATTATTAGAGACCTATTTGGGGTTTACTCTTAAAATATTTAAGAAATTTAAAGTAAAAAATGTATAGATTTTTTCTTAAACGGTGTACAATGCACCGTAGTTCAACCAGTGCACAACAAAACTGGCCAGCCCTTAAACTACACTTTTTACATAATACTCTTGGAATTATAGACGCTCATATTTATTAATCTACATTTCTTATTCTGAGTATATATATTTTAAAATTTACTTTCATTATTTTAAAAATAAACTTAAAATTGAAGTGATAAGTTTTTCTTTTTATCAAAGTTGTGATTTACTTAGCAGCCAAATATAATCTGAAAGCAGGGTTGGAACCAAGAAGTTCGGTGGTTCCAATTTCCAAACAGCCAAGCCTGTATGAACAACAAATTTAGCCAAAGCATTTGCTGCTCCATTACACATGCTAGGAATGAAAATTGAGCAAAATAATTTAATAATGTAAGTAGTTTAAATGTTATTGCAAATAGAAAAGAAAAAGGAAGTGGGGTGATTTTAGGGGAAAAAAGTTACAGACTTTTCACAAGTCAAAAGATAGTCACAAATTTCGAAAATTTAAATTTGATTATAGGTAAAAAAAAAAAAAATAGGGAGTAGAGTGATTTAAAAAGTTAGGGTTTAGGTCTGTTTAGTTTCAATTTCCAGTTTTTAGTTTTACAGATTTTGTGAATGAAATATTAAAAAAAGTGAAAACTAAAAAATTCAGTTTTCAGTTTTTCTTTTATAAAATTCTGAAAACTGAAACCAAACAAGCCCAAAGTGATTTTAGGTTTCATGTAATAATTTTTTATAATATTTTTTATTTTGAGATGACAATTACAACTCTAACCACGAGACACCCGACCCGGTGTAGGACCGGTGAATGCAGACGGGTTTTGCCTGTGGGCCGAGACAGGTGTTGGTTTAGGGTGAACCCGCCCCGCACACTATATATATTTTTAAAAAAATTGCTTAACCCTAATACAATAATGAGTATCAAATTATGTTAAACTTGTTCGAAATTTAGTTTTTTTTTCTATTAAGGGTATTTTTTTTGTATTACTTATTTTTTCTTTAGAATTTAAATATTAACATTGGTTGTATTTTATATATTTGTGTTTGATTTTTTAGATTTTGAGATAATTTTACAGATTTTTAAAAAAATAGTGCGGTGGGGTAGGTACCCACAAGGCGGGTACATGTTTAAATTTGTAAAACCCACAGAAAAAGACAGAGCCAACTAGCTCTGTTGGTGGTCCTAATCCCATGTGCACTTCTAAGAGACATATTGCCTATGGCCGTCTGTGCTGGCTTTTGAATGCTTATTCCTTTTAGGCTATGATTGAGAGATTTAAAATAGAAGGAATGAAGTGGTCATTAATGGAATGAAATAGAAAATGTATAGAATAGAATGGTTAGAATGATGTCATCCCATTGTTTGGGAGTTTATAATATAAATGAGTTGAATGGAATGATGTATAAATTTGGTTTTCAACTTTTAGCCTTTTATTTTATAAAAGATGTATTTCATATATAAGAGATTACAAAATGACAAAACAATAAATTCACCCCCAAAAATTGAGGGTCAGTTTGGTTTGTTATTTTCAGCTTTTAGTTTTTCTTTTTTTTTACAAAAATTGAAAACTATAAACAACAAACCAAACAAGCCCTTAAATGTCTCTCTTCGTCCTCCCAATTTGGGGGGTCTATAAAATTACTACTTGATTGTCCCTCCTTAACCATTCTCCTCCCTCGTTATAAACCACTCCCAAACACCCATTTTCTAGATACGTCCCTTTCCTTCCTTGCCATTCTTCCCTATAACTTCCTCCCAATCAGACCCTTGGATATAGATAAATGATTAGCGCATGCGAGCTCATGGACTACAAACAACTGCGGATTAACTAAGCCAGAACAAGTGCCTTGGGCTTTGCATTTACCAACGGCGTGAATTATCTCAATGTTAACGGACTCAAGGACTACATGCATACAGCAGCAGTCCAAGGCAAACTAGATACCAAGAAGGCAAGCTTGGGCCTCTGCTGCAATAGATGCTCGGATGGTCCACGATCCGGCAGCGACAATCACGCCCTCAGAGTCCCTTATAACATTCGTACCAACAAAAAAGATTGTCCCTTACAAGGGCAAAAGAGCTCGAATTTCTGATACTACTATTTCTGAAAGAGTTAATGTTCACTTTAATTCTTGACATTTTACGTATGAGTCATTTTAATCTCTCACTTTTAAAATGAATCAATTTGATCCCTCATATTTATAACTGTGAATCAATTTAGTCCCTCATATTTATAATTGTGAATCAATTTGGTTCCTCACAGTTATAAATATAAGGGATCAAATTGATTCATTTTAAAAGTGAGAGACTAAAATGACTCACACATAAAATGTCAGGGACTAAAATGAGCATTAACTCATTTCTGAAATTATTTAAGATATATGAGATTCTGTGAACGAAAATCATCAAATGATTAATTTAGATAAATCACATGTCATTTTTTGGAAAATTCGTACTTAATTTCATTAATTTAGGAAAAGTATCTTTGTTTATGTCAACAAATAAACATTAGCTGGCCGTGGTGCTTGACATCCAATCTGGCTAGGCACGGACTCTGTAGCATAATAGATGTTTACCATGAAAGCAACTCAGTAATATTTTTATCGTCAAATATTATTTCAACACTCAAAAGTAGATGTCACTCCATTATCAATGGATGTGATAGTGACCCTCTATTTTTTTTCTATTAATTCATCACATTCAATATATGTTTGAGTGTTAAAATAACAATACTCATTTTTATTTTGACTGAGTACAGAGTCTACTCTCTTGCAAACTTGGAAAGAGTGATAGTGATTTTAGCTTCGGTTTATGACAAACACTACGCATCCTAACATATTTATCATTAAAACTACAATTTATAGCAACGTACTCATTATTCAAATGGTAATTTAGAAATTTTATATTGTATAACAATAAATATTTGGAAACCAATGATGAATATATTATTACCAGCTCATCCTGAATTCATTATATTATCATCATTTAAGTTTTAGAGGTGAGAAAGTAATAGATTAAAAAGTTAATATTTATGCATTGACAGTACAAAATTATTTTATACTATCAATCATAATAAATTCAAGAAGATGTCAAATCTTAATGGATAGTTATCATAGTGAGTGGTTATCTAGAATAATGATATCTTTAAATTAATATAATTTTTATTGTTCGTAAATCGAATTAAATGACTTAGTTTTTAGTTTTTATACAATATCACTCTTAGTCAATAGGATTTCAAAACCATAACCAATCATGATAAATGATTGTGATAGTCAAATTACAAAAAAAAATGATTATGATAGTAGGTAGTTATTTTGTATAATTTATCACTTTAATAAAAATTTATTGATTAAACGTATATAATGATCCATTATTTCAAAATAAATTAAAAATATATATCTATTGTTTGAATTGAAAATCTTAACTACCCTTATCTTTTGTTCTTTACCCAAACTAAATTCATCTAATCTTGCATACATATCTCCCTCACTTGATCTCTCATTTGAAATTGAAAACAACATTATTCTCACTCCTACCTTCCCACATCCCCACTCTCTACAACTATCTACTCTACTCCCTCTCTCTTTCATTCTTCAAATTAAAGAACCACACAGGACCTCTCTAGTTTTACTAGTTCTATTATTCTTTACACACCATTAAGAAAGAAAAAGGTTTCTTCCCCTTCTTACAATTCCTTGAGGTCAATCATTCTTTTTCATGGAGTGAAAATTAAGTTGTTGCGTGTTTTATTGTTTAGCGCACTCAATCTTTTCTCTCATTATTTTTTAAGGTAGATCCCTCTCCAAACTTCTACCCAAGAATCCAAGAATTTGATCAATTCGGATTGCTATAGCAAGTTGAATGCTTAGAAATAATTTTTCTTATCACTCGGAATAAATTGTAGGTGTTTGACAACATATTTATGGATATAAAGGATTCTATTATTTCTACCTGTATAATAGTGCGAAATTGTGTTTTGACTATGAGTGGCTAATGTTCATTCTGCGAATTTCTATTGCAAGCTATTTTATTTATTTATTTATTTTAATCGTCTATTAAAATGTCATTATTTGTAAATTGCTTTTGTGATTCCGGACCAGTTTGCCAAAACTACGAACAAAATTGAAGAGTATATATAGTTTTGAAGTTTTAATTTTTAAGTACTGAAAAATATAAAACATCCAATTAAATCACTCTATTTACATGTTTTTTAAGTAATCTGGATAAAACTTAATTTTAATGACATGATAATACATAGTTGGATGAAAATATACAAATTTTTTATATGGCAATGCATTGATCTATGCACCTAAAAAAAACCGTACATAGCTTTTAACAATTCTGTTTTATTGAAGAAAAAAGAAACTTATTCCTTTCCCACGTTGAAGTCACGTTTTACTGCTTGACACTTTATTAAAACTCTGGCTTAAATGTAGTTCTGCTATGGTTCAATAATTTTTTTTCATCTAATTATTCAATTTTCATTTTATTTTCTTTATATTCAATCGGGAGTCACTATATGAACTCTTTTATTATTATTTTTTTATTAAAATCAAGATATTCACTGTTGACAATAATAACTAATTTTCTAGTCACGGGAGCTCCTCTAAAAAGTAAACAAAATATGCTTCATGGTCAAGGGATTGTGTGCATGTTATCTTTGATTCTATAAAAAAAAATTCAATTTTAATTACTAAGGTTAAGAAAGCTTGTTAAACGAGATATCCCCTCCAATATTCCCGTCACCACCCTATATTAAATCGTGACAAATTATTTTATGCTACCATTACATAAAAATTAAATTATTTAAAACAATTAACCTTTAACCGTTACACTGTACAATATTCTTCCTCTGAATAATCCAAATCCATATTATAATTACTCATTTGATAATGGCAGTGTTCCGTTTAATGTAAGGCACCGTAACTATGGAACTTCACATGAATATATGATCATGCAAGACTTACATAATTTGCCAGCAATGGAAGGGTTAGCCATGCAAATGCAATTGAGTTCATACTTGTTGGTAGACTGTGGTATATTTCAATAAGCTATTGAAAATTACAAATTTAACTCTTATTCTCACTCTTTATCCATTAATATTTTAGTTGGAAAAAAAAAAAAGTTAGCCATTAACGACAACAGCAATTGAAGACCCTGTTTTCCCTATTCACATACTAATCTTAGTTATCTCAGTAAAGAAAGGTTAAGTCACAAAAGTCGATACCTTTATAGTAGATTATTAGGATTTTTATTCTACTAATCACAGAAACAGTGTTTGAGAATCAGTATCAGAGCTTAAACTAAAAGAATAACAATTTACCAAATTCCAAGATGATAAGGTGAAGCCTCCATAGTCCAAGGTATGGAAGGTTCACTTCTTTTACTTCACACCCTTTTCATGTCTCTCTCTTCCCTTGTTCTTGTTGTTTAGATACCTGATACTACTGTTTTGGATTGAAGTCACTGACGTTTGTGGATCTCCTTTTGATTTGTTTGCAACACCAAATAATTGATGTATGTTTCAAGTATGCTATTGCTGTATTGGGATGAAAGATTTCATTTTTAGGGGAGGAATGAGATGAGATTTGTGAATCACATTGTGGGAATCTTGGCTCCCATCACTGGATTTTGATTCATCAATAGGAGCCAAAAAGGTCATCTTTTTGCTGTGAAAGTTTTGTGATTTTTGGTTGGGAGTTGACCTTTCTTTGAAAAAAAAAATTGTTAGACCGTTTTGTTTGATGGGGTTATTCTGAGATTTTGTTGTGAAGGCTAATTGAAATTTCTGTTACTAGAAATCTCAGGTAGTGTTGGGAAAAATGGTGGATCAGGCTGGTTTAGGTGGTGGAGCATGTGTTAGTGTTGGAGGAGAGGAAGAGGAAGATGAGTTTTGCAGTTGTTGTGGGGATGTAGACGGAGAAGAGGAAGAAGTGTGGAAAGAAACTGAGGAGCCGGTAGTGGTGGTGGAAGAGTTGAAGGATGAGCTTGATGAGTTCTCAGTGAACATGTTCTTCAAAGGGTTGTCAGTGGCTGGTGTTGAGAATTCAATTTCTGGGCTGTCTGGAATTGGAGTGTTCATGGAAAGATCATCGGTTTTTCCTGCTATTCGTGTGCAGAAAAGGCTTGACTTTTATGCTGAGGAGTCGCTTGTTGAGTACTTGGCTCTCATGGATGGCTTGCGGGAAGCTATGCAGCACAAGATCCGCAGGGTTTATGCTTTCACGGATTCTGAGTTGCTGTACAATCATGTTGGCAAGTAGTTTTAATCCTAACATTTGTTTGTTTTATGACCAATACATATATTGGTGAAGTTCCACTAGCAAAACACTAGGATTGAAAATCGGTTATACTGAAATTTCAATTTATTAGCTGAATGTTTATTGAAGACTTGAAGTATTGCCTTGTGTGTAAACATTTTTTTTTTCTTCAGGTTTGTGTTCTTGCAGCCACACGCCCACACTATGATGCAATTTAAACAGCACAGTTTCTGTTTTCTATACTAGCCTAAAGGGTTGACATTGCTGTTTTTCATGCTTGCATAAACCTTTTTCTTGATCATAAGGAGAATGCTAGGAAGATTGAAAACATGAATGGATAGCCTATCTTCCATATTTAAGCATACATTAATTGACATTACTTTGACATGTGCCTCTGGCTTCTAATAATTTGTTCATTTGTATTTGTGTTTATTTTCCTGAGTCACTTGTCATTAGCTGTGTTTTAGTTTGAATGTGAATTTTTTGACAGATAACAAATGAGCAAAATCTGGAGATGCCGCTTTTGATGGCACTGAGAGAAAGGATTCTGGATCCTGCCAATAATTTTGAAGCTTTTGTTCTGAAGCTTATACCTAGTGCTGATCTTGAGCACCCATTGCAATTGGCCAAAGTAGCTATTGGACTTGTTCCTTCCCTGTCAATGGTGAGAGGTCACTTGAGTACTGTTCTATTTGTTGTGAGGACAAGCCACTGCCATTTATGATCACCATTGCATGTTCACACACGTTCTGTTCACATTGCCTGAGGTCTTATGCTTATGGAAAAGTACAATCTTGTCAAGTCCCTCTAAAATGTCCTCAACCAGCATGCAGATACTGCATCTCTGTGACTGAATGCCGGTCTTTTCTTCCATTCACCTCTTTTGAATCATTGGAGCAAGCCCTTGCAGAAGCAAATTTTGTGCACTCCAATAGAATTTATTGTCCATATCCAAATTGTTCTGTTATTATTGATTCTGGTGAATGTTTATCGGCTAGGGCCAGTTCATCTAGTCTGTCAAACAATTCTTGTATTGAATGTCCTGTTTGTTGGGGGTTAATCTGCGTGAATTGTGAGGGTCCTTGGCATTCTAATAAGAACTGTGAAGAATTCCAGAATCTACCGGAGGAGAGTTATGCTTCTGACATTACATTTAATCTTCTTCCTCGGAATAAAAGGTGGAAGCGTTGTCAGCAGTGTCATAGAACCATTGAGCTTTCTCATGGTTGTTTATCACATGACATGCTGGTAAGATATGCCTGCTTGTTATTTTGAAATGAAATATATATATATATATCCATTTCATTACGTGGTCTATAATTAATTGCAAACCTGAAAGCCACTTAGATATGGACACTCCAAATATATACTGATAACTTATAAATAGACAAATAAAAGTGGGAGTTCTGAGTATTTAATACCAGTGTCATTGTCAATGAAAGTTCTGTCTTCTCCTTGTTTGTTTTTGATATCTTGTTTCCTTCTTATGATTATGTATACAGAACTTTATGTTCCAAAAAGGAACATGAAACTGTCTCTCTACTCTTATTTTCTGTTTGAGTTAGAATGTTTGAAATTTGGATATATTGTAGCATTACTTAAATTAAATGAAGACATTGACATGTTTCCAAGTGATAATATTTGGACTCAGACTGAAGAATGTTTTTACTCCATGTACCATCATCATATCTTCCAGTTTTTGAACTATGTGTGTGTGTGAGAGAGAGAGAGAGTGAGTAGAGATAGAGAAATCAATTCATTTGTTATATGAGCATGCTGAAAGATCAGGCTTCAGAGATCAGAGAAGGTAAATCATATAGAATTGCTTGGCCCTATTTTTCATCTTGATTCCCTAGTTGTGTCTGCACAGTTCCCAGATTGTAATCTAGACACAGTTAACTAGTTCCTCCCTGCAGTATAAACTTGGTACTGTTGAAACAATAGAAATGCAAATGACAGATAAATATTTATTGTGCCATGTGGGAAGACACAGACAAAGAGAAGTTACTTTAGTTTCAATCAAGGACCAAACTTGGGTCTAGTTCCATATATCCTTGTCATCCAAATTCTCAAATCAAGCAGTGGCGCATTGATACTTTTCAAATTTACAATAGATTACTCTGTTACAGCATGGTGCTGAGTTGGAAAGAGTCCACATGTCATTGCTTGATTTGAGAAGTAGATCTCGAGGATATAGGAATTGTATCTAAATTTTGTCCATAATAAAATTTGTTTTGCCTTTTACTGAAGTTGTATATAGTTTGGGATGAATAAAACCCATTACAACAACAATTAAGTCTTGTTCCCCTAGGTAGAGTCAACTGAATGGATCAAACAATACTATAGTATTCTATCATATATCATGTACAAGGGATTGATGTGGGGAGAGAAGATGTTGGATCAAGAAATAGTATCCTGATTCAAAGAACCTAGTGATATGATTATGAAGGCTTGAGAGAAACAGAGGAGAGCCCTACAATGATTTTGTAGATGTTCTGAGATAATCTGCCACTTGGGTTACATTATGTTTTTAAAAGTTTTAGCTGATTGGGATAAATAAAAAGTGGGTTTTGTGGTGGGCTCTAAGATTCAAAGTTTGAGGTAGTTTGTTTTAGACATGCTGAAGTATTTGTATTTCCCAGGAAAGGGGACTTGTAGAGAAGGGACTCATGGGCTGCAAGTTGAATAATGATGATATGATTAAGATGCAGTGTCCAAAAATTGTTAGGGTGACTGCAACTAAAGCAATTGCCAATGTCTCCATTGAAGATACTGTGTTGTTACCAAATAGTTAATATGATAAAAAGTGCCATATTTGATACTGACTGATTAATTTTGCTCAAAATCACGAGTATTTTCTTTCATTTTATTGGTATATATATCTCTATTTTACACTATGCTTTTTAAGGTATTTATCCACTTGATACCATATACCCAACTGGATATAAGATTTATGATTCAGAAATAGCCTTGCTATATGCCATTTTCTATGTTTACAACTATTTCTTAGATTTAAAATATGTTGTTTTATATTTTCATAACATGAAGGTTTTTTAACAGTGGGGAAAATTGAAATTTTAAGGAGTACAAATTGTTGAAAGGTTTAGAAGTCTTGGTTGAATATCATTAGTATAACATGAGCAGTGTAACTCATTACATATTTTCCAAGAGGAATTTGGGGTATGTTTAGTTGAGAGGGTAAAATTTGGGAGAAATTTTATATGGATGAACTTCGTGTGTAAAATTACACATGAAACTCATTTATGAAAATTTCACCCCCGTTTTTACTTCCTAACTAAACACACCCCAAAAGGAGGAAAATAAGTGGACAAGTTAGATTACTTGAATGTTTCTAGTAGAGCTTTTCTTTTCTTGAAGTTTTCAGTTCTTGTATCAGGTGCGGTCATGAGTCTGCTATTCGTGTGGTGCCGAATACAGGGATGGTCAACAGACATGTCAATGTGCATATTGGGATGAAGACAGCCATGAAGACTCAGTGGCAAACTCTCTCCAAGAATCTGAGCAATGGGCATGGGAGGCTTTCAATTCGCTCTCCATGATCATGGACGCATACTCGGAACAGGATCAGTCGCAGCTTGCGCGTATACAAAGGTTCCTAGCTGGCGGCTTTAGTCTGAATGACCAACATGAACACCAATCTCCTCTGTGCCGTGCCGACTCCTATGCAGACCCTTTGAAGGATCTACATCAGCTTCCTTGGCTAGAGAGGTTTGTGTCTGTTATAAGTGACAACTACTATGCAGATTATTTTCAGGGAAGCTTTTAAATCCCAACAAAGCCTTGAAGGTATGCATAAAAAGTTCCTCACTATGTCCTCTTTTTCGGTAAGAGGCGTAGCAATCTTTACATCATGTAATTCTTTCACTTCTCCAGGTAGGGTGCATCTTTGACCAAAGGTTCTTATTTTGTTTGTGATTGGGAAGAGACTAATGTTAGTCAATTGGATAAACAGATATCATGATTTTGGCTGAACAGGCATGCATGTTGCTACACAGGGGTTTGAGTGTTTTTCCTGCAATGCAGCTCTTGAAATTTTTTATTTTTTATTTTTTTTGGGAGTGGGCAAGTTATGGGTGGTAAAGAATAGTTTAAGCAAGTACCCAAAAAAACTAGTTGAAGGGAAGGCAGTTTAGTGTAATTTTTTGGGGAAAAAAAATTCATGTATATATTTTAACAAAATTGGAATCGACCAAAATAAAGGGAAATTATTTTGAGTTATGGTTTCTGTGCTAAAGGAGATAAAAATTTAGTTCCTTCCTTCGATTATGAATAAGTGCCCAAAAAAAAAGAAGGGTATGAATAGTAACCCCATGATGAGGGAAATCTTTATTTATTTTGGGTATGTCTGATGAGGATTTTGGAGAAACAAAATGATTATATATTGAGATTTTCAGGGAAAGATTTAAGTTTGAACTTACAGAAAAAATGAAATTGCAACTAGATACCGTAAGAATTTTTTTTTTTCCCCGGGGTCTGACTCCCTAAAGTCTTTTTTGGTTTTGCTGCCTCAAAGATTTTTGAAAGAGACAACAATGTACCCCAAACATGGGAATTGCCAAATTGTTTTTGGTCACTATTGGCTTTATTGTTTTTTGGGGCAAAACTGATCGGCGTTCATGATTTGTCCAAGAGAAATTACTGGAAGGCGATGGGCTAAGCCCAACGAGAATAGGGCTAGAGAAGGTTCAGGCCTTTATTAAATAATGAGATCTTTGAGGTTGTTCTCTCAACCAAGGAAGAAAAAACTGGACCGGACATCGAATCGATCAAGATACTGGTTCAAAGGTTTAGAATTGAGAGAATTGTTGACATTTGAAATGATGAAAAATATGAAGCGTTGTTAAATTTTTTTAGTAATATTTACACAAGTATGATATTTAAGCTATGCTACCAAGTAATTTAATGACAATTTTGTATAATTTTAAAATATTTTTCAAATGTTATTCAATGTTAATCTTATTACAGTGCAGGTGAAATCGAGAGTTAACTGAATAAAGAATTATTAGTCTTTTTCGGTTCCCTTACTCAAAGTGGGAGTTTCTGTCGGTTTCATTCTGTAAGGCAAGCTATGATTTGGACCATATACATGGTTGTCTTGTGTGTATCACAGCTCAGTTTTAATTTTTGATTTTTCTTTTAAATAATAAAAATCAAATGTTCGAATATGATTGACTCTGATTGGAGGATACATCGTCTAGTTTCATTTAGTTTCACTTCATTCTTATTCTTTAATTTAATTTTATTTTTTGATAAATTACTCATTAGGAATATTAATTAGGAGTACTATAATATATATGGTGTCGACAATAACTAATCCACTGTATCCAGTCTAAAAATGAAAGGGAAAGAAGCGTTGAGTAATGCGTGCAATTTATCGGAGTCACTTCCGTTCCTCTCTTTTTCTTTTGAGTCGCCCAAATTGTGGACTTGTTTGAACGGATTCACATTAGATGTGACTAAATCAAGTAAAGGACAAACCAGAGGGGATAAAGAAGTCGACGCACATGCATCTCTCATTTTTATCTTGAAGCAAAAACGTTAACATTGAAGCCAGCCGTGTCTTGTGGTAAAATGAGGTGGGTCTCAAAATAGAGAACGGAAGAAACGTGGTGGAAGCATGATATGACCCAACTTTTTCCAACTAGTTGGATAAGACTGCTACACTGTTGAGAGTGTTGATTGCTCGATAAGGTGGTCATCTTTTCAATGACTTGGTTTAATTTCCTCTCCTCCTTTTTCTGTTTGAATTTTAAATATTTTTGTGTTGTGTCATCTGCCATCGATTAATATTTTATCTGTACTTATTTATATCTTTATAGTATTGTGGTTTTTCCTCTATACTTATTTATTACTATTATTATTGTTATTTGATTCACTCCTCTATACTTATTTATTTTTTTGTAATGTTTCATTTTCATCCTTAACTTATCTTATCCACCATTATATGGAGTTGTTATATTGGGGTCTTTCCTTCTTCAACAAACATTGTACTTGTAGTCTAGTAGACTTTTGATACATATAAATACATAGTGAGCTGTTCTTTTAGCAGCTCATAATCCCAGAACTGTGTATATATATATATATAGAAAGAGAGAGAGGAGGGATTGTTTACCCCAAGAATAAATATATTATACTTATTCTATAACTGATGATTAAGTACATTAAATTACAAAAAAAAAAAGAGATATTGACATATATATATTATCTAATACTTAAGATTTATATATATTTTTAAAATAATATTGTGTGACCAAATAAAAAGGGATGATGAAGTATATATCAATCTATTTTGAAATTTTATGAAATTTTATAAACTTGATTTATGTAATGTGAATTTACAATTCAACGATTGGATTGATGAAATTCAACCTCCATAAAAAGTTATTCAATGTAATAGGTATTTTAAGACTTACTCTTGAAATAAATTAATCTATACTTTTATATATATTGTAAAATGAATTTGGCATGTGCATGTTGGTTTATTTTCTCATTGCACTAATTCTTCGTTGTACATTTTTTATTCTAATACATCATTAGTGTAAAAATTATTATACAATTATTAAACTATATTTTATCACATTACTAAAATATTTGATTTTATATTAATTATTTAAAAATTCACATATATAATGAATAAATGCAATTGATTACTAATGTAAAATAATTTACATTAATAACATGTTAAAATTAACCTCCTATTATTTTTATTACATATTTTTTTAATTGCATAAGATATTTTCTTGCTCTTTTTTCAATAAAAGTGCGATTTGAACATAATATGAACTCTCATTCAATCCTACGAACGATAGAGGTAAAACTAGTTTACTTTTTCCTTTACGTATATATATTATAATTATTTAACTCCATGCCACTAATTGTAAATTGTAATGAAAAAAGAAAAGGATGAAAACTGAAATTCTATCAAATAAAATAGTTTCATAATTAAACAAAAAAATTTATATATATATAATCATCAATAGGTGGCATGGTGTTAATTATTCAACAACTTAAATTATAAAGATTTATAAATTTATACCATTCTAATATTTCTTTATTATTTTTATTTCTGCCTTTACCAAACACACAAATTTTCTAATATCTTTTTTTTTTTTTTTTCTCTCTCGGTGGCAGAATTGTTAAGATTATCTCCGTTTGTGCATTAATAAGTGTGAATGAAATTGAAAGGGAAAGAAGAGAGGAACAACAACCGTTTACTTGGGGTGGGCCTGAAGGTGGTGGTGGTGACCGGTGGGGACAGGGCAGGCACTGTTGCTATTTGGGATTTGGGAAAGGACAGTGTTTTATGAGAGGGACACAGAGAAACCAACCCCACTGGCGACACTTTCAAAACAATAACTCATGGTACCAGTACCATACTACTATACCAGCAGCAGCAGCAGATTATAATTGTCATGATGATCGTGTCGTGGCCCTTTCTGCTTTAAATCCAAAACAACCCAATCCCCAACACACGGTGAATATAAGTAAGGGTGCCCCTCCACGGTCCTGCCCCCTTGACCCCACAATTTTTGTCCACATTCAAATTTTATAAGTATCATCAATAAAGGTTTAATTATAGCTTATAAAAAAATAAAGATATGATAAATTTTTATATAAATATTTAATTATATATTACCATATTTTCAATATAAATTCATTGTAAAAAAATATCAGTAATAAGAATTCAACTCTTATTCAACAACGAGTGGAGACCGATCCACCATACAAGATGGGGCTTATTCCTCGTAAATGTTTTGAATTTTATTCTATAGTTAAATAAATATATGTATATTTATTCTCATTATTTTATTTTATTTAATTTTCTATTAATTTTAAATAATATAAAATAATAAAATATAATCTAGTTCACCTCTTATTATATTTACGTATTATTCTTGTCCTCACTATTAAATTTTCTAAATCCATCATTGATCATGAGACCTGAAGTAATGTGGTAAATATTCTTTTCTTTTTTAATTAGCATGTTGTAGGTTCAATTATTACTTTGATAATAAAACAGTTTTAAAATTTGTACTCAATCTTTACACTTTGACTGGACCTAGAGTATTAGAGGATATTTGTTGTTGGATTTGAAAGACAAGAAAAAAAAGTCTTATTCATTATTCTAAGGTACTATATACATGACAAAAATTTTAATTAAATAATATTATCAATACATTTAAATTACAAGTCTTTTACTTTTATATCGGATTTGTACCCTAAATGTATCAAATTATGATATTTAAAAAAAATTTACAAGATTATGGAAACTTGTTCAAAATAATATAATAATAAACTAGTCAAAGTTTCTAGAAAATAATATAATAATAAATCCGTCAATGAGAAGTTTATCTAAACAACATATTTCTATAAAAAAATTTCATAATATCATATTTCAGTATAAAATTCATATACAAGATAAGAAACCTTAAATTATATTCTAATACTATGTATTGAAAGAAAAAAAAAAAAAAGATAAATATTTGAGCCTGAGACTGACCCTGCCATATGGCATAGACTATGATTGATCATATAACATTTCCGATTACCCCAACTTAACTTTCACAACCCTGACACAACCAACTAACGTACCCTTTCTGCTAATCTTCCCCTTTGTTTTTTTCTGCCTCTTCTTGGGTTTCATGCTCCACAATTCCAACTTCCAATGCTACGTGGTCCTCAGATGTTGCCATTTCACGTTCCCTTCTGACTATTCCCATTTACCCTCCCCCCTTTTCTGTAAGCATCACTTGTTCGTGTCTTCAACTCAATCAGAGTCTGACCATATACTGCTATAATAATACTAGTATTACGCGGTGTTATGTAAGTATATATTATTTCTTTAATGTTTTCGAGAAGCTTGCAGGTTGGGGAGAAGTTTCAAGTTACCACGAATGAAAAACATTGAATAGGGCTCGTGTGAATGAATAGGGTGAAAAATGGCACTGGCTCCATTCAGCCCCTGCCTGATGATGATGATGATTCTGATGACGTTATGATCACCTCCAATAATTTTTATGTATCATATATTACTGTCTTTATTAAAAACGTGACAGTATCTCTTTCTATAACCATCTAAAACTTTTTTTTTTCACTTTCACAACACAAACCAATCACCATGTTCTTTTAGGATTTAGCTCCTCTAATAAATTGTTAGATTGATAATTTTTATTACGCGTGTCTCATTACTTTAAAAGAGTCATATCATACTCTTACTATGATTCATAATTTTTGATTGCATATATATAAATTTTCTTTTGATCAACCGTGTATTATTTTTTATTTTATATATGAAATTTAGGTTGAAGAAAAAACTTATCTCAACTCGAGATCAGCGTATGTAAAGTTGAAGTTGAAGAAAAAGTTTACCCAAATTTAAGATCAAAACATATTTTTAGGCTTATCAAGTATTTATTGAAATATTTATAGATCACCTATAAATTTTGGGCCGGACCTCGTATGAAGCCCAACCACTTCATTAATCGTAGGAGGTCCACTTGGTCCCTCTCTTTCTTCAAAACGTGTCTGTCCCACTCCACCTCTTTCATTTGGTCAGCGTTGGTTAGCTGCCCCTGCCCACGTTAGGCACAGTGCAGTGCAGTGACAAATTAAGCCCCTTTCGGGCGGCAGAGGGGGCAGCCGTCCCCCCCAACATTTTAGTGCTCAACTTTTTAAGCAGTTAAATGTGCTTCAACCATTTAATACTTTAGTTATGTTTGCATCCTTTCTTGTTGGGACACACTATTTAGGTTTATATAGTTTTTACAATTAATGTGAGAGCTTTGCTTGCTTTGAAGGAATATTTGGTGATCTTCAACACATGCCTAACTCAAATCTCTGTGCTCTATGGACTTTTCCATTAGCACTAGAGAAATTCTTATATATCCTATTCAACTAAGAGTTTAGTTTCCATGTCATCATAGTATAAAATAATTTTATATATCAATTAATAAGATTTGACATTTTTATCCATTTTTTTTTATAATTTAGAAGTTTTCTTTTAAAAGGATAAGTTTAAAACATTTTGCAAACATTACGGATACAAGTAAAATGAAGAAAAAAAATTGAGAGTAAATTCAAACCTTGATAAAATTGAAAAGGATTTAAATAGAGATTTACCCTATGCAGTGTGATTTGATGTTTTTTTTTTAATTTTTATTGATTAAGAATGTATAAATACTTTACAATGTCAATTCATATAAAATAAAATTTTAAAATAAATCGAATATAATAAAGTGATATTTTAATTTCAATTAATAATAATGTTTACATTTTTATTTAAAAATATAACTTTATCGGTCTATTTAACGATAGAGCACAATTCACTTAATATTTTACCACCGTATAAGAATTTCTATTATCTCTTGGCTCTTCATCAATTTGGGTGAGCTTAGTTCGCTCATGTCTGTCCCATTAACCGCTCTAACTCCCGACAATATGCTAAGCACACGTCAAATCGGAAGACACAATCTTCTGTATAAAAGGGAAGTTCCCGCAACTTTTCCTTTCCAATAATCTTAAGCAAGAATCAAATCTTAAGCAATTTAAATATTGAAATTTTTTTTTAAGTCTTTCACCATGTCATTTGTTTAAAGAACTATTTTATGAAACTATTTTTTGTCACTATCGCGATTTAAATATGATAGAAATACGTATCTTTTTAAATTCAAACATTCATTGATTATCTCCCTAAAAATATAGTTGAGTTATTATTGCTTTCGATCCTAATTGCTTATTACAATAATTTAGTTTTGTAAAGGGTTCGTGGGAAAATAACTATATTAAGAAAAGTATATATCCGTGGCTCAAACAACAATAGCAATTAGTGGGGCGAGAACAATTAATTCAAATTGTTATTATTAGTTTTAATTCCTCAATAATACTGTTTTTCGCATTTATTAGTTTTTCTTTGTTCGTCCAAATTACAATATATGAAAATATTGTTAAATATAAAGAAAATATTAATAAAACTTGTTAGTATTGAATTTATATTTTGGTGAATACTAGCTATAGTAATATTTTTATTAGTATAGTATTTAGGTTTATATATCGTTAAAAAGTTTTAATATTATTTTTTTATAATTTAATAATACTTTTTAAATATTACTAAAGTTAAATTGTGTTGTAGTGCTTTAAACTTTATTCTCTAATTATCTTGCATGTGTTAAAACCACACGCCAATTTGGCTTTCACTTTTATATCCTGCAACATAACTGTTTGTTCTCATTTTCCATTATATGGCCACTGCATCAAGCACTTACTCTGTAGAGAGCATCTTTGCAACAGCGGTGATTTGATGTAAAGTGAATAAAATTTTCTCGCATTTTCGTACGATTGAAAGAGTGCCTAGCTAGTCTCTATTTGGCATCTCAAATTCACTGTATATGTACTTAGTCTATGAATTCGGGCATTCAGTTGTTGTTTTCTCTTCCTCCTATTTATTATTTGGCTCCGAGTGGGGGAGAAAGAACCATGAAAGGCAAGGCGATGTAGACAGCGACGCTTCTTTCATTTTCTTTTTTCCAATATCAATATTCGCTTTCTTCTTCATTTATGTCCTTAACTTTTATTCATTTTTGTTATATTTTTTCTATTATCGCAATTTCTTGTTAAATAAAAGCTTAAGTGAGCTTGACAATATTGATCGTTGCCGTGCCATCCCTAATTTGCATAATCACAATTATTCTATATATGACGAAAATGTGTCACTTTCTCTCTTATCTGTGATTTCCTTGCAAGAGTACTGTGTGACATGTCGCTGAATTAGGCGTGGTGAAGTTTCGTGTCGAACGTGGTTGTGAAGCCAAAGCCAAGCTACCTACAATAATAATAGGCCATCAATTTCTGTTCACACATAGTGGGACTACTGAAATTCTGTCAGTTGTGTCTTGTGAAGGGGTCTGATTCTGATGTGTCAGTCTCTACTTGGCACATGCTGACGTTAATGCCCAACATAGACACACACAGACACACACTACTGCAGCTACACAATTACCCTCTCTTACCTTATTAGTACTAGTATTTATATTCGATTGGACACTAGTCCCAGCCATTTTCCTATCACCTAATTGGAAGCATCTCAGCAATTGGTAGAAAGTTGAAAATATACCTCCCCTTGAGGAAAAGCTGTATTATCGGCGAAGTGTGCGGTGCGAAAGTTAAATATATGGGGATTATTATAGTCATTTTATAGTGAAAGTGAAAATGAAAAATTTAATGCCTTTTTTTTCCTTTATTAAACTTCCGTTGTTTGTGAGAAAAATAAAAAGATTTATCATTGAAATATACATATATGTAAGAATAAATTTACTTTTTGATTATTATAACAAATTTTAAATATAGTTTTTACAGCTTTTTAAAAAATTAGTAAACAACTGTGACATAACCTTAATTATAAATATAGGATCTTTAATATTAACATATGAATTCTCAATAATTTATGAAAAAGAGTCAATAATGTTGAATGATAATTAATTAATAACATAAATAAATAATTAAAAATATAGTTGTAATTGATAAAATGCATTTTACAATGGGTAATTATATATATGTGTGTTAATTTAATAAGGTATTGTGGACTAAATTGTATATTTTAGAAACAGAATAGAGGATGAAGTAGTATGAACATCTCTCACGTGATGGGAGTATAATTTACTCATTCTTATAAAAAAAAAAAAAAACCTTGTTCTCATTAAATATAAATCATAGTATTTGGTGATAAGAACAGGAATATCTTGTTCATAGGTGTAGTGTTTGGTAACGGTCATGTGGAAAAAAAATATAGAGATATTGGATATTGAAGTTTGTTTAGTAGTGAAGATAAAAATAGGGGATAGAAATAAAAAAAAAAGTTATACCTCCAAAAAATAGAGGTAGTAAAATAGAATATAGAGATAGAAATTTAATATATTTTTTTTAATAATATCTTTATACATATTTAATATTTCTCAATCTGTCCTCAAACCCATGGATGGTTCCGTGGGGATATATAATATCTCTTATCATGTATTTGTTGTTTTGTCTCCATGTTTCCAAATAAAATATGAAGATAGTTATAATGTCTTGTACTTTATTACTAAACATGATACATAGATAATATTTTTTATGTCTTAGCCTCCACTATCCAGAGACAGTTACCAAACTCTATTTTAAAACTAAAAAGAAATTGTAATTCTTTTATAAATCCTTAAAAATGAAAAGATGTGGAGAAGAGAGAGGGTTTCTGTCTGAGTTGGAGCATTGCTGTTACTTCATAAGAAAATAGTGTTTTTTGTTTGCTCCTTTGCACGAGAATTGAGTTCATTCGAAAAAGCATAAAGGTGGTGGTGGACTTGAAGAGAGAAGGGGGAAAAAATCAAAAGGTAATTGAACAGGCAAGGAGAAAAGGGGTAGAATGAGGAGGATATGTGAGCATTTCAATCATTCCATCACAAATTGAGAAGAGAAGTACAACTAAAATTATACTTTCCTTTTCTTTTTGGTGACAGACAAGTCACAAGACAAGATTTTGTGTATTGGGAAAAGATAAAAGATAAAGTTGGGAAAGACTGAAAAAGATGGCTCTCCCTGGATCCTTTGATTTATCAGTGTACATGTGGGTCACTGAACCCACATTAAGCAAGGACTTTAATAATAACAGCAATAATAAAAGTCTTGACAAAGTAAAAGACAAGGTAGTGGGAACGGTATCAGTATCAGAGGCAATGCTATTTTTATTCAGGAAAAAAAATATTGTAAAGAATGAGTGCGCTTTGCATTCCACTAATAATACTGTTTTGTTGTACAAAAAATATCAGTTTAAACAATCAATACTCTCTCTGCTGTATTATACAGCTTTTTAAACGATAATACAGTTTCTAATAATAGAATTAGCGGGAAGAAAATAATTTAATAACTTTAATTTTAAAAAATAATTGTAAAGAATAAAACACTTTTTGACTTATTAAATTCCTTTTGAAAATCATATCAAGTAAATTATACTTATTAGATGTTTTTGAAAAATCATATTAATTAAATTATATTAGCTAACAAATTTTACAAGCCAAAATATTTAATGAGAGGGAGAAATTATATAAATAAATTTTTAAAAAATTAATTCAAACAATTAATGAAATTAATACATAATAATTAATTGTTTGTTTAAATTTTAAAGAGCATATAATACAAAATGAAAAAAAAATCTGAGATGAAATTTATTATTTAAAATGAAAGAAATAATTTGAGAAGAAATAATAATTGGATATAAATAATCCCAAAACTCTTCTATTTAGCTTAAGAAGCATGAAATATATACATAGCAGACCAGGGAAAGCAGATTGATATACGATCATTCTAAGTAAGTAATAAGATTCAAGTTAAATGTATTAATAGTGTAAAACTTTATCAATAATGTGATTAAGTCAAATCCTTTTACATACATCACATTTAAAGTATAGTGGGTGAGAGTTAAAATTGTTTTATTGACATGGAAATATATATGTGATTGGATGTTATATTGTATCAAAATTAAGTGTTTGTTCGTGATGAGTTTGGATTTTGGAAAGGAAGGAAAGAAAAGAAAAAACTTGTAGTATAAAATTTTAAATTTTACATTACTATAACTTCTTCCCCTCCCTTCTCCCCAAAATTCAATCATACTCACAAACATATCCTAAATAGTATACTTTGTTTTATTTGTTAATGACTTATTGTTCTAAGTTGATAAATTTTTATTACAACAAATTAAAGACATTTATTAACAATGTAAGATTCATCAAAACATATATGTAGGTATATATAAATAAGATGTAAAACATGGTACAAAAAAAAATCAATTTTTTATTTAAATTTCATAATATAAAAACTTAAGAATACTTTTCAATTTGTGATACAACAGGTTTGGAAAAATATTTGCTAAGTTCTTCTCAGATTCGATCACTATCCCTCCACCAAGATCTCTTGTTATATAGGCCATAGATTTGATCATGAATGCTCAAACATAAAAGTAATATAAAAATACGAAATATATTTTTTTGCCAAATAATTGCTGTATGTTTGATGGTTCTTTTAAATTCAAATAAAATAAAACAATAACCAAGGTTTTCTTTTCTATACATTCATTATCATTTTTAATATAAATTTGCTAGAATTAATATTCATTAGTGATTTATTGATTATACGTAACGCAATTGAAAACAAAATGAATTGTGAAGCATTGTATCCATTTAATCTATAATTAAAAACTTACCTATAAATATGCTCTATTGGAAATTATCTAGTGGGAGAATAAAAGCTTCTTATTATTGGCATGGTGGTGCAAGCAATACACAACTTTAATGGGTTGGGTTGGGTAGGGACAAAGAATGATGGAAAGAAAAGGGGATGAAGTAAAAGGGTTATCAGTAACAAAACATAATGTGAGATAATACAATAAAATAAAATAAAATAGTAGCAAGCAGGGAGAGGGGAAGCATCCCATTCTCATAATGGTGCAGGGTACAAGAAACAATGATGCCGAATTGACATGGGGAGAAAACTTTATCCCTTTGCCCCATGCTATGATGGCTTTCTACATAATACTCTTCTCCACTCTGAGACAACCAACAGGGACTAATCTCTCTCTCTCTCTCCTTTTTTACTCTGCTGGCCTTTCTCTTTTATGAGGATTTTAGGCCTGTCTCAACTTTTAAGACTTTTGCTGCCCCTCCAAGACCCAAAGAAATAATAACACCGAATGAAAGCAAACAAAAGGGAAACCACTCATCACAGCCGTTTCCAGAATTGATGCCCACTTATGGCCATATATTCACACACCACGCACAACACACACTGTGTACGTGTGTGCGCCCCTTTGCCTCATGCCTTTCCCATTCATTCACTCAATGCCCACCACCGCCCCATCACTACTTTCCAAACACTCGGCATATATATATTTTCCTCTTTCCCTTTCAACGAAGATTCACTCAAAAATGCTTAGTATATGGGGACACATTCCCCTTAATTTCCTTCTTCTTTAAGAGAGATAATAATGTATATTATAGTTCATATCATAGTCATATTTGATTGCAAATCTTAAAGCTTTTTCTTTTCATCTCAACCACCCATTGCACAGTCATGAACACAATTCTATACTTATTATATAGATGAAAGTTAAAGGAAAGAATAGTACTTAAAACATATCAAATATTAATTACTATAGTAAAGATATAACTTCATCCTCCTCTTTCACTAACCAACACCGACAAATTCGATAGGTAAACCAAAAAAAAGCTTAAGTTAGGAAATAGTATGTCTGCGGTAGGAAACATAATTATACATCAAATCTCAAATATTAAATATTGTATATTTATATTCAGAATACATATCTATAATTCTAGCTTCTAATAATAATACTAATGACTAATAATTTGAAAAAAAAAAGTTTAGTAATTGATGAGATATCACTAACTCCATATTTTGTAAATAATCAAAAAATTATATCAATGAGATAGCAACAAGAAGAACTTATATAAACAAAAGAATTCTGAAATTTATTTATTTTTTTCCTCTGTTTTTCTTTTTTTTTTTTTCCCTCTTAATTGTCAATTGACAAAAAAAACAAATACTATCTATCTTTTTTTTTTTTTTTTTCTAACTATCCGAAGGGCTAAAAAAATCTAGCTAATAAGCTCACCTAGGCCAAATTAACATGCACACTAGCATCCATGCCAGAGTCACACACAGGGCAATTACGAATAGTGGACCCACACATTGTGCAAAGGCACAAGTGCCTGCATGGCAGCAACAGCACTATTGACTCCCTAACCCCGCAACTCCTACACATCCTGACCCCCTCACCACCACCGCGAGCCACCGGCGTCGCCGCTGTGTCGCTCTCGGCCTCCGCCGCTACCGCACCGCCGACGTCGTTGCTCCCGCAGCACGATTGAGCATCATCAGCCACCAAAACGGCGCCGCCGTTTCGGTCCTCTCCGACATGAGCCAGCACTTGTTCGAGGTTGCTTCGCAGGTAGTTGGCTGTCGATTCGTTTGTCTGTGCCAGCTCCCTCCAAACCTGGTTCTCCAGGCATAGGGTCTTTACCCTCTCTTGCAAAGCCATGTTCAGCTTCTCCATTCTCTGAATCTGCTCGTCTTTTTCCTCGAGCTTCTTTGCCAGTTTTTCTTGCAGAACGCTCAGTAACACCCTTGATTGCCTCATCTTTTGTTCCTCAAGCTCCATTCTCACCTTCTCAGTCTGACCACGTCACCACAAAAAAAAAAAGAGTATTAATTAATTAATCACCAAAAAAATTAATAATTTTAATAAACCCCGCAATTTTTCCGCAACAAAGTTTGAAAATTTGTAACACCCTTTTTCAGTTACATACTTTAATATGTTACTTGAAGGGTTGATGGGTAGAACGGTTTCTTTTACTAAAAGGTGCTCTTGAGAAATTTTGAAAAAATAAACAAAAAATTAGAAATAATGGAAAACTTACATGATGGGCTAAGACACGGTCGATCTCGGATTGTGTTTGGTTTTGGAATTGGAAGAAGATGTCTAGGTTGAGGAAGGGTTGTTGTTGTTGTTGTTGTTGTTGTTGAGAGGAGGGGGAAGAGAGCTTGTTCTTCTGTTGAGCTGGGAGGGAGGTGAATTCAGTGGTGAATTCTCTGGATCGCTTCCTTTGAAGGGGGATGTGGTGTTGTTGTTGGTGGTATGTGAGACCACTGTCATCCTTGTTTGGATCACACACATTATTGGACTGGTAGAATGGTAGCAGAGATTGTTGATTGTTGTTGGGCATCAATGCTGTTGTTGCAGGTTGCGCAGCCATAGCTGCTGATGAATTCAGCTGAGCATTGTACACAACTGAGCTTAACAGCTGGTTTTGTAGCTGTTGGTGCTGATGAAGATTATTGGGTCTGATGATTTCTCTGCATCAAAAAAATTAATGAAAATCAAATCACGTATAAGCAAATTTGTGAAACAATCTAGAAAATTAATATGAACAAGAAAAATTGATTTTTTTTTTTTTTGAAGAGAGTGTATACCTGTTAGTGAGTAATTGAGAAGGCAAGAGATTCATGTAAGTGGCATCAACTGCCATATCTGGTGGTGGTTGTTTTGCCTGAGGTTTTCTGTGACTGATTTGTTTGGTTTTTGAGGATGTTTATGCAGAGGAAGAAGGATGGGAAGGGGAGAATAAGAAGGGGATGAGGCAAAGCATGCAATAGATGTGGCTAAGTAATGGAGGGGCTGAAAGTATGAAACTATATATGAATGAATGAAATAAATGAATGAGAGAGAGGGGTGAGTGGGTGGTGGATGATTTCAAGGTTTTATCTTTTGGCCTTTTGGTTCCTTGCGGGCGTTTTTAAGAGGCACAAAGTCAAACGCAACTCTTCTAGACAGGGAAAATTTTCAGCGAAATTTTAAGTAGGATTGAATATAAAAATATTATTCATTGGAAAAAAAAAAAGACAATTAAATTATTGACTGTATTTAATTCACCTCCCTTTTGCCACCCAATTTTGAGAAAGTAAACATGGGTTTTGTCAGATTTTGGTTTGCATATGGATGGGATTCGCATTGACGTTTTTTCCACTTTCTCTCGTTTTGGAATTCTTGGGTCTCTATACCTTTTTCTTTATTTTTATTGTTTTAATGAACCATATCAGCGGCTATGCACTATATAATAATTATAATAATACCATTACATAATAATTGCCGGGTATTCCTAACCAAGAAAATTAGCCTTTGTTTACTTTCCTTATTTTCCTTGACAGCTTCCTCATGCCAATATCATGTACATACTTTGCCTCTTTGCATTAGGAGCAATTCTAGATGCACAACCTGCCTCATCAACAAGCTCTCAAGGTGTTAGTGTGTCTACCCAACAAGATAGTTGAAAAATTAAGATGTGCTTTGTATAAATTTTATCATCATCGACTTTTTGTATATTCTCATGTATTAGATGGTATATTGGTCTCACACTCTCATTATAACTTTCTTGTATGCTCAAATAAATATAGAATAGACAATTTTTTAACATTTTTAATTTAATATCAATTTGATCCTGATAAAATTTTGACATAAGTTTGATTACAATATTTTTAGTTTGGACAGTAATTCAATCTTAACATTTCTTATTAAGACATCACTTTAGTCAATTTAGTAAGGTTGACATCAAAATTAAAAATATTAGAACAAAATTAATGTCAACAATTTTGTTAGAACTACATTGATTTCAAATTGAAAATATTTGGATTAAAAAGATTATTTATGTGTGTATATATATATATATATACACTTTATAATTGTAAAAATATAAAGATAAAAATATGTTTAAATCCACTTAATTTAAAATTAAAAATAAATTATGAATATATTTAGTTTATTTGTTGTCAAACGTAAATGAGATGTTTCTCTCATTAAGCAAAAAAGAAAATTTCTGAATTCTGACAAGCTTGTATTTGCGTTTCTTTACAGTTGACGTAAATAAGTTTTCTTTTTTTTAGTGTTGATATTATATTATAGTAATTGGATATTGAATATAATTAGTCAAATAATTTAATCCAATATTCAAACTCATAATGTATTAGATTGTTATGCAATAAATACTCATATATGAAATTTAAATATTGCATTTTAAAATTCAAAAAATAATGTTATTGTTCAAAGCAATTAGGGGTCCTAAATTAATTAATTTTATAAGCAATATCAGGGTTTAAATATTATAATAATCGCCACTTAAAGAAAGATCTATCTAACTATCTTCTTCTATCCAAAATTGCATTGCAATTTCTAAATAATAATAAATGAAAAAAAGGAATGAGATTATCATGATGTATTAGATTATATATAAAAATTTTACACTATAATATTTGAGTCTCAATCTTTAGAATATATATGAGTATCATGATTTTTTTGTTAGAGCTTTATTACTTTAGATTGAAAGATTAAAACATTAATAACTTAAATTTTGAGGAATAAATTAATAAAATTAATCCTATTCACTACTAAATTAGTGACAAATCCTTCAAGCACCAAAAATGGATTTTACTATCACAAAAAATAACTATTATAAAAAGTTGTACAATATTAATAAAAAGCAATTAAAACTCTATTTTAGTCTATGATTTTTTAGTAATATTTTAATCTTTTTCAAAAATTCTTTTTGTTCAATATAATTTTATCCCTAGAATTTTGATAAATCTAAATGCTATCATATCCGCTAACATTATCAATTCATTCTTATATTATTTACGTAGATCCTAGTATATAAGCAAAAAAAAAAAAAATCCTTTTGGTCTAATAATGCTTATTGAAATCAATTAGGTTTTATTTAGAATTTTTTCCATCTATAACATGATATCCACATAAAAAATGGATAAATTGCTATAACTTTTTTTGAGATTGAGTGAAACACATCCCAACTTTTGTTTATTTATTCAGATGATACTGATCTTTTCTAAATGTATTGTTTATTATATAATTAAAAAATATAATAATTTTATAAATTTAAAGGAGGTAGTGTAATCAAACTGTTATGCACTAAAAATGTTGTTATATATATTTGCTCTTCCGAATTGATCACACGTTTTTGTACAAGATTCATGGCTGTTTGATTGTATAAGGTCCTTTAATTTGCAAGATAAAATTTAACCCCAGAATTGGAAGTAAAGTTTTGATTCAAATATTTTATTTTGAAAATACACAGAAGGATGTTAATATCAAGTCACAATATTGGATCATAAAAAGTCTAGCAAGACTGAAATATTTGAATATCAATATAACATTTGATTATCGTGATTACACGACATCAGTACTTCATGGTTTGCAATAGGTTGAAAAATTAAATTATTCAAAACCTAAATTTTAAAAAAGTAAATCGAGAAAACTAATGTTACACAACTTAATAGATGACAAAATTTTCATCAACTAGAAGTGAATTTTACTGTGACAAAGTGCAAACACTTGCCAGTTATAATAAAGTTACGATATATTAACATTGAGGTTTTATCCAAAAAAAAAAATACATAAACAAATTAACATTGAGGTTCAACCAACAACACTTGAAAAAAATAAATATTTAATACATATTTATTTTATCTATAAAAAAGAGAGAAAGAAAAACTAAGTGAGCAGTTGTCCTTACGTAATCAACATTTATGATGTATTTATTTTATTTTTAGACAAACTTAAATAAGAGGTTGTCATTACGTCAAAAAGTATTCTTACCACCGCGTATATTTTTCTTCAGCTTTAGAATTGACACCGTAAGATTCGGCAGGAATGGTAGCAAGATAACGCGATTCTCAAAGTAACAATTCAAGGATTTTAATCTCGAACATTAGAGATAAAGTTGGTCTAAAATTACATTCGATTTCTATTAACTTCAAATATCGTATTTCAAAATACTCAACATGTTAATATTCAAGTGAGCGATCATAATATATATTAGGTTTGCATAAAATTTACATTAAAATATTTGAATATTAATCTTTAATAGATCGAAATATTATTAGATCATTCAAAACTTATATTTGAATATAATGAAGAAAATTGATGACATAAGAATGACAAATTACCAACGTTTGGTGGTTCACATAATTCAAGAGTCAGGTATTCTCCTCTGCTTAAACAAGGTCTCGGATTCTAGACTTATATGGATATAGAAAAAATTAATCTTAGAACAACTATGTCCTATAATGACTTGACTAGGTTGAGACAAATAAAATGAAATTTAGATGCTAATAGTTTAAACCGAATCGTTAAAATCAACAATTCTTAAAAAAAAAAAAGATATTTAATGCATATTTAATTTATTCATTAAAAAAAAAAAGTAAGTGAGCAGTTGTCCTTACATAATCAAATATCTATGATATATTTACTTTATTCATAGTCAAACTTTGTTGAGAGGTTACTCTAACGTAGCAAAATTAATCCAATAAACGTTTATATGTGTTACTTTACAGTTGATATCATAATTTTAAAAATTTGATTCGATTAGCTGATTCAAGTAGTTGAATTGAGAATATATCCCTAAAAAATTACCTATGCCAAGAACTAATCGAAAATTGTACGAATCGATTGAAAAATTGAACCGACCAAACTAGGTCGATTTACATGGTTAAAATAAATAAAAACTGCAAAAATATGGTTCAAACTAACACAATGAACCAATTTTTCTCAACAAAAAAAAAGCACCATTTATGACATAATTATTCTTTGTATGAATAAACAGAAATGCCAGATTTAAAAAAAAAAAAAAATGAGCGGTCATCCACACGTAATCAAATTAATGCAAATAAATGAATATTGCACTATTCTACACTTAACAAATTTCCAGTCCTTCCAAATGGAAACTGTTTTTTAATCTTTGACCAAAATATTTCCGAACTTATTGAGCAAGTAACCTTTCAAACACTATTACAAGTAAGAAGCCTTTATTACAGTTCTCTTTTCTAAAGGTTGATGAACTTCAATTAATTTTTCGGGACTTATATTTTCTCTTATCACTGCGATAGATTCTTCTTAGTGAAACTGTAGAAGATATTATACTTCGGAGCAAGGGTGTATAAAAGATGTATTGGACTGATCACACTAAATCATAAATCCAACCCAATTTTTGGATTTGATTATTTCTTTGAAACTCGAATCTGACCTGATTATATTTGAAACCTACTTTTGACATAGCATACATAATTTTAAGTATTATATATAGTAAAGTTTTATAAATAAGTAACAAAATTTAAGATGCATTTTACAATACGCATTTCAAAATAAATCATATCAACATGACAATAAAATTAAGCTATCTAAAATATATTAATTATAGTAAAAAAAAACTTTGTAATTTATCATTAATTATTATAAACATATGACTCTAAAAAATTTATTTGATTTTGAATTGGGTCAGGTCAACCCAAAGCATATCTCTAATCCAACTCAAAAGATGTATATAATCAAATTTAAGGACTTGGACCCAACTAAATAAAATTCGGATCAAGTCATGAACACCTCTATTTCGAAGGAATCTACTTATGAGGAATGACAAACTAAACAACTCACAGGTCCACCTCGACTCACAAATAGCTTGCCCAAAACGGGATGAGACGGCTAACCTTCCTAAGTAAAACATGTTGGCATAGGCAACTCACCACGTTTTGGATAGCTTAGTGCATTACTATAAACACGTGAGTTGTGGGCTGATTTCATCAACAGATTTTTTTTCTGACAATATTACCAGCAAATTTGAGGAAAAAATGGAGAACTAGAAAAATTTGGGAATATAATTACTGTGGGATATTTCACCAATAACGTTGGCGCCTTTTGATGCCTATATGTGCCCCGTATCAATCAATGCATGTCACATTACTTAAGTTTGAATGCTGTTATTTGCACACCACAATCGTAAGACACTGTATTTATACCGTATATGAGACCAGAAAAGGACAAAACAATGGTAAAGCATTGGGATGGTTATGCGCGGTGGCAAAATTGCAAATTCGCTCAAGGGATGGGAATGAACGGCGGCAAAATTGAAAATATGCAAACATATTTTGAGAGGGAAAAAATAGCATTTTGCACTTGGTTTACAAACATTAAACATCAGTTTTGAAGTTCCCTGTACGTGGTTTACAAGTATTTTGCACTTGGTTAACAAGTTTAGAGAAAACTTGTAAACACGTCCTGAAAACTTGTAAACTAAGTGAGAAAAACTTGTAAACCACGCACAAATAACTTGGAAACCGGTGCGTAAGACTTGTAAACCGAAACGAAATGAAATAAAATTGAAAATACGTGCTGACCATTAATGGCAGTGAAGTAATTTTAATAAAATTTCAAGTTTAGATAAAACTTGTAAACTAAGTGCAAAAAACTTGTAAACCACGCACAAAAACTTGTAAACCACGCACAAAAAACTTGGAAACCGATGCGTAAGACTTGTAAACCAAAATGAAATGAAATAAAATTGAAAAAACGTGCTGACCATTAATGGCATTGAAGTAATTTTAACAAAATTTCAAAATTTACAAAATTGTAAACACGTCCTGAAAACTTATAAACTAAGTGAGAAAAACTTGTAAACCACGCACAAAAAACTTAGAAACCAGTGCTTAAGGCTTGGAAACCAAAACGAAATGAAATAAAATTGAAAAAACATGCTGACCATTAATGGCATTGAAGAAATTTTAATAAAATTTCAAAATTTACAAAACTTGTAGATACGTTCTGAAAACTTGTAAACTAAGGGATAAAAACTTGTAAACTGTGCACCAAAAACTTATAAACTAGTGCTTAAGACTTGGAAACCAAAACGAAATGAAATAAAATTGAAAAAACATGCTGGCCATTAATGGCATTGAAGTAATTATAATAAAATTTCAAAAAAACTCAGAAATTGAATTGTGGCAAGAAGAAAACAGTTCGTGTTCCTTCCATCTCTCAACCACACGTTCTCCTCTCTCCCTGAAGAACACGAACAGTGTGCTCCGCACTTCAAGCTCACGTTCAGTGTTGTCCTTCCCTCAAGTGCCACTTTGCATGAACGTGGGCCACTATTGCCAACTGCCCCTGTCATTGTTCGAAGTCCTTGCATTATGCTGTAATGGTTGTGAGAAGGAAAACATGCGAAAGGGGTCACTGTTGCTTAACTTGTTGTATCATCACCTTGCGAGGTCTTGCAACTACATTTCTCAAGTAAGTTGTGGGAAAATGCTTGGAAATGCATGTAATTATTAATTGTAAGTTGTTTTCCTGTAATAAATTAGTTTAGGGGCTAGGTTACAAGGTTTGGGAACTAGGTTACAATTGTTTGTTGCCCTGGGTTTACAAGTTTTTTCGGTTGGTTTAGAGTTTTATTTCAGTTGGTTAGTTAGCAGATGTTTACAAGTTTTTCCTATTGGTTTGCAACTTATTGTACCATGGTTTGCAAAATGTTGCAGTTTGTTTACAAGTTTCAGCACAAGATTACAAAACTTGTAAACCAAGTGCACGAGACCTATAAATCAAAACTGTGCACACAACTTGTAAACCAATATGCAAAATTTGCCGACTACTCTTAAAAAACTTGTAAACCTATAAAAGGAACCTGTAAACCTGTTCTGAAAATTGTAATGCAGGGTCTATGAATTGATAATCGTAGTTGCAGTTTATTAACACTCTCATTGCACTCGTGTGTGAAGTGGCCGTGTATTTTGCAGGGGTTTACAAGTTCTTTGTGTGAAAACAAGTTATTGTTTATTTTGTTAAGTTTTTTATTAAGTTATCATGATAGTGCACCTGGAATGAGAGTTTTCTATTACTTGGTAGCCAAATTGTACCAGAATGGGGCGTACTACAAGACAAAGTGAAAAAAAAGCTTCGAACAAAGCTGAGGTGCAGGAGAAGGGAAAAAGCAGACGTACGCGCAAACAAGCCCGCATAAAAGTGGATAAGGGGCCAAGTTCTGCAAAGCATGATGTGGTAAATTTTGTTTAGTGTGATTAATACCACCAACATCAGTTGTATAGTGGTTGTTTATGTAGTTATATTTTGTTTACTTTAGCTTAGTTTCAGCCACTTATTTGGAATATACGATGCAAGTAGCATTCAACTTGGAAACCATGTGTAAAAGCTTGGAAACCATGTGTAAAAACTTGGAAACCATGTGTAAAAACTTGGAAACATCTGCAACAAACTTGGAAACATGTCATGAAAACTTGGAAACCTGTGAGAAAACTTGGAAGGCATAGCTCAAAACAATTGCTATTTGTCACTGAAAACCTTGGAAACCTATGTGTAGGAAACATATGCTGAAAACTTGGAAACCATGTGTAAAAACTTGGAAACCTGTGTAAAAAACTTGGAAACCTTTGCTAAAAACTTAGAAACCTGTGAGAAAACTTGGAAGGCATAGCTCAAAACAATTGCTATTCGTCACTGGAAACCTTGGAAACCTATATGAAAGAAACTTGGAAACATATGCTGAAAACTTGGAAACCATGTGTAAGAAACCTGGAAACCTCAACTGAAATCGAAGGAAACATATGTAATAAACTTGTAAGCATATGAGTAAGAAACTTGGAAACCTATGCCTAAAACTTGGAAACCATGTGAGAGAAACTTGGAAACCTTGCTGAAAACTTGGAAACCTATGCTGAAAACTTGGAAACCATGTGTAATAAACTTGTAATCCAAGGTTTTACATGTCTGGTTTACAAGTGCCACTTTGTGGTTTACAAGTTTAGTGACCATGGTTTCCAAGTTTAATGATCCCTGTTCACAAGTATTCCCTACCTGCTTTTATAAGTCTTCAGGTTGCACAAAGTACCTTTCAAATTGATAAACCTGTTAACCCGGACAACATATAATGGAATTCTTATTATAATTCTCAACAGGTGATAAATACACAAATTCTTACAACTTGTATATTTTAAGGCACACCTGGTTATACAATACAAGTCGTGTGAAATCAAACCCCAATCGGGTGACCACACACACGAAACCCAAAGATGTGCCACCAAATAAACGAGCAAAATGAAAACATGAAAATATGGAATTAACCCTCAACATGTACCAATCTGTTCGATATTTACAAAATTAGTGATGCCCTCACACTGGTTATACAATCCAATTTACATGTTTGCAACTCCGTCTGTGGCCAAAGACACATGATGTCCACTGAGCTCTTTCATCCATTAAAATTTGTCTGCAAAACAAAGATTGGTCCTGCAAATAAGGCATATATAAGAATAACGGGGGTCAGAGTATTGTGGATGAAATGAACTAATCACCTACTCGGTAGTCAATATAGGATCATGTACCTATAACAACAGGACAAAATTAGTGCCCATGCGACACCTCATTTGTAAACAGTGTTCACATAATTCATAACCAAATTCGAAGTATTTGCAGCCACCTCAGAACTTTGAGGTACCACTTTGTGGAAACAACTTGTTTTTCAAACATTATTACACTTCCTTTGTAAGCCTTAACCAATGGCTTACAAGTTCTGTTGCACTTGATTTACAGGTTTTAAGTAATGCTATATCTTACAAATCATTTGCACTTTGTTTAAATGACTTGTAAGCCAGTACTTAAAACTTGCAAACCTTGAGCATAAAACTTGTAAACTTGTATCACAAAACTTGTAAACATGTAACAAAAAACTTGTAAACCTGTACCAAAAAACTTGTAAACTTGTAAGAAAAAATTTGTAAACCTCTGCCAAAAAACTTGTAAAGCTTTACCACAAAACTTGTAAACCTGTAAGAAAGAACTTTGTCACGACCCTTCTACAGAGCGTGACCGGCACGTGAGGAATTGGATCCCCACGGAAGCCTCTTATCACATGACTAATTAATATGCATAAATAAATTGAATATATATATTCAAAATATTTCAATTTTAACTAGATTTCATCAATCTGAAAAGGTTCTCAAAACATAAATTCTGAACATAAAATTCGTAATCTGAGCCATACCAAACGTACTTAAACAAATAACAGAAATTCTGAAAATAAACAAAACAATATAATGCATGTCCGGGATCATGCCTACACAATTATTGGAGCACTACTAAACTGACATAATTGACAATAAGCTCCACTTCAAAGCGAAGCTCACCAAGGAAATTGTAGCACTACTGCGGAGGATCCTGTGGTACAACTGAACTTGTAGCTATATCTGTAGGAGAAGGAAAAGAGAGGGGTGAGTTCATCAAAACTCAGTGAGTGAACCTTCACTCACAACCCACACGAGACATCAACAAAATACATAACTTATACATGCAGCTAATATGAAATATATTATATATATAATTACATATGACTGTACTACAACAATATATTAATTGAATTCATGTCAATAACTAGTAGAGAAGCAGGAATAAATATCTGAGCTGAATAGCTAATCTGAGCCAATGGCTAATCTGATGGGCACTTAACTAGTTCCCATAAATGGACACCTCACTAGGTTCCTTACTGTGGGTGAGCTAGTCCTCTAGCAGACCACTTGGAACCAAGGTTAACGATCAATCATGCAGCCGTTAACTCACTGATCTGTTTCTCACTATTTATTGGCTAAACACTAATAGGAATAATTTCATACAAAACTAAGATCCATAATAGTTTCTAACTGATAAATAAATCTAAATCATACATACAGCAAAAATGGTCCCATGAGTTTTCTTAAATGACTAATTTTCATAATAACTGTAAATGTAATAATATTTCTAAAATTGACATAATTCATAATAGCATATTCTCTTGACATAAAACATTCTAAAATTTCATAAATAATTTATATAATATGGAAATATAATAATAATGACCAAAAGTATGGTCATGAGCTTAAACCCACTCACCTTGGTAGCAAGGAGTATACTAACAACTTGACCTTTAAGGAGTATAAATATTGTCGGTAACTATTTCCTCATTATTCTCTCTCTCTACTCTTATTCCACTCACGTTCTCTCTCCCCTCTCTCACTTTCACTCACACTCTGCAGACACAACACACACCCACACCTATATATATATATATAATATAATAATCTAACCCGTGCAACACAGGCTCCCTAACTATCTATATAATAATAATAATATATATAAATAATATTATATGAAATCCCATGTGCCTCGTGCAACATGGTTTGCATTACTTTTTATATAATATTAATATATAATAATAATAATAATAATAAACTTACCTCATGTAACGCATGCCCTATTATATATATATATATAATAAGAAGAAGAATGTTACAAACTTCTGTCGTGCCTTATTTCTTATATATATATAAAATAATAATAAGAATGTTAAGAACTCTTGCCACCCGTGTTTGTTTTATATAATCATAATAATAGTAAAAATAAGTAATGATAATGATAATTTAGATACTAATAAATTCTATATTTGGGGTATTACAAACTTGTAAACCTCTGCCAAAAAACTTGTAAAGCTCTACCACAAAACTTGTAAATCTATAAGAAAAAACTTGTAAACCTCTGCAAAAAAACTTGTAAACCTGTACCAAAAAACTTGTAAACCTTTGCTAAAATACTTGTAAAGCTCTACCAAAAAACTTGTAAACCTATAAGAAAAAACTTGTACACCTCTGCCAAAAAACTTGTAAAACTCTACCACAAAACTTGTAAACTTGTAAGAAAAAACTTGTAAACCTCTACCACAAAACTTGTAAACATGTACCAAAAGACTTGTAAACCTCTACCAAAAAACTTGTAACCCTGTAACAAAAAACTTGTAAACCTATAACAAAAAACTTGTAAACCACCCCGCAACTACATTTTATTGTGGACAGTGTTCATATAATACAGAATCAGATTCTAAGCATTTCCAAATGACTTTAACTTTGACAACCCCCTTTGTGCCAGAAACTTGGTTTACAAGTTCACAGGTTTGTGCACAAACCACTTTCCAATTCTTAATCAAGGGATTACAAGTTCAATCCACTTGCTTTATAAGTCTTTTACACTTTTTTTCCATGTTTTCAGCAAAGCTCAGATTTGCAAATTATTTGCACTTTTTTTACAATACTTGTAAACCTTCCTTAAAACTTGTAAACCAAGTTAAGAAACTTGCAAACCAATGCTTAAAACTTGTAAACCACATTCTAAACCCATTTTATCATTACTTTACGATTTATGGAGCCATTCTACAGGTCTGTTTACCAATCACATTTACCTTCAACCATGCGAACAACAAATACACAAACATCACACATCAAAAGAGAGGCAAGAGTGAAAATGATTAACGGACATACCTTATGAAAAAGACGATGGCGAAGGGTGAAGACGTGTTGTTCTGCTGCGGGGAAGGGGGCGGGGCTTAAGCCAGAAAGAGCACGGGAGGAGCTGGGAAAAACGAGAGGGAGCTAGGAGAAAGAGAGGGAGCTGGGAGAAATGAGAGAAAGAAATGTGATTGAGAGAGAGAAATGTGTTTTGCTTTTTCTCTTTCCCACGCTTTTAAGTTTTTTGTCATTTTCTGGGTATTTGCATACGATGTAGATACGGTGTCAGGTATTTTGGTGTGCAAGTAACATTTCCGCTTAAGTTTTTTGGATTCGTCACTATTCCTCTTGCACTAATTTTTTGCACATATTTTATCATGTGCAATCTTTTATCAATAATTTAAAATATGAGGCCTAAACATAGGTATGTAATATATCAAAATTAATGGTTAAAAAATAATAACATGATCACGGAAAAAATTAACATGACAGATCCATTCCCATTATTAAAGTAATGAGAGTTGATTTTACAATGGTCATAACCAGATCATAATCCAACATTTATGGGTTGTTTGGATGTAAAGAGAAAATAAAAAGAAAAGTATGTTTTCTCTTTAATCATTTGGATGAAGTGAAAATACAAGAAAAATTGAGAAGAAAGAAAATGATAAGGATGCAAAATGACATATATATTCTTATTGTGTAACAAAATATAAATATCTTTTTATTTTTAAAATACTTTTTTAAATTATATAAGTAAACAAATTATATTTAATATTAATTTAAAAAATAATTTATTAATATTTAAAATTTATAGTCCATTTTAAATTATTTATTTAAATTCAATATATATTTAATTTATAATATTTTCATATGTAAAAACTATTTTGATTCTAATTTAATATATTTTTAAACTAAACTATCTCACTTTTTGATAAATGATACTGTTGACGTATTTTTCCATTAAATATTTTTTTTCAATTTCTTGAAGGCAAAATACAACAAAATTATTTCAGCTAATAATTTTGGTATTTTGGTCTTTTCTTGATTTTCTCTTCCCCCTCATGTTTTCTCGCCTACTGAGGGGAGAAAATTTCAAGCGGGTTTCACCAGTTATTTTTTATTCTCTTGACATTTTCTCTCCTCAAGTTTTATTTTCATTTGTTTTATATTGAACCAAACGTTGGAAGATGGCTTAAAGAGTATAAAGACTTAAATCTAACCCCTAAAAAAATAAACATTTGAATATATTTGCTTATTGGATTTATGTGACTGGTTAATGAATTAAAAGAGAAAACTTTGATATTGAAAAGATGAATTTTTATGTTTTTAAAACATGAGATCCACTAAAAAATTTTAAAACTTTTTTATTTTGGTGAATTTAACTAATGCTCCAGTTTGAAAAACTTTTCTTCATTAGTATTTACTGACTTAAATATTTTGTTGGTTCCATTAATTAATAATAGGTCATATTGATTTTAGTCCTCTAAATATATTTTTTGGGCTTTTGATCACTCTTTGAATTAATATTCATTTTAGTCTCTCGCTTTCAATCATGAGTCATTTTAGTTTCTGATTTTTAAAATAAATCAAATTAGTCCCCGACATTATAAAATGTGAGTCATGTTAGTCCCTCAACTCACTCATATTTAATATTCTATCAATAAAATGATGATAGGTAACTTTAAGTGACACCTTGATATACAATATGTCATCCGAGATAGAATAAACTCAATAAAGTTATAAAAAAAACTCATTTTGGTGTTTAAAATTATACATAATGAGTCATTTAAGTATTCATTCTATATCATATAGTGACTCATTTTGTGCAATTTTACATACCAAAATAAGTTATTTTAAACTTTATTTTACTTTAGATGACACATGGTATAATAAAATATCACTTAACGTTACACATCATCATTTAATTGATAAAATGTTAAATAAAATTTGAATAAGGGACTAACTTGACTCATATATTATAATGTTGAGGACTAATTTAACTCGTTTTAAAAGTCAGGAATTAAAATGAGTATTAACTCCTCTTTTTTTAACATTATACTTTTACGAATTATACTATATATTTCGGTCATTTAAGCCTTAAAAAATATAAAAATATTTGTCCTTGTAATTTATAAATATCTTAAAAATCATTTTTCGATCTTTGTCAATATTGCCGCCTCACATTACAAACAAATATTACAATAAAAAATATAATATTGTAGTTATGTTGTAAAGTACCATTGGATTGGATATGAATATATGATATAAATTAAATTAAAAATATATAAAATATATTTAGAAGTCTTAAAAATTATTAGTAAAGTATTTGATATGATATGTAGCGAGTACTGATAAATTATCCATTTTATAATATCTGTATATCAAAACTGAAAAAAATGACTAAAACAAAAACAATTAATTACCAAGGCAAAAACATATCCAAGCGAGGTTTATCTATTGAACAAGGTGCGGAAATCTATGCCACTAACCATTCGGGCGTGGCACTGTTCAAAAGCTACCGCGTAGGTCGACCATGCCCTGCCATCAATTATTAATTCATGAAAAGAAAAATGTAGTTTTCTTCTTTTTTTTTTTTTTTGTTGTTGTTGTTGTTGTTGTTAAAACTCGACATTGTTACAAAAAAGGAAGGAGAGAAAAATTATGAACGCGATTGATGATTCCTTCCTGAGGGTGAACAATGGACGTGGGATACAGGGATAGAGATGAAAAAAAGTGGGGTTAAGCGACTTTGCACGTGCGCGGTACGTGATATGGGCCTCTCTCTCTCTCTTCTCTCTCAGACAATAAAGCTGACCCATGCAGGTGGGACCCACCACCGGGTTGTGTGGGGTTTTGTTGTGGGACCCGCTTATGTTGGGTTGCGGTTTCCCCGTTTTCGCTGCTACAACCTTCGTAAATTGTCACAGTTGTTGTTGTGTCTGTGTACGGACAAATCCCGGTGGAGTGATCCGGTGTTTGGAGGGTGCACCGCATGTGGTGCGGTTACGGTCAACATTGGGTACTCGATTGATTACTTACTTAATTTCTGACCTTCTGGCTTTGTCCTCACCCATGGTCCAGTCAATGTTTCATGCTCAAAGGACAACTTCAATTATTATTCTTATTATTGATTTTCTTTTTTAATAAAAAAATTGTGTAGAAAATTTGCAGTTTAACTGGTGTGCACGCTAGGTTACATTTTTTAATTACCAGAGGAAGTTTAGTCCCAATGAAGAACACAATTTTCGGTCAACTTTTATTTCATACTGTCACTGCCCTCCCCCCACCCAATGCGGATTCCATTTGGCACACACTGTTTTGATTCTCTTTTTAAAATAACATTTCACACAAATTAAAGAAAGAATTTAAGATTATTACTAGTATTTTTTTTTTAACTAGCATTGATTACTTTATTCTTGTTTTATGTTCATCTATTTAATTTTAGGGTTTAATTAATCAGTGTCCTAAAGACACTAGCTAAGGAATCAAACACCAATATTTTTATATTATGAAGATGAGCTTTTAAGTTTTTAATGCACGATGCTAACTAAAAATTTTCATAATTTATTTTTTGTGAATTCTTTAATCATTATATTTAGAGTATTAGTTAGCAAAACAGTTAATTTTATGCTCCACTTAATGTCATTGTACACAAAAGTGCTTTGACTTAATCATTTATTATCTGTATCTCGAAAATCCTATAAATAGATTGATCAAATTATTATTTTATCAAAATTAATATTAAAAAAATTACCAATCAGTATCCAAAGTGATCGCAACTAGAACATTTATAATTAAGTTGATTTGCTTAGATATATAGGGATTTTCATGTTCATTTGGTCAGGAAATGGTGTAAATAAAGAAGGATTGGATCAAACTATGTCAAATATAGCTGTCCCACTTTCTTCTTAAGCCCGTGTATGAATGAATATGTATTAATTAATCATAAGCTTTTTATCCTACATTAATCAAAATCAGTTTGCTCAAATATAGGAGAATCTATCATATAAAATCAGGTGCAGCATAGAAAGAAATACTTCTCTAAATAAAATACATCTACCTACCCTCACATGCAATTATATTCCCCTTAATAATGTGAGTGTCTATCCCGTCGTCGCTCCTAATGTTAACAAATCTGATATGCATGAGTTTGAGAAATGATTTTAAATGGAGTAAAATAATGAGGTGAGCAAAAATTATGAATGGTTGTTAAGAAAGATCTGTTTTCTTAGTTATCACAGTTGTATGTGTCTTGTTTTTGTTTCGAAATTCAACTTTAGTGATTCTTCAAGCAAAGCAAGTGTGGCACTTAATAGTGCATCCTCATCTCTTTTTACTTTTACATTAACAAGCGGGTTTGATGATGTGCTACAATTTGTCATAATTAATTAAGATGCCCATGTTTGGTTTTACCAAGAAATGTGCAAAGCTAAGCATATAGATCACTCTACTATGGAGCATAATCACTTAGATGTTATAAAAAGAAAGCATAGAATAATTTCACTTTATAAAGTCTATAAATTTTTAAAATATAAAAGGACATGATCTTATATGTGCTTTTTCTCTCACACGCCTCACTGACATTCGTGACATATTATTAGGTTAGGTCAGTTGCCTGTAAAAGCAGCTAATTAAGAAGGAAGATAGCTCTCACCATGAATGTCTATATTTTAGTTCTCATGGTTCAAGCTTCAAGGTAACTCTTGACTGCGCAAGCCGAAAACGTACAAAGGCTAAATACAGGGACCATTGTGAAAGTGATGGAAGTTATAAGATGCAAACAACGCCAGTTAAATGGTATTTGCACGTAGTATACATGCTACAGGGACAAAAATTAAAAATTTAATTAATTAGGTGTGAAAAAGTTTGGTAGATCGTGTTTAGATGCGTGGCTGAATGTTGAAAACTATATTCTCCATTTGATTTCGGCAAGTGAAATATACTAACTTCCTCTTATATTTGAAAATATTAATTATAACTAATTTGTTATATAAAATATAATAATTAAGAATTAGTGATGAATACAATTAATAATAAGTTGTGTGGTTCTATATTAATTATTAACGGGCGAACATTTTAATGATGAATTTTATTTTAAAAATTACGTGAGTTCCAGGCCTTTGAATTCATCACCTAAAATTTTAAGAGGGTATATGCTAACTCTTCAACTTCAACGGAAAAAGATGCTAATAAAGCATATGCTAATTTTTTAGGGATTTATTCTTCAATAGAAAAGAGGTCGAACATATTAGAAGATTAAGGATATAAAAATTAGGTATTTATTGAAACCTCGATTTTCAAACACCTAATATTTGCATTCATTCTCATCCTCGGGCTAACTAATTATTGTTTGAATTGCAAATGCAATAAGATCTTGACTAAAACAAAGCCTTCAATGAACTTAATGTCAAAGTAATTAGTGTTCAACTAAAATATATAGTTAATTTGAACCAATAAGACGGGTAGACTTCTCAAAAATGAAATGCTACTTGATTCCATGTCCTTGTATAACCTCTTTTTTTGGCCAAGATGTCATTGTATAATCTAATTGTCAAATATAGGTCACGTTCATATGCTAAATTGGTCAAACACAGGAATCCATCATAATAGCAAAGTTATAGGCGAGAAAAACTCAACAATTTTTATTTCCCACCATTAACAACTTCAATATTCCCCGCTATCATGCGTGCTTCTCACGATATTCTTTCACTTTTAAAAATAGATAAGTTAATCTATCAAGTACAATGCACAACTTATTTAAGACAAGTATTTATATTATATGCACACGTAATTTATTATGAAATAGTTGTAATTAAAATATTTTAATGAAAATGTTCATGTGGAAATTTTGTTGACACAAATTAAATTTATTTAAACATTATTACAATAAAATAAAGTATAATAAAAATTGTATTTAAAATTTAGTCGACTCGATTCAAATTGTGTATTTAGAATTAAATATATTTTTAACTCCTCAACACCAAATATACATTTTTAAAAATTTATATACATAAGTTAAATAAAAAATTAGATTATATATTTGACATGTTAACTGATTTTTTTAATTAGAATGTGAAAAATATTTTATAATTGCAAATCTATTTTTGTTTTTATAAAACAATTTCTAAATAAAGCAATCTTATGTTTAATACTTTATCTTTCTTTTTAAGACATTAAGTACTGAATAAGTTTTAAATACTCTTACATTGTTACAGTTGACATTCTTACTTATACTTGACACTCTTATCATCATCTCATGTATTTTCTTTGTCCAAATTGTCTTATGTATGTTTATAAAAATTTATATGCATCTTATTCTAATATTAAAATAGATATACTTTGCTTTTTATTTAAAAATAACAATAAATGATTGTTAAGGGAAAAAACTTTAAAATATAAATGAGTATTATGAAATTTTAAAATAATTTTAAAAAATGCATATAACAATTGTAGTCAAAGAATTTTTATATTATATTATAAATGCATCGCAATTTTTAAAAAATGCCGTATTGTGGAATTTTTCAATTAACAAATTGTATGTGATACGTAATTAAATATGTATCATATTTTGCACACGTGTTTAGAGTAAAAATTTCATATGTTCTAAGTGTATAATATCATTTTATTAAAAATATAACACATACCACAAAAATAAGATATTACTAAATTATCTAAAATATTACTTTAAGAGTATATTTGGTTGGATAATAAAAATGAAGATAAATTTTTTATAATTAAATTTCATATTTAAAATTATACATAAATCTAAGTCATAAAATTAAAATTTATTTCTATTTTTATCGAACAATAAAGCATATAACCTTGAAGTATTTAGAATTATCTCCACTGAAGGAGATGCGTCCACAAAAACTAACATTTCTTTCACATTAGTACGTATCTTAGGCAAATGTAATAAAAGTCTAATAAGTATCATTCTTCTAGTGTGATCTAGGGTTCGACTTACATTTTCAAGTGCGATATTTCATAGAAAAGGGTGCCTATTATATTGAATTGTCATTTCAAGGAAGCAAACAATGAACGCCCCTCCCATCCCATGCATGGATTGACATCATGAAACTTTCAAGTCTCAACTAACATGGAACCTACATATCATATTCTTGCCTGAAAAAATTGGTTGCTTTTTTGTAATTTATTCCAAATAAATAAATTTCAATAATCAAATTAAATATGTTGACGAGTGTACAGGTTGAATAAAAAGCAACACTCACCCACTTTGTCCGAAGTCATCTAACATTTTCAATTCTTAAAATTCCCTCGCAAGCACGCACAATGAATGAAAAGGCGTTTAGAGGATAAAAGAAAAGAAAAGAAAAAGGAATGGCCAACAAAAAAGAGAGAACATAAATACAGACATATGGATTTCCCATATCCACCACATCTTCCATCATGCATCCTTCTCTCTCTTTTCCATGTCCTCTATTATTGCTTTCTTCCATCATCAGAATACATCATAGATCCCTTCAAAACTATGTACTTAAGCTTTAACCACACCTTGGAAGTAAACAAAGGTATATCATGAACAATGAGAGAATCTCAATGTTTTTTTAATTAGAAAAGAGAGCACAAAAGGTTCATGTACTTAAAAGGAAAGCACACAACTAGATAAAGTACATTGTTATAGACAATGACCCTTATCAACATAGTGATATTTTTAATTTATCTATCTGAATTGATGCTACATATGTTATTCAGTTGATTGCCCCAAGTTAAGCGCACTGGTGTCCTAGAAATCTGAAGATAAATACGATTATTAAATTGGAATAGAAAATTTCTACAAGGTATCGTGTGCATTTGAAAATTGAAATAACGAGCATATGTGCACAAGATGCTTTGATCAGTTGAATACTAAACTTTGTCCTTTATAATGTCAGCTCCAAAACCTAACTGCAGAGACAAAGTTTAGTTGCATTTGCTTTGTTACATGTGGACTTGAGATCACATATATAGACACGGCACAAAGTGCCAAGCGTATCCAAACTAATTTATTATTTATAAGTTCTTTATTTTAGATCTTCATTTGATCATTAACGTGCAAAGGCCGCTGGCAACTTTTTCTTATTATTGGCCACAAAATATTCAACTTTTCTCTTTATTAGCTTTCAATGACACTAATTTCTAGATATAGTGTGAAGTTTACCTTGAATGCGTTCGAAGAAGCATCAATTGCCACTATCAACTATTGTACCTTATTTCACCCTCTCTTTTATTTCTCCAAATCAAGGTTGGATTTATATGCCCACCAGTTTGGAAGATACCCTTGGTGTTTCAAAAAGTATTCAAACTAGTGAACCGCGTATAACAAAAGATATATGATTTTGATGTTGAAAAAAGGGGATGGGGGAGGTGGGTGGAAATTTTCATATGTTTGATTAATGTCTTTGAAGTAGCTTTTGTATTCTATTGTTTACTCTCTTTCTTTGTAATTTTTTTTTTCCGCGTAGTTCATAATCCCTATTAAATTTTTGACTCATCATCATGAGCCACTGTAACATCTAGGAGCTCCTAGAACATTTCAGAAACAATAAATGCATTTTATGAAATTTTTAAATTGCTACTATTATTGGAATTGAAGTAGTAAAATCCACCTGTGCTTTTAGGTAAAAACGACATAAAACATCCTGCAATTTAGAAATCTACATTGGATCTTGTGAGCCAGCATAAGGGTGTGATAGAGGACCACTTTATTTGGTGCAATTTGGGAGTGGATTTGAAGTGGGTAGCTAAATCATAATTAAATGGAGCCAATTGTTAAAGTGCCTATGCTTTTATGTTACAAAAGTAAAAGGAAAGCACAGGGCTCCGCAAAACCAGATTGGACTTTTAATTAGTTGGGTGATTATCGACCTAATAGAAAAAAAAAATCTGATTAATTATTTTAGTTTCAATACATGACCTAGACTAAGTGATCTGTAACCAAAAAAAGACTAGGTGATCATGAATTGATTTGACCCCATTGTCTCTTATTTATTGACGCTGCCTTAACCAACATAGCGATTACTTTAATAGAAAGTTAACGCTATAGTAGTGCAAATCTTTGATGTTTTAGGTACACAAATCTTCATCGCTTTCATATGATCGAACCTGGCCAAGTTAAATTAATCACAATTAATCAAGTTGTTCACGAGTGAATGGTCATTATTAAATAATCAGAAAAAGTACGTATGATGTCCTCATGTACGCATTTTATGCAAATAAAATAATTAATAAGCAAAAGCAGAGTATGAGGAAGTCAAGAAAACTATTTCATAAAAAGAAATAAAGAAATTAAAGACGGAAAGAAACACTATCTTTAAATTGAATGATACAATTGATGATTTGTTAGGTAGTATTTTTTTTTTTTTTGCTGTCATGCTTCAGAAAGAAGATCAGATCTCATTAATTAATCGTGCCCTCCTTTCATGTCTAGTTTTTTTTTTTTTTTTTATTTTCCCAAGAGGTATTATAAAAAAGGGACATGTGATCCAATAATTGTCAACATAAAACAAGCCAGTGTACTTGTGTAATGAATCTTTCAGATGTAATATAAGAAGACTTCTCAATTAATAATATTAAGCTAACCTTCCCAGCTAGTTCCTGCATCTAACTGGATGGTTACTGGAATCTACCGAGATTAGATTTGAAGGAACCTGTCTCCAAGCAACGCTACTCATATTAAAAGTTTAGGGCTTATTTGATTTGTTGTTTTCAATTTTTAATATTTATAAAAAAAAAAGTAAAAAACCTGAAAACTAAAAACGGTAAACCAAACAGGCCCTTAAGAGCTGTTTGCCTTCAATTTTCAATTTTTAGTTTCATTTTCAATTTTTCAATTTTCTAGAATTTGTGAAAGAAAAACTGAAAAAATTGAAAATTAAATTTTGTAGTTTTCAGAATTTTCAGTTTTTCCTTCACAAATTCTGAAAAACTGAAAAATTAAAAATAAAAATTGGAAACTAAAAATAAACAGCCCCTTATATTTCAATTTTAGGGTCATTTTACGGATTAATTCTATTTAAACAGAAATTTTATTCTAAGATTAAGATACGTTGTGTGACAAGAATTAACAAGAATCTATATTAATATATATTCAAAGATTACTTACAAATAAAAGATCATCAACAAAAATCCAATCTAATATATCTCATTTATGCTGTTTAACTTTGCTAATTAAAACTTTAACAATTAACAATAAGAATCAGACATGCTCAATTCAATATATCAGAACTTTGATCAAATATTGAAACTATTAATTTGCATTTAGTGTTTAGAGCACAAGTGGAGAAAAAACTTTGAATTACCAAGGTGGTCTAATGCATTGATGCAAAAACTATGTAATCATTAAGAAATAAGCGAACATTCAAATTCTCTCTAATAGATAACCGATGTAGCCAAACATGACTAAAAAAAAAAAAAAAACTATTATATACTTTTAGCATAGCTTTACTCATATAATAGAAACGGCTAGATTTGCGCACAGGAGAAAATGAACCTTCATTTAAGAAGGGAGGACAACTTGACCGAAAAAGAAATTGGGAGGACAATTGAATCTCTTAGTCATAGTGTTCAGCACCGGTGTGTGGACACACCCCTCCATGAGTCATTATTAATGCTGCAGGACCAAGCTAAATTCCAAACAGGAAAAAGGAAAAGAACAAAATGCTTGGTAACATATCAATCACATACACATTCTCTTTCAACATGGTCATAAATTGCTTTAATGCTAACTTGAAGGGTTGTACACAACCCCCATGTGACAAGTTCATCCCCCTAAATTAAGAAGATGGGTCTTTCACGTACATTGAGATGTAGCTATTGCAACCTTGAATGTGGGGTGGACATCGATCAGAAAAAGATCGAATTTCGATCGCAATTATGTATCAAAAGTGCTTAGATGCTGATATGAATTGTAATTTTCTCAATTGTTTCAAATCATGGTCTAATGATCCATGATTGTATTGTCCTTGTTTCAAAAACAATTAATTTATTTTTCTTGAAGCATTAGTCTATACCTATAATGATGAAAACCATGATGATTATATCCTCCTTTTCCCAGAAGTTTCTTGCAGAGATGACCGTAATAACTCTCCATCGATTGAACAAACCAATCCAACTTAGCAGCACTACATGTACAAAAATGATTAGACGTTTGAAAAAACATTTGACAATAATTATGCACATTTGGACAAATTCTTTTTGAGGATAATAGGAAATCAATTTCGTTCCTCGACGCGTGTGGCTACAATGTCAAAGCTGCCGCATATATAAATTAAGGAAAAATTAATTATTGCTTTCCATGGAAATTTTTGTTTTAGGATCCATTTAGCATGCGTAATAGAATAAGAATTGATAATATAAAATCTGATAATATAAATCATGATAAATTTTTAATATTATACAGTATTTGATATAATAATGCAAAAGATATTTAATTTTATGTTCAATAATATTATACTATTTATTTATAAATAATTCTAATATCTTAACTAAATATTAAATAAAATTAAATAATAGTAAAATATAAATTTTTATTATAATAATTTTCAAATATTATTATTTTAATATTTTATATTTTTAATCATAATTATTTAAATTTAAGTTATTGATCCTTAATAGATCATTATTTTTATATATTACATATTATTTATTATTTATTTATATATTTTATTAGTTAATAACTTATAATTTTATATTGTATATTATTTATTATTTATTAAATATTTTTATTTTATTTTATTTATTATTTATCAATTATATTTATTTTATTATTATTTATTTAAGAATTATTTTATTTTAATAAAATATTTAAAAAATGACCTTATATGCTAAAAGCTAATCAGGCCTAGTATGACCTCTTCATACTGTATAGAGTAATACAGTATTTTGATGTATAAAGGATTATAACGTATAAGATTATATAATATGTTGCCTGTACTAAAATGGATAAGAGCAAAATATATAATATTAGCTTATACCATCATGCATAGTATATCATACCAACATTCCTTTTGCACAAACATGCTTTTCTTATAAACATTGTTTTAGTATGAAGATAATTTTTTTATATATTTTAAATTTATACTAAATTTTCAAATTAAGATACATAATGTACCATATTAATTTTTTTCTATCAAAACAGTACTAATAAATGGTCGATGATAAAATTTAATTGAAAGTTTAAATTATATAATAAAAATTTATATAAATATGCTACTATATATTGATATATCAGTGAAAAATGTTAGATTCAATTATTTACTGTCTTGAAAGTTTTATAAATATAAATATATGATTAGATGATATATACAGTTCATTAGTGTATCAAAATTAAATTCTTTGATTTATAGTCATGTGAATTAAAAAACTACTATTTTTAATATTTAACAAGAATTGTTATTATTATTATTATTATTTTTATCATTATTATTTTTATCATTTTCATATCTGAGTAAACACCGACACTAATTGATTGCATTATAAAAATGGAAATTTACAGCAAGAAATATAATTGTATATACCTATCATAGATAAATATGAAAAGCATCAGTATGTGCGTTGCATACACGTTTGAAACTTGAAATTGCATAGGGAAAATTATATATATATACAGCCAGCAGTGCCCATTGACACACAAGAGCAGATTCAATTGAAACCACAATTGAGTTGGCCACGACAGACAATATCGTAAAAGTTAACAACAAATGAGAAACCAAACTGATGGAGATTGGTGTGCGTCACTTTCTTGGAATTTCTCTTTTGGAGGCTGCTGGATGAGCACGATAGCGAGGAATTTGTGCGCGTTATAAACAATTTTGATTTAATTTTTAACATAGTAATAATAATTCTTCTTAGTGTTGTCATGAGTCACGTACTTTAATGAAGCTATTATGTTGGACCCCATGAGATGGGTAGGGTGTGGACCAATTTTAACATCAATCTCTTGTGGTGACATAGATGGATGATTGGTTTTTTGTTTCTTTCCTCAGTTTCAAATCAATTTTTTTTTTTGTCAACTCATGGTGTAGAGTACTAGTTTGGCTTTATTGACGAAGTTGATGTGATTATTTAAGCGCACAAGTGGAAACCCATGAAAATAGGCACCACCCTGATTTTTATAAGAGTTGCCTCAATTTTAACCTTTATTGTAGGTCACTTTCATAGACTAAGCACACAAGGGCTAGCCTTTTCTTTTATAAAAAGTAAAAAAAGAAATAAAAACATGATTCATTTGTTTAATTGACACTATTGTTTCATTTTTTTATTAATTGTTATGGATGAACTAATTGATTATGTAATCAGCTATTGTTAGCGTGCAGCGGGCAACCACATGGCACGTACGCATGCGTTTGGAGGTTAACTACAATAAGTTTCATCAATAAAGAAAGTTGATGGTACTTATGAGTTATAACATCACATGTTAATTAATGCGATCAATTTTCTTCCTACATATAGGTATAAGTTAAAATGTCATGTATACATGTACAAATTTTCAGTTCTCTCTTTTTTCATGATCCTAGGGTATCAATTGTCAAATACAGTGATCAATTTCTTTGAGGTGTATATTGAGTTCATGAATATGAATATTATCTCTAGCTGAAGACTCTCTTCATATGTACACTATCAATAAAAACTATTGGATAAATACTTAAAAAATCTAATTAGCTAACAATTGTGTTAGGTCTATAATTTATATGAATCATATATATATATATATATATATACACGGGCAAGATGCAAATACGTAACATTGCAATTTGCTATTGTACAAAGTAGATACTCAAATTAATTTTTTTATTACACTATTGCCAAATAATACAAGAAAGATACCTCATTATCCAGAAACTTTGTCATTTTGCTAATGTCGTTATATGAATTCTCACTGTCGTCAGAAATCTTATTTAAAAAGTTACTATTTTTAATAGAAACAGCAAATTCTTCATATATATCACATGATATCAGCAACGCACAATGATTTTATTTATGTGTATTATATATGTGGGTGGCAAATGCAACTTTTCGTTAAGAAAAAGGGTATTTGCAAAATATACCTGGTAATTCTTTTATCTTTTTGTTGTGAGGGGATAACATACTTTATGGTATCATCTGCTTGTCTTCGAGCGAGAAAAAAAAATTTTAAGATTTGTTTGGTTTCGTCTTTTATTTATTTTTTAATAGTGGGTGAAAGAAATCTCAAATCATAAACTTATACTTCTATTTTAAGCCTATTAAGATAATGTTAAGTAGCAGATTTATTAAAAGAAAAAAAGGGCAGTTGCTAATGACAAGTCACACAAAAGAATTTAATGGCTGAACAATGACACGTTTGACAATTAAATTTGTTCAGTTCATGACAATTAGATTTGGTCCTACAAGCACATTTGGTCACAAAGTACTTTTTACCCAACAACCACTTGATTAATTTTTGGCTTGTTTGTCTACCTTTAATTTTCATCTAAAATCAAGATTGAATATAAAAAGATCTAAAACCAACTACATATGTAATGAACACACTGCAAATGGACCTGTCTTTTCATGAAGACAATGAAAGATTAAACAGTTTAAGGGGACATGTATCTATGGGTATGCGATTGGGTCCTTTTCAGTAACTGCACCCATTATTTAAAGCTGATTTAGACCATTTCATGTGCTTAACCCTTCTCACAAGTTGAGTACATATTTTATAGTGGTTCTCAATTCTCATCTATAACGGGGTCAGTTTAACTTAGAAGCAAGGAATCAAACTACATATGCATTTGGATCAAAAACTATTGTTAGGTGAAACGTTGATTGGGAGGATAGTGACCATTAATAAACTCTTATCCTGATCCAATGAGCCTTGTCAGATGCCGCCTGAATTGATTATGTATCTCTTTTCTTTTTTTTTCCCTTGTTATGTGTAATTTAATATAATTTTTGTTAATTATTATAACTAACATTAGATAAGTCTATTATTTCTTGCTAACGTCTCTCAGAATGTCAACTATTTTCAGTTTTTCTTCTTCACATGACTTGACCCCGTGAAGCAGCCAACGTGAACAAAAACTTCTTGACTCTCTCAAAACCAAGAGTTTCTCATCCATCATGTAAAACAATAAATAGCATAGCTAATTATCTTTTTTTATTAACAGCATAGCTAATTATATACATATACATATACATACACATACATATATGTGTGTGCACATAAATTCCTTGCATTTTCTTCTTAATTACGTCAATTTCTTTAGGATATGTTTGTAATTCAGATTTTGGAGGGGAGGGGAATAATAGGTTTGTAGTGTAAGATTATATTATAAATCTTTTTTTCGTATCCCTTTCTTTCCAAAATCCAACTCACAAACACATCCTTAATAACTGAAAAATTATTGCAAAAGGCCATTTGATAACTGCTGCTGATGGTATGTAGTTGAATTGTAGTTTAAAATAAAAGTTAACCATACCATAGTTTTCTATAGATTGTAATTTTGATGAATTGGGTAGCATGGATACGTTACAAGCTAAGTCAATTTTCACAAGCCACAATGACAAATTTACATGGACGTCTTACTCCTTTTAGGGTATAGTTGAATGTGGAATAGCCCTTGATTGAATTTGGAATAGCCCTTGACAAATTTCTTGTAGCTCCTAATATGTTGCTGGACACATAAATAAACAAATGGAGGTCATAGTTGAATGTGGAATAGCCCTTGATTGAAGGGCACACCTTGCGTCATTTGATCACAATTCTGGGGTGAGACAATAGTATCCGAAATATATGGTTAACCAAGACTTTGACTTTATGAGGGTGAGTTATTAACAGAGCAGATACCAAAATGATTTGTGCATGCGTGTGCTTTTCTTTCAATTTTCAACAACTCAAATTTCTGGGTTAGTTCCTAGTGGAAGCTGTTTGGTGTTGGTTTTCTTCCTTAACAGACAACCCCATGCCATAATGCCAGCTTGTTGATTTTGAACGTACCCTTCGAATGATTTGGCCCGTTTAATTCAACGTATGAGCCCATGTAACTTTCGTTGAATTGTGTGAAATGCAACATTCCAGCTTACTATTAACGGAGTTTGAAAATTTTGGCTGCTTTGACCCTTGAAAATATGCAGAACATCTAGTATTTGATATTTAGATACTAGCGTGATGTTATTCCACAAATTTTATCTTAACCCCAGTTGTGACAAGTTTGTTTTTGTTCATCTGGAACCTTTGGGAAATCGCTACATATTGCTGAGGATAAAATGAATGATGTTTTGTTGAGTTTGATTATTTATTTATTTTACCTTTAGCTCTCTGATATTATAATCTATTCCTACCTGAAGAACCAAGATCAGGCAGGTCCAGGTTGAAACTTGAACCGCACTAATGGGAGTTTGCAAAAAAATTTCAACGCTCAAGTTATCAAATTTATGGTGTAAAGGGATAGTAATTAAATATGGTTTTCTATACAAACTAGGTTCATCATTCTTGTGCACTCGATTGTTTTGCACGTGGTAACTAGTTTCTTAGGATCGTCCAATGTCTCAAGATCCTAGGCAACCTATGGAAAGATTAAGGATATGTTTGTGAGTTTGGATTTTGGAGGAGAAGGATGAGAAGAGAAGGACTTATAGTGAAAAATTATATTACAAATATTTCTCTCCCTTTTTTTTCTCTCAAAAACCCAAACTCATAAACATACCCTTAGGATATATTTGCAAGTTTAACTAAATTTTGGAGAGGAATGGTTTAGCTTTGAGCGAAAGCTTGAATGAGCTCAGTTCTGATTTTTCTAGAAGAATCAGGTGATGAAGTTTTTGGGACAAGCTTTGGGCTCAAAGTTAAAGACCAATCCTCAATATATTTTATTTTAATAATTAAAAATAAAATTCATTTTTATTCTATGAAAAGAGTGAGAATGATTACTTACCAAGTTAATAGTTGAATGTTTATATATTAGAAAGTTATTTGATTGATGAGAATTAGAATGAGAGATCATTGTGAGAGAGAAAATAAAAGAGGCAAAGAAACTCAAGGTTTCTTATTTTGGTCTATATCAACACATTAATGTTTTTTGGTCGTGAAGCATACGGTTCACTTTAGAGCATGGAACAGCTGTTTTGTTTTTGGGCCATAAAACTTCTGTAGCTTGAACATATAACATCTTCACGACCAAAACAGATACAAGCCTTTTTCCGTTGGGCTGAAACCGTTGGGCTCTTGTTTGTTTTAATCTATGTAACCCTGACCTAACATATGTTTTTCTGACCAAAAATAATAGAATTTATTTTGTTGGGCCAGAGTTTTGAACATGGAAGTATTCATTATTTCAGCACGTGGAGATTTTGAAGTTTTTTGTCTATTGGCAAGTGCTCGAGCACGTGCTTTCTGTTTGGAAAAAAAAAAATTGATGATATTGGATTAAGATTGAATGCATCATTGCTTGACTTACGAGACCATGACGAAGTGTTGCGTTAAGAGATAATACACTAAACCCCCGGTAAGGATTGATTGCGTGTCGAGCGATGCAAAATTGAAAATCCTCCACGATGATACGCTAGCTGTGATACATATATCGGGGAAGATTTGATAAGCAATTTATAAGCACCATCCATCAAAAAAAAAAAAAGAGCAATTTATAAGCACCACTTAGAACCTTTTTTCCGTGACGCCTGTAACAACGTTCTCATGTCAACTTTTATATAAAAATTAATACCATCACAACTAACATGATGTAGGAGGACAAAAAGCACGAGATTCATGAATTATTAAGGTTTAATATAGTGTAATATTAACTTTTTTCTTTTGGCAGTTGTAACATTGACAAATTAATATAGTGTAACATCAACAAAATCACATACATAAGAAGATTTAATTAAATGATAGTATCTATATATTAAAATCTGTTACCTCTAAATGAGACAACTTTGGTAGCCGGGGTGGTTCACGGTGATTGGCTCCTGACTCCAGCGGCGGGGGTGCCTGCAAAAATCACTCCAACGCCCAAGTCAGAATATATGAAGGTGGTAAGGATAACATACCTCGTGTCGTCCCCTCTACACATTTTTATATGCGTTCTTTTTCCCTACGTGATGCTTCTAGAGCTGAGGTGTACAGTACGGATGGCATCCCAATCAACCCGATGAGCTGTACAGTATGGTGGAATGCGAATCGTCCCTCCACCCGTACGATACAGAAGTAATTTACTAGTTTGGGCACTTCTCCTCGGAAGCACGTGGTCGGACATCAATCCATCCTTCCGAGCTGGTGGGAAATTTCGCCAATATGGAATCTCCCTGCTCCGCTTAGATCTCTGTCTTTGGGTTCATCGAAGTTGGACCTCATTATCACAGACATTCTGGTCCGTTCTCGCTCCAACTTCAGACGACCGAGAGCGGGGACCGGGTTACAGTCGGTAACAAAATCAAACGAATTATTAAGGTTTAGCACCACTAAAAACCTTTTTTTTTGGGACGCTCTATCATTGTTTTCATCTCAACCTTTTCTCGTTATAAATTAATCCCACCACAGCTAGCATGATGTAGGATGGAAAAAGAGTGAGTGTCATGAATTCTAATATTTGATTTTAATGTACTAATAATATAAAATTTTCTGCTATCTAATCATATATTATCACATTAGCAAATATAATTAACTTTTATACTACATACTTGAAAGGTCATACAACTAAAAGAAAATTAATTAGACAATAGTAATAATAGTATCACTGCATTAAAATTAATGTCTGAATTATCTAGGTTTAGCAACGAGGAATGAACTAGGAAAATTAGGGAATAAGAGAATGAAACAATGCACTGATGAACTCATTGCACGATTGACCAGGAATATAAATAGAACTTCAATAGACAACCAAATTTATATTTTCAAAAACAATCTATTAGTAGAACTGTAGAAGAGAGTGACCAGCATACCGAATGTTATCTTTTCTACATACAAAGTCAAGCCATACATTGATATCTTTTCTCTCATAATCACAAGAAGCTGAAAATAACCAAGATAAAATGCGTCGGACAATGGTATTCATTTTCCTCCACAGTGACTGAACCCACGACACACGGAAAGGACTATTATGAGAATGAGTGCTATCAAAATACCCAGTACAATCAGCTTTATCTTCATGTTTTGCAGCCACATTTTCCGACGGATTTTCGTTCCAGAATTCCTGAAATCTTGTGCCTGCAAAAAATTTTGCTTTCCTCAGAAATTGGCCCCAAAATACAAAATCATGCATTCATGATCATAGCTAACATTGCAACATGAAATTGAAAGTCTATGGGTTGGTTTGATTTCTGTTTTCAGAATTTTGTAAAGAAAATAGTGAAAAATAAGAAATGAAAACAAAAAATACAGAAAATGAAAATAGGAAACAAAAACAGAAACCAATCAGACCCTGTGGTTTTGGAAGAACTCGTGGGAGAGGGGCTTTTTCTTTAAATAAAAGTGGATGTAAATAGTGCTGTACTGGATTTGAGAGATAACAAAGACACCAAAACAGAGGAATCAGATTTCTCTATATAGAACTTCTACTTAAATCTACCTCCAAAAAAATAAAGGCACTAAGAGAGACTATCCTTTTTATGGTATGATAAGAATATTTCATAAATTCCAGTCCTTCAATGCATACTATACTAAAAGAGGAATAACAGGCAAGTGCATATATATTAACCTGGTGATGAAGGTTCTCAGTCTTGTCCACCAGCAGCTCTATCTTTTCACCCCTGTCCAGAACCTACATTAAATTATGAACATGTCAATATAATATGAATTAAAAGTTCTTATCCATCACACATCTTGACCAATTAACAGTATAGAACTCCCAAATTGAACTGCAATTTTCTTTTTCTTCTCCCAATTTGCACAATTGGTGCAATCCCTGCTCGTGCATAGCATATCCAATTTAAGGTATAGAACTCCCAAAATTGAACTATATTTTTCTTTTTCTTCCAATTTGCACAATTGGTGCAATCTCCGCTTGTGTATAGCATAAATAGATTATAATGAATATGACAGTGGCAAAAAGGAAAAACCCACTGTTTATATGTCATTGAAATGGCTCTATTGCCTTCTTAATGCAGACAAATTTACATTCAATTAATGTCACAAAATTAAATGCCCCAGACATATATTGCTTACAATAATTTCACATTTGGCTAGTAAAAGACTGAACTTGAAATGTCACTCAAGAAGCACAGCTTGCCCAAGTACAAGTAGAAGACATAATTTTGGAAATGCAGGCACAAAAGCATATGAAACAAATTGCACATAGGAAGGCAGTAAAGATTTAAACAAATGTTTAAGAGAAAAAATGGAAGACCACTGACATTGAACATATATAAACATCAGGAATAAAGTGGTATCAAATATATATTAAAAACATCAAATAGATTAACAATGATGTATGTATTTGATTGTGCATCACATAAGAGCCATCACGAACTAGTCTCTAAAGGAAAGCTCCACACTCGTCTATAAGGGATTATCTATGATCAATGATCATGGATGCATGATTTTTTTTTTTTTAACCACCAGTATGAGATCATAGATAATCCCTTATAACTGAATATCTACCTGCTCATACGTTTTTATAATCATTTCAGATCCAAAATGTAATTGTAAAAAATAAAATTTAGCTGTACTTATACCTGATTAACATCTAACTTCGTAAGTGACTTTTAGAAATATCATTGCTTAATATGTACAATGCATACTCTTCATACAATACGAGCCAAATAATATAGAGCTCTAATGTTCTTAGGTTTCAAGTGTTCTTATGCTCAGCTTCACAAACAGATCCAATATGCTATGTTGTCTTTGTTGTTTTGGGAATTAAAAGCATTTTTATATTTTCATTTGTAAATTACTCCATAAGTTAATTACACAATTTGATCTCTTCAGCTTCTGTCAATCCTTGCACCTACTAAATAGTGTATCTGTACCTTTTCAATATTCTCCATCATCACTCCTTTGACTTCAGAAACCTGAGCTTTCACCTTTGCAAGCTTGCTTATCTCATCAGGATGATCAACACAGTACTGCATATGTTCCTTCAACTTTGGGCTGCAGTAAGGAGTATAATAGATTAGCTAAAATATCGTAAAAAAATCCACCATCTTATACTTTGCAAACAGAATGTTAGTACCCAAATTCCTTGCTAAGGCTGTTAGCAGGAGCTGTAGCAGCCTTTCCACCACCATATTTTGACACAAAATCATCCTTGATCCGCTCTAGGAAAGCCATGGGTACCTGTCTTCCAATTGATTCATCCGCAACAACACAATATGCTACAAAATCCCAAAAGTCAGACATTCTTTAAATCAGTTTTTAATATTACCATCTTAAAAAATACAGTATTGGTTGATTTAAGTAAAAGAGGCAACCACTAAAAAAACATAAATGCAGGAATACAACGCAACTATAATTTTACCCCTTTTCGCTATGATTTGTGTTATTTGTACCCATCATGCATGGCGCACCGTGCTGATTCACACCCCATCCACCACTGGATGCAGTGTGAATCCCATTCAAGTAAGGTCTACACTCCATCCAATGCTGGATGGATTGTGAGTCAACACGGTGTCTCACACACCTATCACCCCGAAAACAAAATACAAGGTTCAAAGGAACACATCAATAAAAAGAAACAACTATGGAAAAATAGGGTTTAGTACCGATCCAAATAAAACCCGGCTGTGTAACAAGTAAGATAAACATAGCCATGAATTATTTTTTTTTTAAAAAAAAAATACAGCTTCACTTTCGATAGGATTTTGCTCACGCGTTCGGCCTATAACCTCTTAAATGTAGCACAAAAAGCACAACCAAATCACAAATCACCAAGCACGAACATGTTCAATTCTATAACCCATCATCAGATCAACGTTTTTTCAACTCACTTTTAAATCTCAGTAACAACATCTTCCTTATGTTTCACAGTCAACACAAACAACAACAACAGCAACAAGAAGACCACACATCACGCAATACGAAATCAACAATTCAATTCGATTCGGTTTCAGCCCAAAACGACGCAATATCATACATCATACATAGTATACACACATACAGTTAGATGATGAAGAAGAGAAAAAAAAAAAAGAGGGAACATACTGTAGCCATTATCAACGAGGTAATTGAAGGTGTGGTTATCGCAGTTGTAAGTGAACTTGTTGTTTGTAGCAGGAAGCTTCTGGAGGCACTGGAACGCGATGGAATTGAAGTTCCCGGAGAATTCAGTGTACTCGGCGAGAATCACCGTCCCGCGAGAAACGAACGCGTAGATCAGAGACCTCTGGTTCTGCCCCATCGACACACACACACACACACACACCACTTCGAATTTTCTTTTTCCAAATTTCGAATTCGAAAATTTTTTAGGGATTTATGGATTCGAAAGGGAGAAAGAGATCTGGGAACAGTGTTGTTGTTGGTGATTATGAGGTTTTATGAGGGTATCGAAATCGGAAAACCCTTTCTCTCTCTAGCTCTTTTGGCTTTTTTGTTTTTCTAGAGAGAGACAGGAAAGAGAGAGAGATGAAAGGAAGGAAAAGGGGTTAAGTACAGAAAGAGAGGTTGGGGTTAGGAGGGTTTAGTGGGAGTTTTGTTTTATAAAAAAAGGATTTTATTTTAAGTGGTGAGAGAATTCCAAAGTTTGGTTTGAAAGCGAGGTTTTAACTTGTAATTTCCGGGTTTTAGCGACTGAGGGGACATTAACGATGGGAGCTAATTCGGACAATTTTTTTGTTAATGTGGTGATTCTCAACTAATCAGCGCGTAATCGTTTGGATTATTTAGGGGAATTATTAACCGGTGTCGTGTTAGAGGAAGGCACCGTTTTAAAATAAAAAAAATATTATTCACAAATTTCGCATATCTAAGAATGATATTCACAAGTAAAGAATGTTCTTACCGATAAGTGAGTAAATCAGTTTGTGAGGGCTGTTACAACTTAATTGGAGGTTTTCGGTTCAAGTACTCGCATATAAATTGCGTTAAAACTGGTATGAAGTTTTGAAGATAAAAAAATAAAAAATAAAGTATGTGTATATAAATGGAATAATAATTAATTTCATAACTCATTATTTTTGGGATATCAGAATTTTAAAGACAATAAGCCTTGAATCTATGTAATTTTATGCAAACTACTGGAATTCCTTACCTCCAACTCAATTCCTCTAAAATAATTTAACAAATCATTATAATCACACATAGAATATCTTTATATATTCAAAGTATAAGTTGACGAAAAAGTTTGTCCCAATTCAAGAGCATAATATGCCCCCAAGATCATTAAATATTTACCAAACACTTACAAAATATTTATAGTTCATCTACTAACAAAGAAAATTCAGAAATAAAGTCTAGATTATAGTGATATATGACCAGAAGATCAACTAGTTGAGATAACCTTGTTGGCACTCGTAGAATATTATCATGTTTAGAAAAGTATTGATTATAAAAGTTTTAAAAATAAGGTATGAAATCAGCTATTAAAATATAATGCTATATCTTGTTTAATATCTACCAACATTTTTGCAAAATAATTTATGCATAATTTTATTATGATGAATAGTATAAATAGCAATAATCAAGTATGTAGATATACTTTTAGTAATAGAATAAAATGGAATAAACGAAGATGGATTGGAAAGAGAAAAATAAAAGGAACAAGACATGGTTACATGTTCTCTTGTATAAAGGGTTAACAAAATAATGAAAATTTTTTAGAGTTTAATTTTGATATAATAATAATATAAAACCTTTTTATACTATCATTCAATTAAATTTCTCAATTTGAATGATTTTTCTAGTAGTAGTAGGAGTAAGAGTTAATCATATTTATTAATATGATATTACATGATTGAATAATTTTATAAATTTTTTTATACTGTCAATATATAGAAATTAAATCATTACTACTATTCTAATTAAAAGTTAATATAGGGTCATTTTTCCCATATGGGATTTGCACCAGAATTTGTCACAATGAGTTTTTATGATTATTTATATGGATATGGTGTTTCAAAAAACAAATGTTATCAATGATAAGATTTTAATGATAAAATATTATTTTTTTAAAATCAAATCTCATCAATAATAATATTTTAATAAAAAAATATTATTTTTAAAATCAAATTTTATCAATAACAAAATTTGCATAATAAACTATTATTTTTTAAATCAAATGATAAGATAAGTAAAACACCATATTAAAAATAAAAAACCAACATAGAAATGAACCGGAGAGAATATAAAACGGTTGTTTTAAGCTGCAAAAGTGTTTCTTTTTTCAAATCTAGCTAATAATGAAAATAAAAGAGAGAAAGAATAGCCTTCTGTAAATGACTTTATAGGTGTGAATGACATTAATTCTTAATAAAAAGTATACTTTTAATCATGTCAATCCGTTAAACATATATCACTGAACTAAATTTGCCCGTGAAATGCACATGTATTGTCAACTCAAATTAGTAACTTTTTAGGATTTATCTATCAAGCACTACCTTGATTCACAATTACAAAATGAGATTAATTAGTTAGATTTTAAATTTTAAAAACCAAAATAGTCCATGATTATAAATTTAGAGGTCAAAGTTAGGGCCAAATTTATTTGTTAATTATTATTGGGGTCACATGCCCCCATTAAATTTTGATAAGTTTGTTAGTAATATACAAATACATGTATATCAAATACATGTATATTTTGTCCCTTTTATTTCATTAAATTCGATCTCATATTAAATAAAATTTATGCAAAATTTATATTATGTTTATGTATTACGTATGCTTCCATTGTATAAATTTTCTAGATTTGCCATTGATCAAAGTGAATGCTAACTCTAAATTATATTATTCTTGGAAGAAACTTATCATCATAGTCATAATGTTTGATGCTTATCGTAAGTTTATTTCGATTATGTAGAGGAATCATTCTATAAAATGTGCATATAGTGTTGTTTTAAATTAAATGTGAATATAAAACACACGTTCCTCAGGTAATTTAAACCATACGGCACGCGCACGAGAATGTATGATATAAATGCGTGTCCCTTTGATAATTTAAACCGCACGGCACGCATAGAAAACTATGAAATGAAAACATTATAAAGTGACAAAGAGTGAGCTATATATATATGGGAGAATATTTAGGTGTTCTAAAAATAAGAAAAATCATTTGTCAATTACAAAGTTTAATTTGTGGTTATTGTACGTCATCTATCATTTTTCCTACAATTTTAAAATTATAACTAGAAAATTAATTAATAAACAAGACAGAGGAAACGTCACCTCTTATTCTTAGATTAGCCAAAAAGTAAAAGTTCATGATATCTTTCATAGGTCACACTTCCACTTTTCATTTTTATTCCCCATCCCATAAGTTCCATTAGATGAGCAATGGGAGGTTAATGTTATTTATATGTCTTGGAGCTAATAAATATATGCATCAATAATGTTATATGGACACCTACTCTTTATGAAACTTCACTACAAAATATACATGTCCTGTTCATTCATTCTTGTTTTAAGCGTTTATATTATCCAAATAACACAAGGTGATACCAATTTCATGAAATATGATTTCATTAAAAATATTTTCTGTCCTATATAAACAGCTCATATGATGGAGACATTTTTGTTCACTGCTGTTTAAAATTTCGCTGCGTTAATATGATGTTTTTTAACGGTTAAGATCCGTGTTGAGGGGCACGGAAGAAAATCATGATTTGGCAAAACTCCACAAATTACCAAGCCCAACAGCTAATTACTTAAACTCAATGAAGGGTAAAAAATTGCAAGAAACAAAATAAAATAATTAAATAGACGAACTAGACACTCAAACTTAAAACATAACTGGAATTGATGCTAAAAAGACGTGAATCTAATGAATTATAACAACAACAGATATTTTCTATTAGGTGACCTCAGTTATATAGATCAAACAAAATTATAGCGTCTCATTATACTATTATTATATATAGCTCATTCATACCATAAAAATTCAATATATGTATATATATATATATATATATATATATATATATATATATATATATATATATATATATATATATATATATATATATATATATATATATATATATATATCTGATTTTTTTAAAAATAATTATATTAAAAATAAAATCTTTTAAATGATGGAATACTACACATTTTATGATTATATAAAAATTCATTATGCTAATAACATATTAAAATAAGATTTTGATTGAAACATAAGACTGGGTTGCCGTGAATCCAATGAAATATATATCCAAAAAGAGACTGTTAAATAGCTTTTGCCGATAATGATGTTTAGTAGTTAATAATGGGGGATAAATAAAAGGATCACACATTAGAGGTTGACTTGTTTCATCAATAGTTGTTACATAGTCTCTATAATTGACCCATTGGGATACCATATTTCATTCTCTTGCAGGTTGGGCATATCTAAGCTATAGCCCTTCCCTCTAAAGTTTTAACGCCCATAAAAATTTTTTGCCAATTACACGATTGTTGTTGTTGTTCGAGCTCTTCTTAGTTTAATTTACTCGAACTCCAATATATACGTGTGTCTCTTTTCTCTGGTATTATGTCCTTTTCAACTTTAAATCAGGCCATTTTATATCATCATTGTTGCAATTGTACGCTCGTTCCCAATTAAAAAATGACCGATGGCGTTTGTTTCATCTTTCTCTTTATCAAAATGAAGTCCAGATTTCGAACACTATGGAATAGTGTTTTGAAATTTGAAGTCATACGAAAAGGAAAAACAATGAGTAAACTACAAAAAAGCAATAACTTTCCAGTTTCTTTTTTTAAAAAAAAGCATAACTTTAATTAGCTATAACTCAATTGAAAAGAAATTGGGTCAAAGACCTTGCAGTCATAGGTTTCAAAATGAAAAGTCAAATCAAAGCCTTCAAAGGCAGGAAGATATTTGATTGTGTAATTGTTTCAAGGCGGATGCTCACGTAGCTATGAATCACTCGGAAACTAACACGGAAACGACATACAACATTACTCAGATATTATGAAAATTGAAAAATAATAGAGTACGTATATATATAAATAAAAATAATACATCGTTTAAAATATTATTTATATAAATTAATTTATATTTTATTTTTTTATAAACTCAAAAATTTATGTATGATTTTCTTTTATAATCTTATTTATATTATATTTTTTATGATAAAGTAAAAAATATACATTTTAAATTAAATATAGGCAAACTTATATTATTGTTATGTCATTAATGTGTCATATAAAATTTTATACTGATCCTTATCGGTCAATGCAGATCCTACAATTGGTAAGCGCATGCCATGTAAAGATGACATATGTACAAGTAATAGGTAAAGGCAAAAGGTGGGGGTTTAATATGACAGAGCCCCCTTTATTTTTTCGCATCATATAATCCTTAAATTTTTACCATTTGATAAAAAATAATTTAATTGAGAAACATTAGAAGATTGAATGGAAATGACAGAACTAGTCTTTCACTTTTTTATTTTTGAAAACTACAATTATTATTGGATAGAAATTTTATAAATTTTAAATTTGAATTAATGTGTAGCAATTTGTTTTTTTGTCACTGCCTGCGTCCATGGCAGAACTTTCAAAACCTCCACCAAACAAAATGAACCATAAAGCGCCAATTTTTACACTCAAGCAACATCAAAACCCAAAAGCCAATGCCCATTTGATCAAATCAGACAACGTCCCGAGTAGATCACGTAGTCCAAGTTCAAAACGTGCGAGTCCCACATGCCAATGGCGGCTAATCGGCCTCGTCTCTGCGACATTCTTTGGGATCATTTTCCCCTTCTTTCGTGCTCGTCCACATCCTTCTAGGGAAGTCACTCGCCGCCTCCGGTCGGCCCCAAATCCAACACATGCAGTGCCACCACCGCTTGTGCTTCCATCGCGAGGATGAGGACTGAGTTATACATGGATGTTCACAGGAAGGAGGGAACAATCAAAACTTGTGATACTGTCATCCTAACTGCACCGCCACCGGTCCTTGTGTCATCGCCATCGCCTAGCACTATTCTGGGATAGGGGTGAAAGGGCAATTGCTGGCGAGTGGTGGTGAAGTGTTGCCAGCTAACGAAAAGGTATGGTGGAAAAAGAAGTAGTTAGTGTTAATTTTGTAAATTTAATATTGTTATTTTATTTTAGTAATTTTATATAATATTTATCAACTATTTATCTTAACCATCCACTTAAATTTATTTTTTATCAAATGGTAAAAAATTAAGGATCATATGATAGCTCATAACATAAGCGAGACTATGTTATCAATTAACCACCCACCTTTTGCTTTTGCTTTTCACCTAGGGAGCATGGACACACTGATTCGGTGGCGTGCCCGTGTGTCATGTCTGATACCCACATGATATGTGTTGGATATGCGTTTGTACGCGTCAAATTAGAAAAATATTTTTTTTGAGCTCAGATACATACCAAACACGATTGGACACTACTCTAATTCATTATGGACGTGGCTTGAATGCCTCGCAGACATGTCTAAGTTGGTTTCTTTATTTTTCTTTTCAAATTTTTAATATCAATTTGAGCCCAAAATCAACCGTAGTTATTTGGGTGGAAATGTGTTGTTAAGTCATTTTATTTTGAAAATTCTTCAGTTGATTATAAAAAAAAAGAATTCATTAGATACAAAGAATTAAACAAATACGACAAAAAGAAATTCAGATAAAAAAAATTATACAACAAAATAAAAATTATATATATATATATATATATATATATATATATGCCGTTTCCGTGTCTTGTAATTTTTGAGTTTGGTGTGTTTCCGTATCCGTGTTGTGTCCCTTGTCCGTGTTAGTGTCCATGCTTTATAGCTTTTCACTCGTACACATATCATTTTTTTTATTGGATGCACCTATCAACTATAGGAGTTGCATTGACCACCAAATAGGAGTTGCATTCACATAGTTTCTATTGTGTGATGCAATTGCTTTTAACAACATTTATAAAATGTGGTCAAATACGATTGAAAATGTTGCTAAATGACACCCCAGTTAGCATCCTCGATTTCCATCTTAACAGCCAAGTCGAGGCGCATCAACGGTCGGTTAAGAAAGCTACCACTAACATCGAACTCCTCCTCACTGACGTCGCACTCCAACCCCTACTGCAGCTAACAGGAAGCCCTCCTCCACTCAAGAAGGTTGCGAACTCAGGCTCCAATCGATCCACACTGACGCCATCCTCGGCCAAACTTCGTAGGATTGTAGGTTTGGTCCCTATGAAGAAGCATAGCAGCGACGATTCCATCGTCGTGTCCCCATTGTGAATGCAAAAATTTGTCTCAAAGTCGAAGAAGTCACGATGTGTGTTGATAGTGTTGTGCATCTTTGCGAAGAACCTCTTCCCCCTAATGGCGTTTGTCGGCTTGGTGCGGTTGATTTGGAGGCTGGTAGTGAGACACTGGTGCCGTCGTTGACAATGGTACCATTATGGCAGGAAGTTACGCCGGGCTGTTGGAATTCGAAGGCAGGATCTCTTGCATTGACTCATTGCTAAGGTTTATGAGGAAGCAACTAATTCTTTTGCAAGTCTTAACCATCCCTTCTTTTTTTTCATTTCATGTGTAAAGTAAAGGGTTGGATACTTGGATTAAGTGCATGAAGATTCTTCTTGTCTAGGTGACTAATTGAAAGACACCACAAAAGCTCATGTTGTCCTATGAGATAGGAATGATAGTATTGAAGGTGTTTTTGGAGTGGTCGTTGGAGAAGAGAGAGGAGGAGGAGGGAGACCAAGAGAAGGAAAAGGAGGAGTGGTGTTTAGCCACATTGTTTTACATTTGACCATATTTATAAATGTGGTTAAAACTAAACAAATCAATTGTGTTGACCAACAACTATAGGTGAGATCCACCTTAAAGAAAATATTTGATGAACATTTTTTAAAGATTTAGAAGTAGCATATATGATGATATGTCTTCCTCGACTACAATTAACTAAATAACATTGAAAAATGTAATGTACACGTAAGTTATGGTGAATTCTACAAGTAACACAATCTTAATGAATGTTTTTATAAGATTTATATTTTTAACATAAAATTATATTTTAAATAATTGATATGTTGTTACATATAGAATTCACCATAAACCTAAAATTATATTATTATTACTTAATAAAAGGGAATGGATTCTATATGTTATTTTAAACATAAAAATTTAGAATTGAGAAGCTACTTCTAATTTCAAACTCTATTTTCATGTTTAATTTAAGAAGTAAGCAGGGTGTAGATGAGGTTTCGTTTTTCTTTTTTCCATATGCTAAGAATCATTAATTACAAAACTTAAAAATCAATAATCTCTTTCCTCATTAATATTAAACCCTATGATTTATGAGTTTAATATTAATATACTAATAATGTTGAAAGGTTTTACATTGTCACCCTATTATATGTTTGCAAGACTTCTAAAATAGAAAAACAATGAGCAATTAAATTTAATTTAACCTTTTTATCGATGTGATAATACATAGTCAAATATCTAAATAATCTTTTTTTTTACACTAATGGTTTATATAAATTAAATTCACCATTAATTTGTTAGTGACCACAGTCGTTAAAATTTAATATTTCATAAAAAAAATTGTCCAAATTCATTTCCAACATTTTAAGGATGAGTTTGGTAACGGTCTCTAGAGGGATACGCTGATTTATGAAAGGTATAAATCAATTTTTCTATTTAATAAACTAAAAAGTTAAGTATGCTTTTAAAAGCACCTCATGAGATGTTTTTTAAAGCTGGATTTTGATCTTTGAAATTAAAAAGACTAATATGACCTTACACTAATTAATGATATTAAATGTAAAAATTACTTTTTAAAATATTTATATTCATTATTGTCATTTGGATTCTTGAAACATGTTTACCGACTTATATATTATTGTACAAAACAATACTACTGTGACTTTTTGAAAATCCAAAGTGTTCAATAATTCCAAAAAGCCACATTAATACTAAAACAAGCTTAAGTCTCGTCATGTGTTACAAGCTATACGTCAAACACTTATATTTGTCTAAATTTATCTTTAATTGTAATAAGGAAAAAGTCTAGTACTCCTTCCTCAACATTAACTCGTATGTACCTTAGTCCTGTTACTTAAAAAAAAGTGCAAAATGGTCCTTATTTTTTTTTTATATGTGCATATTACTACAATATACTAATAAATGTTTATTTTTTAACCTGAAATGTCTAAAAAAAATTCTTTAATTTTTTTTATCTAAATGGATTTTTATCCTATTATATTTTAATATGTGAAGTTTTCTAATGAAATTGTAAAGTCCACACATGTAAATATTGATTAAAAAATAAATATTTATTATCAAATTGTAGTAATATATATATAGATAAGTTTAAGGACTATTTTATATATTTTTAAAATATCAAAACTAAAGTGCACACATATAAAAGTTAAAGGGATTTGTTTAGACTTTTCCGTTGTAATAGTCACAAGCGTAATTTTTAGTCAACTGAAACAATAACTAGAAACGCAAAGCGACATAGGTAGCCGTTAGCAATTGAATTCCATTTCGCTGGCATAGTTAAAAGATTGGGCTAACAAAGAAAAGAAATAAAATACACAAGGAAGATAAATATAAATATTTTATATTTGAGTAGTTGCACCTATTATAGACTCTTAACCAAGGGATTCAAACTCATGGCATCATTTTTATACTAATTGTTTGATCAAACATTTATTATTAGGCTAAAAGTTATAGCTATAGCAATAATGCAACCTTATTTCCTTAAAATTTTTTAGAACCGCATTAAGTTTGAGGGACTGCATTCATTGTAGGGACCTTAAGCCGACATATTAAGTTCATTGAATGTAATGATGACGCTGACCAAATAAAGCCGATACATACGATGTTATGTTCAGCTACCATTAAAAATCATCAAGTTATATGTGCACCAAAATTAAAAACGAGAAATCATCGAGTTAGGAGCTGAACAAAAGCTTGCTGTTTTGACTTTTTTTTATTGGAAACCATTATTCTAAAGTTTCAAAAGTTAAACCAGCGATCGAGAAATTCTCAAAGCACTTCTACATAATTGATATGTCAAATATAGCATGTTCTTACATGATGATAACCTTTTCTTATTCTAAAAATAGTTTTGTTTTAAAAGGAAAAATCTTCATATTACTTGTCTCGTTGCTCATACTTGCGAGCCCAAATGTCCTTCCCATGAACTCTAAACTTAGCAATGTGATTCCCATTCAAAATCCGATCCACTGTGGCCACTTCATCCACAACCATTGTTGCAAACATACGTTGGTTATTTGCATCAACATTTCCCATAACTATGTCCCTCACACAATCCCCATATTTCCTTGTAAATAAACGCCTCACCTCCTCTTTGGACACATGGAACCCCCTAGAAAATGTTAGGAACATAGTTTTATCTTCCTTTGTGACATGGTCAGAGGGTCTTCCATTAGTCCAAATCCCATCATCAGACAAATCTAGACCCTCAAACTCTTGTGACACAATGAAATCTCCAAATAATGGGTGTGGGAAACCAGGCACAACAATAGGCCTAGAGTTACCACGTGATGTGCTAGCAATGTTGGTATTGTTATTGCTTCCCAAAATGATTTGCAATATGTCAGTGAAAATTCTAGCACAAATGTTGTTGAGAACACTTCTAATACCAGTTATTGTTGTGAACTTTCTCTCAATGAAGAGATTAAGGGATATGTCCCTTTGCACTAGGATTCTTGTTAAGGGCAACTCACCACCAATTGGGATTATGGGGTATTTTGCCTCCAAGATATTCAAGCAAGTAATGGCTTCATTGGCTAGTGAATTGACCATAGAGTCAGAAAGTCTCATCAATGTGGTAATGATGTTAGGGTATCCTGTGTTCTCTAGCCAAAGCCATAAGGCCATGACTAGAAGGGAATATGTGACGGTCAATTTTTGCTTGAAGATTAAGCGACAAAAGAGGTCACGATCAGTGCTATGGAATAGATGAAGCTCTCTAGTGGTAATGGGTGCCATTTTAGGTAAGGAGTGTGTGAGAGAAATGGAAACCACACGGGTCTATTAGGAGCAAGAAAAGATGACCTTAAATAGGTACATAAACCCATTCTTTAAATAAATTAAAACTTTTTTTTATATATTTATAATTTCCGACAAATGTCTTTCACTAGAGGCAATCTCATTCAAAGCACAAACAAGTATTAAATACGGATACCTTTTCCAATTGAGATTCAAATTGTAGTTCTTCATATCAAGAAGATTAGTCTCTTTCGTTAGACCCAATATATATATATATTTTTAAATAAAGGCACTAAAGTTAGAAAATTTAGAGGATTAGAGGAAGGGAGAAGATAAGGATTGAACATAGTCCCTCCAGCTCAAAGGGTGTGGGAGGCATCTACAACTATTAGGTTGTGGGTTTAACCACTATTAGACTCAATCCTTGTTAGTAAGTCAAACATGATTTTAATGCTTTTTTAACGTGTTTATTAACTCATTAAAACATTAAATAAGGATGTAAAGAAAGAGAGAATGTGTGCAATATTAATTATGAGAGAAGGAAATAATTTATTATAGAGACATGATTATAAAAGTTGAGAGAAAGTTTGTTGGTTGAAGTCATCTAATATCCGTTTCGGTAAGGTCTCAAGTTTGAGTTTTATAAATGAAAAAAAAATCATTGGAAGGTACTTATCCTATAGTAAATAGACCCGACTCAAGCCGTATTAGTTGAAGTCCAATAAATTTCACATACTTGAGGTTGAAAAAAAGAATCTAGAGAAGTAAAGTTTATGTTTAGGGTTTAGGTTGGAAAAAAGAATTTAGAGAAGTAAAGTTTATGTTGCTATGACTTTTTGAAGAGGTGGCACTTACTAATTCAATTAAAAATAGTATTTCTTCAGAGAACTATATGTGAAATGTTTTATTATTATTAGTTTATTATTATTATTATTATTATTACCAGAGTTAAGAAAACCGATCGACCGCCGGTCCCGACTGGTTAATCGAACCGGCCGCCCGTCATCCGGCTGAGTGGGGAAAACCGGCATTTCGTAACTAAGAACCGCCAAAACCGAAAACCGGCGAACCAGACCGGTCCAACCGGTCCGAAGCTTTTGATTTTATTTTTTTTTAGTTTCAAAGCTTAAATACTAATATGTTATAGCAGTTACAAAGCAAAAATGAAAAAAATGGGTTATATTTATTTTATATATGAAAAAAATACTAATATCCACGAGCTGCTCATCATAAAATTTGCTAGTCATCCAACAAATATTATTTTCAAATACTTTTATAACCATATTGTGCGACTAAAACTAGAAAAATTTTATATGGATTAGGTTTATTTTTATAAATCTATGAATATATATATTTTTTTGTGTTAATTATGTTAATGTTAATGATTTAATATATTTTTTATGTTCTAATTAATTATACATATATATTTATATATATATTTTATTATATTCCGGTTGAACCGGTTGGACCTCTAAACCTTTGAACCAGTACCTTGACCGGTTCGATGCCCGGTCCGGTTTTCTTAACCTTGATTATTACTACTACTACTACTACTACTACTATTATTATTATTATTATTATTATTATTATTTCTATAGAGTAATAGGTTACTGTTGCCCTTCACTTACACGCAGGTCTATTATAGGAAATTTTGAGGGTATGTTATGGAATTTATAGATGGTGGAATGAAATGATTAGCAATGGAATGTAGAAAAAAACTACGAAGTAAATTATAAAAGAGCAGATCACAATTTTGTTTAGAAGTAAGGAAGATTATGATTATTCTATCCTTAACACCCCTTCTCCCTAATTTGGAGGGTCAATTAATGAGAGGTTGGAATGGCTAGGGAGGGACACATTATCTCTTCTTAGTCATTTTTTCTCCTTCAGTTATTTTACTTCCAAACACATGTTTTACTTAATTTCTTTTTTGGTAATTCTGAAATTATAATGGTTGCAATAAGGTTTGAAGTTAAAATCTCATGTATACTATTCAAATTCCTCACTACTAAATCAATTCTAATAACTTATGATCTACTTAATTATAATCATTTCACTCTTTAGACACAAATTGAAATCTTTTGTCCCCAAATGATGCATCCTTCCATGTCCCCTCAATCATTTATGGACATGTAGGAATATAAGAATAAAAATAAATTTAAAAATTTATAAGTTACCAAATGTATAATATCTATTTGTCATGGTCAATAAATGATTCGGGAGAATAAGGGATAGAAAATGAGACATTATTTGAGAACAGAAGATTTTTATCCTTTAAACACTTTCTTCATTTTCAATCTTCCAAGTCTTAAGAAAGGAAGGTTAATTAACTTTAAAATTATTACATAATGTCAGTTATGATTGACTTAATTAGTCTATCTTCTATTTATTTTCACTTATGACTTTAAGTTAATTGAAATCTTGTATTAATAATTTATTATTGAGTTGAGAAGTATATTTTGACTTTGAACTAAAAGGAATTATTCTCTCAACAAAAATTGTAATCACAACAAAATAATTATTACATGCTATAAATTATATTAAAATGTCATGTTTATACTATATTCATTTTTTAATAAGTTTCCATTTTAAAAATTTTATTTTTCCACAAATAACTATCCTTTTTAGAAATTTAAACAATATTAATTATTTTTTAAACTATACCTTTATTAAATGAAAGAGAGAACATAAATGGAGGAGAGAAAGAGTAGTGGAGGTGAGGGAATACTTAAGAAAGATAGAGAAAAATAGTAAATACAATCTACTAAAATACACCTAAATTATCATAATATCGAGCCTTTGTCAATAATATCTTCAATCCATATATACACATTTAAACTGAAATTTATTTGAGAATGAAGGTATGATTTTATTACAATAAAGATATGTAATCATATCTAACTATAACATTTTATTTTATATTTTCATATAAATCTTTTTTTTTTCCATTCTCATTCCATCCAAACATTTGAAAACAAAAAGAAATCACAGATCAATTCTCATTTGTGGTGCTTTTATTTTAGGATTTTGTGTTTTTTTATTTTGTTTTGATTGTCCCCATGTTTTTGTTATTCCCTTTGTGGATGTTTTATTATCTTCTTTATGTGTGTTTTTGTTTCCCCTTTTAAGTATTTCTATTTTGAAGGTCTTACACATAGAGAATTGTTTATATACATTTTGATAGAAGGCATAATATTTTATTCAAGTTGCAACACTTTTTGTGTTGGTCTCGATATAAAGCTAGCAACAAAAACTCAAGAACCCTGCACGAGCGAGTCCCCAAGTAAGGAATGAAAGAGCGAAAATTTTATCATTTCACAAATCTGTCTTGATCTTAGTTGGGCTCATTGAAAGAAGGCATTTATACTTTTTTGTTAGTTTAAGCTCATCTAAGTAGGAGAATCTTGTCTGAGACTAGCTGGCCATTGGAGGAAACTTTCCCTATGTCTTTATTCATTACCGACTGAATGGAAAATGAATATGCATTGTCATTCATAGTCTTCAGGTAAGGAGCGAAGCCACATATGGCTTGTTAGTTCAGAATATGGGATATATTTGTTTCTATATATATATATATATATATATATATATATATATATATATATATATATATTTTACTTATAAGAGCCATTAGGTTTATTCATCAATAAAATTTTATTTCACGTAAAAATTGATATTTGAAGAGAAAATACACTTTGTTTTTCATTTTATTTCCCTGCATTTTCTTTTTACATTTAAATAAAGGATTTAATTTATATGCATTAACAATGTAAATTTTTTTATATATATTCATCCAATTATATATAACCACGTTAACCATGATAATTGACTTTCATATCCACTACTCTCAACATATATAAATTAAAGATTTCATTTCCACTTTTTGTGTGTCGATGCATCAAAATGAAACTATTAAACTGATCATAAAAGTTTGGCATATTTTTAGTCTTGAACCCAAGTGTGCACCAAAGCGGGCTGGTGACTAATCTAGTTAATCTAGCTATCAGGTCCCATTCAAAGGGTAAGATATACCACCTAGTGCAGCTCTATTTCCATCCTTCCAAGGATCAAACCCAGGCAGTGATGATTAAGGGACACAACTGTTACGAACCGATTTGGGAATTTGACTAGCACGTGAGGAATCCAATTCCCACATAAGTCTTGTAATCGCTTAGTTGTATTATATGCTTGGTTTACACATTAAACCAGTTTAAGTAAAAATTCGTCTCTGAATATAAATCAACTTGCTCTTTTGAAATCAAGATATTCATAAATAAACCATTTCATAATTCAAGTCTGAATCAATGGTTTACAGTACGAAATATATCGAGTTACTCTAAAAGCTGTATCATTTTAAATATATAAAGAAATATGAATCATGGTATATAAAATGCAAAATCACCTATGGTCTGGGACCCTACCCGCACTATCACTGGAGCACTTTATACAAAAAGCAAAAGAAAGACTTCACTGCAACATGAAGCTTACCAAGCTGAATAATTAAGACTGCTATGGAGGAGGAGGCTGAGAATAACTTGCAGAAGCTTTTGTATTAATAGGAAGTATTCATGCCACTCATCTTGCTTTTAAATCTTAGGTTTTTGCATAAACTTGACTTTGTTATTGATAAAAATAATTAAGATTTTGACTTGGTCCTCATTGTGCATTTTTCTTAGGATTATTGACTATTGCACTAATTTTGGAATAATTATTGGACTATAGCCTGTTGCATTTAAATTGTTTATTTGAGTATAATTTTGTATACAGGAGCTTTGGATTAATATTAAGAACAAGGCTGGGAACTCTTTCGATAGAGCTTGGAGCTAACGGGCTACAAAAAGAAAACAAAAGTGCAAAAGGCAATTGACAACTGAACATTGCAGTGCTCATTTAGCGCTGTAGTGCTTGGCATAGGCATAAAAAAGAAAGCTCAAGAACGAGACTCTGGTCATTTAACACTGCAGGGCTTGTGCGGATTACAGATAATTAATCTGTTTTTGGGTCCCAATTTGGCTATTTTGAAGATCAATATTTAAAGGAATTACACAGACTTTTACTCGAGTTTTGGATTCTAAATTGTGGCAACTAGGATTCTTTTTCTATCCTCTCTATATCTCTTTACCTCTTCTTCTCTATTCTTTTCTCTCTAGGGATTCCTTTAGTGGTTTTGATTTGTTATTGGAGATTTTACAAGGACCATTGTTATTATTTTAAGGTACTTTTTAATTTTATTGTTGTAATCTTCCAGAGATGGAGGAGTAGATTTCCTTACTAGTATATGGGTTTCTAGATAGATTGGGATGATGTTTGAGACCTCCTTTTTATATTGAATGCATAAGTTTTCTCAATGTTCTTGAGTTTCTATTCTTATAATTACTATTGCAACTATACAATTTTTATTAAAATAACTAAATTGACGATCGTCGTTTAAGGAAACCATTTGGGTATAAATTGATTGATCAATTGGTTTATGTTTGAGGGAGGATATTAGAATTAATTTTCCAACTGACAGTTATGTTATAGCAATTGGTATATTAAATCAATGTAATTTCTAATAAATTAGGATTCCATTTAGTAGTTATTTGCATTGGTCAAATTCTAAAGGTCTATCGTTCATTAGTTTAATTGCCAGTAAGTAATTACTGATAGCCATTAATGTGTTTAACATTTGGCTTGTGATGATCAATTTCAATTCTAGGAATATCTTGCACTAGTGCCTTTAATTCTAGATTCACTACCAATGATTTTCAATTACTTTAATTTAATTCTTAAAATTCTCAATTTCCAACTAAGTGACATAGCCTCCTTCATAAATAACTTGAGTTGCATCCTAATTATAGTTTCGGTACATTTGGTATTTGAACTATTTTAATTCTAATTGAAGGAAGTAGCAACAACTTGTGTCATGTATTTGTAAGGGGAAAACACAACGGGGTAAGTTTATCCAAAATTCAGTGAGTAGATTATTACCCATAATCCTCTCATAGGACAAACAATAAGATACATATAATCATAATAAACAATGCAATATCTCTAAAACCATTTACATATTTACGTACATATTATCTCAAAATCCTTGTAACTCATAAATAACATTACTCTTATAGAGAAACAAGGATATCTGGTTGTGCATAAAAAATATGGTATAACAATATAAATCTCTAGATTTACTCTGAACTCTATGGGTTCCTCAAGGACTCAAATTGGACACATAACTGGATTTTGTCTCTGATTCCTTTGGGGTGAGATTGTCCTCTAGAGGACAATTTGGTACCAATGTTAATTTTCTATAGTTACCGTCTAGTCATAAAATCATGAAAAGCTAAGTATTTTCTCTAAAATTTTATAACTAGGCTCTAACTCTGAGTTTTGTAAGCAACATTTCATAAGTATGCTATTCTTGAAATCACTTGGATGCTCAAGTCATCTCTAAATATTCATATCGACAATTGAGTTATTCATAAAATCATTTTAGTAACAAAATAGTCTCATGAATTTTTTTAATACAATATTTCATGCTTATTGGAACCATAGTTTCATGAACTTCACAAAATCAATAACACTATAATAATTTTGAAATAGCCTTTAAATCATGCATTTAAGCTTTAAAGATAGGAAAATATTTATAGTGACCAGACTAAAGGCTACATGATTGAATCCATTCACCTGAAGGGGAAGAACTAATGGTGTCAACAACCAAGGAGTCCCGTGGAGTGGGGGTGGCATCAATGTTTGCCATAACCACAATAAAACCCATAAATAATTTATGATAACCTCTAAACAAATCTATATCAACTTTACAAATATTCAGGGGTGCTCCCTACTTGATAACAATGAAGAGCATAACAAAACCCACAGTATGGAAGAAGAAGAAGATGGACGAATCTAACAATAAACATAGACAAATCCTTACTTTGGAGCTTAGACGAGGTAGAATTGAGTGGGGTTAAGAGATTAAAGGTTGGAGAGGGCTTGGGAGCAATGGTTTCTATTTTGGTTTGGGGGGGGGGGGGGAAACCTGAGTTGTAAGGGTTTTAAAGGGGTTGGGATATCAGAAATCAAAACTGTATTATTTTGGTACTAATTCCATGTCGAGGACCCTCGTATGGTGAGCTCAACCAGTTCCAAAACCAATCTACGAGAAAGCAGCTTTGCCTGGCGAGCTCTCAGCCTTGCTTGGCGAACTCACTGAGTTCTAGAACCCTATCAGAAGAAAAAGACTTCGCCTAGAGAGCTCGTGAGCTTTGCTTGGCGAGCTTACAAAATTCTAGAGAGCAAATTTTGCATTTAGGGCTCGTTTGGCGAGCATGCTAACAACAGTAGACCTGCTATGCACTTTTCATGATTTTGGTAGTTTTAGGGTCTTTCTAGCAATATGGTTGGGTCCAGGGAACCATAAGGCTGTATAAAACCTTACTAGAGATACCTGGACTTAAGGTATTACACCAGTTGAGCTACGCTTTGGTTTGCCATATTTAAGGTTAGTCGTTTGACCTATGTGATGCATGGGATAATAATAAAAAATAGTTTATTAACCATTATAAAAAATAAATAATAATTTATTTAAATACATCTTATACAAAATTGAGTTTATAAGCTTATTTTGAAAATAAGTTAACAATTAAATAATTAAACAAATAAACAAAATATAAATGATTATGGATATGAAATAAGTTATTTTATTTTATATCTTATTTTAAATATGATATTTATAAGATTGAGAAAATCTCAATAGACAATCCTTAACTAACAATACAAAGCTTATTTTATCAAAATTTTATATGTTTCAATTGTTGAAATTGATGAATAATGAAATAGAATAAATGGATATATTTACAATATCATATATCATTGTTAGGGATGACAATGGATATCTATGATAGAGAAAACACACCTCCCGTATCATTTTACCGTTTAGAATTTTGCTTTATGTCCCATCTTCATTCCCGTCATAGGACCTTATTGCCTATTTCAGATATTTGAATCCCTACAGGGTATTCGCAAGTTTATTAAAATAATTCCAAAAAGAGAAAAAGTTGAAAAGTATTTCGATATTTGAAACACAAATATACATAATACTACTAATACAACTTCATCCAAATTAAAAATAAAAATACATACATAATACAAATTCAATAAAGATAATTAAAAATGAATATGTGCTAAGATTCTCTTTTTTTTTTGTGTATATATATAAAAATGAATATTTAAATCATTTATATAAATAGAGAATTGTAGGTCTCCGTGGGATAGGAACCTCATTCATTGTCCCTACTTCGTTTTGCAAATGACGACTCCACCCCGTCCCAGTGAAGATTAAATGAGTTTCCATTCTCGTTCCTTTTTTTTAAGATAATCCCATTAGATACCATTTCGACTTTTTTAATCATCCTTAGTCATTTACATATTTATAGTAAATTAAAATATTTAATTTACATTATTTTAATTACATATCATTTCCTTTTACATCATTTTAATAAATATTCTCTAAATGAATATTTTTTCAGTTCCTCCAAAATCAAATATCACAATCATTAAATATTACATGAATCAATAAAATTAGAATCATTAAGATATATTCATGGGGTTAATAATCATTAAAATTACAATCTATAATTAAAGTTAAAAATCATTAAGAATGGAAGAAAAATATAGAATCTATAATTTATAATACTAATATTCCATACTCTTATGAGAGAACGTCTTCAAGCATCGCGACTAGAATGATTTAGGACTCGTAGTTTTTAAGAAGTTAATCATTAATTTTTTTAGAAAAATTAAAGCTACAATTATTACATATTATTATAATATTATTGATAATTATCAGTATTTAATGACAATCATCAGTATTTTTTATGTTAAATTCTTATTGTTTTTATTTTATTTTCTTTTTAATTGCTTCAATTTTATTTTTTCTTTGTCATCAATTTTTCCTTTGTTATGCATTTTTTATTTTTTATATAGATCCTTTTTATTATTGATTTTTTGTTTTTTCAAATTGCCATTTAGGTTTGAAGTAGATTATAGCATTATTTGCTCATAGGTTTTGTGTTGTTGATTTATCATTTTTATTTATCTCATTTGGTTTCCTATTTTTATTTGTTTAATTAATCTTTGCATTTGATCCTATGTTTGTTATATTTAGGACTTCTCACTATGGTAGTTCATCAATTGCTCCTATTTATATGGTCTTTTGGTTGAAAAATTGATACTTTAATTTACTATGCTTTTATTCTGTCTATAATTTATTTGTATACATAAATAATTTATTTTATATATTGAGTCATTATTATAAATTTTTAAGCTTAAGAAAGCATAGGTGAATCAAAGTATTTTTGAACTCATCTTGGTGTTATTTTTATGCAATGCAACTTTCAATTTCTACAAAATCCTAAAATTTCCTAAGTATACATTTGGATGGAACAATTGTAAGAGAAATGTAATTTTTTCAAAAGATTTAAAATTCATCATGATAAAATATCCTATTAGGATATTCACTTAGAACAAATTACAAAATTAAAGAGATTTTAAAGAAGAATTTTATCTACCTAGAATAGAGGATTTTAATTTTCACCTATAGAGAGAGAGTTTTGAAAATCATACGTGTACAAGTATAAGGTTTTCTTATTTTGGTAAGTCTTATTTTTATTATATTCTATTACAATTTCTTTATATTTATGAGATTTTTGTTTAATGTTATTTTTATTTCATTTTGTTGTATTTTAAATTTTTTAAATATTCGGCTTATATTATATGATGTTATGTTTATGTATCATTCCATTTCATTTATATAACAATTAAATTTTACAATTTAAATTTAAAATATTTTGTGAATGAAATTTAAGATAATTTATGAAGTATGAACTCATTATAATTGATTTTAGATGGGTTGAATTTTGATTATTAATAAAAAAATTATTTTTTAAAAAAATATTTTATATTTTTCAAATAAAATATGTTAAAATCAAGGTAATGTAATTACCTCACCCAAATAAAGTATTTTGCAAACAAAGGATTTGTAATAATATATCCAAACAAAAAATTTAAAAATTGAAGGAAACTTAATTGAAGCATTTTAAATTCTCTTATATTTTAAAAATACTCCATCCAAACACACACTAAGTTTATTTCCATGTTAGATATTTCATCTTTCAATAATTACATTTTTTTTGTTATATAGGATATGTATATTTATAAGATTTTCATATCTACGAGATTTTGGCAATGATATGTAGGAGATTTTTAATCTTTGATGGAAGTAATAATCAATGGACACCTGAAAGAGAAAATAAATGCTGACAGAAATAAGAGGATTTTTAAAACTAGGTTTTACCGACTAAACAAATCGATAAGTCATCACTAAGTATGCAGAATTAATAAGGAGAAAAATATGCAATATTAGTCATTAGGAAGCTAGTTGCATTGGGATTATGATATTCCTACGTTATTGTAACAAATCAAAAGGAGAATGCGAATATTATGGGAGCAGTTACCGTTTTCATTACATATGATTATTTGATTAGGAATGAGACATTTATTTTAATTTTATCACATATAATAATAAAAATAGTTCAAGATGCATGCAATTGTATTAAATGATTTTTATCATTGATTGGCGGTTCACATTACAACCATGTTAATTCCATATTAAATGCATTTTTTAAAAATAAAAAATTTAAATGAAACATAAAAGAAATGAAATGCATTTATTATATGAATCAATTTCTTAATTTGAAATAGATAAGTTTCAAATCGAATTCAAATGATATTTTGAATATGGTTATAAGGATTTGGATGATATTTACATAGCAAATTGACAAGGCTATGAAGCAAGAAAGATTTGATACAACAATTGTGTGAATAAAAGAAAAATAGGAAACATAACAAGATATTAGGATAGTTTAAAATTGGGTCTATTAATAATGAAAAATTGAAACAACAAAGATTTAAACTGTCATATACCTGGAATCAACTTTAGAAATTGAGATTTGAATTGATTAGAAAATTTATTATTATGTTTAAAATCGACCAGTTGGTATTTAAGATTAAAAATATAAATTAATTTTATTTTCTTCCCACTTAAGTTTTAAATCAGATCATTTTATATTGAATCGAAGACAATTTAATAGAAATTGAAAATTCCAATAATTCAATTTATTGTGATTTATTAAATCAAATCAAACATGTATAAATAAACTAACATATCAATTGATATATGTTAATTATATCTGCAATTTTAATTTATTAGTTTATTATCGTTAATTTATTAGTTTGTTATCGTTAATTTATACAACTTCAACATTCATAATAGTCATTTTTAATATCTAGGCAATTTATGCTGAAATCTACATGGCAAAAAATAATGTACATTATTTTAATAACCTTATATATTGGAGTTTTTTTAAAATAATTAGTTATAAATAAAATAAATAAATAATCAAAAAGTAATTTTATATTTTATATTTTAAAATATTTTTTTGAAAATGTTTTAAATCAGATAAATTATGTTACTTTACTTAGATACTCCTAATTATCAATTAATTAATTAATATATAATATTGATTAATTACTACACACACACATACACACATACAAGGTAATGATATCATATGAATAATGTTGATTTATTCTTAATTTGCTAAAATCAAGAAAATAAAATAATAAATAAATAAATGTCTTTTTTTATAATAAATATTGATATCAAAAGTAATCATTTTATGCACTATTTTTTTATTTTTATACATTATTTCAATATTTGATATATATTAGATTTTATATGTTATTTCAAGATTCAGTATATAATAATATAATTCATTATATTTAAATAAATATATATGTTAATTTATAATTTTACTATAAATTATAAATTCAGCCTTGATATATTAAAATGAGGTAAATGGCTCATTATATAATAAGAGTATTATCTATAATTTTTATTAATTTTATCTCATAACTCTTTTACTATCTTTATTGCTTATTCTCATTTTATTTTTTTTATTTTAGTATTTTTTAGTATTATATTTATGGTCTCACGATTAGTTATCACTTTTACATAATGATATTGATAAAAATTAAAAGAGAATTTTAAAAATATTTATAAAGATAAAAACTAAATTTTAAATATTCATAAAAGTCAAATACATATTATAATATGGTCATATATGGCTCAAATTTAAAATGACAAAGACCAAGTAGTTTATGAAATTATAATTTCCTTATTTAATATAAAATTAAGTCTTAAGTATCAAGCTAATGCGATTTTAAGTATTTTCAAATTATCCTAAAAAATTGATAAATTTATGTGTTAAGGTTATTGGAAACTACCTTTTTTTTTTTCAATTTTGAAGTTCAATATATGGATAGAATTTATCAAAATTTTCTCATACATTTTTTAAACAATGAATTTATTGAAGGTATAAAGAAAATTATTGAGTTAATATCTAGAAATCAATTAAGAAAACTCTTTGTTATATTATTAATGACAAACGCAATGAGAATGTCACTATTTGTATGGGAGCATATTTTGGAAACTTTTAGAAGATGAAATCTTATATGACCAAAGAAGAATATTAAAGAATTAAGGTATACTTTAAATTGTAATTTAAATTTTTTATCAATGATTTTATTATTATATTTCTAAATTTTAAAGAAAATTATTGTATTTTTTAGAATAAGTTAAGAGTTTCATATTTTCATAAAAAATATTTTTTATATATTTTGCTATCCTAGGTTCATAGTTAAAGAATTTATCTTTAATTGAAATTGAAAAATTACTTAATTCAAATGGAATATATTTGAAAAAGTTTAAGTCCCTGTCATATCAAAATGATTCTCCACTCAATTAATTTGAAAGTCATCTCTTAGTTGAATAGCTAGAATATAACAGAGAGCAATAGTCTAATGATCATAAAAGATACTTATCTTCAATGAACAAGTTTAGAGAATAATTTATGATAATATAATAGACTCAACATAACAACCATTGAGAAATGAGATTTTTTTATTTTGTATACGATTATGGAGGAACTCAAAAAATATTCATTTAGAGAATATTTATTAAAATGATGTAAAAGGAAATGATATGTAATTAAAATAATGTAAATTAAATATTTTAATTTACTATAAATATGTAAATGACTAAGGATGATTAAAAATCATTTAATACAATTGCATGCAGCTTGAACTATTTTTATTATTATATGTGATAAAATTAAAATAAATTTCTCATTCCTAATCAAGTAATCATATGTAATGAAAACGGTAACTGCTCCCATAATATTCGCATTCTCATTTTGATTTGTTACAATAACGTAGGAATATCATAACTCCTATGCAACTGACTTCCTAATGACTAATATTGCATATTTTTCTCCTTATTAATTCTGCATACTTAGTGGTGACTTATCGATTTGTTTAGTCGGTAAAACCTAGTTTTAAAAATCCTCTTATTTCTGTCAGCATTTATTTTCTCTTTCAGGTGTCCATTGATTATTACTTCCATCCAAGATTAAAAATCTCCTACATATCATTGCCAAAATCTCGTAGATACGAAAATTTTATAAATATACATATCCTATATAACAAAAAAAATGTAATTATTGAAAGATGAAGTATCTAACATGGAAATAAACTTAGTGTGTGTTTGATGGAGTATTTTTAAAATATAAGAGAATTTAAAATGCTAGAAAATTAAAATGCTTCAATTAAGTTTCCTTCAATTTTTAAATTTTTTGTTTGGATATATAATTACAAATCCTTTGTTTGCAAAATACTTTACTTGGGTGAGGTAATTACATTACCTTGATTTTAACATATTTTATTTGAAAAATATAAAATATTTTTTTTAAAAATAATTTTTTTTATTAATAATCAAAATTCAACCCATCTAAAATCAATTATAATGAGTTCATATTTCATAAATTATCTTAAATTTCATTCACAAAATATTTTAAATTTAAATTGTAAAATTTAATTGTTATATAAATGAAATGGAATGATGCATAAACATAACATCATATAATATAAACCAAATATTTAAAAAATTTAAAATACAACAAAATGAAATAAAAATAACATTAAACAAAAATCTCATAAATATAAAGAAATTGTAATAGAATATAATAAAAATAAGACTTACCAAAATAAGAAAACCTTATACTTGTACACATAGGATTTTCAAAATTCTCTCTCTATAGGTGAAAATTTAAATCCTCTATTCTAGGTAGAAAAAATTCTTCTTTAAAATCTCTTTAATTTTGTAATTTGTTCTAAGTGAATATCCTAACAGGATATTTTATCATGATGAATTTTAAATCTTTTGAAAAAATTACATTCCTCTTACAATTGTTCCATCCAAATGTACACTTAGGAAATTTTAGGATTTTGTAGAAATTGAAAGTTGCATTGCATAAAAATAACACCAAGATGAGTTCAAAAATACTTTGATTCACATATGCTTTCTTAAGCTTAAAAATTTATAATAATGACTCAATATATAAAATAAATTATTTATGTATACGAATAAATTATAGACAGAATAAAAACATAGTAAATTAAAGTATCAATTTTTCAACCAAAAGACCATATAAATAGGAGCAATTGATGAACTACCATAGTGAGAAGTCCTAAATATAACAAACGTAGGATCAAATGCAAAGATTAATTAAACAAATAAAAGTAGGAAACTAAATGAGATAAATAAGAATGATAAATCAACAACACAAAACCTTTGACCAAATAATACTATAATCTACTTCAAACCTAAATGGCAATTTGAAAAAACAAAAAATCAATAATAAAAAGGCTCTATATAAAAAATAAAAAATGCATAACAAAGGAAAAATTGATGACAAAGAAAAAATAAAATTGAAGCAATCAAAAAGAAAATTAAAATAAAAACAACAAGAATTTAACATAAAAAATACTGATGATTGTCATTAAATACTGATAATTATCAATAATATTATAATACTATGTAATAATTGTAGTTTTAATTTTTCAAAAAAAAAATTAATGATTAACTTCTTAAAAACTATGAGTCCTAAATCATTCTAGTCGCGATGCTTGAAGACGTTCCCTCATAAGAGTATGGAATATCAGTATTATAAATTATAGATTCTATATTTTTCTTCCATTCTTAATGATTCTTAATTTTAATTATAGATCGTAATTTTAATGATTATTAACCCCTCGAATATATCTTAATGATTCTAATTTTATTGATTCATATAATATTTAATGATTGTAATATTTGATTTTATTAATAATTAATAATTAAATTGAAATTACGTTAAAAAATTTGTAGATATAAATGTTGAGAAAAATGGACCTTAAATAACTATATGAATGACACGTATACCCTAAAGTTTCATATGAAAGACACATGTAATATTTTTTATGAAATGACTCTCAAATATTACAATAATAAATTTATAAGTTTTTATTTTTTTGGTCCTCTCAAATGAATAGTATAATAAATAATAGAATTTCATCAGATTTTATATGTTTAAATATTAAACTATCCTACATTTTGGATAAGATGAATCCCGTGGAGGCATTTAAATATTGAAGAACTATTTTATTCATCATATTTTGATTAGGAACCCAATTGGAGTTTAAGTTTACTCCAAATTCTTGATGGTAATTGAGATCTAAATACTACTTGTTTATTGAAAAATTACAGGCGTGAATGAAAAAAAAAATCCATTGATTTGATTATAAGTGGATATTAATTGTTTGACCTGTATGATACATCATACATGGGTGACAATGAGAATAAGTTTTATAGTTATTACTGAAAAGAAATAACAATTTAATTAAAAATAACTCACAACAAATATTATATCCAGAAAATCAAACCAAAACACGAAAAAAATCCAGAAATTTTTTTTTAAAAAAACTTTTTGAAAAATTGGATCCTCGGAGTAAAAGGGCTCGCGATGAGTGAGCAGGGGTTTTTCGCTTTTTCTGTGCAAAGCTAGAGAGAGAGAGAGAGAGAGAGAGAGTGGTTGGCGCGCTCGGCGGAACCCTAGAATCAAGGGCGGTGAGGGAGCCCTGTCGGGGCGCTCGCAGAAGATCTCAGAGAGAGAGAGAGAGAGAGAGAGAGAGGGATGAGCGGGAAGGGGCTATCTTCGACGGCCGCGACGACAATTCCGGCGTCGTGCCGGAAAGTGGTGCAGAGCTTGAAGGAGATTGTATCCAACTTCCCCGACCACGAGATCTACGCCACCCTCAAGGACTGCAACATGGACCCTAACGAAGCTGTTACTCGCCTCCTCTCCCAAGGTCTCCTCCTTCCTCCCTCTCACACTTCAATGGAACTCAACTCAGCTTCAATTGCCGGTATCATGTATCGCGTGACCTGCACGTGACATTGGAGTTTGGCTGAGAAGAACTTCTTTTGAATCACCTTCTTGTTGTTGTTGTTTTGTGTGTGCACTGTGCATTATTACATATGCTAGTTGGATGTTCCATTATTTTTTTTTTGTTTTCTAATGTTAAGTTTACTAATTGTGTATGGTAGATCCTTTTCATGAGGTGAAGAGCAAACGAGAGAAGAGAAAAGAGGTGCGTCTCACATGGGATGTGTACATATTGTTTCTTTCTTCTTCTGCTGAGAGTGTTTCGCCACTAACTTTGTTTTTTTTTTTTTTGTGGGTGGGGGGGGGGTGCTATTTTGTTTTTCATAGTGCTATTATTGGTATTTACATGTGCCTAGCCAGGTTTTATAAATTGACAGTTGGTGAATCAATATGCTAATTTCGTATGCTGATTTATAGGGTTACTTTTAAGTTTTAACTATTGCTTCTGCTACTAACTTGCTTCCACCATGCTTTGTCCTTTGTTGCTTCAGAGTAAGGACCCAACAGATTACAGGCCTCGTGGGACAATTAACACTTCTAGTCGTGTTGGTGGTGCTAGGGCTGGCACAGATCGACTTGGTGGACGCGGTAGCACAAATCAATTCAGCAGTACTGGTATGCTGATGACTGTTACTTTATTTAACTAGTGTGTTAGAACTATTAGAACCAGTATTTCTGAATGACTGAATATGTGTGTTATTGAATTGGGGATAACTTGGCAATCACCAAGAACTCTAAATTGATAGGGTAAATAGAGGAATGGTGAGTTCTCCGACTCTCACGGCAATGTACAAATGAATAGACACCCTCTCTTACTCCACCTTTCCTCCTTTTATTCTCTTATATCTGTCCTAACTGCGTTTCCCTCCTTAACTAACCGCCCTTTCAGCTGTCAATTCCTTCAACTAACTAACATCTATTGTTTATTTCCTCTATTCCTTCTCTTATACACCTGCCCATACATTGCATCCCTAACACTAACCCCCCCGCAAAATCACCTTGTCCTCAAGGTGAGCCGCTGTAAATCGCTCCTGCTGCTTTTCTAGAGATTCCCATGAGTTGTCATGGGCAGGGGGATGCTTCCGTTTCACCAGTACCTCAATTGCTCCTTGTGGTGAGTGGCGGATTTGCAACAATTCTTCTGGGACAGTATGCAAAATTCCTTCTTCCGACAGCCCTGGTGGAAGTGCAGATGGTTGTACCTTGGGAGGCAGCACTTTCTTCTAGCGGCTGACATGGAAAACAGGGTGCAGCTTGCAATCTGGTGGCTGGACCAGCTTGTAAGCTACTGTTTCGATCTTCTCTAGCACTTGATATGGGCCATAAAATCTAGGGCTCAGCTTCTCAATAATCTTCTTAGCTAGTGACTTCATCCGATAGGAAAAAAATTTCAGAAACACCCAGTCCCCCACTGCAAACTCTACTTCTCTCCTATGTTTGTAAGCAAAATACTTCATTATCTGCTGAGCTATCTCCAGATTAGATTTTAAATCAGCCAGTACCTCATCCGTCGAAGCTACTAGCATCTGAACTTAAGGGACCTTTGAGGGGTATTTCTCTCCCCTGATCAGAATTGGTGGTGGTCTACCATAGAGGGCCTGGAATGGGGAAGTCTTAGTGGATGAGTTAAACGTTGTATTGAACCAGTATTCAACCATGATAACCAGTCCACCCATTGCTTTGGTTTATTGCCAACAAAGCAACGAAGATAAGTTTCTAAACAGCGATTCACCAACTCAGTTTGGACATTCGTTTGAGGATGGTAAGAAGTGCTGTATTTCAGTTTTATCCCTGCTGCCTGGAATAGTTCAGACCAGAATTTGCAAAGAAAAATGGGGTCCCTGGTTGAAATGATAACCGAGGGAAAACCATGCAAGCGCACGACTTCGTTTACAAAAAGTTCAGCTACATCCTTAGCTGAAAAAGGATGTGACAGGGCTAGAATGTGGGCAAATTTAGTAAGGCGGTCTAGTACAACCATGATGGCATCTTTCCCCTTGGAACGTGGGAGTCCCGAGATAAAATCCATGAAAAATCTCAGACCATACCTGAGTTGAAATAGGCAATGGTTGTAGTAAATCGGCTGGTGACAAAGCCTCATATTTACTGGTTTGGCACACCTGGCAATTAGTGACATAAGACTTCACTTGCTGCCTCATTCCTCGCCAAAACAGCAACAGCCAGCTGTTTATAATGTCCTGAAAAGCCCTGAATGTCCCCCTGATGGTGAGTCATGGAATTCTGCCATTAAAATGGGAATTTGGGAGGAATCCTTAGGAATGACAGCCCTGCCTTGGTAAAACAAATGCCCTTGGTGTAAGCTATAGCCTGGAAAATCATGGTTTCCCTAGAAAAGTTTGGTACTGCCAAGATTGGTAGGTTTGCCAAATCCTGCTTAAGACAATCAAATGCATCCTGAACTGCCATGGACCGCTGGAATGCATCCTTTTTGGTCAATTCAGTTAGCGGTTTAGCTAATACTCCATAACTTTTTACAAATTTCCTGTAATACCCCGTCAACCCAAGGAAACCGCGTAAGGCTTTCAAGTTTAGGTACAGGCCATTGCTGCATTGCTTCTGTTTTTCGGGGATCTGCAGCCACCCCTTTTGCTGAAACTATATGGCCCAAATACTCCATTGTACTAACCCTATAATCACATTTCTTCATGTTGAGAACAAGGTTCTGCTGTAGAAGTACCTCAAATACTGCTGTGAGATGATTTGCATGGGACTTCTCATCCTTACTATACACAAGGATATCATAAAAAAATCCCAAGACAAACTTCCTCAAAAAGGGTCTCAAGATGTCATTCATAAGGGCTTGGAAGGTGGAGGGGGCATTGGTTAGACCAAATGGCATGACAAGGAACTCATAATGGCCTTCATGAGTTCGAAATGCTGTCTTGCCAATGTGACTCTCTTCCATAATAATTTGGTGTTACCCCGACTTCAAATCAAGTTTGGAAAACATGGTAGCACCCATTAATTCATGCAATAACTTATCAATGACGGGGATAGGGAACTTGTCGGGAATAGTGATACGATTAAGAGCCCTATCGTCTTCACAAAATCTCCAGCTATTGCATTTTTTGTTGACTAAAAGAATGGGGCTAGCAAATGGACTAATCCTTGGTCTAATAATTCCTGCAGTAAACATCTCCTGCACCATCTTTTCTATCTCATTTTTTTGATAATGGTTGTAGCAGGAGGGTCTAAGGTAGGGGATCTCTGCCCCTTCCTTCAAGTTTATTCCATGATCATGGCTCCTAGAGGGTGGTAACCCCGGGAATGGTTCAAAAACAGTGGGGGTGAGAATCCAGTACCTGTTGGACAACTGTTGGAGTCATTGAAGTGGCAGCTAGTTGAGTAACAATCGGCCGAAGTTGCACCATGAACCCTTGGCCATCTTGATCTATATCTCTCTAGGCTGCTCTTAAAGTGGTACCACCATAGCACAATTTTGAGGCTCCCTGTAGAATCACCCACCTTTCCCCTATTTTAATTGTCAATCTAGATTTGCCAAAGTTGGTGAGGGTATCTCCTAGTGTGTCCAGCCATGCTAATCCTATTAATAGTTCAGAATTATCCAAGGGAAAGACGAAAAAATCCTCAACTACCTCAATTAGTGAATTGAATCACCAATTTAGTACACTTCCCCTTTCCTTCAGTTTGTAATCCCGAAGCAACAATAACTACAAAAGAAGAATCTTCCTCAACCTTTAGCTTGGCTCCCTTCACGAAAGAAGGACAGACAAAGTTGTGTGATGCCTTGGGATCAATTAGCTCCCTCACCTTTCTGCTTGCAACCTGTGTCCATGCCTGAATAGATCTTGGGGACCCTTGGCTTGTCATTTTTTAGGTACCTAAATAAATATAGATTGGGGACGTAATTGAAATTGGTGAGTGTGTGTGAGGTGAGAAGAGTGAAGAGAGTGCCAATGTGGGCAATGTGAATTTTGTAACTAACTTGTTGAGTTGGCACATAGAGAGAATTGGGAATTGTGGGGGAAATTCTGTTATGGAGAGGATAGCTTATAAAAGAGGGGAGGTATCATGAGGGAGGTCACCACATAGGTCAGGATTGGGAATTATGGGAGAGTTTCAGAGTCTCTCTAATACTTCGAGTCATTTTATATTCTGTTTGTTCTCAATATACACGTAATACACACCCTTTTTCTGCTGTGAACTTTTATCCTATGGCTTGTTACCTATCAAATGGTATCAAAGCTCTTGGTCTTGGGAGCCTTGTGCCAAAAACCACGCGTGTTGCTGCTGCTGCTGCCGTGGAGTCCGAGTCGGAGACGAAAATGAAGCAGCAGATAGAGATGTAGTAGCATCTAAAAAAAATTAAAAATCTAGAACAACGAAGATCCCATCAACATCGTCGTCGACAACCTGTTTGGGAGGGTGATGCAGATTGGTGGTGGAGGAGAAGAAAGAGATCCTCCATGGCCGATTGGAATCCTAATGTTCGTGTGATCTTTGAAAGCATGCAGCATGAAGGGGAGGAAAGGGGAGACAATGAAGATGCACAAGAATCTGAGGAAGAAATGGAGCTAGAGATACTAGAGCCACCGGTGCCGTCGGAACCACCAGATTTGGAGGTGGCGGAGTCCGACGAGGAAGCTGCAGAAGTTTCGAGGATGGCGGCCAAGCTTCCATTGCTGGAAAGTCAAGGTCCCGAAGTCAAGCCGTGCATGAGTGTGGAAGCATGGCCGGAGACGGCGGAAGCACGACCAGTGATGGTGGCCAGGCGAATTGTCACAGGCGGTGACATGATGGAGAAGAAGGAAGAGGAGCACGCAACACTGGAGGACTCGTGTGCGGTGATCGGTGAGTCGCCGCAGGGGGTGAACCGATCGGCGACTGAGGAAGCTTCTCTAAGCTGCTGCGTGAATTAGGCTCGACCTCCGCCTAAACCACTGGAACCACAAGATCGGGGGGTGGCAGCGACTGTTGCAGCGACGGCATGGGCGGCGATTGGCGAGCCGTCGTAGGGGATGAACCAATTGGCGACGATGAAGCAAGAGACGGCAGCACCATGTCCCTTCAGTGGAAGCTTCTTGAATCTGCCAAAAATGGAAGCCTTGGAAGTTCCCTTGAGCTGTTGCCTGCAAGAGAAAGATAGATGGGAAACAGGCAGGGCATGCAAGAGTTTGGGTCAATTTTTTAACCTAATGGGCCAAGCCCATATGTGGAAAAAGAAGAATTGCTGGTCTGAAGAATGGGATTTAATTGTGAAGATATGGGGCCAAGCCCAACTCAATGAGGAGAAGGATTGGGATACTGATGGTGTGGATTTACTAATGGGCCAGGACCAAAGATGTGAGGTACACACGACTTGGGCCTCAAACCCCTGTAAAGACTGGAATAGGAATTAAAACCCTAGCGGTTCTCACTGCTAACCTAGAGATTAGAATAGCTACCAAGGGGGCTCTGCTGAGGGATGAGACCCAGGGAAACAAGCAAAAGAGAGATATCCAGGGGAAACGACTGAAGAATTCGCACAATAGGTCCTGCTTGGGGGTCTCACTTCTTTTCAAGGTAATGAACTTACAATTAAGAAATTTCTAGAGGGGGTTCGACATTAATATATGGCAAGGGGAGGTTGAACCTATATGTCTAGATATTCTCACGTTGCCCTTAAACAAGAATACGTTGCAACTCTCCAATTCATACACAAACATCCTTCATCTTTTGGAATGTTTAATATTCCTTGTTGATGGATTGGACTGTGGACTTTCCTGTGCTACTGGACCTGTTTATAGACAAGGCATAAATGGAAAGGAATTCTTTGTAAACTCTCTTGAGTTGCTCACTCAATTACATGAGACTCAAGTTGTTTACTCTTCAACTCGGGCACATCTAACTCTAGCATTGTGGATTTTGGGATCCTACTCGACCTTAGGGGAGGTGAAACTTCTTTCTTAGATGTCAGCAAATTTATGGGAGCCCTTGAAGGAACCATTGTGCTGTTTGAAGGGCTGAAAGCCAAGATGACTTCTTTCCATCCTCTATGGGCAAAGGAAGCTAGACCTAGGAAGGAGGCTTGGGCCAACAATGGGTTTGGTAGCAGGGAATTGTGGCTCTGATTTAAACTGTCAAGTCTATAAGACAACAACATCTTGGCATTTGGAGGCCTTGTTGCTGTTATTGAGTGTAAAGCCTCTGATGCCAATGACCTTCCATTGAGATTGCTAGTCTACAGTACTCAAGACTTAAAAATGGGTTATTGGAATGGGAACAATATGGGGATAGCTTCTAACAGTATTCCAAGTAAATTTAGTCATCAGGCAGTAGAATATGGAGGATTGTTGGATTGTAGGACAATTGGTTTAGACATGAGGAGAAGCAAGATCGAGTCCTTTAGGCAGCAACTCTCTGCCATTTTCAGAAATTTGAAACCTGTGACTTTAGAATGCAAACTCACTTTCTTTCTGTTTCAAGATATGGGATCCAAGGGAAGTCTTCCTTTAGCACTGTGGTTTTTTCTTTCCACACATCACCTTGAGGACAAGGTGATTCTTTTGGGGGGAGAGTATTGTTAGGTACCTAAATAAATATAGATTGGGGACTTAATTGTAATTGGTGAGTGTGTGTGAGGTGAGAAGAGTGAAGAGAGTGCCAATGTGGGCAATGTGAATTTTGTAACTAACTTGCTGAGTTGGCACATAGAGAGAATTGGGAATTATGGGGGAAATTCTGTTATAGAGAGGATAGCTTATAAAAGAGGGGAGGTATCATGAGGGAGGTCACCACATAGGTCAGGATTGGGACTTGAGAGAGTTTCAGAGTTTCTCTAATACTCTGAGTCATTTTATATTTTGTTTGTTCTCAATATACACGTAATACACACCCTTTTTCTGCTGTGAACTTTTATCGTATGCCCTGGTACCTATCATCATGCTCTTACAGACTAATGACAACTTAGGGGTAGAATCCCCTAGTTCTTCCATGGCATCATGCCACTCATTTTCTCCCATTGCTTCTTGCTCTTCCTCTAATACCATGATTCGGAGCCCCTTATTCTTACAAACATGATTTGAGCTAAACTTGTCATCATAATGAAAACACAACCCTTTCATTCTTCTCTCTCTTTATACTCCTCATTGGACAAGTGCTTGAGTCCTTTTCTAGGCTGCCCAAAACCCCTTTTTTCTTGCACTTTCTGGGAGGTTGTACCTACAGAAGGGACTCTACTATTTGTTCGCAAAGTATTTTCCCCAGTACTACCAAGTTTCTGAAAAGAACGATTCATACTTTTTTGCAACATTTTATTTCGACTTTCTACTAATTCCGCAAGATTCATCAGGTCATCTAAAGTAGAAAATTGGTGGAGTTTGAGTTCCGCCCATACCTCGTGTTTTAATCCATTGAGAAATAAGCCAAAAAGATAGCTTTGTTCCCTAATCTTTAGAGGGCTCACATATAGTTCGAATTGTTCTTGATACTCACAAACTAACCCTTCTTGCTTAAAGTTCCAACAGAATTTCAAAAGGATTCTGCACTATTTCAGGTTGAAATATCTTGATTATTGCATCCTTAAAGGCACCCCATGTTGCATCCAATGCTGTATCCTCCCAACACCAACAAAACCAGATTAGAGCCTAGCCCTCCATTGCTACCTTTGCCACATGGAGCCACTATTGCGGAGGTACTTCCCTAATCTGGAAATAGCGCTCCCCTCCCTCGACCCCACCATATGCGTCTTCGCTGTGAAATAGAGGCACATTGATGCGCCTCCATTGCTCCACTCCCTACGTACTCTGGTCGCTTTCGGGAAAGGCTCACCATCGGTGGCTGATGTTCTGATGAGGCTCATTGCCTGGCGATCTGTCGCATTATGAGTCACCTACATGTTGGTTGCGTTTGGAAAAAAGGATTGCGACCAAGAATTGTGCTTGTTGCCCTCTTTGACCACCTTTTCCACCGTTTCCATTCAATTGCCAAGGCGCTTCAGTGATTCTGCCATGGCACTGATCGACACCACCAGAATTTCATGGTATTCACAATCTTCTTCTCTTCGCACTCGATCCTCTAACCAATGTGCTCTCTCCTCATTGCATCGATGCTGCAACTTGATGAGCGTTGCTTTGATAGCTTCAATTTTCTTCTCCAATTTTGCAGCCATGAAAGCTTTTGCCCAGGGTAGACAAAGCTCTCAATATTAGAACTAGTATTTCTGAATGACTGAATATGTGTTTGTTATTGAATTGGGGATAACTTGGCAATCACCAAGAACCCTAAATTGATACAGTAAACAGAGGAAGGGTGAGTCCTCCAACTCTCACAGCAATGTACAAATGAGTAGACACCTTCTCTTACTCCTCCTTTCCTCCTTTTTTATTCTCCTATATCTGTCCTAATTGCTTTTCCCTCCTAAACCAACTGCCTTCCAGCTGTCAATTCTTTCAACTAACTAACAGCTATTGTGTATTTCCTCTATTCCTTCTCTTATACACCTGCCCATACATTGCATCCCTAACATTGTGTTTTTGAACCATTATACTCTTTAGTCTAACATTGCTCTGGGCCTGGTATAACTTATACGCCACCATTATTGTTATTATTATTATTTTTTTTCTGCACTGTTTTTGGATGCCAGATTCTGGTCTGCTGGGAAAACCAGTATACAAGAAGGAAAACGGACCACCTGCTTATGGGGGCTCTACATCTTCTGCATCAGGTGTACTGGGAAATAGTGGCAACAGGCAGCCTCCACCCCACAGGTATTTTTTCTTCGTACGAATGCACAATAAAATTCTAAGGATTGGACTGGGGAGTGGATGTTTCATCATGGTTAAAGGAGTTGTTATGGTTGTTATACATTTCATAATACATTTTCACCATTGACAGGGTTAATATAGTATGAAATTAAGTTGTCCTTTTTTATGAGTCTTGGATTGAGCAAATAAGAAAGTCTGATATGTTACTTAAGTCACGAGTCTCTCCAACCCAATACTATATAGGCTCATCTTTTAGATTGGGCTTAACTGATGAGCTTAAGTCATAACAGGTCCATTTCCAAGCTGATATACGTTGAAATTGCTTCCTTCAATCTATCTCAAAGAAAAGTAAACTGTCAAACCATCCAACTCTTACAATCTATTTTCAGTATAGAGTTACTCTTATTCATTTCTTAAACAGTAGGTGCTTGATGTGCCATTTATTCTACGGATTGGTGTGGGTTATGTGGTGATCTCTCTGAGCTAAGTTTTAGGAGTAATGAATAATGAATAATTTTGTTTTCATTTTATGTTCTGTTCATGCTACATTTATTTGTTATATTCAACTATAAATAGAAATGGTAGTTATGTGGATATTCCTGCTGTAGCTATCTTTGGTGGCATAAACTTAAGTCTTTTTTGAGTGTGCTTGCAAGCACTTGGTAACGATATTTATATGGAGCCATGATGGAGTTCCCACTTCCCACGTGTAACATATATTTAAAATTGCTGCAGTGATTCTGCGACTACTGAAAATAAAACATCTGGATTAGGCGTAGATGATGGATTATCTTCATCACAACAGGGTGGGTTGCAATCTGCAAGGGTGGCGAATGCAGGTCAAGTATCAATGGCTGATATCGTTAAGATGGGTAGGCCACAGCCCAATTCATCTATGCATAGCTCTTCCTTCCACAGTGGTATTCATCAGAATGCCTTGGTACCTCCAGCAGCATTAGATCACAATTTCCATTCATTGCAAGGTCATGCTTCCAAGGTTTCGGAGACAAATACTGATCAAGGCTATGCTAGTAGCCACAGTGTTCCACAGAATGATGAATGGCCTTGTATTGAGAATCGCGATGTTAGTGTACCCGCTGTTGTTGATGCTTATTCAAATTCTGAGTACTTTGGTGAAGCCAATTGGCAGCAGAAGACTCACTTAGAAGATCATGTAGCTGAAGATGGTTCTATTGAGAATGCAGACAATGTTGAATATGCTTCTGTATCTACCAAAACTACATCAGAGGATAACCCTGAAGGTATGTCTGTTTGTTATGGTAGCTTGTACAAGGACATAAGTACCTATTCCATAATTGTTTGTTAGACTTAGTTTTAAGTGGCTTGTCTATTGACATGGTTTATGATAGGACACAATAGCATTAATTGATTCATGTAGTTGACCCCACATAGTGGGAAAGGCTTAATTGTTGTATAATGGTATGTTAGACATGTGCTGATGTACTAAGCCATAATTCTTAATTTCTTCCTTTCAGCTGAAGATGGTGTTTCATCAGTGGCTGAAAACTTAGATCAGCTAAATTTGCAGAGGGACAATGAGGGGACAGAACCAGAGGAGGACAATCCTTCTGTTGTAATTCCAAATCACTTGCAGCTCCATACTCCAGAATGCATGAATCTGAGCTTTGGAAGTTTTGGATCTTCAAATAATGCTGCTCTTTCTGGACCTGGGCCATATACATCTAGGCCCTTGAAAATTAACTTGGAGGATACATCTGTAGCAACGGATGTTGCAACCATTGGATCCTCAGAAGCTAGGTATGTTTCTTATATATGGTCTACTTTATTTCAATCTGCAATATTCTTGTCATCAATAGTTTCCTTAAGGATGTTTTCCTTGCAGAAATCCAGAGTATTACGGGGATGAGCATCTTACTACTACCTCAGATGAAAATTTAGTTCATGAAACTGGTGGGGATGCTGGGACCTATGAACAGGCTTCTGTCTCACAGCAAGAGGCTTTAAAACCTGAACCCCCTGAAGTTGCTCAGGAAAATCAATATTCATTTCCTTCATCCTCACATGGGTTTACTTATGAAAATGCCCAACAACCTGAGGTCACATTTCCTCATTCACAGACAGGCTCGCAGATGCAAAACCTTGCTTCCTTCTCTAATGTAATGGTAATGCACAGAGTTAGGTTTTGGATATGTAAATAGAACATATTTCATGGCTGGATCTTCAATTAAATAGAGTAGGTTCTGAATGACCTAATAAGATATCTTTTAGTGTTTAAACTTGGGATGGCCAATATTGTGCCTTTGTCCACTCCTTGGAGAGTAACTCATCCATTGATTCTTCTAAACCTTTAGTTGATAGTCGAGCAGTGGGTCAATTGTACAAATGAATTTCAATGTTGTTGGATCATTTTTAAACTAAAAATTGCTCTAGGACCAATATATGGACCTGTTTTCTGAAAAGTTGGTTATTGGCTAGCACAGTGGTGTCATTTGGTCAGTGTATAAAGGCTTTTTCTGTTTGTAATATAATTGTATTCATTTAGGGGATTGGGAATCAGGGATAATTCTTATTGCTGGGGGTCAATATTTGACTTTTTAAATAACTCTGCCATTGCTTTACCAAATAATTTTATTTTGTTTGCACTGAACTATACCTTTACTAGTATGTCTATAACATCATTTTTGTTTCCATGGAACTATGACCATCTGTTTCTTTAATGCAGTAACGTTGCTTCTGTTTCTGTCTGTTATCTTGTAATACTATCCAGTATTTCTCCTATCCACCTCTAAATTTCCATTGGATATTTTAGCAGGCATATACAAATTCTTTGCCCGGTGCTCTATTGGCTTCAACAGTTCAAACAGCAAGGGAGGACGTCCCATACTTACCCTTCCCTGCAGCAACTCAATCAATGCCTGCAAAATATAGCAACATAACTTCTTCAATTGGTGGCCCCACCATAACAATGTCGGAGGTGAACCTTCTACTCTAGCTAATTTAAGTTTCTTTATATACAGGCCTTTTGAGAGTTCTTTAGTTGAGTTGTATGAATAAGGCGTGGTATTGTGGCTGACAGGGTATTTTGAAAATTTTAGATATTTCTTAGGCTCCAAAACTCAAATGTGTTGTGAAAGTGAAATTAAGGATTCTGGATTATGATATAGCCAAATGCTGCAGTTTTATATATGCATTTTAACATAATAATAATTAACAATATCTTTGAGGGTGAGGTATACAACAAGTTTCACCGCATCTATGATGCTGTGGTTATGGCTTATTTGTGTATTAGTAAAGTTCACTTGCATCTGGGGTCAACTCAAAGCAGAAGATGGTTGTGTTATTACATCAGTATTGCTGGTTAAATACATTGATTTCACATAAAGAGAAATGCTCATAGAGGCTAAAGCAGGTCATAGGTGTTTTCTGCATTACAGTTGTTTGTCAGTTGTCACTGATTACATTTGTTGTATGACTTGTATTTGTATCTTGAATTTATTGCAAGATGGAAAGCTTAGGAGTCCCCATTTTTTTTTTTTTTTGGAATAATTTTCCTGTCAATGTGCAGGCTCTAAGAGCAAGCAGCCTTTCTGCACCTCAACCTAATCCTAATCAACAGACCCTGCCTGGTGGCGGTGTTGCCACTGGACCTGGACTTCCTCAACATATGGCTGTGCATCCGTACTCTCAACCCACTCTTCCTCTGGGACCTTTTGCTAACATGGTTAGCTATCCATTCTTGCCTCAGAGTTATACCTATATGCCATCAGCTTTTCAGCAGGGTTTTGCTGGAAATAGCACATACCACCAGTCTCTGGCAGCAGTGCTTCCACAATATAAGAATAGTGTTTCTGTCAGCAGCTTGCCTCAATCTGCTGCTATTCCACCTGGATATGGGTTTGGAAGTTCAACGAGCATTCCTGGAGGAAATTTTCCTTTGAATCCACCTGCTGCTCCTACTGGGACAACCATTGGATATGATGATGTTATAAACTCCCAGTTTAAGGACAACAGTCATATGATTTCACTACAGCAGGTACAAGGCTCTTGATTATAAAATGATTACTATAACTTCCTTTCATTTTTTCTTTTGCTTTTTTCTATTTAATTGTTGTGTTAATAACTAAGCATAACTCTATTTCAAACTGAAATGATTTGCTAACTTATCTTTTATTTATACTTGTTAAAGGCTTTGTAAGAAGCTCTATATAGAATGTGGTTAATTTCGTTGCTATCAAATAACTCTGAATCCATTGTTATTATTTCTGGGGGAGGTGAGGAAAGAATATATGAGAGTTGCGTAGCCTTTTTCTTTTTTGTTTTGGTCATCAATTCTGTCACTCCTTTCAGTGCTATTTATTGATGAGGCTATAATGAGTTTTTATGTTTCCTGCCAGAATGAGAATTCTGCAATGTGGGTTCATGGTCCTGGGTCTCGATCAATGTCTACAGTTCCTCCCAACACGTATTACAACTTACAGGGACAGAACCAACAACCAGGAGGATTTCGGCAAAGGCAGCAGCAGCAGCAGCAGCCTCCGCCTTCACAGCATTTTGGACCCCCTGGGTACCCTAATTTCTACCAGTCTCAGGCGGGCATTTCCCTGGAACCTCAGCAGCCAAATCCCAGGGAAGCATCGTTGGTTGGTTCGCAAAGCCAACCATCTAAACAGTCGCAACAAATATGGCAAAACAGCTACTAATCCTAATCCCCTCCTGGTCTCTCAGGGTCTCGATGTGAGTTTGAAAGTGGCTAATTAGAGGCATTTCCACGGTCTAAACAACCAAATGCATCAGTGTTTGGTCTGAAGAGACCATGCTGCCCATTGCCACGAGGTTGTGTTGTATTCTATATAATTATGTTTCTCGTCTTTAACGTAGGTACTAAGTGTGCTAATTTGGTTTACTCAGGACACTTTTTTTTTTAAGAAAAAAATGTATTCTCATCCGGTTATAGTGGAAAATCTCTCTTTGGTTCCCATCTGCGGTTCCTTGTCCTTGCGCTCATTTTTTTCCTTTTGATATGCATTAGGCAGAAATTGTCTTTCAACATGCGTGCATAATTACCGGGACGAATAAGTTATCAATATATTTTAGGTGGGTCATGTGCGAAAAATCTTGCTGTGCTTTAGAACTCGCTGTACTACAACTCCTTGAAGGGGCTAAAGTGTGCATAACTACTCCTTGTTGTCGGAGGAAGTTATTTGTTTGCTGCTTGTGTAATTTCAAAGCACCTGCAGTTTTTTTCGCTTACGATTTATGATTGAAAGGATTTCTTTTTGTTGGTATTTTAGGCTGCCTTTCATGTAGATGTATAAGCAAGTGTTCATTGTGGTTGAACCGTAGAATATTGGGTGTGTTTGGTTGGGAAGTAGAAGTTTCATGGATGAATGTGTAAAATTGGAGATGGATTTTATTCATAAGATTTTTACTGTTACTTTTACTCCCCCATCAGATTAACCCTCAATTTTTTTTTCTGTTCACCGGAGTAAGCAAGAAATTTTCTTTTTGAAATCCAGTTCTACCACGTAGTGTGTTCTACAAGGGTTAAGAACAGGAGGTGAAAGGAATCAATATCACACTATCAAAACATCTACTCCGCACATCTTTCCTTTTGGGGACTGCAATGTAAATAGGGTGTCTCTAATAAGCAGGGCATTGGTTTTAAAAGTCTTTTAACTAAAGATTAGTTATAGTTTTGATTTATTTTAGATGTTAGCTTTTGTAAAGAAAAGAAAGGGACGGCAATTAATGTCTCATATGTCACATCGTGTCATGATATGTCGTCTCATTTACTTTGCGTTTCATATTGATATTCTTTAACTAGTTTGAGGATCAACTCAGAATTTGTTTTGACAGATAATACGTGTCACAATATCACACAATATAATACGCCATCCTACAACGTGATTAAATTGATGTTTCACAATCTTTAAGACCAATTTAGTTTTACTTAAAGGCAATTTAACGCTCGAGAGCCACGTTGCAATCAAACTAGAAACTTCACGTTGTCATTCTTCAATATTATTATTTTTTTATGCTGAGTATCATTTCAATATTTTTAATTAAGCATTTAATTTTGATGTCCTATATGTTAAAAAGATTATTTTGATACTGTTATCATATGTTATGATATTAATTATAATATTGGCTTTTTTACTTATCATTGAAAGATCAAATAAATAAAAAAAGGGGTCTGATTTGATGTTATACTATTAGTAAATCACAATAAAATCATTAAGTAAACCTTAAAATCTGACATCAGCATATCTTGAGAATACACTAACACGTCCTGGATTTATTAAAAAACAAAGTTAAAAAGAGTAATTATGGAACATCCTCTACCTGGTTATGTTTGTATTACGAGTCAGGGTGGAAATAGTAATTTTTTTATGGAGTGCTCTGAGTTATAAAAAATATAAGTTATTTTTTTAAATTTTGTAAATAAAAAAAGTTAGATATTTCTACTTTTAACTTTTAAAAGCTAGGGGTGCTTTTGAAAGCCTCTCATGAGATTTTTTCAGTATTAGTTTTTACTCTTTAAAAATTCAAAAGATTAGTATAACCTTTGAATTTTAATAAAAATCTAACTTTATTCTTCCATTAATTAACTAAGACTTCTAATTTTCATTTTTTTAAAAAATATTTATGTTAGTCATTTTATATTTTGATAGCTACTTTATAATATTTTTACCAAATATTACTTTAATTGCTCATACTTATTGAAAGTAACTTTTATATTTTTTTCAGTAAATAATATTATTATGACTTTTTGAGAACAATTTTTTAAGAGTTCAAAGAATTTAACAACCTTTTGAGAGCCACAATAAATATCAAACCAAGCCTAATTTTGATGTGATATGTTAAAAGAGTTTCACACTGTGTAAATATGGATATGTCAAATGAAGTAGTAACTACTTGGATTAATCTATACAATATATAAATCTATATAACATATAAAAGGAATAGTCTCTTCGACGTCTAAAATTTCTATTTTCTAAAATCCCCTTAATATACAAGGAGTTGAAGAAAGTTAAAAAATAAAATAAATTATAAAAATAAATAAAATATCGTAAGTGCATATCAATTCACCGTCTGAACAATAATTCTACTTAAAAAACAGAGCTTTCAGACATCCAAAATAACATTAATTAATGTTGCAAATAACGTTATTTCCGATCAAATTTATCAAAGAATGGTGACCTTGTCCGCAGCACATCGGGGAATTGGCATGGCATAGGCAAGGGCAACCTCGAAATGGCAATATTATGGCGCACGTTAGCAACATACGTCGCTGTTGCTGTCACTGTCACTGTCTATGCGCGCAATGCGCCTTTCTCTGCTTCCTTTTTTTTATCATCAAATATATTCTGATTCTGCAACCTTTCAGTATTAGGAGGGAAGCTCATCCTCCAAGCATCTCCATTCCCCACTCTTCTTCCTCTGATATGGTATTGTCCCTTTTCCTTTTCCTTTACAATTCTATCATTTTTCATTATTATTTGGCTCCTTGATTAGTATCAACAAATAAATTCATATCTTCTCATTTCAAATTTTGTCCTTATTTTTTTTTCCTTTTTGTTTGTACTTGTAGTTTGGTTTCCTTGGATCATGTTCTTTGTTTGATGTGTGTTTTTTGTTGTTGAGTAGTGAAAGTGCTTTACTCTATTAGGAAGTTTATGCCTTTCAAAAAGAGAAGAGGGGGGCGGGGGGGGTGTGATGATCAATAATAAAATCTAAGGAATCAGATAGAAGTTTGGAGAGCTTTGTATCTGTAGTTTCAACACAGATTATGTAGCTTGATAAGCTGGAATTGTGCTGAAAAAGTATCTAATGCCTAATCTCCATCTTCACAGCTCTGCTCATTGTCGTACTCTGTCTCTCTTAGGAACAACAAACAACAACAACAAAGCCTTTTTCAAACTAGGTGGGGGGCTTTTACGGACAGAAAAGCCGGTGAATTCCACTTGAAAGTTGTCTAAAATTATTAATCGCTCAATCTTCCTTATCTTTTAATTGAAGAAAATGCTGTACGATAGATTGCTTTTGATGCATGTTGATAATTGAATTTCTTAGGCAATATCCTATTTTGATTAATCATCAAAGCTAAATCAAACAAATTACTTTCCTTTCAATAAAAATATCTATGCTGTCCTATATTTAAAATTAACACTTCTTCTCTTCAAATTGCAGGCTGCAGCGCTAATTTGTGATAAGTCAGGGAAGCTTGCTCATAATAAAAGTGATCAAACCCAGGGTTGAATCCATAGCTTTTCAGACATCATTTTCCTGGAACCTCATATAAGAGTGGTTTTTCCTGTGAAGGCATAACCTAAAATCTCTTCTTTGGCTTCATGAAGGGCAATAAAGAAGACCAATCACGTTGCTTGGGGAAAGAGAAGAAACAAGAAAGCCATAAAGCCACTCATGGGAGAGAGACCAATCCCGGAAGTGAACTTTGGACAGATGGGCTTATTTGTGGTTTCGAATTTGTTCGAAAAAAATCAATTAAATCTAGGTCCACATCAAAGATCACAGACAGACTACACTTGGATGATCAATATGCCAGGAAGCATGTCTCTTCAGATGGTTTAATGGGCACTTCTTCCATGAGACTAAATAAAGATAGGCTCTTACCTCCCTATGTAAATGCATACAGTTCCCTTGGTGCCTCTGATGATGACAAAGAGAGCCAGGCCCTTCAGGCTGGCCAATGTAATGCCACAGAAAAGTATGAGGGTAGTCATTGGGTACCAATTGGATGGGCTAGAATATTGGAACTTGTTCGAGCAGTTCAGGTTGATGCAGACTGGTCTTCTGATCAATTTGAATTTGAGGATCAAGAAGATGATTTGACGGTAGCAGATTTGGCCGCTCCATATTGGGAGCGTCCAGCTGGGCCTACATGGTGGTGTCATGTTTGTGCAGGTCACCCCAATGTTGAGGCTTGGCTCAGCAATGCTCAATGGCTACATCCTGCTGTTAGTTTAGCTCTGAGAGATGAAAGTAAACTAATAAGTGAACGGATGAAACATCTTCTCTATGAGGTACGTTGCATTTTCAGCACTTTAGCATCATAAGACTTAAAACATCTAAAGAACATTGATTGAAGCCCAATAACAGCCCAAACCTTAGTCCGCACAAAAAATAAAATACTGAGAAATGTGCTGAAATGCCCCTGAACAAATATTAAAATATAATAACAGTTTCTAATAGAGGTCCCAAAGAAGGTCTCTGTTATTAGGATGTGCCAAATGATTACTTGATAGTTGAACTTGGAATTTTAATGCTTCTCGCATGTCTTGAAAGGTTGGTACTAATGGCCTTGATCAAAAGCTCATCAATCCAATCCAAATAAGGCAGTTGTCCTCTAGTTATTTAGGAAATGTATATGCAGCACCCTAAAGAGGAATGTTTTACATTTTATGTTTATAATTTAAGCCTTTTGAAAGTTTTAGAATGACCTTAAGGAATGCTTAAGCAATAATATTGAAGAAATTAGATGTAGGGATCCATTAATGGCAAATAACATTTGCAAGAAGTCAATATTTTAATGTTAGTCTTCGATTTTTTTTTTCCTTTCAGACACCACTCTAACTCAATTACTGATCAGACTTTTACTCTTTTATGCAGGTCCCAGTCAGAGTTGCAGGAGGGCTATTATTTGAGCTCTTGGGACAATCGGCAGGTGATCCGCTTGATGAAGAAGATGACATTCCAGTTGTACTTAGGTCTTGGCAAGCACAAAATTTCCTAGTAACTGTCATGCATATAAAAGGATCAGTGTCAAGGATAAATGTCTTGGGTATCACAGAAGTTCAGGTTGTTTTTGTTTGGCATTTTCCTTCACTGGCCTCTAGTTGCAAGTTAGGGTTTTACTTTATGTATTCTTTTAGAAAGATGTAATTCATTCGGTGATCCAATTTGGTTAGGAGCTTCTTTCTGCTGGAGGGTATAATGTTCCGAGAACAGTGCATGAAGTTATAGCACAGCTTGCATGCCGTCTTTCTCGGTGGGATGATAGGTAATGACAACATTTTCCTTCATATTTGATGCAGGCAATAATTGGTTTGCTCACATATGAACTGAGTGTAATCATTTAATGAGGATCCATTTCACCATTCATCTTTATTTGGCACTGTGTTGTTACACTTATGTAACTTTCCTCCTCACTCTTTTTCTTTGTTAATCTACTGCTTGAATCTTCTGTCTTCATACTTTGGTTATAGTTAATTGTTTACATTATAGAACTTTTGGATAACTCAAACATAAAATTAATGGACGGATGTAACCTAAAAAGTGGGAAAAGAGAAAATGAAGATATTTGCCCGAAGATATGGATAGCTTCAATATGAAACAGAATAAGGGAGAATGGTTCATTTTGTTTGAATTGCATCTTAGCATCCTTGAATACTTATGCACACCCAGCACAGATTCTTTCATTTATTTATTATTTTGAGTTGTCTGGATGCTTTAAAAGAGAAACATATTTTAATTCTGGAAAAGAAGAAAAATAGGTCAAAACTCAAAAGTCAGTTAGGCCTTGCTTCTAATCATGCATCATGCCATCCGCAAAAGATGTCTAAATGTGAGTTAAGTCTGTAAAATATTAAGACGTTAATATTTTGAAAGAAGAGGTGGCATGGCAAAGTTTATTTTTAAGAAAATGAATTCTTTTACCTCTCTTAATTTATACTACTGAAGGTTCAAATACGTTGTCTACCACTCTATCTCTGCTGATCCACCAAAAGATAAAAAGGGGGAGAAGGGGAAAGAGAAGGGGGGGGGGGGGGGGATGTGGATTACCCCGGCTAGATTTTGTTGAGTTTTGCAATTAATTTGTGCACTTTAACTTTTTTTGGCACCTTAGGATTGTCCCTTACAAAATTAGCATTCAGAAATGGACAAGTTGCCTTATGCTTGCATTAATGTGACTTGGTTTGATTCCAGTGCACATTTTTTTTGTCCTACTGTATTTCATGTAAGCTTCATGTTACCTTGGTTTAACTCTTTAGTTTTCAGGTTATTCCGTAAATCTATATTTGGGGCAGCAGATGAGATTGAATTGAAGTTTATGAACAGGTACTTAAAATGTGCATTGTGTGAGAATTCAATCTATTCCAGTTCTAATTTGTCTTCAAACTACCTTTTTCCCTTTGACCAGGAGAAACCAAGAAGATTTGAATCTTTTTGTAATTATTTTAAATCAAGAAATCAGGAAGTTATCACGACAGGTATGCTAATTCTTGCTAAGCAGAAGATATCACTTTAGTGGACTTGCTGATTTTATGATTTATATAGTTATAGGCCTAATTGGAAACTGCTTAAGGGCCTTTAATTAACACATTAAGCTTTTAACGACATCGGTGGAATTTACTTGTGCTTAATACAGGAAAAGATACATGTTACCAGTGCTTATGAAGTTCCACGACCATTTTAATTTTGTAATTTTAATAATTTGATTTTAAAAATAGCGCTATGAAAACATAAGCAGTATCAAACTGAGTTTATTTTATTTGCTTAATAACAATTCATGCTGGCCAAGGCTGACAGAAGAATATACTATCAACTTCTGTGATTCATTGCAGGTTATCAGAGTGAAGTGGTCACTCCATGCAAGAGATGAGATTGTCTTTGAGCTTCTCCAACATTTGAAAGGAAATGCAGCAAGAAGCTTGTTGGAGGGAATAAAAAAGAGCACAAGGGAAATGATTGAGGAGCAAGAAGCAGTTCGTGGCCGCTTGTTTACCATTCAAGATGTTATGCAGAGCAATGTTCGCGCATGGTTGCAGGTATCAATACCTCTGAACTTCCATTTAAGATGCATTTAAGTTTCCAACCTTAGCTAGAATGACTTTGTATTCCTTCTCACCCTATATTAACAATGATTAATTGTCTTTTATCTGCTGAACATCCATCCAGGATAGAAGCCTTAGGGTGACCCATAATTTAGCTGTATTTGGTGGTGTTGGGGTTGTCCTCACCATCATTACAGGGTTATTTGGGATCAATGTTGATGGAATACCTGGGGCAGCAAGTACACCATATGCATTTGGTGTATTCACAGCAGTCCTTGTGTTTCTTGGAGCAGTGCTGATTGCAGTTGGCCTCATATACCTTGGGCTGAAAAAACCAATTGCTGAGGAAAAAGTTGAGGTTAGGATGCTTGAGCTGCAAGAATTGGTGAAGATGTTTCAACATGAAGCAGAGACTCATGCCCAAGTCAGGAGAAGTGTGTCCCGGAATAACTTGCCTCCTACTGCTGGTGATGCTTTCCATAGTGATCCAGAATATGTTCTCCTACAATAGAGATGATATGATTGCTCCAAGTAATACTTTAACATTACCACCATTTGGTGGCAACAAGTTTTTGAAAGTCTGAAGTTGAAAAGCATGAATTGTAGCGGGATACATTAACTTTTTAATGTACCAGTTTGGCTAAATACATAGTTGATTGGGAAAAGAGGGAGTATTTATTCTTGAGCTTGGGTGAATGTGAGGGTATCAGCAACTATGCTTGGGTGGGACATCAGTGATAAGCTGATGGCTATTTCAGGACCTCCACTCACTGCCCCCTCATTCGGTCATTCTGACATTCTCAAACAAAGGCGATATTCTTCTTAAGTTTATACAATATCTGGAAACTAGATCAATAAAAATTTAATACAAAATCATTGTTCATTATAAAGATAAAAGTTTCTTTTAAATACTAATGATGTTTTTGTAATTGTTTTCTTTTATTGTAGTTGACTGTAGAGAAGAATTTCTCATGTCAAACACTTGAGGGAAAAATGTGGGTATATTGTAGAGTTAAGATAACAATTGTTAAGGATAGGAAAGAATATTTATTAAGAATATTTTAGAGTTTCGAGTGAGATGTCATAGTTTGATAATGTTCTAAAATACCTTTTAGTATTATAAATGTAATAATTTGTGATGAATGAAAACAAAAAAGAAAGAAAATTGTTAACTCTAGTTTTAGTCTCAGAGTATCAAGTTTGTTTATTTTTCATAGCAATTTGGTGCTTTCATTTCGAACTCCTCCTTCTCCACCATGTTTCATCCATCTGCTCTCGTGAGTTTTCATCACCTACTATGTCAAACCTCCATTTTTTCACCCACCTATCACCAACTCAGTTTTCTTTCATTGGAACACATTCTAAGTTTCAACCCATTTCAAGTGTCATCACCTTTTTCCTCCTAATCATGGCTTCAACAACACCCACTCACAAATATTGTCGACCCCTTACCACAATGGCCACCAGCACCGTCAAACCCCCCATCTGTTACCAAATTTCCTAACACCAGCACATCCACATCCTTTAACAATAACACAACCAGCACCAGCACTACCTCTCACTAACAGCAGCACAAATCTGCCTCCTCCCACTTCTCTTACTCCCCAACTTACCAAGCACTAAATTGATGTCAAATAAAAATATTAAAATTAAATTAATTTTAAAATTAAAAATATTAGGATAAAAATTAATATAAAAAATAATATTAAGATCAAATTAATATCAAAATTAAAAAATATTAGGACTAAATTGATATTAAAAATCTTATTAGGATTATATTAACATCATGCTAGAAACAAAAAAGTTGTTTACAGGAGGCAACATTACAAAAGGCTATGCACTCCGTTAGTGTTTCGTTTTTCACTTTACGGAAATCGTAAGACATTGCAGACGATCTCTTTATTATGATCATAAAATAAATTATAACATTTACGACCTCGGATTCTAGGAAGGATTCAAGGGAGAGTTGCATGATTTTGAAACTTTAAAAGGGCTACTGTAAAAATTTAGTCACTAGTAAGCACTAAAATTGATTTAGACGAAAATTCTCAGAAAAATATCTAGTATATGCCATGTAATTATCAGAACATTCGATGGGTAAATGACGAAAATGTCACATGAAAAGAAGTGTGTAAGGAAAAAAAAAAACTATATTCTAATGTCAAAATTAATTTTCACAGTGCAAGTAGCATCATCATCCAGGTTCGAGAATGCAATATCAAGATTCTTCTAAGCATTTCTAGGAAACGCCAAGACATATGTTTCCTCCATTGCCAAATGCATATGGATCATTTAAGTAGGGATCTTGCAAGATGTTCTCTAGCTGTGGCCAATGCTTGAGTTAGTGTCTGCAACAGAATGAAATATGGTTAAAATGTTATATAAGTGAAATGTCATTTCAATTTTCTTTGTAAGATGAAGGATGCCAGGTACCTGTTCGGATAAAGGAGCTCCAGAATCTATACTGTTACTTGCAACTTTCCCAGCAATAACATTTGGATCAGTTTCAAGAATGATGCTGCACAAAATATGAAGAGATGAAAAATGAGTGATGTATATTATTTCTAGATTAATGTGATTTAAGGTCTGATTCCATGTAAATTCCAGTACTATGGGATGCATATGTATAACTACTGACATCACAATGGCAGAAGCAATTATGGGTGTTCAGTGTATTTTATATTTTCCCAAGATTTATGTCACACATTTTAAGATTGAGCCATGATCTCTTAAACATGTGGCTTAGATACACGTTTATGCAAACTTCAAAGAAACATGCATTTAACCTTGTGCTCACCCTAAATGGCATCTCTTCATTCAAGAACATGGACAAATGACAATATAATGGGTGTCCAAATCAATCGGGTGCATGTTGTTGGCTTAACAACAAAAATTAGAACTGAAAAAATAAATCTCATCATATGTAAATTTTTCAGCAGAAACATCATGTGTTCATATTCTAATCCGGAATTACGCAAGTGACATTTGTTATATCAGAGTGATCACACTAGTTAAAGCCAATGGTACATAATTATTCTAGTTCTAGAGCTATAAAAAACTGATGTAAGCTCAACTGACACTTGAGCAGTAAAATTTTATAGAAATGAAGAGTATCATGATGAACTATGAAAGTCCCAAACTCTGGTGTTTATGTTCCTTCCTAGCAGAATATTACTTGAAAGGTCGTTTTTTACTTTATGTCTAAGAATTACAAATGCAATCATTTAACTGCGAAAGGTGGTTTTTGACTTTATGTCTAAGAATTACAGTTGCAATCATTTAACTGCATACAAGAATTTGTCTCTCTGATGTATCACATAGCATTTCTAATTTGTAGTTTGGAAGGAGTGGGAAGAACAAAACCAGATTTAGAGAAGCTAAAAATCAAATGATTGAAAGATAAATGTATAAACCATGGAAAACATAAGCCTACCCGCCATCAGCAATTTCATCAATGCACAATAGGATGAGATCCAAGTTCTCAAGTGCTTCCTTCTTGTCCACATTGCTTCTGTAGGAGAAAAGGGGGGAAGCCGGTAAAATCATCAAGGGCTACCATGTCAACAGTGATAAATTTATAGTACATTTAGATGCGTACATCTAGATTAATAGTTAAGTACAGGAAAACAACCTGAGAAGGATGCCAACAGAATCAAAAAAAGCCTGCAGGACCATGGCTAAGATAAGCTCGTTTTCATCGTCACCCCCCGTAACAAAGAAGTGAAGGTCTTGAACAAACTTGTAAACAACAATGTTATTCTCAAACATTGCTATTTCCGCTGTCAAATGAAACAGCCATGAAAGCAATAAAAGTGAATTAGTATATTACATGAAGTCACCTAGAAAGTATTGACTAGTAATATCACAGGCAGATATTAACCCAATGAAAAGGTGGTCCTTGATCAAGAATTATGGCAAAGTCATTCACCATACCACAGAACAGAAAAGAACTGTTGAGAACAAGGAATCAATCACTCACCCTCAGTTCGGGCATTGGTCTTCTGAGTCTTGGTGAATACAAGCCTCTCAAAGGTTTCCTTTGCAGCGTTTGTTGGCCAGTCCTCTGAGAAATATTTGACTGCCACACGCTTCCCATCAGAATCCAGAAGAAGGATGTTCTTCACAGAAGGGCATGACTCCTAATAAAAGCACACAGTACAGGATCAGAACTTTCCTTAAAAAAAAAAAAGAAAAAAACTCTTAAAATTCTCCAAACCACCATTCTTAACCCTTTTTTTTCCCCTTTTCAAAATTCACATGACTCGAATTGCTTAACAAGTTCTGATCTAAACAAGCATTTGATTTTTTTTTCCACAAAAAAAAAAAAAAAACTCATGTAACAAAACTAAAAAGAAACACGCATGGTCAAGGTTTTTTTCCCCCCTCAAAGAGAGCTTAGTGCATCCCACAATGGCAATTTCCACTAAAAGCGGCAAATAATCTTCAGGCTCTGATACAACATGGGCGATGGGGCTATGAAGAAAGAAAATAGAGCATGATGCACATCATTTACAATGTAATCTATCAAAATACCAAAATTATGGAGCTAACAGCATCATCACTTTTGCAATCAAATCAAAATTACAAACAGCCCCCTCCCCTCCATAACACACAAAGGAAGCTGGACCCAAAAAGATAATAATAATAAATTAAAAAAATAAACAGAGTTCTGGCGAATCAGATGATGGAAAAAAGGAAATTGAATTGTAACTAAAATTATGTGTATGATTGTGATCTGAGCTATAGACATAGGCAGTAGAGGAAAGGGAAAGAGATCTGAAGTGAAACACAGGAAATGGGATTCATGCAAAATGTATAAGATCTGGTGTGGGCATATAATGCAAAATTGGAAAAAGATAAAAAAATAAAAAGTGAAATTGAATTGAATTGAAATCCATAGAGAGAGAGAGAGAGAGAGATTACAGCGTAGGCGCGAGACATGGATGATGAAAGTTGGGCGACGAAATCGGGAGAGAAGAACCTCTCAGCAATATTTCTAAGCCTTTGTCAACTACACTGTACGACTATTTAGTCTACTTTTATTCATTCTTTCTTTTTTATTCTCTCCCTTGTGTTTTTTTTCAATTCGAGAATTTTATGTAATTTATAAGAATTACCACTTTGACGAAAATGCTACAAAACTGAAACTTTTGTCAGAATTTGTTTGTCACAATACTATATCTGAGTCAATTAGATATATATATATATCAATCTGTTTTCAAAAAATTCTGACAATTCTTTTTAATTGTGTAATATGCTTTTACTAAATTTGTAAGTATGCTGTATCGGTGTATTTGTTTTAGGTTTTCGTTTTGGGCGTAAAAAAATTTAATTAAAAATTCATTACTTGTATTAATTTTTAATAAAAATTAAATGCAACTTTCAAATTTTTTTTAATATTCTTCGGGGCTAAAAGCCCGAGAAAAACAAAAATTTAAATGCAGCTTTAAAAAATTGATTTTAAACTTTTTAAAACTTCTATAAAAACTAAAATAAACGCACCCTATATCTCCTTTGTAGTTTTTTTTTCCCCACAAGGATTGAGACATTATTAAATAATTTTAGTTATGATGGAATGTAATAATATTGGAGGAAAAGTGTTATTTAGTCATTATTTTGTGCGTATTTAATATGAAATTTATATTTTTGAAATACAAAATTATTACACCTTTACTAACTAAGGTTAATTTTTTCCTCAATTTTTTTAAGCGACATGTAATGACAGAAGAGTGTTATTTAGTCATTATTGTCTACAACTTTCTATAATTTAACAATTCACAACTGCTTTTTGAAAATTTATGTACACTACAACTTCACTTCTCAAATATGCTAGAAGTATTTGGTAAAAAATAAAAATTAAACATAATGGTAAGAAGCTTCCTGTAAAAGAATAGTGGATAAAAATAGTACAAATATTAACCGCTTTAAGCTTAATCAGGAAGACTAAAAAAAACCAGTTAATCTTACAACAATATTAAGTAATTAATTTACAATTTATACAATTAATCAAAGCTAAACTATTTTAATAAAAAATAGAGCATACAGATATAAACAAAGTTATGATCCCTTTACATGATGAATTGGTGATAGCGCAAACGATTGCTTTCATTAATCTCCCCAAATTCCCACAATGACATGTGACTAATGGGCATGTTTAAATAATATAAACGAAATTATAGGTTATAACTTCACTTTTACAAATATAAAATGAAATGTTGACAACAGCCAATCTTGTCGCTGTAGGTATAATTGGTTATATGAATTAAACAACGTAAAACTGCTAAATATAGGAAATACCAAATCCTTAAAGAGGAACAAAAAATAAAAAAAAAGGTGTGCCTCCCAATGGTTTAGCTGAAGAATGCAATATTCTTGCCTTCACTATGTAATAAAATCGAATAGCAGCGGCATCAAATGAAGTTTCATCATGAATTGCATCCTCCGAAATTTGATTGACTTCTTCATAATAGAGACTAACAAGAATTTGCAGTACTTGAAAATTGTGACCTCAGTTTATCCCACCGATGTCTTGCCTCATTTGGCAATTAGCACCTTCGTGAAGGCTACAAATTTTTAAGATTTGTCTCCTGTAACCTTAAATTGACCAAACAAAAGTAGCACCCAGGGATGTCCGCAAATCACAATCACAAAAATTCGTCTTAAAAAACAGATACATAAGGATCTAGTAATTCCCAACACACTTCATCCAACTCGCGCACAAAAATTTTCAATCAGGAAGTGTGTGGTTTTTGTTTTCATCCAGGCCAAGTAATCAGTACTTGAATTATGACAGAACAAGAGTAATGTTACACGCTGACACATTCTCATTGACCATTGATGAGATTTGATATCCAAACTAAATGAGATTAACACTCCATCCAATGATAGATAGAAATGTGTAGACATAGTGTTCCATAAATTGTGAGTACAAATAACATTTTTTATGGACTAAACTTGAAGTGCAACATTAGCATCTAGCTCTGCTTATCTTCAAAATATAAAGACCACACAACAACTAGTACCAAGCCTTGTGCCAAGCGGCTACATGGAGCAAGCACTGATATAATATTATGTCATAAGTCACAGTATAAGACCATATCTCTCTGGAGACATTGAACCGAACTCCACCCCAGCCTCATCTATGAGGAAAAACTGTTAATCTTACACATTTATCCACATGAAATCAAATCAGTCAGTGTTAGGAATCCCTCTCTTTTTGAGTGCAACACCGCATGCCAACAAGAAATATAGTGGGAAAACGAACCATCAACTTCAACAATATCCTCCGAGGTAATTTTACCAGGATCGGTCTAATTGTACGGATCTTTCTAAAAATCCAGTACTTCCTTGCTTACAGTCTATCATGATTTCTTGGTCACGGCCTCCTCCACACTTTATGAAACTTAATTTTGATGGTAAATAAACTTGTTATGAAGCATTGGTAAAAAACAGAGTTAACTGTGCAATGTGAAATAAAAATTTGGTGCTGGCAGAGAAATCTATTTTTTGGAAGCATAGTACTTTTTTTTTTTTTTCCATTTCTGCATAGATGAAAAATATATAGGAGCAACAGCAACAACAGACCTGTATTCTGGGCGGGATTGGCTGAACTTACAGATCCATGACCAACAGCTGGTGTTATGCATTGCCCATATCAATATGCGACAACTGTCTGGCTAGGCTAGCCACGAAAACACATTCTAACCGGTCACATAGTTTTGCCAACTTTGCCTGAACACAGCCAAAGAACCCTCTGTGTGTGTGAATGCTATATGCAAATGAAGAAATGGATAAGTAATTATGCACAACATATTATTAGCATTATTCTTGATTAATTTAATCAATCTTGTCTGCTACAAGGCGGATCTTATTCAAAGACTCTTTAAATGCCTGCCAAGCAACCATATAATGATCTTGGGATGTCATCCCTTCTTCAACAACTCGCATTGCACATTTGTACAAATGATCATAACATTGAATTGGGTTGGTAATATCAACATTATTGGAGCTAAGGTGAGGTACATACAATCTCTTAAAATCCTTCCTCCATCTTGGCAAAATATACTGACATGGAACTTCCTCCGCACCATTATAATTAAGGATACACAAGGCATGTCTGCACAGATAGCCTTTGAAGTTAAAGCAACTGCAACTGCAGCGTACTTCTGCTCCAGCTTTATCGTAAGTGACTTCAAAATGTCTATCATCTCGCATCTGTTCTTCCCCTTGACGTTCTTTTACCATGTATGTCGCCATAGACGCATTTGTTTGAATTTGGTTGATGCTGAAACAAGAAGACATCATCATGACCTCATCTTGGAACTTCCTGAATATTGCATTTGTGTACAATTTAGAGAGCTGCAACTCATAGTGGCATCTTGTCTTCAGTAATGGGCTAGAATCTCGTGACTCAAAATCATCAATAGCTTCAGTTTTATTCTTATTTTGCAGAACTAATTCATAAATCTCAAAGAATTCTTTCAAAGAAGTTTGTTGATGCACATGGCCATTAAAAAAGGGAACCACATACTCGCCCTTTTCATAATCAGAAATTCCAGCAAAAAAGGTGTCCTTGGTGTAGACCGGAGCCCAGTGCTCTCGTTCCTCGTGCAAGGATTGGATCTTTTCATGATTTCTTATTCCAAAATGATGGGTCAACTCATCCCAAGCCCTTTCAAATTCATCTATTGTTTTAGTGTCATATATCACTCTAGTCAATGCCATCTGAAATGCCTCATATTCCTGAAACTGTACGAAACTTCCAAGAATACTCTGCATGACTTGTGATAGACAAATTCTATGGTGAGCTCTTGGGAAAACCTCAGCTATTGCACTTTGCATGGCCTTACACTGGTTTGTAACAATAGTTTGAGGAGGGTGACCAGACATACATGTAAGCCATGCCCTAAATAACCAAATGTATGTTTCAAATGTCTCATCAGCAAGCAGACCACATCCAAGCAACACAGATTGCCCATGGTGATTAATACCAACAAATGCAACAAGTGGAATCTCATAATTGTTTGACAAACATGTTGAGTCAAATGCAACCACATCACCAAAATAACTATACGCTGCCCTAGATCTAGAATCAATCCAAAATATGTTCCGCAGTTGCCCATCATCATTCAGATCCATGATATAGAAAAAATGAGGATTCATTAGTTGACTGTGGCAGAAGTAGTTTGAAAGAAGTTCTGCATCCCCTTTCTGAAGTTTCAAATGCCTAGAAAAATTAATGTTGTTGCTAGTTCCTCCTTCATTAGAATTTGAGCTTCCATAACCTGATGCATCTACAACTGGCATTCGATATAACTTGATTGTCCTTACTTCGACATCTAGTGTTGGCTCAACTTTTCTTTTAGCCCCGCTTTTTGTCCTCTTATGTGATTTAGAGTTTTGCACTCTTTCGGGATCAAATGAATGATTATGCTCAAGCTTAACTTCGTCCACCCTCCATTTGTTTGATTCCACTAATCTCAACCTAATCATTGCTAGACAGCCCGTTCTTGTTTCTTTCCTATGACTATTTACCTCTTTAACTGTTTTAAAACCCTCACAGTTGCAGCACAGCACAGCGCCACGCTTCTCTTTGCTGTTACGCTTTGTCCATGAAGATTTAACCCGAATAGCAAATCCAATTTCCTTGGCATAGCTGTTGTAATAGTTGTAGGCATCATCATATGTATCAAACTCCATACCCACAACAGGCGGAGGGTAATCTTTCCCTTGAGACTCTCCACTATGACAATCAACAAGTGTTGTTTCATCCCTCCCATTTTCATGCTCACTGCCATCAATCTCAAATAATTGACCACAGTCATTCTCAAGCCCATTGCCCTCATCCTCAACCTCAAGTAGTTGCTCATTGTTTGGAGATCCGTCATCTATCTGGAAAAACAGATACAAACTTTCAAATTCAGAACAAGATATAAGAAATCTGAGTATGCATTTAAATTGACAACAGAAAATGAGATATCTTGATAGCCAAGCTCATAGACGACCTTGCCGGTCGCCACCTTGAAAATTTTTACGTTGCTAACCATAATTAGGTCTCTTTTATTTTTTTCCCTAAACAACCATGACCCTTTATCTAGCTCTCTCCCTCTCGCTAGATAATTGTACATTCAAAGCAATAACTCAGCTAATTCTTAGACAATAGAGGATAGCCTAGATCTTGAGAAACATCCAGAAAAGGCATAATATCTGTCTCAAATTTAATGATTTATAATCCACCAATTATTGTCATTCCAAAGCACCAATGGCACATCGTATCACAAATACAGACAAAAGGTCGAAGCCATAGACACGCGCCAATTGATATCCATTCATCATTCTCTCTTCATTTAACAGTGACTGAGTGACCACAAGACAAATCACACACACACGAGGACTTCACAACAGTCAGTAGTACCACAAACCAACTAGTCAATCCAATGACATAGCAGACAGTATAGCACCATTGTCCTCAATTGGCAGAAACCCTTTTAACACTGATTGGTAACAAATGACAACAAGGGTTCCAACACAAGAAAGAATCAAGAATCAGGTTCTTCAAGATTTAGCTTAGCAGTTACCACCACAACATGACAGTTAAAAGGGGGGGGGGGGGGAGAGAGAGGAAAAAAAAAAGTAACCAAAATTGAGCTGAACTGAAATATTACTTCAGAGCTTAGCACTCATCTTCTTCAAAATCAAGGAGAGGGTTATAATGAAATATGCAATAAACCCTTAACATCAAAAAATAAATAAACAAATAAAGAATTTTGGGTTATAGTGTATCATTAGATTGAAAAACACAAAGGAAAAAAGGAAGGGATATTGAGGGGTGGTTAAGGTAAAGAAGTTAGTTACCGTGATGTGGAGATCAGGAGTGAGGGACAAGCCCTTATCGATGGGACTGGGAGAACACACCCTATTGTTCTCACTCATGCTTCTGTTCCTTTGTGTTCTGAATTGTGTTGTGAATACTGTTGCCTCAAAGACACAGAAGAGAAGAGAAAGAGTCTCTATGTATGTATCAGATTGAATTGAATTCACCTAATTACATATTTAGCCCTGATATCTTCGAACGCAATTCAACATTTTTTTTGTTTGGGGGCTTAACAATTAATAAAGGTGTAAATGTCATCGATTTGAGTTTAGTTTTGATATATTATGGTTATAAACCATAAAAAAATGCAAAATAATAGATTTTATTAATTACAAAAATATATATTCAATCGTTGGAATCAATATTTGAGGATAATCGTCATCGTGGTCAATCTTATTGGAGAAGCATGAGCATATGTGAATGAATATGTGCAAAAAGTACTTTTAAGGGAGCTTTTCTTGAAGGATAGGGATCTATTTTTATAAAAATATATAGTTTTAGTATATATAGTATAAAAAAATTAAATTATCTTTCGATCATATATTATTACAAGCAATGAAAAAAATATATAATATTATAGAATTTAACTATTATACATTGACAGTGACATATTAATTGACTTTTACATTCATTACTTAAAATATCATCCAAATCAAATATTTTAATTGCATGACGATGTAAAATAGTTTTACACTTTCAGTGCATCAAAATTAAACTTATTATTATATGTTACTATGCATATGATTTTTTGGATAATGGTTACTAAAATCAAATATTTTTGCAATAATAATAATAATAATTAAATAAGAGTGATGCTATATATCATGAAAAAATTTTCGTGAATGCGTGCGTGCAAATAGGCATCAAACAGTGGATTTATGATTTCCTAATAAATAAATAAAAAAACAGTAACAACATCAGCCGTTTGAGAAGAATTCGCACATCATTAGTCTGCAGCTTTCGAGGCATAAAGCATTTTGCAATAAACAATTGTATAAAAAACTCTCTCACAAATGATGTATCAAAATTAAATATTTTTATAAGCTAATAAATTGTAATTATAAGACAATTTATTGATTTAAAGATAGATAAAATAAATTTACCAAAAAGATGACGGATAAAATATGCTACTGAATATAACGATGATCATCACATTATGAATTCGCGGGACAATCTTCAAAAATTGAAGTTTAGGAACACCCGAACGTTATAAAGAAGTTTTCACCGTTTCATCAGTGTTGGAAGAATGGTAATTAACATTAGACATATCCACAAATGCGTCCACAAATCCTGGATAGTTGTAAAAAAAATTAAGCAGAATTATTATTTAAAAGAAAAAAAATTGTTACCAAAATTAATTATTGCAGAAAATGACATGAGAAAGTAACATAGGGTTTGACCCAAAAACATCTTTAGCTCTACAAGTTATGGACATGGTGAAAAGACCAGAATTAAAACAAAGCTTGGCTAAAGCAAGTAACCAACTAGCAACATACAAAGTAACACTTTTTTTTTTTCTGTTTTTCTTGCCCAAGTACATTGAGAGTTATCTCTGTCTATATTCCACATCATGAACCTTACTCAGTGATTCTTCAATAGCCTGCAAAGCTACATTGTAATGGTCTAGAGAGATTATACCCTCCTCCACAACTTGCAATACACTTCTAAATAACTGATTAGACCATTGAGTATGGTCACTATCATCAGCAATACCAGAGTTTTGATCAGAAACATGATGGCGCTTGTAATCTTTCTTCCACCTTGAAAGAATGTATTTGGAAGGTATCTCTTCCACCCCATTAAAGTTGAGCACACACAACGCATGCCGACATAAATATCCGTAAAAATTAAAGCAGCTGCAGATGCAACGAACTTCGCCTGCTGTCCTACTGTACAGAACTTCGAAATCCCTAATCTCCCGCCGGTTTCCCTCACACAAAACACGCTCTTTGACCAAGAAAATTATGACCGGGCCGTCCACGTGTAACTGTGTCGTACTGAAACAAGAATACATTTCTTCCACTTCAAATTGGAATTTCATGAACATTTGTCTGGTGTACAATATAGAGAGCTGCAATTCAAAAGAACATCTGGTTTTCAGTGATGGGCTTGAGCTTCTCGATTCGATATCTGCAAGTGATTCTTCCTTGTACTTCTTGTGGAGAGCTAGTTCATACTTATCAAGAAATTCCTTCAAAGGAGTCTGCTTGTGCACATATCTATCGAAGAATGGACTAAAGCTCTCACTTGGGTGAGCTGCAGACATTCCAGCAAAAAATGTGTCCTTCAAATACACCGGTGCCCAACAAATTCGATCTTCATATAGAGAACAAAGCCACTCATGATCACTAACTCCAAAACGCTGAATCATAAATCTCCATGCTGCTTCAAATTCAATCACTTTCAATGTCTCATAAACTGCTTTAACTAGTGCTTTCCTGATTGCATCATAGTTGCGCAATCCTCCCAATTTTTCTGGAACCTTTTTCATTATTAATGGCAACCCAAAACGATGATGAGATCTGGGGAAAACCTCTGCAATTGCACTTTGAAGTGCCTTGCACCTATCAGTGATAACAGTTTGGGGAGAACATCCTGACATACATGTTACCCATGCTCGGAACAACCATACATATGACTCTGTTATTTCACCTGCAAGCAGGCCACAGCCTAGTAACACTGAATGACCATGGTGATTTATTCCAACAAAAGCCACAAGAGGGATTTCATATTTGTTTGACAAATAAGTGTTGTCAAAGTAAATAACATCACCAAAATAACCACATGCAGCCCTGGACCTAGCATCTGCCCAGAATGCATTCCTCAAATGCCCTTCGTCATTGAAATCCATCAAGTAAAAGAAGTTAGGATTAGTCAACTGCATACGGCAGAGGAAATTATAAATGGCTTGTGTGTCACCTTTTCTAAGGGTCAACCTATTAGAAAATTCAGGCAAAGCTCTGTCTTCTCTTGCATTGGAGTTTGAATTACAATTACGTCCTGCATCTATCACAAGTGCACGGTATAACTTAATTGTTTGCACTTCAGCATCAGAACTAGGCAATGACTTCCTTTTGGTTCCATTTCCCATCTTCTTGACTGATTTGCATATCTTAGCACCTAACATGTGGTTATGATCGAGAGTAACCTCAAGTATCCTCCATCTCTGAGAGTCCACCAACCTCATCCTTATCATTGCAGGACAACCAGTTCTTGTTTCTTTTCTCAAATGGTTAACATCTTTTATTCTTTTGAAACCCTGGCTACTACAGCAAAGCACCGCACCATATTTTTCTCTGCTGTTTCGCTTGAACCATGAATTCTTCACCCTTACGCGAAATCCCACCTCCTTGGCATAGCAGATATAGTAATTGTAAGCATCATCATATGACTCAAACTCCATCCCAACAGCAGGTGCAACAAATTCCTTCCTTCCTTCAGAAAAACCATTTTGACAATCTAATTCAGGTAATGCACGTTCTTCTTCTTTCTGAACCTCAATGCATTCACCATCTGGCAATTGCTCACAGCAAAAAGACGTCTCTTCCATCTAGCATATTGTCAAACAAATACAATAAGCTAACTCTAATCTAACAATACACGAATACTAGATTCTTTCACACTAAAAGCTTTTTGAATCATATATCAGATGCTTAAATTAAACAGAATAAGTGATATATATGTATATATTTTCACGTTTAGTTAACCAGACACCAATGGAAATATATTCCTACTTCATATGACATACATCTATAAATCCAGTGCATCTGTGCACCCTGAAAGACGATTGGTATGATGATGGCTTACAAAGTCCAGAAGCAATATGATGATGGCTTACAAAGTCCAGAAGCAATCCACTTACAACGGCAGCGATACCTAACTTCACTAATCAATGGCAGATAACCAAACCAACTAACAATAAAGCAACAAATACGGATCAAAATGTCCAATACAACATATCATTTAACTCTGCGTGATACAACTGACAGTCAGAACAACACGTTTTAAGAGAGGAGAAATCAAATCACAAATCTCTTAATTTTTATTTTTCTTCTCAGAGGGAAGGAAAAATGAAAGCAATTCATCGGAGTAGAAAAAGAAAATAGAGAAGCTAAGAAAAACACGAATAGCCCAATATCACACCCATCTTTCACAATTTAAGTGCTCTAAAATAGCCACTAGCCAAGCAAGCACCCAAAAGAAGCTAAGAAAGCCGCTGACAACCAAGATAGTCTGTCTAGACAAAGTTCAAAATACTAACTAAATACACAAGAAATTGTAACTAACTCTAGATGACATTTTACATACACTCTCATTGAACTAAGCCCATGTCTGAGGAAGCAATACCAACACAAGTAACAATCTTGAGAAATGATAACTGTTCAAAATAAAGTCCAAGTGAGATGGATGGATCCATTTTGTTGCAGAGAAGGAGGCAGCATGAGAGGTTGAAAACACTATAGGGGGCAAATCTAATCTAAGAGCAATACAATAGAGGGAAATCAAATCAAACCAAATCTTCATAAGAGGAAGAGTGTCGACACCATCAAAAGTCTCTCTCGGTCACAAAACAGGAAGAATAAAGAATGATAAAGATAAAACCCAGAGCTAATATGCTTAAAAACCTAAACGAGTGATTAACAGTTAGGTTACGAACCGTGATGTCAAGGTTGAGAGTTGGGGAGAAGGTCTTATTATGAGTATCAACATCATCAGTAACAGTGTTTTGATTTTGAGTGGGGGGACAAGGACAACATGTGCTATTGCTATTGCTGTTGCTGTTGCTGTTATCACCGCTCATGGTCTGCTCTCACCCGCTCTCTCACCCCACACCACACCCTTTCTCCTTTTCTTTCTTTTCGCATACGATACGCTCTCTTCTTTCCTTTGTTTGATTGAATTAGATTGACAGATAGAAAAACAGAGGGATATCCAGGGTAATAAAGTAAAACTAATAGTTATGTTAGTGTGTCTCCCTCGTGTGCGTGCGCCTTGTGGGTATCACTTCGAAGATAGTGTTTGGTTCCGTCCCGGAGCAAAAATTATCACACGCTAGATATATAAATCTAATGAAGAGAGTGATAGGGAATAAAAAAAATTTATCCTAAGAATATAAATACAAAAAAATTTCATACCTTTTAAAAAATGAAAACATGATATGGTGGTAAAAATTTTAACTTTTTTAATAATATCCTTGTATATATTTAATATTTTTTCATATGTCCTCAAAATGTGGTGCAGTGGTTGTGCGACGGTCGACGGTAGGGTACATAATATGTTTTATTCTGTATTTATTTTCTTGTCTCCTATTTCCAAATACAATACAAAGACAATATTTTTATTGTCTCTGTCTCCGCTATCTTTGTCTCCAGTGTCTTGAGACAAATACCAAATACTACTTTATAGGCCCAAGATATCTAGGGCTGAAAGTGACAAATCTCGCATAGAGCTTATAAACGTGGATATTGTCTTTGGTCATAATACTCTTCTCACACGTATTGTTAGGAATCAAATCCTAATTCTATAATTTATTATCATTTTGTTTTAACAGAAAATTTGTGTCATTAAAACAATAGTTTAATTTGTATGTACTCTCAACCAATCATTCATGAAATATAATTGACGAACAATGATGGACTGTGGTGAAAATGTGTGGCCTGTCTGTCCTTAGACAAGTCTAGTATGGACTTATAGTCCCTTGGGACCCACCTATGTTATCGAGAAGGCCCAAGATGTAGAAAGTCTCTAAGATGTGCATATTAAGTTTTCTACTACTGCTATAGCAATCGCAACAGCAGGTTCACCGTTATAGCAATCATGTGTAGATTAAAACAGTGCAAAACGACATAGTTTCAATTAGTGATATCCCAACCTTATATATGCCTGCTTCCATACACATTTTCTCTTCAAAAAAGCAAAATCCCTAATCCTTCTCCTTCTTTTACCTCCCCACTCTCATCCTCACTCAATCTTATCTCCTCGAAGCTCCAAGGTAAGGATTTAGCTATGATTTATGTTAGCTTCTTCTCTTTTCTTCCTCCTCCATGTTATGGGTATTGTTATTTCTTATTGTTATCAAGCATAGGTACTCCCCCAATATTCTCATAGTTGATTTAAGAGTTATCATAGATTATTCACTTTGTTGTTTCCATAAGGCCACCCATTATAGCAAAACCCATCCGCAAGAACCCATAAATATACCCATAATAAACAGTTTTTAACAATAATTAGCCTTATAATAATAATGATAACAAATCATTTGGCTTAAACAATAAATTCTAATTATTTGACATCCAATTAATTTGGGTCTAAATTACTTTAACAATGATTTATGTAGTCTACAAAATTATTCCAACATATTAATGATGGATGGACACTTAATCTATATATACAGACAAAAGGGGATTCTCCATAATAAGTACCCATTTGATGCACAGTTTTTATAATTTCAAAAATACCCCTCTTAATGGTATCACAAGAACTACTTTCACAACTACAACTTCAAGAATAACTACCATTTATAATAACTTCTCTAACTTCTCATGTTTTAAATTATTTTTTCAATTTTTTTATTTTTTCTTAAATATTTTAGAAAATAAAAAAAATGCAAATTGGCCTATCAATTTACTAGTAAAGTATAATAATGATGATTCATTTGGATTTTATGATTACTAAAATTTTGAAGTTTTTTCTCTTTATATTGGTAAGATTTGCCGGTTCAAAGGTTTGATTTTTTCACAGTATTTAGTATGACAAAACCATGATCCCTAACATTAGGAACTTCAAATAGTGGAAAAATTGGGGTTGGTTTTCTTGAACATTTAAGAAGTCTTCCGGATTTTTAAATTACAGTGTCAAACATTACTTTGTAAGATAAGCTTCAAATCAAATTAAGCGAATAACTACAAAGTTGCAGAGGAGGCAGTGTATGAAAAGAGGGCTCTATTGCAAAAGGATAAAAAAGGTTTTACAATCAAACTATCAAATAATTAAAGCCAGTTTTAGGGCACACAGGCATTCTTTACGTCTTTACTTCAAATAATTGACATCCGACTAGATTTCAAATCTTTTTATTCGCACAATAATATAATCTTTTAAGCTCTTTGCTTCATCCTACGATTTGTGTTCTTAAACCAACATAATAGAAAATAGCACATAAAGTAGTCAAATTAAGCACATGCAGATGCTATTATGATTCCCAGACCTTGCCTCCTTCCATTTTGTCTATAGACGTCTCAGAATAGTTTACTTCATAAATAACCGGTCTATATCCCCACAAACAAGAGTGAACCTTTGAGACACTAGGGCAGCTTTGATTTCAATTTTTTAAATTTTATAAAGAAAATACCAATAATTTTAAAAATTATAAATTTCAGTGTTCAATTTTTTTCTTTATAAATTCTTGAACACTGATTCACAAATTCTTGAAAACTGAAAATAAAAACTAAAAATTGAAACCAATAAGGTCCTAGTGTTCTCACAATCTCACACCAGAAAAAACCATCCTAGAAATTACACATGCTTTGAAGAGATGGCTCGATAACTGAAAAAGCCTTCTTCTACAAGCTTAAGCTAGGCCACATTAAAGATGGAATACTCCAGTTCCAAGCAAGAACAATCAACCAAAATAATTGTATCTCACTGAACCAAACCAAAACTAAGAGGAATTTGCATGAACTAGAAGCCTTCTTTGCATATCCATACATAAAAGAGAAAGCCAAATGAAGTCATACGGCATCAGTGAAACAACAGATGTCAATATTAAGTAAGTAAACCCCCATTTTTTAAGTTTCCACACACGAAACAGTAAAAAATTCAACCAGTAAAGATAAGAGCACAACAATGCCACTCAAACGCAAGGGTTGTATAAATCACAAATCATAAAATACACTGGAGCAAGCTATGCTTGTCGAAGGTGCAATAGACTTCATGCCACAATTTGGAAAATTGAGAGTTTGAGATCATAAGTAGCCAAGTTGAGCATCCAACAAACTATATGGATATTTCCATATGAGTAACTAAGGCTTAAGGGGAGCTCCCCCCATCAGAAAAGCCTACTATTCATAGTCATTTAGTTTGCACGGCTTTTGAACACATCAAGACCCATCTCAGTTGGATCAGTTGCTTGCAACTCTACTTGAATTCCATCCAGCTCCCTCTTGAATCTGTCTTTGGAGCTTGCATAAATCATCTTGCTCCTGACCCTTGATGTATCAGGGGACCTTCAAACAAAAGCAGCAAAATTAGTGCAAATACAAATTAACAACAAAGCATGGACAGGAACAGCTATCAGCAGACCTAAAAGCAAACATTACCAAGCAATGAAAAAGATTCTGCTTTTGGGGACATTCCCTTCTGTCATAAACTCAAAATCATAAACAGCATAACGACACTCGTCAGCAGGAAGGCAAGCAGAGAACTCCTCATAGCCCTGGGCTGGCTCACCGAGCTTCTCTACAATGACTTGCTTCTGATTCTCCTCGATCTTGAAAACTATGAACCGGTATGTCCTTTTTGCCTTGAGCTCCAAAAACCTTAATTTGCAGTCATCATGGACTGCCATACCTGATGCTGCGTTTGCCTATAGAGTTGCAGTTGCAGACACATCATAGCCATAAATGCCATTCACAAGCAGATCATCAACCCCATCCAATTGATTACAAACAACTATGTTAGTCCCTTTCGCCATTCAAGTTGTCAGTTGTCACCCAAGGAAAGTGACAAACAAATTATTGTTAACATAATAGTGTTAGCTGAAAGAAAAAGAAAAGGGAACAAAACAAAAATCTAGTATTCTTACTTTAAGAGGTCAATAATGCAAAAAAGAGTTAATTTTGAACATTATGAATAATCAAGTGTAACTAATAGGAACATGTGGCCAACAATCAAAGAACAAAATACTTTTACTAGCATAGTATGTCCAAATCACGGGGATATTAGAAACAAAAAGTGATTAATGCCAAAGTGAGTAAACACTAAACACCAACAAAAGGCCGTGTTATGTTTGATGCGTCTTCATCAAGCCAACCAAAAAACTATAATTTTAATTCACTACCAAATCTAATAAAAGGAACATTACCAAAATACATAAATAAAAGAATATATTATTTAACTTAACCAACAACACAGAAGAATATTCTTTAATCCCCCCAATAATTACCACGTCAGGGAAACTAAATCCACGTGTTTACCCCCCAAATCACAACACCGATCGTCGCTCCATAGATCAAACACATCACAGAAACTATCAAATCGTGCGATCAACTTGGGAATAAACTCAATAAAAAAAACACACCGAAATTGAAATCGAAATCAGATCTACGAGCAAGTGATACACCACACTTTTTTTTTTAATTTATTAAAAAGAAAAAAAGAAAATAAACAAACTCAAAATCCACAGTTCAAGTTTAGGGATCAGATTGAGCACGAATTCAGCTCGAGTAAGGGCCGAAAAAGGGTGACGAAATCGAGCGGCCGATAATAAATTAAAAGAAAATAAGGGAAAAAATAATAATAAAACAAAAACTCGCCTTTTTATTTTTATTTTTTGGTTTCTGATGTGTAAGAATTAGGGATAACCAAAAATTAAAATAAGAAAAAATAGAGGAAAGAAGATTTTTTTTAAAAAAAAAAACAAAAAAACTAACCATTGTAGCTGTTGATGGTGTTGGAGAGCAAGGGCGATGGAGGCGGAGAAGATATAGGGAATGTGTGTGTGTGTGTGTGTCTCTCTCTCTCTCTCTTTTCTCTTTCTGGTTTCTCTCTCTTGGGTCAGGTAGCGTAGCGAGATTGAGGAGGGTTCGCGTTCAAAGAGAGAAAGGGGGAATGGGAACTGTGTGAATGAAGAGGTGTGTGCGTGTGTGGTGGAATCGTACTCTATTGAGGGACACAATGGCCCAATGGGCGCTGCCACCTGTCCTCCTCTTTCATTCTTTCTTTTAATTTCCACCAAATATCCGTTGAAAAATGTTTTGTCCTGCCTGCTTTACTTCACTTGGGCTACTCATAATAATGTCTGCGCTTTGGGCTTCGGGTCCAACTGCTTCGATCCGAGTCTCTTAGGGTGAGTTTGGCTTCAGTTTTTGCTTTTCAACTTTTTAGTTTTAAAGATTTTTTCAAGAACAGAAAATAATGAAGGTAAAAAGTGAAAACTAAAAATTGAATTTTAATTTTAGTATTTTTAATACAAAATTTAAAAAACTGGAATCAAATACATCCTTAGTTTTTATGATTTTGAATAATTTTTTTATTTCGACCAAAAAATTATTTTTGAGTTTAATTTTTATATAATGGCTTTATCTAGATTGTTATCTAATCAAATAATTTTATTTAAATGATTTTTCAAATAATGGATGTGAAATTTAGTTACTTTTATTAATATGGTAATATACGATTAAATGACTGTGTAAAGAAAAATTTTATATGATAGATGTGTAGAAATTAAAGTATTAAACTGTGTTTATTTGTCTCAGAGGTTGTTTTGGGTCAATTTAACATTGGGTTATGGAATTGTGTACCTAATTGCGTGGGTCCCGGTTTATCCCCGAACCAATTCACTTCACTTTCCAGCCAGTCGGCCAACTTAATTGAGAAAAATTGAAGATACTTTGTCCCTCGTCCAAGAGTATGCTATTTGGTCAGAAGTTGTTGGTGTCTTCAAAATTCTTAGCTGTGTACCACGAATATTGTTTCACTCTATATAATCAATAGAGGCAGTGACAGTGATGGAAAGGAACAATGATAATCATTGCAAGCCTTTTTACATAATGCTTAAGACCTGAGTATTTTCCTCACTCTCTCAGACATGTAGCAAGACAGTAGCTTTATCAGGAAACAACATTGGTATTAATAATTGTGCTCAATCCCAGCTGGCTTTGACCATTTGTGCTAGATGGATGATCCTCACAATCACAAATCTAAGGAAGATCGTTATAAACCCAACAACAAAGTTGGATTGGTATTAGGAGACTCATAAGACCAAATCCTATGCTTCAGTTCAGGCCCCCTCTGACCCACCAAAGCAGTAAAGACAACTCTTAAATTTGAGAGTTCATGCTATATCGCATTGAGTGCAGAACTCTACGTATGCAAATTTATTTACTTTTATAAATACCTCATAAATCATGCCGGACGCATGCAATTATATAATGCTTTGTGAAACTTCATTTTCAGATTTGAAAAATGAGAATTCATTCTTTCCAACAACCCTTCTCAACATTTTCACCTAAAAGCGAGCAGAGAGAACTCGTTGCTCCCAATAATTTCTGTAGACACGTTAACTCTGCCAACAAGTTGGTTGAAAAGGCCAACATGAATGAGAATAATTACATGAAGAAAAATGGTAAATCCTCCTGATAAACAGCCTAATAGTCTTAATAAACACTTATATGAGGATATTAAATGCTTTCTGCGTTCCTAAAATATTCCATGCTTGTACTTTTTCATCGACACGTTTTTTATTTAAGTAATTAGGAGGAAGTTTGGAGGATCTCTTATCCATGAGGTATTTCTCTTACAGGAAACAAGCCCGGACAGCATTGCATTGTTTCTTAGAAATACATCAAAGTTCATCATGTATTCTTTGTTCTAGAGGACGATCCATATTATGAACATGATCATTTCTGACTTGATGAAAATTTATGTCATCTGCAACAGCCGGGGGTCTTAGCTCTGCCTGCCCTACCATACCAGCCTTTATGGCCTCGGTAACCTTTCTCTGCAACTTAAGCAGTCCAATCCGTTTGGAAACAACATAAAGGACAGCAAGGCAGAACAACAAAAAGCCTAGCCCCAGTATCAACCTGTCAGAAACAAGTTATGAGATAATGATTAGGATTTAACCAGACCAAACAAAGCTGATGGAGAATAAAATCAACTTTTTTTCTATTTCCCATACCTGTCTATGACATCTTGACGTTGCATTGTGGAGAGCAAATTCCGCGTTCTCATCAACAGCGAGCGGTGCCCCTTGTATTCACTTTCAGCCCTTTTTAATACTCCAGTCGATTCATCTATGTATCCAAGCAATTTTGCAAAACAAACATCCAGAACAGGGTTATTTCACACTCCTCATAATCATATTTCTCAAAACAAATGACAACTTCTACTCATCAAGTCATAACAAATATCATTCAATTAAAGGTTTTAAAGCATTCCAGCACAAACAGTGAACAACAAAGCAGTAACTCTACAAAATACCTCAAAGGAGATGAAAGGTAGAAGAACAAATACGAGTTATATTTTATAAAATCATAATCCCAGGAGAGAAAGCTATAATGTAGTATATCATCAACTGTATATGAGGAGCTCAAGGTAAGCTACATTATTGTAACCAGATTATAGGTTAGCCTAACACCTTGTTCTCTAACCTATTCTTAAATGCCAGCAGTTAATAACTTAATATGCAAATCTGTAAAGTTACTGACATTATTGGAATCATATCAGAATATCCTCAAGCAGGTATCATACCCAACCTATGCCAAACTATATAACAAGCTCAACCCTATGTTTGGATTGATTGGAATAGTAGTAAAGAAAAGGTGAAAGGAGGTTTGTGATCTTAGCCTTAAGTTGCTCAAAATCTGCATGTTAGACACGCTCTCATCTCTTTTCTGTCCTTTTCTTAAGCATTCAAGCAGGAGATAGAAAGTCATCTCTTATTCCTTCAATCTAACTCCTTACCCATACTCTTTTACCTTTAACTCTCTTTTTCACTCCCACACAGAACCTAAGAGATCCTATAAATGAGTTATTAGCTTGTGAATTTCAAATGCAAGATATTATCTTTGTCAAAATCAACTGGATCAAAAGTATTACCACAGTTTTGTTCCAACACATCCAAATCTACTGCTACAATATCCTTACACTTGAGTTCACTAGGTAATTAACTGCACTCCAGCACATTGTGCACTGTGGTCTCAAGAATTAGGCTATAAGAGTTTACATTTTACATACAAAATGTTTTCAAATTTATCAATTTTACACCAAACAATTACTTAACATGATAAAGCTTTCAAGGAAACTTTATAAACTTCAACTAGATCAACACAAGTTAATGTAATAAAAGTATAACAGGCTGCCAAGAAGTTTCCATCTTAGTTTTCTTTAATAATTAGCTTCACTTGTGTTTTCAGATTTCTGGTGCTTATGCCACAGCTGGCTAGGTTCTATTCATTTGAGTTAGATCTTACCTGCATTCATGTTAATTAATCTTTTGGAGGGGCAAAGTGGGGAAGGGGAAATAAGGAAAAATCAAGTTGAGGAAAAGATAGGAAGCTGAAAGAAAGAAAATCATTCACAGATAAAAAACATCATAGTAAGATGCCAATCCCTTTGCATTGATTCCTATGCATGTATTCAGACAGTTTCATGACATTACCAAAGAAACCACATTAAATAATCCTTAACTAAATTCTCTTTCTTCTCTTATCCTCTAATTTGTCAATTGTGGAGCATTCATATTTAGGATCAGCTTACTTAAGCAGAATTGATCTTAATTCAAGCACATATTATATTTGCATTCTGGACCATTTGATGTTGATGTCTTGAAATGGTAAGCTAATTGGCGTAAATTTCAGCTTGAACATCAAAATTGGTCTTAATTCAAGAACACAGTATATTAATTCAAACAAGCAGATGATGATCATGGTTTCACTCAATGCTTTCAATTCAATAACAGATAGTTTCTCAACTGCTATACATGCTGTTAGTGATAGACAAGAAAGATAAATGGAAAAAGAAAGATAGAAGTCCACACAAAATGATAAATCTCATGAACTCATATTTTTAGTCTTCACGATATTGATAGGTTTGATGACCTAGCAATATGGTGGGTTAGACAAGAAGACCCATTTGAAGGGAAAGTGGACTTGAAGACTTATGACATTGAGCATACTGAAGCTATAAATGTGGTAGCTGCAGCCTAACTTAAAACTCGTTCTCTGTAGTATTCTTTCATTCCAATCTAACTGTACTATTTAGCCCGCTAAGAATTATTTTATACATACTTTTAAATTTTCTTTATATAAATTTACATACACCATACACCAATAAAAAAAAAATAATGCAATATCAGCATAAAAATAAAGTTGAATTAGAAAAATAAAAGAAAAATCATCAATATAGATTAGAGGAGAGGGAGGAAAATGTACCCACCAAGAGTCATAAGTGTGCTTGTGCTTCTTTCAACCTCCTACATGAAAATAGACATGCAATGAGTATGCTTATCAAATCATCATACAAGGGTCACATTTTGTCAATAAGCAAAGAATAATAATGATGGAATAAAAATATTAACCTAGAGGGCATGAAAGAAAATTTATGTTTACAAAATAAATGTACCTAACTACTAACCTGAGCCATCAATTGACGAGTTCGACGAAGGCTCTCAGTGATGCTCTCTGCAGCAGAGGTCATTCCAGCTTTTGTCCTGGAAGAAGATCACAAACTTGAGAAATAAAACACTTCTTCCTGGCACCATGCCAACCGAACTTCCCAAGAAATGGCACTAAACGAAAAATAAAAACAAGAAGCAAAGCATAATTTGACCCCAGCTGAACATAGCAACAAGGACATACTGCAAGTTGCGTCTGCGAGCCGTGGACTCTTCTCCACCACCCAGTAGTAGTTCTCTCTGCATCATATAAAACCAGCACAACTCACATTGCAGTCCAAATCACCAATTTACAGAAAAACAAATCCAGCATACAAATTATCAAATTACATAACTAACAGGTTCAGAAGCAATATCATCAATATCATTGCCACAAAGTGACAGCTCAACTTTCCGCACAGCACTTCATTTTTAGCACCAATAGGCAGTAACACAATACACAGTGATATACACAAACACAAATCAACACAAAAATCAAACAATAAAAGCAATTAGACGAAATCAAAATCAAAACACTAAAAAGGTTAAAGAAAATGAAGCAAGTATATTGCCTCCTCTTGAGCAGCCTTCCTCATGTTAGCCTTTGCTTGCAGATTCGCATTCCTCAGATTCACTCGCAAACTGCCAAACAAACAAAGTTTCAAACCCAAAAAAAAAGAAAAAAAAAAAAGCATCAACAGAAATTGCAAACACATCAAAGCACATACATAACTCGCTACTAAATCAATGCAAGGAATCAAACAAACAAACACAATCTGAAAGAGTGTGCGTACTTTTGAATTAGCGTTTTCCAGGATTCAAGCAATTCGCGAGCAGATTGGACCTCAGGTTCCGTAGGCAACTGAGGAGCGAGGAGATCGAGCTTGAAGATCAAGGAAGAAAGGAGCGCCAAGCCATCCTGAGCGATGCCGTTCAATCTCCGAAGCGAGCTCTTCTCCTCGTCCTCCTTCGGCCTCCCTGATTTCCCGTACTCTCCGATCTCCCTGATGTTCTCCTGCGTCTTCCTGCAAGTCTCCTCCCATTCCCTCCTCACCTTCTCCACCTCTTCCACCACCTTGTCCATCCCCCCGATTCTGATCGCAGAAAATTTTCCCGATTGTATTTTTCTCGGAAGCCAAACAGGTCACTCACTACTCAGAACAGAACCTGCCTCAACGCCTGCCGGGCCAAGGATACGTTGGTCCTCCCCATGTTCAGGAGTATTTGATGGTCCGCACATGTTAACCGTTAGATTGGCTTTCATTAAAATCGAAGGGCTGAGAATCAACCCGATTTCCTTCTTTTTTATTTATTTTTTAAATTGAGGAAAAGCAACAAAAGTTTTTCATTTTGCTAAATGAGTACTGGTGTTTTAGCCATTGGAATTCGATCTCGTAAACATTTGCCTTTGATCGACGCTGAAGATGAGAATTTACCTGATACAGCAAATAAGAAAGGGTTAAAGTCCCTATCTGCAATATTATCTCAGCGGTGACTTAAAAGGTACGGGGTTCTTTTGCAATTTTTTGAACAGACCATCTAATGCTCAAGGGACACCTATGGTTCCACGGTAGGATAGTACCAAATAGAACAAAATAAATGTAATGGTTATGATGGCAAAATTGAAAATTTTCAAAAGTTTAAAATATTTTAAAAATAAAAATAAAAAAAACTTCTTCTCCCATCCTCTCTTCTCTCTCTTCTTTTCCAACCATCTCTTCTCTTTCTGAGGCTTTTCTCTCTCTTTTTCCTTCAGAACTTGAGTTTTCATCTCAGAAGAACAAGAATCATCTACCTTTCCCATCTCATAAAAATAATTTGAGAAATGATAAGTTGACGCACCAAAAGGGACGCATACGGCGACGCATACGTACGGACAAAGAAGATTGTTATAATACAAACACATTCTGCAAGCCTACGGTGAGGAAGGCAGCAGTAAAAAAAATCAAAACACATGAATTGAATTTCCCTCACTCCACAATACTCTGTCTGCCTACTACAAACCCTTCCCCCTTCTGTCCTTGAACTGTCTCACAAAAAATTTGCTTCTCCCCTATCCCTCACTAACCCCACTCTCTCATCCTTACCTACTCCTTCTTCTTCCACCCTAACCAAACCATAGCCACGCCACACCACCACCATCATGTCGCTCTTCGCGACGATGGCTCACGAAGTCACAACATCAATGGGTTGGTGACTTTATTCTTCTGATCTTCTCCTTCATTGCCACATCTTCCACTCTGCAATAGATGTAACTGACTAGTTAAAGCATTTGTGGTTTTTTTTTCGTTATCCTTGTTGTTACATGGCTTTTTTTTTTTTCATATGCAGTGATCTTAGAGAAGACTGTCTTTTAGGCCAATTTCATATGAGATTGGTGACTGTTCTTTATTGAATTTAAAACCCTGCATGTTTTTTGATAGTTCATATGTATTTACTCAAGAAAAGATGAAAAGAATTAATCTTTTGTATATTAATCGAGGAGTTGAAACTCCACTAGGGAATTCACCTTTGAATGATTGCAAAAAAAAAAGGATGGAAAATTGGATGATAGATAGTTTACTCCCTAACTACTTACTAATAACGTTATCATTGTTGAAATTGGAAAAAAAAAATTGACTTGATTAGAAGCTTTCTAATCAGTATGTGAAAACTAATACTTGGATACTTATTTAGGTGTTTATTTGGTAACAGGTGTTTAAGAAACTAAGTGGAGAAGCATAAAGGAGTGGAACATAAGTATTTGTTGATTTTAGTGAAATTGATTTACGTTTCTTGGATATCATTAGTCAATGATAGATTTTGCTTTGTCAATTCTCAAACACTTATGTTTGGTTAGCCTCTGTATGGTTGAGTGAGGAAAGGTCAGCTATATTGAAACTTTTACTTTGCTGTATGAATATTGTTTCCTATGTTTATGCATTACTACATTCATGCTGATATATTCTGCATTTAGCCCATTGCTCTCCTTTTTTATTTGTTGTAACTATTAAATTTTCTAAATGGGGACTTCTTAGTAGGAACATCTTGTTGACTATAATGCATGTGAACAAGCTGCTATGAACTTCCTTAGTGCAGGTGTTAGTGACAAGAGAACTAATTGCAATACTAACATTAAACAAAACTAAAATAACGCAGTGCCTCCTTGAAGTGAATACAAGTTTCCTCTTTGTTTGGATTGACTTGGAAATGATTGGTAAGTAAGTGGATAGTGTCTTGCTTGTTGCTACTAAACAAAATATTTTTCATTTTTGATTTTTTCTATCATTAGCATTGTTCACAAACCTCTAAAATGGTTAGTGACAACACTCTTTTCTTTTATAATGTGGTCTTGGTAAATAATTGGTTGTAAGAATAGTACAATTGTTTGCCCTTAACATAGCTCCATGTCTAAAGTAGAATTAGAGTAACTCAGTGTAGCTTTCTTCCTAGGAAGTTGAATAACTTCAAAGTATTCCATAAAGAAGCGCTCTCTCAACATGACTTGGATAAAAAAATGAATGGTGCCTGATGAGTTGTTCTACTGATTTTATTTTCAGTATTGAACCTTGTTGTTTCATTCCCCTAATAATAAAACTTGAATTTCAACACAAAATAGAGTGAATTTGCACATTGTCCAAACCTCAAGTCCAAAGGACTCTTATGTGACTTGTTCTTGTTTAACATAATATACATCTTCTTTTTCTTTAAGGCACATATTCAAATTTAGAATACCTTCATATTTCTTTTTACAAATATAGCACATGCTTATTGGGAACTTTCTTTTGTGCTGGTTTAATCTTTCTTCAATGTTCAATATATGCAGGAACATTGTGTACACTTGAATGGAGCAATGGACTCAACTAGTTTTCCTTTTCTTAATGGATACAATAGTTTGGTTGTATTTTGGTTACTGCCCTTCAAACTTGGGTTTTTCACATTTGGTAAAGTTTGAGTTTGTAATAATTGTTATTTTCTATGCTATTCAAAAGAAAGCTATTGATTATATTGGTTATATTTTTATTTGTAATGACTAATTTATGTGGTCTGAACTTATTGCTTCTAACAATGAAACACTATAGAGCTTTGTGTTTGAATTGAGTTACTTTCATTATTTTATTGAGCACTATTAGGAAAAATTTCAAGTCATATTGCCATTGTGACACTAATTGAACTAGACTCACTAATATTGTACTTTTGAGTCATTAACCAATCACTTGTAGAAAAAAAAAATGATGTCACAAAGTGATTTTGACACAAATTGTGTCTCGTATTTAGACTCACTACAACAATTTATAGAGCTAGAAAGTTCTCTTAATTTTGTTATATATCCTAAATTTGTACAAAAATCATACTACTATCAAGAATCAAAAGACTTGATCATTTACCAACTTACTTGGCAACTTACTAACTCTTTAAACTATAATCACTAACAATTTTCAGCCACTTACCAATCACCAACAATTTTCTACTACTCACCAACAATTTTAACATGAATCACCAACATATCTTATTGACTTACCAACATGTATCAGAAAAATTTTGATCAGTTTTTTTCATTTTACATATGTTGAATGTTGTTGTAACTACTAACTCATCAATCCAAAGGGCTTCTAAGTTCTCTACCATAGTCTTGAAGCTCAGTTTTCCAAGATAATGCAACCCTTTTTCAGTATTTTCAAAACTGAACATATACCAACATTTTGGATTACTCACCAACAATTTTAACATGAATCACCAACATTTGTTTTGACTTACCAACATGTATCAGAAAAATTTTGGTTTTTTTTTTTTTTGTTTTGCACATGTTGGATATTATTGTGACTACTAATTCATCAATCTCAAGGGACCCTAAGTCCTCTACCATAGTCCTAAAACTCAGTTTCCCAAGAAAATGCAACCCCTTTTTCAGTATCTCCAAGACTGAAAATATACCAACATTTTTCGATTACTCACCAACAATTTTAACATGAATTACCAACATTTGTTATTGATTTACCAACATGTGCCAGAAAAATTTTGGTAAGTCTTTTTCATTTTGCACATGTTGAATGTTATTGTGACTACTGATTCATCAATCCCAACAGCCTCTAAGTCCTCTACCATAGGCCTAAAGCTCAGTTTCCTAAGATAATATAATCCTTTTTCAGTATTTCCAAAACTGAAAATATACCAATATTTTGGACTACTCACTAACAATTTTAACATGAATTACCAACATTTGTTATTTACTTACCAACATATATCAGAAAAAATTTTATTAGTTTTTTTCATTTTGCACATCTTGGATAGTGTTGTGACCACAAATTTATCAATATAATGAACCTCTAAGTCTTCTAGCATAGACCTCAATCTCAATTTCCCATGATGATTCAATCCCTTTTAAGTATTAACAGAACTAAAAATATATCAGTATTTTGGAGTACTTACCAACAACTTTAACATGAATCACCAACATGGACTAGAAAAAATTTGATTAGTTTTTTTTTTCGTTTTGCACATCCTAGATGTTGTTGTGACCACCAATTCATCAATATAATGGGCCTCCAAGTCTTCTAGCATAGTCCTCAATCTCAATTTCCCAAAAAGATTCAATCCCTTTTAAATATTACCAGAACCAGCATTTTGGAGTACTCACCAACAACTTCAACATGAGTCACCAACATTTCTCCACCACTTACCAACGCATACTAGAAATGTTGGTAATTCTTTATTAAAATGTTGGTAACCTATATAGAGAGTTGGTATCTTTTCAGTTTTTATTTAATTAAAGAAAATAAGAATTTTATGAGAAATTGAGTTAGAGAACTATTCTAGAGGACTCATGGACTCTAATCACTGTATGGTTGATGAATCAAGCCTCTACACAACATCCATATTGTGCTCTAAGTCCAAAGTGATTCAAAATATTTTTTTGTTCTGATTCGCATTGGTAAACATTTCCAATATACTGGTGATTCCTTATCAATGTGTTGGTGATCTTGTTAAAAGACCGATATCTTATAAGTTTTTGTTCATATTAAAGGACATAACAATTTTATAAGAAATTGTGTTAGAAAACTAGTCTATAAGACTCAAGAACTCTACAAATTAATGAATCAAGTCTCTACACGCCATCTAATTTACAACATGTCTCTTGACAAACAAATTAGAACCAAGCATAATACAAAGCTCTTGCATAGTTTGAATGCTTATCTTCATTTAAATCTATCAGCAAGGTAACAAGATTCTAATTAACAAAAGAAGAAGGTGAAATTGAATTATATGAATATCTACGAACTATATAAGGAAGTTACATTGAGACTAGGAATATTGTGCATTCCTATCCCCTTTCCTAATCCTTGGTTCCCCACCACTTGTGATAGCCAATTCATGTAATTTGACTGACTCTTTCTTTAAGTCATTTGTAGTCCTCAAATGCAACTTCATAGAAAGTCTTTCGAGTAAAGGAGGATCATGATCATTTCCTTTCTGTGTTGCTGCCATATCCAAGTCCAGTATGAATCGACAAATTGTGTAGGAGCTTTGACTCTTTTGAATTGAGCATGCATTAGTTCAGCCTGAAAACGATTAAAATAGCCATAAATAATATGGCACATAATAATATGTCAATTGATACTTCCCCTTATTTTTGCCAAAATCATCATTTTAGAAAGCTAAAAACACAAGAATCAAGCAAGATTATAAAAATGACAAAAAAGAGTTTGAATCACCACCAAATTGAACATGGAATTGCTTATTACCTTTTCTTGAACTTCTACTGATATCTAACTTTTGATCTCCTTGTCTCACTTCCTCATATTTTTCTACATGCAAGTTACCAAATTGATCTACCATTCATAAAAAGTAAAAGGCTTCTCTACTAGCTTTGTAAGCTATGTATTATATATATCTAAGTATCTAACTCACTTTCAAGAATTGGAATATTTCTATTAATATTTGCTTGAGCTCTTAAGTTTACACATTTAACCAAAAAATAAAACTTCTTAACCTCTACATCTATATCAAAATAGCTCAACAACTTTGCTATAGTCAAACACATACATCCATTACAAAATATTGTAAAATGAAGGGATATCTCATAGCAATTCTCATGAGGTATGTGTTCAATCTTTTGGGTTCTTTTTTGCTTGTCTTAGATTTGTAAGAAGGTCCATCTTATGATAATACTTTCATACCAAGATTTAAAAAAGTGCACTTATGATAATATCAAACTTTGTTTTACAGTCAAATCAAATCATTCAAATTGTACATCATTGTATTCTTCCTTAAAAACTTTAAAATCAAATATCCAAAATCATGATTTCATATTTATCCATTACTGTAGCATCATTATATTCTTGCTTGTAAACTTTCCTTATTCATTTCATTAGTTAAAAAATGGGTTCTGGCATTTTTTTTTTCAATTTCATCAACCTTATTAGGCAATTTATTATTTTTTGACAATATTAGTAGTCGGCATTCTAATATATTCTTCTTTCCATATCAATGTATAAATCATCCAGTATGTTAGCTTGTATTGATATACACTAGATAATGTATTCTATTACATTATTCTTACCTTATTAGTCTCCTGCATGTTTGGTAAGAATTAGTTCATTTCGAATAGTGTAGTCTATTATAGTTCTAAAAACTATTAGGGAATCCTAATGTCAAGCTACTTCTTGATCAATACCACTGGCTTGGTCAAGCTTTGTCTATTGATCACTGAAAATGACATCCCAAATTGATCCATATGCTTAACAAATTGATGTATTCTATTAATTTCCTTAACTGAAAATGGTTTGCTACAAAATTGATCATTTCAGGTTTGTGGGTCGGTAAGGAGTAAGGTTAGTAGTACCATTTGGAAGCAAAGTAGAGGCATCAGTCGTTGGGTTGACAAATTGCAATGCAAAGTTTGCTTTTGCAACTCTCTTTGGAGCTTATTCTTGTCCAAACCTAACTAACCTATAGTAGGGAGGGCAAGAGCTCCTGAAATCCAAGCACCGAGGCCACTACTAGAACCAGTCCTCCTATAAGTTGAAGCCAGAAAAGGCGCTTTACTGTTGAATGAAGTTCCAGCAGCAACGCCTACCGCACGCCCTCCTGGATAGGAAACAACGAACCCATTCCCCTCAAGGGAAACCCATATTCTTATTTGCACATGAGGCAATACAAGATACAAAATTTATTAAAATAATTGTTACAATACATTAAAAGGATGCATTATTTTATTTTTAATTAAAGTGAAGCAAAAGATAAAGTCAATTGAGACAGTGAAAAAGGGAAGACATAAGGAGTGTGAGATCATTATTTGATAAGAGTGATAATAGGGTAGGTGCAACATACCAGAGCAAAAACAAGAGCCCATTGAAGTAGAGAGAAGGGACCTCACTGCTCTAGAAGTGGATCTGCAAACTTAAGAGTGTGGGGGTGATGGCAGGGATTTGAGTTTTCATGTGAGGAAGGAGAAGAGTGGCAGGGGGAAGCAGACACGAGCTTTCTTTTTATTTTGTTTATCTTTTGATTGTTGTAATTCATTATTTCTGTTGCCTTTTTAAGTTCCCTCTCACTCCACCATATACCTTCACAAAGATAGCTCACGATAGACTTCTCCTCTTCCGTACCGTATGTGTCACCGTAGTGCGTCGATTTGGTGCGTTACAATAACATTTCTCAAATAATTTTTACATACGAAGGCTAAGGTAATTTCGTTCTTCTCTCACTTCTCTTCACAACAAGTAATGCGATAGAAAAGAGAAGGAAAGCAAAATCACCTCTTTCATTTCTCTTCACATTTTCTGTTGTAGGTCCTTTAAGATTATCTTTGTACAACGAAAATATTGAATTGAAAATGACTTTATATTAACTTGATATTTGTGCTTATACTTAGAAAACAGCATTAAACACATGTAAACTAATGTTAAAAACTTATTAACTGATGTTAAAGACTTAGAAACCCGTGTTAAAAAACTTATAAACATGTGTTAATATGTTGTAAATACTTATAACTCGATTATAAATACTTGGAAACTAAGGGTACAAATTTATGAACTATTGATAAATATATTGAAACCAGTTCTAAATAATTTGAAATTGGTGTTATAAACTTATAAAATGTATTAAAAACATGTAAACCAATATTAAAAACTTATGAACCAATATTAAAAACCTTGCAAACCAGCGTGTTAAAAATTTGTAAAATAGAATAATAAAAGAACAATAATAAAACTAATTAATTCACTTGATAATCTTCTCAACTAGCTCGTTCATCAAGTCAATAGCAAGTTTTTAATTATTATCCTTTTGTTATTTTATTTTCTTGAGAAAAGTGATTGTCTATTCTTTTTTAAACTTGTTGGTACCAATTCATAGCTTTTCAACACAGATTTACAATTTTTGTAATTGGTTTTTTAGTTTTTGGATCTAGTTTATAGACTTTTTGCACTTGATTTAAAGTTTTAAATACAGATTTTCAAATTTTCTGTACTTAGTTTACAAGTTTTTAGCACAAATTTTTGCACGGGTTTACTTATTTTCTCTACTGGTTTACAAGTTTTTACAATTATTTACAAATTATATTTTGGTTTGACATGTGTTTACAAGTTTTTAACACAAGTTTATAAGTTTCTAACACTAATTTCAAATTATTTAGAACCGAATTCAAGGTATTTACCAATAGTTTAGAAATTTTTGCCACTAGTTTTCAAGTATTTATAACTATTTTACAACTTATTAATATGAGTTTACAAGTTTTTAACACAGTTTAAATTTTTTTTGACACAAGTATATAAGTTCCTAATGCCAGTTTTCAACTATAAGAACAAATACTAAGTTCATTCAAAATCATTCTTAGTTCAATACTTTTGTTGTACAAAGATAATTTTAGAGAAGCTACATCAAAAAATATAAAGAGAAGTGAAAGAGGTGATTTTCATTTTCTCTCTCTTTTTTGTGGTGCTACTTGCTGTGAAAAGAAATAAAAGATAAGAAAAAGAAACAGAACGAGATTAACTCAGCCTTCATGCGTGAAGATTGTTTTCATGAGATGGGAAATATGGGTGATTCTTGTTCTTGTGAGATGAGAACCCAGGCTGTGAAGGAGAAATAGAGAAAAGATGGTAGGAAAAGAAGAAAGAGATAGAGAGAAGATACGGTAGAACAAGTTGTTATGTTTTCAAATGTTTTAAATTTCAAAAATTTTCAATTTTACCAACATACGCAATCTATACCCATTACACTTATTTTGTCATTTTTTGGTACTTTCCTACGGTGAAAGTGTAGGTGTGTGTATTGATGGTGTACCACAACAAAATTGAGGGCAAATCAACATTGATTAATGGTTGCATCAATTTCATGAGTAAACTTATAGACTTCACCTCCCTAAGATGCAAAAAAATTATTACTCCCTCCTCCCTTGGATTTCAACTATAGACTATCCACTTTTTCACAATCACCTCTATTGAGATATAATATAATTACGCTTGACACCTCTTTATTTTACAAAACTATCAATAACATTTATTGAGGTTTATGAAAATTACATTGATCTTTCCTATTTATGGTTTACTAAAACTATCATTTACATTTACTCATCGCGAGTATTGCCCATGGGTGCGGGTATTATTGACATCCCAACCTATAAATAATTCATTAATTTAAGTGATAAAAAAGATAACAAGCAAAGTGACATATACTTAATTATTAATAACAAAATTATAATATTTTGACAATATTTGACATGCATATTAACTAAAATATCTCTTTTTTTTATCATAAGTTATGATTTTACAAGTTTTATTTTCATGTGATAAAAAAAGTATTTTATTCAATTAATGTGTTAAATATCGTTAAAATATTATAATTTCATGATTAATAATTATGTATATGGCTCATTTTTTTTTTGTCACTTAAATTAAAAATCAATATCTATAAGGGAGTTTAGTGTAATTTTAGTAAATCTTAAGGAAATGTCAGTGATAATTTTGTAAAGTAGTGGAATGTTCAGTATAATTATATTAAATCTCAAGAAAAGTTAGTGTAATTTTCTCAAAGTATTACACAATGCACTCTACAAAAGGAATCCTACCACATTAAACCAGTTGTTTTGTATAAAATCGAACTAAATCAATTTAGGGCTAGACAAATTGATTTAGAACTAATTCATTCATACTTTGGTGAACCGGTTTTAAAACCCCCAATGCCAATCAAGGGTGTACATCGAATGGGACAGTCAGCTAGGCCGAGGCCAGATTGGATTAGGATTTAGAAACTGGCTTGATTTTTACATTGAGATAGTTCTTAGAGATCAGATTTAAGTCGATAATGAACCATTATACTTGACTAATGACTAGTTCAAATAAGCTTTCAAAGAATATATAAAGATTTGGATACCAACATTGTAAAGTTATCAAATTTTATAATAATGAACAAAATTCATAAAATGTTTCACAATAAATATTTTAAAAGTTAAAACAAATCATATTAACCTAAAAATAACATCAAATTATTAAAGTATAAAATCCTATAATTTCATGAGAATTTTTTGTTTGATCTCACTTAATTGCTTGGTGGTGTGAGAGCTTATGAGCCGCAATATTTATAGAAATTATGGTAAGGCCCATCTAGTTAGAAAAACTCTTCATGCTTTTAGATTACATTTAATGCATGTTTTAGGAAAATTTATTACTACTCATTTTTATCTATAGAAATGTTTACAAATTATATAAAAAAAAATTAAAAATGAGTAATGGTGTATATTTATGGAGCATATATCAATGCATTAAATATATAGACAACATGGCCAATTGATCAACTTCATCTTCTAAAGAATTAGGAGGAGGTCAGGTATTGACTATTATTTTTCGTTCTTTAACTATCACTTAAAATTAAAAGTATATTAATCGGTTGTACTTTTAGTGATAAATTTTCAATTTTTTTTTAAAAATTACTTTACTATGAGGTTTAAAAAAATTGGAGGCGGAGGAAAGATTTACTAATGTTTTTTGGTTCTTTCGTCATTACATAAAAACTAAAAAAAAATATAAGTGTTGTTTGGAACAATTTTTTTATTTTTGTATTTTAAAATTATTTTAAAAATTAAGTTTAGAAATAGTTTTTTTGGATACTCATTTTTTTAAAAAAAAACCCACCTCATTTTCTCAAAACCATTGCAACACAACAAAGAATAGGAATAGGGACTGCTCATGGCAGTGGGAGGGGCAAATCTGTGGCTGAAGCAGAAATGCGAAGGTGGAGGTCACTGGATTGTCTTGGAGCCCACGGGGCAGATTTGCGGCTGAAGCAGAAACGCGGAGGTGGAGGCAGAGGTCACGGGGTTGTCGCAGAGCTTGCCCGGGGAGGAGAAGCACAAAGGTTCGTCGGGGGAGGTGGAGGCGGAGGTTCGCCGACGAACAAGGGAGCACAAAGGTGGTCACCAGAGTTGCGTCGGAAAAGGTGGGAGAAGTTATGTGGGTGAAGAAGTGAAGATCAATAAAACAGTTATTGAAAATATTCAAAAACTGTTTTTGTTTTTTTGTTTTAAAAACTCATTATGTGTTTTTTAGTTTTTAAAACCAACATAGAGAAAACAACATCCCAAACAAGTTTTTTTGATCTTTTATTTTTTAAAACCAAAAACAATTTTTAAAATTGCTTGCCAAACAACCCCATACTTTTTATGAAATAATTTCACCTTTAATAATGTGTAGTTATATGGAGTTCTTATAAATAATTTTTTACTTTAAAATTGCTTTATGAGGATACTAAAGAAAGCATAGGAATGTAGAAATATTATAATTTTTTTTCTAAATTGTTTCCTCCTTATTTGTAAACTGAAAATTCTTGGGGTTGTTTAGAAGTGTTTTTGTTCTTAAATTTTTTAAAACTGTTTTAGGAATAAGTTAAGTTCAATTTTTAAAAATAAAAAAACAGAAAAAACTTGTTTGGCAATTTAACTTCAAAAATAGTTTTATAATGGTAAAAAACAGAAAACCTGTTTTGATAATTTTTTTAAAAAACACCTTTTAAAACTAATAAAACAAAAAACTATTTGGCAAATTGCATTACTATAAATGACAAATTTTTACTATTATGTTTGATAAATAATATTTTTCATATATACTTAATAAATAAAGTCTTAATACAACTACCTATTTTAAAAATAATCTTAATATAACTTGGTGTCAATTTACATTTATAAATCTATTTTTTTATAACCACATCCAATTTGCAATTTGGATTCACCTCAAAATGGGAAACTTGTTTTCAAGACTCCAAAACATAATAAAGCTTACGCTGGCTCATTTAATAAACTCAAACTCAAACTTGACTCATGAGAACTTATTGAACTGTTAATAAATTGAGATGAAAATATCTCACGAGTTTACTTAACTCACTTTCTCAAACGTAATAAAACTTCCAATCAATATATATATAACTGTTACATTACACACAAAACAACCAACATTTACATAGTATCTCAATAACACTGATATTTTCACTTGGAAAAAACTATCCACTTCCTTTGTAAGAAGATGTAATCTTGTGAAAGCTTCTCCGAAGCACCGCCTAATTCCTCAACATTCTTTTGAATCGATTGTGTCTTCACAATTTCTTTGCTATCCTAGATAAGGAGTTATACTTTCGATAAGGAGTTATTATATGAAATAGTTTCATATAATTCTATCTTTAAAATCGGGAGGCATCCATAGATATAGATATTACACTTGACACACTTACACACTTATGCCCAATGACATATAGTTTTTGTCAATTCAATCATTGAATTATTAAAAATCTTGTTAATTATTTATGCCAAATTTTTAAAAAATCAGACACTTATAAAGTTATAATCAAACAATTCTTATTTATATACATTTACGAGGTATTTATTACCTTTTCAATTAATGTAAACTTTTATAAAGATGATCTATATGATATAAACTTATGATCCAGCGAGGGATTTTGTAAAATGCACCCTTTTTTGTGTTTCAATGCAGCCTTTTATCATAGCCTTTAGATAACTTGACGTGTGGTTATACAAAGTTCATAGTATGGTGGTACTAATTTGATACCTATTTTTAGAGGCCATTTTTGCTCCCCACATTCCCGTATTCCCACTTCAGTACTCCATCGTCCATTCCCCAAACAAGCAAAACTGCAATGCAAAGCCAAAGCCATCACCAACTCGTACCACACAAAACAACATCCCAACCAACCCGCTGCATTCCCATCCGAACCAACCACTTCCCAAACCTGACAAACACCAAACCACCATGTCCTCCGACCAAACCACCACTACAAACGAGGTTGTCTGCGTCACCGGAGCAAATGGCTTCATCGGTTCCTGGCTAGTCCACACCCTCCTCCACCACCACCACCCTCGCTACTCCATCCACGCCACCTTCTTCCCGTCATCCGACCCCTCCCACCTCCTCACCCTCCACCCCGACGCCCCTTCTCGCCTCACCCTCTTCCCCGCCGACATCCTCGACTCCGCCGCCATCTCCGCTGCCATCTCCGGTTGCTCCGGCGTCTTCCACGTCGCATCCCCCTGCACCCTCGACGACCCCTCCGACCCCGAAAACGACCTCCTCCGCCCCGCCGTACACGGCACCCTCAACGTCCTCCGCGCCGCGAAGGAAACCCATGCGCGGCGCGTGGTGATCACGTCGTCCATCTCCGCCATGGTCCCGAACCCTAACTGGCCGGAGAACAAGGTCTTCGACGAGGAGTCGTGGACGGACGTGGAGTTCTGCAAGGAGAGGGGGAAATGGTACCCGGTGTCGAAGACGGCGGCGGAGAAGGCAGCGTGGGAGTTTAAGGAAGAGCACGGCGGCGCCGACGTGGTGGCGGTTTTGCCGGCGACGTGTTTGGGGCGGCTGCTGCAGAAGGAGCTGAATGCGAGCTCGGCTGTGCTGCAGAGGCTGATGATGGGGTCGAGGGAGACGCAGGAGTATCACTGGCTTGGTGCAGTGCACGTGAGGGATGTTGCGATGGCTCAGGTTTTGCTCTATGAGAATCCCTCTGCTGAGGGTAGATACTTGTGTACTAATGGTATCTACCAGTTCTCTACTTTTGCTGAGACTGTGTCCAAGTTGTACCCTGATTTTCCTATCTGCAGGTTTGTTTGTTTGCTTGCTTGCTTGTTGCTGTGTTTGTGTTATTGTTGCCTGTTTGTTAAGTCTTGAGTGTGTTTTGATTTATTGCAAATCTTTGCATAATCGGTTCCAGGTTCAATAGAAGAGAGTGTAAGGGTTGTTTTAAGCGGTCCACTATCAAAGTAAGACTTTGTAGAAGTTTGATGATGTGGATATCCTTGTCTGATACATGTGGATGAACCATGTAAAATGTTTGATTGTTGTTGTTGTTGTTTGTTTGTTTGTTAGAGTTTAGGTAAGAGTGAAGGTTCATTTTAATTTTAGTCATTGAAATAAAGGTATTAAAAATTTAGTCCTTGAAGTTGCAAGAAGCCAAAAAGTGATTCTATGTAGTCTTTTTGGTGATTGAAGTTTGTTCTTGTGAACATTACTCTAAGGACTAGCGTAAGTCTTTTTTTACAATTTCAAAGACCAGATTAGATAATTGTGTGAAGTTTGAGGATGATTTGGTTGTGAGACAGGTTTCTGATACTCCTTCCATATACATCTGTTTATAATTTATTATTGTTTATCTAAATAGTAATGTGATCCCAATCTATTAGTAATGTATGTGGTGTTGGGTGGCATGAGTGAACTATTCTTCTCATGATGTTGTGGTACATAGTATGAGGAGAGCTTGAATCCTTTTGTTTTCTTAATACTCGTGCTTTTGTAGCTGTACAATTATATTACTTTTTGTTTTGCTACGAGTCATCGTGTGTTTTGCCATTTCTTTAGTTATTGGGCTTTCCCCATGTGTAGAGAAGAGCTGCTTTTGATTTTTGGTGTCCTGCAGTAGTGAGTATTTAGTTTTGTGCCGCCATTGGGCTTGAAGTTCCAACATGGGCTTACAGTGCATTTGCAATCCCTATTTAGTCAGCGTTGCCCATTCTGCATTACATACTTTCTAGTGGGGCTTTGTTGTTGCTGCTGTGTAAGCTACACCCGTGTATTATCATAGATAACATAGTTTGGGGAGAGATATTGAGGGCTGGATTTAATGAAAAGAATTGTGCTGCATGTATATAAGATTGGTGGATAGCATGTGGAAGTATACAACGGCAAATAGTATCAAAATTGACTATGGCTCTTTGACTTAATTGTTGATCATGAGCTTCCTCTAGTCAGGGCTTAGATTCAACCCGAGACAATGGAGTACGTACCTGAATATTATGAGAAGGTAGGGTCTATGAGGGTTGGATGGCAGAAAGCCATCCATCCTCCTTTGTTTCCTTTAGATTACCTTCCACTGTTTTGGAGAAACACAGAGACATGTAACATATTTGAGATACCTCTCCTTATGCTTGAGTTTGAAAATGAGTAGCCTATATGTGCTAGTCATTTGTGAGGTATGTCTTTTCTGTCCAACCCTTTATTCTATTCACCCTTTACTCCTTTATTCTAATATCCCTTTACTAAGTAGAATTTGGGTTAAAAAAATAAATACAGGTCATGACTAGAAAAGGAATGGAGTTGGTAACTCAAATAATGAAATTCACTGATGTATCAGCATGCAGCAGTTTAAGTTTGCATATATTATGGAGTAGTGACTAGTGAGGAGCCAAGTATATGTATGACACATTCAAATGCTTTTTATGATCTATGACGATGTGAGCAATCTGCTTATTTCAACTCTCTCTTAAATTCTGTTTTTTGTACTTTTGTTCTGCGAAATTATCATACATGTAACATACTATGCTAGTTCTCTGAACAAGGACTACATGCAGGTTCCCTGAGGAAACACAACCCGGCCTGACACCATGTAAAGATGCAGCAAGGAGGCTAATAGATTTGGGCTTTGTCTTCACGCCAGTTGAAGATGCTGTGAGAGAAGCAGTGGAGAGCCTTATAGCTAAAGGCTTCCTACAACGACCACCCTCACGGAATTAGTATGTACCCCATTTCATTTAGTCTTTCTATTAAGGCAAAGTTATCATTGCTTTATTTCTTTTGTTTGACAAGTTAGAAGCACTAATGTATGTAATTATTCTGCAATTATCTAGTAGAGTAATCTCTCCCTCCTGTTAAATAAAATACTCTCTTTCTTATCCAAAGTAGCTTTCATTCTGCATTGGTATATTATACCATTTCTGCTGTGTCAGGATCACTTGTCAAGCTGCCATGAAGTAGCATTGTTATTTTTGTCAATTTTATGAATAATGAATACCACATGCCTTCATTTGTTCTGTCACTTGTTTTTGACTGCTCCAATCTACAAGCATGTGCCATCACTGCCATGTGGAATTCAACTCAAGTCTGTTTCCATCTCAGCATATTATATAAACTGAAGAATAGTACAGTAAATAGCTAGAATTTTTGTCTCAACAAAGAAGTCCTTTTACTGTGCAATACGAAGAAATAGGCTAAATGTTAGGTGAAATTCAGCACATGATGTCTGTTAAAGTGTTGCATGAAACTGAGCATAAATACTCCCTGAAGTGCTATGTAGTTATGTCCAAATGTATATATATATATATATATATATATATATATATATATATATATGAAAAATTATATCGTGTATTTAGTTATGGGTGTTTCTATTTTGTTTTTAATTAAAGCATACAGAAAGCTGTTTTTGTTTTTCGTTTTTCCTTTTGGAATACCTTTTATGAGAGGTTTAATTTAATATTCCTAATTTTAAATGACCCCGTAAATATTGGAGTGTATACAATTTCTTGAACCTCCACAAATAAATCCCAATTGATTATATGAAGTATCCCAAGGTCAACCCTTCCCTCTTTCTATCAACATTTTAAACCAATTCTTTTAGTGGAGATAATAACAATGACATCCCACCATTCTACTTTTTTTCTTTTCATATCTGACAAGAAGCCGTTATACTTTGTCTTTGCTTTTTCTTTTTTTCTTTTTAACATTGGAGGAATTTTCAACCATTAAAGCAAGTTGCTATAATCAATATAAGCATGGAATTGTGGCTTCTTCTTATTTTATGAGAAGGAATTTTTGAGCGACGAGCCCGCCTTATAAAACTCCTAATCACAATGGAGAAAGATAAAACTTTCTTCTAAAAACTTAATTAAAGAATGAGATGAATAAAGGGTACATATATTGATAAATTACATGCAAGTTATAATATCTATAATATTTTATAAAAATAAATGTACTTTAAGTGAGTTATACTAGAATAATGAAAAAAGCTTTTAGCTTTCATAATAAACTCAACTTAACCAGAAAATATTAATAAAATTGGATGCAGTGATAAGCAAGTTGTACTCTTAAAAAAAGAAAAAAATCAAACTTTGAGAAAGCAGAAAACTGTCATTATCTATTAAATTTCTCATGGAACTTAATCATTCGCTAATGTCAAATCATGTAGCGGGTGATATAAAAACTTCAAGAATAATTGGTAGTTAATTTATAAATAATACATCGGGTAGGGGATGGGATCCGCAGACAGTGCATTTGTAAAATAGGGACACACCACGAGGTATTTTCTTTATTAGTATTATTACTATTACGTTCCTTGAACGTCCACACCTTCCGGCGCTTCACAATGACTGATGCTCGTGTTACTTTATAAAATAAATAAAGCAATAAACATGGACGTAACGTGCAATTGTATATGTTACTTCCTTGGTTCTGCATATATAAGCAATCATCATTTCCTTTATCAGTAACATTCTAAAGTCATGGTTCTGCATATATAAGCAATCATCATTTCCTTTATCATTAACATTCTAAAGTCAAACAAACAATTTCTTCCTTCTCTGCCATTACACCCCTTCTTGTCCCTTTCTCTTCGAAGCCTTTGAGAGATATGGGAATTGAAACTCAAGAACTAGAGTACTCAAAAATGCTACAGGGGTATCATCAAAAGACTCATAGTCACAACCAAAGTTACAAGCTGAATAAGTCTCTTTTGCTAGTCCTATTCACCAACCTTGTGACTATATACATCTTCACAGGCCCATTTAGCTTCTTGTATCACCCTTTAAAGTGTTCTGGTGAGTTCAACTCTCTCTTGCAGGAACTAAACTCCACCAAAGCTCAACTTGCTGCCAGTTACTCACTCTTGTCTGAGCTGCACCACAGGCTCAACTCCACAAACTTGCTTGTTCAAGCTTTGCTCATTGATCTTACACGTCAACAAGAGCAATCCGATAGTTTGAAGCTAGGAAATGATGATTCCACAATGCTTTTTGCTTCTAAAGAGACCAATCTTGCACTTGGCCCTCACAAGCTCCCGTTTGGGTACTCACCAAGCATAGGATCAGATGAGATTCACACATCTATTGCGGGAGCTTGCTTGAGGTTCCAAGAGGAGTTGAACCAATATATGACATATGACATTGGAGGGGAATGCCCTGTGGATGATGTACTTGCACAAAGGCTTATTCTCAAAGGGTGTGAGCCGCTGCCTCGGAGAAGGTGCCACCCCAAGTCTCCTACAAATTATGTGGAGCCAACTCCTTTGCCGGATAGTCTATGGACAACCCCGCCAGACACCAGCACTGTATGGGACTCCTATACCTGTAAGAGCTACAAGTGCCTCATTGAAAGAAAGGACAAGCAAGGGTACTGCAAGGATTGCTTTGATTTGCAGGGAAGGGAGAAGGGTAGGTGGATCTTTGATGATGGTGCACTTAATTTTGGAATAGACCAAGTTCTTGCAATCAAAGCTGCAGGAACAATTCGTATTGGACTTGACATTGGTGGTGGAACTGGGACATTTGCTGCCCGGATGAGGGAAAGGAATGTGACAATCATCACAAGTGCACTGAATTTGGATGGTCCATTCAACAACTTTATTGCATCAAGGGGCTTGATACCAATGCATCTTAGCATCTCTCAGAGGCTTCCATTCTTTGAAAACACACTTGATATTGTGCACTCCATGGATGTCATAAGCAATTGGATACCACACACTATGCTTGAGTTTGTGTTGTATGATATATACAGGGTGTTGAGGCCAGGGGGGCTGTTCTGGCTTGACCATTTCTTCTGCTTAGGGTCACAACTCAACAAAACTTACGTGCCAATATTTGAAAGAATTGGATTCAATAGATTGAGATGGCATGTTGGCATCAAGCTTGATCCAGTTCACAAGAATGAATGGTACATTTCAGCCTTGTTGGAAAAACCAGTGATCTGAGGTAAGCATAAGAATGCATAAGGTAAAGTAATGAACAAAGATTTTGTGTTAAACTGTCATATGAAGAAGGGAATGTTCTTGACCAATTCAGATGTTAAGAATCTCTTTCTTCTCAGCTAGAGAATCTTCTAAAAGATGTACTGTACTTTATTCCTCAAATTTTCCTCTATTGGAGTGTTGTCAATCTTCCAAATTAAGAGGAGCTAAGCCGTTAGGATTCGCCCAATGATGAGAGGGTTTTGGTAGTGTTGCAAGTGGTCATATGATTAAACTTTGTGACATCATTGTAACACCAAAATTTAGTATTAGTAGTTGATGACAGAACAAAGTAAACAACTTCCAATCTATTGCATCTACTGATCTGCATGAGTTTGTGAATACCACCATCTCACATGAGCTTATTATGCCTTTTGTCATCATGAATGGAGTAAAACTGAATATTATCGCTGTTGACACTTTCTGTGAAAATGTTTTGGAAGCACAAATCTTCTGGTCTTTCATTGATTCCACATCAACAAGAGGATAGCAGAACAATACGTGAAACCAGTTTTTGTTCAGAAGATGAATTTTATGATAAAATCTTAATAAACTAGAAAATTTCTGTGCAACACATAAATATTAAAGTATTTAGTCTCGTTTAAATCAAGTAAAACTTCATTGAAACTTGTAATTTTGTGTCATTAAATAAAAAAATAAAAATGAACAAAGTGCATAACAGTCTCACTTTTATGTGATCGAGGTGTTCATAACACAATGTAATAAATTAAATTTTTCTTGGAATATGGTTAAATAGTGAGTTCTTACATGGAACAAATTGAGTTTTTACATGGGCCAAACTGAGTTTAGGACCACTCATCCTATGAGCCAAACTGAGTTCTTGCATTGATCTCTATCATTAAACCAACTTTTAAAATTATAATTTTATCTCGTATTCTTTTTCTATTAACAATCACCATGTGGTCCCAAACTAAAAAAGTACCACTTAAGAATCCGCCATGGTTAAATATGACACATTCAGATATCCTAAACAGCTCCTAAATTGAAAATCACGTTGACGGCATACTTGAATCACCCTATGAATTCTCTGTCATAAAACTCAATCAGTTCCCTTCCTTACAATGTAGCCTACGCAAAGATCAATGCAACTTGAATACTTGATGTTGCATCGTGTATTTGGTATTATTTTCTAATCCGATGATTTTTTCGAGAAATGGCTTATATTTGGAGTTACTTGCAAACCAAGCCGCTTGGATCCAGGTAGTTACTTTTAGTAACAATAAAGCTTTGGAAGATATTACAAACTATAATAATAAAGACCTTGAGAACTAACCTTTTATTTGGAAAATTAATCTATGCTTTTACTATTTAATTTGATTATCTGACTTACAAACTGAGCTAAACTTGTGGTACCAGCTATTCAAAGTGAAAGGCTTATATATTATACTTTGTTGTTCACTCTTAGGATATGTTTGATTAAAGGATAAAAATAAAGATAAAATTTATAAGAATGAGTTTCATGTATAAAATTTATCCTCAAACCAAACGCATCTTTAGTGTAAAAAACTAAAGACCAAAGAAAATATTATTTGTACTTAGGTGTTAGTTATGTTTTTGGTAGATACAGAGAACATGTTAAATATAATTGATTATGTATAACAAATCCCTTTACGAGATTCATTACTTACTATAACTTACGTTCACAATTTTCAATGTATAATTCCACACGTTTTCTTACATAAAGATTCATCTCTTTCATAACCAAAATGTTGGCTTATTTACACATAATTCCAGTCAAAAAGGGTGCCTGCTATCACTGTGTACAAATAATAGAGTGATATTAGGTGCGCAACTAAATTGTACAATAAATGCATATACCACGCACCTTATCACCATTGGATTTGATGAATGAGTGGGATGAGTAAGGATCACACATCACATCCAATGGTAATAAAGGTGTGTGGTGTACATTTCTTATGTAATTTAGTTGTACACCAAACATTATTACAAATAATAACACTAAAAAAAGAGTGTTCATTCACAAAGTGAGGGAGTCATGTAATGTAAAACACAACCGTTTATCTTCTATACTCTAAAGGCTCAATATCAACACCGATATCAGTTACACAATCCCAGCTTTATACAGAGAGAAAAGAAGTGGCAGTTGAAACATGACCATGTTTCACTCTTAAGCTAACAGTTATAAACTCTTGATCCACAAGTCCTACTTAACTCTGTTTTGGCAAATATATACTTGATAAACAAGCTGTTTTTGACTTTAATTTTGAGAAGAAGATTTCTTAATACTCAACTAGTCTCCTTGTTTGTATGTAACTGTTCTGCACTTGAATACAAGGACTCATTGCTGTGAGGCTGGTGGGAACTCCCTGTGTTTTCCTCATTGTGTCTAAAACTAGATGAAGTGGATGCTGTTGATTCAGAAGTGGGGTCCAAACGAGCTGAGCGCAATATGAGTTCAATCTCTTTCACTACATCACCCATTGCGGGCCTTTCAGCTCCTGACTCTTCAAGACACTTCATTGCAAGATCCACAAACTTCTCAAAACCAGTCAGTTTTGACCCTGAGCTGAGGGCTTTGTCAAGGAGTTCATGAAGGCCATACAAGTCCTTAGTCCTATCGATCGCATTCCTGACCACTTTCACGATGTATTTTCCTCTTTCTATAGGCTTTCTTCCGGTTATCAGCTCCAACATCAGCACTCCAAAACTATAAACATCACTCTTCTCGGTCAGCTGCTGACTTGTGTAGTATTCCGGATCCAAGTAACCCTGCAGCAATAATTTAAATTCGTTCTCAATGCTTGAGTTTACATAATCAACTTTATCCAATGCAGAAGATTTTGAAGATTAGAGCGACTTTTCTAAATGCTGAAGCAGCTATACCATACCATAATTGGCTTAATGCATACAATTAGATAACAGTTCTCAGCATAGATACAATTTAGAATGAAAATTACTCAATACTAAAACTTCGAAGAAGCACGTGTTATGGGTTAAGCCCATGAGAAGAGCACAACTCAAAATATTAACCTACTAGGTGAGAGAGCCTCATGACACAAGTATCACATCAAGCTTCTTTATTTGCTCAGTGTGAGACTGCTAATCAACATTGTCGAGTCTATAGTGGCTTCACTCTATAGGTAACCCTTTCCATAGCCCAATTTTCAGAGTGTCCAACCCAAAAAAACCTAACCTATTATGTGGGAGAGTCTCATGACTTAAAGTACCACGTTCAGCTTCTTTATTCGCTCAATATGAGACTAATAAAAGCATGCAATCAATTTCTTTCTACCGCCACTTGTTTGTAAAATAGGATGTCATCTTCTCAGTAGTGATCTTGCTGCATTTTATAATTGTAGTAAAAATGCTCAGAAGATATACTAACCAATGTTCCTTTGACTTGAGTGGTAATATGATCTTTTCCACAATCTAACATAGGTTTGGAGAGACCAAAATCAGCAACTTTTCCATCAAGGGTCTCATCCAACAAAATGTTGTTTGATTTGATATCCCTGTGTATAATAGGAGGACTGGCATGTTCATGAAGATAAGCCAAACCCCTGGCTGCACCAAGGGTCACTTTTATCCTTCTCCTCCAGCTCAATACGATACCTGATGTCCCTGCATAGACCATAATCCATATGCATGTTTTCACTTTAACACGTGAAATAAACTTTGAGTTATGAACTTGTCATATAGTCATGTCTCATTTAGTAACCAGTAACCACTTCTAGATTTGAAAATCGTAATTTTAAGAAAACACTGGAACTAGGATACTAGTAAGTGAATTTCTCTGTCAGAAAAAAATAAAATAAAATCATGTAGTGCCTTGTCAATTCCTGTGGCTAACACAGGAAACTGAACAGTGAGTACTGTCTAAAACATGGAAGTAAATGTTAACAATCCAATAAATTTTTAGAAAGATCTAGACTGATTTCTGGTGTAAGCATCAAAATGGATATATACATATATCTATATATGTGTGTGTGTGTGTGGGTGTGTCTGTACAAATATATAAGTAAGTACCTGAGATAGTATCCTTCAAAGTTCCATTTGGAACAAACTCATAAACCAGCATTTGTTCTCCTTGTTCAAAGCAGAATCCCACAAGGCTTACCAGATTTTTGTGGTGGACCCTTGAAAGGAGTTCAATCTCTGCTTTAAATTCTATCCCTCCTTGCCGTGATTCTTTCAGAGCTCGTTTTATGGCTATCAGTTGCCCAGAGGGAAGAGTTCCCTTATAAACCTGTGGAAATATTAGTCTGTTGTTAGAAGTACATGGTTAAATATCTGTCAATAAATGTTGCATTTATTAACATACATGTTATCTTGCCAATGACTAACATGTATCTATTGTTCTGTTTAATGGTACCTGCTTCCATGCACCAAATTCACATGGTGAATGACTGCGCTCGTCATAGTTAGAAATGTGGGACAATTTGAGTTAGGAACTGGTGGAAAATTTTCCGCACTAGGAAATTAACCACATTAATCAATTGTGTGATTAATTAACTAAATATTTGGTTACCACATTAGCTACTCTTTGGATATTTAGTTGAGAAAGGTTGAGAACAAAATTATTCAAATATGATATGCAGGTGAATCAAAGCTGCACAATGAAGCAAAGAAGAAAAATTCAAGACCTTTCCATAACCTCCTGATCCAATATCATTGGCTTGTGAAAAGTTATTTGTGTATTTCTTAAGTTCTTTAAAAGAGAACTGCCTTGCTGCAGTTATCTGAGGGATGCCACAATTGCTTTTATTTGGATCCCAGTTTCCTGCATTTTGTGAAACCAATAATATATAATTAGCATAAATCCATGTGACTGCACAGGAACTATGAACTAGAGTTTATAGTTATTCACCAAAAGGATTGCTTTTCGAAATTGCTCTTTCTGCCCTTCTCTTCTGGCGGAAAGCATAAACACCTGCAAGGAACAATAGCACAAGCAGGACAGAAGAACCGCCAACTGCTGCTCCAATTATGATTGCGGTGTTCGATGAGTTACTCGACCCGTTAGGTGCTTAATTATGAGAAAGGAAGAGAGACAACAGGTGAGTCCAAATAAAAAAAAAATAGAGACAATTGATGATTCTCTACACTAGTAAACAGAAACCAAATAGCCGGATAGTTAGTTACCATAATTTTTGTCAGGAAAAAAGTCCATTGCACTATTAGCATTGACGTAGCTAAGCACTGAGCTTATATCATAAATGTCCTTCTGGCTGAAACGATCTTTGCCTAATGGGAAGATTTGTATCACAAAACTAAAACACTGAAATGGGTCATCATTTGGAATGATTGAAACTGATTCCACAGGAAGATTATCGGATTTGAACTTCTTCATAAGTGGTTCCTCTATGGAAGTTCCATTTCTCCAGTCAAAATAGGAAGGTGCTCTGAAAGTTAAGGTTCCGGTATATGGATATGCGCAATTGCACTTGGGACTCGGTGTCTGATCTGAACTGCAAGCAGCAGGTGAACAGCTCTTTGGTTGTTTTGTATCTAAGATATCTGACACGTTGCAGTAAGTCCCAGAAGCTCCATATTCATAACAAACTGGGTTATGCGCAAGTCTGCAGATTAAATGCAGTTAATACTCAATAGTCAATACTCATGCATGTGGGGGAGGCCTAACAATAAAAGAAGCTGGAAATATCAAATCTTCTGCATGAAAAGAAAATAACCTTTTTGAGGTAATCAAATAACCTCGTATATACAGTGAACACATAAGTGCACTGAATCATTAACAGGTATATGGCTTACATTATTTGGGCATTGTCCGGGGGAGGTTCATTTCCTTGTTTGAAGCTCTCGATGGAATTTGACCGCAAATCAATACGTTTCAGTTTTTTGCTGTAGTTGGAGCCAAGATCCAAGGTCCCATTAAGGTGGTTGTCTTTTAGCATTCTATGGACACATCACATGTCAGAGCATTAGTCTAGTGTATCAGTTACCACGATGATGAATATGTATAACCATTCGATATTTTTCATTTCTAAAAGTGGACTGTGTAAGATTGTTCAGTGTCAATTGTCAAGAGAAGGAACTCACACATCTTGTAAAAAGGCAAGGCTAAAGAAAGGAGCAGGTATGTTCCCATAAAGGTTCACATTCTCCATCTGCCTGCCATACAACAGAAGAGCAAACTGCATTGAAGCGGTGAAAACACATACATGAGCACAGGGGTGAAACGAGTACAGAAAGAAAGCCATACAGTGTTGCTAAATCCTCCAGAGTCGAAAGCCATGGTGGAAAATCTGACTGATCGAAGGTATTGTTGCTCAAATCCCTTCACATTTTCACAAGGGATTTTAAATAGTTTTCACATTGCCACACAAGAAACATTCACTTCAACTGAGAGAGGTTAAGTAATAATAATGCAATTGTCACATATGAATGCTTCATTACTTACAAGTAAATTAGCTGGTTCATTCCAGTAAGATTTGGCAGGGGACCTTTCAGCCTATTGTTGGACAATAACCTGAAAAGCATGAAACCAAAAATCTGGCTATGCAAAAATTGAATTTCCACAAGAGATACCAACAGTATACGTAAAGGAAAATATAAGTCTAGTTGGAACATTATAATTTATGTCTGCTTACAGGTCTGTGACATTAGTAAGGTTGCTGAGGTTCTGAGGCACTTCTCCACTTAATGAATTATTTTCAAAGCGCCTGCAGCCACAAAATTATATTTAAACCAAAAGGCATCAAGCAAAATTATAAAGCTCAGTTTGTTTGAAGATGTAACATAGTCACTCACACCAGCGTCAGACTCTTAACAAGTCCAAGTGTGTCAGGAATCCTGCCACTTAGTTGATTGCTCTCAAAAATCCTGCCGGTGAAGACATTCAGTTTGATTAATAGATATGTTATTCAACTTGTCACTTGAAATGCTAAGACAACAAAAAGGTTTTTATAAGTTTAAATTTATGATTTTTCTTTTTATTTGTGTCTTTGTTCACTCTTGTCGATTTCCTTTCTCCTGTCCTGTGTTTTTTTCTAGTTTACCATTGAGAAAAGGACATCTATATCCTCGCAGTTCTCCACATTATCCCTATATGCTACTTTTCCTGCACTAAATCCATAAACATCATGGTCTCTTGTGCAAGAACACTTTCTGGAAAGGGATTTGATTGGTGCAAATCATACATAAAGTAAACGTGTGGAAGTCTCATTTGTCATTACAAAATAAAAGCGAGATACTTGATCAATATTATTACCACAGACACTTGGATGAGAATTTCCACCATATGATAAATCATCAGAGATGTAAACATTTTTGCTGGACTTTAAGGCAGGATAAATTTATTCGTGGGATTTTGCCTAAATGCTGAAACTATTCAGAAAGTTTGTTTCTGACATATATTAAAGTCTATGAATTCAGACCAAACTCAAATATATATCACATATTTACATTCAATCTTTTTATGAGATAAAGAAAGTAGTGTGTTAGGAACTCATTAGTTAATAGTTAGTTAGGAGGGTGAGTTACTCTAAATAAAGGGAGCAAAGACTAGTTAGAGCTCTTTTGTCAATTGATTAGTGGGTCATGGACTCTTAGAGAGTAGAGGAGCTCTCACTCTTCCTCACTTGTATCATTTATTGCCCAGGAAGACACACTCTTTTCCATTACATCTGGTCCTGTCCTTGCACTTACATATTGAACTTGGTATTCACCTTGCATTTTGAGCTTGTGTTCGATTATAAAACAACAAAGGGTTGGTCTCCTTTGCACTTGAAATCCATTTCTAGCAACTATTTTTCAGTTAGAAGATATAAAGTTAGAGACTTTGTCTAGAGATGTATACGGCTGCGTGTCAGTTCATTTTGCAATATGGTCACTCAGGAGCTGTTTGACAATTGCACTTTGTTGATGTTGGGTTTATTTGATAAGTGTAACATTTAGAATTTGATGAGTACCCTTACCATCAGTTATAGCTTTTGGCTTAATGTTAAAGCATTTGATCTTAAAAGTTGTATTATTAGGTCATGAGTTTGAACGCAAAGGAGATTGTTGGTTTTATTTGGTTAGTGATATTGTCAACCAGCTCTTTTAAATATTTAAACAAAGTAGATAGAGTCATATGAATAGTCTTATATCAAACGAGTGTCACCTAAGTATTTGATAGACTTAACACCATGGCCAATGACGCACATAATAAGTGCAAATCCTTATGCTAGATGGGGTTGCACCCATGACAAGCACTTGATGCAACAATTGTTGCTCAAGTTTCAAACCAAAAATCTATACAGTGCCCCGTGTCTAGTATGACAGGGAAAACTTTGCATACTCTATTTGCTCATTCATATTCAAAGGCACTTGACGACTAATATTGTATAAGGAATAAGGATAACTCTTACACATGTATCAGAGTCATTTCCGAGCTAAAAAGTTGAGAAGGAATGTCTCCTGAAAGTTTATTTTTCCCAAGATGACTGCAGACAGTGTTGGATAAACAAGAAGAGTTTAGTTTTGATAAACTGATAATGTAAAACTTTTTTATACTATTATCCAATCAAATCATCCCTTCTGAATAACTTTTCAAGTAGTAAGTATGAGACTTAACAATTTTTTACTGATGCAACAAAATATGATCGGACTACAATACAAAACTTACACTATTGGTGCATAGAAATTAAACTCAATTAAAAATCACTGACAAATTCAAAAAGTGGCAGCTGAAGAAAGTTGGCATACAAGTGCTCTGCTTTGAGCAGCTGATCAAGACCAGGGGATACTGGGATGAGTCCATCAAGCTGATTGTCTGTTAAATCTAGCCAATTAAGGTTTGCTAGATTGCCGATAGTAAAGGGAACTGGTCCATTAAACTTGTTGGAGTTTAGAGACCTGCAATTAGCAAGTGGCTGATTTAGAGCATCACTCAAGAATCCAGTACACAACCAATATCCAAAAGGGTATTACTCTTTGAATTGATTACATATATAACGGGAATCCACTTGCAAAAAGAAGAAGTCTCGAAGACTTGCTTCATTCAAAAACTTTTCGTAATTATTGAATCACGTAATATCATTCATACTAACTTTTAATTCATTCAAGCACTTGTAAGGTGATCATTTTAAAAACATATTATCTGGGAAATTTCGTTAAATTTTATAGGTTTAGTTTAACTCATTTGATGAAAACCTTTCTAATTTAAGGTGATCACTTCGGTTTAGCTGTTGAAATCCATTGAATTTAGGGAATTGAAATAATTGAGAGAAGAATCAAAAGTCTGAAATTTGATTAGATGGTGAAAAGCTTTACAATACAAGTGAGGGATACCCTTACATAGGATAGTGAGTGTAACTAACAATGAACTGATTCCCAACTAAATCAACAAACTCTGACCAAACTTCATATCAATTGCACATTCTAATATTAACCTTTAAAATTGTATTATACTATTATATTACCCTTCTTCTAAGTGTTTATGTTACTCTTTTTCTAGCGGGCATCAACTATATGTTTTATCAAAGAATAGTGTTATTTGTACTCACAATTTGTGGGACCATACCGACACACTTTTATCTATCATTGAATAAGATGTGAGTCATAAATTAAGTGAGGTTTACACTCTATTTAATGGTAGATAAAAATATGTTAACACAGTATCTCACAATTGATGAGTACAAATAATATTTTTTTTTATTAAATATGATTTGTAATAGAGATAAATTGATAGTACGTGGCATGCGAAGGAAAGAAAAATGAGAGAGAGAGAGAGAGAAAGAGAGATATGTAATAAGATGTGACATAAATATAACAAATAATCTTATTTTGTCAAATTGGAAAGATTTTTAACTAGATAAATTCAAATTAAATAAGAATTTTGGAGGGTCTGATTGTATTTGATATTTTTTTTATTTTTTAAATAAATTGTATTCTATATTATTCTATTTAATATATTCTAATAATATATTAAATAAAATAGAATATTAGAATCTAAATATATATATATATATTAATAGAAATATTAATATATATTATGTATATAAATAAAATTATATTGGTTATGTATATAAAATTCTTAATATAGTCAAATTATATATATATATATATACACAATAAAGATTGTAATAAAAAAACAGTAAATTTTCTTAAGGAACAAAATAAGTCATGACTTTTGATACAAGTTTATAACTTTTCTATTGCAAAAAGTACATGATATTCCTCCTAAAAAATATTGTACTGAAGTAAAGGCCTTAATTTAAAATTCGAATCAGTAAAACTAGATAAAAAAGTTTGGTGTAAGAAAATCACCTCCTACACACAGAATTAGGTAAATAGACAACAGTAGGAACTCCTTACAAGAAAACCAGCTGATGTAGAGATCCTATTTCATCTGGAATGGAACCAGTTAAACCACAGTCAACAAGAACTCTGAAAGACAACATGAGAAAGTAATACTTTTGTTAGAAGCGTTAAATCAAAATTATTCAGGATAGGGTAATATATAGTCTTAACAACAGTTAAAACTGCCTTACAATTTTGTTAGCTTCTTCAAATTTCCAATTTCTGTTGGAAGTGGTCCTGTCAGGCCCTTATTGTAAGAGAGGTCCCTACAAGAAGGTCAAAAAAACATATTGTGGCCTATTCACAAAAAACTGGTCTCCAATTAAGGGTGCGTTTGTTTTGAATCTTTTGACATAAGTGAAAAAAATCACTTTTCACATAAGTTATTCATATTAGCTTTTGTTTAAAAGTTAACATCAGATTATTAAACAGTTTTTTACTTTTAAGTAGAAGTTGATATAAATAACTTCTATGAACTTTTGTTTAAAAAAAAAAAAAAATTAGAAACAAACACACACACACACACACACACAATACACAAGGAAATTATGACTCTTTGGAAGTTGGATAGTCTAATTGGAAGGCAAAACATATAAGTTGAATATAACTGGAGATTTAGTAAGATGCACAAATTCACTTGAGAAAAATCCTTAGCATCTTTGGAAGATGGAAGAGTTAAGAAGACTAGTTGTCCATTTGTTTTTTGTGCCTTATTAAACTAGTCTATACTAGTGGATAATAGTAGATTTGAAGCTGAGAATTCTGAGTTACTTTCAATCTGAAAATTCAAAGGCTTACATATTGTCCAATTCAGAGAGTGATCCAATAGCTCGAGGAAGCTGGCCTGTCAAACCTGCACTCGGTAATGATCTGAAAATACTAGCTAGCAGGTTAGACTCTCTTCTCATCAAAAGTAAAGATCAGTTCATGCAGCAAAAATTACTAAGATAGCAACTTCACCATAAGAGTATTCAAAAAGAGAACCTTACATGGAAGTAACGCGTGAGTTGTTGCACTTAATGCCTTGCCAGCCACTGCAAGGATCTGAACCTACCCAAACTGTGATTTGTAAGGAACCCCTTAGAGAATTTAGTGCCTCAACTGCAAGATAATTTACAATGAAAAGTCATGTTATATATCAGTCTTTGAAGCCTTCAATCTTGGTACAAAGAAATATCCAAACACTTGATCAAATTTGAACATGCATAACATAACATAAAATAACATGAGACTCTAACAATTGAACAAGAATAAAATAGGAACTTGTAACTTACAATCATCATTGGGAGATGTTTGTCCCACTACTACGTACAACAAGCAATTGAGCAAAAGCACCAATGGTACTAATAACTTTTCACCCATTATCAAACTTGAACTTGGACTCATAAGTCTATCCAGCCGCCACCCACGCTAATGTGACTCTGCTATGTTTGAATGACAAAGTTTTTTGTTGTTAATGTTTAATTGCAATCCACTCACCACCTCAACCACTAATATAGCAAGGTTGGTTGTAAACATTAATTCAGTTGGAAGTTTTTTCTCTCTTGCTAATGCCTCCACCAGTCATTGTCCTAGTCAACGTCTCTTGACTAGATTGCTTGACGGGTGCAATAGTTAATGTTAATAATACAAAGGCAAAATTATACTCACTTCTCATTATATTTGGCAAAATGTAACACCTTCTCTATTTTAAAATTTTGCACTGTTAGGTCTGTATGTTTTGGAAAATCCTATACCAACCTCTCCTATTAACGTTAGTCTGTAAGTGACTTTGACCCTAAACCCTATATCCTATACCATATATATGTGCACAAAACATCCTTTTTAATGATATTGTTGCAAATATTTAAGACTATTGAATAATCATATTATTTTTTGTTATCAAATGATAAAAAAAAGCATCATCTTCAAAAGAGAATGTGTTTTTACTACTTGATAAAAGGATAATATGGTTATTCAATAATTATATCAGTCTTTAATATATACAACAATACTATTAAAATTGACGTGTTGTACACCTTAGTATTGTTACGTCAAAGTTATTAATGAACTAACATTAATACGAGAGGTCAGTGTAGGTTTTGCTAAAATTCGAGGACTTAGTATGCCAATTTTGAAAATAGAGGGGTTGCGAGTTGTATTTTGATAAATATGAAGGGAGTGGGTGTATTTTTTTCCTAATATAAATGAATAAACAGATTATGAAAATATAGACTAGGGTTTATGTTTATTTTGATACGTGACAACATATTAATCATTAATTGTTATAGTCTCTATATATTATAATGCTAGTGGTTTGACCTGTGCGATGCACGAGATGATAATAAAAAATAATTTATTAACCATTATAAAAAATAAATAATAATTTATTTAAATATATCTTATAGAAAATTGAGTTTGTAAACTTAATTTGAAAATAAGTTAACAGTTAAATAATTAAACAAATGAACAAAATATAAGTGATTATGGATCTGAAATAAGTCATTTTATTTTACATCTTATTTTAAATATGATATTTATAAGATTGAGAAAATCTCAGTAGACAACCTTTAACTTACAATACAAAGCTTATTTTATCAAAATTTTGCATGTTTCAATAATTGAAATTGATGAATAATGAAATAGAATAAGTAGATATATTTATACTATCATATTCCATTATTAGGGATGACAATGAGTATCTATAAGAGGGTAGACATGCCTCCTATTTCCTGTTCTTGTTTAGAATTTTGATTCCTATCCCCATCCTCATTCCCATTGCGGGTCCCTATTGCCTATTTCAGGGATCTGAATCCCTACGGGGTAGTCACGAGTTTATTAAAATAATTCTAAAAAGAGAAAAACTTGAAAAGTATTTCAATATTCAAATCATAAATATAAATAATACTACTAATACAACATAATCCAAATTAAAAATGAAAATACATACATAATACAAATTCAATAAAGATAATTAAAAAAATGAATGTGCTAAGATTCTCTTGTTTGTGTGTGTGTGTGTGTGATATATATAAAAATGAATATTTAAATAATTTATATAAATAGAGAATTACAAGTCTCCATGGGATAGGAATCTCGTTCCTTGTCCCTACCTCATTTAGAAAACAGTAACTCCACCCTGTCTCGATAAAGATTAAATGAGTTTTCATTCTCGTTCTTTTTTTTTTAAGGTAATCCCAGTAGGCACCACTTCGACATTTTTAATCATCCTTAGCCATTTACATATTTATAGTAAATTAAAATATTTAATTTATATTATTTTAATTAAACATTATTTCCTTTTACCTAATTTTAATAAATATTCTCTAAATAAATTTTTTTTTTGTTCTTCCATGACCGTATACAAAATAAAATATCTTATTTCTCAGTGGTTGTTACCTTGAGTCCATTATATTATCATAAATTATCCTCTAAACTTGTTTATTGAAGATAAGTACCATGTAAAATAATTAGATTGTTGTTCTCTGTCATATTCTAGCTCTTCAACTAAGAGATGACTTCCAAATTAATTAAGTAGAGAATCATTTCAGTATAATATGGACTTAAACTCTTCCAAATATATTCCATTTGAATTAAGTAATTTTTCAATTTCAATTAAAGATAAATTCTTTAGCTATGAATCTAGGATAGCAAGATATACAAAAAAAAAAAAAATTTATGATAATATGAAACTCTTAACTTATTCTAAAAAATGCAATATTTGTCTTTAAAATTTAGAAATATAATAATAAAATCATTGGTAAAATATTTAAATTACAATTTAAAGTATACCTTAATACATAGATTTACAATTTTTTTAGGATAATTTGAAAATACTTAAAATCACGTTAGCTTGATACTTGAGGCTTAATTTTATATTAAATAAGAAAATTATAATTTTATAAACTGCTTGGTTCCTTTCATTTTGAATTTAAGCCCTATATAACTATATTATAATATGTATTCGACTTCCATGAATATTTAAAATGTAGTTTTTTTATTTTTATAAATATTGTTAAAAATCTCATTTAATTTTTGTAAATGTGATTATGTAAAAGTGATAACTAACCATGAGACCATAAATATAATACTAAAAAATTACTAAAATAAAAAAATAAAAAATAAAAAAACAATAAAGATAGTAAAAGAGTTCTGAGATAAAATTAATAAATAATCGTAGTGAAACTTCTTATTATATAATCTGTCATTTATCTCATTTTAATAAATTATGGCTGAATTTCTAATTTATAGCAAATATTATAAATTAAAGTATATATTAATTTAAATATAATGGATTATATTTATCATATACTGAATCTTGAAATAATATAAAATCTATTATATACCGAATATTGAAATAATGTATAAAATAAAAAAATAGTGCATAAAATAATTACTTTTGATATCAATATTTATTGATATGATATCATTACTGTGTATGTGTGTATGTGTGTCTATATATATATATAGTAATTAATCAATATTATATATTAATTAATTAATTGATAATTAGGAGTATCTAAGTAAAGTAACATAATTTATTTGATTTAAAACATTTTCAAACACATATTTTTTAAAAAATAAAATAAAAAATAAAAAATTAATTTTTGATTATTTATTTATATTATTTATAAATAATTATTTTAAAACAAATCCAATACATAAGGTTATTAAAATAATGTATGATATTTCTTACTATGTAGATTTCAACATAAATTACCTAGATATTAAAAATAATTATTATGGATGTTGAAATTGTATAAATTAAGGATAGCAAACTAATAAATTAATATTACTATGATAGATATAAATTAATATTGCAGATATAATTAACATATATGTATTGATATGTTAACTGATTTAGACGTGTTTGATTTGATTTAATAAATCACAATAAATTGAATTATTAGAATTTTCAATTTCTATTAAATTATGTTCGATTCAGCATAAAATGATCTTAAATGGGAAGAAAATAAATTAATTTATATTTTTAATTTTAAATACCAATTGATCTATCTTAAACATAATAATAAGTTTTCTAATCAATTCAAATCTCGATTTATAAAGTTGATTCCAGGTATATGAAAGTTCAAATCTTCGTTGCTTCAATGTTTTATTATTAATAGACCCAATAATACAATTAATTACAAAAATTTGAATTTTCTACTTTGGTAAACAAAAATATATAAACTTGCTAAAAGACTTTTAATTTACATGGCTGATTACTTCAAATAAATCAAATATCAAAATCATTTGTTAAACTTACCGTTGTAACAAAGGATTATGACTCATAATATCAATTTTAAACTCTCCTAATCTCTTGTTATATTTCCTATTTTTCTTTCATTCACACAATTGTTATATCAAATCTTTCTTGCTTCATAGCCTTATCAATTTGCTACATAAATATCATCCAAATCCTTGTAAATATATTCAAAATCTGATTTGAAACTTATCTATTTCAAATCAAGAAATTGATTCATATAATAAATGCATTTAATTTCTTTTATGTTCCATTTTTATTTTAATTTTTTAAAAATGCATCTAATATGGAATTAAAGTGGTTGAAACGATAACCACCAATCAATGATAAAAATCATTTAATAAAACAACATGCATCTTGGACTATTTTTATTATTATATGCGATTAAATTAAAATAAATGTCTCATTCCTTATCAAGTAATCATATGAAAGGGAAACGGTAACTGCTCCCATAATGTTCATTTTCTCCTTCTTATTTGCTACAATATAATAACATAGGAATATCATAACCCTTGTACAATTAACTTCCTAATGACTAATATTGCATATTTTTTCCTTATTAATTCCTGTATACTAATTGGTGACTCATCCATTTGTTCAGTCGGTAAAACATAGTTTTAAAACTCCTCTTATTTCTATCAAGATTTATTTTCTCTTTTGGGTGTCTATTGATCATTACATCCATCGAAGACTAAAAATCTCCTACATATCATAGTCTAAATATGGTAGATATGAAAATATTATAAATATATATCCTATATAACACAAAAAAAATGTAATTATTGAAAAATGAAATATCTAACATGGAAATAAACTTAATGTGCATTTGGATGGAGTATTTTTAAAATATAAGGGAATTTAAAATGCTAGAAAATTAAAATGTTTTGATTAATTTTTTTTCAATTTTTAAATTTTTTGTTTAGATAGATAATTACTTTATTTGTAAAATGCTTTATTTGGGGTGAGGAAATTACATTATCTTGATTTTAACGTATTTTATTTGAAAAACATAAAATATTTTTTTAAAAAAATAAGTTTTTTTAATTAATAACCAAAATTTAAACGATCTAAAATCAATTATAATGAGTTCATATTTTATGAATTATCTTAAATTTCATTTACAAAATATTTTAAATCTGAATTATAAAATTTAATTGTTATATAAATAAATTGGAATGATAGATAAATATAGCATCATATAATATAAAATGAATATTTAAAAAATTTAAAATAAAACAAAATGAATTAAAAATAACATTAAACAAAAATACCATAAATATAAAGAAATTGTAATAGAATATAATCAAAGTGAGACTTACCAAAATAAGAAAAGCTTATACTTGTACATGTAGGAATTTTCAAAATTTCCTCTTTATAGGTGAAAATTAAAATACTCTATTCTAGGTAGATAAAATCCCTCTTTAAAATCTTTTAAATTTTACAATTTCTTCTAAGTGAATATCCTAATATGATATTTTATCATGATGAATTTTAAATCCTTAAAAAAAAATTACATTCCCCCTGTAATTGTTCCATCCAAATACACACTTAGGAAATTTTAGGATCTTGTAGAGATTAAAAGTTGCATTGTATAAAAATAATACCAAGATGAGTTAAAAAATATTTTGATTCACCTATGCTTTCTTAAGCTTAAAAATTAATAATGATGACTCAATATATAAAATAAATCATTTATGTATACAAATAAATTATAAACAGAATAAAAAATACAATAAAGTTTAAAATTTTCAACCAAAAGACCATATAAATAGGAGTAATTAATGAGCTACCACGGTGAAAAGTCCTAAACAAAACAAATATAGAGATCAAATGAAAAGATTAATTAAACAAATAAAAGTAGTAAAAGAGATAAATAAGAATAATAAATCAACAACACATAACCTTTGAACAAATAATGCTATAATTTACTTCAAACCTAGGTGGCAATTTGGAAAAACAAAAAATCTATGATAAAAAGGCTCTATATAAAAAATTAAAAAATGCATAAGAAAGGAAAAATTGATAAAGAAAAAATAAAATTGAAGCAATTAGAAAAGAAATTAAAATGAAAACAATTAGAATTTAAATTAAAAAAAATGACCAAGAAAAATAGAATGAAAACAATAAAAAAGAATATGGTAAAGTTAAGAACATGTTAAAAACTTAAAAAACTAAAAATCAGTTAATAATATAAATTTATCACTCATAAAAGATTTCACATTATATCAATATATTAATATCATAGAAGAAGTGGAGAACACGAGATAAATAATAAAGGAAATAAAAATGCGATAGGACATAAACAATATAAAAATAAAAAACAAAGTCAAACAATCACTGAGGTTGCAAACAAAGAGAAGAAGTAAGAATGGAGAATTCAACAAGATGAAACATACTGATAGAGCAAATAGATATATCAAAAACCTCTCATGAGAGATATTACATATATATATTACGTTAAAATACTTGAGACAGCTTTAAAGTGATTTTTGAAACGTGAATAATGAGCGATCCTATCATTAAATACTGATGATTGTCAATAATATTATAATAATATGTAATAATTATAGTTTTAATTTTTCAAAAAAATAATTAATGATCAATTTCTTAAAAACTATGAGTCCTAAATGATTCTAGTTGCGACGCCTGGAAAACTTTCCCTCGTAAGAGTCTGAAATATTAGTATTATATATTATAGATTCTATATTTTTTTTCATTCTTAATGATTCTTAATTTTAATTGTAGATCGTAATTTTAATGATTCTTAATCCTATGAATATATCTTATTGATTCTAATTTTATTGATTCATGTAATATTTAATGATTGTAATATTTGATTTTATTAATAATTAATAATTAAATTGTAAATTAAGTTAAAAAATCTGTAGACATAAATATTGTGAAAAGTGGACCCTAAATCACTATATGAATGACACGTGTATCCTAAAGCTCTGTATGAAACACATGTGTAAAAGTTTTCATGAAATGACTCTCAAATATTATAATAATAGATTAAATAACAATAGTTAATATAATATCATGTGTAAAATTCACGGTAAACTTGAATCTATATTAATATCACTCCAAAATAAAATCTATTCAAAATAAACATAGGAAAATTCATGTATGAGTGTGGGTTTGAATTTTCGGCTAAAACAAAAGGAAAAAAAGGACTTACAATACCACATAATTTACATTTTATTCTTATACATTTATAAATGATTCAATTGCTCATATATGTTTATTTTCTCATTCTTATAATTAATCACTTTTCTCCTTTAATCCTCTCCGATCGAACTGAAATACAAAGTACTGAATAGTCATAGCATTTTTGTTTTTTATTAACTGTGGGGCCAAAGGCCCAAAAGTGATTAAAGTCATAGCATTGTTATATTATAATGCATCAAATGAATTTTAATTTTGACAAAAAAAAAAAGAATTTTAATTCAGTTATTAAAGTACACGTTTGAGTGTATAACACTGTTCAACAGGGACATATTCCTAAGTCATTATAAAACCACTTGAATAAAAGAAGGACCCATATGATTTCATTTTCATACGTTAAATCATTAGTCATAATACATGAATACATCATAATATTAAACAAAATTAATGAGACATTGATATTCTATGTACTGCTGGAGGCAGATTTTAATTTAAATAAATATTTTCATACAATTAAATTACGTTCGGACTCTCTATAATTGTCGAACAAAAATAAAACAAGACTACCTATAATTGTGAATTATTTACCTACTTTTTCAGTTCAGGACCTCAGGTAGTAGAATTTAAATTTTGTTATATAATATGCCTTTATTTAAGGTGACTTCTAAAAATAATTAAAAGGTTTAAAGAATTTTTCCCAAAAAGATCGAGCCATCAACCATGAATGTCTAACTTTTAAATAATTTTTGAAACTCACGTTTACAAGTTGCCTCTATTGAAAGCCACTTTTGAATATATTTCTTTGTCAAGTTCCGTGTATAAAATGCTTGGTGAAGGGGACTTACAAGTTAACAGCAAAAGAAATTCCTTTTAATGATAAAATTAAAAACAGAAGGATATCATTTAACTTAGCAAATTAAGTTTTTTTTTTTAAAAAAAAAGACAGAAAAAGTCATATTTCCCTTTTAAAAAACCTAGTGTGATTTTATTTACTAAAATTTGCTTAATGTGCTAAATGAAAGGATTTCGCTTTTATTATTAAGAGGATTTTCTTTTAAAAGAAGAAAAAAAAAGCTATATCACACGTCAAATAAAGAAATTTGCTGGAGTTATATGAAGAAGCGGAAAACAGTTAAAATGGGTCCAGCCCGGGATACAACAATCCACCATCTTCCAAGAACAATATATGGGATGCGTTGAAAGAATTAAAAATGCTATTTCAACGTACGAATTAAAAATATTATTTTAATATTAAAAAATTATATGTTTATTAATAAATTTAATTTTGTATTATTGGATATGATAGTGGTATCAACTCATCTCTTCTATTTATCATATCCAATGATTAAAAAATGAATGATATAATATACATCTATTTTTTTAATATCAAAATAACACTATTATTAATTATAAATATTAGTTATTACTATTTGAGTTGGGTTCGTTTAACCCATTTCTTCACTTCAAAAAATTTAAAAGTAAATATTGATTAAAAAAATTAAATAAAAGTCATCGCTTCACTTTTATATCTAGTTAATCTGCAATTCTAATTGCGAAAAGAAATGTCAAGTTACATTTCTCACGTAAAATAAGAATAAAATAAATACTTACTTACTCATGAGATCTCTAATAAAAAACAAGAAAAAGAGGAAATTATCCCCTTAATCAGTTAAAGAAGATACATAAGTAACATATCTCATTCAATTAAGATTAATCATAAAGAAAGTCACTTATAATTTGACAAAATGATAAATTGGATATCAAATTTCAAAGTGTTTGGACTAATAAAATATTAAAAAAAATAAAGATCAAACTTAACATTAAAAAGGATTTTTACTCAAAAGTTGGTTAAAGTTAAGATATATAAGTCGCAAGAACTACATGACAATATATACATAAACGATCTGTCAATATAAAACGATTTGTCAATATTATTATTATGTTGTTAATAATTCAAATAGTTTGATACTTGTTTTCTTTAAATAATATGAGAGTAAACACCAAAATCAATTCCTCAATAATTTTGTGTTGGACAATTTAATCCCCCAAAAAAATAAATTTCTTCCATGCTCTATTAAGAATTGAAATATAGGATAAGTTAATCCCTCTATAAAATCTATCTATTAAATATTAATAGGATGACATGTGTGACCTATTAAGTCAATGATAAGGCACATCAACTTATACATGAGAATCACATTCACACCTCGTGAGCAATATGAAGTTTTAATGTTTATTTTTTTTCCCTCAAACTTTAGAATAACATGATGCAAGGGAAGTGATTTCTTGAATATGAGAAGTGATTTTATGAATTTTTCCAAATAAACATCATTTGGATGTCAATGTGTCAGTTCATATGATGTATCAATGTTGTAATGCATTGCGTGTTTGATTTCATTAATAGAGACTTACTAGAGGGATTAACTTGTCCTATATTTGAATTCTTGAGGGACTAAGTATGGTATTTATTTATGGTATCATAATATGAAGAATGAATCTTATAAATGAAAAAACCAATTTATCCTACTTCTTAACCATACATCCGATCAGCTAAGCCAAGTACCGTTATGATGATTTGGCTCAACGTCAAGAAAAGTTGAATGTTTCACCACCATAATAAATCACAATTTCCTGCACTCCGTTTGCAAGAGATTAATTTGTAGGATTTGTAAGACATTAATTGCACGTTATCATCTCTCGTGATAAACGAAATAAGGGACCCCACTTTTAGTCACATGGGTTGACTTGCACTTTCATTGAATTGATTAATTGAACCTATCTAGAATTTTGATAATAAGGATTCAATTTTAATACTAAATTTTTTTTGCAAAATCATCTAGTTATATATAATATTATAACATTATATTAATAAATATTAGTTAACTTTCATCCTATTATTTAAAAACGTATGTAAATAATTGAGAGATTTATTAAATAATAATATAAGATTCTTTTACATGGATGATAAATACATCAAAATTGAATTCTTTTAGTAAATAAGAAGATCAATACAATGGCGTTACAAATGGTCACTCTCTACCATCAACGTCTTAGAGATAACGATGTTTGGATATTTTCTGATATAGGAGATAAGAAACGAACGTTGCTAAAACTGTTTGGACACTGGTTCCCCTGTAGGCTGAAAACAATACAAAAAAGACTTTGCAGACATATTTGGATCAAGGCAATTAACGGGTCATTAAAGTGTAGAGGTTGGCTAGATATGGATAATGACTACTAACGAGAGAAAAATCACTCCTTGAATCTTTGAAACGTTCAAATAACTAGATAATTCCAGAAAAACATGAAAATACAAATTCAACGCGTCATTCTAAAACTTGTTTAAATAGGAGGGAATCTACATTTTGCATCTGGAAGGCTTTTATTTTAACACTTAGTTTCTAAAATATCAAATGCATATATTTTAGATATCAAAAGATTTCTGTCACATGCATTATTAATCTCTATTTTAGAACAATTATATACTCATTAGTTCCTAAAACATTTATTTTTAAAACATATTAATGCTTGAAAAGCTTTTGACATATTAATTTTTATTCCTAAAGAATTGACTTTTAATACATACATACATATATATAGGAATATTGTTTGCATTATTTTCTTGTTCAGGGATTAATATGTTAAAATGTGAAATCTTTTAATAATTAAAGTATAATCATTTAATTTTTTAAGGACCTATTTTTATATAATTTTCCTATTAAAGAATTAATATGTAAAAATGCGAAATTTTATTAGGATCAAAATATATGCATTATAATTTGTTAAAATAAAAATGTATCGGACAAAAATGTAGAAAATATACTCAACGAAATGGAATATAACATTGCACCATTTTATTTATTTATTTTTTCAATACATTTAATAGGGAAAGGAAGGAAATGCGTCTCATTTTCTCTGTAATTTTCTAATTTAAACGGACGAAAGATAGAGAGGTTTTAAGTGATATGAAAGAGACATATTATCTCTCTTCTATCATTTTACTCCTTTTAAAATACTCTAAAACACATTTTAGTTGTAGATCATTTTATTCCATATCATTTTCTTACCTTCCATCCTTTCAAACATTTCCTTATTGACTGTTTCTAGGTAAATAAGGACAAGTTTATAAGAACACTTTTCAACCCTTGACTAAGAAAGATGGGGAAACACTTTTAAATTTGATAGCTCAAATAATTTTGCATGGAATGCATCATGTGATATTGAAAAACGCTAAAAATAGGGAAAATATATTGACTTTTCCTGATATTTGATTAAATCCATTCCAACTCTTTTTTATTTATCTAGGTAATGCAAACCTTCTTAAACACAACAAACTTACATGATATAGTGTGTAATGAAATGATAGAGTGGTGTAATGATTTCAAAAATTCAAAAGAAGATTATATAATAATTTTATAAATTTAAAGGCCTCTTCAGCAAATTTTACAAATAAAGAAAAATCATATTTGATTTTACTAAATTTATGGAGATTTTAGTATAATTTAACCTTATGTAAGAGATACATTAGAGCAATTTGGACAATGTACCATTACACAACTCCCGTGAGTGGCAAATAGAAGTGTTAGGTACCTAAGATGACCAAGTTGTATTTTAAATGCTAGCTGCCCAAACATATGCTAGCATCACTCATGTCTTCAAATTTTCACAAAAATTCAGCTACATTTCTTGTATTGATAGGAAGCTTCAATTGTGATATCGTGCATGAAAGTGGATACATTTAATTTAATTTTCACCCTAAGATGTTGAATGCCAAACATTCAATTGGGATATGCTAAAATATGTTCAAAGGTAACATATGTTACACAATCTTGCTATTACATCAGCCAACTTGTACAAAACCCCTTTCTACAAGGGTAATGATACTTTAACACAAAAAAAGTGGGTGTTTATTTAGACACCCACTTTATAATCATTGGATGTAATGAATGTCCCCACTTATCCTTAACATCCATCACATTCAATGCTTATAAAGTGGGTGTCTGAATAGACATCCACTTTTTAAGTGTTAAAATAGCACTACTTTTTCTACAAAATGTTCAAAAGCAAAATATGTTACACAATTTCAGTTAAAAGATATCTACAAAAGATAAAAAAAAACTACAAGAAGGATTTCTCCTCAAACTTCAGCTTCAATTATTTTCAGTCTTGAGACAACAGCACAATACACCATATTAACAACATTGCTGCCCCCTCTCTATTTACATTACTCGACAAAAGTTGCTTTTGAGCCGAAGCATGATCTTCATAGGCTCAATTTATGCACGTGGAAGTACCACACTTGAATCAAATAATTCATTGTCATAAGGGTGGCGGGAACTTCCTTTATTCTCATTAACATAACTAGATGAAGTGGATGCTGATTCAGCATTGGGGTTTGAACCAGCTAACTGCAACATATTCTCAATTTCTTTCACAACATTATTCATTGAAGGCCTATCAGAACTTGACTCTTCAACACATTGCATTGCAAGATCCACAAACTTGTCAAAACCAGGTAGTGCTGCCCCCAAACCAATGGTAGGATCAAGAATTTCCTTAAGACCACATAATTCTTTTGTCTTGTCAATGGCACTCTTAACCACTTTCACAATGTATTTCCCCCTTTCTATTGGCCTTCTTGCAGTTACCAGCTCTAACATTAACACTCCAAAGCTATAAACATCACTTTTCTCGGTCAACTGTTGAGTCATATAGTACTCTGGGTCCAAGTATCCCTACATCAAGAACAAAAATCCATTATATATCATCACTTGAGTTTGGTTTAATTCAAAAGATTTCTGGATACTAGATATGTTACTGCAAAAACTGAGTGTTTTCTATGTCTCTATTTGAGACTGTTAATCACAACTTAATGATATGAAGTATTAATTCACTCTATTAATTAGTTGAAGCTTGAAATATAAAGTTTCAGGATCATGGGTATCAAATGCCAGTTCCTTCCATCATCTTTATATAAAGTGAAGTGTGCGTATGTATGTAACATACAGTCTCTAATAGTAGCCTTTAAAGCAAGTTAGAAGGTGGGGTTAAAAATTCTTTTCAGCTTGCACACAGTTCTGAGCTTTCTTCCTAAACGTCCCAATCAGCTTAAATAAATGTAATGGACTCAAAATAACTATTTTGGAGTTAAAATGAATTCAAGGGCTTAAAATAACGAGGTTTTTGCATAGAAACAATTTCAACAATTAAAATTTAGATACTCACAATAAAAATGGATCCACCAATTTTATTAGAGATAAAATCACTTGAATGATTATGGGTCCCGTCATCTTTATTGTGAGTGTATCCAAATGTGAGTTATTAGATTTGAGTATATGCAAGGAGAAGTTATTACATGCTTCTATAGCACATTTAATGCGTACTCCATAGGCATGCATAATCACTCATTTTAGATTTTTTTTATATAACTTTTAAACTTTACAAAATCAAAATGAGTTTTTATACATGTTTGTGAAACATATATTAAATGTGTTCTAGAAGTATGTAAGAATTTCTGTATATAAGAATTTTTCCTAAAATATCTCCATTGCTCTTCATTCTTCTTTTTCTTTCACTTAGATCAAATAGACAAGTCATGGACTTTCCTTAGTTCAAAGCTCAAGTGGATAGCGCACACGCTCTGGATAAAATTTGTCTCTTGCTTGCTCAGTCACAGCACATGTAGTTTCCTGAACTTTTCAACTTCACCACTTTCCAAAGAGAACTTGTCTCTATTTGAAAAGGGATAGTGAAGGCACTATGAATTGTGGTCCTAAGTAATAGACAACAGGCACGGGGAAAGAGTATACGTTCATGTTGATGAATTTTTGGCAAAGAAAATTATCACATGACAGTTGACTACCCCATTGCGAATTCTAACTAATGACTACTATTGGTGACTTTGAATATTCAGATGGCTTAAGAAAGGTTACTTGTATGATTCAAAAATGATGGGGATGGTAAAATGTGAGGTTGTTGAGAAAATCTTTGCTGAAAAAAAAGTGCTATGTGATGTGATGAACTACTAAACTTTAAATATAGGGAGAATGAAGTAAATAATATTCCACGAAACTGAGGTGATGAACTCTGAATGATACCTGTATTTCCTTACTTTGTGATCATCTAAGAATTTTAAGAAGTTATAAACTGGATGCACTAAAATTGGTATAGATGTAAATTTACACTGTACCACTAACCCAGTAGTTAGTTTATGCGTCTACACAAATATTATTTGCTGATATAGCTAGAAAATATTTAGCCTAGGTGCTAAAAGTTGTTTGCTGAGTCAAAGTAATTCTCACTCATCTATTTAAAATTAAATAATAATATCAACTTATATTGGCCAAAATTATTGGAAACGAATTCTCTTTCCCCTAGTGTATAAGGTTCAGAAGACAATGTACCAACCATTGTTCCTTTGACTTGAGTGGTGATGTAACCTTTTGCACCATCACCCAGTGGCTTGGAGAGACCAAAATCAGATACTTTAGCATTCAAGCGCTCATCCAGTAATATGTTAGTGGATTTGATGTCCCTATGTATGATAGGAGGATTGGCAAGTTCATGCAGATAATCCAGCCCCCTGGCAGCACCAAGGGTTATTTTTAGCCTTCTGACCCAGTCCAATCTAATTCCTGACCTGCCTGCACAGACCATATAAATGAAATTTGGTAAAGTAACAAAATTTACAAATTTGTTACCCCTCACCTCACTCTGTCACTCAGTACTACATCAACCAACCAAAGCAAACAAAAAAAATCAAAGACCCCAACTTAACTTCCATAATAACATTTTTCTCAATGTTCTGCACTAGTTCACCATCAAGTTTGAGTATAAAGTAGATAAGTAACATTTCTACTCAAAATTAAAAAACTTGAAATCAAGAATACACATTTGTACCTGCAAGAGTATCCTTCAAAGTGCCATTTGCAACATACTCATAAATTAGCATTTGTTCTCCTTGGTCAAAGCAGAAACCGAGGAGGCTGACAAGATTTCTATGGTGGACCCTTGATAGCAATTCAATCTCAGTTTTAAACTCAAGTCCTCCCTGCATAGATTCCTTTTGTGCTCTTTTTACAGCAATCAGTTGCCCATTGGGAAGAGTTCCTCGATAAACCTGCCATAATTACCTTCAAGAAACTTAGTAAATGTATATTAAGAGGTTAAGTAGGGATACATAGCTACAAACTTGCGGGCAAAATATCTTATTATCACTTCCTTACAAAACATCTTAACCAGGCGCTAGTGGTAACGGAAATCCGTGCACAAATGCATGAACATAAGGTGGCTTCACTACATACAAACAAAACTATGACTGAATGCGTCATCTTGGTTGCAGTTCTTAGCATTTTCAGTACATAGCCACAAAATTCTTGAGAGGAAGAGTTTTAAATCTTAAAGAGAATAGGTAAACTAGAAAGGAAAAAAAAAAAGAAAAAAGAGTGAACTGAAGGAAAGCACACAAGGCACAGTTGAGTCCAAAATCTTTCACATTGAGCATATTGTCATTTGTCTTTAACAATATTGTTCACAACACCATGGGTGGTGGCATCAGGGTGCAAGCGTGTAATGATTAGAGTGACTTAATGCAATCAGAGGTTGCAAAATGTGCAGATGTGGACAGGTGTGATTGCAAGTAAGGTGTTACTATCATTAATCTATTTACTATTGGTAAACTACAACAGAGAAATGAAGTGCACAACAGGTACTCAATACCTTCCCATAACCCCCGGATCCAATATTATTGACTTGTGAAAAGTTTTTGGTGTAATTCTGAACCTCTTCAAAAGTGAAGCGCCTTGCTCCTTTTAACACTGGGATGTTAGTGTTGCTTTCATCCGGATCCCATTCTTCTGTAGTTTATGAAATCAAATATGATAAATAAACTCAACTCCACAATGTTGGCTATAGAGGAGGAGCTTAAGTGTACAGTTATCTTACCAAAAGAGGTGCTTTTTCGAGTTAATCTTTTTGCCTTTTTCTTTTGGTGGAAAGCATAAGCACTTGCAAGGAACAGTAACAACAGGAGAGCAAAACCACCAGCAGCAGCACCAGCTATGATTCCAGTGTTTGAAGATTTACCGGAGATGGCAGGACTTTGTAATACTACATGTTAGGAGGAAAAGTAGTCTTAAAATGTAGCACTTACGACAGTTAATTTCATCACTAAATGTGCAATCAGATTTACCTATGTCATTCGTATAATGTACGTAGTCATCAGGAGTGAAAATATATGGCCCGAACATTGGAGGAGGTGAATATATCTGGTTGCTAAACAAAAGGGCTATAGTAGAAATCCCTGTTCGATTGAAACTATCCACGCCTGATGGAAATAGTGCTAAGCTCAAATCAAGATACTGAGTTACATCAAATCTTGGATTGCTTATATTAACTGTATCCACAGGTAGATCATAAGCTTGAAAAGATAGCATCATAGAAAGCTCCAGGTTTTTAAATATAGACTCGTTTCCCAAGCCTGAGAAGGAAGGTGCTCTTAAAACGAAAGTTCCTGAATATGGATATGCACATTTGCAGCTGGGGCTCAATATCTGATCTGGTAAGCAGGAGGCTGGTCCACAGTTATTTGATGGCGTTGGATTTGAGACATTGGGTTGTGCAGTGGAGCAATAATTCTCTACAGCTCCTCCGCCGCAAACTGGGTTATCCACAAGTCTGCAGATAAAAAATGTTTCTAATAATCAGCTCCTTATGAGAAGGAAAACAAAGACAAGATGGAAATGAAACTACCTATTGCAATAGACTTATCAGTATGATTATGGCTTACATTATGTCCACACTGGAGATGTCAATTTGAGGATTAAACTTATCAATTAAATTAGCCTGCAAATCAAGGAGTTCCAGTTGGTTGCTGATGACTGTGCCAATATTCAAGGTGCCATTCAGCGCGTTGTTTCTCAGCAATCTATGAATCAGTCACAAAATTAGTTTGAGAACCCCATAAGATTTGTCAGCATTAATTCTTATAAAGAAATGGAACCTTTAATAGTCACCACAGTATGGTACTCACACTGTCTGTAACCGATCCAGGCTGAAAAATGAAACAGGAATCTGCCCTTGAAGATTTGTTTTTTCCATCATTCTGTCATATAAAAGAAAACTATGAGCATTTTAGTGTTGAAACTTGAGATAGTGAAAGCTGATAGCCGAATACAGACAGGAAGACATACACTGTTGTCAAAGACTGCAGAGTTGATAACCATGGTGGAAAGTCTGATTGATCAAAGCTATTATTGCTCAAATCCCTTCCGAATAATGTAACAGAACCAAGTTATCCGATGTTACAAAGTTAGTATTCATTTGAATGACAAAGTTTATGCAAAAAAAATAAAATTTTTTTAGATAAATGATTCAGTTCACTAATTACAAGTAGCTGAGGCCGGTCAATCCAGTAAGGTTTGGCAGGGGACCTGTTAAGCGATTGTTGGACAGGTACCTGACAAGTATTAAATCGAAACCTCAATTGACATACTTAAAATTTGTCAGAGTGTATACCAGCAGCATCATACCATTAATGAAAATATGCTTGGAACATAAGTTGCTTTGTACTTACAAATCTACCAGATTTGTTAGCTTGTTGATGTTGCGAGGCACTGATTGACTTAGATAATTATTATCAAAGCGCCTGCAGCCACAAAGATATATTATAAGACCAAAAAGAAACAAGAATTTTATTTACCAATTGAAAGTGTGGGATATGGACGCTCACACCAACGTTAAACTCTGGACAAGTCCAAGGGTAGATGGAATGCCGCCTTCAAATTTGTTTGTTTCAAACAGCCTGCCCAAACATATTATTTAGATGCCTAAGAATTAAGATGACCACGCTGTATGTCAAATTTCATGTAGCCAGAGGTTTTGCCAGAATTGTTTAGAGAACTATGTAACATGTTTAATTCTTGAATTGACGTCTAATTCTTATCACTTTATTTTATCCGATAATCATGTGAAAATTTTTGCTGTTTTTGAATTGTTTGTAGCAAGAAGTAAAGGAAGGAATAGTCCCTAGACAAAGAGGGAAGTGTGACTCTCAATTGATACGGATATCTTCCTGAATACATCATTTATTTCTCGTTATTCTGGTCCAGTTTTGAACATTATACTAGTAATTTTAATTCATCATTTCCATTATCTCTTCCCTTACAAGCTGCTCTTGCACTTGCTTTGATTCTACCTGCATATTTCTTTTCCTCCATAATACAGGTGACAACAACCACAGTCTGCAAACTTAATGCAAAATAACTATGGTGTGGCTGATTCAAGGAGTTCAACACTCATTATATTTAAGCAAGATTGTTTTCTCAAACTGAGATCATAGGTTCGACCCTTGTGAATGAAAAACACTAGTGCCAGGAGAGTTTTGACCTTATAATTAATCGACTCAGCTCAAACCAAATTATTTAGGATCTAATAATAGACTTTGCATCCTGGTAGTTTAGAAGCGGAAAAAAAAAATTAAATGCTAAACAATCGAGAATATTTAGCCTGCCAGCATGCCTTTCAAAAAGGGTCTCCACAACGTAAAATACAAGAGAATATGGCTATTAATAATGACCCTAAACAGAAGAAAGAAATAATGTTACAAAACAAACAACTGGAATTTCACTACTTGGTTTAGTACTTTATTGCAAGTGCAACTGTTTTCTGTGGTTGCAATACCTTTGTAGCCATTTTTACACATTGGGAAAATTTGAAATGGTCCATTTGTTCAATAATATATATAAACAAGTTCCAGATGAAAGATATTGGGATGGATCTTACACATGCAACAGAGACATTTTGGAGCTAAAAAGTTGAGAAGGAATATTGCCTGAAAGCTGATTTTGCCCAAAATGACTGTAGAAAATGGGAACACGTTAAAGATTTTCACAGATATAAAGCAAATTAATATAAAAAGAAAAAAAATAAAATAAACTAGGCATGCAAACTTTTACAAGAGGAATTCCCCATACAAGTGCTGTGCATTTGTTAGTAAATCAAGACCAGGAGCAGTTGCATTAGATATTGGGATGGGCCCTTGAAGCTGGTTATCAGCTATATCTAGCCAATTAACATTTGAGAGATTACCAATAGCAGGTGGAATTCCCCCATTGAAGCCATTAGAATTCAAAGCTCTGCAATTGAGAAAAACTGATTTAGTCATTTCACAAGAAATCAGTAGCACAAAAAAATGTATATTGAGAGTGCAAATTATGCAGATAAGATACTAAAAAAAGTAAAGGCCCACATAGACGTTAAATATCATTAATTCGACTATTGAAATAAAAGTTCCCCTTTTTTTTCACATGAATTAGAAGTTTCTATTAAGATTATGTATGATGTGTTTTTGAAAATATAAATAAGTATGGACTGTTAAATTATATATTTACTAACGTGTAATTTTTTTAAGAGTTTGACTTGAATACACTTTTGGTATAAAATAATTTTACATAAACATCCAACTATGTGATGTCACAGTGATAAAAGTGTTTGACTTAATCATCCACTAATTAGAACATTAAAATTAAAGGATAAAGATCCTCTAAAGTGAAGATTTCTAAAAGATAAAGTGAGGGGATTTTATCTTTAGATTAATAAAGTTAGGAATGAAGGCTTTTTCACTCTATTAATCTAAGGGTAAAGTTGCTCATTTTACTCTTTAAAGTGAGACTAATTGAAGGATCCAAATCCATTATACTCTTTTTCTAAAATTTAATATGCTTTATCAAGTCAAGTTCGTTATATGATTTAATCCTTACAGGAACTGAAGCCGATACAGATTTCCGATTGTATCTGGTATAGGCCCATAGAAACCGCAGCCCACAAGTGATCTGGATGATAAAGCAAGAAAAGTGCAGTGTTAGGGTCGTTTGATCCAAGTTGGGCTATAATCTTAGAAACATCCAATACTGCCTTACAAGGATTTCAGCTTCGTTAAGTTTCCAATTTCCTTGGGAAGAGTTCCTGTTAAATTCGTATTGTAAGACAGATCCCTGCACACAAGTGAAAATTTGGTTTCAATTTTAAATGCCCTGTTTGGTTTCAGTTTTTCAATTGCAAGTTTTCAGTTTCCAGTTTTTAGTTTTTATGAAGGAAAAACTGAAAAAACTGAAAACTGAAAGGACACTGAAAACTGAAATCAGACAAAACCCTAAAAATCTGAAATCAGGGAACATACAAATGAATAAATAATTTAGTCTCCATGCATTCCACATATAGTAATAGTAACCAAAACATAACTACTTTCCACGATGCACATTCAACGGACAACTCCTCAACATTACTTTTAGTTATGATTCTACACAACATATTCAGCAGAAAAGTTGTAGCTTGTTGGAATTTTCGATTCGGTTGGAACTCAAACCATGCAGAACAAAAATCAATCTCTTTTGTCTACACCATGATTAAGAATCAAATATTTGATCATTGCCTAATATGTAACAGGGTTGAAGCCCATCACTATTTTAGGAGTATAGTTTTAATATACCATCATTCGATAGAAATTTAAGAAATTACCAAATCATGTTTGGTAACTATTCATCATGATAACTACCCACCTTGTTTTTGAATTTCTAATATATAGAAATCAAACTCTTATCTTTAATCTTCTTACTTATCTTTGTCTTGATTATAATATTATTACAAGACAATTAAAATAGCAAAGTAAAACACGTACAGAATCTGCAATTCAGGTAGCAAAGCAATTTCTGGAGCAAACTGGCCAGTCAATCCCAAGCCTGGTAATGCACTGAAACACCAGCATCCATGTTAATCTCTAAAAAGAAAATTTCAGGAGAAGGTGGTAAATTCACATTAAGAACTTTGGAACACTATAAAGTAGTGTAGCAGTACATGGCGGTGACCCTTCCCTCAATGCACTGAATGCCAACCCAAGCATCACCACAAGGATCATCTGATTGCGACCAATCAGGTGGCGTGTTCTGCCACTCAGACCTCAGAGTATTCAGAGCAAGAACTGCATTAACACAAAGTAAGTTCAATAACTGAATAATCTTAATACAAATACTTTAATTTAACACATCACAAGGTTAAGAAAGTGTGCACCAAAGATGCCACTTGAATGATAAGCATAGACTTATAGAGCATGGCACTAAAACTGAACTCACTATCGTTTTGTGCTGTTCTTGCTGCTACGGTCAAAAAATAACTGAAAATGGGTGCTAGGAATACTAGAATTCTTGCACCCATGATCAGATCAACTTTTCAAGGACACAAAGCTTCACCACTCTTAGAAATGTATGATGCTAAAAATATATATACAGACCCTCTGTTAACACATGGAGAGCCCAACATAGTCAAAATCTTAATTAAAGAGGTTAATTTAAAGTTAAAAATATAAATGAAGCCCTTCAAATTCATCTAAAAATCCATTAAAAATTTGTTTCTCTCTCTCTCTCTCTCTTGTTACAACACTTCTTCCAAAGTATTATAACAGCACTATTTGGAATAAGTTTAATTTTGATGTGATGGAAATATAAAAGTTTATTTTTTATGCATTTATTCAATCACATATTATTATATCAGGAAAATATAATTCGCTTTTAGCCGGTTAATTTTAAGGTGTCAAAATTAAATTTTTAAAATAAAGAGGTAGAATAAATAAAGAAAGCAAAGTTTATAAATAAACATAAATAGGTTTTTCGAGATAGGTCTTGTTATTTTTATGTATGAAAATAATTGTATAAATACAAATAAGCAGTAATTATTGAAAAATGTGACAAATAGTTGAGACTTGAGAGTTAATGACACTCTATGCATACCAGTGCATTCTGAAAAGAAAAATATAATTTTTATGTGGAAAAAAGATAATTATATATAGAAGAGAAGATTTTTGTGAGTTTTTACATACATAAAAATATATCAGAAAGATATATGGAATATAAAATGCCGCATGGGGTGATTTTTTCTAAAGACTTCAAATTAAATAATGTTTGATATATTTATAAGGGATGTAATGGATTCTATGGATTGTAAGTAAAAGAATGTTTTCAATTAGACATGCGAGCTGAGAAGGAATATAAGTTTAAGAAGTAAGATCAAATGAAAAACTTAAAACACTTAAAATAAAGAAGATAATGCCAGAATATTTTATAATTTTTATATTAGCAGAAATACTTGATATAATTATAAAATTATGATATATATGAATAAGTAGGACCTAAGGCCTTGTTTTGGTAGACTTGGGGTTCTAACTGGTTTAGTTCCTTACTGGCCGTCAACGTTCAGTGACAAGCCACCCATCACTTCACTACATCAATGGAGAAAAGGTCAACAAACTACAAGTTCTTCCTTTAATCGAATTCCTCTCTCACTTAACAAGAAACAAGTTAAACAAAACTATAAAAAAAAAAAAAAAATGTTGCACGGTAATACAATTAAGAATTACCACTTGCTAACAATAATGGCTCATTCCTACATCACTCACAAATAAGTGAAAAAGAATGACCAATAAGATTAACAACATTCAAAGCCCACAATCACATCAATATAGAACAATTATGCAAATCTAACGCAAAATGAAACTGGCTAGTTATGTACTACAATCTCAGGTTTTGAATGTTTCTCCGCTGACCAAACAATCTCGCTCTTGCAGACAAGAGACAAGCTTGTATATATATCAACATGTCATTATCTGGCCACCACAAGCAAGGAAGAAATCTTCTTGCCTTATGGTTGACTTGCTCTTTCCTCAAGTCTTACATCAATTGAAAAAAAAAAAAAAGGGACAAAACACAATGATAATAAGCCTACGTGGAGGGCTACTTGCTCAATTTAAGACAACGCATTGACTTAAACAATTGTTATTGAGCATATAAGCAACAACTCTAAATTTTAAAAGGAAATACCAAAGAACATAAACAAACATAAATTGTAAACAAAAAATAAAAAACTTAAAAAAAACTACTGGTACGTGGTACTGAATGGCTCATAGGTGACGTACATCAAAACACAATAAGGAAAGGATTTTTCTAAAGAAATTGATTCAATAATTAAGAAATAATTTTTTCAAAAAAAATTCAACCACCGTTCTATAATCAATTTATCGGAAAAAGAGGTTGGATTGATGGTGCAACTGCCGAAAATCACTTCTAAGTATACAATTACAACCAAAAAAATGTATGAATTAATTTCTTAGGTTGAAATTAAAATAGTAAATGTTAAAAAATGTTGTAAATAAGTTAATAGATAAATAATTTATTTTATAGTATAATTTTTTATAAAATAAAATAATTTCAATCATTTAAAAAATTATTCAATTTTATTTATTTAAAAAATATTTAAATGGTAATATAATATTAAAAGTTGAAATAATTTTTTTGTTAATATATATTTTCACGAGTTTTTACACAATGCAAACCATTTTTTTCAAAAAAAAGGAGTCATTTTTACGTTTGACGGGGCAAAAGAAGAGCCACGTGTGGAGTTAAACTTGGTCTTAATATTGTTGAAAATAAATTTTCTGGTGGAGTGAGAAATTATGTTTGACTTCATCTTCCCGCTGTGTCTCTTTCCTAATGGCAATTTAGTTTTGGCAATTTTGTTTGTGTCAATGTTTTGCTAATTTCTTTTGGTAAAAAATCCCAAGCTAAGTACGTTTGAAGGGTGAGTACAAAAACAGATTAGACTTTGGAGCCTTCACTGGACCAGCCCAGGTTTTATTCTCTGCTTTTGTGGTCAAACATCTGGTCCATTTCACACAAGGAAAAAACATCTGCTCCATTTCTTAGCATATTACTGGTAAAATAACAAGATAGCAACACCCCCCAAACTCAATCAGGCACACACACACACAAAAAGGCCAAGATCACATTACACTAACTTTTCCTGAATTTGGTGAAATAAAGTTCACCTCACCTCCGTTTATAAAATTTGCTCAAGAGTTCCTTGAATTTTAAAAATAGTTACTCTAACCTCTCTTCTGTCACAAAATAAATAGTGTATATAGGAGAGGTCAGTGTTATCTGGTCAAATAGAGGAGAGCCAAGGGAAATTTCACTAATTTCAGGGGATACCAATGTAATTTATCCATGTAGTAATATACTTATATACATTACTTCCACTGAAAAAAAAACAAAAAAACTTATACATTACTTCGGCAATAAGTTGCTTTTGAGCTCACACTTCTATACCACACAAGCTCCAGTTAAGGACGTGGAAGTACTTCACTTGAACCAAAGTACTCATCATCATTGTAAGGATGGTGAGAACTCCCCTTACTCACATAACTTGCTGATGTTGATGCTGATTCAGCATTGGGGTTTGAACCAGCTAACTGCAGCATGTTCTCAATTTCCTTAACCACATAATTCATTGAGGGTCTGTTAGAACTTGACTCTTCAACACATTGCATTGCAACATCCACAAACTTCTCAAAACCGTGCAGTGTTGTTCTTGAATCAATGGCTGGATCAAGAATTTCCTTGAGACCATACAAGTCTTTTGTCTTGTCAATAGCACTATTAACCACTTTCACAATATATTTGCCCCTCTCTATTGGCCTTCTTGCGGTTACCAGCTCCAACATTAGCACTCCAAAGCTATATACATCACTCTTCTCAGTCAACTGTTGAGTCATATAATACTCTGGGTCCAAGTAACCCTACATCAAGAGCAAAAAGTTCATTATCATCATTAGGTTTGGATAACTAGAAAAGATGAATGAATATTAGACGTTGCAGTAGACACTTGAGACAGTGTTTCATGTGTCTTCATACAAGTGCATCAGTAATGTCTTGACTTCTATGTCAACACCAATCTTGTTTGCTGATATAGCTGGAAAATATTTAGCTTAGATATACGCCTATATAGTACTGTTAAAATCTTAGGTTTGATAAGTTTTGAAAGAATAACGATTTACTTATCACTTAACAGTCTTGAATAAGCAATTATGATGCCTTTGCACCTTATAGGGTAATGGTTAGGAACATAATATACCAACCATTGTTCCTTTGACTTGAGTGGTAATGTAACGTTTTTCACCTTCACCCAATGGCTTGGAGAGACCAAAATCAGATACTTTAGCATTCAAGCGCTCGTCCAGTAATATGTTAGTGGATTTGATGTCCCTGTGTATGATTGGAGGATTGGCAAGTTCATGCAGATAATCCAGCCCCCTTGCAGCACCAAGGGCTATTTTCAGTCTTCTAATCCAGTCCAACCTAATTCCTGACCTACCTGCAGAGTCAATATGGGTGTTATATTCTACGCGAAGCAAAATAGTTATGAATCGTTTTTTTTTTTTTTTTTTTTCTAATAGTTATGAATCTTTTACACCTCACTTAGTAACCCTTCCTTGATCAGATAACGATGCAAGACGCTAGAACAAGAATGTAATGAGTAAATTTTGACCAAACAAAGCCAAAACATAGTCTCACCATTAACTTTTTCCCGATGGTATATACAAGGCCACGTGTATTCGTGTACTTTAACCCTTAAACTTTAAAAATATATAGTTTGACTATCTAAATTTTCACAAATATATGTTTTAGGCAAAGTAAGTGCACTATATCTCTAAATTTTGGAAAATATCTAAATTGACCTCCTAAACTTTTCTAAATGTGCAATTCAATACCTTAAATTTTCTTAAATTTGTGATTTTTTTTTTGTTAACAATTGATGAGAAAAATTAACAGAAAAATCAAGTTGTATATTCAAGAAAGTTAAAAGGGTCAAACAAATATTTTTAAAGTTTATGGTCTAAAATGTACATGACCTACAGTTTAGGGGGGATAAAGTGCAATTTTCCCTATCAATTATTTGCTAGTGTATCAGTATTTGCTACTTAAACTAATAAGATGAAATGGTGAGTGCACAAGTACCTGAAAGAGTGTCTTTCAAAGTGCCATTTGCTATAAATTCATAAATCAGCATTTGTTCTCCTCGGTCAAAGCAGAAACCGATAAGGCTAACAAGATTTTTGTGGTGGACCCTTGATAGAAGTTCAATCTCAGTTTTAAACTCCAGCCCTCCCTGCATAGATTCCTTTTGGGCTCTTTTTACCGCAATAAGGTGCCCGTTGGGAAGAGTTCCTCGATAAACCTGGCAACATTAAGAGGTGATTTAGAGTTACAGCTCTACCAAAACTGCCGACTACATATCTCATTAACCCTTCATGAAGGAGTACCACAACTATGTGGTAGTATTAACAGAAAATCAATAACTACACATGACACTATGATTGAATCCGTCATCTTGGTTACAGTTCATTCTTAAAATTTAGCATTCTCAGTATTTAACAAGATGCTTCCGACACACTACCCGCAAAATTCTAGGATAGTTCTAAAAGTAAAGGAAAACACAAGTGCATAACAAACAGTTTAGCATATAGTCTGTTTACATAAAGCATACTGTTAAGGGAAGTATGGGTACATCTTCCTTTATACTACATTGTCCATGCCTCCAGGGGTGGCAGCAACAGAAGTGTAGGTGTGAACAAATGTGATTGCAAGTCAAAGAGTGATGCGTAACAAGCATATATCTATTGCCTACAGCTAAAATACCACAGAGAAACAAAGTAAAGTAGAGGCATTCAGCACCTTCCCATATCCCCCAGATCCAATACTATTGACTTGTGAAAAGTTTTTAGTGTAGCTCTGAATCTCTTCAAAAGTGAAGCGCCTAGCTCCTTTTAACTGTGGGATGCTACTGTTGCTATCCTCTGGATCCCATTGATCTGCATTTTATGAAATCAAATGTACAACATCTCAACTCCACAGTGTTGGCTTTAAAGAAGGAGCAAAGTAGACAGTCATCTTACCAAAAGGATTGTTTTTCCCAGTTGCTTTTCTTGCCTTTTTCTTTTGGTGCAAAGCATAAAGACCTGTAAGGATTACTAATGCCACCAGGACAAAACCACCAGCAATAGCTCCAGCTATGATACCAGTGTTTGAAGATTTACCAGAAGCGGCAGGGCTTTCTAATATCAAACGACAAGAGAAAAGTGAAGTTTTTAAAATAGAGCACTACTATAGTAAATTCCATTACTAAATGTAGAAATGAATTTACCTGAGTCATTTATATAGTAATCATACCCATCAGCAATGAAATAAAATGGTCCAAAACCTCGAGGAGGTTTATATGTCTGGTTGCTAAGCACAAAGCCTAAGCTGATTATTCCTGTCCGATTGAAGTGATCTTGGCCTGAAGGAAATACTGCTAGTCTCAAATCAAGATACAATGGTTCCTTTTTTGGATTGCTCAAAGAAATTGAGTCTACAGGTAGATTATAACGAAGAAAAGACTGTGTCAGAGATGCCTCCAGCCCTGCAAAGATAGACTGGTTTCTCAAGTCTGAGAAAGATGTTGCTCTGAAAGTTAAGGTTCCTGTATATGGGTATGCACATTTGCAGTTGGGGCTTGATATCTGAGAGGAGCTGCAGGTAATAGGCGCACAGTTATTTGGTGGGGTTGTATATGATATATTTTGTTGTGCATTGGAGCAATAAGTCTGCACAACTCCTCCTCCGCAAACCGGGTTACCGACAAGTCTGCAGATAAAGATGTTTTTCATAATCAGCTATATGATAAGGAAAACAAAGACAAGATGGAAATGCAACTACCTATTGTAATAAACTAATCAGTATAATTATGGCTTACATTATGTCCACTTTGGAGACGTCGATTTGAGGATTAAATTTGTTAATTAAATTAGTCTGCAAATCAAGGAGTACCAGTTGGTTGCTGATGGTTGTGCCAACATCTAATGTGCCATTCAGCTGATTGTTTTTCAGCACCCTATGAAGATCAAGCCATAGAGATTAGCTTGTGTATCAATATAACAAAGATGAACTGGAACAAATAGGTGCAACTATATTTAAACTTTAGGAGCAATATGCAATTTGTCAGCAATAATTCTCATGATAAAATGAAACTTTCAACATTCAATTCAGGCTACTACTCACACTGTCTGTAGCTGGACCAGGCTGAAAAAAGAAACAGGAATTTGTCCTTGAAGTTGTGTATTCTCCATCATTCTGCCATTCAGAAATGAAACTATAAGCATCCAGGTGTTGAAACCTAAGGAGAGACAGTTAAAGCTGATAGCAGTCAGAGTACAGAAAGAAAGACAGACATACAGTGTTGTCAAAGACGGTAGATTTGTTAACCATATCGGAAAGTCTGATGGATCAAAGCTATTATTGCTCATATCCCTACCAAATAATTTGAATAAACAGGTTGTAGTAATTATCACAAGATTAGTATTCACTTTGAATAACAAAGGTTATATAGAAAAAATAAAGTTAGCTAAATGGTTTGCAAATTACAGGTAGCTGAGGATGTTCATTCCAGTAAGGTTGGGCTGGGAACCAGATAGGCGATTGTTGGACAGGAACCTTGCAAACATAAGATTAAAACATCCATCGACATAGTTACAAATTTATCACAGTAGATAACTTAATACCAATTATGAGCATTTGTTTGGAACATTTATGTACTTACAAATCCCCGAGACTCGTAAGATTGTTGATGTTTGGAGGCACAGGTCCACCCAAAAAATTACCATCAAGGCGCCTGCGGTCACAAAAATATATTTATAAGCCAAAAAGAAACAAGAATTCTGTTTGTTAATTTATGTTATGAGATATGGGCACTCACACCACCTCCAGACTCTGGACAAGTCCAAGTGTAGATGGAATGTTGCCAGTAAGTTGGTTGCTTTCAAAAAGCCTGCCAAAAAGACATTATTATAAATTCAAAGTTTACGATTTTTCATAACCAAGGTATGTGCCAACTTAATGATAAATAAGTGAGAAATATGTTGGCCTATAAGCCTGTTGGAATGAATCTTACACATGTATCAGAGACATGTCTGAGCTAAAGAGTTGAGAAGGAATATTTCCTGAAAGCTTATTCTTCCCAAAATGACTGCAGATAATGGAAATATATTAGAAGGATTTTGATAGATATAATACAAATTAATGTAAATGAAAAAGAAAAATAAATATGGCAACTTTTACAAAATGGATTTCACATACAAGTGCTTTGTATGGTGTAGCAAATCAAGACCAGGACTAGTTCCCTTAGATATTGGGATGGGCCCTTCAAGCTGGTTTTCAGCTAAATCCAGCCAATAAAGATTTGAGAGATTACCAATAGCTGGTGGAATTTGCCCATTGAAGTTATTTGAATTTAAAGATCTGTAGAAATAAATGATTTAGTCATCAAACAAGCCATCAGTAGCATCAAAATTTATGTTGAGACTCAAAATCTAGAAATGGAGATATGATGCTCAAAAACATAAAGGCCCACATATGAAGTACAAAGGATTTCATATGTAATCTTCACTCAAAGTTAGTAAAGCCAAATGAAGAGGACTGCTTTTCAATCTCTTCCAAAAATGAAGCAAACAATGCTTACAAGTAGCGAAGCCGTTGTAGATTTCCTATTGTATCTGGTATTGGACCACTGAAACCGCAACCAATAAGGATCCTGGAACATAAAATAAGAAAGTGCATTGTTAGATTTGGTTGGTCAAACTTAATCTGATTTGAGTTATAATATTAACTTTGAACACTGCCTCACAAGTTTGTCAGCTTTATGAAGTTTCCAATTGCTTTGGGAAGTGATCCTGTTAAGTTCTTATTATAGGACAGATCCCTGCAAAGGATAAATCAAGAGCAAAACACAAAGGAACCACTTCATGAACATGTATAGATAATAGCCAAACATAATTCCATTCCGGGATGCACACTCCATATGCATCTCCAGATCTCCTCAACATTATTTTGATGCATATTCCACATACTCAGAAGACAAGTTAATCTTAAGATATTTGATCATTGTCTCAAATCGATTTATTTTGTCACAAAGTGGAGCACTTACAAAACCTGCAATTCAGGTAGTAATCCAATATCTGAAGAAAGCTGGCCGCTCAAACCCATGCTTGCTAATGTTCTGAAATGCTAGCAACCATGTTAATCTCACAAAAGACAATTCAGGAGAAGGTAGCAACCTCAAATTAAGAATTTGAAAGAGAAAGTACATGGAAGTAACGCGGCCATTGATGCACTGAATGCCAACCCAATTATTGCCGCAGGGATCGCTTGAGAGCGCCCAATCAGGCGGCGTATTCTCTAATTCAGACCTTAGAGTATTCAGAGCAAGGACTGCATCAGAAATTAAAATGAAAACAAAGGAGAGATTTCAATCACTGAATCTTAATACAGAACTGTTAACAGAAGATGAATAACTAACTTTCTGGAACTATAACTAACTGACTAACAAAAGTAACTAACTAATCACAACTTCTGCATTAATGGTATGGCTCTGTTGACTATAAGCTCTTATTGTCCAATGTGTACATCAAAAATGCCATTTGGATTAAGAGGAAATATCCAACACATGGACCATGCATTGAACTGAACTTACAATCATTATTTGCTGTTCTTGCTGCTACAATCAACAAATAACGGAAAATGAGTAGTAGGAATACTAAGAATCTTTCACCCATGATCAACTTACATGAGGACACAAACTAACACTACTCTTATTATAACTGGTTATTGCTGAATAAAAAACATCCTTATTGGCAACATGCAGTGCCAATCCACCCATAACTTGGTTACATCAACTTAGAGAAAGTCAACAAACTAGAATTTGACAATTTGTTTCCTTTATCAAGTTTCTGTCTCATTATGCAAAAACTTACAAGATCAAACAACTTGAATATAACTCTTAGAAGGTAATACCATTAAGAATAACCACTGGCTATAATAATTGCACATTCCTACATCATTTGAACAAAAGTATGAAAAATATTGACCAATAGGATAAAGTCAATAATCACATCAAGGTAGAAAAATTATGCAAATTCAACAAAAATATTGAAACTTGCCGGCTAAGTACATTACAATAAGATTATTTTATATGGGGGTATCATGGGCAAGAAAGTATTTCCTTATACATGAAATCAACCGTGAAGTATGAAAAGGTTCCAAAGGATGACAATACGATTGAATGGTTGATTTTCTCTCAGGTTTTGAATGTTTCTGCGCCAACCTAACTATCTGGCCCCCACCAAGCTCCAAAAGTCTCTACTTGCCTCAGCTGACTTGCCCTTTTCTTAAGTCTTGTTTAATAGGAAGTTGGGCAATAACATCAAGGATATTGGCCTATTACTAAGTCAATTTAACAAATATAACTTCAGCTTTGGTTAATATGGAGGGTGTTAAGAGTATAAAAATCATTTATGTGCCTCTATCCATTATCTTAAGCTTTTAGGAGAAATGGTCTTATAATATAGTATTAGAACCTTCATAACCAAACGGTTAGAGTTTTAATCCTTATTATTCCCATTATAATAAATAGTTTACACTTCAAACCCAAAAGAGAAATTCGTGTGAAGATAGAGATGTCAAAACGGGCTAAGCCTGTTAGGTTGGTCTACCAAAACCATCATTTATAACGGACTGGGTTGAAGTTTTGAGCCTACCCAACTCGCTCCACTTAACCTGCGGGTTTAAGCAGGTTGGAGCAGGCCAAGTGTTCTATTCTTTTTAGGAAAAATTGACAATTTATTGGTAAGAAAAAGTAAGAAATGTGTGACAAAGAAAAAAAGTATAAAATTTGTACACTCACCAACATAGTAATACAATACAGTTGATACTATTCACTCAAAGTTAAAATTTAAAAATAATATAGTGTCATAACTCACAAACAACACTATTAACAATAATATTTTTTAGTCAAAGTTCGTGTATAGTTTGGCGGGGCTCCGACTTTGATAGGCTTTTAGCAGGATGAGCTAGTCCGTTTTAACATCTCTAACTAAAGGGGTATGTTAAGAGCACAAAAATTTTACTCATTATCCTAAGTTTTCTTGAGAGATTGTGTTTGTGGTGGAGGGAAGCAACTACAAAATTTAAACGGAAACAAAAAATGATTGAGAGTACAATAAGAGTACATCTGATTGGGTCTTTGTTTTCACTGATATGTGACGTGCAACGAACTATTAAGAAATATACATTTTGTATTTGATTTATTGGGTGAAAATGGGAAAGTAGTTGGATTGACGGTGCAGAATATAGTATTTTATGTCCAATAACATGGCATAGGATTAAGATAAGAGCAACTGGAATCTTTCTTCTACGTGCAAGTTTCCTTAACACATTTTTCATACTCTTTAATTTACTCTCGAATATCATGTTTTTTCTGTACATGTGCATATGAACAAAATCTAGACGCTATGTAAAATATAGTAAAATATAAACTTGAATGATCAGTTCAATGCATTTCAGTACTATACCGTACTACGGGTTATGGAGCTAAAGCCAATAACATTATGGGGATAAGGACAAGGATATTTGCACATTAATTATACAAAGGAGATTGGCGTGCATGGAGATAATTAATAGGTGATTGACTTGAATTAAATGGTGGCGGAGGATGACAATCAATTTTTTCAAGTTTGAATGTTTCTGGGGCAGCAGGCTAGAATGAATCCAACAAGGACAAGGATATTTACACACTAATTATGGAAAGGACGTAGGTGATTAACTTGAATTATATGGTGACATTGACATAGGATAGATGATAATAAAATTTTCCAGTTTGAATGTTTGTGCAGGCTTTTTTAGGGGAAAAAAATGAATATATACGGATTATTATCCATTATGAGATTATTTACCTATATATACTATTTTTGTGTTAATAGTAAAACGGCTTACACCTCAATGAATTAGATGCTGTAAAACGTCTCACTGTAAAATATTTTAGTTCATTACACGTTTAAGAATCCAACAAATTAGTGCAACAGCTGGTAGCACAGAAGTAGTAAATCGGCCAGCTGTTGCCCGAAATATGCACAATAAATCGGCTAAGTGTTAGCCGAACTATGGAGGATCATTGTTAAACGTTTTAGCACTAGCGTTCCACATTCCAATGTTTTACCTTCCGGCCTGCCTATAAAACAAAGCTCAAATGAATATCAGATGAGAAGCAAATGTGAGAGGAATTCCTTTGAAGTTTTTTGGGTGACCGAGTGGCCGAGAAAAAATGGCAAGGAGACTTTTTATGCTTCTTCATCATAATGGTGAGATAATTCGAAACTCACAAGATGGAGTCCAATTTTGATGTCAAACTCTACCACTTATCAATGTCCGTTCATCCATGATGCTTTCTGAGCTTCATGCCAAAATTCTTCACAAGTTGGGCGAAAGAGATAAAGAAATAGTTCAAGTGTTGTATCGGCTATCTATGTTGATTAGTCAAGGTTCAATTCGATATGGGAGTTGTAGTATTGAAAGTGACGATGACTCGAGGATGATGTTTGATTGTCATAACCAATTTTCTGAACTTCATGTTATGGAGGTATTCATAACTCTAGGGGAGTAGTAAATAAACTCTAATGGAAGCACTCCTGTTCAAGCATTTGATGATTTGTCTTTAGCTCAGTCTTCTCGGATTATTTCGATGCCAATTGCAGTAGTTAATAAAAATTTCGAAGAAGTAAATGCAGATAATGTGATGAGTGGGCAAACCTTAAGAGAATTGGCAGCAGAGGTTGGTAAAGAAGTTCAACTTGACAGTCCAATTATCGAGTATGAGCCTTACAATGAGATGGGTTCTAAAGAGTAGCCAAACGAAGGTAAAATTTTATTTACAATATTATTTGTTTGGTTTCTTTTTTGTGTGTGTAACTTTTGTGACTTAGTTTTTAGTATTATCTAAATTTTGTTGTTTTATAAACTACAAAAAAAAATATCAGAAAATAATAAAAATATCAACATATTTATATAGGCCACATTAATAATAAAAATATCAACATATAATAGAATTATTCACTGCCACGTTAATGTGACACCCACCTCAGTATGTTGGTTCTCTGAAATAAGTAATGTATTAAAATGTTAATATTTTTATTATTTTCATATTACATGAATATGTAGGCCAAAGTTGCAAACAAAAAATACAAATAATATATTGATATTTATACTATTCAAATAAAAAAATTCATTACTCAAATAAATACAGTGCACACTCGAAACAAAAAAAAAATACTACGTAAATAAATACACTATATTGTATAAAAAAAATAAAATTATAATACTTGGCCAAAAAACTTGCCAATGCATTCAAATTTGCAGAGATATGCCACATTGATCTCAATGATATAGATTGTTTTGCTCCATATCTTCCACACTACTACACCCATTCTTACACGCGGTATAAACTAAAACAGGTTCACAGACTAAAATAGAACAAATGGCGAGGTCCACTACGAAAAGGATCTTGCTTTTATAGTGGTCCCGGGCCTCAAATACGATGGGCTGTTAGCCGAATATGCATTTCTTTTGGTTGTGAAATGTTAGCATAATACGGCTCTGTGTTAACCGAATTATTGCTGCAAAATCTACATTGCCTGCAACCTCCTGTACATGCAGTTTGACCATACTTAAATCGGCTCACTATTGGCCGTATAATTGGTCCAGTCTTTGCAGAAAGTTTCTGCACAAAGTCAGTGGTTGCAGTCTTTACACTAGTAATTCGGCTAAATATTGGTTGTTTCAGGTAGATTTTTTGCTCCACAATTCATCATTTTATGTCTGACACATGCACAATTCATTTAACTGTCATTCATTTTATAAGAGTAATATGTTCAACTGTTAAACGTATTGTTATAACTAAAAACCTAGTGTATATAAGTAAATAATCTTTGAACGAATGGGAAACCATAATTAACTTTTTTATTTTTTATTTTTTCAGTAAAAAACTTGTTTCTGCACCAACCATATATGTGTGTGTGTCGAGGGACAAATCCAAAAATCATATATATAAACTTATCAGTAATCTATAATAAAGTATATTCTGAAAGCCAAATTTTAAATAGCAAATTACAAATATTTGGCTTTGGTGTTTGAGATTTTTAATTAGATATTTCTCATTTATTTGTAATTTTCTATGTGTATCTTTATTATAGACCAACTATCAATTCAGTTATTAATAAATAATTAACATATGAAATATTTCTTTCAAAGATATTATAACACAAATTTTTTATAGCCACTTTTTAAAATTTTATTTTATAAACTAACATATCTAAATAAAAAAAAACTAGTAAAATTGTATGAGTGTATCTAAAAGAATAAAATTAAATATATAATAGATGTGAACATCATATTTTTTTTGTTTTGAATTTATTGTTATTTTTTGTTTTGTGTGTATTTAAATTTAAATTTAATTTTAGCTGACAAAATCAAATCAAAATCTTAATTGACTCAACAAAATAAATTAAAATCCTAATTGGTTTAACCCTAACTAACTCCCAAAATCTCTTTATATAACAATTAATCACACACAAAAAAATACATATTCATTCACTATTCCCTTGCTTGGTCTCCATTACCACTATCACAATTTCTCCTAAAAAATCAAATCACATTCATTCACTTTCTTACAATATTCATATAATCACCTTCATCTATTCACCATCATCATCAGAAAACCCATTTTCATCACCATCATCAAATTTTCATCTTTGATTCTATTTTTCACATAACAGTCACCATTCCATCTTATAGCTATCAAACTTACACTAACCAATATATCATCACCACCATCAACATTACATACCTTTTGTCTTCCTTTTGCACAGCCATCATCACTCGTGTCAAACCTTGATTGCACCTCCTCCATGAAGCCCTACAAAGTCCGTGTAGGAGTCGCCCCTATGAGTCCACCAGTCTTGGTCGCGAAGCCGCCGCTGCCACGGTGGTCTTTCCTCACGCTATCCCTTGTGCCGTCACTTCGTCATAATCTCTCTTCTTATTTGCTTCACTTACATTAAATTGTAGTGAATCAGGTTTGGTTTCCTTTTCAGGTTTTAGTCTTATTTTATTTCTCTTATTCCTTTCTTTTTTTGTTAGGTACGTCTCCTTTTTTTCTTTTTTATTAACTTTTGTTTAGTCTTATTTTATTTCCTTTGTTCTTTTTTTTTTTGTCAGGTTTGCCTCCCTTTTTTCCTTTTTTATTGAGTTTTATTTAGTCATTCTTTTAGATTTTTTAAGAATTAGTGCTAATTTGAATCCTGTGAAAAAAATGGATTTCTCTTTTAAATAATTTGTCAATCTAAATTCTTTTCACAAATAAAATCAATCAACACATTTTTTATTTTTTAATTAAAATCCGTTAACATATACTTATTTTCTACGAGAACAACGTGACTTTGAGTTTCTCATTGCACTTGAGGATACGTTGGCGTAGCTAATAACTATCAAGTTAAAATTAATTTTTCATTAAATTTTGTTATCTTTTAGTTTAATTTTCTCTTCTTTAATTTTATCTTATTTTATTTCTGTACATAATCGTGACATTAAAAAAGGAAAAATAAATATTATTAAGTTATAAATTAGTTTGCATAATAAACTCTTGGGTAACCGTATTTATATGGATGTATTAGGGGTGCAGTGGAATTAAGTTTTCACCTTTCCCTAATTATAATTAGACTCTCAGACTCCAATCTTTTTAAAAAAGACCAGTTTTGCAAATCAAAAGGTTTTCCAATTTTAGCTATAATTAAAATTAGTAGCGTTTCCATTTTTAAATTTATTTCTTTTTGGAATAAATTTTTTATTGTCATCTTTGTTATAACACCCTCGGGGATGTTGTAACAATAGATCTTCTAATTTTTTTAATATATATATATATAAGTTTAATTCCTTTTTAGTTAAATAAAAAATATAAGTATATATATTAAAAAATATTGAGGGGAGGGGTACAAGCCGCTCCCTTCGCCCCAATAATCAACATGTACGGAATATCTCTACTTGCCTCAGTTGACTTACCCGTTTGTCAACTCGTGTTAGAAAAAATAAGCAATAACATGGAGGATAATAGTGACTTTGTAACCGAACATCGGCGAAGACTTACATCGGGAGGCTTGAGTATCGGACTCTCATAGTCCTTGAATCCCAACCATTAAAAGAACAAATCAATGGCTAAGTATATATGGTGGTTATTTTGTGATTGACTTTGGTCATTCTGTTTTGTTGATTGTAATGAGTAGGTGAGCTTGGTTTTTGATAATAATGGTATCAGATCACTTAAAAAGGGGGTTGAATTAAGTGTTTTTAAAAAATTTTCCTACACAATCAATAAAAATTTAGTTAGATATCTCCTGTTATCTCTGGATATTTTCTCACAAATGAAGTTTGGGCACTTACAAAGAGAATAATATGAATACTTAGTTTTAATACATAAACCATAAAATTGTTTTTGTTAAGAATAAAGCTAAGATTGTTCACAAGAAACACTTTTCTTATATCTCAATATACCTGAATGAAATTTGTATTTTATAGAACAAGGAAATATAAAACTGGTTCAGCAATGCAAGTTGTTTTAATAGCCAATTTTATGAAACCACTTGATTAAATCTTTGAACTTCAGTTTATCAGAAAATTGCAAAGTGATATGTAACAGTTATGCAATATAAGAAGGAGGAAATAGAAAAATTAACAAGAGTATTTTTATACTAATTCAAATCTCCACTTAAATTATACATCCAGTCCCCACCCTCTAGGTGAGTGTATTCACTATCAATTTGCACAATCAGTACAAACATTGAGTATTCTTTATACCAAGTCTCTCCAAGTTCTATCCAAGTAGTTTTTCAATGAATCTCTTCAAGCTTAATCAATTTGCTTATATCTCACAACATTAAGCCTTACAATAGTAGTTTTTGAATAAAGTTTTTCTGTTTCTCTCAAGAAAGAATTTTAACTCTTAATACAACAGCTTGTTTTAAACACTCTCGAAACAGTATTAACAAATGTAACAGGCTGAGAGAAGAGGAAAATGTTTTGGCTTGAATTTTGAATTTTTAATGTTGCAGAAGTATAGCTCTCGGTTTCTGGTTCTTTTCCTCTTAGTCTGAATGTCTTCCAAGATCACTTTTTTATAGGAGAGTGAGAGTTTTGACCGTTGATTGTGTTTGGAGGAACCAATCACATGTCTTTTGATGTAGTTTTCCATTTATGGTGAAGAAGGCTACTCTTCCTTTTTGTCTTTGTTATTGTGCAGTCCAAAATATTACAGTAAAAGGAAATAAATGTTGAGCACTTGGACAGAGACCTCAACATAGTTGTCTTTTAACTTTTCTAGTGGGATAGCAGCAGTATACATATGTTGGACACTTCAACAAGCAATGCATCGTTGGCTCCAAAGTTTGCCATTCTTGGCAAACACTTTTCTGCACTCCATTACTTTTTTCTGCCTCTAACACAATTATGCTAATGATGCCAGCTCAAGCTATTGGTTTTCTAAAAAAAATCAACATAAGTCAACCAAGTTAAAAATGAAAGTGGAAACACTTCAATCAAAATAATCAGAAAGTTCAGCCATAAATGATTAATCTAATCATATCAAGATTAAATTAATTTCTAAAAGTGCTTTGTCATCACATTATGATAAATAAACCAACAAATAGCTACATTTTTTTGTGTGTGTGTAGTGAGATATGGGTTGTGGTGCATTGAGTTGCAAGAAATAATGAGGTGGAGGCTATAGTGAGGGGATGATGATGGAGGGAGGAGAATAGCAGCTAGTGAAGTGAGATGTGAAGAGGACAAAACGATAATTATAGGCCTTTTAAATTTATGATTAAATTATGTAATTATAAATTTTTGTCCTGGACCATCATGGTCCAATACTGGAGAAGCCTCATCATAGAACGCTCTGAAGAGAGATTTTATACTTCTCTAGTTTTCTAATTTGGGTGAGTTTTATTTTTGACCTCTTATCTTTGGGTTTATTATAAATCTCTTATCATTAGTTACTAAATCAAATAATCTAACAAAAATAATGATCATCTAATAACTAATAATAAAGGGTCAATGATAGACCCACTAATTTGAGGTCGTTTCTGCCCTACACCATGTCAAGAAGCGTGTGTGATGCACCTTGCACTTAGTCGCTTTCAAATGTATGTAACAACGCTTTGTTTGTTTACCCGCATTAGTTTAGAAGTGCTAAACGGCTACGTTAAGCAAAGTGTGGATAAATGCAAAATACATCACATATATGGCCCATGGCAGCAATTCCGTTTGCACCGCACTGACCAAATTTTGTAGTCACTTTAATCAGATATTAATAAGTATTAATTTAATTTAATTTTTTTACTATCATTGTTATTTACTAATGTTCTTATAGTTGCTAAATACTATAAGTTTAAATGATTAACTTATTTAATATAATTATTCACGTATACATATTTGATATCTTTAATATTTAACTAACAAGTATATTACATTAAGCCATAACATTCAGTGAAATTACACTAGATACTTTTCTATTTACAAAATTGTAATTAGAACTTATTGAGATTCACTAATATTATATTAACCTCTCATGCACTTATTAATTTAATAATAATAATTACTAAAATAATGTGTTTTATTTAAATTTTTAATGTTATATCTCTTTAATTTCATTTTTTAAAAGATATTTGAATAGACTATATCAATATTACTATAAAGAAAATTATATTAAATGTTATTTTAAGATATAATATAAATATCATAAATAACATATTATAATTATTATAAATAATATTTTATTACTATTATTATTATATTATGAATAAAACTTTAGGATGCTTGACTATCTGTTGGTGTCAATATTAAATTGTAAATAAAATAATTTTAATATTTTTTTTAATTTTTAATTGAAGCTGATATATATAATTAACCATCTTTATACAAATGTTTTTTTTTTTCAATTACAAAATTATTTGTCAAAAATTTTAAACATACATTAAATTAAACACAAATTAGTGTAGTAATCCGTGCTATGTATGGAAAAATAAATTGGATTATATGCAAAGTGCAACTTATATGTTGGCACCACATGTGTAATATATGCCGTATTATTATCAACTTTTTCTATTAGAAAATAAACTTATTGTTTTTAATGCCACAGTCACATAGTACGCATTATTTATCATCTTAAAATTGGCATTTACTTGATTAAATGTTTACTAAAACAATTAATACATATGCATCAGACCCGGGAGGTCGAAAATTGCATCACAAATATTTATCTATTTTTATTAAAAAAACTCATATTAATATCAACCTATTGCAACATACTTGTAAACCATTTCAAAATTATTTAAATAATTTAAATACAGATTATAAATCGCAGGAGATATTTGCATTAGGCTTGGTAAATTTAGATTCATTTACTAGTGAGGTACTTCCATGTATTACCTTCATTCTTTATTAATAATCAGATATATTAATATTTTAATGTATTAAAATTGTACAATTTTTTGAAAATAATTAATAATAAGGAATATAGAAAGTATTCTATTAAAAAAGTTTTAATACAACAATTATTAATGCATGCTTGAAATCAGTTATTGCTAAGGTAGAGTAAATTGATGGGTTTTTTACCCTTGTCTGTTTTTTTTTTTTTTTTTTTTGGGTCTGAACCCTTGTCTGTTTGTCAGCGGCTAATTGGGGCACCTTGACAATGGGCCCATACACAAGCAGAGAGTAACCAACGGGGATAAAGTCAATAATCACATCAATGTATAAAGAATGATAGAATAATAGCGCATTGCTACATCATTTGAACAGAAGTATAAAAAAGAATGACCAATGGGATAAAGTCAATAATCACATCAATGTAGAAAAATTATGCAAATTCAGCAATAAAAATTTGAAACTTGCTGGCTAAGTACATGAAAATAAGGTTGTGTTATATGGGGGGCATCATGGGGAAAGAAAGTATTGTCTTGTACACGAAATCACCCATGGAGTATGAAAGGTTTTAAAGAATGGCAATGTCATTGAATGGTTGATTTTCTCAGGTTTGAATGTTTCTGCGCCAACCTAATTATCTGGCTCCCCACAAGCGCCAAAAATCTCTACTTTGCCTCAGTTGACTTGCCCTTTTCTTAAGTCTTGTTTAATTAGAAAATGGGGCAATAACATCAAGGATATTAAGCCTATTACCAAGTCAACTCAAGTATTTAACAAATATGACTTCAGCTTTGGTTAACGTGGAGGGTGGTAAGAACATAAAAACCATTAATCTGACTCTGCCTACTATCTTAATTTTTTTAGGGCATATGACTTTATGGCATAATAACATAGACTTATGACCAATCAAGAGATTCAATACTTATTATCCCTAAATGATCATGACCAAATTATCAGATGATAATTTTACAGATAATTAACTTATTTTCATTTATGAAACTTAAGAGATTAATATGAAAATTTTTAAATTTAATAAACTAATTTATCCTCACGATAAATCCAAAAGATTAAATTGGGGTTTTACTTAAAAAAAAAAATCAAAACTAAAATCGGAGCATGCTCTTGGGATTTTAATTGAATGTAATTTGCAAACAAGCTCATGAATGCATGATTATTACGTGAATGTAATTAGCAAACAAGCCCATGAATCCGTGATTAATTGATAATGCTCCTCAAATTCCTACCTCCTCCTCTTCAATTCCCCTGTAATCGTTAAGCTGCCCCGCAAGCGGCAGCCGCATCGGCCACTCCCGGCGGCGACAAGCTCCCAATCCGACGACCATACATTTCACATATCCATTGAGCTGAAGCCCTCAACACAACACACTGACAAATGCCGAATCTCTCACCCTCTCACTCTGAGATCGAAATGGAAATTCCACTGCCAACAACAACAGAACCATTCCTATTAGAGAGAGCAGTGTGCAGCCACGGCCTCTTCATGATGGCCCCCAACCAATGGAACCCTCTCTCCAACACCTTCACCCGCCCTCTCTACCTCCCTCCTTCTTCCAACGTCGTCGTTTCGATTTCTCAGCTCTCACAGCGCCCCGCTTCCCTCAAAGTTAGGGTTCGCGGCACCCACTTCCTCTCTCCTGAGCAAGAACGCGACTTGAAGGCACAGAACTCACTAATTGCTCCATTTATTTCGTGGGTGCCTGTCGGTTTGAACTGAGAATTTTTCATTTTGGGTGATGTCCTTTTTAGGGTCAGGTGTCGAGGATGCTGCGTTTGTCTGAGGCGGAAGAGAAGGCCGTGAGAGAGTTCAGAGAAGGTGGTGATCAGAATGGAAGAAGCTTTCGTGGGAGAGTGTTTAGGTCTCCCACGTTGTTTGAGGATATGGTCAAGTGCATGCTCCTCTGCAACTGCACGTGCGTGTTTTTTTTTTTCTTGACCCTGCCTACCAAGTGTTTGACATAATACCTCTATGAAAAGCTGATATTTTTTAAAGTTCCCAGTGTTTCTGTTTAAAGATTTACATTTTAGTGGCTTGATTATAGATTTGATTTACAATAGGATATGGCAATGTATGAATCATGTATGATGTAGCCAACTCTTTGATGGGACAATACTTAGTTGTTGTCGTCATCATTGTTAATGTTGTTCCGTTGGTGCACTTGTCTAGAAGTGCTTTAGAAGAGCTCCCAATTCAGTTCTCTTGTTAACACTAATAATGTGTCTTCGTCTTAAATGAGTGACTTGTGAAACTTTTTCATTCAGGTGGTCAAGGACTCTGAGCATGGCTCAAGCGCTTTGTGAGCTTCAGCTGGAACTGCAAAATGGGTCACCCTATGCGGTTGTAGACATAGGCAAAGGCCACCCAAAAGTTGAGGCTGAGGGCTTTGCTCCAAAAACACCAGCTGCAAAAGAAACCAGGGGAAAGGATAGAAAGTCTAGTGTTTCCATAAAAGAAGGCATGCTTGTTAATAAGAGATTAGAGTTTGAAGCAGAGGGGAGTTTGCAAATGGACCATGTGCTTGAAACAGATACAGATGGCAATGCATGTCATGGTTGCATATCTAGTCTGACAAAAGAGCTAAGTTCGGATGAATTGTCGCCTCGGTTCCCTGATGGGAAAGAGTATTTTAGCCAAATTGGAAATTTTCCATCCCCAAATGACCTAGCTAACCTTGATGAGGGATTTCTGGCAAAGCGATGCAAACTTGGGTATAGAGCAGGCCGTATTATAAAACTTGCTCGAGCTATTGTTGAAGGTAAACTTCAATTAAGTCAGCTTGAAGAACTTTCCAAAGATGCAAGCTTATCCAGCTATGAGCAGCTTGATGATCAGCTGAAGCAAATAGAGGGATTTGGCCCTTTTACTCGAGCTAATGTACTTATGTGCATGGGATATTACCACGTCATTCCAACTGATTCAGAAACTATTAGACATTTAAATCAGGTGCCGTCTTCTTGCTTTTCCTGTTTCATTTCATCCATCTTAAATGATCTCCATATGTATGAGATTTGTTAATTTGTTAGTTAATGCAGGTTCATTCAAAAAAATCCACCTCTAAAACAGTTCAGAGAGACATTGAAGAAATTTATGGAAAGTATGAGCCCTATCAGTTCCTGGCATACTGGTAAATAACAAGATGGCCAAATCAATAACCATTATGTTTTCTAGTGTTTAGTATCTTCCTTACTGGCTCTCCCTTTGACTAGGTCTGAAATATGGGACTTTTACGAAAAAAGATTTGGCAAGATGAATGAAATGCCTCCTTGCGACTATAAACTTATAACAGCTAGTAATATGAGAAGCGCTGGTGAAGGCACAAGAAGGAAGAGGAAGAGACGGTCCTGAATTGCGCTCATATACCTGCTGGAACAAGTTGTGCGGGCATCATGTAGAAGTAATTTATTGTTTCATGTTTATAATTATCTGTTACATTCTGTTGCCTGTTAATAACAATTTGGGCTTTGAGGTTGCACTGAAGTTTACCTTAATGTTGATCTTGAAGAGGGCACCTCAAAACTTTGTTATCTCGTCCTTTGACTTGACATAGGGGTTGCATACGATGTTAACTAAAAGTAATGCTTGCTTGTAAATATTATTTTGCACTTCCTTAGTTTGCTAAATTGGCTGTTTGAATTGATGTCATCAAAACAAGTTTAGAGTAACAAACCTAACATTTTTGTTTTCTTCTTTTTGATTTGCTTGAGAGTGCACCATTAACATGATATAGCCAATGTTTTAGACTTGCTCCTAAATCACTGATTTTTTGCAAAGTGCACAAATAGTGCACATGGCAAAACTTATTTCAAGATGTATACAATACTGTCTGAAGATTTAACTGGATAAATATTGGCTCAAACTAGTGTACTGCATCTGGCTGGTTCTCTGGCAAAGCCTCCCGGAATGCTGGAATCTCTCTGTATGTCTCATATAATCCTGCCAGAATGGGGAACTCTTTCTGCTCAAGCAACAAATTCATATTATTAGCATGATTTGGAGGACACTAAAGGATTGAAATCAATAATTATAGAATATTAAAATGGAAAAGTATAAATAGAAATGCTATTATGCTTAAAGAAAGTCATGTGAAGCGGAGTAATTAATTTTGATTTTTTTCACCAAAATTAAGAAATCAGAAGCAAAAGTAATGAGATGTAAAAAAAACAATTATTTTAAAAGGATAATAATTTTGAGCTTTAATGTTCACCAATATATATATTGAGTTCTAATAAAATTAGAAGCAACAATGAACTATTGACTTAATTATGAAAGAGAATAAAAAGGATATCTTAGGAAAGTTAAATAAAATATGAGTAAGTGAGAGTGGTAATAGTAAATAAAGAGTGACAATAACCGCTCTCCTCAATTAAAAGTTGAACTTAATAGGCAAGGGCTGAAGGTCTAGCGGGAGTAGCCTATTGATTTGGAATGTGGACGAAACAGAATGCTAGCGGTGGTATCATAGAATTTCAGTTATAAGAAGGGGGACAGTCAAATCAGACCCTGAACCACTTTATCAAAGAGCCTGAGTATGGTACTGTAGCACTATAACAGACCTTTTTTTTTAACATCCTTTATTCCCCAGTTCAGAATGTACATAAACCATGGACAGAAAATTACCTTGTCAATGTCAAACCTTGTAAATGCTGCATGTATTTGAGGTGCCAGAAACAAATCAGCCTGTAAAATGATAGTCAGCGTATTAGATAATAAATAGTTATGACATGCAACAAGAATAAGTACAAAATGAAAATACATACATATGAAGACAATAAATTTTATTAAACCCAAGATATATACCAGTAAAACTTCATCTCCAGTTGCATATTTTCCTGCATGTTCTTTCAATAGCCTCTCAAGTGCTGAAACACATGCAAAAGCATTTGATATCCTAAAACTCTCTTAAGCCAGAGTACTCATGCAAAACAAAAATGCACACAGAACCCCCCATTGAACTTATACAGAATATATCTTATCTATTACTATACACGGCAAAATATGCATACCCGATTTAGTAAGCATATCTTTTATATATATATATATATATATATATATATATAGTTCAACACTCTGTTCTTCCCTTTTGGATAAATGGGATATTGAGAACTAGAGTTGACGAAGTAAAATTTATGTTGATGATGATGGTCAATAAGCTAGCATATCAAAGTAAATCATCTAACTTTGAACAAATGCATCATCCTTAAGAATTGAACTCTCTCTTTTACTACTTCATTTTCCCCCATATATTAAGGCTGGGAAACTGAGTCAAATGTTACCTCTGAAGCCTTTACAAATTGCATTCTTGGCGCAAGCAAGTTTTTCGTCAGGGCTAACTTTTTCCTCAATGTAATTCTGCAAATGGAAATGCATAACAATTGACATATCACATGCATTCTAGCATCCAGAAATAGTTGCTTCATAAAAGAAATATATGCACAATAGTCATACTCATACACCTTTGTTATTAATAATAAAAAAAAGCATAAATATTCGGTTCTTGAAGTTTTATGCATGAATCATCTTGATTCCTGAAATTTATGAATTAACTTTTCAGCCTTTGAAATTGCAAAATATGAATTACATTAGTCCTTGAAGCTATTTCTGTAATGTGCCTTCACATTTTTACCAATGTTTCATATTAATTGACATGTTAGTGATATATTGATATTCTACTTAGTATTTACCAATTTAATTGCATGAAGTTAAGTATAATTGGAGATTATAAGATTAATTTTATATATAAGTAACATTATTAATATATTTGATATATGCTTGTAGTTTGACCAAATTGTCCAATTATACCACCTCAGAGGCCAAGTAGAATATTAGTATGTCATCAGAAAATCACTTAACATGGTATACTTAAAAAAAATCACTTAAAAAAATCAATTTCAAAATTTTAGGGATGAAAGTGACTTACACTAATAGTTTCATATACTGAGACTGGCATGCACTTAAAAAAAAAAAAAAACACTTGTACTTACCACCAGTAAACTCCGACCTTGAAAAGGCTGTATAGTCGAGGAAACAATATGGGCAACCTGTGGATCTCATCATTAGAACAGAGCTTACATGTTAGGGCCTGAAGCAACATTCTGATTTCAATCTGAATTTCCAATTGCCATCCCTTGAACAGGACAACAAGTGTGAAACTCTCTCTTTCCTAATTATCATGCATCCTTGATGCCATATATGCTATACGATGCTTATGCTATCTTGTCATGTCAACCAGATAAGCAGATATTGTTTCACACCATCCAAACCAACAGACTCAGAAACGGATTCCTGGCTTTTTCGAAGGCCATTAACATATTGTAATTGATGAACTCCTTGGTCATGATAACGAAAACGTGTGAAATATATAACAGATGAAAATTTTCAGAACCAACATGAAGTACTACCTGAAAATTTATTGCTCTTTTATGAATATCATGAGGAAGCAAAGGGTGTTGCTGAGGGTACTTATCCTCCAAATACTGTACATTTCGAGGGTCGAATGTATATAAACATTAGAAAATATCACAGTTGAAAAGAAACCGGGACAAATGTATAGATACCATTTGCATATCCAAGAGTATCAACTCAAGTGAAAAAAAAAGGGGGATCACCATAACAATGGCTAAAGAGTCAGCAACCACTGCATCACCGTCCACTAGAACGGGAACATATCCAAGAGGGTTGAACTTCAGAAACTCTGAACAGGTCAACAACTTAGCAAATTCAACCACAACAAACCCCACTTTTTGTTTTCATCAATTTTCAAATTTTGTGACAAACATCAACATGAGAGTGATAGAACATAAAAACAAACCATGGTCAGAACGTACGCCCTTCAACAGATTGGCTGCTTTGTACTCATATTTTATACCTGAATACAAGCACAGAGCAAGTTCATAGGACTCAAGCACCTGTCTTTACTGCAAAAATATATAATGACTACTTGCTAAATGCTAAACTTGTGTTATATAAGTCAGCATGCAACTCAAAACTTTGCAGAATCTTCTTGGTATGGATCAAAGTAACTAACTATTTACCTTTCAAGTTGAGAGCAATTCGGACTCGAAAGGAACATGAGCTCTTCCAGTATGAATACAACCTCAGATTAGTATGAGCCACCTCCACTTCACCACTTCCTGCAGCCTTAATGTAACAAACAATACGGATAAACAAACGTCTATGAAATGAATTAAAACCATGCAACTCATCACAGAAAAACAAAAGATGGGCACTCTCTTTATCTCTGTGTGTGTGTTTGGTGGAATTTGGAGATCAGGGGTGGGAGTTGGTGGCATGAAGTTGCATACCATAGGAGTACGAATTTTTCCCTTTTGCGGTTGCAACCAGCTCTCTCTAGTGGTTTGGGTTTCGTAGCACGGAGTTTATATATCTAAGTTAGGTGAAATTGGTGGAATGCTAAGTCAACTCGGGTGGTAAAGTTGGACTAGAACTTGAATACTGATCATGAATTGAGTAGAACTTTATTATTTTGGGTAAATTACCTGACCATATGTGAACTTCACCCTAACTCTTCTCTAATTGTCCAGATCACATTGACTTTTATTTCTTGTATAATAAAAGAAAAATTGGTATAATAATTTCACAGACTCAAGAGAAGTAATATAATGATTTTATAGACTCAGAGAACTCATAAGCAATTGTAAAAATGGGCAAGAGTTGGGATGAATTTCACCAAACTTAAAGGAATATTAATGCAATTTATCCTCTTATTTTTTACATCCAAAATCTTTATGTTTCTTTACACTTTTTCTACTTTAGTAAAATAAAGAAGAGTTTAATTTTTACGCACTTAAAATTATACTGTCATCGAATTATATATTGTCATATCAATAAGTGGTTAAGTGAGTCACACACCTATTGTTTAAAAAAATCATATAAATGAGATGATTTGATTATATGTCAATGTATCAAAATTAAATTTAATAAACAAAAATGGAATATGTGTTTTGGTTTTGTGTGTGTGATGGAATCTGTGTTTGTTTCAATACATGCTTTAATTTTGTTGTTTTAGGATATATTTATGAATTTAGATTTTAGAGAGAAAGGAAAAACTTGTAGTTTAAAATTATATACCAAGTGCTCGTCTTTCCTTTCTTCTCTTTCAAAATTCAACTCACAAACTATCCTTACATAAGTTATATAATCTATTATCTATAAAATGAAATAATTGTGTAACTTACGAAAACCAGAATATTTGACCGGTCTTCAATTAGTTGTGGTTGTGGATGAGTGGACTATATAGTTCAGATCGTGACTAGAAAGGTTGCCAACCTCTCCAAGCGCTCCATGTAGGGATGGCAAATAATTATAACAACAACAAAAATCTCATAAAAAAATCAAATAACAACAAAAAAGTAACGTTTGTAGTGGTCAGAGTCCAGACTCCAAAAAGGTAATTTTACATTTTTTATTGATAATGTCAAATTATTTTACATTTTATGTTGGTAGTAAACAAAATCAATTGCCGTCTTTCCTCCCTTCCCTCTTCTTAATTAATTGCCCATAGTTCATAAGTTTAATAACACGAGCAAGCAGGTGAATTAAAATTCCCTTATGGATCAAAACTTTTCACAAATATATGAACATGTCTGAGCTAAAAAGTTGAGGAGGAGTATTGCCTGAAAGCTTATTCTTCCCAAGCTGACTTCAGATAATGGGAATATAATTAGAAGGATTTTGACAGATATGAAGAAAATTAAACTTGATAAATATTGGCTCAAACTAGTGCACTACTGCATCTGCATCTGGCTGGTTCTCTGGCCAAGCCTCCCGGAATGCTGGGATCTCCATGTATGTCTCATGTAATCCTGCCAGAATGGGGAACTCCTTCTGCTCAAGCAACAAATTCATACTATTATTAGCTTGATTTGGAGAACACTAAAGGATTTGGAATCAATAATTTTAAAGTCATTCAACTAAAAGCTGAACTTAGTAGTAAGGGCCAAAAGCCTCGAGGGAAAATGGCCTATTGGTTTGGAATATAGACGAAACAGAAGGCCAGTAGTGGTATCATAGAATTTTAATTATAATGGAGACAATATAGATCAGACCCTGAGGCACTACTTGAACAAAGATGCTACAGTATGGTACCATAGCACTAAAACTCAATTTTTATTTTTTATTTTTAATTTTGTTACATTAAAGGTTTAAATTGATGGGTAAGCTCGCCCGAGTCCAAGATCAGAGCATATTTTCGGGCTTATAGAATACTTATAAAGGTACTTATAGATTAACCATCAATATGAGAAACCTGATAATCGAACCTAAGTCAAGACAATACATGGGTGGAAGATCGACCAGGTGACCTAACCTATGTTAGCTACAACTCAGAAACTTTTATTAACATCCTTTATCCCCCAAGTTCAGAATGTACATTGACCATGGACTACAGAATGTTACCATGTCAGTGTCGTACATTGTAAATGCTGCATATAACTGAGGTGCTAAAAACAAATCAGCCTGAAAGATGATAGTCAACGAATTAGATAATCATTGGTTATAACATGCAACATGAATAAGTACAAAAATACACACATATGGTGACAAGAAATATTACAAATACCAGTAAAACTTCATCTCCAGTTGCATATCTTCCTGCATGTCTTTTCAACAGCCTTTCGAGTGCTGAAACAACACTTGTAAAAGCATTAAGCCTAAAACTCTCTTAAGCCAGAGTATATATTAAAACATACACAGAACAAAATGGACACAGGATCCCATATCAGTGTACCGTATACAAAATATATCTTACTATTGTACGGGGGAAAATACCACAGTGAAGAATTTCGTCAATCACTAACTTTAACTTTTACTAGATTATACAATTTCGCATGCAAATCCTATTTTATTGGATCTAAAAGCCTTTCCAGGTCATTTGATTGTTCACTTTTAGACAAATGGGATATTGAGAACCAGGTTTGACAAAGTAAAACTTATGTTTGTGTAAACCAAAATAAAAAAATTTTATGTTTGTGAATTTATCTGTCATCATGGTCAATAAGCTAGTATATCAATGGGCAAATGAGTCAAATGTCACCTGTGAAGCCTTTAAAAATTGAATTTTTGGCGCAACCAAGTTTTTCTTCAGGGCAAACTTTTTCCTCAATGCACTTCTGCAGATGGAAATGCATAGTAACAATAGACATATAGAAATAGTTGCTTCGCAAAATTAACAAGTAAAAATTCATTTTGGTCCCTAAAATTATATACATGTTTCACTTTAGTCCCTCAGATTAAGAAAATAACAATTTAATTATCGAATTTATAAAAAATGATTCAAGTTAGTCCTTATGGTAAGGTCTTGAAACTAACTTGATTCACAAAAAGAAAAACTAATTTGAACCACTTTTTGTAATTTCAGCGGGGACCAAACTAATATTTTCTTAATTTTAGAACCAAAGTAAATCATACATACAATTTTAGAAACCAAAATGAACATCTACTCTAAAAAGAAACATATGAACATTAGTTATACCCTCACACTTTTTATTAAAAAGGTGGCCAAGTGCACGTGGCTCCCATTTACTGGGAGTTGAGGAAGGTAGATGTATACAACTTTAATTCTGCCTTGCAAAAAAGTTATTTTCAAATTTAAACCCATGACCTTCAAATAACGCTGCATTGAGGCTCACCCCCATCCTCACAGTTTTTATTAATTGAAAAGAATCACTAATGCATACCAGTAAACTCAGACCATGAAAAGGCTGTATAGTCGAGGAAACAACATTGGCAACCTGTGGATCTCATCATTAGAATCATTGGAATAGAGCTTACATGTTAGGGCCTAAACAACGTTCTGATTTCAATCTGAATATCCAATTGCCATCCCTTGAGCATGGACAACAAATATAAAACAATCTGTTTCCTAATTTTCATGCATCCGTGATGCCATATATATATATATATAGATGCTATACTATGCTTATGCTATCTTGTCATGTCGGTCTCAGATAAGCAAATATTGTTTCACACCATCCAAACCACCAGACTCAAACGGATTCCTGGCTTATCCAAAGGCCATTAACATATTGTAATTGATGAACTCCTCGGTCATGATAAGGAAAACGTGTGAAATATATAACAGATGAAAATCTTCAGAACCAACATGAAGTAGTACCTGAAAATTTACTGCTCTTTTACGAATATCATGAGGAAGGAAAGGGTGTTGCTGAGGATACTTATCCTCCAAATACTGTACATTTCGAGGGTCAAATGTATATAAACATTAAAAAAGATCACAGTTGAAAAGAAACCGGGACAAATGTATAGAAATCATTTACATATGTATCCAAGAGTATCGACTCAACAAGTGAAAGAAAAAAGGGGGATTACCATAACAATGGCAAAAGAATCAGCAACCATTGCATCACCATCCGCTAGAACGGGAACAAATCCAAGAGGGTTGAGCTTCAGAAATTCTTAACAGGTCAAAACCAAAGAGCAAGGTCACAGATAACTAATAAGCAACCCAATAATCATCATCACAAAGAGCAAAAATTCAACTACTACAAACCCCACTTGATTTTTCTTTAATCAAATTGCAATTTGTGTTTGTGACAAACATCAACATGGGAGTGATGAAAAATGTTATTTGTATATATGTTGCATGGAACAACGAGCCGACTTACATCTTATCCATCATTGGATGGGATGTAAATTCTACTTAAATAGAGTGTGTATCAATATATCCCATTTAATGATGAATGAGATGTAAGTTGCACGTAATATATATACAAATAACATAACTTTGATATTGATAGAACATAGAAACAAACCAGGATCAGAACGTACACCCTTCAAATTGACTGCTTTGTACTCATATTTTATCCCTGAATACAAAAGCATAGCAAGTTCATAGGGATTCAAGCACATCTGCACATGTCCTTAATGCAAAAGTATATAATGACTACTTGTCTTTAGCCTACATCATGCTATGTTGCTAAATGCTAAACTTTGTACTATATAAGTCAGCATGCAACATAAAACTTTGCAAAATCTTTATGATATGGATCAAAGTAACAAATTATTTATGAGGACCGTTTGTCAGTCTGACGGTACCTTTCAGGTTGAGAGCAATTCGGACTCGAAAGGAACATGAGCTCTTCCAGTATGAATACAACCTCAGGTTATTATTAGCTACCACCCCTTCACCACTTCCTGCAGCCTAACGGAACAAACAATACGAAGGATTATCACCACTATAAAACACACAAACCACTATGAAATAAAAACCATGCGACTTAACACAGAAAAACAAAAGATGGGCGCTCTCTCCATCTCTATATTTGTTTGCTAGAATTTGGAGATCAGGGATGGCAGCTGTTGGCATGAAGTTGCATACCATGGTAGTACAAATCTTTCTTTTTTCGCAGTTGCAACCAGCTCTTTCTAGTGTTTTGTATTCGGTAGCAAGGAGTTGATATACATAAGTTAGCTGTAAGCTTAGCATAGCCATTGGTGGAATGCTACTGTGAATCAATTCGGGTGGTAAAGTTGGACTAGAATTTGAATACTGAACATGGTTTGAATAGGACTTTTTTATTGTTTTTTACATCCAAAATCTTTAAATTTATTTACATTTTTTTCTACTTTTGGAAAATAAAGAAAGATGGAATATGTGTTTGAATACATGCCTTAGTATTGTTGTTTTACGGAAATTATTTTTGTATATCATCCATTATCTATATATAGTATACAACGAAATAATTGTGTAACTTCCACAAAATAGACTATTAGATTGGTCTTCAATTTGTTGTGATTATGGATGAGTGGACTATAGTGCATAGACTAAAAGGGTGTCGTCTCCAAGCGCTCCATGTAGGAATGGCAAATAATGAGAGTAATGGCAGTATAATGTTAGGTTTATGGTGAATCATATATGTGAAAATATATCAATTATTTAAAGTATATAAATACTATAAATGCTCCCGTAGATTGTACTATGGGTAAGATTCGTCATAAACTCAAGTTTTTATATATTGCAATGAAATTATTTATTCAAAAAATTTAAATTATTAGATTATGGGATATTAATGATTTTATATCTAATATACCCATTCACATAAATGTCTCTTTTGAGCTTGAAATATGGATAATATACATACTCACCTTACTTTTATTGAAAATTAATTATTTTATTATTAGAAGAATGAGATTAATAAGGATCGAACTCTAGACCTTTAGGTTATAAAAACTCTAATATCACATTATGAAACCTCTTATCCTAAAGCTTAAATTGATAAATTATGACACATTAGTGATTTAATTATAGTAACATTTTTTTAAAGGGTTTTGCTAATCAATGCTATGAGGATATTGGTTAAGGATATGAGAAAAAGCAAAATTCAAAATTTTTTAATGCATCCCACACTTTGAATACATCAAAACTTGTCTTTTCAATACTAAAATTTCTATTTCTACTTTCTTACCGGTTAGATAAATCTTTTTTTACATAATAATACTTCCTCCATTTGCTTCTTTTACTTTCTTTTAAGATTTTAACTCGTAAATTAAGAAATTATGCTTTTAGAACAGCTCCAATGGTCTTCATTGCCATCGCACATCCCTATAAGTGGGCCCTATCAACTGGTCCTAAGTCCCAAGCCTGAGGACGAGGGATTGGAAGTGGGCTTGATCACTCCTTTGTGGGAGAGTTCCAATTTTTCAAAGAAGAGCCACAATGCTGCCAAGTGTTCCATATATACCTTTATTTAATCTCAAGCTATTTATTCCGTGCAAGTTTTATCATTGCAAGTATACAACTAAAAAAACAAAGGGTGTGTTTGTATACAATGTATGACCCTTTTTTTCAATCTGTTGCATAATAAATTCTCTAAAAAATTTCTCTTCATTTTTTACTCTATAAATATCAACTCATTTCAACTTATTTTCCACAATCCTTTCCAATCTTTCTCAACAAAGTCTCTCTAACTTCTCTAAATACAAATTATCCTTCCTTTCTCTTACACAAAAAAAAAAAGGATCAAACCAATTAAACTCCTTTCTCAATTACTTGTAAATATCAACTTTCCCAAAATTCAAATATCCAAATTTTTCAATCTTTAAACCCTCAAAATCCATGCCCTAATTTCCAAATTCCAAACCTTTTTGTAAATCAAAATTCGTCAAACTCTCCCTTCTTCCAATTTTGATGTTCCTTCTAATTTTCAAGTTCAATCAAATTTTCAAGTTCCTTCCAATTTTTAAGTTTCTTTCTTTTTCCAAATAATCAAAATCCACAAACACTTAATAGTCTAAAAATATGAACACATCGTCTTTTCCATTTCAAACCCCGATTATATTTGGTAATCAAGATCAAGATTTGCCATGTTTTTGGTTGGGGGAAAGGGGTAAATATCCCCCATTGCTCATAGATTTGGCTCCAGATTCATAATATTTACAGTTGTCTAGCCATGATGGGCATTTTGAAGATCATTGGCAAGATAGTGTTTATTAGAGATAGGAATAGCCTCTGAATAAGTGTATGGTTAAATGTGTCAAAAGATTGTGTGGTATAAGAAAGTGATGCATTTTGGAATTGGATCCTTGAGTATTGTGAAGAAAGCAACCATGGCCTAATAAAAAAGAGGGGAAGTTATGATAAAGAACGATGACATAGGATTAATGCGAGGCTTAAGGATTCGGTAGTTGCCATGATCAAACATCTCAAAGAATAGGAAATGGTACTATTTAGCGAATGATATATATACCAAATGGCCAACATTTAGTTTGTCAAACGATCTCTTGAGCACAAGGAGATAGTTGCAAAATATCAAGAAGAACAACAGGATATAGGAAGTTGCATTTAGAGTGCTACAAGCCTGCTTTGCAATTGTATGTAATCTAGCATAATTTTGGAAGAAAGAGTAAATTTGCTAGAATAATTATTAGAGCATGCATCGTATGGCATAAAATGATCATTGAGGATGAAAGAGACACATATATGCAGCAAACTTTGCTCAACTCCGTCTTCATAACGATATGAATTATGGCATATCACCACCGAAACTAAGTGAGGAAACTATTGCTCTACATAAGAGTTATATCCAAATGATTGTGTCCAACTTCTTGATAGGCAAAAGCATGAACGACATAACTACAACCATATTAAGCAGAACATATCTTGCAATTTGACAATGCCTATTAAGTAAAGTTGTTAGTTATTTATTGTTTTTACCTATGCTATGTTGCTTGCCACGGTTCAATTATGTATTTAACCTTTTTATATTATGGTGTATTATTGTTCATCATGTAATTTTCTTTAAGCATATTGAAAAGTTTTTTTAGTACAAAAATAGATTTTAACTTTTGAAAAATAAATATACAAAAAAAAATTATTTCCAATTTAGCTTATTAAAATTTATTTTTAAATAAATATTTTTGAAAAATAAATTATATTTCTTATCCAATACAAAAAACAAAATCGTATAATACAAAATATTTATAACAAGATAATTCATAGATACGTCAATTTTTTTTTAATTCAAAAATTATGTGGGACCAAAGTTGGTCTCCTTCGTTAAGGAGAAAGTCCAACTCGAGACACTTTCACTTTTAATGATGCAATTTAATGACTCACAACTATTGATGTGGGACTTTGGTGGAACCTCAAATGGGATCAATGAGTCCAACTTGTCATTGGAGACATCCTTGGAAAAATATGTAATAATTATTACTACGAAAAGTTATAGATGAGAAAGAATACGTGCAAGAAAAAAAAATAGAAAAAGATGTCTAATATTTACTAAAAATTCTCAAAAGCAAATGCTGAGCAAATTTTTTTTTTCTCGTAAAAACACAATTATTAAGAAACGGCGTAATAAAAAAGTCCATTTAGACATGTGCCTGTCAGAAATACTAAATGGCTCAATTTAAAAGTGAAGGTCACTGTTACGTTTGGGCTTTGGTGAGTGGGTGGGTAGGTACACTGCATGTGGCTTTCTGGGGGAGTTTTTTACTTCTCTCAAATGTGCACGAGTGTAGTGGGCTGCCAGGGCTAATGCACTGTAATAAGTTTATTAATTTTTCCTTTCCAATGTAGCAAAATTAATGGAAATTACGGATTTATGTAGTTCTAAGGCTTAAACAAATATATAAGATTGTTCTTTTTTCAATTTAATTATTATATGCCTACAAAACTTACCTTGTCATAGAACAATATTTTAATTTGAAATTTCTAATAGTTTATGGATTCAATAGGTATATATATCAACAATGTCAATTTCCTTTGCTGATAGAATAATATATAATTAAATAATTATTTAAAAAATTTATAGTGATAGTGTATTAAATTAAACTAATAATTTATTTTCGAAAATAGAAGATTATTACAAAAATTAACTTTACTTCAATAAGCAATAGAATGACAAATCATACAGCATCACATATCAAATAAGTCCTCACACATTGCTCGAGGGAACTAACCTCCGATTTTTATGGAATATCAACTCGCTTGTAACTAGTTGTGCCAACCCATTGCCTTAGATTTAAGTATAATGAACTCATATTTTTCAAAATCATTCTTGTTTATATATGCAGAAGATATATTTCTGTTTATGGCTTCATGTTGGACGGTGTACATCATTTACTTTAGGTATTTAATTTAAATGCAGTGTTAGTGTAATTTTTTTTTTTATGCAAACACCTAATCATATATTATAATATCAGTAAGAGTATTTGAGTTAATAATTTATTATTTAAAAATTTTACAAATAAAAATATATAATTAGATAAAAATATAAAACTCTTTTACTTTGATTGTATATCAAAAGGAAACTCTTGGGATGCATTTGTATGGTTTTCGGAGTCTAAAATCACTTTTTCTAAATAAAAAAAATCACATTTCATATATATGGATTTTTTTAAAAATAATCAGAATAAAAAAATTAATTTTTTAAGTTTTTCAATTATATATAAAATTTAATTTTATAACCATCTTTTGTTCAAAATCTGAAACAAACGCACTCTTAATCTATGTAGGTATTAATCTATTGATAGGAGTTGCAAAAATGATTTCTAATTAAGGAGACTAGAATGATACGTAAACTTTTTTAAACAAGGCATTACTTTATTTATAATTTAAATATAATAATAAGTTGAATAGAAAGTCTTATTAAAATAAAGTAAGATTATATTCTCTCTGTCTTTTTATAATCCGTAAATTAAACTTTCTTTAAAACGAGGAGGAAGAGAACACGTGTTGTGTTTTATCGTAAACTAATTACAACTAGAGTATTTATATTACAATGCTGAAAGCGTATTTGGTATAAGAAATTATTCATGTGTTGGCGTAATTGCACCTACAAATACAAAATAAAGAGAACAAACAAAGCTTGGGTCTGTGAAGCATTGAGCTCAAGGAATATTCCATCAATGTTTAGAATTTCTCCGGGATATAACAGGTTCTTTCAGGATCTCTAAAACTAGTAAGGTTTATTTCTCGATTGAAACCAAACACCCGAAGAGTTTCTAGAAAAAAAGCAATGAAGTTATAAGAAAATAAAGAAGAAGAAGAAGTAAGAGAAGGTTTCTTAATATTTTTTAGACTCTAATTGTAACCCACACAAACACTGTTGAATATATATATATATATATATATTAAAGACGAATCCGCCCACTTTTACTTGATTTTAGCTCCACAGTCTTCACTAATTGACCAGAAGAAAACATCAAAACTAGATATAAAAGAATGAACAATGTTTGATGTATAATATTTTTTAATAATAAATTTAATTGTAACTCCAGTGTATAGAGATATGTAGACCTCACATTTATTTTATTTTTATGTGTCTTTATATTTAGCAATGTAAAATTATTATAAAAAAATTATTACACACTGAAATATTTCTCTAAGAGAAAAAGAGAAGGGCCGGATATTGTGCTGATATGAGAGAGAATATCAAACCAACCTTATATGGTTATTTACATTTTTTTTAATTGTTTTTTTTGGTGCAATTATTGTGGCGATGTGATCGTGGGGCACATGGGTGTCACTGTGTTAGTGGGGTTTATTTTATGTTTGTTCTATTTTCGTTGTACTTTTCCTATCGTGCTCTCCTCTCTTGTGGGTTGAGCAATGCTTACCTGAACTATCGAAAAGAAAGTAAAAGTCATCACCGAAATCCAATGGTCAATTGAATTCAAAGAATATAAACTTGACATTTAAGTTAAGACAACTATTAGATCTCATTATTATTATTTTTCTCTTCATCGAGCATATTCATTCATTCTCTCTCTCCAAAAGGGATAAAATAAACATAAAATAATAAAAAATTTATTAAAAACTGAAAATTAATAATTAATATAAAAAAAACCAATAATACAACAGCATTACGAGGGACTAATTTGTCCCATGTTTAAAACCGTGAGAGGCCAATAGCCTTTAGATTTAAAATAATTAATTTTGTATCGTATGATTTCTAACTAAACCATTTTAGGTATTCTAAGATCTGTAAATCATACAGCTACCCTAAACACGTGGATGTGTAACTAACTCTTCTCAGCCCGTTATTCAACAAAAGGAAAAAAAAAAACACTCTTCTAAGCATGTGACGCGCATATTTAATTATCTGTTATTCAATATAATACTCCCATTTACACATTATTTTAACACAAGACTAAGAAGCACTTGTTTTCATAATTTACATACCATAAGAGTAACTGATTGGATAAAAGAGTCCTTAAATACCACATTAAATCTCTTTATATTGGTTCTCTTCAAGACCTATGCATCAATTATGATTGTGGCTACTCACTATTTAATATTTACTGGTGATAACTTTCTCTGAAGTGTGTAGTGTCTACAAATTATGATTATTACTATGTAATAGTATCGCTGTAAATTAGTAATCTACTGATTTTTCAATACAACAGGTTCAAAGAAAAGTTCTTTTATTCTGTATTACTTTGCGATATAATATTTATGGAATAATTGTACCTTTTAAAGTTGGTATTTTAACATAATCTATAAAAGATTTATTCTCTTTTGTTTTTTTAATGTGGCTTATGTTTAAATTAGTTCACTTAGTTTTCATATTAAAAAACGAAGAGTTTGCTTAGCTTAAGATATTTTTTATACATCGTATATAATTTTAAATTCTAGATTCTTAAATAAGTTTAATATGTGAATGTTTTATTTTCAAATGCTAGTTAAATATTAACTTATCAACTAACGATAAACTGAACTATTGATTGATTATCTCTATGTTAACAGGCCTAGGTCTGTAAAACTTGAACAAATAATAAATTATATATTATTTTAATATTTTTTGCCTTCCATAAAAATAGCATATTTTATATTTTTAACAAACTATTTATACCGGCTATAATATTTAAATTGATTTAATTATATAAATAAAAAATTAGTTATTTTATTCCCGTGCATAGCACGGGGTTAATACTTGTTTTGACGGGGTTAATATTTAAATAGCATGGGGTTAATAACTTAATATACTAGTTAATATTATAAGAAAAAATGTATCGGTATTTGTGAGAGGCTTTATATATGGTGTTAAAGATGCGAGATTTGATGCATACCAGTTCCATCAAAGATTCCAAGTTGATGGAAACTCCATTCATTACATTCCACTCTCAGCATCATTATCCTTGGATGAAAAACTCATTTTGGTGTTTCAGAAATATCCTAGTATTGATCATGTGGCATTGATATTTCTAATTTTCATGCGATCATGGATTCTACAAAGTTTTACTCACCATTCCCTCTCCAAGTTCCACCTAGCATTTTCATGGCGACTTGTGCCAGTAGAAGAAGCATGTAATTAATAATAGAATAGTGGTACTCTACTGCGGTATCATACCCTCTTGAGAGTTTTGATCATTTCCATGGAGAAAGACACTGTTGATGATACTCCATTGCTGTCTCCAAGAGTTGATGAAGCTGCTGGTTATGCCAGGAAGACAAGTTCCCTTGTGTCAGCAACCAAATGGACTATAAGGTCTGTTATTTGCCTTGTCTTCATTGCATGGGCAGGTTTTATCTTTTTCTTCCCAACAGAACTTTCGACTGGGTTGTTTTATAACTGGATCGATTACACCAAAGAAACCCTTTTTGGAATCACAGGTTTATCTTCCATCTTCATGGTTTTTCTATTTTTTCTTCTTCTTATGTTTTCACTATGTGGCCAGAGTTCATAAAGCTAACTGTGTTTATTCTGCAGGAAGCTTCTTTCTGCTCTTGAGTGCCCCTATTCTCATAGTTGCATTCCTTGCTATTGCATACCTGCTTCTTTCTGGGGAGGAGAAGCTTCCTGAGTATGTGATTTTCCAGAAACTTCCCCTTTCTGTGCACTGAATCTCATAGTTTTGTACTACATTTTTTAATTTGATTTGTTGGGGTGCATTGTTTTCTGACTTGGATGGGATTTTGTTGTTGGAAGGAAGAGGGGTTCCAAGTATCCTAGCTTCCGGCTATGGACATTTCCTGTGCTTGTGAATGGGCCATTTGGGGTTGTTTCTGCTACAGAGTTCATTGGGATTGTCCTCTTCACGGTCTATGTTGTCTGGGCTCTCCATAATTATACTTTGAGGGCCCTTGGATCCATACCTGATGATTATTCATCTTTCAAAGACAAGAGGTACCACATTCTAGTGCACTTTTCCTTTTTGGTTGATGATAATTGGAGTAATGCATGTTAGCCATTTTAAGCGTACGTGACGATTCATCGAGAATGAATGAATTAAGAGTATACTATATAGAAAGACCTGTAGGTAATTAAGTTCTAATTCGTTGCTGTGGCTTTTCACTTATCCTATCGATTTAGATCTCACTTACGTTGGATTGCCCCTCCCAACGAGTAGTATGAGAGCCAATAGTTTGAATCTAACTCAATTGAGTATTAGAAGAAGGGTAGTTGATGGATCCGGTATGCGCCTCACATTTTAGATGGGGAAAATATTGGAATTTTTGGTGTGAGAGTTGAAATCTCATGTTAGTTAAGAATATATAAGATGTGACTTTGACTACTCATGGGCTAATTACTTAAAGATTTTTTATTAAGATATGACGTGATTTTTTCGCTTGGTCTATTGATTTAGATCTCGCCTATGTTGCGCTCCCCTTCTAACAATGTGATGAACAACTTTATGTGCCTCAGTTCTGTATGGAGCTTAAGATATTCTCTGGAGTGATGAAATTACAATACAATCTAAGAGAGGTATACGGGAGAACAAGAACGGGAAGACTGGGGCAGGCAAGTGAATAAAATGAAATGTATTACTTTTTCGAGTCTGCTAGTAGTCATAGAAAAAAAAGTGAGAAGAAGAGGAAACAGTGGCAGGTATAGGAAAAACCGAAAAAGTTGAAATCAAGCATTTGAGGAGAGAGAAAAGAAACTTTGTATTATTTACATTAATTTTTCATAACAATAATTAATAACACTGACAATCATATTATTATTTTAAAGTTCAGAAGACAGTAGCACAAAATACAAAAGCAGGTTGACAATAATTGGAAAAGATAAATTTATTTGAATCAAAACGATGCACTTTAATTATATTAAAAGTAAGTTTAAAAAATAAATATATGCCCGAGCAATTCAAGTGAGAAAAATAATTTATTATAAGAGTAAAAGGGATAAATCTGAATTATAAAATTATATATAAATGGTCAGAATTAAAAATTAGTTAATAATAATAATTAATAGTTATATAATTATTTAAAAATATTAGATTTACTAATATATCACCCCTTTCATTTGAGTTATTTTCAACATACCAATAAGGTATTAACTAAATATAACTGCAGGATACCGGATACTTAGAGAGCATTTGGATTGGCTCCTTCTAATAAAAAATCACTAATTTTTTAAAAAATTAATTCTTATGTATATTTTAGAATGTAAGATTGATTTTTTTTAAAATACTTGAAATTAAAAATACAATTTTACCTTTTATTTCTTTAAATTAGTGATACCAAACTTCCAAAAAAGTAGCAAAAAACGTTATTTTTGAAAAAATTATATTATTACGACTCTAACGATTGTCAAATCCTTAAAAAGACTCTCTCCCACTCTAATGTGTGTTTGCTTCTAACTTTTTATGACACGCTGCTGTGTGTGATTGATGGACATCAATATCTTATGTCTTGTAATTCCATAAATAGGATTAGTTATGTCACTTTTATCAGCGATTATTCATAGTAAATATATAATTTTCTAAGATTGTCATTTTGAATGAGAAAATATAGCAATGTCGCTAAAACTAATTCTAGAACATCCACACAAGAAAATCAAATTGGAAGGACAGTGCTAGAAAAAGGCCAAATGAGAACTGTTTACTACTGAAGATTTTCTTGCGGTACGTGCCAGAAAAATCCAAATGGGATTACAAACACTGAATGTGTGTTTTTAGTGTTGTTGAACATCTATTTTTGTCCTTTTATGTAATTTGGGATAAAATAGTGTTTCTATTCTTCTTTATTCAAACATATTTATAGGTAATTTTAATAATTAAAAATATTGTCAAATTATCTCTCTAAACATACATTTTGCTTTTTCTGAAAAGAATATTTTGCTAAAAAAAGTTAAGTTAAAAAATAATTTTTAAAAAACTCAATCCAAATGCACCCTTAATAAGGTAATGCACGGAATATATATTGCTTAACATGTTACTATGATTGAACTTGTTACTTAATATAGATTTTTGAAATTAATTGATATGTACTAACAGAGTAAATCTATTTTACATTGTTAACCAATTAAAATTTGACATATTAGTGAATTGCTTACCTTGTTACTATGATTGAAACTTGTTACTTAATATAGATTTTTGAGATTAATTGATATGCATGGGCATAGTAAAGCCATACATTGTTAGCCAATTAAAACTTGGCACATGAGTGAATTGGTGAGAAAAACTAGAAGGAAGTGGTATAGTTACTAAAATTATAGTAATTTGTGGAGTTTTAATTGAATGATGGTATAAAATGGATTTACACCATTTGAGCATACCAATCAATCTCTAGATTTTCTATGTAAACATGCCTGTAATTAAGCACTAAGCAACTTTCCCTGGTCTGCTTTAAGTGAGGGCCTGAACATGGATTCGATATGTTCTAGCTTTTCTTTCAACCTGATTTATTATTATTATTATTATTATTTCTTCATTTGCATTTGCTGCCAACGATCATGTATTGAATATCATCATCATGGAACAAGTATTTGGTTTTGAGATTCTACAATGCTCATGTAGTACGAAAATTTGAATGCACATAATAAGCTAAGTTTCATAAATGGCTTACAAAATTTCAGCCAATTCATGGTTGAAAAACTGGGAGTTCGCTTTGGTACAACGGGGATGATGTGCTTAGCATTTTTGTTTATCCCAGTTTCAAGGGGATCTGTTCTTCTTCGCTATATAGATATCCCTTTTGAACATGCTACAAGATATCATGTATGGCTGGGACACCTCACAATGGTGCTTTTCACTCTCCATGGACTCTTATCAGCTATTGCATGGGCAATGGATGGCAGCCTTGTTAAAAAAGTGAGTCCTCTTCGATGGCTCTCTTTTCTTGAAGATAGTTTATGTTTTACACACACAATGTGTAGGTAACACATAAACATTCTTTTTCAATGCCCTTTTATGTTCTTATTCACGGTTTTAAATTGTGGTTGCGGTTGTAGTGGCTATTCACTGCGATGCAAAAAATTACGGGAAAATGCTGTGGCTATAGCCGCAATTGCCGCTGATATGCAATTGCAAAGCTATCGCAACAGCAATATTGTGGTCACAATTGATGTTGTAGACCACAATTTAAAACCATGTTCCCATTTAATTTTGGTAAAGTAAGTTTGATATATTTTTAGATTGCTGGACGATTTCTAATTCAGTGAACTGAAGTAACTGAAACATAGATGTATCTATTTTTGACTTACCTGTTTTATTACAAAACGTGAATTCTTACTGATAAATCATGGTTTTTTCTTGAATACATAGGCTTGATCAAGCTAACTATTCATTTTTCTGAATATATTTTTGTCCCTTTGCATGCAGTTACTAGAGTGGAAAGATATGAGTGTTTCCAATTTCCCAGGAGTTGTCAGCCTTGTAACTGGTTTGCTTATGTGGGTGACCTCTCTTCCTGGAGTGCGAACGTGGAAATTTGAGTTGTTTTACTACACTCACCAGTTATATGTAGTCTTTGTTGTCTTTTTGGCCTTGCATGTTGGTGACTTTATGTTCAATATGGCTGCCGGAGGAATATTTCTGTTCATGCTTGATCGATTTCTGAGGTTCTGCCAATCAAGGAGGACAGTTAATGTAGTTTCATCCAGGTGCCTTCCTTGCGGCACTGTGGAATTGGTTCTATCAAAGCCTCAAAGTAATTATTATAAATATAATAGTACTTTTGTGCAAATAATTTGGTGCCCATTATCAAATTTTTGACAACATATCTTTTCAAAATGTAGATTTGAGATACAATGCCTTAAGCTTCATTTTCCTCCAAGTCCGGGAAGTATCATGGCTGCAGTGGCATCCATTCAGTGTTTCTTCTAGTCCTTTGGATGGAAACCATCACCTTTCTGTTCTCATAAAGGGTCTTGGCAAATGGACATCAAGGTTGAGACAAAGGATTACTGATGTTGATGCAATAAAAGATGATTCATCTGTCAAGCCTCATACTATGATAACAGCTTCAGTTGAAGGGCCATATGGGCATGAAACACCATATCACTTGAAGTAAGTGCCCAATTTATTTTGATGTTGAACATTTACTACCTCTGTCCAGAATTAGTTGTCTAAAAATCAATATATCTGGCAGCTAGATACATTGACTTTTGGACCATTTATTCTCAACGGAGGGAGTAGTTGATAAAAAAGAATCAACTTCAACCAACTTATGTTTTAGTTCCTTCAATAATGAAATGATTTGGCCATTTTTTTTCTCTTAGGTATGAAAATCTCATATTAGTGGCTGGTGGTATTGGACTTTCACCCTTCCTTGCCATATTGAGTGACATTCTCCACCGTGTGAGGGAAGGGAAACACTGCCAACCAAGAAATATTTTAGTTGTTTGGGCAGTAAAAAAATCCAATGAGCTTCCACTTCTTTCAACCATTGACATGGAATCAATCTGTCCATCCTTTTCTGATAAAGTAAATATTGATATACATATTTATGTCACTAGAGAATCTGACCCTCCCTTGGTAAGTCTGGCTTTCTTCTTACAAACTTTAAATTCTTGTATCAGTTCTGTATAATGATTTATTATTTTTTCGCTTAATGAATGGCATTTGATTTTCATCATTGCAGGAAGGGGGACATGTATACAAACAAATAAAGTCTTCATTCTGCCCAGTGGCTAGTGATTGTGGCATGTCCGTTTTGGTTGGAACAGGAAACAGGTTTTGGTCTGGATTATATGTCATGTCATCTACCATTGGCCTTGTGATCTTGGTAGCTTTGTTGAATATTTACTACATAGAGCCATATGGCGTATTTAAATGGTGGTACAAAGGGCTACTATTTCTAATCTGCATGGTTGCAAGTGTTGTTATCTTTGGTGGTTTAGTAGTTGTGATGTGGCATATTTGGGAAAATAGAAGTTCTATGAGGGAGAAGTCCAATAATATAGAGGCTAATAAAGCTGAACAAAATGACGATGTGGCCCCCAAGAATCCTAGTCAATACAATGTTGCAAAATCAAATGTCACCCGTTATGGTTCCAGGCCAGATTTTAAAGGTATGTCTTCATGAAATCAATTTTCCTTTTTAGTTTTAAATATAATCTTAAGACATGAAAGGACTAGTTGTGTGGTCAAGTTTAAATGTTTCAAAATGCATTCAAATGCACATACTTGCATTACAAGTATAAGCTTATTTTGGTTTAATAATGATGAATCTGATTCTAGTTATATATATATAATGAAGACCTGGACATCTTATTACAAGGTTACATTTTCTTCACATTGCAGAAATCTTTGAAACGATGTCAAAGAAATGGGGCCATGTTGATGTGGGAGTGTTAGTTTGTGGCCCTCCAACTCTTGAGACAAGTGTTGCCCAAGAAATCAGGTCACACGGCATGACAAGACAACGCCATCATCCCATCTTCCATTTCCACAGTCATAGCTTTGGTTTCTAGCTCCTCAGTCCGAATTTCAAAGACATCATGCATCCCTTTGTCTACTGTATCTATTTCTATTATATTTATACTATTAAATGGATAAAATGGACTATCATTAAGTGTCACATGACACTCCTTAATTACAATTAAAGATTATAATTAAAGAGCAATCTTTCCCCCAAAATAATACTCTAAAAATTCTCAATCTCTTAGCCATGCTATTCACTTTTCACTCATTTCGTACCTGATTTGGGCCAGTTCGATTATCCAAATATTAATTTTTTATATATGTGTGCTATAAATATTTGAATTTAGACTTTATAATCCTTTTTTTTTTACTTAAACAGCTTAAATTAATAATAAATATAGACATATATATGATCAACTTCACTATTAAATCTCCTTATTTAATTACGTTGATGTGAAACTCGGATGTACATACGGGATGGAAACAAAGAAAAGTGTCCCAAACAATAACAATGCATCCGGTTACAATAGTGAGAAATTAAAATTGTAGCATTTGCAAATTGCATGAGCAAGAAAGAGTAAACGGCAGGCAAGAAAACACCTGGGAGTTTTGGGTACACAAAAGCAACAAGTGGGCGTACTTCTTCAGGTGTCCGTTTCTTAGCTCTCTCATGCTTATCTCCAGTCTCTTTCAACACTCGTCACTCTTCTTTTCTCTTATTTATTTGTAGCCTTACGTAAAGGTACCATGTATCTTCCGATTCCACTTTTTCAATAAATAATCAATTAATGTTTCTATAATGCAGATTTTGCGCCTTCACAAAGATACGGTGGCTGTGTTGCCCGTTAGGAATCTAAAAGTTGTTGAATACTACGTCACTATTTTTTTTTTTTTTTTTGGGTAACTTACTACGTTACTACAAGCTTCCCATATGACCAATTAATAATATTAAAAACTTGATAGAGTGGATAAAAAAAATATATTTTTTAATATGCAGTCATTGACCTTGTTTTACATGTGTTAGTACAATAATTACTTCGATTAATGCTAACGATAAATGAACATGAAAATGCTCCTATTTTATGTAATTTCATCATCAGTGTTTACTTTTTCTTGCTTTTACAAGTTTCACAAAAAGCTATTTAACTGTTATTATTGTATCTCTTCGCCTAAAGGTTGAGACATTATAATATATGTGGAATTGAATTTTTGAATCTATACTATATACTATATAATATACATAGACATTATGTAAATACTGTATATTAACGAAAGTGTATATAAGTATTGAGATATATGCGAATTAAGATTATAAGAAAAATGCATCTATTTTTTGTGAGAGGCTTTGTATAAAATAACATCACTCATCACTCTGATAATGACCTTATTCCTGGACAAAGTTGTCCCTTTAATTGGCCATGTACAATTCCACTCCCACTTTGTCTTCACTCTCTGAATTCGTAATTGACATAGACTCCGTTCATCACACTCCACTCTTAGCATTATTATTATCCTTGGATGAAAAAACTCATTTTGGTGGTTCAGAATTTTTCCTAGCATTGATTGGAGTGACTCTGATATTCCTAATTTTCGAGTGATCATGGGTTCCACAAAGTTTTTGTCACCTTTACCCTTCCACGGAGTATTTTTATGGGGGCTTGCACCTGCAAGAAGCATGTAACAACAGCGTCATACCCTCTTGAGAGTTTTGATCATTTCCATGGAGAAACACACTGTTGATAATACTCCTTTGCTGTCTCCAAGAGTTGATGAAACTGCTGGTTATGCCAGGAAGACAAGTTCCCTTGTGTCAGTAACCAAATGGACGATAAAGTATCTTATTTGTGTTATCTTCATTGCATGGGCAGGTTTTATATTTTTCTTGCCAGCTGAACCCGTGAGTGAGTTGTTTTCAAAATTGATCAAATCTACCACTGGAACCCCTTTTGGAATCACAGGTTTATCTTCCGTCTTTTCTTGATTTTTATGTTTTTTTTTTGTTCCAACTTTATGTTTTGTTTTCATCACTGTGTGGCGTGAGTTCAAAGCTAATTGTCTTTATTCTGTAGGAAGCATTTTTCTGCTCTTGAGTGCTCCTATTCTCATAATTGCATTCCTTGCCATTGCACACCTACTTCTTTCTGGGGAGGAGAGGCTTCCAGAGTATGTGATTTTCCAGAAACTTTCCTTTCTGTGCACTGAATTTCAAAGTTTTTTGCTACATTTTTTATTTGATTTGTTGGGGTGCATTGTTTTCTGACTTGGATTTTGCTGTTGGCAGGAAGAAGAGGTCCAAGTATCCAGGCTACAGGCTATGGACATTTCCTGTGCTTGTAAAAGGACCATTTGGGGTTGTTTCTGCTACAGAGTTCATTGGCATTGTCCTCTTCACAGCCTACGTTATCTGGGCTCTCTATAATTATACTTTGAGGGCCCTTGGATCTATATCTGATCATCACTCATCTTTTAAAGACAAGAGGTACAGCAGTCTAGTGCCCATTTTCTTTTATTTTTCAGAATTTTGATGTTGCTGATTTACTCTACTTAATGTGCTGCTTTGCTTAATTGAAGGCTTCAGTTTTTCCCTCTTAGTTAACCCCTCCAAACTAACCTGTCACTTCAAAAATTAAAGAATCAACTCCATCATGAAACTAAGGAGGTAAAAAAATAGAGTAGAATAACTAGTTGATGACTCAATTCTGGTAGGGCACTTCATGCAGCATATTTCAATCTGCCCGTTGTTTACTTTGTTCTTAGGTAACATTTGTTTCCTGTCTCTGAACGGTGGAAACAGAGACAGTAGAGATAGGGAAGACAACGACATAAAAAATACTGTCTTTGTATCGTGTTTAGTTGTGGAGTACAAGACATAATAATTGTATCTATATTTTGTTTGGAAACACAGAGACAATACAACAAATACATGGTAAAAGACATATGTACCCCTGCCGGACCGCCACTGGCCTACCGTAGGAGGTCACCGGAGGTCGTACACATTGGGAAATAAAAATATGTATAGCGGTATTATTGGAACAAAAAAATATTTTTGTCTCTGTATTCTGTCCCCACTTTTGGAGGGATAGAAAAATTTTCTGCCCCCATATCCTGTTTTCATCACCAAACAAGTTTGTTTCTCCAATGTATCCGTATTTTTGTCCCAGCAAATGCTATGTAATGGTTCATACATAGCTTCTATGAACTAGACAGTTCATTTGACATTGATAAATCATTTTCATATATCATTTGCCCTTATTCTAAATTTGGAATTTTGGATGTCTATAAACTGATTGGAGTTTTGTAAAAGTATATTGGAAAAAGATTTAATTTGGATGTATTGTTATTTTGTTGGTGAAACAGACAGCCAATAATGTTTTGTGATACCGGTAAATGTATTGGACTCTAATAATAATTAACAAAAATGTTATACATATAATGTTCTATTATTGATTGTTAGTGTGAAACACTTTACACTGATAGTATCTTAAAATTAATTTCAAAATCTCAACCGAGTTAGGTGATACTTATGGAGTACTGTGATTAAAAAATTTATCTGGCCCAAAACATTTCAAGTAGTGCTGTATGGAGCTTCAGATATCACCGGATTGATGAAATTTCAGTCTGAACCTGGAGTCTTACAATATGAGAGAAATACTTATATTTGACAGTGTTTATTACCCTTAGCCTGCAGGAACCCCTCCCTGAACTGAAAAATAAAATTAAAACTATAAAAGAAAACTTCACATACCCAAATTTGGAGAACTTGACCTTTTGGCAATTTGCATTTGTGGTACAAATTGTATTTTTGGATTATTTTAGCCACAGTATAATACAACTTGTTACTTAATGTTAAATCTCTCTGTAAAGGTGCATATATACAACTTTCCCTGATCTGCTTTAAATGAAGGCCTGAACATGGATTCTTTATGTAGTCTACACATCATTGTAATTGAATCTTTTTTATAGTGTGCATTATTGCTGTCAACATTCGTGTGTTGAATATTATCATCATGGACCAAGTATTTGGCCTTGAAATTTTACAATGCTCATGTAGTCTGAAAAATTGAATGCATATAATGAGCTAATTTTCAAGGCTTGCTTCAAACTTACAGACTCTTCATGTTGGAAATTCTGGGAGTTCGCTTTGGTGCAATGGGGATGATGTGCTTGGCATTTTTATTTATCCCAGTTTCAAGGGGATCTGTTCTTCTTCGCTATCTAGATATCCCTTTTGAACATGCTACAAAATATCATGTATGGCTGGGACACCTCACAATGGTGCTTTTCACTCTGCATGGACTCTTCTTTGTTATTGCATGGGCAATGGATGGCCGCCTCCTTAAAGAAGTGAGTCCTTGTTGATGGATCTCTTTTCATAATGATAATCTACGCATAACACACATAATGTATAGTAAAAGAAGTGAATTAAAGAAGTGAGTCCTCGTTAATGGGCAATGTGAATTTTTAAAGATAAATCAAGGTTTTTGCTAGAATACAAACACTGGCTTGATCGAGCTAACTATTCATTTCTGTGAATATATTTTGGTCCCTTTGCAGTTAGTAGACTTTAAAGATATTGGTGTTGCCAATCTCCCAGGAGTTATCAGCCTTGTAGCTGGTTTGTTTATGTGGGTGACCTCTCTTCCTGGAGTGCGAACATGGAACTTTGAATTGTTTTTCTACACTCACCAGTTATATGTAGTCTTTGTTGTCTTTTTGGCCTTGCATGTTGGTGACTTCATTTTCGCTATGGCTGCTGGAGGAATATTTCTCTTTGTGCTTGATCGATTTCTGAGGTTCTGCCAATCAAGGAGGACAGTTAACGTAGTTTCATCCAGGTGCCATCCTTGCGGCACAGTGGAATTGGTTCTATTAAAGCCTCACAGTAATTATAAATATCACCATACTTTTGTGTACATAATTTGGTACCGTTATCATATTTATGACAATATATATTTTTTAAATGTAGATTTGAGGTACAATGCTTTAAGTTTCATTTTTCTTCAAGTCCGGGAATTATCATGGCTGCAGTGGCATCCATTCAGTGTTTCTTCTAGTCCTTTGGATGGAAACCATCACCTTGCTGTTCTCATAAAGGTCCTTGGCAAATGGACAGCAAAGTTGAGAGAAAGGATCACTGATGTTGATGCATTAAGAGATTCATCTGTCAAGCCTCATACTATGATAACAGCTTCGGTTGAAGGGCCGTATGGTCATGAAGTACCATATCACTTGACGTAAGTGCCCAATTCATTTTCTTGTTAAACATATAGATATATTAGATGGCAGAAAAATCAAACTCAGCCAACTTATGTTTTAGTTCTTTCACTAATGAAATGATTTTGCAATTTTTTCCTCTTAGGTATGAAAATCTTATATTGGTGGCTGGTGGTATTGGACTTTCACCCTTCCTTGCCATATTGAGTGACATTCTTCACCGTGTGAGGGAAGGGAAACCCTGTCAACCAAGAAATATTCTAGTTGTTTGGGCAGTGAAAAAATCAAATGAGCTTCCTCTTCTTTCAACCATTGACATGGAATCAATCTGTCCATCCTTTTCTGATAAAGTAAATATTGATATACATATTTATGTCACTAGAGAATCAGATCCTCCGTTGGTAAGTCTAGTTTTCTTCTCACAAACCTTACTTTCTTCTATCAGTGCTTCATAATGATGTATTCATTTTTTCCCTTAATGGCATTTGGTTGTCATTATCTGCAGGAAGAGGGATATGTTTACAAACCAATGAAGTCTTCATTCTGCCCAGTGGCTAGTGATTGTGGCATGTCTGTTTTGGTTGGAACAGGAAACAATTTTTGGTCTGGACTATATGTCATCTCATCTACCATTGGCTTTGTGATCTTGGTAGCTTTGTTGAATATTTACTACATAGAGCCATATGGCGTGTATAAATGGTGGTACAAAGGGCTACTATTTTTAATCTGTATGGTTGCAGGTGTGGTTATCTTTGGTGGTTTAGTGGTTGGATTGTGGCATATTTGGGAAAAGAAAAGTTCTATTAGGGAGAAGTCTAATAATGTAAAGGTTGATAAAATTGAACAAAATGGCAATGGGGCTCCCAAGAATCCTAGTCAATACAATGTTGGGAAATCAATTGTCACTCGTTATGGTTCCAGGCCAGATTTTAAAGGTATGTCTTCATGAAGTCAATTTTCCTTTTTGTTTTAAAACTAAATCTTAAAATATGAAAGGACCAGTATGTGGTCAAGTTTAATTGTATCAAAATGCATTCAAATGCACATACTTGCATTACAAGTATAAGCTTATTTTGAATCAGTTCTGATGAATCTGATTCTTGTTATATGATGAATGCCTTGACATCTTATTAGAAGGCTACATTTTCTCCATATTTAGAAGTTACTAATCTCTATCATATTGCAGAAATTTTTGAAAAGATGTCAGAAAAATGGGGCCATGTTGATGTGGGTGTGTTAGTTTGTGGCCCTCCAACTCTTCAAACAAGTGTTGCGCAAGAAATCAGGTCACACAGTATGACAAGACAACGCCATCATGCCATCTTCCATTTCAACAGCCATAGCTTTGATCTCTAGCTCCTCAATCTGAATTTCAGAGACATCATGCATTATTCACTAATGAAAAAGCATATGCATATTATCTATTGTATATATTGTATAATTACTTAATTAGTAATCCAGTTTGTAATGCAGGATGCTATAATCCTTCTAAGGATTGCAAAAGGTACTCTTAGCATATCAATGTGTATCATAAATATAGGCACTTTCAGCTTCAGCGTTGCATATATCAATGTATTTATCAGCTTCTTATGATTTATCCCTTTGTATATCTCATATAAGTTTTCATTACCAAAATGGGACAGCACAATTTCCCTCATCACAAAGACAAAAGAAGGGATAGATTAGATGAGATTAGGCCCAAAATTTCAAGCATTTGACGCCCATTTACCCGGCATCATGGTCTACAATAAATTAGCACAAGTTGAAATCTTGTTTACGAACCAATCAACAAAGGAAGACATTGATGATCTTTAAGTACTTTCTTCCTTTCTATGTATTTGTTCACTTTCAGATAAAATTATCTTTCAAAATATCTGTCAATTTTATATTTAGGGATGACAATAGAGCAAGTTTTCTGCGCAATCTAACCTCGCCCCGTAAAAAATAACAAGAGTCTTAACTGTCCTCATCCCTATTAGTGGATTGTGCAAATTTAAATCTGCATCCGTCCCATAGGTACTCGTCCCGCCCTACTATTTTTTAGAAAACATATAAAATTATTTGAAAATCTAAAAACTAGAGCACAAATATATAAAATAAAACCAATGTCAATATTTAAATTCTAAAGTAGCAATCATCAACATAAAAAAAAAAAAAAGAATATCCTTGATAGAAAAGACAACTAAATTTCAAATAAGTTTAACATAATTTGATATTCATTACTCTATTAGTGTATTAGGTTTATGTAATTTTCTTTTTAAAATATATTTATATACACGCACATAATATATTAATAATTATGTTTTTTAAAATATATATAGGATGCGAGCCAGGTAAGGGTGGGTTCACCCTAAACCCACACCTGCCTCGACCTTAGGCAAAACCCAAGCAGGGCGGGCAGGGTGGGTGCCCCATGGGTAGGGTTGTAATTACCATCCTTATTCACATTATAATAAAGTAGATTTTTTTATGTTCCAATAATACTTCTAAGTAATTAATGATCATTGTTATAACCTTTCATTTCCAACCATTTGATATAGTCCACAAAATTAATAACCACTAGGATATATTAGTCTATACATTGTAATTTTGTATAAGAGTATTATATTATCATATTATTTATTATCTTTCTTAATACCTGTATTTGTCTAAATTTGACAGATACTTTACAAGAGAGAGTATCTAATTTCGAGAAATTTTTGCATGCTCTACCACTATCATCTTAAATTTTTTTATATAACTTTTAAATATTATAAATTAAAATGAATGGTTGTACATGTTCCCGTACTAGGTGTTAAAGGGCCTGTTTGGTTTGAGTTTCCAGTTTTTATTTTCAGTTTTCCAGTTTTTTATAATTTATGAAGGAAAAACTGAAAATTTTGAAAACTGAAATTTGTCTGTTTGTTTTCAGTTTCCAGTTTTTTATTTTCAGTTTTTTCAGTTTTCAGGAACTTGTGAAGGAAAAATTGAAAAAACTAAAAATTAAAATTTGTAGTTTTTAGAATTTTCAGTTTTTCCTTTACAAATTCTGAAAAATTGAAAATGAAAACTGAAAGCAAACAGCCCCGTAGTTTTCAAAATTTTCACTTTTCACAAATTCTAAAAAATTGAAAAATTGAAAACTAGAAAGCCCTAAATATGCTCTAGGAGTGTAAGAATTTCTCTATAATTATGGGCCTCATCTCCCAAGTTGATTTCACAGTCCAGTCCACTAGGATTATGGAGTTGGATTCTATATTTACTTTCACCTAACAGATTTTCAATGATAATAATCATTATTAGCAGAGGAGGCCTGCCAGTGGGCTTTAGCCCAGTCGTTCCGTTGTTTATCAAAACAGAGTAGGCTTATGAAATCCATAGCTGTATTTTAGTGAGTTCTTTCTTTGAAAATAATTTTCGCTTTCGCCATGTGAAGGAAAAATTGAAAACTGAAATTTGTGGTTTTCAGTTTTTTCAGTTTTTCCTTCACAAAAACTGAAAACTGAAAACTGTTTTCAGCAAAGCAAACAGGCCCAGTTTTTTGATTTTTGAAAAAATAAAGAAAAATTAATATTTTGGGTAAATAAAATCCCGGAAGCACCTTAGCACACTTCACTTTCTTTTTGGGACAGGAACTCAGCAAATTTCATCGGTTTATACGCAACATTGTCAAGAATAGCATATTTGGTATGCAAATTTTATCGCATAAACCAATAAAACTTGATACATCATTTTATAAGCAGTGGTTAACCGCATTTCTTTTTTAATCATGGCAGAGCGCTTGCAATAATTATGTGCGAATTTTATTATCACCTCAGTTTATATGAGTTATGAGTTTAATTTTCTATATATTTAATCGTTATACTATCATCTAATAAAATTTTACCAAAATGACAAATCTTAATGGATAACTATGTTATCTCCTATAATTTGTCGCTTTATGAAATTCTATTGACCGATACACTCTCGGTGCCGACAAATGATATTCATAAGTTGTTCAATTATTCAAAGTAAGTGTATATAATTTGTTTTTCATCAATTGAAACCAAATATATTTTTGAAGGATCTCAAGGATACACCCGGTTATATTGTGCAATGTGCCACACTGCCTTGTTTCGCATTGCAAGACTAAATATTTTGGGGATAAAAGGTTTCACATGTCAATTAAATTGCAAGAATTAAATCAAATTAAAATTAATTGTACATTTAAACATAAATTTTATAGCAAATAATTGACATGATAAATACTAATGTATATTTAGATTATTTGTAGGATTAAAATTGTTTCAATAATTAAATGCATTTATAATTGAATTTTTTTATAATTGATTATTTCAAAATCAATTTTCTATTTAGTTGTACTGGCTCAAAAGTAATTTTTAAGTAGTGTTTTTTTGTTTGAATTATTTGAAAACAATTACTTTTATATGATAAATTATTAAAAAAGTATCAAATGATTTTCTATATTTTATAATATTTGCTACTTAGGAATATTTTAATAAAAGTATTAAAATGATAAAGTAATTTATTTTTGCTTATATAAAAAAAACTGAAAATCTATTTTCACTTATAAGTGAATTTTAGAATGAAAATTAGTTTTTTTTTATCCAAACATATAAAGTCATTTTAAATTTAGATAAAAAAAACCTTTTTTCTTTCTAGATTATATTCCCAAACACAATCTAATAATATCAAAAAAATTATAAGTATTCCTAACAATCAGAGTAAAGTACAAAGTTAACAAATTCATTGTCTATATTGAAGCTGCACTTATAATTGCTTATCTAATGTAAAAATAAAAAATAAAACGATATTGAATTATGATGTGATCTTTTTCTTTTTAATTAAAAGACAAGTTAATAGATTTTAAGTTGAAAAAACTCATTTATATAGAATAACATAATCTATATAGGATAACATATCACACTTCTTGTTTATTATATATATTTAACTCTCATATTAACTATTTAAAAAATTATACATATATAGAAAGATATAATTGCATGACATTATAAGTTTTTTACATTTTCATTACATAATTTTTTTTTAAAAAAAATTTTTTGGGGGAAGGGGGCACGGCTACCCATTGTCCATGTGAAACTCCGCCACTACTGGCACCTAGCGAAGTGGCATGGACAAGAAGGCAGCACGTCTTCTGAGAAGACGTCATGTAGTCCACCGTGCTATGTTTTTTAAAACAAATTCTTTAACAACATTAGTGCTTTCTTCCCCTTCTAAGATGTGTATTTTTTCTATGAACTAGTCGTTCAACTCGTGCAATGCATATGGTGATAATAAAAAAAAATTGTCAATCACTATTGAAAATAAATAATAATTTATTTAAATATATCTTATAGAAAATTGTATATATAAATTTCTTTTGGAAATAAATTAAACAGGATATAAATGTGTCATTATATTTGATATCTTATTTTGAATATCATGTTTAATTTATAAGTTGACAAAATCTTAATAAATAACCTTTAACTAAGAATAAATAGTCTACTTATGAAAATTTTACACATTTCAAAAGTAGAAATTATTGAATAATGAAAGAGAATAAGTAGATAATTTTACTGTATCATGAGTCATGTATAAGGATAACAATGAGTATCCATTAGATGAGACATGCTCCTACCCCATCTCCTTTATAATTTTGCCTCCCATCCCCATCCCTATCCCGGTCATGGGTCGTCATTTGTGCTTCCCCACAAAAGTTGAATCCTTATAGGTTTTTACGGGTATTAAAAAAAATTCTAAAAATGGAAAAGTTTTAAAATATTTTGAAATTTGAAATATAAATGTCATTAATAACAAATATTATGAATACAACATAATCTAAATTAAAAATGAAAATATATACATAATATAAATTCAACAAAGATAATTAACAAAAATGATGAAGCTGATATTTAAATAATTTATATAAATGATGAATTGACAGGTCTTCATGGAGTGGGACATCATTCCCCATCTCTGTCTTGTTTAACAAATGGAGATTTCATCTCGTCCCCATGAAGGCTAAGTCTATCCTTATTTCCATCTGTATTGTGGGTAACTTGCAAATACCCGATTCGGTGATTTTTGTTTTTTCTGTCATTCTTAGTTACTTACATCTTTTTAATAAGTTGAAATATTTAATTTATAAAAACATAAGATATTTTTTCTAGTTAATAAAAAATAATGAATAAATTTAATTAATGTGATTTTAATTACAACTCATTTCCTTGTACATTATATTATCAAAATAAAATATCACTTTTAAAATGTATATTATAATTAACATGTAATAATTAGTAATAAAAAATTTCATAAAAAATCATAATTTATGCAGTTTTTTAACATTAGATATGGGTTGTAGTTTTAGTTTATTATCAACTTCAAAACCATATTATAATAGTTTTTTATATAATTGTATAATAGTTACACATGGTCAATAAAATTATTATTAATTATAATATTTTTTTGTGGTAATGAAATTATAATGGTTTTGTTATCATTAATTAATACTATAATTATTATACATATAAAATTTTAATGATATAACAATACGTTCAATTATCATTTTGTTTATATTATTTGTTAGTATTTTCATGCTAAATAATTTTGATTGAAATATTTTGTAAAGTATTTTTATTATGTTAATAGAAAAGAGATATGAAAGTTTGATTAGAAAAAATAATTAATAATTAGAAGATAAATTAAATTTTAAAAATTGCTTTAAATATTAAGATTATAAGAAGCATAATTTTATCCATGGATGATATATGAAAAACTTTTTTTTGTAATGAGTCTTAATATTCGTATCATTATAAATAGATTATAGATTATAAATTAGTAAAAAAATAAATAATCCTAATTTATATAGTTTTTGGATATTACATATGAGTTGTAGTTTTAGTTCATCACAAACTTAGAAAATATATTATAAAAACTTTTTTTATAATAATTATATAATAGTTACACATGGTCAACATAATTATCGTTAGTTATAGTAGTCTTTTTATCTTATGCTAATGTGATTATAATAGTTTTGTTATCATTAACTAATACTATAATAATTATACATATAAAATTCTAATGATATAATAGTATGTTCAATTATCATTTTGCTTATATTATTTTATATTAAATAATTTTGAATGAGATATTTTGTAGAGTATGTTAATTATGTTAAGGGAAGAGAGATATAAAGGTATGATTGAAAAATAATAATAATAATAATTAGAAGATAAATTAAATTAAAAAATTTACTTTAATTATTAAAATTATGAAAATAATACAGTCTAATATTCTTGATGAATGATATATAAAAAACTTTTCACGTAATAAGTTTTAAATATTAATATTATAGATAAATTTTATTCAATTCAACAAAATGAACAATAACAAAATTCTTACTTCGCATTATCAATTTAATTATGCATGCATAACTATAATCATATCAACAATGAGTAGATTGGGACGGAGTTAATGGGAAATATTGAGGAATGAATACATAGCGATATTCCAAACTGATAGAGAAGACACAAAGATGCCAGAGAGAGTTTTAAAAGAGGGTCCCCTATCTCATAGTAGCTAGGTTTCACTTGTCCATATCATGTTAGAAAAAATATGGATCGAACTTTCTCATTATAGTAAAGTTTACACACAATGATCAATAACAATACCTACATAATGAGCAGTGCTGAGTAATAGTAAGGGCAATAATAATAGTTATCACATAATTTTGGGCTAAAACAATAAATTTCAATTATTTTGACATTCAATTAATTTTTTAATCTAAAAATAAATTATAGCTTTAATTTATATCAATCTACAAAATATTCCAATAGTGCCCTATTTAGTATAAATCAAAACATTACAAAATAATACCCAAATTAATTTATAATATGTGAGAGTCATGAGATGTAAAACTTAAAATAACACTCTCAACTAAATGTCCAAAATGAGACAACAAGTACCTCAATAATGACGAAAATTATAATCGAATATATCATACATAAGATACTCATTTATTCATAACTCAACAAAATATAGTACATGTGTGAAATGCAAAACAAAAATTGCACACCAATGTACGATCAAAGTATGGGTGTTCACAATTTGGCCCGGCCTGAAATTTATTGGAAAATGTTCAGGTCTTAAAATTTGACTAGATGTATTTTTGGGTTGGGTTTGAGTTATATTTCGAGTTGGTACGATCGGGCCTAAAGTCAAATAAGCTATAAACCATGAACACATTACTTGGATGCTGTGTTTACGCGTCAGACACGTGTTCGTACCGAATCTTGCATGACACACCAATAACATATTTTTGTATATATTTAATTTGAAATTTTTTTTTCTTAATTTAACATTAAAAAAATACAATATAAACAAGGTTATAAAAGAAAATAATATATAATATTTTCAGTTTATAAGAAAATGAAGCATAAGTGAAGCTTATATAAATAATATTTTAAAAAATATATTTTTTTCTTTTAATTTTAGTTATATATGTGTCATGTATGTGTTTTATAATTTTTTAACCTTGGTGGTCCTTCGTGTCCATGTCATTATGTCGTGTTATATATCTGTGTCAATGTTTGTGCTTTATAACAAATAAGTCTATAGTTTATTTTATAATTAGTGGTAAAATATAAAATTTTATAGTTCAACTAATATATTTTATATAACTTGATATTATTTTTATATTGATATGGTTTGTTTTGAAATATATAAAACAAAATATTTCTTAAATTTTGTTTGTCACTTATAAAATTTCATAACTTTAATATTTCGATGTCAATTTCTTATATGTTGTTTGAAGGTTAAGTTGCTCTAGTCACTAATCAGGTTGGGATCGGGTTTCAAAAATTAACCTGATCTAAGGTCGGGACTGGGTTTGATTCAACTAGGTCCAAACTGTCCCATGTACACCTTTAAATAGACCAAAGTGCAATTCCCAACAAAATGGCTCAACAACAACCAAAAAAAAAAAAAAAAAAAGGCCCAACTTATGCCCAATATGCTAAATATGATCTAATTAATCCCCAAGATAATAGCAAAATGAGCTTGGCCTTGAAATGTCTCCAAAATATGTGTCATATTAACATCAAATTGTTCACAATAACAACATATGACAATATAAACATCCACCAAAGATGCTATATGATCTAACAAGATATCTTGGAGGAATAATAAAACTGAGATGGGTCACGGGTCAATATGTCTCAACAATATGTCATTATATAGTATTTATCAATAATTAAATTGCCTGGACTTACAATGACCATGATGTTGTAATTATCTACGGAACTAGTTTCCACTAATCCAAAATATTTCTGCTAATCCAAAATGTCAAAGAAACTTCAATAGATCCATATGCGTTACACAATCAATAATAAAATTTTTATTGTCTAGTCTTTGGTTAGGGGATTAATAAAAATAAATTTGATATGAATTCGAAAATAATTTAGCACAATATATATGCCAAATAACTCTCGATATATTAACATAATAATAATAATAATAACCCTAATGCATATTTCTCGGTAGGAACGGACATCATTCTATTGAGTATTGACACTTATTCCGTGATAGCCAATTTCTATCTAGAGATTTACTAAGTAATAGGTTTTTTTTTCTCAAGTGATTAACAGATTATTAATAGATATTCAATATATTACTCTCATTTACACGTTATTCTATTCCATAACACTTTATTCCAACTTACAAGCATTCATTTCATGATTTAAATACCATGAGAGTAACTGATTAGATAAAAAGAGCACTTAGGTGCCACATTAAATCTCTCTCTCTTTTTTGTTTTGGAACATTTTTTTTTTTGATAAATTTTTGGAACACATAAAATCTCCTTATTTAGTTACCTTGACATGAAACTCGGATGTATATACGGGATAAAAACAAGGAAAACTGTCACAAACAATAATAATGCATATAATTACAATAGGGCCTTTTTACCTAATTAAATTAAAACAATAATTATATACCAAATTCTCATCTTGTGAAGTTTAGTTTCACATATCCATTCTTTTTTAATATAGATGGAATCGGTTAATTATTACTGGATTTCTATTACCAAAAACACAAATGAATCGGTTAATAATAACTAAATTTTCTTTTTAGAAATCGGTTGACAATAACTAGACTCCCCTTTTTAATTTTGGTAAGAGAAATCGGCCAATACATGATTGATTTCTATAAAATTTGCACAGATTTTTTTTTTTTTCAAAGAAGTCAATTAGGTGTTAATTGGTTCCTGCATGATGCTTGATGTTATGCATCCTCAAGATGCATAACCATATATACATATGCATGTGCATATAATTAATGGCCTTGTTGATAATCCTCCTTTGTGTTGCTTTCATCATATCGTTGCTCACAACAAATTGTTCTTCTTTAATCAAACTATAATTATAATTGTTTTGATTGTATTCTTATTTAAATTCCAAGATTGATAACATTTATATTTCAAATAGCTATATACATCCACTTATTAATGTGTTATATATGATTTGGGATGAATTGATATATTTTCTTCATAAAATAATAAATATAATAGTAAAATATACTTAGCCCTTTGAAATATCAATAAATAATGACACTCCACTTTATTAGTTTGAAAAATCTACAATCCATCCATTTTACTAAGGTTGTGTTTGATGTATTCTCCTTATGATTTGACTTTTGAATTTTGATAAATTATATATTAAATAATGAAAATAATATTAATAAATATCGAGTTTAATTTCTATGAATTGATCACATAAATTAAAATATTGGTTGATAAATTTTCACTAATTTAGCACTATCTTGAATTTTTATCGGTTGACGGCATAAATTTCTTTATATTATTAGTGCATAGAAATTGAATTCATAAATAATTTTAAAAATCATATTAAGAGCTAACAATAATTATTTTAATTAAAAGTTAATAATAACTATTTTAAATGAATAATATGGAAAGATTAAACATATATGTTTAGGATAATATTAAAATAAAAAAATAAATACTTATTATTTTTCAAAAATATGTAATACATAATAAATAAGATTAAGTAATAAATAATGTTAATATAAAATATAATTATATGAAATGAGATTAAAAATATTTTTAATAGTTGTTAAAATCAATATTTTAATTATCATAATTGATTTGCAACCGTCTCCATGATTTTTGGAAATACAAATATATTATTTTGCGACAGTTTGTAACCACTGCCATCTTCTCTATCATTTTTCCACTTGGCATTTTGTGACGGTTTTGAACCGCCACAATAATAGTTGGCAACTGTTGAAATGGCAGCAGTTTCAGAACCACCGCTAATTTTATTTAGCGGCAGTAAAGGTATAAAAAAAAAATCACCATGAAAGTACTTTTTTCTGGTAGTATACCTACTACGATTTGACAATTTCTTGAATTTTTAAACATTGGCAAAGTATATGCATGATGATGAAAACTATAAATAGAAAAACTTAAAATGTATAAGAGAAATATAGTGTTATATGTATTTTAGTTTTTATATTTTGTGAAATTAAAAAAATTATTAGAAAAATTGAATTCATGAATAATAAATAACATATAACATAATTCAAGATTTATATATAAATATTTATAAAAATATGATTAAAATATCCAAATAATAATAATGTTTTATTTAATACTTAAATAATTAATGAAGATAATATTTTATAAATTTAATTCTGATATACTAATTATGTAAAAGAGTTCTATAATGTATTCAACTATTTAATAAAAATAAAAATAAGTATGATAACATTTGTAACTAAATATGCGGATAGATAATTTACTTTAAGTTATTATTTCATCCATTATATGAAATCCACTCACAAATTAGAACTAGAAAATTATCGTGGTTTGCAATCTTAACATTCACTTAGAAAAAGATAAAAAACCTAAGTTAGGTTTGATTTTAATTACCGTAAGCGAGGTAAGGGAGGATTCAACAACATATGTGGTTTGTTGGAGCCACGTGCATATGTATCATGGTTATGTATCTAACGCATCATGCAGGAACCAATGAACATCTAACTGACTTCTTTGAAAAAAAAAAACTACATAAATTATACAGAAATCAACCATATATTGGCCGATTTCTCTTACCAAAATCAAAAGAGGGAAATCTAGTTATTGCCAATCGATTTCTCTAATAAAATAATAGAGAAAATTTAGTTATTATCAACCGATTTCTTTGTATTTTCGGTAATAAAAATCTAGTAACAATAAACCAATTTTATCTATATAAAAAAATGGAAATACGAAATTAAAGTCCATAAAATAAAAGTTTGGTATGCTCTCATCGATCAATATCCTAATTTCGATAAAAATAAAATAAAATTTTGATATATAATTATTTTTTCAATTTATTTAGGTGAAAAAGCCTTATAATAGTAAGAAATCATTTGTAATAGAAAGAAAAAGTAAACAGGAGGCAAGATAACACTTGTAAACTATGAAGTTTGGACACATCAATTGGATGTTTTATCTATATGTTAAATATTTATTTGTGTCAAATCTTACATGATATATCAATTATATAAGTTTGTATAAATTTAATTTAAAATGTATTTTTTTCTTACTCTAATATAAAAAAATATAATATAAACAAAATTATAAAAAGAAAATAATACATAACTTTTTAAGTTTATAAAATAATAAAATATAAATAAAATTTATATAAATAATAATTTAAATAATATATTATTTTTATTTATTTTTACTTTTATATATATATATATATATATATTGTATCCATACTATATAATTTTTAACTTTATTATATCCTTCGTATTCATATCATGATGTGTTCATGTTGTGTTCGTATTCATATCATGTTGTGTTCCATATGCATGTCAATTTCCGTGCATTGTAGCCAGGCAATTTTGGTTACACAAAAGCAGCAAGTGGACGTCATTGTCCAGGTGTCCGTTTCTTATCTCTCTCATTCTTATCTCCACCCTCTTTCAACACCTAACACTTTATTTGTAGCCTTGTACAAGATACCATGAACCTTCCGATTCCACTTTTTCAATAAATAATTAAGTAATGTTTCTATAATACAGATTTTGCGCCTTCATAAAGATTGGGTGGCTGGTTCCCCGTTAAGAATCTTAAAAAAGAAATTTATTCTAACACAAAAAATAAATATTTATTGAGAAACTCATTCTATTATTATTGAATGTGATAATAATTTTATTTATCATTAATATTCAATAGTTATAAAAGATTTGTATTATTTATATACATAAAGTATGAGATATCATATTGACTCATATTTCATTCATTATTAAGTGGAATGTGTATATAATTCAAATATGATCCATATTTCACATTCAATAATGAATGGAGTGTTAACCGATAAAATCTCTTACATCTTATGAGTGCAGATTTTCACTATAAAATGAGTGTTGTAATAGACACTCACATTCTAATTGCTTATCATTAATATAAATCACATTCAACGACTCAAAATTGTGTATTCTTATGGACCCCACTTTTTGGGTAGAATATCAGTGTCCAAGAACCTGAAAGTCGTTGAATATTCTAAGACACTCCTTCGTTTTTCTTTGGATTGACTACGGGGCTCAGCAGCCCAAGACACACTTACAAGGAAGTAACTCTACGGAGCCTAGTCTCCATAAAGTCAGCAGCAAAAGCCAGAGAAGCAAAAGGAGGGAGGGAGTCGAAACACGCAACCTCATTAGGGACGAGGTGGCCATGTTTAACAAAGACATCTGCACAATGATTCACCTCCCTAGAGACGTGAGAGATACGCGCCGAGGAGGAGAAGTTGGCCATGAGATTATGAATTCCGCGAACCAAGGAAGCATGTGTTGCATGTGTTAGTACAACAATTACTTCGATTAATGCTAACGATTAATGAACATGAAAATGTTCCTATTTTATGTGATTTCATCATCACTGTTTACCTTTTCTTGCTTTTACAAGCTTCACAAAAAGCTATTTAACTGTTATTATTGTATCTCTTCGCCGCAAGGTTGAGACATTATAATATACGGGGAATTGATTTTTGAATCCATACTACACTATATAATATATATAGACATCATGTAAATACTGTATATTAACGAAAGTGTATATAAATATCTAAGATATATGCGTATTAAGATTATAAGAAAAAAGTATCTATTTTTTGTGTGAGGCTTTATATAAAATAACATCACTCGTCACTCTGATAATGACCCTTCTCTTGTACCTTTTTTGGACAAAGTTGTTCCTTTAATTGGCGATGTCCAATTCCACTCCCACCCTTGATCTTTCATCATAATTTCTCCAAGTAATGTACATTAGTTCCATCAATGATTCCAAAGTTGATGGATACGAACTCCATTCATAACACTCCAATCTTAGCATTATTATTATCCTTGGATGAAAAAACTCATTTCGGTGGTTCAGAATTTTCCTAGTTCAGAATTTTCCAAAAAGTTTTTGTCACCTTTGCCCTTCCACCTAGTATTTTTGTGGGGACTTGTGCCTGCAAGAAGCATGTAATAATACTAGAACAGTAGTACACTACGGCAGGATCATACCCTCTTGAGAGTTTTTATCATTCCCATGGAGAAACACACCGTTGATGATACTCCAAGAGTTGATGAAACTGCTGGTTATGCCAGGAAGACAAGTTCCCTTGTGTCAGTAACCAAACGGACTATAAATTATCTTATTTGTGTTATCTTCATTGCATGGGCAGGTTTTATATTTCTCTTGCCAGCAGAACCCGTGAATGAGTTGTTTTCAAAATGGAGTGGAACCAATTTAGAAAACATAGGTTTATCTTCCATCTTTTCTTGGTTTTTCCGTTTTTTTAAGTTCTTGTTATAATGTTATGTTCTGTTTTCATCACTGGGTGGTGTGAGTTCAAAGCTAATTGTCTTTATTCTGCAGGAAGCGGTTTTCTGCTCTTGAGTGCTCCTATTCTCATAATTGCATTCCTTGCCATTGTACACCTACTTCTTTCTGGGGAGGAGAGGCTTCCAGAGTATGACTTTACTGAAACTTTCCTTTCTGTGCACTGAATTTCATAGTTTTTTACTACACTTTTTATTTGATTTGTTGGGGTGCATTGTTTTCTGACTTGGATTTTGCTGTTGGCAGAAAGAAGAGTTCCAAGTATCCAGGCTACAGGCTATGGACATTTCCTGTGCTTGTAAAAGGACCGTTTGGGGTTGTTTCTGCTACAGAGTTCATTGGCATTGTCCTCTTCACAGCCTATGTTATCTGGGCTCTCTGTAAATATACTTTGAGGGCCCTTGGATTTATATCTGATCCTCTCTCATCTTTTAAAGACAAGAGGTACAACAGTCTAGTGCCCATTTTCTTTTATTTTTCAGAATTTTGATGCTGCTGATTTACTCTACTTAATGTGCTTCTTTGCTTACTTGAAGGCTTCAGTTTTTCCCTCTTAGTTAACCCCTCCAAACTAACCTCTGTCACTTCAAAAACTAAAGAATCAACTCCATCATGAATCTAAGGAGGAAAAAAAAATAGAGTAGAATAACTAGTTAACTAGTTAATCAACTCCAGCATATTTCAATCTGCCCGTTGTTTACTTTGTTCTCTAATGGTTCATACATAGCTTTTATAAACTAGACAGTTCATTTGACATTGATGATTCATTTTCATATCTCATTTGCCCTTATTCTAAATTTGGAATTTTGGATGTCTATAAACTGATTGGAGTTTTGTAAAAGTATATTGGAAAAAGATTTAATTTTGATGTACTGTTATTTTGTTGGTGAAACTTTTTATATATAGACAACCAGTAATGTTTTGTGATACCAGTAAATGTATTGGACTCTTATAATAACTAACAAAAAAGTTATACATATAATGTTATATGATTGATTGTTTGTGTAAAACACTTTACACTGATAGTATCTTAAAATTAATTTCAAAATCTCAACCGAGTTAGGTGATACTTATGGAGTACTGTGATGAAAAAGTTTATGTGGCCCAAAACATTTCAACTAGTGCTATATGGAGTTTCAGAAATCAGTGGAGTGATGAAATTTCGGTCTGAACCTGGAGTCTTACAATATGACAGAAATACTTATATTTGACAGCGTTTATTACCCTTAGCCTGCGGGAACCCCTCCCTGAACTGAAAAATAAAATTAAAACTATAAAAGAAAACTTCATATACCCAAATTTGGAGAACTTGACCTCTTTTGGCACTTTGCATTTGTGGTAGAAATTGTATTCTTGGATTACTTTAGCCATAGTATAATACAACTTGTTACTTAATGTTAAATCTCTCTGTAAAGGTGCATATATTCAACTTTCCCTGATCTGCTTTAAATGAGGGCCTGAACATGGATTCTTTATGTAGTCTACTCTTCATTGTAATTGAATCTTTTTTATAGTGTGCATTATTGCTGTCAACATTCATGTGTTGAATATTATCATCATGGACCAAGTATTTGGCCTTGAAATTTTACAATGCTCATGTAGTCTGAAAAATTGAATGCATATAATGAGCTAATTTTCAAGGCTTGCTTCAAACTTTCAGACTCTTACTGTTGGAAATTCTGGGAGATCGCTTCGGTGCAATGGGGATGACGTGCTTGGCATTTTTATTTATCCCAGTTTCAAGGGGATCTGTTCTTCTTCGCTATGTAGATATCCCTGTTGAACATGCTCCAAAATATCATGTATGGCTGGGACACCTCACAATGGTGCTTTTCACTCTCCATGGACTCTTCTTTGTTATTGCATGGGCAATGGATGGCCGCCTCCTTAAAGAAGTGAGTCCTTGTTGATGGATCTCTTTTTATAATGATAGTTTACGCTTAACACACATAATGTATAGTTAAAGAAGTGAGTCCTCATTAATGGGCAATGTGAATTTTTAATGGTATTAGATCACTTGAGAAAGAGGGATTGAATTAAGTGATCTTATAAAATTTTCTACACATTTAGCAAACAGTTAAAAAGTTCACTTAGATGTCTCCCAAATACTTAGGAGATATTCATATATCAGAATATAACTGTTTTTATTGAAACTTCCAAGTATGATATTTTATATACAAACTTATCTTTCAAATACGGACAAACAATTAAATATCAAATATACTTCAGTTATGACAAACAAAAACTTGTTGAAAGCAACTTAAAAAATAATGAGATAGAGTTTAGGAGAGCGCACGACAGAGTTTTATACTGGTTCAACTTCAATGTGAAGTCTACTCTAGTCCTTATCAGTGTTGGTAAGAGTTTCACTAATTCAAGGTTTGGCTGACCAACCAAACTTCCTCACAAACACTAACTCAAGATTCCAACAAGGACCAAAACAGATTGCTAGATGATGAGTTCTAACTTTTCACACAATATTTTTTCAAAAATATCACTCACAAAATGCTCAAGAATATGCTATTTGCTTATGAGTCTTGGTGGTAAATACTGAGCCTTTTTGAAACATATATAGGCACACATGTGCCATCCCAAGTGAGTGTTTAAGAAGTTTGAATGATGCATGCTTGCTGTAAAGCCAGGTTTCTGTCGCAGGAAAGGAAGCTTGGAAGCATAGAAGGATGAGCATTTCCATTTTGGATGATATACCAAAAGGTTCTTTCTTTTTTATGCATGAAAGCTCAGCAATATGAGCTCTTTATTGAGGAAAGATTTTGACCATTTGAATGAGCTCTCTGTGGTACTTTTTTGGTGTTCTTTTTCTATAGGCTGATGTCACGACCTGACTTGGGCACGTGACCAACACATGAGAAATTTGGTTCTCACGTAAGCCTTATGACTTGGGTTTCTCTATATGCATAGTTAATCACAAAATTTCTTAAACAAAATTTTTCTTTTTCTACATACAAATCACATGTCCCTTAAATTTCAAAATAGTCAAAATACCCAAATCTAGCATTTTATAATATGCCTTTAAAGTCTGAAGTTATAATACAATATATATATATATATATATATATATATATATATATATATATTGCTCTGTTTCAAAAATTTCCATGAAGCTAATACTATTAAGTTATTAAACACAAAATTTACATATGCCATCATAGTATGCAAAATGTAAAACATGATTTAAGGTCCGAAATCCTGCCTACAATGTACTGAAGCACTCTAAACAAAATAAGAAGGCTTCACTCGAGTGAAGCTTACCAACTGAACTTTATTGCTATGGAGAAGATGGTGGAGAAGGATTGGCAGCAACTATAGTATCTATAATAAAGAGAATAACAGAGGGGTGAGTTTTGTAATCAAAACTCAGTAAATGAATTTTCACCTGAAACCCCCCAATGAGATGTCAAGGAAACAATGTATAAAAATCATAATAATATTAATAATACTAAAAATCTCACATAACCAAATGTACATATATTTTTGAAGGTCCTTTATACTTATCATGTTATAACTTAAAAACAATTTTCTCAATTTACTTTCACACCTAAATCATACAAGCAACACAATATAGCAGCTCTTAGAGAAATATTAATATTTGCTCTAATTACGCACAATCTTTGTGACGTAACAAAAACTCTGAATATGAATCTTTGAATATAAATTCTCTGAATATCTCTGGCTTGGGCTACTTGGTACCAAGGTTAACGGATTTACTGCTGTTAACACACAGTCTGTTTCTCTATAGCTACATTCTAAACTAACCAAATATATCCATTTAAACTAAAAGCTTTAAACCTTTTTAATTCTTTGAGAGCTCTAAATCTGTCTAATTCTAACAGTCTGATATTAACATAACTGTGGCTATGAAATCATGCCTAAGGGATCATCATTTGTAGACATTTGTCATTTTATAAACTCATAGAATATGTATCCGCCAACTGTTCTGAATCTCATGAAAATTCGGGCTCTTAAACCTTTTGATTTATTCTCTAAAATATAATTCAAATTACCAATCCTTTCATAGTCTAGAAAGCTCAACAACATACTTGAAATAAAAAAAAAAAGTTAAAACCATAGTTCTAATCATTTCTCTAAACTTCATATCTAATTATAAAACTAAATCATATATATAAATCAGTTCCAGAATCCAATAAAACAATCACAGAATTCTCCAACAATCACATAAATTACCCATTCTACATAAAATCAATATAACAAATATGGCCTTATGAGTTTTATGAAGAACATATTTCATGCTCTAAAATCAATAGTGCAAAACATATATTCAACAGTAAACCTGAAATCCTTGTATAATATTTCTCTAAAATCAGGCAGTAAATCATATTTTCATAAAAATAACTCTAATACAGAATATAGAGATAACATATGTGAACCCACTCACCTGGAGTGGTAGAATATACTAGAACCACATCAACAGGACTCTGGAAAAGCAGGGAATGGCTTGTATCTACCATAATAGTCATAGAATGCTAGATTAATCTCTAAAAATCCCTAAATCACTCAGATCTACCTCTAGAATGAGTAAGTAAATTCACCCCTTTAAGAAACATGGTAACTACTATACCATCCCAAGAACAAGGAGAGATTTGATAAGAAAGGAAATAAAATCAAGAGAACAACATACCTTAAAGCCTTAGGAATCAAAGATTGGAGTTAGATTGATGAAAATAGAGCTTGTAAGGTGTAAAATAGTGGAGGAAATGAGTTTGGGAGTGAAAACTCGAGGTTGAGGGTGAGAGAATTGTGTTTTGGGGTGTGGGAATGTTTTGGACCCCGAAATTGGGGGTTTTTAACTCTGTTGAATAATTTATTTTACTTCCTATTAACTTTTAAACATAAATGTAAATAAGGAAATGCCCCCATTTGGATTCAAATAAAACATTAGAAAAATCAAAATTCCATCAAATCAAAATTCAAATTTTGGGTTTTAGTTCAAATTTGAAAATTTTCACGGTTTTATAAGTTTGTACGCTAGAAACGGTGCGTTTAAAGGTTTCCAAAATTCATTAAAAATCACTCTTTGATTTATTTTTCTCTAAGGAACAAGTACCGGGACTTTTAGTGCAAAAAATATGACTCTACCATATGGCCCTCCAAGGACATGTAGGGTCCAGACTTAGAAAAATTAAAGACTCGAAACGACAGGTAGGGATAACTGATACCATTTTAGCTCAAAAAATTTTCTAATTCTTTTATTTAAAATTGGGGGTATTACAGCTGACATGCAGTAGGAGTAGCCTTTTGTCTTCTAACTAGTGTTTCCACTTGCTCCCATGTACTGTCTTGTTGAGTACTCTTCCTTTTTACTTTATTGTACTTGAGATATATACTATTCTTGCTTCATGGGTCCACAAGCTTCTAGAGAAGTGCCTTTGACTTTTGCAACTCTGCTTTCTCTCTTTCAATCTTGTCAACCTCCGTATATGTTAATTTGGTCTATGTGGTGCGTACATTATTTTGAACCAGACCAAGGATGTCTCCTATGCAATTAGGAGATATTTGTTATTTGATGGATTTATGAAACACTTATCAAACATATTAAAAACGTTCTGCATATTTATGTTTGTCATCATTTAAGGTTCTTAAGCCAACAATTTTAAAGATAAATCAAGCTTGTTGCTAGAATACACTGGCTGATCGAGCTAACTATTCATTTCTGTGAATATATTTTGGTCCCTTTGCAGTTAGTAGACTTTAAAGATATTGGTATTGCCAATCTCCCAGGAGTTATCAGCCTTGTAGCTGGTTTGTTTATGTGGGTGACCTCTCTTCCTGGAGTGCGAAAGTGGAACTTTGAATTGTTTTTCTACACTCACCAGTTATACGTAGTCTTTGTTGTCTTTTTGGCCTTGCATGTTGGTGACTTCATTTTCACTATGGCTGCTGGAGGAATATTTCTCTTCATGCTTGATCGATTTCTGAGGTTCTGCCAATCACGGAGGACAGTTAATGTAGTTTCATCCAGGTGCCTTCCTTGCGGCACGATGGAATTGGTTCTATCAAAGCCTCAAAGTAATTATAAATATCACCGTACTTTTGTGTACATAATTTGGTACCATTATCATATTTATGACAATATATCTTTTTTAAAATGTAGATTTGAGGTACAATGCTTTAAGTTTCATTTTTCTTCAAGTCCGGGAATTATCATGGCTGCAGTGGCATCCATTCAGTGTTTCTTCTAGTCCTTTGGATGGAAACCATCACCTTGCTGTTCTCATAAAGGTCCTCGGCAAATGGACAACAAAGTTGAGAGAAAGGATCACTGATGTTGATGCATTAAAAGATTCATCTGTCAAGCCTCATATTACCATTACAGCTTCGGTTGAAGGGCCATATGGTCATGAAGTACCATATCACTTGATGTAAGTGCCCAATTCATTTTCTTGTTAAGCATACAGATATATTAGATGATAGAAAAATCAAACTCAGCCAACTTCTATTTTAGTCCTTTCACTAATGAAATGATTTTGCAATTTTTTTCTCTTAGGTATGAGAATCTTATATTGGTGGCTGGTGGTATTGGGCTTTCACCCTTCCTTGCCATATTGAGTGACATTCTTCACCGTGTGAGGGAAGGGAAGCCCTGTCAACCAAGAAATATTCTAGTTGTTTGGGCAGTGAAAAAATCAAATGAGCTTCATCTTCTTTCAACCATTGACATGGAATCAATCTGTCCATCCATTTCTGATAAAGTACATACTGATATACATATTTATGTCACCAGAGAATCAGACCCTCCATTGGTAAGTCCAGTTTTCTTCTTACAAACCTTACTTTCTTCTATCAGTGCTTCATAATGATTTCTTTATTTTTTTCACTTAATGGCATTTGGTTGTCATTATCTGCAGGAAGAGGGATATGCTTACAAACCAATGAAGTCTTCATTCTGTCCAGTGCCTAGTGACTGTGGCATGTCTGTTTTGGTTGGAACAGGAAACAATTTTTGGTTTGGACTATATGTCATCTCATCTACCACTGGCTTTGTGATGCTGGTAGCTTTGTTGAAAATTTTCTACATAGAGCCATATGGCGTGTATAAATGGTGGTACAAAGGGCTACTATTTGTAATTTGCATGGTTGCTGGTGTGGTTATCTTTGGTGGTTTAGTGGTTGGATTGTGGCATATTTGGGAAAAGAAAAGTTCTGTTAGGGAGAAGTCTAATAATGTAAAGGTTGATAAAATTGAACAAAATGACAATGGGGCTCCCAACAATCCTAGTCAATACAATGCTGCGAAATCAATTGTCACTCGTTATGGTTCCAGGCCAGATTTTAAAGGTATGTCTTCATGAATTCAATTTTCCTTTTTGTTTTAAATCTTAATCTTAAAATATGAAAGGACTAGTGTGTGGTCAAGTTTAATTGTATCAAAATGCAAGCAAATGCACATACTTGCATTACAAGTATAAGCTTATTTTGAATCAGTTTTTCTGATGAATCTGATTCTTGTTATATGATGAATGCCTTGACATCTTATTAGAAGGTTACATTTTCTCCACATTTAGTGGTTACTAATCTCTATCATACTGCAGAAATTTTTGAAAAGATGTCAGAAAAATGGGGCCATGTTGATGTGGGTGTGTTAGTTTGTGGCCCTCCAACTCTTCAAACAAGTGTTGCGCAAGAAATCAGGTCACACAGTATGACAAGACAACACCATCATGCCATCTTCCATTTCAACAGCCATAGCTTTGATCTCTAGCTCCTCAAATCTGAATTTCAGAGACATCATGCATTATTCACTAATGAAAATGGAGGAGTGATACATATTCACCTCTAAAATGTTGTAAACTTGTGAACAAAAAAGTTATAAACCACACACAAAATATTGTAAACTAATTTATAAAAAGTTGTAAACCAATTGGTTTACAACATTTTGCATATTGGTTTACAACATTTTACATCTTGATTTACAACATTTTATATTAGGTGTAAGTGGAGGTGGACATTTGGGGGTGGCCATTTATCATTTCCCATGAAAATGTATATGCATTGCGTACATTGTATAATTAGTAATCCAGTTTGTAATACAGGATGCTATAATCCTTCGAAGGATTCCAAAAGGTACTCTTAGCATATCAATGTGAATCATATTTATAAGCAATTTCAGCTTCAGCTTTGCATATATCAATGTATTTATCAGCTTTTTTTTTTTATTTATCCCTTTGTATATCTCATATAATTTTTTTTTTTTGTCAAGCTTATGTAAGTTTAGATGACTGCATCAGATCATAAATTCTAACCTCTAAATATTATGTGCCTAACTTTTTGGTTCCATATATTGGATACTGAATTCTTTTTAACATTTTTTTGTGAAGAACAAACTTGTCTAGAAGCCCAAAATGGGCAGCACCATTTCCCTCATCACATAGATAAAGGAAGGGATAGATAAAATGAGATTAGGCCCAAAATTGCAAGCATTGACACCCGTTTACACAGCATCATGAGCTACAAGAAATTAGCACAAGTTGAAATCTTGTATACAAACCAATTTACAAAAGAATACATTGGTGAACTTCAAGTGCCTCCTTTTTTTTTTCAAAATATTTGTCCACTTTAAGTCAGTCATCTTTCAAAATATTTATCAATTTCACATTTTAATAAAGTAGAATTTTTTTTTGTTCCAATAGTATCTCTGAGTAATTAATGACCATTACTGTAACCTTTCATTTCCAACCATGTGATATGCTCCATAATTAATGACTATTAAGGTATATTAGTCCACACATTATAATTTTACATAGAAATACTCTATTATTATATTATTTATCATCTTTCTTAATACTCGTGTTTGTCAAAATTTGATAGATATTTCACAATGAAGAAAGTATCTAATTTTGAGAAATTTTTACATGCTCAGCAACTATCATCTTAATTTTTTTATATAACTTTTAAATATTATAAATTTAAATAAATGATTATACATGTTTCTGAGCTATGTGTTAAATATGCTCAAGGAGAGTGAAAGTTTCTCTACAATTATTGGCCTTATCTCCCAAGATGATTTCACAGTCCAGTCCACTAGCATTATGGTGTTGGATTGTATATTTACTTTCACCTAATAATTATTCAATGATGATAAACAATGTTAGCAGAGGAGGCCTGCCAGTGGGCTTTAGCCCCGTTTTTCCGTTGTTTATCAAAACAGAGTAGGCCTACCAAACCCTTAGCTGTATTTTAGTGTTTTCTGATTTTTGAAAAAATAAAGAAATATTAATATTTTCGGTAAATAAAATCCCGGAAGCATCTTAACAAACTTCATTGTCCTTTTAGGACGGGATCTCAGCAAATTTCATCGGTTAATACTCAACAATAGCATATTTGGTATGCAAATTTTATAGCCTAAATCAATAAAACTTGATACATCATTTTATAAGCAGTGGTTAACCGCATTTCTTTTTTAATCATGGCAGAGCGCTTGCAATAATTATGTGCGAATTTTTTTATCACCTCAGTTTATATAAGTTATGAGTTTAATTTTCTATATATTTTATTGTTACACTTATCTAATAAAATTTTACCAAAATGACAAATCATAGTGGATATCTATGTTACCTCCAATAATTTGTCACTTTATGAATTTCTATTGACCCATACACTTTCATTGCATATAAATGATCTTCATAAGTTATTCAATTATTCAAAGTAAGTGTATATAATAATTTTTTTTTCATCAGTTGGGATTAAACATTTTGTTGAAGGATCTCAAGGATACACCCGGTTTATGCTGTGCAACTTGCCTCACTGCCTATATTTGTATTGCTTCCTCATTGCTTTGAAGACAAGCGATAAGAGTATTTTCTGCTTTTTTGGTGTTTAACTTCTAGACATCGGCACCTCATCCTTAAGCCAACGTTTATCTAACATGTGTGGATGTGATCTCCCCAACTTCACAACTCTTTGGTCAAATGTATCGTTTTCATATGGATTGATTTTCCATACTATTAACATTACACTTAATTAAGATGGATGTTTTTGCACTTTTCTTATTTTTTTTAAAATTTACACATAAAGTTTGTCAAGGAAAAATCGTTCTCAATTTTTATCCTTAGTTAAACACACCATTTTAGAATAGAGATTTTTTTATAAAAATTTATACCTTATTATTTTTATCGAAACCAAACATGTGAAAATTTGAATATAAAATTTTGTTAGGGCTCGCACTATAAAGGATTACTACATGTCTTATGTCACAATTAATCTTCTAAAGTAGTTTCTTTATTGAAAAATATTGATTATACTTTAGAGTATGAGATATTATATCAACTCATATTTTATCTATCACTGAATGACATGTGGATCCTACTTAAATAAGATTTATTTTCATTTAATATTAAATGTGATATAAGTGGATATAATATCTCATATCCCATAAGTATAAATAATACAACTCTTCTTTATTGATTGGCCCACCCCATAGACATAAAAGAAAAGGTGGAAAAAGTGCAGACCAACACCGTGCAAGTGATCCGTGTAGGAAGAAAACCACTGTGGGTTTTAGACAAGCGTCAGGGAGAGAGAGTGAATGGCAGGTAAGTGTGGGTCATAATATCTTTGAGTGTCGGCAAACATTTGGTTGAAAGCTAAAGCTTAATCTTATGGTTGGTTCTTTTGTAAAAAGCTCTTCAAGCAAATTAAAGAAATGTTAGCTTCGTCCACCCATTATTTACTTTAAAATTTCACAACAACGTGTTAATTACAGATATTAAAATTATATCGGCTTTGTCCATTTTTGGGACCAGAAACATTATGGTGGTTATTTAACATTATATACTTTGTTTTATATTATTGGGTATCTTAGCATATAATCCATTCCCTTGGCCTTAGGACAACAGTGGCAATTTAATATGTATAACAGGTAGTTGGAATATATGTTTCCGATCACCGATTGGGTGCTGCAAGTGCCATAAAAAGTAAAAGTAGGCACCAAGTAACCCATATGCAAGATACCTTTTATGTAAAAATAAATAAAAATAGAAAAGAAAATTATAATTGTTAAATTATATGACAAAATGAAGATAATAATAAAGAAAAGGATTTCATTTCATGTTGGAGAGGAAGGATGGTGGATTTTCAGACAGACTGTCGCTGTCGATTGGTAGGCTGGTCAGTGTCTTCAACCTAATTAATGATTTAATTTCCAAAGCAAAACAAACAAAACTCCAAACTAAGAGAAGGAGTATGAAAGCTAAATTCCAACCCACGTGACATTTTCATCAGCTACTACTATTATTTATTGTCAATTATTAATTTTTCAAGGAACTTTTATATAACACTTGATTGATTAAATATTTTGGTATTGATTCATCGTGTGATCTAACTTAGTTAGTTGAAGTAATTTGGCATTTATTTTCTTTAAGTAAAATTTTAAATTTTTATCTTGTAGATAAAAAATTAATGCTAAGAAAACTTTATTTTATAATGAATTAATTTAACTAGATTTAGATTAAATGAAAATAATAAAATTGTAATACTGATAATTTCTAAATAGTACGAAAAGAAATAAGTTTAAATAAATAAACTAAATTTGAATAAAATTATTAAAATAATTTAATCAGAGGTCATAAATTTAAATATTAAATTTGCAATTGCATCAAAGTATGAAAATAAAAGTTTTGTTAATTGTTATCTTAGTAATTTTACTAGGGTAGAGCAAGATTTGTTAAGAGGAAATTTATAATTACGATAAAATATTAATTAAAGGTCTTAACAATTTTCAGAGATCAATAATTAATAATTTCTTAAACAAAAAGGAGGGAAAAAAAAAAAAAAAAGACTCCAACGAAGCACCGTCACTGCCATACCATGGACCATCCAGCGGAAAGGAAATGTCCAAAAACATTGTCCTTTCAACTAAAAATTTCTAATAAGAAACCATTTAACATGTAGAGTCCCCTCTTAAAAAACCAAACCACAATGGCATATTCCATAAAAAGAATCAAACCTAATTTGGACGGTTAATCTATTATTCACTCGGCAATACACCTAATAAATAAAAGGGACATTTAGGAAAATGTATTCTCTTATATTAAAATTTCACATGATTATAACATGTGTGATATCCTATTATTAATTTAAATTTCACATTTAGGATATATTTAACTTTGATTTTTATTTTTAATTTTTAGAATTATATAAATAAATTTTTTAAAATTGAAAATAAAAATTAAAGTTTATAGTTTTTATAATTTTTAATTTTTTTAATTAAAATTGAAAAATAAAAATATACCGAGGGAGCACAACTCTACAGCCCACTCACTCACAGATAGAAGAAAAAAAAATCACAAACACAATCATCACTTTAATTATGATTAATTAATTACCATCGTCTCATGCATTGTCTCTGCACTAAACAATACAATTATACAATTGTTTATTTATTTATTTATGACCCCATCCTCACTCACCAATATTCTCTCAGTAGCCGAGACTAGATAGAGAGCACTGTGGTTCTCCACTTTACCTCTCTCTCTATCTCTTCACTCTCTGTTTTTTCATAGTGTCGGTGGCAGCAACGCAACAGAGTCACAGAGAGCGCATCACCATTCAAAATGAGTATGTACGGTAGGGACCCATGGGGCGGTCCGCTGGAGATCAACGCCACCGACTCCGCCACCGACGACGACCGCAGCCGCAACCTCAACGACATCGACAGGGCGGCGCTGTCGCGGCCCCTGGACGAGACGCAGCAGAGCTGGCTGCTGGGCCCTGGCGAGCAGAAGAAGAAGAAGTACGTCGATCTCGGTTGCATCATCGTCAGCCGCAAGATCTTCGTCTGGACCGTTGGGACCCTCCTCGTCTCTGCTTTCCTCGCTGGCTTCGTCACTCTCATTGTCAAGACTGTCCCCCGCCACCACCACAAGCACCCTCCTCCTGATAACTACACCCTCGCGCTTCACAAGGCGCTCATGTTCTTCAACGCCCAAAAATGTGAGCCTTTTTTGGATTCTCGTCATGCCCTTTTTGCTCGTTTTGCTGTTTGTTTTTTGTGTGGTTGCATTCTTCGTAGGTTTTTTTTTTTTTTTTTTATCATTTAAAGTGAAAAATAAATGAAATGGCTGCCCTTTTGGCATGGTGGCATTTCTGTGATAGTTGGTTTGTGTGTTGATGGTTTGGAAGTGTTTCTTACTATAATTGGAGATCTTGGGTGCTGGTGGTGTGTTTTGGATTTTGATGGAGTAGAACATTCTTGCGAATTATGAATTTATGATAATCAGCATGGTTTTTTCAATTAATTAATTTGTTTTTTTTCAAAAAAAAAGAGAAGAAAAAAGACTGCTTTTTGGGCATTTCTGTGATAGTTGGTGTGTTGATGATATTGAGTGTGTTTCTATCTGAAGATTGCTATTACTATAATTGGACCTGCCGGATGTTGATGATGTGGTTTGGATTTTGATGGTGTAGCACATTCTTGTTAATTATGATGATCAACATGGGATTTTTTTTTTTTTTTTAAAAATGGCTTTTTCTGTTGATCATTGAGTGTCCATCATGTGTTTCCTTTTTTTTTTAATGTGGCTTCATTCTTCATATTTTTTAATCTGATTTGACTACCCTTTTGGCGTTGTGGTATTTCTGTGATGGTTACTGTGATGATGATTTGAGTATGTTTCTTATTAAGATAGTGGGAATCTGGTGATGGTTGCTGCTACAGCTAAAGATCCTGGATATTGATGATCTGTTGTGAATTTTGATGGAGTGGTACATTCGTTTGAATTATGATGATCGACTACATCTGAACAATTTTTTAAATGAGTGGGGATTATTTCTTTTCTTTGTTGTCTGATTTGATTTCTGTGCTGTGGTCGCAGCTGGGAAACTTCCGAAGCATAATAATGTTTCATGGAGGGGTAATTCTTGTCTCCAAGATGGGAAGGGTGAGGGGGTATCAGCTGCCATCAAGGATCTGGTGGGTGGCTATTATGATGCTGGAGATGCCATCAAGTTCAACTTCCCTCAATCCTTCGCCATTACCATGTTGAGCTGGAGTGTCATTGAATACAGTGCCAAGTATGAGGCTGCCAGGGAGCTCGACCATGTTAAGGAAATCATTAAGTGGGGAACGGATTACTTTCTCAAGAGCTTCAATAGTACTGCTGATTCTATTACCACCCTCGCTGCACAGGTAAGCATCAAGCCCAAAATAAAGTTCTTGAATTTTTCGTAGTCTATTTATGTTTGCAACTCTGTTTATTCTGTTAATTTTGTTTGTATGGTATAAAAAGAGAGAATCTTTCTCTACACATTTGATTGAGAAGTTATGAAGATATGTGTGTCTAGTCTATTTACACTATAATTCTTTGTGGCATGCATCTCATATATGGTTTTATGTCTCCGTTGACAGGTTGGGTTAGGAGACACCTCTGGAGGGAGTACGACAGAAAATGACCACTACTGCTGGATGCGTCCGGAGGACATTGATTATGATCGGCCTGTAACTGAATGTCACAGTTGTTCAGATCTTGCAGCAGAAATGGCTGCTGCCTTAGCTGCTGCATCCATTGTTTTCAAAGACAATAAGGCCTATTCGAAGAAACTTGTTCATGGTGCCACCACACTTTTCAAGTTTGCCAGGGAACAGAGAGGCAGATACAGTGCTGGTAGTTCAGAGGCTGCAATCTTCTACAATTCCACTAGCTACTGGGATGAATTTGTTTGGGGAGGGGCTTGGATTTATTATGCAACTGGAAATTCTTCATATCTTAAGCTCGCTACTACTCCTGGCCTTGCCAAGCATGCCGGTGCCTTCTGGGGAGGTCCTGACTATGGTGTACTGAGCTGGGATAACAAGCTTGCTGGTTCTCAGGTAATTTTGTTTAGATTCTTTTTCGTCACGTGATCAGGCTGGAACAGTTTGCTTGCCGATTGTAATTTAAACAAAAAATTCAACATCCACAGACAGCACGACAAGAATACATCTGAACTGATATGACAAATTTTTCAAGTGCCTTTTTGTTCATTTTTACATTTGACCAGAAGAAATACATCTGAAATTATAGGTGACTGATGGATACTGCTTTTTGACAATTAACCAGACAATTAATTAATTAAGTCCACATTTGATTAACCCGTTAACCACTACTTGGAATTTAATCATAATATCATGTCTTTGTTGGTTGCAGCCATGTTAGTCAAAATACATTTGACTAATCTGATGTTGTATTCTTGTTCATAGGTTCTTCTGAGTCGATTGAGGCTGTTCTTGAGTCCTGGGTATCCATATGAAGAAATCTTAAGGACCTTTCACAATCAGACCAGCATAATCATGTGCTCCTACCTGCCTGTTTTCACAAGCTTTAATAGAACCAAAGGTTACTTCAAACCTTCCCACAGGCACTAAAGTTACTTTTTTCCTATTTGGCTCTTTCAATTCTGATGCTAATGAGTATTTGATACACGCAGGAGGCTTGATTCAATTAAACCATGGTAGGCCTCAGCCCCTCCAGTATGTTGTCAATGCTGCCTTTTTGGCTGCCCTATACAGTGATTATCTTGAGGCTGCTGATACTCCTGGATGGTATTGTGGACCCAATTTCTTTTCAACCGATGTTCTCCGTGACTTTGCCAAGAAGCAGGTGTGTGGCATTTTCCTCAATTAAGTGACATCTATGGCATATAACTCCTCACATAATTGAATTCACTATTGGGCATTAGGGTTAATATTTCTTTCCTCTTTTGTGGGTGTTTTTCCAGATTAATTACATCCTTGGGGATAACCCTCGGAAAATGAGCTATGTTGTTGGTTTTGGTAATCATTATCCAAAACATGTCCACCATAGAGGTGCATCTATACCAAAGAACAAGGTTAAGTACAACTGCAAAGGTGGTTGGAAATGGAGGGACTCATCAAAGCCAAACCCAAACACACTTGTTGGTGCCATGGTTGCTGGTCCTGACAAGCATGACGGTTTCCATGATGTTCGCACAAACTACAACTACACAGAGCCAACCCTCGCTGGAAATGCTGGTTTAGTAGCAGCACTTGTGGCGTTGTCGGGTGACAAAAGCGCAGGCATTGACAAAAATACCATTTTCTCTGCTGTGCCTCCAATGTTCCCAACACCGCCACCACCTCCAGCGCCATGGAAACCATAAGGCATCATATTTTCCAGCAAGTACCCCAAATGACTTGAGTGTATTGATAACTTTCTTCTTATTTTCGCATCAACTGGAAGATCAAGGGTAATTTTGATGGCAAGGGCATGGAGAAATGGAAGTAATGAAACATTGCCTAGTGAGTCTAGTTGTGCCTTGTACCAATGCTCGACTCAAGAGTAACATCAAGACTTGATATGAAGTGGTACTTTTTGAGTGTCTCTGTTTACATTTCTTTTTTTTGTGATATACATAGTACATATGTATCAAAATCAAATCTTTGTATTCTTTAAACAGCAAAACTGAACAGCTTGTAATTGTTGAGGTTTCCATTTAATGTCTCACTGTTACCGTACTCATACATGGCACAACAATAGCTCTTGCAGCTAGAAATCCTCCTTTTTATTTGGACTCTGAAAGAAAGACAAGGAAGTATATCCACAAAAAGAATAAAACAAAAATGAATCTAATTTCTGATAGTATAATTTTTTTTATATTGTTATTAAATCAAATTATTTTATTTATATAATTTTTTAAGTAATGGGTGTATGATTTGAGGTGGTAATATATGATTAGATAACAATGTAAAAAATATTATATAATATTAATGCATTAAAATTAATCTCTAAATAAAATAGGAAGAAATACAACTCCGTGCATTTTAAAGGTGTTTATGTTTCTTATGTGGACGCCATGTGACGATGGGGTCTGCAAACAAGCTACCTTATTTTATTGATCAATTCTGCATGCTACTTGTGACCAACACTATAGAATCTGGTTCCGCGTTTTAGGCCAAGTGCATGTAGCTGTACGTATGCCTTGTGCTTTTTATCAGACATTCCTTTCTTGCAGGCATATGATATACAATCATACTTCACCGTTCATTAAAGTGAAACACTTATATTGAACTCAGCAGAATATTATTTACTTAATCCCCATCACTCTCGGACCAATATATATATATAGTGAACAGAAGAAAGAATTTTCATCAACTCATCTATCCTTTCAAACTTGCTAACAAAACATGGCAGAGGAACTGAACGAGTCCTTGGAATATACACCAACATGGATTGTGGCTGTCGTTTGCTCCATCATTGTTTTCATCTCTCTATGTGTTGATCGTGCCCTTCACCACCTTGGAAAGGTATTCTAGGACATATATATATCTTCAGTTTTCTTGAACCTTATCCAATTCTATTCTTTTCTTCCTTTTAAGTTTATTGGGGTACTGCTGTTTTGCATGCTGTAGAGACTAGAGAGACACATGACATGCTTGTTTTCAAGCATTTGAGAACCTAGATTTGTTAAGACAAGTTTTGTTCAATTGTTCAAAAGCGGTAGTAGACAGTAGTATGAGCATTTTGGTTCCATGAGAGCAAGCACAAGTAATACAAGACAAGAATAATATTATAACCACTTCTGCATGAAAAAAATAATCAGACCTGACAAGCTGAAATAGTGCCTTCTGCGATGGTTTAAAATTAGACTCAAATAAATTCCTAATTTTGCTTGCTAAATCTAAAAGTGGATGAAGTTGATCATTGTGATTTACAAGTTACTCTACAATTTCTCTTATTATATTTTTTCAATAATATACGGCCATAATTCTGGTGGTTAAGGTGGACAATGATTCGAATAAAGGTCACAGTAAAACTTTGAAAGTTTACTCTATAGAACCCTCCCTAACCCTTCCTTTTCCTCCAAAAGCTAAACTCACAAACACACTCTTGATGTAATAAAAAAAGAGGATTAATTTTGTTGTCCTTTTTCTATCTTTAAGAATATAGGGACATTATTTAACTGTTAATACACTAAATGCCAATAGAAAGCCTGAGGAAATGGAAAAGGCTGATTTTGAAGGGTAATTATCCTGGAAACACTTTAGTTAAACTGGTAGATTGATCTTTTGTACATCTGAAACTTGTCCCATTTAATGGATTGATGACTCTTTTAAGTGTTAAAAAACTACTACGAGGATGATGATACTTCCAATTGGCGTAGTCAAAGAACTCTCTCAGCAGTTTCCCTTCAAGGATCATGTGCATGCTTATATATAATGGTATTTCTAACAGTCTTCTCTTCATAGGTAGAAGAAAATAAGTTAAGGAATGAAGCATGATGGAGAAGCTTATCTTAAACACATTTTGCAGCTTGGTGTTTATATAACTAGTGTATAATACATAGACCGAGCGCAGCCTAGTTCATATTTCCACTATCTTGCTCTGTTAGCGTTACTGAAGTTATATAACTTCTTTTTTTAATGTGACTTGTTTTGTTCATGATGAGTTATTTGTTGCCATGGATGTCACAGTACTTAAAGAACAGCAATCAAATCGCCTTATATGACGCCTTACAGAAATTGCAAGAAGGTAGTTTCTTATTTGAGATTTTAACTATCTAGATCCAAAAAGGAGTGAAATAATCTGAACAAATGGTTTCAAATCCAAAGATCTGTAGAAATGAAAGTGAACTGAAGTAATAAATAGACCTTTAAATGGAATAAACAATGTTTACACTAATTCATATTGAAACTTCCATGATACTTTTTTCTGTAGATGTCCACTCTAGTATGATTCTATGGCCTAATCACTAATCAGTGTGCACCTTTTTTTACCAGAATTGATGCTTTTGGGTTTCATTTCCCTTCTACTAACTGTCTTTCAAGGTGCAATAAGCCACATTTGCATCTCACCTGAGCTTACAACCCGAATGCTTCCATGCAAGAGACCTCATGAGTCTTCAGAAGGCTTGGCACATGATCAGATCAACTATGATAGTATAATCAACAGAAGAAGACTTTTTTCTGCTACTAATGGTTCTGAGCATTGTATAAAAGAGGTAATAGTCAATGATTTTAATGTCATTTGTTAAGGCTGATACTTCATTACTAAGAAAGAATGCATGAATCCTATAAAACTAGGAAAAAAAAAGGTAAAAGCCCAGATAAGTAAAATGTCATACCATAAGAAAATATTAAAGTTGGATAATGAATGAGTAAAAATAAACAAATAAAGGAAAGGACGCTGTTGTTGACCAAGAAACACGAGAAATGAAGGGGAAGGTTCCAAAAAAATTATTTTACAAACAAATTATTTGATTTATAATGCATTCCTTTCTTTTTCCTATGCAGGGGAAGGTTCCACTGCTATCACTAGAATCACTACATCATCTGCACATTTTCATCTTTGTATTGGCTGTTGTACATGCAGTATTCTGTGTCACCACACTGATTCTTGGAGGTGCAAGGGTAATATATTGGTGATATGACACTCATTATTGAAGCTGATATATGGCTATATTCAGTTATAAAAGTAGTAGTTCATTCATGATTGGCAGCATAATGATGTTATTTTTTACCTTGTGCAGATTCGCCAGTGGAAGAGGTGGGAGGAAGAAGTTAGGAGGCGGATATTAAGATCACAAGGTAATTTGAATCTGAAATACCAAACGATCTATACATAAGAAAATGAATTGACTTGGCTTTTCAGATTCCAACATTTTAGTTTTTCTTGCATGCAGGAACATCAGATGCTCGTAATGTTCAAGCTCTCCATCACCATGAGTTCTTCAAAACACATGCTGATGGATACTGGAGAAGAGCAGCTGTTGTTGGTTGGCTGGTAAGTTTTATAATTCTATATGTGGGATTTCTTGAGGAGTTTATTTAGTCTTATTTTAACTTTAACCTGTAGTATGAAGTATGGCTCCCTGTAAAGGATTGAATGAACTAAAATATTACCAAGATATAGACTAGCATACTGTATTTGAAAAAGAAAGTATGAACAATTGGTCTCTTTCCCAACTTCAGAAAATGGAGCTGAACTTTTACCAATTAACATAAGGCAGGCAAATCTTGCCCAACAAAAACACAGTTGAGTTATTGTCTTGTATGTATCACATTTTGCTATGTGGATTCATATACAATGCATGTTAAGTCAATTGAACTATGAATAAACACACAGAGTCAATTTCTTCATTTGGTAGTTTCAGTGTTAATTCATTATTGAAAATAAAAGTGAGGTATGTCATGCTCTCAACATTTTTGCAGAAGACTAAAACAAAAAATTCTACATAGGTCCTAAATGTGTTTCCAGAAGCACTCAACTCATATCATTTAATAAAGACAGGTTGAAAATGGGTGACAAAGTTTATACTGACTATTACTGAGAATGTCAAACTATATAGGATGGCCTCTTCTGATTTAATGACCCTTGAGCTTGGATTATTGGCAGATATCATTCTTCAAGCAATTTTATGGTTCTGTTACCGAATCTGACTACATTGCACTGCGGTATGGATTTATCAAGGTTAGGGTCCAGTCCTGTTATATATAGCTAATGGTTATTCCCTCTGAGAATAATTAATTTCACCATGTAGAAATAGATATAAAATAATATTACTTGTGATCTCCAGGAGCACTGCCCACACAAACTTGATTTTGATTTTCACAATTACATGTTGCGGACACTCGAAGTTGATTTCAGAAAAGTTGTAGGCATAAGGTGAGAGTTCAAACAATTTTATCTATTTTAGTTTATTGCAAGAAAACTTGACTTTTAATCCACTCATTCTTAATTGCCTTTTCTATCATAGGTGGTACCTGTGGCTCTTTGTTGTGCTGTTTTTGCTGCTAAATCTTGATGGTAAAATCTTGGTTCCCGTTTCACTAATATTGTATTGAACAATGACCATTTCAAGACCTACTTATAAATTTACTTACTATGCAGGGTGGCACACTTATTTCTGGTTAGCCTTTTTACCACTGATAGTAAGTTATCAGATTCTTTCCAAGTGGATATTTTGTCAACATTACTGATGAAGAGTGAGATATCATTAAGGCTTATTGTCAGCTTGCTGATGAAACAGATTTTGCTTCTTGTGGGGGCAAAGTTGGAACACATAATCGCTCGTATGGCCCAGGAGTCAGTACAAAAGATGGAAGGGGAAAGTTACATCACAAGAGTTGTGGGAAACGCAGGGAGAAGAACAGAACAAGATTCAGCAAGAGTGAAGCCATCAGATGAATACTTCTGGTTTAACCGCCCAACCCTTGTCCTTGACTTACTTCACTTCACTTTGTTTCAGAATTCTTTTGAGATTGCATTTTTCTTCTGGATTTTGGTGAGTGTTTACACAGTAATCATCGCTTCATATCAAAGCAATATAATTTTCAACTGTATCTTTTACTGTAAGAAAATAACAACATGGAACTGAGTTATCAGTCGCTTTAACTGTGTGTATTGTCTATCCCTTCTGCAGTTCACATATGGACTTAATTCATGCATTATGGAGAAAATAGCCTACATCATCCCAAGACTTATAATGGGGTAATATACTCTTCAAAGTGGGAAAGTAGGAAAAATGATAATATAACTCTGGAAAATGCTAGAGACTTAGAATATTTGCCCGCATTTATTTGCCAGAACGATGTGGCATATGACCCTTGGATGGATAAACACCCTTGTTTTTGGTAAAATTTTATGATGATTTTTTCTGTCTGTGTAGCATCACCACTCATATACTTTTGCTTAAGTTATGTTGCTTTGTGAACCATATGCTGTGTCCTCATTTTACTTCTTTATGTTTATGCAGTGTGATTGTTCAAGTGCTTTGCAGTTACAGCACCTTTCCTCTATACACTCTTGTCACTCAGGTTAGATAAGACAATCCAAGGACATGCTTCCATCATTGAATTATTTCTTTTTTAAGCACAATATGAGCTTTGTTCAAAACTTTTAACATGTTTGTCTTGATTTCTTTGGTTAAATATCATCTCAATTGGAGCAGATGGGTACTCGTTTCAAGAGGGGCATGCTTGATGAAGAGGCGGAGGCAGCTGTCTTGCGTTGGGCAGGAAGGGATGGCACCTCTGGCTCAAGGAGGTGGAGAACCAGGTCCCACAGAATGACCAAAGAACCAACCCAGCATGCTCAAATTGATGAACATGCAATAGCAATGGTGGAAGATGCAACAACAGCATCCACAATTGAGCTTCCCAGCATTGTCCAACCTCCTTTGGACAGGCCTAATAATAATGCAGCCAATAGTAATCATTTGACAAATGTTCAATAGCATGAAATCATCATCATTTGTATTTGTACAGGAAAGAGAGTGACTATACAAGGGTTGAAATTTGAAAACAATACATTTGTTCCTACAAAAACAATTAAAAGATTAAATACACATTTTAGCCCTATGGAAATATATCAAGAGATAAATCAGTTCTCAGGAGCTAGGATTTTAAAGTCTCATATTGAACTCTTAGAATTCATCAAAGAAGATAAATTTTCCTCTTTTTTTTAATTATGAGGGACCAATATGAAATTTTTAAATTTTGTGAGAATAATGTCTTCCAATTATTTCTTATGCATTATTTTGGGTATTTAGTTAAATTAAAATAAAGATGTTCTCTAAAGATTTTGAGTTACTTATGAAAATAACACCAAAACTATAACATAAAATAATGTCTCTTTTATGTTATAATTTTTCTTGAAAAACTTATCAATTAATCATAATTTTTTACGTGTCTGTTAATAAAAAGAAAATCTTGACAAAAGCTCAAACATACCCTATATTTTTAACTAATTACTAAACTAACTCAACTCACCATAAAATTATTAAGCTAATTTAATCAATAACCTATCTATATCCTCAAGCATCACTTTAATAGTTAAGTATAATCAAAATGATTAAATTCATTTGATGATAAATTTATTGATCAGCCAAGCAAACGAGTCTTTTTCTAATTTAATTTTGGTGCACAATTCAGCAGGAGGGAAATCACAAGGGTAAAAAATTATATATATGTATGTCCTTTATAGCATGCTTGGATTTCCTTTTATTTTGTTTTATTATTTTTTGAGTTGAATGTTTGGATTTTATTTTATCTTAGGGATAATAATTGCTTTATATTTTAAAGCTGTCTCAAGTAGGTTTACATTATAAGCTGCTTTAATACAAAAATAAGAAATTTAATTCCACACTTAATAGATGTAACTTGGAAGAGAAAGAAAGGTAAGATGTCAAAATGTATTTCAACTCTTTCTGTCTTACTCTTTGTCCTTTCAATAAAAATTTAACATATGTTTAATAATGACATCACCTATAATTTTTTATCCATTCATGTTGTTTTAACTATCCATAACATTTGTATATGATAAAATTTTATTGGGATGATAAGGAGTAGAACAGAAAAATGGGACAAATGATTTTTGTTCACCAAAATCATTATATCCCGCAACAATGCTGTAGTTGGTTTGTGAATCAACGACTCATTAATTGCACAATTATGTTGGTATGGACTTGTTTTTCTTTAAAGAAAACGCTGATTTTTTTTTTATTATTACTACAATGAAAACTGCTTATTAACTCAAGGCAACACTCTATGCATTAGCTGCGTAAAGTGGTCGTGAGAATAGAGCAAATTTGAACACCGACAATATTGGGCCAGATTCATACACTCTGCCAATATTGCTTAATTTCATTAGTCATAAAATGCCATCAACTTAAGATTTTTAACAAGATATATGCGTATATATGACAGATTGTAATTATATTATGCATTTTACAAGATACATTATTATTGCATATAATCTATTTATTTATGGATAACCATTTAAAAACTCCGGAGTGCTCAAAAAATTCAGGAATTGTGCTCTAACCTAGTGGGATGTCGGGACACCTAACCCATCGAAACTTTTGCTTATATATATTAACAAAAATCTATACTGTTGATACTCTTCATCACCAATTGAAATTATGAACTTTTCACTTTGGAGAGCCAAATACATGGTGTTCTAATCAGTTGGATTATTGAAATGTATTTGTGGATTTGTATAATCTTACAGAATAGGGACATGGAGTAAACAGCCTTTACTACTCTATACCACATCCTCATTACAATGATCGCCTCGTAGTGCCTAAGAGGGAAAAATAAATGGGAAAGCAAAAGGAATATAAAAAAAAAAATGAGAGGAAAAATACTATAGTATATGTAGTCCTAAACCAGATTTTAGATACATAAATGTACACTACCATGATAAATTAGATGGGAGGCATTTTCAATGGGAAGCCTTCTCCATCTCAAAACTAGCATTCCCAGAAACAGATGCAGCTTCCTGATTGGCCTCAGCCATTTTGAGTTCATTTAGAGTCCTTTTTGCATAGACAGTGAAGGCGACAGTGGTAACAACTGCAATGATGAATGAAATAATGTTGTACACGATTTCCACAGTGGTCAAGTGATGCTTCCCATACTGTGCATCTGCCAAGGTCCTTATTAATCGACCACTGTTCAAAATTGGCCACCATTGGAAGAAAAAAAATAATAAGAAAAAAATAATGATGTATGTCTATCAAAGCATTAATAAAGGCTAATAAATAAAACAACTTATAAGCTCAGTCATATCTAGACCAGTTCTTTGGTTCTCATATTCACATATGTCGTAATCAAATAGGCTTTAGAAGGTGTGACTCTGACCAATTCAGCCTCCAACCTCATAATCGTGAAAGCAACATGTGCTCGTCTACCATTCATTAATTAAAAGAGAAAATTATAGTGACCTCCCTTGAGATTCAATATAATTACACTTAGTATCTCTATTTTATAAAATTACAATGGCTTTCCTTACAGATATTAATTCATCAATTTAAGTGACAAAAAAAAAATAATAATATATGAAATATACATGGTTATTAGTGCCAAAATTACTATATTTTGACAATATTTAACATATATATTAACTAAAATACCCTTTTTTATCATACGTTTCACCTTCATGTGATAAAAGTATTTTATTCAATCTATATATTAAATGTTGTCAAAATATTATAATTTTATCATTAATAAATTATGAATATATCACATGTTATTTTTTTAATCACTTAAATTAATAAACCAATATCTACAGGGGAGACTAATGTAATTTCAATGAACTCAGGGGAAGTCAGTGAAGATTTTGCAAAATAGAAGGTTGCCTAGTGCAATTACACTAAATCTCAGTGGAGGTTAATATATTTTCCTCTAATTGATAATGTCTCTTTATTTCCATTGACTTTCCATTTTATTTTTTATAGGAGTTTAGAAAGGGAGGGAAGGTTATCAAGTCATTCAAGGGCCAAGAAAACAGATCTAACCTGTAGATGTAGATGAAAGCTTCTGGTACCATTCCTGCTATTGAACCACATAGGTAGGGCCAAAACCTCATATTTGTCACTACTATAGCATAATTGAATATAGTATAGGGAAATGGGGAGATTCTAAACAAAGTGACCACTTGAAATTGATGGTACCAGCTCCCTTCCCCAGCAAGTCTAATCATTTCGGCATTCTGGGGCCATCTCTTCAACCATTGCTGCACAATGAAGCAACAAAGATGATAAGATGAAACAACCCAAGACTTCCAGGGTACTACTGATTATAAGTGAAACAAACTAACTTACATGAATACGGTCGCGGAATAGTAGCCCAATTAGGTAAGGGAGGACCATCCCAATGGTTGTTCCAACCATTATTATAACAAATCCAAGGCCATAACCAAAAATCATGCCAGCCAACCACATGGAAGGTCCAGAAGGAATTAAGAATACTGGGAATAAAGCGAGAGAAGCAACAAGTACAATGGCAAGAACTGGGCGGCCAAATGCAGTAGCTTCCCATTCCAGCATTGGGTAAAGAATCTACAGCAAAAATTCAAAGTCCCCAAATATAAAGAAATCAAATTTTCCAAGAATACATACATAAGGAATGTATGCCATTCCACAATTAGAATCTAAGCTGGTTCATAGTTAATAGAAAAATATCAATGTTAACATAATTCCCCAAGCTCTTCAAGTTTATTACTCTAAGCACTGGAAAGTTGAAACATTAGCAAACTTGGGAATTTATTTCTGACTTGCCGGAAAGGAGTCCTTGTCATTGCTGTATTGAATTGAATTTCAACCATAAAACAACAAATATTAACTATGAAGTCATATACCCATGGAGTTATCATCCTATAATCCAAAATATTTCCCATAATATAAAATTATGTCACGTTAACATTGACAATATGAGATCAGATATCAATTCAGTTTGCCTAAAAATTCTCCATCACATTGGAAAAAAGCACAGCCTATCGATTCCATGTAATCTACATAAAGTGGGAGAGAGCACAGAACTAGTGCCTCCTTAAACTAATAAGCAGCAACCAAATATATAAAAATCTGATGCCCAGGTATGCCAAATTTCACAAATCATTTGTGATATAAAATATTTCAGTTAAAGATATTAGAAGCCTGGAAGCGACACATGAATGACATAATTTTATCAACATCACAGAAATCCATGACAGCCAAACAACACTGTATTGGTTGATTTGTGATCAGGAATTGCAAACCCACATCCTCAGTGAAGCCACATAAAGAAAACAACTACAGTACAAGAATAATTAAAATGAAAGAGAAATTACCTTTTCAAAAACAAATGGAACACCCCATTTCACTATAACAAGAGCAAGTGCAACAATGACAAAGCACCAGAGACAGGCTTTCAGCCACCACCAGTAAGCTTCAGTTCTTGATTCTCCTTGAGGCCGCAATATTTCAGTTTCAACAGCACTAGGTTCATCAGATACGACCAGTCTAACATATTCACTATTCCCCCTTGCACGATGTCCTGAGATTTCATGTTTTTCCAACTCCTTTGATGATTCTTGTGTCATCATTGAGATGCCAGAAGACTATGAAATTAAATGAATGCAGAACATAAGCATCAAGCCAAGACTATAACTCAAACCTCAAATTGCTTATATGATTCTACATTCTTAAATTGAGCAAGAACAATCAGATGGCAGTGGCACAAACAAATAATAATTTATCTTAAAGACCAGGACCAGGAATCAACAAAGATGACAGCAAATAATCAAAAAAAGAAAAAAGAAATGTAAGGTGAAAATCACTGCTTTGCTTTAAAATTCCACTCTTAGTTTTGTATTCTCACAAGAAACCTCACAAACTAATTCACTGGGATTCTACTTTCTACTCTTGCAAAAAGCCCTTAGAAGCCTTTTTGTTCCCCCTTCTATTCTCAGATCCTTCTTCTCACATGTAACAACAGTCATCATCGACAACTTATTCAATTTCAATTACCCTATTGCCTATCCTAACAGAAGCTACAGAAGAGTTCAAGCCCCTTAATTAAAAACTTAGAACCCTGGCTGTGTCAGTAGGGTTCCCTTTATCTGAAAAACCCCCCCAAAATGCAATCTTTACCCTGACTCTCAACAAATAAACAAATCACCCACCACACAACACTAACATGAAAAAGAGAGAGAGAGGGGTTGGGAGGGCACATAACATTAACCTTTCTACACAACATCTTTACCTAATCAATAATCACTCAAAATCCATCATAGGTGCTTCTTAAACAAAATTTCCAAAACTAGAGAGAAGGTTTTCTGGACTCTAATTAGAGGTAAAGTCAATTCCTTAAAACATTAAAACCAACATTTCTTAACATGGATTAACTTTTCATAGCTCAAAAATTTTTCTTTTTAAGAAAATAATAATAATCAAAGTCCCCAACTAATAAAGTAAACGAAAATTTATGTTTAAAAAAGAAAAAAGAAAACTTACCAAAACAGAAGAAGAAGCGCCTACACGGTGTGTTGTTAATAAGCTGAGATTAACGCAAAGGGTTTGACCTCGCCGGAGACAGGGGTGGTCTGGGCAATTCGCCGACCACCGTGTGCGGTGGAGGAGCTGGTTGAGAGGAAACCGTTTTCAGAAGACAGAGAGAGAGAGAGAGAGAGAGAGAGAGATCAAGGAACGAAACTTCAACGCGCAAAGCAACAAAGCAAAATCCTTTGTCTTCACTGACGAACATGAATATTTCATTTTCAAACTTTTCCGAGGTTTAAATTTCAAACAAAAAAATACATGTGTTGTTGCTATTAGTATTATATTTTTATTTTATTTATTTTCTAACCTACCATTCCATTTTATTTGGGGGAAAAAAGAAAAAAAGAAAGCTTTATATTTTATTCTTGCAGAGTAAGGATTAAGGAACGTAGAAACTCTTTGCTGATTTCATGCTTTTTTAAAAGAAAAAAAAAGAAAGGGGGGGGGGGGGGGGACCAAGCAAGCGTGGACAGATATGTTTTAAAGGAGTTTAATTACTATATAGATGGTGATGCAAAGAGTTTTATAGTAATATTTAATGATACTTTATTTGATTGATTCAGAAATTTATAAGAATTAATTTTCAAATGATAAATTAATATAATATTAGATAACGATTTAACTTACTATTAACTAATATAAAAATTTTGAATCCTCTATTGGATCATTTTTTTTTATACGGGTTTTCTGTGGTGATTTTACCAATATAGAAATCATTTTCCTTCATCTATTCTATGTCATTAAATTATATATCTAATACTATATGATTGACTAATATAAAATATTTTTTTGCAGTATATTAAATTTAAACTAATTAAATAGTAAAATAAGTTTTGATATTAATAATTTATTTTAGTTACTGTTTTGTATATGTTTATTTTAACTTATTTATCTTTTTTTTTTAAAGGATTTGTTTTAAGTCCTCGTGCGCTATTTTTGTTAAATAATGATGACAACATTATTATTATTATTATTATTTTGTTTCTTTTTTTTTTCTTTCCTTTGATTATATTTGGAGGAGAGTCCACCAGTCAACGCGTTCAGTTGCTCACGCGCTGAACTAATTTGACTTTGGAATCACTCCTTCGTGGTATTTGGGTATCGATGTGTGGTCACGCACGATCCCAGCGCGTGCTTGTCTTGTGATTTTCTGGGCATAGAATCCGATTACATTTATTATGTTGAGCTAACCCAACTAGACCGTCCCCAAAGCACTCATCTAGAAGGATTTACGCATTTATTATTTTGAAATAAATAACATTATCTAGAAGATCTACTTGACCTATTGACTTTTCACTTTTCCTCCCTTGTCACGTACATTACGTGCAAAACTTGCAATTATCCGTATTTATGCAACAATTGGATTGGATTGGATTGGGCCAAAACGTAAACCATCTTGCGATTATCACATCAGCAGCGCTTATACTTTTCATTTTCACCTTCTTTTGAGAGTAGCGATGCCTATGCTTTCCCTTTCCTTTGATGTAACTAAAAGGAATTTAAAAGTATTCGTATTGGTCTATCTACTTCATCGGAAGCAATTTCTATAGAATGTAATGTTTCATTCTGCATTTATAAAATTGATTTAGTGATAAAGTGATTTCCATTTAATAGTTTAATCTGAAATGATTTTGAGAAAAATTAAGAATAAAAATCAAGTAACAAATTTTCAATTCTACTAGAATTAGTCATGAAATTGGACTCCAACTGAACTTCAAACACGACCAAAAAATGAATAAAGTAGATTCTGGACTCTCAAATTCGAATTTTAGGTGCAGAAACTGGGCTTCGCAACAGGCTGGTAGTCTCTGCAAATAAAACAATGTTCCAAGTATTTCTCTACAGCTTTTTCACTCCGCAGATTCAGCGATTTCACACGTCACCTTTTACGTAAGAGAGAATGAAAAGAATACTCCCATAAATGATAAAACATCTTACAGAAGATAAAACCATAAAGCTAACAGGTGTTTGGTTTTATTTTTATTTTCAATTTTCTAGTTTTTAAAATTTTGTAAAGTATATACTAAAAGCTGAAAATGAAAATTAAAAATTAAAATTTTATACATTTTACAGTTTTCAGTATTTTTTTATAAAATTCTGATAACTATAAAACTAAAAATGAGAATTGAAAGCAAAAACTGAATCGAAGTATTAAGGGAACAAAAAGTTGAAAATAAATGTGAATCTCACGGTACATAGGCTATTTATTTGGATAAAAAACAATTGAGCGCATAATCCTCTGCTAGCAAGGGAAAAAAAAAACACAGGACAAATAATTTATGAGCCCTGCTAGTTGGTTCTCAAAGTCAAGCAACTTCAAGAGTTACCAATGCGGTTGCCTATTTCATTGTGAACCGCTGAATAACGCCTTGCTAATTATGCCTGTGGCTTCAATATATCGGTCCACGCACCTAGAGATGCAACTGCTTTCACTCCCACTGAGGCTTGAACCTGGTTTTGTGATACACTTCTCAAAACACTTTCCTCTCACTGTCTGCAAAATAAATGAAAATCAGAAGTTGAGTGAAATTACAGCAAATCTTCTCATGTATGTGGCTTTTGAAGTAGTAGGAGGAGAGTCAAAACATGTTTTGCTAATGTGGCAATATGTGAAACTTTCTACAAAGGGTTCCTTAACTAGTGCCTTTGTGCGATAATTAGCAAAACACTAGAGGAAAAGCTAAGTTTTGAAACTCGAGAGAGAAAGGAATATTCAATTATCAAAACCCCCCCACCCAAAAAAAAAAAAAAAAGCTTCCCAAGACTGGGTACCCCAACAGGCCACCACTAGTGTTACCCTATACGCTATCAACCCCTTTTTTTACAATACAGCAAGCAATTATCTGAAAAATCTTAAAATTGTTTACAATTTTATTTTTATTTTATTGTGAAAGGAAAAATGTTCCGCATCAAGCAAGATGTGATGTATCAAAACCGTAAGTGCCATCCAGATTACGAATCAAGAATAAAACCATCCATGACTTCAAAGTGTATTATGCTATTATGCCAGTCAAAGGAAAGCTCATTCATCTCAGGATAAGTTAAAATATGAATATATCAATCTGTATGTTTCTTTAGACAACATCATAGACTAGTAATCTCATACAAATTACGACTTGACATTAATGCAACCAGTGTCAATCACAGAGAAAAATTTGACCAGTAACTCACCTTCCTCTCACTGAGTACAGCAAGAAACAACAACCCTACTTCAAGTTCAACCAGGTGGGGATTAAATTGATGACTACTTGCTGAGTAAATAGAAGAAAATCCCCATTCTACAGCCATACCCACAGAGACTAGTTGGCATGCTTTGCCGGAAAAGTAAACATACTTCAATGTTCAATCATTCAACTGGCCCTTAACAGTAACTGGCCTCTTACTATAGAGACCAAAGAGAAGAGCAGTACGTACAGGAAAACCTAACCAGTTATCACAACTGTGATTCACACAAGGGCAAAGATAATTTCAAGGGTTTAAGAGCCACTCTTCATCCTAATCCACTACAATATAAGGGATACTCTAATCCACAAACAGTCCACTTTTCCCAGATCAATCAATCAATCAACGAATCCATCACATTCCTATCAAAAAGATCAATCAATCTTCCCTTTATACAATAAGAGAGAACAGATAGATACCTCGAGGAATTGTTGAGCATACTCCAGGGCAAGTTGGCTCTTCAACTGGTTTCTGAGATCCTCTGCCGACACTTGGCGCGACGATCCAGTCGAAGAAGAAGAAGAAGGACCAGAGAATGAATCCATTGCTATGCGAATCAATCTGCAGGTTCGGCTTCGGACACACACAACACACGAGTGGGTAAAACCCTAAACCCTAAACAGGACAACTCCTCCTTCTTCGTAGTGTGCGTCCTTTTATTGCGCCCATCACAGCACTTAAACCCTAATTCAGAAAACCGCGCCTGGACTAACACGGACTTCCCAACAATAGTCCAGCCCATCCCTCGGCTCGGCGGCACTAAAGTCAGTGGGTTAATAAAATGTAAAAGAAAAAGTTTATTATTATTAAATTATTTATTGGGATCCACATATAAAGAAGTTATTGATCAAATGGTTATTAGATCTTAATTTTACACTTTATCAATTTTCTTATTTTAAAGGAATTAAATCCAAACTTGTGCTTTTTTTTTTGGTGGGCCATGTTTGGTTTGCACCCTAGTAAAATTAGTTTCGAAAAGAATTAAAGTTGAAACAAGGTGTAAGCAGGTAGATTCGGATTGAGTGTGAGTATTAAACAAATCTGAATTGATCAACTATTGATTGGTTTGATTTGATACAGATTCGTGAATTTTCTTTTCACCAAATCCAAACCAACCAAATTCGAGTTGTTTTGAATTTAGTGATTGAATTACCTGTCAATTTTTTCTTTTGTAATTTTTGACCAAAAATCAAGTATGTTTGGAGATATGTTGAGTTGATTTGTTTTTCAGAAAGAAATGGTGCGTATGTGAGCTTGAGGGAAGTGAATTATACAAGAATGCAAATAAAATAAGGATTTTCCTGAATTTGAGTGAACACAAAATTAGGTGTAAAAAGGTATTTATGTGAAAGGAAAAGATTTGGTTCGAATGAGTATCAAGTCTAACATCCTTTAATATGATGATCGAAGCAAATACTAGTCGGTTTGAATGGGAGGCAATGATTTATGTGAAGCCAAACACTTTGTCACCATACTGTCCATGATAATAGTTTATTAGAAAAATAAAATAAGATTATTATTTTACCCTTCATTTTACTTCTACCCCCATTTCTATTATTTGTACTCATGAGCCGTGGGACACTATGTCAACTCACATTCTATCATTGGATGAAATGTGAACCCTATTCAAACAGAGTTCACATCTGATTCAATGATAGATAAGATATAAGTCGATACGGTGTCCACATCCCATAAGTACGAATAACATTTTTCATTAATGCATGTGTTCTATCCTCCTTGCCCTCAAATATCGTCTCCAATTTTAAATTTTTTTTAAACAAACCTAATTGAAACATTTTATCTCAAAATTTAGTAACTGTGCTTTTCTTTTTTTTTCTTATTTCATTTTTAAAGTGAGGGTGGTGAGCATGGCAGAGGCCCTTTCGTCCTCCTTATGCAGACCTAAAGAATCCCAAAAGTGGGTGATAGTGCTTGTGCAAGGCTAAGTCTACTTCTGTGTTCCTTTATCGTTGGGTAACGGTGTTTGTTGGGACTTTGGAGGAACAAGGGAGGCAGTTGAACACAGTAGCAATGGTGGTCTTTTTTAATTTTTCAAACCTCTTCAATTTCTCTTGTTAAAACTTAAATTAAAACAAGAAAAAAAAATTGGTGTCAAAATTCATGACATCTACTTGTTCTAGTGCTGCTCCAAGACCCCCTTCCAATTGTTCCTCTGCTTCACCCCCGACACACGCCCCTCAAGCACGTCTTCTTTTGCTCACAAGTCTTCTACCTCAGCATGGCAAATAAGGTTGTTAAAGGACAGAATGATCCGGTGGGGCCGGTGTCAAGTCCACCGTTGGGCAGCGGCAAGGTTGCTGCTGGGTGGTGGGTCGTGGCTGCTTGTGAAAGGTAAAAGAGAAAAGGAAAGCAAAGATGAGATTGTGTTAAAGGAAGAAGAAATGGGCAAAATGGATAAATTATGAAAAGAGATTACTTTTTATCAATTGTGAATAAAAATTATATTTTAGTTTTAGTTCATCTTAATCGTTAAATCTAATATTTGATGGTTGAGAAGGCGTAGACAGCACAAGCACATCTCTTAATGACCAGCACAGACGGCACTAAAGTAAAAGACCATTGTCAAATTAAAAACTCTTCCATCATCGAAATTAAAAAGAGGAAACAAGACACCTGCTACAATTCGTGTGCCTAAAAGAGGTGAAGAGTCTATACGAGCCATCTAAAGAATGATGCAAATTTTTAGCTCTTTTTATTTGCAAATTAGCTTCCAGCTGATTAACTGAAATACAGATAAACATGATCATAAAATTACAAAAGGAATCAGAGAGTAAACCTACAACAAAGATACACTACTCTTCTGAAACAATAAAAAGCCAAAAGCTTCTGATAAAAAAATTTGGGTAATATCACCCTCTGCATTATGGATTAAAGAGCTTCCGGAAAGGCCCATCCTTCCTGTCTTTGGCAGCTTCAGTTAGAGCCAGGAACCGCTTGAACCCGGTGGTGGCAGCTCCTCGTCCAAGTGCAGCAGCCCTAGTTAGCACATCCTCCCGGGAAGCTATGAGCCCAGCAGCACTAGGACTAGGTACCACAGGAGCTACCGGGGGAGCTGGGACAACTGCATGTGTAATCTGAGTTTGCTTAATTCCAGGCCCATGTTTGTTGAAGTCATCAAGAATACTTTGTTGATCAGCTTTTTTAAGACCCTGAAAAACACAGGGCATAAGGGATCAAAACATGAAGCATAACTTACAGAACATTCAATAGTTGCATATTAAAAACCATAAATAATTAAGCATTATTGATAGCCATAAGCAAAGCATGAACCCTTCATGAATAACTAATTTGGCTTGGATTTGGATATTACAAGCTCCTCATCAATGTCAGCTTTTTGCCAACCTAATCTGTATCTTCATAAGATCTAACACTCGAGTACTAATGCCTACAGGCAAGGTTTAAATCATGAACAATAGATTGCTTCTTTAGCATCTTAATTTAATAAAGATGCAATGTACTATATATAATACGAGTAGTGAACCCTGAACAAATTTTTTTAAGAATTACTGATTTTCACAAAGTGGTTCTTGAAGGTGAATCTACCAATGTATAGCAATGGTTAGGTACTGAGTCCACGAGGTTATATAAGGCTATGTTTATTTGCTATGCTCCTCAAAAGTATGCAAAAACACTACTTATTTTTTAAGAGGGCGTCTCAGTCACTAATGACTGTTCAGCTAGAATTAGTAAGCCAAATTGGTTACTCGTAGTAATTTTAATTTTTCAATTAATTGTGAACTTAACCATAAAATTTTATTTTATACATTAATAAGAAGCAACTAATCTCCACCTTTTGAGCTCATTCTACTCAAGAAAACAGCCTCAATGACCAGAACAAAGAAATAATGCAATAGCTAGTGATCAAAACTAGAGAACTTGATAGAAGAATGGGGAACAAGGAAAAACCTTAAGGTCCAGAATTCGCTGAAATTCCATGGGTGTACCCTCTGGTAGCAATGCTCTGTAAGTATCTGCCACAGAATCAACTGGAGACAGGATAACCTAAACATTCATATTCACACAGACTTGCATTAGAAGGAACTAAATAAACTTCACATAATAAAATTGTTTACTACTAAATGGACACCAAACCTTCAAGAGGGCCTCAGCTTTGCTCATCTCACGGCCTACAAACTTGGAATAGCTAGCAGCACCTGAAGTCTGTACAAGAAATTGACAATTATATACTATACTAAATTATGTTATTTTCACTAATTATCTGACAAAGGCAATTTGCTAAGGATCTAGTAATTTATATCAGCACAGAAGTATTTTATATCGATGAGTCAAGTATTTTGCAGAAGTAGAATTTTATAACCAGCAATTTATAACCTCCAAAAGGTGAAACTCGTGACTTAATACTTTATTCAACTTGGTTTGATACTAAATAATCAATTTCTAATTCATTTAAATATGTAAGTTTCTCTTGAAAACTTGATTATTAATATTGTCCATATCAAAACTAAATCTGGAAATAATTTAAAAGCTTCTGTTTTCTGGTAAAAGAAATAAAAGCATATCCTAGCAAAAATCCACAGAAACCTGAAAATTGAAATGCGGAGGTCGGAATCAGTAGATATCAACTCCAACGAGAGAGAGAGAGAGAGAGAGAGAGAGAGAGAGAGAGAGAGAGAGAGAGAGAGAGAGAGAGAGAGAGAGAGAGAGAGAGAGCAGTGCAAGTTGCCAATGGTGACAATTGTTGTAGTAAGGACAAGTACATTACCAAGTTGTACTTAAGATATAGACAACAACAAGTACATTACCAAGTTGTACTTAAGATATAAACAGCAGTAACTATCACTAAATATTTGCAAGAGCTGAATCACCTGTCTACCAAGGGAAGGAATTTCAAGGAGGATTGTCTTAACTGCTTGTGTATCCAATAGCATCTGCAAAAGTGCCACTTCATCAGTTTATGTAATTCATAAATAATGTTTTGAGTGTTCCTCAGAAATCCCAAAACAATAGAGTTTTTCTATGATGTATCAATGGTAGAATCAAATGAAAAGGCAAAGCAAGTCAACTTCAACTGGGGCAACTAAGCAAGCAGTTCAAAGTCAAAAACATACATAGTAAAGTGAAATACAAGCTAAACAATGTTTGATTAGTTTCAACATATCATCAATGAGGAAAAAAAGTTTCTGACAGGAAGTAAAGGATTCACATTTGTAAATCAAATATTTCATGTCAATGGCATCCTTTCCTAAAATCAGGAAGAGGGGGAACATTATGGATTCTAAACTCATCAGGCAGAGGCATGAGAAAATGTCTTAATCTATTATATTAACATTTGACAGTAAGAGGGAAAAAAGAGCAAAGAGAGTTCAACTTCAGAATTCAGGGTTCATGTAAGAAGCCCGATACATAGCCCTCAATTTATAACAATCTTCTAAGTCAGACATCTTCAAGGCCTCTTGACAGATCTGATTAGCATATATTAGAAAAAACAGCTCAGTCTTGCCATTTGTTTTTTCAAGTTCCTTTATGTATTCCAAATTTTGTGTTTTGGATGGTATCTTAACATCCCCATTCTTGAACTTCCCTCCTTTCCTTTCCAATAATTAATTATTTTTTATCTATCTTGTCCCCCACCCCCTCCCCCCCAAAAAAAAAAAAAAAATTTACTATCCAAAACATAAGCCATCTTGCAGTTGTAACCCCATCAAAGCTATGCTTTAGCTTTACGTTTTATGTAAGTAAAGGAATTAAAAAATAATCAAAGTATGCGATCAGTACCTGTTGTGCCCCAGTTTCTGATATTTGCTTGCATTTGAAAATGTTAGAATAGAAGCGTGGACCAAGAGACGATGCAAGCTGCACATAATAAATGGCAATATAGATTTGAAGCATACAACAATACACATTATCAAGAAAATTAATTCAATGAATTAACAGAAGATGTTATCAAGAATAAACCGCAGCAAAACATTCAGAAGCAGAAATGATGGAAAAATACAGCAGAAGTTGAGTCAGACTCACAAAATTCACCAAAATATAAAAATAGTAATCCATAAACATCGACAGAGTCCCGGAATAAGATAAAAATTTCATGCCACAAAAACAACTGAAGTTGAATATGAAATAATGGAATGACATACAACAACAAATAAGCCTCGTTAAGTGAGGTCAGCCAGATGGATCAGACAACACGATAGTTTATGAAATATGCTTGGCCCAATTCCCCAAGTTCCTATTAGTACTGTTAGGATCCATTAGTTAGATATTAGTTAGGGAAGTTAGTTAGTTAAGTTAGTTAGTTAGTTAGGAGATTAGTTGAGTATAAATAAAGAAAATAGGGATTAATTAGGAATCTTTTGATCATCTGTAATTGAGTTTAGTCTCTTGAGAAAGTAGAGGAGCTCTCACTCTTTCTCACACCATTGTAATTGTTTGGGGGTTCTTGGGGATTTACCAAGGGTTCTTTGCAATAAAAAGTATCATTCAATACCAGTCCTAACATACACCTATTGTTTTTCTTGGTCTACCTCTATTGCTAACTATTGGACTACTCTTCATAGGTTTTCTCATTGCAAGATTCTACTATCTTTTCCACAAACCACCTAGTTGAAAACTTAACTTTCTCTCTAAGTGCATTTAATCATATTTCTATATTGTCTAGTGTGTCCACTCATTCAACATAACATTCTCATCTCTATAACATTAAGCTTATTTTCTTATTGATCTTTTGTTGCCAAACATTTAGTCTCATACAACATCCATAAGAAAAAGTTATAAATAGAAAAGCATTCAAGGCATAATTAATTAATTAGTTATGGAATTATAACTACTATGCTAAATGGAAAATGTCCTTAAAAGACAGAGTTGATGTCAAAAACCTAAATGAATTTCATCCACTTTAATAATCACCTTGTCCAGAAAGAACTGAAAGTAGACGGGGGAAAGAAGGCTTCCAAGTGTAGGAATGCTAGTAGTAAGAATCAAATTTATGGCATTAACATACCTGTACAACAAATAGTATGATTAAACTGAGAAACTTTGTAAGGATTAAGGATTATTATTTCTTCCTTCTTAGGAATTCAGCTTACTCTGACTGATCACCAACACTTTCGAGAGTACCCCATGGAACACGTGTCATTGCAGCCATTTCAATGTCGAATTTGGTTTCCAGGCCTTGCACCAAGGTCACCAATGATTTTGTTATAACAGCTGAAAACTCATCCTGCATTATTGCATAGCTCCGTTAGAATGCGTTGTAGGAAAAAAAAAATGACATTTTACTAAGAAGGCATTATTACCTGCACTTCTGACATATCCACCCCATCTGCAAATTGAGGATCTATTATTTTAGAAACACTTTCAGCCAGTTCACCAGCCTGTCAAGTGCAAGGCTAAGTTAGTAAAACTGGCATTTACTCATTATGAACCAGATCAAGATGCTACAGAAATTGACTAACCGTTTTGTGGCAATATTCAGCTGAATTAACAATGTAACAAATCACCCTTTCATCCCTATCAGATGTCTGCTCAAATTTCCCAAGATTAAAAAGGAAAAGAATCACATATTGAAATTTGAAAGCTGTTTGATAACATGAATATGTAACTCCTCACAGATAACCAAAAACTAACTCCTTGAGATACCTTTATCTGTCCATCCATGCCTGTGGCTGCGGCAACAATTCCCGTGCCTCCCTTTGGGAGTCTTATGAAGAGCTTTGTAGCATATGCTTTAAGAATTCTTTGGAAAACCTAAGGTTGAAGGGAATGAAGTCATGAGCTTCATAAATCCAGACCTCTAACATTCCAGTATGTGCTGTGACTAAAAACTAACTCTCTTTCCACCCAGAAAATCAAATATTATTCTTTTTAATCCCTTTACACCCCTACAGTCAGAGAGACAATAAGGTTGAAGATCACATGGCCCTTTTTTAAAATCTTCTCCCACATCCAACTATAGTAAACACACGACATAAACTCTATCAAGAAGGTCTGAAAGTTTAAATGGAAAAGTCAAGATTAGCTCATGATTAAATTATGACATCTGTGCATAAATAATCCACAGTTCAGTCTAAATTCAGCCATGATCTATCCTCCATTCTCTTTTATAAGGTAAGAAACTTTATTAAAAGGTGATGATAAAAAAAAACACATCAAAGGAAAATCACATACTATCCTGAGCAAATAAACAAAGACAAGAATCAACAAAAAACCAAGCTCATAACTACAATCGAGCTCTTATCTGTCAAAGAAAAATCCTGAACATCCAGAGCATATTCTTGAATAAAATTACCCATAGTAATGGAAAATAATTAATAATCAAACTTAATGACAGAAACAACACTACTTGCTAAGCTTGAGAAGATGCATTCGAATGACAAGCATATAGCAATGACTAATGAGATTACAAGATGGAATGCGAAAATGCCCGTTATTGTGCTTCAAAATGATCCAGTCAGAAAAACTGATTTAGTCAAGAAAGCAGAAGCATATTTGTAACTAATTTCTAAGTGGAAATTTTATTTTACTAGATGTATTGAATTGAAGGGACATGAACAGCAATTATCAACAGCATTGGACACATGACTCAAAACAACCACCCAAAGTATAGAAGAGAAAAGGGGGAACATGTATAGAAAGTTCAATTGCATTGTCACTTTTGACGTAGAAAAGAAATATTAAAATCTATAACTCCACAGTTTACCTTAAACAAATTAAATAATGTCTGGTTCTTCGTTAAAGCACTGCATCTCTTCAAGCTCCTCTTGATTATAAGAAACAACTATGTAGCACAACAAAAAAAACAACCAAGTAAACACAAAGCATAATAACAAACCGCACATAAGGAAAAGGCAGGGGAAGGTAGGGGAAATCTAAGCTATCTAAACAATATACTACTCTTGGCAACAGTTAAACAGATATCAACATAAGAGCTTCTAAGGGCTCGTAAGAAATTAAATGATTTATAAGGTAGGTTACCCTGCTCTGTAACACAACCAGTAGAAAGATCCAGTGACTCACCTGCATGCTACTGGATAAAACACTATTCTGACTTCCCTCCTCAATATCCCATGTTTCCTCCTACAATGGATGACGCTTTAAGGCAAGGGAAAAATGCTGAGGGAAATCAAAGAGCACATATGTGAAAAGCAAGACAACAACCTGAACAAGTTTATCCAGACTTTCCATTAGTGTCTTCTCTTCCAATTCTACATATGCTGTTAAGTGAGGTTCAAAGCAAGATGAAATAATGCCACGAAAGTTGAACTGCAAAATAACAAAATGTTTAACAGAATGAAACAAACCAGTGAGAATAAATTGAGAACCCCTCTAAGAAAGCCATAATTACAACCTTCGACTTATTTTCTATTTGAGCATTCCATTATTTTCACCAACTTCTTTTGTACTTATAAATATGAAAATATCTCTAAAATAACCGAGATGTAATTGACTGGAGAACCCACATAAGCTCAAAAATAGGATCAGACGACAGCATTTGAGAAATCAAGAATATATCCACAAATTTTCAGAGTTACAATTAGAAGGGAAGTACAAGAAGTAACCTAGAGTAGGAGACTTGAAAATTTATAGTTATAATAATATAGCACATCTTTTGAATATTGTTCTACAATTACTAAGCATGTCTCTTGAACTAAACTCGGACTTATAAGATAAAGAGAGGTATCAGATAACAGTGAACAAGAAATGCAGAAAACAAAACCACATTACAACACATCAAAGACCACAATTGTAAATACAAACACTTAACCTACAATTATATTTAGTAGAAAATGGTCACATTAAATCATACCCCAGCTCCAGGCACCGCCAAATCTTTACTTCCATCTTTTTCCTATTCATACAAAACCAAAACATAACGGTCATTTGTTAACAACAATTTAAATGAGTCCTCATGAATAAGTATCGTCAACTCCAGCAATTCATAATACATACCCCATTGTCACTTCCTTGATGTGCAGCAAGCTTTTTTTCATACTTTTTCCGAATATCTGAAGCATTACTGCTAGAAATAGCTCCCCTTCCTATTTCTTCAATCTCATTCCCAATCTCCCTGTTTTGTGTGCCTCCCCCAAATTTCTCAGCCAATTCATCCTCAAACTCTAATGTTCGCTGTAAGGCCTGCAAGAAATCAACAAATGAATCTCTGGAATAACACATAAAAATCCAGGAATTCACTGCAAAAATACATTACATCAACAACTTATGCATCATTACCACCATCAATGAAATAGCATAAAACCAGCTATCAATTATTTTGTAAATAGAAGGTTTGGGAAAGAGAAACAGTGACCAGGAAGTATCGTCACAAAGCATCATAGCATATGAAGCAATTATTATAACAGCAATGTTGGTGTTTCATCATTTAACACTTGGTCCAAACCATGGCTTACCAACAACAAGGTCCCAACATCTGGCTTTTCCTTTAGATTAGCAAGTATGTCCTCAAGTTGTTTCCTGCAGAGATGGGCATCTAAACACGATAAATAATAATCCAAGACCAAGTCTAGTACATATGAAACTGCACATTGTTCAGTAAAATGCTTAATTCCATCATTTTTCTTTGAAAAAGCATACACATGTGAAATATACAACAAAAAAGTCTCAAATTCTGATATTTGGTTAACTTTTGTTAAGAATAAATAATATCTTATTATATTTTAGATTGATTTAAATTGGTATAGGTTAATATTAGATTGATTTTATCAATATGTTTAGATTTTATTTTTAAATTATAAATAGGATTACCTCATTGTATATCAGACGATATCACAACATATTAATATAATTTCATATTATTGAGAATTTCTATATCCTTTTCTCTTCTTTCCCTATCTAACTCCCACAATTTCAACATGGCATTAAAGCGGTACCATTCTCCATAACTTGTACCGCCCTTTTCTGATGCCAAGTTCCTACCTAAAAAATTGGAGCTCCGTTTCTTTGCTTTCAAAAGTAAACCATTGAAAAGCTTAAAATTTTCTTCCATTCTACTTCAGATAGTCAAAGATTTTTGTCGCCAGTGGCTTTCCCAGCAACATTTCCAGCCACTACCATGCCTCCATACCTTTAGACAGCATTGGTCGTCTGCCGCCGGTTCCGCCAAGCATGAAGGCCCGTCCAGCGTCATCTCCGGCTGCCATTTGTACCACCGAACTCACCTTGCTGCCCTCTCCCTGGACTAGCCTTGGTTTCCACATCCATGCATTTTGTCAACTTTAGTTGTTTTTTATTTCCAATTTTTCCCCGAGTTTTTATGCTACGGTTTTGAAATTTCCCAACCTTATTATAACGGTTGTTCTTGATGTCCCTTGTCATTGTTATTTGCATAGTTATCAGAACCGAACCGGTGATCGACTCGGTTAAGGCACCGGGTCACTGGGTCACTGGTTCAACCGGTGAGTCATTGGTTGAACCGGATTTAATTAAATAAATATATAAAAATTTAATTTAAGATTACAAAGGATGTAATATATATATTTAATGACACCATATATAACAAAGATGCACTCAGCGCAGTGGTTGAGCGTGAGTGCTCCAAGTTGGGGGGCTGGGTTCGACTCTCCATCATGTAGTTTTGGAATTTTCTTCCAAAATTCCCCAACCATCCATAGGCAGCAAGTACACGCGCAAGAATTCCAAGCATGCACTGGCAGCATGGCAGCACACGCGCACGCGCCCAAGCACAGCCACTGGCAGCAGGTACACGCGGGTCAGTCACGGTTTCCGCACCGGTTCGCGTGCCGCCCGCTGGTCCGCTCGCGAGTCAACCCCGGGTTTGACCAAAGTTTGACCGGGTTGATGCTTATCCGATCTGATTGAAGAACTGAACCGGTCCAGTGCCCGGGTCACCGGTTTCCAGTCCGAACCGGCCGGTTCGGTCCGGTTCTTACAACTATGGTTATTTGTGTTGATGTGCAATGCCAACAAAGCATTGAGGTCCAGTGCTAACAAAGCATTGAAGGGAAGATAGTTCAAAAGTGTTTGTCAGGTCTTTCTTTTTCTTGTCATGAGACAGCTTTCCCAACATGGCCCCATGAGACGGCTTTCCCAAAAGTTTGGCCCTGTTTCCTTCGCAATCATCCTCGTCTAGCTTGTTATTTATTTATTTATTTATTTTTTGGTTCGTTGTCAAAGCTTTAATTGTAACAAACTTAAAGCTTAGCTATAGCTTAAGGGGAAGTGTTAAGAACAAATAGTATCTTAATATATCTTAGATTGATTTAGGTTAATATTAGATTGATTTTATCATTATGTTTAGATTTTATCTTTGGCTTATAAATAGGATTACCTCATTGTACATCACACGATATCACAACACATCAATAATTCAATATACTTTCATATTATTGAGAATCTCTATCCTCTCTTCTCTTCTTTCCCTATCTAACTCCCACAATTTCAACAAGTTTGATGTTGGAAATTCAATATCAGATAGATGGGGAAAATGAAGTCTGAAAAGCTTTCCAAGCTGCAGCAATCAAATTGATAGAAACCACACGAAGAAGAAACAGAAAATGGAAGAAGAAATTGATATTTCACTGAAGATAAAATATAGGAAACAAAGTGCAGAACAAGAGGAGAAAGCCTAGACATGTAGCAGTCAAACTCTCCCAAAGCCTAATCCAAAGTTCAGCCTAAACCATTCACATACCCTTCCTCTAATACATGTAGCCTCCCACCTCACTCCCCATGCCAACTTAGCAGAGTTGGTTAAAATTGTGAGCCTTCCACCACTACCTAATTCTCTCTGTCTATTTCCCCATTTGTCCTTTTCTTCATTACAGTCTAGTAATTTGTGGTTTCCTAGCAAAAATCATCCATATTCAGTAAATTATAATGTAAGTAACTTCCTAACAAACTAGAAAAAAATAATGTTTTGCCATGGTCATGCCCTCTTTTGATGGAGAAAGCGTAAAAGATCCATAGGAATATAACTTATTTTAAGATGGTGCTGTAAAAAAAGAAAAAGCATACCTTGTCTTCTTACAAAATAGGATACAGAGACGATATGAAACATGCCATGAAGATGGAAAGATTTTCCAAATTTCTTCATTTGATCTCATTCGGCGCTTAATCCAAGCATATCTTCGCTCAGTTTTATCCAATTTTGCCAGCTCTAGAAGATTTAAAAAGTTAAACTTAAGGACATTTGAAAAATAACTGAGTAAACAGACACAAAAGATTCACAGTACAGATAAATCAAACATACCAGCTCCTTCAAAAATTTGCTCATACGAAGTAAGCTCCCTATTACAGAAATTATTTACCAACTCTTCTTTAACAGAAGGTTCTAATGCATCAACAACCAAGCAGGCATCAGACAATTGCTGGAGTAAATTAGCTTCTTCTGTCTCCTTTCCAGTACCTAAGCTGAGACAAAATAGGAAATTGAGAAACCCAGTTGCACACAGTACTTTTTGGAACCAAACCACTTCCATATCTACTGAGGTTAAGCAAAAATAAAATGAGGAAAAAACAATATGAGCAATCTAAATCATAGTATATAGAACTTGTATAATAGCCGCTGCATATATTTCCAAAAACACCAGAAGATGGACATTGTCAGTAATATACCTAGAAAAATCAGAAAACACATGTGACTTGAGTATTTGCTTGATATTCTTAAACTTCTCCCTCAGTTCTATGATCTTCGGAATATCCCTATAAGCCTCAAAGTGACTACATAACTGGTTCACTGCCTGGAGTACAAGATGCCAGTGTCAAGAAATTGATAGATAAAAACAAAAACAAATGTGGAGTTCATAAATTAGTTCATCAAAATAAGATGCATACTTTCTCTATGAGATAGATGAAAAGTAAGGGCTTGTTTGGTTTTAGTTTTCAGTTTTCATTTTCAGTTTTCCAGATTTTGTGAAGGAAACACTAAAAAACTGTGAAAACTACAAAATCCAATTTTCAATTTTGATTTTCAGTTTTCAATATTTCCTTCATAAAACCTTGAAAACTGGAAAACTGAAATGAAAATTGAAAACTGAAACCAAGCAGACTCTAAACCAAACGGGCCCTTAAAGTCTTAAACCCTCCCTAACTCCCAGATTGAATATATATCATGAACTGGCACAATAATCATAAATATCATCACCTCATCCTCCAATAGGAACACAAACATCCAAAACCACAGTGCATTTGTTCCTAACCCCCCAAAAAAGGTCATACACCTTAATCACTAATCTAGTGGTAGGGCAAGCACCAATGCAATAAGCTAATACTTAAAAAGACAGTTATAAGAAAAGATGCTGTAATGAAAATAGATTAGATACCTCCAGCTGTGCAGCTGCCTCTTTATATTGACGTTTGGAAGCCATGACTTGAAGCTGTTCAACAGCAGAAACTGCCATATAATAGGTAAGCTTGTTGAAGTAAAAGAATAAATAATGTCTATGCATCTGAAAAAACTATCAAGTATGCAAAATTACGGCAAAACAGATGTAACCATTTTCCATTTGTAAGTTAAAACTGCGCCCACTTGGTTTAAATGTTTTCGTCAGAAAAATGGTCTAATGGTTTATTCCATGTTGGTGTTACAAATACATGAATACAAGCACAGCTACAAGTTGCAACAATCACTTGATAGGTGTTTGTTGCAATAAATTGTGGGAACTTGTACTATGTCTTTATGTTAAGTGCACAATAATGTAGAAGTATGTACAAGCAAATTAGGTTATATGATTCATAACTATTTCTAGCATGCATACATGGCTTAGTCCTACCTAGAGCTAGGTATACAGGCCGCGGTCCGTGGACCAACCCGTTTAACTCGCAACCCACATAAAAATGGACCAAAAATTTTTAACCCCCTAACCCGCAGACTTTTTCTATCCGCTCCACCAAGCCCGTGGGCTAAACGGGCCCGCGGGGTCCGTGGACCAGCCCGCCTAACCTGCGTACTGTAGCTCCAATATTCAAGCCCACAAATCATTTTGATAGTTAGAAGTTGTTAATTTATATTCTTTACTAGTTTCAATATTTTTTATGATTGATTGAGTTATGCATATTTGATTGATTCATAACTTGTATGTTATTCTGAAAAAATTAACAATTGAATTTTAATATTTGCAGTATTTAGTAATTAATATTGTTATTTGTTTAAAATTTAAATTGAATTTTGTAAAAAAAAAATGTATATATATATTTTGTAAGGTAAAATAGATAGTATAAATATAATTATATAAATATATAATATAGGGTACTAAAAAAAATAAAAAAAAAATATGAAAGGAAAAAAAAAAAGCTGGTTTGCGGACTGGTCCGCGGGTTGGTCCGCAATTTGGCGTGCGGGTTTCTTATTGAGCCAAAAATGCGGACCGGTCCATGGATTTACGGGTTTAAGCGGACCAGGCCTGGACTAAGCAAAAGGCTAGTCCATTTATGAAGCGGACCGGTTTGGTCTGGCCCATTTAACATTAGTCCGTCACGGACCGGGCTAAACCGGTCCGTTTACTCCTACTCCTACCCATCTCTCTGTAGTCACATAATAACACTCAAAAAACAGCATTTTTGTAATTTGCAGATTATGCATGTTTGCTATTTGACCACCAGATCCCAACAAAAGAACAAGATTGCAAATAAACAGAATTGAACAAATTCTACTAGTGTTTCTTATTACACTTGTTCAAGGCTGCTTAAGATACGTGATGGACTATACTGTACAAAGTTCCATTTCTGAAATGATAATACTAGCAAGCTTAAGAGCCATTAAAAAAATAAAGTTTTTACAAGATAAAAGGACAACCCAGACTTACCAAGCATTGTAAGACGATGAAGTGCAGTAATTGTTGTAGTTATATGCTTCTTAGCAAAGTCTAATTTCTTAATGTCACGACATATTTCTTGAACCATTGTTTCACTCTGTACAGCTTTAGTTTTTATTTCTCGGATCTTATACATAAGTTCCTGCATTATGAAAACAGAACGAATAAAAAGCAGTCAATACCAACCAGACGAGGAAAGAAAGGAACCGAGCAAATACATGCAATGAAACACAGGTTCAAAAGTTACAAGATGTGCTCATTTTGGAGCAACTGTCAAGCAGGAAACTACTTTACACTCCACTAAATACCCATAAGCATACAGATAGAAGCGATGGGAAAAGGAACTAACAAAAACACAAGAGAGAGGAAACAAACCTCCACTGCACGTGTAGCAGCTGCAAGATCTTCTTTAGCCTTAGTTCCTGAATTACTCTGAAATTACAGAAGCCAGGCCATCAAAAACCAGAAACCACAGAACCAAATCACGTTCAATAAAAATTATATTAAAAATCCTAAACGCGATGTTTGCAATCACAGTCCTGGTATTCACCACTTTGACCTTACTAAATCACGTTCACTATCACACCAAGAATAACTCTCTGCCCACAAAGAAGTTCCTGAAAGGTAGCAACTCATGATGTCTTTCATCCACATGATTTAAGCTTTACCAACAGCTTCATAATTCATTCAAACATTGCATTAAATTTCTATTAACATCACTCAGCAAATCGTTGTAATTTTCACACGTACAAGTTATCTCTTTTACTTTTCTTCAAACCACTAGCATCTTTAGTCTACTATACCCCAACTAATCTAGCTCGTGTCATTTCGATCTACAATATAGTTTCCACAGCACTATTTTTTTTTTCCACTCACAAATCTCGATCAACCAAAGGTGTACAAGTACCAAACCATAGGAATTATCATTATCATAGTACTAAAGTAACAATCCCATGCCACATTTAATTAAATATCAGGATTTGTTGTGCTATGTTTGGATGCAATTGAAAAAGGAGATGCAGAGATCAAGACCTGTTGGCGAACAGCAGCTAGAATTCCCGCATCAACAGTGCGAATCTCGTTCTGGATTTTCTGCATAAGCGGCTCAACACCAGATAGAGAAGCCTCTGCACAATTAACAAACGCTTCAAATCTCACAAATCCGAGAATATCACATCAAATAAAAAGGAACACACTACAAACGCTTGCGACTCAGAGATTCAGAGAGAGAAAGAAAAAGAAAAAGGTAGGTACCGTTTGGGAACATCTGGTTGATGTATTCCAAAGCGCTCGACTTGTCCATTGGTGGCAGATACGAGAATCAATAACTGGAAGAATCAGCGAGATCTCGAAAAATAGCGGTTCGCGAATTCGATAGGTTCTCAGTGTTCGCACTCACTCTGCCATTCCACGCAGCGCAGATCGAATTTACAGAGTAATGCTCTGATGTGTGCTGTGCTACGCAGAAGGTGCTTTTTTCTTAGCGTCTTCTTCTTCTTCTGTCTGAGTAACTTGCATTGATATATCGAACTCTAAGGAACTCGTTTTGAAATTCTCGAAAATAAATAATCAAAATAATATGGGTGCGTTTGCTTTATATTTTTTCAGTTTTCGAATTTTATAAAGGAGAAATCAGTTTTTTCAATTTCTGAAATTAAAAAAATTCACCCTTAAATCTACCAAAAAATAAATAAATAACAATAATAATTGCAAGGAATATTTACTTATTTAGAGTGTTTTTGCATTTGATTTTTCTGCCAAAAAAATAATTCTTTTAACAAAAATATCATTTTTTTATATTCCAATAATTTGAAAGTCTCAAAAGCTTTTTTTCTTTTGTTTTCCAAAAAATCTGAAAACAAATTGTTTTGGGATTGTAATTCTTTTTTCAAATAAAAAAGTACACAACAACAACAACTAAACATTTGAAAAAAATATATTTTTCAATTTTTTAATTATGTATAAAATTTAAGTTCATAATATTTTCTTAAAAAACTGAGACATGCCCATCCTTCTCTGAACAAGTGAAAAAAAATCGATAATACAAATTAAATTGGTGGGCATCTTGCTTCTTCTTTTTTTTCCACAAGGCAAAAGATAAAAACAGCAAATAAAAATGCAAACCAAACATATTCTAAAATTATGATTGAGAGTTTTATGGATGATAGAAAAGAGTGGGTAGTAATAGAATAAAAAAGAAATGGTGGGAAATAGAGCGAAAGAGATTATGTCACACTATCTTATTGGGAATTGCTTTTATTCCCTCATTGACTCCCCCATTTTTAAGGTAAAAAAAACTTAGTTTTGAGTAATAAAGGAGGGACATATTGTCCCTTACTAGCTATATCACTTCCTCATCTAAAATTAATTTTGAATAATGGTCATTTAATCTTAGCCTTATCCATTATTATCATTCTCTCCATTTTCATTATTCAAATCATACTCTCGAGTCTCTTTTAAGGAAAAATATTAGTAGTGCAGATATATGATGCATGAATTGTTTTACAAACGACCGCCATCGTTGGATCATATTTTATTATGTAACATGGTTTGTTAGGCTATACAAGAACAGTTTGTCCTTATATCATATTTGGTGGTAGAGACGAGATATAGAGATAGAAATTTTTTATATCCTAGAGATAAAAAAAATTATGTATTTCTGTTCCTCCAAAAAGTGGGGACAGGACACAGAGAATGAAACCTCCAATGGTGGTCAAGTCGCTGGTCAACCACCGGTCAATAGTCTTCGGAGGTGGTCAATGGCAGTCAACAAAGATAGTTATCATTTCTTGTACTCCACAACCAAACATGATATAAAGACAAGATTTTTTATGTCTCCGTCTCTACTATCTCTACTGTCTCTTTATTTCTCTCCCAGGACAGTAAACAAACGCTACCTTATAGACACAAGGTTTCATACTTCAATTTTTCATACTATTAGACAAATCTCTTCTTTTAATTATGTAATAATTTATAAAATAAAATAAATAGTAAATTTTATTTATGTCCCTTATGTTTTATTCTTCAAATTTTATCGAGGTTTTGATTTAGTTCTAAATTTTCTTTATTCTATTTATGTCTATAATATTCTCGAAAAGTAAATGACACTCAAATTATGAACGCAAACTTGACATTTTATGTTTTAAAGTTTAATTTATATGTATTGATAGTATTAGAATTCTTAACACAACCATTAAATCATGTATTGTCTAATCAATAGAGATAATTGAGTCTCACATCTACTATTTGAAAAGTTATTTAAATAGAATGATTTAACTGAATGACAATGTAAGAAATATTTACACTATTAGTGCATAGAAATTAAACAATACAAGAAAGTTTGACATTGTTACTATATAGAAAATTAAACTATTTTTATTGTGATCCCTTAGTATTGTAATATGATATTTACATATTATATATTTTGTTGTGGTATTGATACGGTAATTTCACCTCCACATAAACTTTTTCCATTTATAATTTAGATGTTATCTATTAAAAGGCTAATATTGAAATAATTTGAAAATGTTAGGGAAATAGAATAAAAAAAATTGGGAGTGAATTGAAACATTGTTAAAACATGAGTGACAAAAATTAAGTTTTACCAAAAAACTAAATAAATAGATTGAAATATACATGTGACATCAATTTAATACCTAAAAGTTTTAAATATAAAATAGATATTTTGAAAATTAAAATATGATATCACATAAATCTTTGAAAGGGTTTTGGTATCAAATAGGTATCGCAGAGTCAAAATGTATTATGAAACCATTTCTCATAAAAATTTAAAATGATGGATAAAGACATATTAATAATTTTATATCTAATATACCATATCACATTGTGTCTCTTTATTATAATAGAAGATAATCCATTAGTTTTGATATCTCTAATACCATGTCATGAAACTAATTCTCCTAATATCTTAAACCTAAGAGTGAGGACCTGTATCTAACAAGATGTTACACCACTTTGATTCTCAAAATGTACATGTAACACCAAATAAATCTTTCCTCTCCACCGCGACCTCATGCCTCACCCCTTCTCACACACACAACTATAGTCAAAGTTCATTGCACATCCAACCTAGCAGAGTTGCCTCATCGCCATGTTTTTGGCCTTCACCGTGATCCTGTTATTCCAGAACACCTTTGTCAATGTAGAATCACATGTCCATCTCACCACTGTTAGCCACCCTAGTTGTAAACGATATTTGAGGGGGTTTTTTTTTTTTTTTTGTATTAACCCTTCATTTGGAAGGAGAAAAACGAGTGAAAGGAAGAGAAAACAACTTATTGTGGATCCTACCTAAAAGGTTTTCTCTCTTAGATGAGAAGAAAATTATCAAAAGATGAGTTACATAATATAAAATAACAGTTATGCTCCTTCAAGGTGTGAACTCCGCTAACAGAGTAAATATTTAGCTATAAAACCTTACATTATTATTTTTTTTTATGAAAGACAGCCATAAAAAAGGTGATTTTCATAAAATTATATTTTCTTTCCTCTCAATTTTTGTCTTCAGTCAAATAATATGAAGGAAAGTATATTTTTCTTTTCCATTTTTCTCTATATTTTCTTTTTTCTCATCCAAACAAAATCAATGGGTAAATTGAGGATTTAATAAATTATATTATGAAAGAGAAGTTGAGTGTCATGTTAAAAAATTGAAAAATTCAGGTGTAATATCGATAAATTTAAGGAAGATAAATATAATTTGTCTTTAATAAATTAGTTCTAAGTACCTTTATAAATGTTTCGAGCCAATTGTTGGGATACATTGGATTGGGGTCATTTATAAGTTTTAACTAGACTTTATTTCAAGATGAAATTAGGTTACCACTTGATCCAAGTTGTGGATGCAAATTGGGTGGACCTTACGTGTTTCGAAATGTTGATGGTCCAATGATGTCATTTCTACTTTTCGTAACCCCACCTCCCCACAAAAGAAGAAGAAGAAGAAGACGACTTTTCACAACAATACTAACTTGAATAATGCTTGAATTATATTATACTCTGTGACTGAAATTACCAAGCTTTGAAATTTATTGAACATCAACTAAATTGATGCAAGCTTAATCAGTTATTATATAAATAAAATTCGGCTAACTTTTTTTAAATTTATAAGGCTAACATTCGGCATATTAAAATGCATGTATCTAATCACTAAAATCAACCTGAGACTTTCTATTTGAATTTAGTTTGAACTACACGCGTTGGGTTCAATTGTATTTATGTAGATTTTTATTTGCAACTCTCGAAATACGGTTTAAGCAAAAACTATAAGAATAGCTTTCGTCCGACCATAGTTATCGTCTCTAGTACAACTAGAACTTTGCCAATGAAAAATCAAACCATGGTAAAACACTGTATTGGATTGATCATCGAATTGTTGAGAGACATATACTTTTGGCAACATCGATTTAGCTAGTGTTTCTTCCGATCTTCTGCACCTACGAGGTGAGGTGGCCAACTTCAACATGAGTGAGGTAGAATAGGACTTGATCAAGATATGATTTCACATATTCTGGTGGCAAGAAAAAAAAAGTACTAATTTTCATTTAAATTATTTTAGTAATTTATTTTTTCAGTGTTTAACCGTACCAGAAACCTCCAAACATGGTGGACTTTGTTTTTTGGCCTGGTCAGCTTTGCTCAACTTAAGTGTTTATTGTGATAATAAATATATAATTATTTATATGTTTTTATAAAATAATTTAAATTTTTAAAAGAGATAATTTCATAATACAGAGTTTTTATAATCAAAAGATTTAAAGTTCAATTCTTATTGCTTCATTTTTCTAAATAAAATATGTAAACTAGTAGTGTTACCTGGATACTAAGTTAAATAACAAAAATAGTGTTGACCCTATTCAATTATGGCCTACACCCTACTTAATGGTGGATGAAATATAAGTTGACATGGTGTCTTGTACACAATGAGTATAAATAACATTTTTCTGGATATACTAGCCAACTGTGCCAGAAAAAATTATATTTATATTTACTGTGTGTGTAACATCGTGCTAGTTCACAGTTTATCTACCATTAAATGTCCATACCTCGTCTAATGGTAGATAAAATATGTGTTGATCTGATGTTTCACACACAATGAATACAGGTAACACAATTCTTGTGCTAGTTGATTGCATACTCTATTTATGGGGAAATAAACGGGCCTAATATGATAATTAATTATTCTTCCCCATTTATTAAAACTTGCACCAGAAAAAGTCAATTATTGAAATTGGATGAATTATGAACACAACAATTAATGTCAAAAAATTGCCAAACGGCAGAAATATTTGGGCGGGGATTGGAAATCAGCAGAATTAAGAGAAGAGGTCTAATCCACTTCATGAAACCATATTTTCATGAAATGTCAGATTTTAGCAAAGATAACGTGGATTTGTGCATTATTCATGTTTCAAGATGAAAAGAGACAGTTATGTGAAGAGACCGAAGGAATATACTGAATGTAAATTATTATGAAGGGTGGTGGTTTGAGGTTTATCCTTTGGCCAATAGCAAATATAAATAAGGCTCTGATGGATCGTGCTATAATCAGAATTATAAGGCACTAGTTTTATAGACAGATTAGTGATGAGTATCCTGAGATCTTGTCCTGTTAATTAGCCTTAGGTGATTATGATTAGGATCGAGAGGGAGTCAAGATGAGCAGAGACCGGTAAAAGTTAAAAGCTAGGTGCAACAGAAGTACAAAACGATGCTACATATTTTTATTGTTTTATTTTATCAAACATCTGTTCTCACTTTTTGTTAAAAATTTTGGCCGGGTAAGCTTGATATTTTATTCAGACAGCTGTCGTATCAAGGAAAATGACTTTAATGAAAAGTCAAGTTTGCACTTTTTTCTTCGTGAAGGTGTCGTAAGTCGTAGCTCGTAACTCGAATGGCCATTGAAGGCCGCGTGAAACAGAAATCGCTTAGGCAAGATGCAATAATTGAGGAAAGAAAAAAAGAAAAAAAAAACTGTCTTATTTAATTATTATAATTATAACTGTTATCTTAAAAATAATGCATACAGATGTGTATGACTAGACAAAAAAATAAAAAGTGAAAATTAATATTATCTGGTTAGTTCCTTTATAATTTTTCAAAATTCTGGATAAGAAATAATATAATGACGGGTTAGAAGTGCGTATTTTCTTTCTCTGATTTTATTTACGTTTCCAAAACATTTTAATTTTGTCACTTCAACCAAAAAAAATCCGAATTATAAACCAAAAAAGTTGATATAAATAGAAAGTTATAATATTAAAAATATAATAAAATAAAAATATCATATTATAATGTTAGCGATCACAATAAAATACAAAATACCTAGCTTGCGTTCATAATTTAATTGTCATTTACATTCTCAAAATATTAGAGATGAAATTTTAAAAATAAAATTGGGACTAAATCGAGATCTTGGTGAAATGGAAGTGTAATTTTGAAGTTTCAATAACCTGGATAGTCTCTGGTGATAATTTTATAGAGAATTATAATTTTAACTCTCAAAGATTATATCACTGGCAAAACAATCCTAAAAAGAAATTCTATTTACTCATAGTCTTAAAAATGCACCTCTTTCGACAAATTTACTCAAAAGTCATTTGACCTCAATTTTTTTAACAAAAATGATTATCTTTTCTGTTTTAACTTTGCAATATGAAACTATTACTTTAGTCCTAAAATATCACATCTTTTGAAAAAATAACACTATTTAAGCTAAGTTAATGTTATAGTATGACTGCTTTAGCTATCCAAAATATCGCATCTTTGGTAAATTAACCCTAGAAAGATTACTTTTGTTAATGAAAATAGAAACTAGTTGATATTTGGATGAATTTATCAAACAGAATATATAGATTTTTAAAGGGTCATGAATAAATATATTTTCTTTCAAGAGTTATTTTATTAGTGATATAACTTTTTCATGACTCAAATTAGGGTTTTGCAATAATTTTATAAGTCACAACTCACAAGAAGTAACAAAGGTAATTATGTTAAAATATTATAAAATTGAGTGAAATTTACTCTTATTAATATTTGAATAATTTTATTTTGACTTATATTTTATAAATAATCATATTAATATACTCATATTTATTATTAAATTATATATAAATCTCACTTAATTTAGGTATCATATATTATCTAATGAATGTGTTGCTACGCTGTTGCATAAAAGTAAGAATGAAAATAATATTGCTCGTAATATTATCTGGGCAAATAAGGAATGAATAATTTTCTTGTTGGGGGAGCTTACATATAAAATGAATGAAAAAGTCTAGTGTAATTTGAAGAGTCCAAGGCGTGAGAAGAGATATAATAGAATTTGAAAGAAGGGAAAAACGTAAGACAGCGAGCGAGCGAGGAAGGAAGCGTTGCGAGAATCCAAACTCCCAAATCCAACCGCACCACACACCACACAACACCGTTCCGTTTCTTTCTGATCTAATCGATTAGCTTAGCGTCGTGGTAGTTAGTTAGTTAGTTACTGAGAAGGAGGAGGAGGAGGAGGAGGAGGAGGAGGAATCACAACCACCGCAACCACCGCCACCACCACCTCCGCCGCCAGAGACGAGGAATGGGCATGGAGGACGAGATTTCTCCGGCCGATGCTCACAACATCACGAAAACCCCCGGCAAGGAGCAGCAGGCAGCGGGCGTCGGAATCCTGCTCCAGATCATGATGCTCGTCCTGTCGTTCGTGCTCGGCCATGTCCTCCGCCGCAAGAAGATTTACGTCATCCCCGAAGCCAGTGCCTCTCTCCTCATCGGCTTAATCGTCGGCATTCTTGCCAACATCTCCGACACCGAAACCAGCATCAGGTTAAACCATTTCCCATCACTATCTATTTTTTTTTTTTTCCTTCTTCTTCTTAATTGCTATTACAGCTGACTTTTGAATTTTTCGATTTTTGTTTTTGTTGACTTTTTGTGTGCAGGGCGTGGTTCAATTTTCACGAGGAGTTTTTCTTCCTCTTCCTGTTACCTCCCATCATATTATATCCTCATTCACCCATCCATTACTCTTATTAACTAATTGTTAATTTGTTGTTGTTGTTATTATTATTATTTCAGTTTTCATTTTTTATTTAGTTTAATTTGTGTAATATAACTAATTATTAATTATCTGGGTACCTTGTTGTATCTGTATCTGTGTGTTTCCTTGACTGTGGGATTTACTCAGTCTGGCTTCAGTCTTGCACCTGTAAGTCCCTCCATAGTTTTCTTTTTGAAGAATTCTACTTTGTTTTTTTTTTTTTTTTGACAAGCTGTTTTTTTTTTAATTATTATCATTTGACTTGGTGGTGGTAATGTGGGATTTGCAGAAACCCTTTTTCTCGAATTTTGGAGCAATTGTGACAATTGCAATATTTGGCACCTTTTTAGCTTCGATTGTGACGGGTGTCTTAGTGTGAGTTTTCCTTTTTCCCCTTGTACAGGTGTAATTTGTTCTTATTATGCTGGTTTATTTGGTTTTGTTAATTTCAGTGCTTATAATTTTTTCGTTTTTTGGCTCTCTCTCTGCTGCAGTTATCTTGGTGGGCTGGTCTACCTCATGTATAGACTCCCTTTTGTTGAGTGCCTCATGTTTGGGGCTCTTATATCAGCAACTGATCCCGTTACTGTCTTGGCCATATTTCAGGTATGTTTTACTGATTACTACTTTGTTTTTGTAATTCTTCCATTTGTACCACGACATCATAACCACTTAGAGAGACAAGGCTTAGTTGTTTAACCTCTACTTCATTAGTCCATATGCATGTTCCTACCTTTAAGGTTTTGTGCATAATGCTCTCGAACTCAATATGCATGTCCAATACAAATGCCATGAAGTGTCTATAGGCAGGACTCATTGGCCTTTTTTTTCTTCCACGTCTCCATGTTTGTTGCTCATGTTTCAGCTGCTACATTTTTTTCACAAGTGGAATTCGGCTTAGGTGATCATAATTCATAACATTTGCTGTGGTGACCTAAACGAATGACAAAGATATCAGTGTAGAGCATAGTTTTGTTACTAATGTATGTAGCAGGAAAAAGAAATATGGAGCCTTAACTGGGAAAATCCAAGTTTTAAAAATCTCTGATGTTCTATGTCATCAACTCATCATGAATTGGATGAGATGGGCAAGTCGTGAATCAGATTGGGGGTTTATGCTTTTTGAATTTCTGTTCAACTAGCTTGTTCTTTGTTGTCCTTCGCAGTAGTTCCGAGTATATCATATGTACAATAGTTAATGTGTCTCATATCATCTGATTCACTTCATTCCTAACTTTTGTCTTGTAATTTTGTCCGCTGTATTTGCAGGAGCTTGGCACAGATGTCAATCTATATGCCTTGGTTTTTGGAGAGTCTGTTCTGAATGATGCTGTTAGTTTCTCTTGCTTCAATTTTCTTTCTTTCTTTCTTTTCTTTTTTTTTTTCAATAGCTGGAGTGCATATGTGGTTTAAAGATTAAAATGTTGGTAATTGGCTGATCTATTCCCATTTTCCTCTTTGCTATTTCTCTTGACCTGACCTCCCTTATGCACTATGGGCAGATGGCAATTTCTTTGTACAGGTACCTGAATTTCTCAACTATATGATGCTTCTCTGAAGTATCATTGAAGTTCACTTCTAACTCAAGCACTTACTTTGCAGGTCAATGTCGTTGATTAAGACCCATCCATCTGGACTAAATTTATTCATGGTGCTGGTTAGATTTTTGGAGACTTTTTTTGGTTCAATGTCTGCAGGTCAGTCTTTTGCCTAATCTTCTATTTAGGCAGTGCTATGTTTGTTAAATCACTTCAGCTCTGAAGGTGTTTCGGATATAACTTTTGCATCACCGAGCTAAAGCTTATCATCACAATTCATGTTGTTTCTTCTGTTGTCATATGATCTGTTGCTTTCATATTGCCTGTTGATGTTTCCACCAAATTGATATAATATTTCCAGCTTGAGGAGAGAGAGCTAGTGGCCTTGCTAAGGGAACCTTTTTTAATGAACTGAGTTTTAGATGCTATTCCTATGTTGTTATGAGTTGTTATATTTTCTGCATTCCTAAGTTTTGATTCTTTGGTGCTTTGCAGGTGTTGGAGTTGGATTTATATCAGCTTTAATATCCTTTCAAGTCCATTCATGTGCTATATATTTGTAGTATAATTCTTAAGAGGTTTAGAAGTCAAATTTTGTTGTGAACCTTAACAATCAGTACCTATTTAAGTATGCAGGGTTGGACATTGACAAGTAAGTATTTGGTTTTTGTTTTTCTTTGATTAATTGATTATTCACATCATGTCTGGAAAATCCTGATCAGAAGAGTTTTCTGGTTCTATTCAGCCTTCAGAACCTGGAGAGCTGTCTTTTTGTTCTATTCCCTTATTTCTCGTAAGAAATCTCCCTGGACTATTTCCTCATAATATTTTTCATTGAAGTCACTTAAGTTCTTAAATTCATGGTGCATACCAGTGTAAAACTATTTTCTGTTTCAGGTACATGCTTACAGAAGGTCTTGGTCTGTCTGGTATTGTATCGATACTATTTACGGGAATAGTAAGTGCATATTATACTTTTCCTTTGTTTTTTCAAGTCTGTTTTAAAGCATTGTTATGAGTATGTTGGTGCTTTGTTATAGGTCATGAAGCATTATACGTATTCAAATTTGTCACAAAGTTCTCAAAGATTTGTCTCTGCTTTTTTTGAGTTGATATCATCATTAGCGGAGACATTTGTGTAAGGAGCATTCCATTTGCAGTATTTACGGTCTTGTATTTGAATATTTCTTCTAAATGATGCATGACAACCTTTTCTTTTTCTTATGATCTATAGATTCATATATATGGGCTTTGATATTGCTATGGAGCAACATAGCTGGTCGCATGTTGGATTTATATTCTTCTCCATTGTATCCTTTCTTTGGCTCATAAATTTGAACTGGTGTGATATATATTGGCACTTCATGTTCTTTTTGGAACGCTCTCCTTAACTCTTATGATAACTACATCAGATATTCATTGTCATTGCAAGGTATTGTACTGAATTCTATTATTATATGCATTTGATTATGGTGGTGGCATATGTTCTTTCAGGCTTTTTGGCTTGTTCGTTTACTATAAAAACTTGCCTACACTTTAGACATGTCTATGCTATGCTTTTACATTTCTCTTTAAAGTTGCAAACAAGATTGTTTGGTTCACTTTGTGCAGGGCAGCAAATGTCTTCTCTTGTGCTTATCTGGTCAATCTGGTCAGACCTGCCCATCGAAAGATACCTCTAAATCACCAGAAAGCACTTTGGTATAGTGGTAAGGAACTAAGCTGCACATAAATAGTTGATTTGCTGTGGAAAATCTTATTACGTCTGTCAATAAAACACACTGCTTCTTGCCTTTGGCATTTTTTAGTGCTGTGCTTAGGATTGGTACTTTATGAACATGTTCAGGACTTCGAGGAGCAATGGCCTTTGCTCTTGCTTTGCAATCAGTTCATGACCTTCCAGAAGGACATGGTCAGACTATTGTTACTGCAACTACAGCAATTGTTGTTTTGACGGTAGGCATGCTCATATTCTGTAGTTTAAGCTATTCATTAAATATAAAAAATAAATACGGAGATAGTGGAAGGTGCTTTGCTTGTCTAAGTTAGAGATTGTTTAAATTTCAAATGTTACTTTTATATACATCATACACAAAGTGCCAAGTAAAGCAAAAAATGAGTGCAGTGAAATTGAATACTTTTAGGTGGATTATTAGAACACAGGAAAGGATAAGGAACTGATTTATTCAGGAGAAAGTTAGAGTAGCATTACTGAAGATCTGACTTCGAGAAGGGCAAGGAGGTAGAGAGACAATTCGATAAAGAGAGAAGCACAGGAACTTGAGGGTTGTATCCCAACAAGAGGTGGAAATGCATTTTGGAGATAAAATTAGGAGAGGAGACAATGTAGAAGTTAATTGTTATCGTATTCTTGACCTGTTTGGGAGAACCTTACAAAGAATGCTAGATCTTTGAATAATTTAATCCAATTTTAAGCAAACACTATTTGAGCTATTGTTCTATTGATTTGAATTGACTGGGTGCCATTCATGAATCTTGAATGTAAGAGACAGACAGAGAGATTTAGGTTTGTAAATGGTGATTAAATTTTAAATGGAGGAAACCATGTTGAGTGATCTGTTCTAGACTTGTAAAAGATTATAAAAGTGCCAATTTTTAATTGGAAAACCTGATAGTAAATTCCAAATGAACTGACTGAAAGTTTTATCTTATTTACTTAATTCTCTTACTTAGGTTATTGGCAAGCGGCCAATTTTCTTCCCCACTTTTTTGTAATCATCATCTCTGAGAAGTAATTTGAATGTTAAATTTTGTTTATTTGTTTCAGGTATTATTGATTGGTGGATCAACATGTACCATGCTGGAAGCTCTAGATGTTGTAGGTGGTGACAGTCGTGATGATAATAGCCCTCTGGCTTCAGTGGGTACCATCACAGTAAGTTTTTGGACAAATAACATAGTTTAAGGCTTAGGCTATATTTGGTGAGCAGAAGCATGCAACTGAACTTGTGATTTTGTTTTTGAATTGCATCTAAGATTAATATTATCAGATATCAACCATTCCATTAGAGAAACACTCCCAACCATTGCATTAGAGAAGCAGTGGCTGACAATCAACATGGCTAAAAACCAGAATTCTACATGCCCAACCATGTCCTAAATGTTTGATATAATTATCCTGTGCTCAACTGATGGCTGGAATACACATGATTCAACAACACATGCAAAGATCTTACTGTGATTTTGAATTATATGAATCCATCTTTGTTTATGATTTTTTTTTTCTTGTTTCCATTTTATTGAATTGCTTGTTAGCTTCCAAATTTAACAAATCAATTTTGACAGAGTCAGTGATCCTGACAAAATATAATATTTAACCTAATGAATCTACTTCACTTCTTTCTGTTTCTCCATCAACTAATATTTTTGCCTTCTCTCACAAGAATAATTTCGAGGGAAACAATGGGTATATTGCTCCTTCTTATGATGAAGAATCATCATCAGGGAACAGAATCAAGATGAAGCTAAAAGAATTCCACAAGAGGTATTATCTGCATTCTGAAACTGTGTATATATATAAATATCGTGATGACTAATTTCTGTTTGCTTCTTCTTGCAGTGCTGCATCTTTTACTGCATTAGATAAAAACTATCTCACCCCATTCTTTACAAGTCAAAATGGAGATGATGATGATGATGACGAAGGTAAAGTTTGACTAAATTTTTCACTTCAGTCTCACTGAAAAATTGATGAAGTAGATAAGCATACTATCGGTATCTGGTCTGATTTTCTCTTTTAACTTGGTTGCATCTTTATTCATTTTTTGCTAATCCAGGAAAACAACCGTTCTATAAGGTGTCCAATATTCCACTCTTAGTTGGCCCTTAATTTGTCATTCCATACATATGAATGACCCAATTTAATCTGATGTTTCTTGTGTGTTCTTCGTTTATTTTTATATGCTTATACAAGTTATATTTGCTGTCAAAGAGCACTTTCAAAAGTTCAAAGCTCGAGTCTTGTTAAAGAATTTTAAGTGGCACTTTGCTTATTATTTTGTTTTTTGTGTATTTAAGAACTCAGGACCATGATTTAGGATTGAAATATTATACTTTTGCTATTTAATTTTTTGTTTTGTATGTCCAATAGAAGTCTTGTTGTGAGGCTTTTGAACTTATATATATATATATATATATATTTTGATCCATAAACTTCTTATACACATTGCTTCTTATTTGCTTATCTTATGTTGGCCTGCAACTTTTCCTGTGATCTTCATAGTTGTGTTTCTAATATTATTTTTCATTTATGATCCTGGACTTGGTATACTAAAACTTTGTGGAGGAGTTCTTTTGGCTTTGTTTGAATTGATTCTGTGTTGACATTATACACCGCGATTTGTTGTTCTTGGTCATAACAGCGGAGCCTTTAACTTCTTCAAGATTGGGATTACATGGTCATAACCGTTATTAACTCATCATGATTCATGCCAAACATCATATTCGGTACTTTTGAAGCCTCCTTTGTACATAATTACTGGAGTCATGCAATTTATAGAGACAGCTCATAGGAATTAGCATAATACAAAAGAATAAAAAATGGCACTGCAATACATATATATATGCCATTGAGAGTCTCATGGCAAGTCTCATTGGTTTGGATTGGAAGACATCAATCATCTCTGCAGCATTAGTATTTCATGCAAGTTGATGACTGTTATGCCTCTGCCATGAAGTTGGAGGTTTATAATGTGGATCTAACACAGGTTTTTCACCTTGATATAGTACTCCTCAGTTATGATAATTCTAGTTCATTTGTTACAATGAGGTTATATTATTTCCCAACATGAATACGTGTATGGATTATTGATGAGTAGATTTTTCTTTGTACAAGAAGTGAATTGAAGATTGGTCAAGTAGTTGGCAGATACGCAAATTACTTAATACAGGATTTTCTTCATGTTAAAAAGCTTTTAATTGTTATTTGGTGCTTTGAATTTAAGCTTAGAGTAAGCTGCTGCCGTTATATGCCAAATTTATACCATGTTGAAGGAACTCTCCAACGATGAATTCACGTTATCATAGAAATGCAAATAATTTAACCAGTAGTTTGGAAAGGGAATTGTATGCTTTCTTTTTCTTCCCTTCTTTTGTCGTAGGGAATTGTATGCTTAAATATCCTATTAAAAAAAAAAAGAAAGAAGAAGAAGCTCGTGTGTGGATCAAACCTCTGGTTCAACTATTGCTTTTTTTCTTCTGACCAATAAAAAAAACATTGCATTTTGAAGGATAAAATGGTACTCACATTATTTAGATTTTTTTAAGAAAAAACTTCTAATAGCTAGCTCCTGCCTTCCTTATTTTGGAAGCATTTTAATTGATTTTATTTGTAATATTTGGTTAAGGTGAAGCGATTCCGTTTGGGTCAAATTTGAAACAAAGCTTATTTCATCTTAAATTATAGGTTTAATTTTGATATACTAATAGTGTAAATTTTTTTATAGTCATCCAATCAAATCTCTTCTTTTATATGATTTTTTAAGTAGTGAGGTGAAAAGTAACCATATTTGATAATGTGTTATTACATGATTGGATGAATATGTATTTCAATTAAATCCTTAAATTATTTTTATGTAGCTTTATAACATTAAATTTCAGATTAATTAATAAAACATATTTTTTGATAATTTATATTTTAATAGTTAATCTGAACTTTTAATAATTATATTTATATCAAATATAAATAAGTAATTTAAGTAGGCAAAGAAAGGGCTTTAAAAAAATGATATATTATCTGTGTAATTTTTTTTACATATTTATTCAATTATATATTATTATATCATCACAATTCACAAGTGCTTGACTTTTATAATAACTATTGTAAAAGGTACATATTTTTTTTTTATTGACAACATATCAAAAATGAAAAAAATATTATGTATAGATTTAAATGATTAAAATAGAAAAAAATGAAAAAATAAAGTTAAAAAGTAAATCAAATGACAGAATAGAGTTAAAAATGAAATCAAATTGATGGATTCTTTTAATGAAAATCAACTTAAACTATTTTTTTGTCAGTTTTCAATTTTTTAGGAGAATAATTTTGATATACTGATAAACTAATAATGTATTGTTATATCAATAAAAGAGTTTGTCGTAATTATTCGTTATTTCAAAATTCTTACAAAAATATGCACGTATAATTGGATGAAAAATTGAAAACTTTTTTATACCGTTAGTACATCAAAACTAATCTCTAAATTAAATTTATTTTTTTAATCAATTCTTTTATTCGGTTTGAATAGATTCTTTTATTATATCATCAAAACCTTTTCTAATTTAATGTTAAAATTTAATTTTAAAACACTAATAGTGTAAAAGTTTTATAATGTTATCCAAATAAATCTCTCATCTTGTACGACTTTTTTTAGCAGTAGGGCTAAAAAATAACTAGATTTACTAATGTGTCATTACATAACTAGATAAATATATAAAAAAAATTTTACACCAATAGTACATTCTAATTAAATCCTTACAGTCATCACACTTTTGTTTTTCATTGTTTTAGAGAAATATAAAATATATCAAAATAAGTGAAGCAAATTGACCAATATCTCCTCCTCTTACGCGCACCCACGCTCGCGAATAAATAAGGTTAACGAGAAACAAGTGCTAAAAATTTAATGGTTATATTATCCCTTTTGAAAATCCCCAAATCAGAAACACAACCGTTGCAACGTAACCCCATTCATCCCCAACGGCTACTTGTCCTTTCAACAACGCCACCCTCACTCACTTCTTCACTTCTTCCTCTCTCTCTCTCTCTCTCTGCCATTCCCTCAATCAAAACCTCTGCTTTGGATCCACCCACCATTCCTTCCTTCCCAAAGTCTCTGTCTTTATCATTTCCATCCATTTGGGTCATTCTTCTTCTTCTTCTTCAATGGACCCTCCTTCTTCAATTTCCGTTTCAGATTCTCCCGCCGCCCTTCCTCCTCCACCTCCTCCGCCGCCCACCCCCTCCCACCAACGCCGCCCGAGGGTCCGCGAGGTCAGCTCCAGATTCATGTCTCCGGTTGTTTCCTCCGCCGTGCCGAGGCGGCGCCATCATCACAACCACCACCACCACCAACAACAACAACAACAGCCGGAAGTTGATTCCTTGAATTCCTCTGATGAGAACAGCAGACCTGTTGAGAATTCAGAATCAACCCCATTCCCAATCGGATCTTCAATTTCTCACTGCAAAGGAAATCTGGGAACAAGTACAACCACCACCATAACTTCCACTGCTCAGAGGAAACAAAGAGTGGTGAAGCTTTTCAAGGAGAATAATAGTAATAATGGAGGAGGGGGGAGAGACCCTTCAAGGTCATGTTCTGGTAGAATTGGAATTGGGATTGGGAATGGTTTTGGTGGTGGTGGTTCTTCTAGGCCTGACACTCCCACAGTTGTTGTTGTGCCTTCAAGGTACAGGCTCACACCACATCATAAGGCTGGTTCGTCTGGCAGTGGAAATGTCTCAGCTGCTGCAAAACTGTTGCAGGCTAGCGGCATGTCATTGAAGGGCAATGCTGGTTCTGGTTTGTCCGAAACCAATTCGGCATCCGGGGATGCTTCTTCGGTGTGCTCGGACGATGAATGCCACAGCGATTCGGATGTGAGTCGCAGCATTCAATCGCTTCCTGAGTTGTGTTCTGATGGTGATGCATTGCCTACTGTGTCAAATAGGTCAGTGGCTGAAAAAATTGCTAATAGGGGTGTTTTGAGTTGTAGTAGTAGTGGTAATAGTAATATTAATGGGGATTTGAAGTTCCATGCTTCTTCCCCTTTACACCGTTCTATTACTTTGCCATCTCCTGGTCCTGGTGGTGATAACTTGCTAGTTCATTCCTTAAAAGGGAGTGAGAAGCAAACTCCTTCTATGTCTAAGTTGTATGGAAATCAATCAAATCATGTTAAGGTAGGAGGAGGAGGAGGACTTGGTTTGCCACCGGTGCCTTCTTGTGCAAAACCTGTGGCAGAAACAAGGAAAGGGAATAAAGGGTCTAGTCCTCAGGAAAATGTGCATTGTTTGAGATTGATGTATAATCGTTATCTTCAATGGAGATATGCCAATGCAAAAGCAGTCTTGGCTATGAAAGTTCAGAAAAGAGAAAGTGAGGTCAGTCACCTACTATCTTCTCTTTCCTACTTGACTTGTGAATAAGTAAATATATGGGACAACAAAAATGCAAAATTATCTGGCTAGGCATTTCTATACTTATAATTATCTAGTTATGACAAGAGGAGTTTAGGGTCGGTTATTTGATCATGAGCAAGGTGGAATATCTCTTGTTCAATTGCACTACAACATTAACTTGGAGAAAATGCTGAAATTACATTGTCTGTAGTTTGAAAAATAAATATTTTTGTTAACTTGTGATTTGGCTGGACCTTGTGATAGACAATCTTTGAATGATATAGCTTAGTCACACGCAGTGAAAAAGAAAGAAAAAGAAATCTCTGCTGGTCCTCAGTGTAGAACAGTTCTATATCAAATGATTTATTGTTTTGAGTGTAAACTGCATCTCCGTCCTTCATTCATTCGTCATTGTAATTTAGTTTATTTCAAATTATACTCCGAACAAGTTGATATGGCTTTTTAGGAAAGTAAGAAGTTACCTTCATGTGTGTTATTATTCTAAACTATTGAGAGCTCTCTTGCACATTTGGTTCAACTCCATATTTCTGTTGATTCTGACATACCTTACAATCTTGGACAACTCAGTACAACTAAATCACTTTTGTCTCTTCCTGTTACTCTTTCTTTTTTCTTCTTCTTAATCCGTGCAGAAAGCACTATATTCTCATGCAATGAAAATATCAGAAATGCGTGATTCTGTGAGCAGGAAACGCGTAGAACTGGAGCTGTTGCGGAGATCAAAGGCTCTGTCTACAATTCTTGAAGCTCAAGTAAGGCCACCAATAATTTTCAATGCTCATTTTATATACTTTTGCATTCAAGGTGTGCACAAAGCATATTTCCTGTTCATGAATGAGGGAAAAAAAATTGTATCTGGATTTGCTATTGCTGTCAACATTACCACCTCATGCAATTACTACATATCTTCAAGTTGAATTTAGGGTAGACTGATTCCTTTTGCTATCCTAACTAAAGTAACCTTTAGTAAATTTTAGTAAGGAGCCGTTCCTTTCTTCAAGAATTTTAAATGCACAGTGATGTCTGTATCAGTAATTTACTGTATTTGATTTAATTTCAGATTCCATATCTGGATGAGTGGTCTGCTTTGGAAGAAGATTATTCAATCTCTATTACTGAAGCAATTCAGGCTTTGGTGAATGCCTCAGTACAACTTCCAGTTGGTGGGACTGCTAGGGTATGATTATTAATCCTCTTCTCATGTCTGTTGAGTATCTTGACAAGTGAAGTATGTTTGTCTTCATTCTTTATGCTTTCGACTAGGATTGTCTGCAATCTCTGCTTACCAAAAGATTATTATATTATGCCACAGGTTGATGCCAGAGAGTTGGGGGAGGCCCTGAATTCAGCATTAAAGATGATGGAAACAATTGTTTTCAATATCCAAAAACTCATGCCAAAGGTAAGACAAAAGAAAGAGTGGATCTACTCTATTGTTTGGGAATGCACTTATTTTCCATCAAGGTATAAAGGTTTAAGGTTATATGAACTTGAATTGGGGCATAATTTTTGGGTTAAAAATCTCCCTTGGTCTTGCTTCCTTCGTGACTAAATGTTTCTCGTTCACCCAGTCTAGTCCACGTTCTGTTGCTAGTAATGGACAACTTGGAGGCTTTCACTTGGTGGAATCTAAGGAGGATAGATGCATGCAATCTTACCCTCACAACCAGAAGGACTGTTTCTAGTGTTATGTTGCTAACAGTGTTAAAGAAAATGATTTTCTCCAACACAATCAGTTAAAAAATCACAATATTATAGCTTATTTTGTGTACAAAAAATTCATCATCAAAATCTTACTAAGAGAGCTTTTGATAAAGAAGAAAGTGTATTTTTTTCCTAAAAATAAAGCAAATCCAAAGGCGCATTACGACATTCGGTTGGATTATGCATAAACAATGTGTAGAAACAGATGTACTTTTTTTATGAAATGCACTAACAGAATTTTGTCAAACTCAGGCAGAAGAAACAGAAGTTTCAATTTCAGAACTTGCTAGAGTAGTTGGTGGAGAGAGAGCTCTAATTGGAGAATGTGGAGATTTGTTGTTAAAGACATACAAGTCACAGGTTTGTCTTGCACACAATCCTGCATTGAAATTCATCATCGCTTGCGTACTGTTTATCTCTTCTCCTGCAGTTTATTAATATCTTGATGCTGATGTAATTTTCAGGTGGAGGAGTGCAGCTTAAGGGGCCAGCTAATCCAACTGCATTCTACTTGTCATAAGAATAAGATTACGGAACAACTAGCAACTGATAATTCAATTGCAATTTGTGAAGGAAATGAGCATACTTTAGTCAGCTCATGATCAATTACTCACAGCTCAATTTCACAATAATGAGTTAAAATTTTGATTGTTTATTAAATGAGTCAAGCTTGAGCTTAGAATGTTTGACCATGAGTCTGCTTAGTGTATTTATGTATTCATTCTTTGTATGATTATTCAATCTCTATTACTTAAACAATTAAACCAATAAATATATGCAAAAAAAAAAAATGATGACTAATAATATTCTATTTGTACTGTCACCAAAATTTATAAATACAACAACAACAATAATTAAGCCTTGTCCCACTAAGTGAGGTCGATTATATGGATCAAACGACGCCACAGAACTCTATCATATATTATAGTCATGTGAAAATTATTGATACTTAAATCTTTTTTTATTATTTCCTTTATAGTTTTCTTTAGTCTTCCTCTACCTCTTTTATAGTGTTATTCTCCATTTGGTCCATTCTCCTTATTGAAACCTCTACAAGTCTCCTCCAAACATATTCAAGCCACTTAAGACAAGATTCTACCATCTTTTATATGATAGGTATCACCCGAATTTTCTCTCTGATGTATTCATTCCTTATTCTATCATGTCTTGTATGATCACTCATCCATCACAATATCCTGATTTTCACCATATGTAGCTTACTTTCATGTTAACCTTTCACCGCCCAACATTTAGTTCTATATAACAAAGCTAGTCTTATCGTTGTACGGTAGAACTTACCTTTGAGCTTTAGTGGTACCTTTTTTTTTTTTAATCACAAATAAGACCAAAAGCATCTCTTCATTTTTTACTATCCTACTTGGATGCTCTAGTTAAAGTCTTCCTTTATCTCTCCATCATTTTAAATGATAGAACTCAAATATTTAAATTTTGTGACTTGCGGTATGATATCATCTCAAAGTTTTTATGTTTGTCTCTTGGTGAATTTGCACTCCATATACTCCATCTTCTACTTGTACAAAACTCATATATCTCCAAGCTTTCGTCCACAACACTAACTTTTTGTTTATTTCTTTTTCCAATTATGCTATTAGGACTATAGTATTTGCAAACAACATACACCAAGGCACTAGGTCTTGAATATCCTCCATAAGTACATCCAAGACCAGTGTAAAAAGATATAAACTCAACGCTAACCGTTGGTGTAAATATTATGATAAGATTTTAGTAAATTTAATAGTATATTGATAATATAGTCTTAAATTTAATAAATTTATTGTATAATTAGTATATATATAGGTATCTCCTTATCTTAAATTTTAAAATTTCATCGTATTTCTATATTGGTGTTGGATTATATTATTATCGTAATTTACTTTTGTGCTTCATAGCACTGAATATTAAAAAAAAATTGAACTCTGATTAAAAAAAAAAAAAATCACTTTAAATCGCCAAACCGTTACCACATGGGAAGGAGTGTTGGGAAACCAAAGTTGAGGGAAAATTGATAAAGGCGCGATACGAGGCGATACGAGAAAGAGATAGCACGGGCGGCAGCTGTTGATCCTCATCGTCGTCGAAACTCGGATCGAAGCTACCAATCTGCGTTGTTAGGGTTTTTGTTCGAGACACATAGAGAAGAAGAATGGCACTGAAGTTTCTGAACAAGAAAGGATGGCACACGGGGAGCCTGAGGAACATCGAGAACGTGTGGAAGGCAGAGCAGAAGCACGACGCCGAGCAGAAGAAGCTTGAAGAGCTCCGCAAGCAGATCCAGGAAGAGCGTGAGCGCACCGAGTTTCGCCTCCTTCAGGAGAAAGCTGGCCTCGTCCCGTAACCACCCAATTCAATTTCCCCCTTTTTTGTTTTTCTAGGGTTAGGGTTAGGGTTTCATTATTGAAATAATAATAATAATAATAATTTCACTCATTTTGATCGCAGTGCCCAGGAGAGGTTGGATTTCTTGTACGATTCGGGTTTGTCCGTTGGAAGGAGTTCCAATTCCGAAGGGTTCAAGTCACTCGAAGCATTTCCCAAACCCGATGCTGCTGCTTCGACGGAAGCACCTTCTTCCTCCTCTGCTTCTGCTTCTAACGTATGTGTGTTGATCTAGTTTATCTAAACATTGTAAATTTCCCTTCTTTTTTTTTTATCTTCTTCGTAGCAAGTGATTCTTTTTTGTTTCTTGGGGGGTTTTGTTTTGAATTGATTTTGTTATTGATGGATTGAATTATTGTGGTTTAGCAGCAGGGAGCGAATGTGCCTGGAGCCTTGTTTGAGGACAAGCCTCAGTCTGCTAATGATGCTTGGAGGAAGCTCCATTCTGACCCTTTGCTCATGATTCGTCAGCGTGAGCAGGAGGCCCTTGCAAAGATAAAAAACAACCCTGTCAAGATGGCCATGATTAAAAAATCAGTAAGCTTTCTTTCATTCTTTTTCTCTTTTAGGATGATAAATAAGATGTGAATAAGAGTCGGAAAAAAAAAAAAAAAAAAACTTCAGGTACTTGTTGGGAATTTCGTTGATATTCATATTTTTGGGTTGATAGTGGGCTGGATTGTTAGGCAGTCAGGCTTGAAAACTAGAAGTTATGAACTACTTATACTCTCAATTAGCTGGAAGGAGTGCATACATGATATATTTCAACTTATTGGGGGAAGAAAATTGAAATCCATTTGTTGGTTTTGGGTAATTGTTACTCTTGACCAAGGTCATTTCAACTTACTGGGGAAGAAAATTTGAAATCCATTTGTTGGTTTTGGGTAATTGTTAGTCTTGACCGCGGTCGAACCAAGTATCCAGACATATAGCATGTTTGGTTTTGCTTCTAGAAAGCCCCAAAGCAATGGGTTGGCAAAAGGTTGTTTGTTATAGCTTTTGCCCAAACCATGGTTTCTGTACTTTTGGGTTTTCAAAAGCTAAACTAAACATGCTGTAGTCAGTCGGAAGAGATATGAATTCCAGTTTTTACGGCAAGTTATAATCAAATTGCTTGAGTTTTCTAGTGGGTGGTGGGATGCTGTGTGTCAAGAACCGCTGAGGATGCATTGGGTACTGTTTGTTTTGTGTCCTAGGACAGGAAATACAGAGATAGTAGAGACATCAAATACGGAGATATAAAAAATCCTGTCTCTGTATCATGTTTGGTTGTGAAGTACAAGATATGATGACTGTCTCCGTTGACCGGCGGCGGCCAGCGGTGGCCAGTGACCTGATCACCACCGGAGGTTTCTGTCTCCGTATCCTATCCCTATTGTCTCTACTTTTTGGAGGTACAGAAATATAGAAAATTTTTATCTGTGGGATAGAAAATTTTTCTGTCCCCGTATCCTGTCTCTACCACCAAACATTGTATTTGTGTCCCGGGACACAAAACAAATGCTGCCTGTTGGTGAACATAATTCTGAAACAGCTGACCAACCAAAACCTTGTTACTTGGGAATCTCTCAAACCCTCTCATTTTGACTCAACCAATACTAAGTTCTCTTACTACAACAACTTCTGCCAGCTTCCAAACTTACACAACTTCACCCCACGTCCTCCTCCTTGGTGCCTGCAGCTACTATTTAGGACATCCATTGTTTGCAGTCCTGTGCCAGTAGCCTTAGTAGCATGCATGCAATCTGAAGTATTGCCCTTTTGTGATGGTGACTTCAGCTTCTGTGTGAATGGTGTATGTGAATTGTTACTTTTTATGTGCTAAGATGGCTTTCATTTTGTTTTATTTAATTCACTAATTACATAATTTGAATTTTGAAAGACTGCATTGACTGAATAGGATGACAAAACAGTTATGATGACCCACTTTCACCAAGACCTTTTGTTTGATAGCATTTCTAATTGATGGCTCGTCCTAATCATGCCTGGTAACGTTGTCAGGTTGAAGAAAAGGAGCACAAGGAGAAAGCTCACAGTAAAAGGGAAAAGCAGAAGAAGCACCATTCTAGTAAATCAAAGCATAAAAAACATTCTGATTCAGAAGATGACACTGCTGAAAGGAGAAAAAGAAAGGACAGTGACCGAGATTTTGATAAGAAGCATCACAAGTCTCAATCAGATTCGGGGTATCATTCAAGTGATGGAGAAAGGAACAGAAGGAAGAGTCATTATGAAGATAAAAAATACAGAGAAAGGTCACCCAGTCACCACCAAAGGCAAAGAAAAGACTACAATGAAGATGCTGATGAAAGAAATTATAAAAAGTCCAAGTCAGAGAGATATGCTTCAGAACGTCAGTCCAATATTGATGCCCCTAGAATGGGTAATGGGAGCCTTCCTGAAGCAAGCACCCATAGATCTTCTGTTACGTCACATGAACGTGAATCACACCATAGACGCAAAAATATGGCTCCTAAGCTTTCGGAAGAAGAGCGGGCTGCTAAGCTTAGGCAGATGCAGTTGGCTGCTGAGGTGCATGAAGAGCAGAGATGGAAACGTATAAAGAAGGCTGAGGAGACTGATGCACGGGAAGCAACCCAGAACATTAATTCGGGTGGAAGGAACTTTTTGGATGCTGCTCAAAAAAGTGTATATGGTGCTGCTGAAGGGGGTAGTTCATCAATCGCTGAGAGTGTCCGTCGCCGGACACATTATTCTCAAGGCAGGTCTGCCGGTGAAGGCAATGCTTTTCGACGGTGATCAAAGTGGTGGTTTTATTGCTAATTTTAATTATCTTGGTTGTTTCCAGATCTCTAGTGTGTGCTTTCTTCCATGTATACCTGTTTGATATCAATGGAATAATGTATCAAGATTTTATATTTCATGTCTCCCTAGTTGAGATGTCTAGTGTTCCTTGTGATTTTGAAGTGTTCATGTCTCAAGGTAATATTTTTCAGGTATATCACTCGTACTATTGATGTCTGTCTGGTTGATACCTGTATATATCATGTCAATCATGAAGAAGAATATGGCAATGATGTAAAGAATTGCGCTGAGTGAAAAAAAAAAATATTTATACAAATGCAAGTTTCAAACGGATAGCTATCATGATTTTCCTACATACGTTAATTTTTGATTGAAATCAGCCTGAAGGGAAATCAATGTTTTTACACCCGGAAAAACCAAACACTCTCACATGGTGAAATTATGCCAAAAGTAACCCAGATGGAGTCAAAAGGGAAAGAGACCATTGTATTTTTTAAAATAGCACTTGTATATGGCTCTAAACAAAATGTTATGCATAATGAATATTGATACAAGGTGAAAGTGCAACCAAAAAAGAAAAAAAAAAAAGAAAAAGAAGAGAATACATGGTGGGTGAAGGTTGAAAATTTGAAATTGCAAAACTTCTGTCTAATAAAAAACGTTTGTGCGGAATGCACGGGGAAAAATTTCGAGCCATCAAACATAGTTCTTTAGAAAACTTTATGGCCTATGTATGTCAAATAGTTTTTTTTTTTTTAAGGGAGGGGCAATAGTCACTCTCAAATGTCTATTATCATTCTTACTTCCACTAATTTTTTTGTTGATTTCTCAATAATACCCTTTCCTCTTATATTTTAATGAAATGATAGTTTAATATTAATTGTTCATTGTTAATCATAATTTTATCTCTTTATAAAAAAACATAACATATATTATCTTAATTTGTTATTGTTATTAGTTCAATTACAAATAATTAAATTTTTTGAAGTCTTTAATATTCACTTGTAACAACTATTTTTTTATTATTTATTTATCTCCAATTGAAAATAATATAATATAAGTTGAATGATACAGCTACCTTTATACTTCTAGTGAATTTAAGATTTTTTTTTCTATTTCAAGTTTTGAAATATTGCTACACATTCCAAATAATCAATAGAACTATAATAGAATTTTCAAAAATTCAAATAGGACTGTTACTTTATAAGTAAATTAGTTTAATTAAATTTTGTCTCATACATTTTATTTTAATCATATTTTATTAAATTTTTTAAATATTACATATTAAAAGGGGTCCTTAAAAAAAAAACATGAAAAGGACTAAGCAAAATATAAACAATTTTAAGGAACTAATTAAAAAAAAAATTCAAAAAGAGGAATCAAATTAGAAAAAGTGTTATTTTGAAAGGCCAACCATAATTAAACTAAGAGATTAATGTTGTATCGAGACATATAACAATTGAATCTTATTACGTCCACTATTTCAAAACGCTTTTATATATATTGAAATTGAAAGTGTTATCTTCATCAAGAAATTGAAAGTGTATCAAAATTGAATTTGTTCTTAATAGTAAATACTTTAATATCATGATAAAGTGTTTGGTAACAAAACTATTCAGATCATGCAAATTGCAAGCATACAGTTGTCATGCTTTCTTACAAATGTGAACTTCACTCTTTATTTGATTGAAATCAAGATTTATTTCCATTCATGTTGATTTCAATCAACTAAAGAGAGAAAAGCAAGTATGATATATAGCTGAATGCTTGCAACTTGCATTTTCTAAGTAGTTTTCTTATAGAAATTTTTACCATGAATTGAAATCAATGTTATTTGTTTCCCCAAAAAAGGGAACACTCTTGCATGCTGAAATTATTACTTGCCTGAAGTAACTTACAAATAAAGAACCAAAGAGATTAATTAATCTCTTTAGGTTTCCGTCCCTTTCAGAGAAGATATTAGGTGAAAAAGAGCATGACTCAACGAAGAAAGCAAGTGGAAGCTGGAATGGAAACTGGTGAGCTGGGTTTTTGAACATGCACGGTCCAACGCCCAACGCACAACTACATAGTTGCGGGAGAAAAGGAAAGGCAACAAACAAGAAGAAACAAAAGAAGAGAGGCCCAATCCCAAGTGGGCAAAAAGTGAGAGCGGCAACAAGACAAGAAAATATGGACTTCAACATTAATTTCTATCGCACTTGAAGCGTGGATCAACCGGCAAAGCAGATCTATTTTGGCGTTTTTCATTGTAATACACTTTCATCACTAATGAGTCTATATAAGACTCACATCACATGTATTCATCATTTTTCTATGTGATTAGTAAAATTTTCCATTTCAGTTTGCGTGAGTTCTATCTATGTTTCACTTTGTTACCATGAATTTCAGCTGAGAGAACATACAAGTAATCAGATAAAACATATTATTACTTTAATACTTTATTGATATGTGGCTCTTCAACATGGCAATCAAGAGGGAAACAAAAGCACTAACTGGCCAACTCACACACCCAATAACATACCATCACACGCACCCAGTCACGCGCAAACACCATATCTCACACCAAACCTGACACAATGTATCACTCATAACCACTGAACCATTTTGTGTACTTTCCTATAAAATTCACGGATGTCTAGGTCGAACAACACACATTCAGTATTTTTTAATTTAAATGCGTTCTTTTGATTTATAAGCAAATTAATTTAAATAAATTTTATTTATCCATTTTCCAAAACCAATACATTCTTTTTCACATCTTACATTTTATTTTAATTGTATTTTATTAAAATTTTTAAATATTACGTATTAAAAAGGGTATTTTATAGAAATAAAAGACATTTTTACTTTCGTTTTCTCTCCTTCAATATCATGGTGGTCGTATTCACGTAAAATATTTGACACTAGCCACAGAAACTAAGGGGAAAACTGAAAGGGACTAAACAAAAACAATATGGTAATGGTTTTAAGAATTGGTGAGGAAAACTATTTTGACAATGCAAGTCGCAAGAGTGCTACTATCGTGCTTTTCTTCTGCAAATGTGAAATAATGTCACTCTTTATTTGATTGAAATCAACATAAAGGGGAATCAATGTTGTTTTCTCCCCCGAAAAAACGGAACGCTCTCACATGGCGAAATTATTAGTTGCCTAATGTAACTTGTTGGCTTGAGAACCTTAAATGATGACAAACATAAATATGCTGAACATTTTAATATATTTGTTAAGTGTTTTAGAAATGCATAAGACAACAAATATCTCCTAATGGCACAGGAGATATTTTTGGTCTGACTCAAAATGACTCACCCACTACATAGACCAGAATAATATATACAGAGATTGACAAATTGAAAGATAACAATACTGTACAAATAAAAGTCATACTCTGAAATTGTGGGACCCATGAATATAGAAAAAGCTCACATCTATAAGAAAGAGAAAGTGTGCACTAAAGTACAAGGGAGCTAGTATAGAAAAGCAAACAAATGAACATAGACTCATTCCTACTATTGTGACAGCACACGGCAAAAAAAGGGGATGACAGCAGTCAGCAGTAAAAGTCACTGCAGTGGGCTCAAGCAGTAAAATGTTCAGCATATTTATGACAAACATAAATATGCTGAACATTTTAATATATTTGCTAAGTGTTTCAGAAATGCATAAGACAACAAATATCTCCTAATGGCACAGGAGATATTCTTGGTCTGACTCAAAATGACTCACCCACTACATAGACCAGAATAATATATACAGAGATTGACAAATTGAAAGATAACAATACTGTACAAATAAAAGTCATACTCTGAAATTGTGGGACCCATGAATATAGAAAAAGCTCACATCTATAAGAAAGAGAAAGTGTGCACTAAAGTACAAGGGAGCTAGTATAGAAAAGCAAACAAATGAACATAGACTCATTCCTACTATTGTGACAGCACACGGAAAAAAAAGGGGATGACAGCAGTCAGCAGTAAAAGTCACTGCAGTGGGCTCAAGCAGTAAAATGTTCAGCATATTTATGACAAACATAAATATGCTGAACATTTTAATATATTTGCTAAGTGTTTCAGAAATGCATCAGACAACAAATATCTCCTAATGGCACAGGAGATATTCTTGGTCTGGCTCAAAATGACTCACCCACTACATAGACCAGAATAATATATACAGAGATTGACAAATTGAAAGATAACAATACTGTACAAATAAAAGTCATACTCTGAAATTGTGGGACCCATGAATATAGAAAAAGCTCACATCTATAAGAAAGAGAAAGTGTGCACTAAAGTACAAGGGAGCTAGTATAGAAAAGCAAACAAATGAACATAGACCCATTCCTACTACTGTGACAGCACACAGCAAAAAAAGGGGATGACAGCAGTCAGCAGTAAAAGTCACTCCAGTGGGCTCAAGCAACGGTCATATACTTACTCCCTCTTGGAACCCACTTTGCTAAAAGCTCTCTACCAAAGAAAAAGTGTTCATTGACTATCATCAGCCCTTTTCCATATGACAGCAACCCATTTTTCTATGACAGCACACAGTAAAAGTACAGTAACCATTGGGAGTGCAGATAGCTCAATAAACGGTCATATTTTTACACCAACTTGGGACTTACTTTGCTGAAAGCTTTCTATATAAAAGAAGCATTGGAGACAGCAAGCAATATCAGAAAAAGAGACAGCAAGCAATATCAGAAAAGGAGAGCTCATTGTTACATATCACTTTTCGCAGAAGAAAAGGAACCATTCCAGCTGTTATATTTTGGCTTGCAACGATTATATCTGACTCTATTTAAGAAAGTATTAAGCTGTCATTGTTCCTTGAGAAAAAGAGCTTGCATTGCCAACTACATTAGAAGAATACTACTCCATCTTTTTCTCCTCAAAAAATTCTGCTGCGTTTAAAAAAGCATATCAGTGCTATCTTTATTTGTTTGAGAGCTGAGTGTGAAATAGCATATTAATTTTGAAAAAGGCTGAGCTATTTTGGTGAGAAATCTTTTGTGAAAAAGCCATTTGAGTGAAACACTATTTGTAAGGAGTTAGGTATTCATCTATTTTTTTTTGTGTTTGTAAGAGCTACATCTATTTCAGTTTCAGTTTGTAAGAGCAGAATCTCTTTTGGTTTGATTTGGTTTAGCTTACACTTGGGTTAAGTGGTAAGCTTTGATTTGGGAGAAAGGAATTCTCTTTGATTTGGTCTAGTTTACACTAGGGAGAGTGGTAAGCTTTGTTTTGTATTTGGACCTGAAATTAGTGAAACTCTCACCAACACTGGTGAGGACTGGAGTAGACTTCACATTGAAGTTGAACCAGTATAAAAAGTTCTTGGTGCATTCTCTCTAATCCTTTCTCTTTATTTTCTATTATCTCAAATAAGTTTTCTTATTAACATTGTTAAAATCAGCCTTTCTTACAATATTAAAACACTGTCTTAAAAGGAAAACAAAGTATTCAAATACTGTTTTTCAAGTCTGTTTAGAAATCATACTGTTGCACGAATATCTCCTGTTTCCCTAGGAGACATCTGGGCGAACCTTCTAACTGTTCAGAAAAGCACACTGTTTGAGCGAATATCTCCTGTTTCCACAGGAGACATCTGAGAGAACTTTCTAACTGTTTGTTAAGTGTGTAGAAAATTTTAAAAGATCACTTGATTCAAACCTCCCCTTTCTCAAGTGATCTGATACCATCATAACTCACTAAGAACCAAAAATGTTAAGAGTGGTGCTTGTTAATTTGAAGTGTGGAGTGTGAAGAGAATGCCAATGACAAATCACCTACCTCTGTTCATAGCTGATCACATTGATTCGAAAATCTTGGTCCAATGATAGCGGTTGTTCGTCAAAATATTTGAACCATATCTTTCCGTACTATGGAACTATTTCTAAGTACTGTATACATAACTAATCCCAATTTTTACACTCTAATCAAACATAACCTATAGATTAATCTCTAAATTTTTGAACCTCTACTTTATACTCCAATCAAACTCACCCTTTGAAGCATCACCTTTCAACCTGAGTAATTTTAATAGAATATGGTTCTCTTCAGCGAATAAAATATACTATTTGTCACCTTATATAATGAATGCTATTTTTTATTTTTTATTCAATTAGAGAAGAAAGCATTATTTTTAATAGATGTATGTATTTACTCCCTTTATTTTTTTTATAACTCTTAATCTATAAAATTTTATTTCTCTACTATTATTTCTTATTTTAAGAATTATAGATAATATTAATTATTTTTTTATTTGATACCTTTATTAAAATAGATAGAGAGTGTATTGGAATAGGTGATAAAGATAGTATTGTAAAATAAATTTAAATTCCTCTATAATTAAAGATAGAGAGCTCATCCAATAATCTTCTTAATGTGTAGAAGTAAAGATAAACATGTATTAGATAATGGGAGGAGCCATAACTATTTCTTGTGTTAATCACTTATGGCAAATTAATGCACGAGGTTGCAGGCTCACTATCAATCACTAATCAAGGGAAGCACGGTTGTTAAACTTGTTATTAATTAATGTGGCTAATGATAGCTATGTAAAGCTTCCCTTCTTGATTAGTACTATAGTACGACAGGTGCTTCTTACAGTTGTATGTCTCTACCATCAGTTTTGACAAGGCCACGTAAACCAAGTAATTAATCATGTCTACTCTCTAGTCCTAACCCATTTCATTATTCCCTCATTCGCGGGTAATTGTGATTAGACTCTCTAAATGCACTTTCTGCCAACACACCCTTTGGTATATATATTATTAATTAACTAGAAAAACGTTATTTATACGTTTATGTTAGCCATTTTTAAGGACATCATGTACATCAAAGATGCAAAAAAGATTCAAAAAAGTTCTGAAGAAAGAGCAATTAAGTGCCCTTTTACATCATATAAAAATGTTAAAATGGCAAACATCTCCAAATATATTCAAAATAAAATTGTTAAAATAACATCTCTATGTTAGTTAGGTTGGATATTCTATATGTGTGGACTGACATAAATCATGTTGTATTATAGTTTTAATTTTGATTTCAGATTAATTTGATGTCAAAATATTGAACCATGTTGTTTAGCACATTTTTAATTAATTTTTTGTTATTGGGCTTAACTATGATTTTTATTATTAGTGGTTATGGTGTTTTTGGTTATTGTAAATGGGTTGAGCCATAATGGGTAGGCTTGATTCATCTTGTTACTAACCAGGGAGGCCCCTGCTCCTAGCCACTTCAGTGTGGTTATTGCCCCATTGAAACAGAACATACATTTTGGAACTGAAGGGGTGATAGGAGGAGTTTCTCTCTGCTGCACATTTTCTCTCACAGGCCAAAGAAATAGATAGCCATAGATTCATCAATCTCTGTCATTCCAAATAATTCTAATACCTAATCCCAATTTATAACATTTGATTATTATATGTCATATTGAGAATTAGATTAAAGTTTCATCAAGTTAATGTCCCCCATTCATTGATGGGGCTAGAAAGTTGCACCTACACAAAGGACAGTGACTATTTATGTGTATGGTGCAAGCATGGTCACCCTTCCTTTTCTCTTGCATGTTCGGACTATGTGTGATTAATGGTGTTATTAATTATTATTATTGCCAAAGGGGTTGTAGGTTGCTCAGTATTTAAGATGTTGTAAGTTGTAACAACCTTAGTTTATCACAGTAGATTATGAGGGAGGGTCACATAGTGGACCATGTAGCTACTTGTTTCCATCATTATTGACAAGTTAAGTGAGCCTCTTGGGTCAGAAAAGGATAAATCTAGTTGAGGGCTATTTAAAGCATTAACTGTAGATGTTGAAATTTGAACTTTAATTTGGCCCCCACCACTACGAAACAATTTTTTTTGTTCATATTATAGTTGCCTCATTGGCATGGAAATAAGTGTCGGTTGGCTTTAGAGCTCCAGTGTTACATTACATTACATACATCTAATGGGGAAAGAGTAAGAAACTGCCTATAACCAAGTTTGCATGGCCGATCAATTTGTGCAAAAGATGGGCTTCTTTTGGTTTCTAGTTCTCTCTTCACATCTTGCAATAGCATCTTCTCTTGTTGAATTTGAAGGCAAGTATCACTGTTTAGATTGTATTTCTGATTTAAATATCTAGTTTCCTTTTTGGTAAATTGTCTTTCAACTAGAATATTATCTATGATGCCTAATCAAAAGAAAGCAATCTTTCGGTTTCTTTTCCAATATTAGAATGATTCTGAGATCATGCAAGTTGTTAACAAAATTATTTGACTTGTAAGTGGTTCATTTTGCAGATAACGATTTAAGGCACAAGCAAGCTGGCATGCATCTGAATTTATACCATGTTACAAGTCTTGACCCTTCTCTAACATCATCCAAATCCCAATTTTCATACTCTGACATGTTCACAAAGGATGAGGAGCGTGTCAGGTCTATTCATTCCAGATTAGCTGACAAGGTAGATGTCAGTAGTGCTGATAAAGTTGGGGGACCAAAACTTGTGAGCACACCATTGAAATCTGGTTTGTCAATAGGTTCAGGAAACTATTATGTGAAGATAGGACTTGGCACCCCTGCTAAGTATTTCAGCATGATTGTAGATACTGGTAGCTCTCTCTCCTGGATCCAATGCCAGCCTTGTGTTATATACTGCCATAATCAGGTTGACCCTTTATTTGATCCTACCACATCAAAGACCTACAAAACTTTCCCATGTTCATCCACTCAGTGTTCTTCTCTTAAAGGCTCCACACTCAATGATCCAGCCTGCTCAAAACCTAAGGGTGTTTGTGTGTACAGAGCAGGCTATGGTGACTCCTCTTTCTCAGTTGGTTACTTGAGCCAAGATGTGCTAACATTTGCTCCAACACAAACACTACCAGGTTTTGTGTATGGTTGTGGACAGGACAATCAAGGGTTGTTTGGAAAAGCTGCTGGTATCTTAGGCCTAGCTCAGGATAAGCTCTCCACATTTGCACAATTGTCCAACAAATATGGCTATGCCTTCTCCTATTGCCTCCCCACATCATTTTCTTCACCTAACTCTTCCAAGGAAGGGTTCTTGTACATAGGAAGCTCATCATTGGCACCATCATCATCATACAAGTTCACTACCTTGCTCAAGAATCCAAAGAATCCAAGCTTATATTTTGTGGATTTGACAGCTATCACTGTGGCAAGAAGGATTAGGAGTGGCTGGATCAAGTTACAAGGTGCCGACTATCATAGATTCTGGTACAGTAATCACGAGGCTACCTATGTCCGTTTACACGGCACTGAAGAATGCTTTTGTCAAGATCATGTCCAAGAAGTATGCACAGGCACCAGGAGTTTCCATATTGGACACTTGCTTCAAGGGGAGTGTCAAGGGTATGTCAGCATTTGTGCCTGAGATTCAGATTATATTTAGTGGGGGTGCTGGACTTGCACTTAAGGCTCAAAATAGCCTTTTAGATCTTGGGGATGGAACTACTTGTTTGGCCTTTGCTGGTACATCTGGAACCAACCCAATTGCCATTATTGGGAATTATCAACAACAGACATTTAAGGTGGCCTATGATGTTGCCAATTCCAAGGTTGGATTTGCAGCTGGTGGCTGCCAGTGATCACTGGTAACTTGGTATCATGAACATAATCAGTTACAATTCACAAAGCTGGTGCTGGATACAATTGAATATATGTCGATCAAATGTTGTTTGCTTATATATAAAATTATTATAATAAAGAGTAAATACTTGCTGCCTGCAGTGGCATATTCTGTATTTTCTAATTATGTGTTCTACATCTTAATTGTGCATACGAGAATAAAGACAGATATATTCACGGTTTGGCATGTTTCTATAGGTAAGATAGCCATTGTCACCTAGCTATCAGCAGCATCACTATTCACTCATGTTCTAATCCTGTCTTTTGCACATGGTGGATGATAACAAAGTAACATGCTCCAAAAACCATGAGTGAGGAGCCAAAGATTAAATCTCAGCATTTAATAATTATTTTTCTAGAGAAAGTTTTATTTTTATAATAATAAATCAAGGGCTCACAGTGTGAGTGTTGCCACGATCCTACACATTTTATGAGCAACATAGCAAAACCCTTTGCAAATGGCTTAGTCTGAATAACTGGTCTTAATTGTCATGTTCTGCTGCTACTTTGCTTGATTGTCACTGTTTTGAAGCTCATTTTTACCTTTTGTTTTGGGTAAATAAAATGTGAGTTTAACATATTGAGAATGTAAAAAAATCATATTGTTATATAATCAATCTCTTTTATTTATATGACTCTTTAAATAATAGATGTAACGGTAAATTAGATATTATATTTAATAATATAATAATATACAATTGGATGACAGTCAGTATATTTAAATTAAATTAATAGATTATTGTGTAATTTCAAGCGCACCTTAATATTCTAATAAATTTAATTTTCTAATTATGACTTTGCTTTTCGAAGAAATGAATTTCTAGTTTTATGTTTGTTTTTTTCCAACTAAGCTTCATACAATTTTGACTAATCTAGTATTCAGTCTTTCAAAGAAACATGTGATGTTACTTTAATCTTTGAAAGATTTTTTATATCAATTTAGACTATATACATGACATATAATTTCAAGTTAGTATATGAAATATACATATGATAGTAATTTTTGAAATTTGTTATCTTTGAAGGAACAAATTACTAGTGTAGTGTGTATATATATATATATATATATATATTTGAACTATAAACATAAGTATCTAAAGTTTACTAATTAGAACATTAAAGAAACTCAACCACAATCCAAAAATTATCACACACTAAGCGTATATTCAATTAGGAAGTAAAAATTAGAGTAAAATTTATGGATGAACTTTATATATAATTTTACATATAAAATTAATCCATAAAATTTTTACCTTTATTTTTTACTTTTTAACCAAACTCAAACAAACTTACCAAACTCATGAGTGGTCATTATAAACTTTATGCTAGCAGCACTAACACACTCCGCGTTTGGCTCTATCCATTCAGCCATTCAGGAGTGGTAGCTGTCATGCCTCTTCTATGAAAACTTCATAAGATTTGGCAATGTATAAATTTTTATTGTTAATTGGATTTTCTTATGTACATTAGACTAGGTTTCACTTTGTTAATCATCTGCAAAAACCTAGACATGAATAGGTCATGTGAAATCTTCACGTAATATTTTTTCTTTTTTTTTTAAATTTTTGGTGGAAGGAAATTTAGTTTCATATGTAATTTAAAACTACAAAGCTCATTTATCAATTGCTTCATCAAGTACCCCAAATCAAAGCAAATGATTTGTTAAGACGGGCCGACTCACTTTGCTAGCTGGAGGTTGAGAAAATTTCAACTAAACCCAACCCATCATGGGTCGGCCCACCTATACAAAATAATCAGATAACAGAAGACCCAAACACAAAAAATGGGAGAGAAAATACAAACAGAACAACAATGTTTTGACCCAAAAAAAATGATAAACTCAATAAATAAATTAATGTTTATTGTTTTTCTTTCAGAAAGAATTATTACTTTATCATTTTAATTATACATGGAAGCTAGTTATTTAATATTTTTACCAAAGACTTAAATATATCTTTGGTCCTTATAAATATAGATAATTTTTATTTTGGTCTCTTTAAAAGAAATTTGGTTTTTGGTCTCTTTATTTTTCAGTATTAGATATTTTGTCCATATCATTTCTAAATGACTAAATGCAGGTTCCTATTAGTATTTTACAATATGCATTTAATTTTAGATGATATTTAGGCTTTTTTTTTTTTTACTTTTTTCTGAACTATGATTTTAAAATTTTAAATGGAAATCTAAATATGCTATCGTAAGAAAAGTTTAACAGTTAATGCACATTATTGTTGGACTCGACGCTACTTTGATGAAAAGAAAGTGGTTAGAAAACTTCCCGGAAATTAACCTAGCTAGAACCCTTACTCTGTTGTTTTATATTTCAACTTTCTATATTGTTAATTCTTAAGCTTCGTAGATAAGGATTAATCTCGTAGTCATAAATATATAGAATCCTCACATGAAACTAAAAATCAGGGTCGGGAAATACTTTAAGATAAAATTATATTATAAGATGACTGGGTACAAGATTGAAATATATTATACACACTAGGTTAAATGGATATTAATTACATGGGACAAAATTCAAGTCTCGTCTAATTCTAAATGTGAAGACGCGTATGCTTGTGAAAGATGTATATTGAAGTGTATGTATTTTTAAATTTTTTAATATAACTTACTACGTAGGAAAAAGAGATAGATGAGTTTATATTGGATTTAAGCCGTATAATATGAAAAACTCATCTAAACAAATTAAATAACAAACAATTAAGTTATTTCAACATTTAAAATTCGGACACCTCATTTCAAATCTTCAAATAAAATTGTTCAATAACAAGGATATCCATTAAAAATAATAATAGACTTACTTTTGGTCTCTTAATAAAATAAGATAGGGAGAAATAGAGAAAAAAGGAAAGACAAACATTTGAGGTACCTGAAAATCATTTTTATTTACTCTCTTGTTTGTTGCATCCCACAGTGAATTTTCTCTGGCTGCATGCAGGGCTTGTTACATCCCCTCAACATACTCATCAGGAAAACTAAAAGTTCTCTTTCATTTTTCGGCCTTTTCATAGCATAACAAGTTGAGCATATATCATTATCAACTGGCAAGTCAATTAATTAGCAAGTCATGTATGACCTGGAATTAGTTTACTAGGGCCTTCAGGGTCTTTGAGGGACCCACTCTCTGATGTCCAATTCCAATTTTCCACCATAACATGCATTTGATAGGGTAGTAGTAGTACACATTGTCTTGGCCTCACTGCGTGGCATGGAAAAAAAAGGCTATGGCACCATTATTAATTCAATAAAGGCTTTAGGTACATAATTTCAAACTTTGAATTTTTAATAAATAGTGGGGCTACCTCATATTTTATTATCACATACTATTGACTCTAGCAGCCTTCATATGCTGGCTTGAATCCAAAGCTTGAATTAAATGCATAGAGAAGACAGAATCAGAACAAGAACTGAAGATCAGCAAGTGGTACATCTAACTCCAATAAGCCAAGTAAGTTGATATAACACATGCAAACGTTAGTTGTCTTTTTTTTCATGATCGTCAACCATCACACTTGATGTTGCCAGAAAAGTTGTGCATTTTGTCAATCTATTCTCAGCCTTTTTATAGGGAGAAAATCATATTTTTGAGCAAAACCCGGATATAGGATGGTATTGTTTATGCAGCTGACATTGAGCATTGTGCAATGAACATAATTTAATACATACATGGCATAGGCAGAAGTAGATGGAACTAGAGCACTTCTTAGGCCTTAGCAAAGTGTTCACAACCGATTCCCCTCATTGGTGCATGTTATTTCAAATCCCCAAACAACACCCACCACAGCAAAGATTGACAATTTGAAATCTGGCTCCGCTTGTTTAGTGTAAGAAATATTGCCTGCCCTCCACCACTAGATATGAGTACAAAACATAGTTCCAACACAGTTTTGGAGTTGAGTAATCAGGAGCTAGTATTTAAATCTCCAGCTTAAACCTAGTCACTTGAGGGACTAAAATATCAGTTCATAATGATGTACCAAAGTGTAATGCTGGATTTTACTTTTCAAGCAAAACTGAAAAGTGAAAAATATTGATGTCTTAGAAGTAACATGCAGGATTTCACTTTCAGCTCGAAAGTTTCTTGTTTCAGGTTCATACCTTTTGCTTGCATTCTCAAAGGCCAAAGCCTATAAATCTTCTGCATCTTTTGAGTATCCTGAGAATAAGCATCTCCGTGATCCCAGTTTTGTATCTTTTGCAAGTTGGACTTGAAGCTGAGCACCAAGCACCAACTATTGGTAAGCATTTTCCACTTGGTCCTCTAGAGTCTATTTTGCTTATTTTCTCCTTATATACCAACATTCTTTGTTTAAATCTATGATAACAACTCAACTCGGACATCATGTTCCCCAGGAACTTTATTCCCAATTTGTGAATCCTAGTTTTCTAAGTCAGCATCAATTGTCTGATTAGTGATTACATCAAGCCCTGTTGATTCTATCCCCTTCCCCACTTGTCAGGTGTGCCTTGGCTACTTATCATGGGGTGCATTTCTTCAAAAGTTACAGCCAGATCTATCAGTTTCCATGAAGAAAGAAAACAAGGGTCACGGAGAGCAGCCAATGGTATTCCATTGCTGGAGGACTTAATCATCTCAGCTAATGGCAGTGACCAGTATCTGGCTCTTGTCCGCGCAGCGAACACAGTGTCCAACAGGCTTCCCTCTAGGAGTTTGAGTTCAAACACATTCTCAAAACTGGCAATTGAGCCTGTCAGTTCAGAAACTATTGACAAGTTGGAGATATCCACAAAAATAGACCAAGAAGTAGGGAAACAAATTGAGAGCAACAAGAATAAGAGGTCCAAAAGTTGGCATGCGTTTCCGGAGCATATTGTGTCCTCTCTTGGTCAGGAGAATTTATCTGGTTTTGAAGATAAACACAACTTAAGCTCTAAGGGTGCTGTAGGTAGCAGAAGTTTTCACACAGTGGAGGAATATGATGATATGGTTAATAGAATATGGGTGTCCAAGTCTGGTCAGGAAAGCGAGTTAAATGATGATGATGATGGTTCTGGAATCATCAAGGACCTTCGGGTATTTGAATTTGTATCTAATGCTGCTCATCATACTGAGGATAAGGATTCCACAGCCAAGCAAATGCAACCACCTTGCTTACACAACCAATGTTTATTAGAAGAGAGTAAAATAGTCAAGGAGATCAGTATCCCAAGCACAGCACCAGAAAGCACTATTGTGATTCCAAGTCCTAATACCCACATCTCATGTTCAGGAAAGAAAAATGAGGAAGCAAGTCCAAGTCAGAAACCAAATATGCTTGAGATTGCTAATTCTGTTCAAAGGGCAAGCAGTACCATTGAGAAGGGAAATAAGAGAAAGGCTTTAGCAAAAAGGCTAGAATCACTTAGAATCCCATCTAATATTGAACTTCCAGCCATTGCTAGTCTTAGAGAGTGGGTTCCTGCAAGTGGAATATACTCTCCTGGAAACTATGTCACCCCAAAATTTGGAAGCTATTCTGTGATGAACATCAGGAATGGAAATGAATCCAGTGAGGATTCTATATTTAGTCCAGAGTTAGTTTCTGCTATTGAACAGTGCATGCAAAAACTTGAAGCAGATGAAGAAAGCATTCTGAAACAAATCACAGAGAATGTGGAGGAAGAAAGTGATAGAGGAATGCAGCCCAAAGAAAGAACTCCACCAAGCATACAAGATTAAACCAATACTTGCAGGTGAATCTAGTAAATAACAGATACATCTTAGACAAAACTTGTCATTTTCTACTCAGGTACTCCTTTTTTTTTTTTTTTTAATATATATACCATCTTCCTAGCATATATGCATGTGGATGTGGGGTTCACATTTTTTGTACTTGGGTTTATTTTGTGAATGAAAAAGTAAGTTCAAGTATTTACATTGAATGCCTGGAGCACCTGTTGTATATCATATCGCAGCTACAAAAATTGAAGGGGAGTTTGTTGTATATCATATCTTAGTTATAAAATTTGAAGGGAAGAGTTTTGATGAAAAGAAATAGCATGAAGCTTTTGATTCCTATAGAACCTAAGGAAAATGAGGCTTGGCTTGATTTAATCCTGGTATTTCCGAGAAGATCTTACGACTATTCACCTCATACAATATGATGCTATATCATTCTCACAATAATAAGTACAAATTTTGTTCAGACTGTCCTGCTGACAACACTATGGTTCCCTTTCATATGGGCTGAAATGAAATCAAGCACGGCCATGATAGGTTTGACTTTTGAGCCTGATTTTATGAAATTTATTGATTCAAGTTTGAAGCTCACTTGGATCAAGGTGGGAATGGATGCTCTCAATTTTTTTGGTATCATGTTAAATCATGACGATTCATCAAATTACTTTTTGAAATGATTAAATTTTCTTTCACATGTTGAGAGATAAGGGTTGAAACTTGACAAAATTCAGAGAGGAGGATTGAAACTTGACATTGTCATTTTTTTTTCCGAATTGAGAGGATCTATTCCCAACCACACCAATATTTTAGTTGCAAATTTGTATAAATTTGTAACAGAACAACCTAGGTAGATTTGTATATCTTCAGTAACTATATGCGGCCAATTTCTAATACATCTTTTACATATCATGTTCCTGCCTCCTAGTTTGTTTGGATGAATTTTTTATTTGTTCTAAACAGTTTATTAACTTATTATCTGAAACAACTATCGGAAAAAAGAAATAGAATTAAAAAAAAAAAGACAATCATTGCCAAAAACAATCATTTTACAAACATGTCTATTGTCACCTTCAAAGTCCTTTCCGCAGCTATATCCCATGTTAATTCATACAATGCAGGCACGGGTGCACTGCTTGTAGAAGATTTTACCATATAATCCCACTCCTTCATGTATTGTAATCAACTCATCCGATATTCTACCTCTCCTAACCTTTTCCCACCAGTGTATTTGATATGGGTAAAAATAGAGTATATAATTTCAAAAGTGAGCGTCGCATGTAAAAATATATATAAAGTTCATCAATGAAATTTTACACATCTTTACCCCCATACAAAACTCAAATGTGGTAATTAATTTTCACCCAGCAAAAGCTCCTTCCTCTGACTTTCTTTGTTTCATTGCTTCACATAACACGAGATATGCCAGCTATAGATGACTAACAATAAGTGCAGCAACTCGTTCTTTGCTTCATGCCTTCATCTAACCAAGAAAAAGGCTCCAAACACATGCAGCAGCACTCTGTACTCACAAAATACAGCACAAGTCACCAAAAGGTAGATGTGACCAACCAAATGCAGTAGAAGATGAGGGTGAAACAATGCAAGTACAGATCTGCTGCACAAACTTCACTTTCCATCATTATTAGCACCACAAGATTAAAAAAGGGAGATTGGCAGTCAATGTTATTTAACACGATGGTACAACAAGCAACTGTAACATCCTCAGGCCAGGTTATAGACTGTATGATGAGGCAATCCAATGTTTTTTCTTCCTTTGGTCAGATGGTGCCACAACACTGCAATTCCTAGGCAGAAGGACATAAGCTATAGGGACTTACAAGGTATAAAGATTACAAATTTACAAGCAGTCAAGATACATGTAGTTTCTGCGACGATTGTACTGAAGAAGGCTTCCGTAAGTGCGATCCCAGACGCCGATAAAGAGCGATTCTGTGTCAGGACTAAAAGATACGCCAGAGATCTCCCCAAAAAAATCGATCTCCTGCTCCTTCTCGAATCCATGCTTTGCATCATAGACATGCACAAAGTCAGCTGGCTCGGCCATTGCCATGAACTGCCCATCAGATGTGAAACGTATTGAACGTATAGCCCCAAGGTTGCCCTTAAGAACAGCAACAGACTTCGACAAGTTCCGAACATCCCAGACACGACATGTTTTGTCTTGGTTCCCAGTGGCGAAAATACGGCCATCGGGATGCCATGCAGATGCAAATGAGTAATCCAAGTGTCCACATAACTGCGTGATAGTCTGCAAAGTCAACCAAAATTAAAATTAGAAATTCTTAGCTGTTTCCAACACTAGGAAAATCCACCAGCATCCTCCTCTCACTCTAAAGAATCCCTGGGTAAACATAAAAACAGAAATCTGTAACTGTAACATAGACAAACAAAACATGCCAACCTTTCCAGTTTGAGAATCCACCAGCAGCCCTTCTGGGTTGTCTCCGACAATTGCAAGTAGTTTAGTATCAGGGCTCAATGAAGTATGCTGCAGTCAAAAGGAAATTCTCAATAATGCAACTTACCAGTAGACAGTGACATTATATCTTCCGACAGTAGCATTGGGCATCCGCAATGCAAATTCAAAGAGAAAATTAAAGATATATATTTATCTATATGCATTCTCAATTCTCTCTAGTTATTAAATATCAACCACAAGTTGTAACTTACCCATAAATTGTAACACTAACCATTTAAGAAACACAAATAAAGGCAAACGCTTTTTAAGTTTCAAACACACAGACACCCATAGACAAACAAATTCACCACAGCTGGCCCAAATGTAGAGAATACTTCTGTTTTATTTGCAACAGGTACAAATTCATGCTATAAAATGTCAACGGGTATCAAAATTTTATGCTTGTGCCCAAACATAAAAGGAGAATATTGTTAAAATATTAAAAGCAGAAAAAGAATGCAAAAACAGAATACTAAAATAGGTTCCAAAATCTGAATTTCTCTATTACTCAGGGATGAAACCTGATTTCAAGGAACACCAAGATGGTGTTTCTGTTTCACTAATAAAATGATTAAAGGAAGCTTTTCTTAACTATTAGAGGCAGCTTCATGTTTCGATTCCTAGACAAGACACTATACTGCTACAGTCAAAATGCAAGCAGAACATTATTGTTTCCTTCTCCCCCTACTCTCCTTTCTTGAATCCTAAAGCAGTGCAAACTAGCAAAGTCATGCTAATTCAAAATTTGACACAATGTCTGGCTCAGTCCTAGCAATGTTCCATATCTATTATTTCAAACAAGGGAAATCAAGTAAAAGCACTAACATTTACTGGCCAGGGAAAGCAGAAATGCCTGGAAAGCTGAAATTTTTCCATATCAAAGTCTCTGACTCCACAGTCATTATTTGAAGCCATGAAATGAACCGCTCCACTGGCAAATTAATTGATTATGAATTGTTAGTAAACAACCATGCTTGAGGTTGTGACCAGTAACTGCTAACACTGTATTTCAACAATTTAAGACCTGAAAAAAACGAGTAATAGGAAAGGAGAAGAAAGACCTGGGATGCTCATAAATCTCAACAGCATTTGTTATCGCATTGTCCTCATAAGTAGTTCTGGAACAAAAGCAAACTCCAGGTCGATCTAAGTACTGCAAGACAGAAAGTGTGTGCCACCAATCAACATGAAAACATTGTCAAATGCATAAATTTGGAAAATCAAAGATAAATTAACAAAGGATGAATTCAGACTATTTCAATTTTATTAATCAACCATTTTTCAATTAATTATATAAAGAAATAAACCCTGCCCCCGTCTCAAGTATAATGTGACCATCTGCACTACATAATAAGTTACTGACAGTATAAATACCCACAAACCAATTTGTGCAGCAAAAAGCAGGAAAAAAAAAGAGTTTGTATTGAGTCAGTAACGATTTTACATGGGAAATCTGTATCGTAGTAGCTTTGACACATCTGTCAAATAATGATAGTAAAATACTAATCATTGCAGAGAAGAAAACTGTAAGTAAAGAAGTAGTACCTTGCAAATAAGTTCTCCTTGAAAGCCTCCAGCAATCAACAAATTATCTCGTACAGCCAGTGTACTAATTTGTGTTTGAGTAAATCCTTCCAATAGGCTTCCAGGATGTTTCTATTAGAAACACACATTTGGGTCTCAGATGCCTTTTTATATGCCATGCTTTTAACAACAGAACAGAAAGGCAATTACCTCACAAGGAGCCACATGCCCTGATACATTCAGGATTTCGGATCTCCTGGAATGTAATGAAGACCAGTGGACAATTGAGTAATGTGAAACAAGATATACATCATGCTTTGATGTTGACCACACCAAGTTCCTTAACTGAAAATGACAAATTAGAGGTTTATATTAATTTTAGTCAAATTAGATGCAAAAGTGTACAATCTAAAGTTACACATCTACACATGATAAAAAGTAATAATTACTACATCAACATACTTGGAAATGAAGTATAGTTGACTTCACAGATCTAGTGTTTTGCCAGAAATCATAATACATTCCTCCTTTATCTGTTTGTTTGCAATTCTGTAGACAGGAGGGGCGAGCATAAGGTCAAAAAGATTTCCTCAAAATCATTACTCAAATGCTAAGAACTTCAAGCAGAAAATCTTACCTTCTCTGACAGTTCCCCTGATAGTGGTATATTTTCATAATTCTTGTACTGTTCTAGTCTAGTTTGTCTATATTTTTCACGACTAATGCTCAGTCTATCCCAAGGTATACCTTGGATATCCTTTCCCTTCCTAGCTTCAGCAGCAGTGGTATCTGTTACCCGGTTTTCCTGCAACAGAGAGAACCCAAAGCCCCCCACCCAAGAAAGAGTGCAAGCAGATGGCAAGATTATGTTAATGACCACATTCCAATAAATATTCGTCATGTAAAATTAATTAATCCTATAAGTAGGGAGACAAAACGAAAGCAGCAACAATACATAAACAAACCACAGTGGGGATGAACAAACATATAGATACACACACAAAAAATAACATTGAAAAAAGGCTTCACAGTGGGAATGAACAAACATCCACAACACAACAGAAATTCAAATGACAAAAAAGGTTTTTGCTCAAAACAAACCAAAGGATCATCTTCATCATCATCATCTGAATCTGATTCGCCAAATGCTCTTCCACCGCGGAAATACACATCTCCATCTACTTCTGCCATTTCATTATCATCTGCAACGTATTCCATTTCGTCCCTGTGGTACTGAGACATGTTTCGGGAATGCTGTCAAAGCTTGATATCTAGTCCAAAAAGGGAGTGGGATAACATGAGTTAATTAACTTCAATAACTCAAAAAAATAAATAAACAACAATCAAATTCTATGTCCTAGAAACCACAGATACTAAAGTTTTAATTTTAGTTTTAGAGTAAAGAAAACCACTTGGAGAAATTTAGCAGTATGCTGAACTTTCAGAAAACCCTAAAACCAAAATAATTTCTTTTTGTTAAAAAACTACTAAAAAATATTTTTCATTTTATTCATATTCTAAACCTAAACCGACAAGGGCAAGCGAAAATCTGTCAAGGCTTGAGAAAAAAAATGGCATCAATTTGAGCAAATTTTAACTACCCCACGAATTGAATTGGAACATTTACATACATAGCAACAAAAAATTCCCAAAATTCACCGGATTCCGAACAGAACGACGGTTTCCCGTCGTATCAAAAAAGAAACGTGGAAAACCAGAAACCTAAAAAAAATATAATAATTAAATAATAAAATAAAATACACAAAAGAGGCACCTACCCAGAAACCTAATTGCAGCATATACATACAGAAAATTGTAAAAAAGCAAACTTTAACATAAAAAAGATTAATTGAATTAGGAAAATCAAAAGGGGTTGCAGCAATTGCAATTCATTGCAGGAAATTCTGAGAAAGAGGTTAATGGGTTCACAAAAAAATCAAACCTTTTTGGATTTGGGGGGTTTCGTGAATCCAAGCCCCTTTGTGGTTGAAGAGTTGTTGGATCTCGGCGATAAGGACCTGAATCTGATCTAATGAACCAGCTTTGCACAAAAAAAATTAGATTATATATATTTATATTTATATATAAAAATAGATAGATAAACGAATAGATATGGCAATGTCTTTTGCGTCGCGTCGGTAAACCCCTGATTGATAAATCAGTGATTAGTGCCGAAGATTTGTATTATTGAATAAATAACTTTTTTTAGGGTTTAATTTCTGCACTATTTACATTCAATTAAATGCTGCTATATAAATACGAGTGAATTTTTTTTTAAGATAGCTGGTGTACAAGTAAATCACTTTGCTTATATGGTAACCCTTAATTGGATGGGTAAATGTTTTTCTTTATACTACAAAGAAACTAAGGGCATGTTTGGTTTCAATGTTTTCTGTTTTCATTTTCATAGGAAATGGAAATGGTTATACAAAATATTTTTGATTAACCATTTTCATTTTCAATTTTAGGAAATGAACTCAAAACTTTTGGAAATTTTGAAAACATCAAAAAGTCATTTTCGTTGTTTTCAGTTTGAGGTGGTGGCATTTTTGTAGTTTTATCATCATTGTCCTCAACATTCTCCCTTCCATCGATCCTCCCTCCTCTTTGTGCTTGCCGCCCTCCCAGCCCCTTACCACCAAGCTCACCCTTCCTGATGGTCCTCACTCTCAATCACATCCCAATCCAACAACCCCTGATCCTCAATCCCTACCCTCCGATCTTCCCAAACCCACCACCACCTTCGATGATTTCTGGGACGAGGACAAATGAAAGTCAGGCTTGGGAATCATCCAGCCATAATGCAAAGCAGCGATCTACAAGGAGGAAGAGTAAGACTTGCAAGCGACCTATAATTGGTCGATCATGGTGTCGAGATCGGTGGAGGAAGGGCAATGGCAAATGCTGACGGCATCGAGGGTCTTGTGGTGGGATTGAAAGTCCTCTAAAGGGGACGGCGGAGTGCCACCAAGAACAAACTCGAAGCGGAGGGAGCCGGAGTCCCAGGGCTGGTGTGCAAAAGGGGACTTCTGGTGCTTCGTGTAGAATGAGAACATAGCCCCCTCGTGGAACCTGGCCTCCACCCGCTCCATGAACTCTGCCTTACCAGTGACGTTGAGGTAGTCACATCCGACAGTGATGCAGGAGGCGACGATTGGCTCGCAATGGTGGCAAAAGAGGCCGATGCAGTTGAGGATGAGGCAGGTGCAGCAGCAGAGGTTGCAGAGGGAGTGGAGGTCGGAGGTGTGGGCATCATATGTGGTGGCCATTGTTGTGATCCAAAGAGGGAGTCATAGCAAAGATGCTTCTTTTGGGCAAGAGAAAAAGGATTGACAAGAGTGAAAATAACAAACCAAATACGTTTTCAAGTTTTTAAAAACTGAAAATGAAAATCATTTTTCAGAAAAGGAGAATACGAAATGAAAACAGAAAATATTTTCACAAACCAAACGCACCATAAATTAATCTTTTTTGTTCTAATATTTTAAATTCAATGATAATAACAAAATTTTAGATATCAATTTACCTCTCACATTTTTTTATTTCAAGGTCAATTTATGTTGAATTTTTATTTTAATGTAATGACTAAATTAATATTAAAATAAAAAATATTTGAACTGAACTGATATCAAAACAAAAAAATATTATAACTAGATTGATGTTAAAAAATTTATTAAAATAAAATTGTAATAAAATTTCTTTTATCAAGATTAAGTTGACGTCAAATGGAAAAAATTAGGATCGAAGAACTTAATTACTCTTTATTTTTTCTGCTCTTAACACATTAGTAAAATAGTAAATGTTTTTTTCTTACGAATTCTAGTTAAGAAAATAAGAGTAATAAATCTTGAAGATTATTAATGCATTAAGTCCGGTGAAAACTTAAGAAATAACCTACCTCTTTTAGTTCCTTAATAAATGCCCTTACAATATCAATTAGAAAAATTTTAAGGGGTGTTTGGTGCATTGCCTATAAGATTATCAATCAATAAAGAATAGAGGTCAATCGAAAGTTCCGAACACAGTAGCAGCGTTTTATACGTATAATTCGGGTCAAGTTAATTCGTAACAGCATCTTCTAGCAAAAGTACAGAAACTGGGTCACTAACTTTGCTTTCTTTCTTAGCCGTTTTCCACCATCTAAGATTTTCAAAGGCAAAGAACTATATGCATTTTCAACGTATAATACGTTTAGTACGCACTACGCACACCCGCCAAATATATGAACTCTTAACACATACAGCCTTATAACTGGGAAGGCCAAGGGAAAGCTTTCCACACAGATTGCCTATACCATGGATTCTAGGCCCAGAAATGTGACTCCAATGAGGTTTGTTGGTGATGGATCAAACCTACAAAAAGAACTCTTAATTTCTTTGCATGAATTAGATTGTTCCCTCAATCATAACATTTTTTTTTTTTTCTTTGTCTTTGATGGAATTCTGAACACTTGACCAAACTTTTCTTATTAGGGATGAAGAGGTGAAGAAGTTCAAAGAATCACAAGAGATCCTTGACAAGCTCTTCAAGGGGCTGCTCAGTGTTGTTGCCTTCAAGTCCACAGATACTGGGGATCAGTTCTTCACTGAACACGCAATTGTTGCAGCAGCTGCACTCTTGATGACTGTTCTCTTCTTCTTGCTGTGGCTGTTGGGAACTGTGCTTCGGCACCGTGTTGATGAGTGCTTGGCGGTGATCTTTGTTCGGATCATGCTTCTGATTGGAAGCATTTGTTCAGTCCTGGTGTCAGCCACTATATATCCACTCATTGCCTGGTTCACTGGAATGTTATTCATTGGCATCTTTGGGATCATTGGCTACTACTGTTACCAAAATCTATACGAGTTATTCCTCAGTTCAGTTTCAGATGCAATCAAGATATTGATTGTGAGTTACAAGCTGCAGAGTACACGTGTGCCTGTCTAGACAACGTTGTACCCATCTTTCACAATCTGGGGTTCCTCAAAAAGACTCTTGTTTCTGGAATTTGCTTGGCAATAACACTCTCTTGGAGTGGTTTCTGTTGTTGTATTACATGGGGTGTATCAATTGTGCTGTAACGCTTTTTGTGTGTGAAAAATGTGATTAATAATTGTACTTGCTGTTAGTTGTTTGTGTTAGATGTATGTTTGTTTGTAATTTGTATCAATTTCCCGTTCTTGAATGGATTGCATCAAACTATTCAACAAGTGGGTTTAGCACCAAATTTCTTGTCCTGTGGGGAAGGGAAATGAATCATGAAATTTTAATGGAACAGAAGAACCAAACCAATTTTAAGAGCAAGATAGCAGCAGATAGTGACAAAGCAACTTGCAGCGTTAAGTTAAGCCCTTCTCTTGCTCTTAAGTGGTGACTTTGTTCCTCTGAATGCTGTAAGAATCAATCAATGGATGTTAACAAGAGGTAGAAGATCTCGAATTATGGCAGTGTGAAAAGATACAGGGAAACTCACTCTTACCGAGCAACCAACATTAAAGGCAATACAAAGTGAAAAATCAGCATTAGCAGCAAGGTAAAACATAGCCACACAAATGTGTTTATTAAAGGAGGTTCAGTGTTGTTTGATACTACTGCAAGGGTCTCCAACACATAATAGATTCATTTCCAACATATTAAGATGACAGAACATTAAAGTCCTATAACTTTATTCCCAATTTCAAAATTAGTAGAAGCATTAAATTGCAGAGATTTGTAAAAGCTCTCAAAGAATGAAGACCCTCACACAAGATAAATTAATTGGCCCAAGGGAAGCATGACATTGATTCTTGGATTCAAAATGGATTAGTAGCTAAAAATTTTCATTAGCTGACAGCAGGTTAATTTATCAGAAATGCTATTTGATGCGAAATTATTTTAGTCCAACAACGTACGAAGAGGCTAATGTTGTGTTTGTGTCCTGTCTTTGAATTTCTCTCTCTCTCTCCTTTCAACTTTCTCTGTGATATCTTTTGTGCTAAGAAACAATGCTCTTAATTAGTTCTACTAGATTATTTTTTTTCATGTAAAGAACTCAGGCTTAATAATGTTACGAATTCAGCTATATTTGGACAAGAAAATTATAGTTTTAGTTATTTAGTTAAAAATTGATGTAAGAATGAAATTAGAAATAATTAAGTAAATGTTGCAATGTGAAAAATATTTAAACCAAATAAGGTGGAAGCAATAAGGATTAGTGGGGCGATGTTAGTTTAACGTATAATTCGTCCCTGTTTTAAACGCCGGGTGGGAGGGGCCTGCTAGGAAGAAGATGCCCTGTTACATTACATGTAGTCTTCAACTTAGAAAAAGTAAATGCGACTTTGACACGCATACAACTAGCATAGCATTGTCCAAAACACACATGCCTTGTAAAGATTTTAATAATGTTATTAACCATGCTATAAATTATTACAATTTGGACTTGACACCCCGTAGCTAATATTAAAAAAAATTGAATACAATTATCTAGATGATTGTATCTCAGTATTAATAGTTCAACTCCAAATATTTTGTTAAATTATAATAAATTATGTGTCTATGGTGATGTCAAATTAATGCTTTTTTATGAGCTATTTCAGGTTCGAAAGTATTATTTTAATTGGGAACCTTAAATAAGATAGTTACACTTTTGGCCATCAAAGTTGTAATAAAAAAGAAATAGTGAAAAGGAAAAAAAACTATGATTTATTGGTGTCCCTCTTTTTGATAAGTTAGACTTGCTCCTTTACTAAGTCCTCTAGGAAGACGTAGAGTACTAAAACTTATTTTATTTTCAGCTAGGTCTATCCTCAGAAAAATAAAAAAAGATTTTTTTTAAAAAAAAGTTAGTCTATCCAGAACGTTATATTTCATACATATTTTTCAAAAAGTAAATCAAGTGGACCATCAAAGTAAATAAAACAGAAATCTATTGTGCTTGTTTGCATAACACTTTTTCTCAAATGAAAATGAGAAATGAAGGGTTAATTTGGTTTCAATTTTTAATTTTTAGTTTTACAGTTTTTTAGATTTTGTGAAAAAAATATTGAAAAACCATAAAAATTAACAAAATTCAGTTTTCAATTTTTATTTTCAGTTTTTAATATTTCTTTTACATAATCTGAAAAAAATAAAATTGAAACCAAATAGACCCTGAGCTTTCCAATACACTTTCATAGAAAGTAAGATTTTTCTAATTTTGTCTAAAAGTATTTTTGGTAGTAATACAAACAAAGCAAAAAAAAACACACAATACACTCTCTAAGAAAGCATTAGCCAAAAGTATTACTAACATGGCAAGTTCTAGGAAACTAAGAAAGTAACCAAAAAAACTCTCTCTAAAAATTTCATTACTCTATGCTGTACTTGGTTTCATAAACTAAATTCTAGCATTTGCAACTCTATTTTGTTATGATGAAAAAAAAGATTGTGGGGTGTAGCTGACTAATCTGGCACTAACAAATATACTAGGTCTTATATGTAATAAAGTGATTATGCAATGATCCAACTTAGCCGCTTTCTACACATAAGTTGTTCTGCCTCTCATGTGAACTTATTAAAGCGTTTGTGCTGACGTGGCATGCAAAAATATAATTTTTCACGCAATTAAAATAATTAATTAACTTGAAATAGTTAAAGTACTTTGTTTATAAATTTCCATAAATCAATTTATTCCAAAAATTGAAATTTGTTCAAATAAATAATCCATGATCCATGAAAGTTAAGTAAAATAAAATAAACAACAATATTGAATCAACTTGTGCATGATCTATCTAGTCCGATAACATATCTATATACTTATTGGAGCACTCTAAAAACTAAAAAAAAAAGTCTATAAAAAATTAATTTGTCTCACTATTAAATGATTATCACCAATGATAACTATAAGCTAAAGGAATTTGTAGGAATTTTAATCAATTCTAATAAAATAACAATAACAAAATTCCTACTTTTCACAATACTTTTAACTCTTAATACATATGGAACAATGCTGACAAGAATAATATACTAGATTGGGTATTTGGGTTACCTGAAATTCCTGAGGAAAAAAATGTAATCCATAACTATTTACTGGCCTAGCACAGAAGACAAGAAGATTTTATAAAACACAATAACATACAAAGAAGAGATAAACTCCTTCTTTGCCCACAACAGTATCTATATGTATTTTGTTTCAATGGGGCAATAGACACACTACTTACAGTTAGGAGCTGAATATGATATTACAAATAATTAATACACAAGTTATCACTTCTTTTCAAGGAATCTTGAATCACCAAATTTAAAGTTATAGGGATTTCTTATTACAGTGTGTTCTGATTCCATGAAAGTATAGAACTCAAACTACTTCCATTTCGTTCTATAATTCACTATATGATAAGATAATGCAAACATGACTTTGAACCCTCCTCATTTAGCACCTAAAAATCATCAAATAAACACAGACATAAGGAGAAGAGTAATTTCTAATAATTTGGTTCATGAATTATAAATTTATAATTTCACTATATAAATTTTTCAAAACTATATCAAAACTAGTAATGCATGAGTGACAAAGGAGCAAGAAAGTTGAGCCTCAACAAATGAATTATGCATGAAATTAATGTCTAGGGACCAATCAAGAGAAGAGAGAGAGAGAGAGAGAAGTAAATAGTAAAATTAAAATGAATTATATTTACTTTTAATCCTATAAGGGGCATATCATATGAGAGGAGTGATTTATTATGAAAGTGAAATGAGTAAATCTGGATCATATAATAATACTTGAATGGTTAGAATTGAAAGTTTATTAATAAAAATTAATGCTCATATGCTTATGTAAAAAAGTCACATGACTTTATATTTTAATAATATTGACCATTCATGTAAAATCTAATAGTTATGATTTACCTATTTCACTTTTACAATAAATCACTTTTCTTATATAAACGTTCTCTAATCCCATATTTCTAAACTACTTAGTTAACTTTTCTAGAAATCATATCATATATCATATATTTTACATATATCATTCTAAAATTGGGTTTTGCTAAAAAAAAGTAATGGTTGACATGTCATTCAATCAAGACGTTTGGTTTCTTGCCCATTAAAAAATATTAATTGTGTAAGTTTTTATAGGAATAGGACAAATAATACACAAATAATCAGATTGTATAACAACTATCATATTATTCAAATGTTGAAAATCAATTTTTTTTTCAATCAATATATGACGATTGAGATCAAATCTCAATTAGTTTTGATTTAGATTGTTTTTTAAAATTATTTTTAGATCTAATTTTTCTCAAATCGTTATATGATTTTTTTCATGAGTGAGAAGACAGAAATTAAATTATTTTTTATTAAATTAAATGTTTCAAATCCTACATTAACATTTCAAATTTTTTCAAATCCTATTTTAATGTTATTTCAAATATTTTGAATCTTATAAAAAATAAATAACTGAGAAGACATTAATTATATAGGTTCTCTTTCCTTCATATTATGTATTCCAAATTAAGGATATTCAAAATGTTATTTATTTGTTGTAGTACTTCATTTTTTCTAATTACTTATCTAGTATTGTATTGTATAGGAATTAATATAATTATTTAAAGAAATCCAATAATTTTTTTACTGCATAGTTATGTATAGAGTATAATTATTTTTCTTATGCAAAGAGTATAATTATTTAAATATAGATAAATAATTTTAAAATTCAATATAACTATTTTACTATTAATCGTCCTGTGCTTTGCATGGGTAAAAAACTAGTATTAGGATAAAAAAGGACATGGGCATATATAAAACAAAATATTATTTGTACTCACTATACAGAAGATATCATGTCAACTGACATCCTATCCACTATTGAATTGGATATGGATCACACTTGAATAGGATCCATACCTCATCTAATGGTAGATTAGATATGAGTCAGTATGGTGTTCCATATATAGTGAGTACAAATAATATAATTCTACATAGAAACAAGAGAGCATTGTAATAATGGTCAATGCAAGAGAGACAATAGGGAAGATTTTGCTCGTTCGATTAGTTGTTCATGTATAACCATGATTTGAATTTAATTTTTAGACTTATTTTGTTAAATAAAAATTAAAAATACTTCCATAAATGTTTGATCTAAATTGTATTGAATCTTCTCCTTAATCTAAATTTTTAATATTTTCTAAGAAAAATGTTAATCCCCAAAGAGTATAGGTGAGCTCATAAAAATTTATTAAATCCGAGTTTTTAATTCGACTTGTAGACGACATATTCAAAAATTATTAAATTTTAAAATATTGATATTGTAAGAAAATATTATATTATTTTCTATGAGCATACTAAAATTACAACTGTCTATAAAATATATCGAAGTATGTGAGCTCCGTGCTTTGAAAAGATTAGTAATTATTCCTAACGGTAGATACTCTTGGTTCATAAAAATCTATAAAATATATTTTGGCAACTTAATATTATTAAATAGTGCATTATGATTGATATTTAAAATCTATCTATTTGTATATATAAAATTGACTGTAATTGTAATTATTATATTACTATATCCTATTAAAAATTTTAATCAATAAAACAAGAAAAAACTTTGATGAACTGATTTTTTCTTACCTTCATTCACCAATCATGCAACTTCACCACAAACATAATTTTTTAAGCCTCATTTTCCACCGCCCTATCAATCAAGTTATAATCTCTTTCAATAAACAGCTCATGTATCTCTCAAATTTTCGAGGACTAATGATAAAGCAAACAATTAGATTCATTCCCAATTGAACTGATTTGCAATTTGAATCCAACGAAAGAGACATGTTAGGATCAGATGGATTAGATTAAAATGAGCCAATGAGTTTCTTGGATTTGCAATGTATAATTGATGACTTCAGAGATTGGCGATCAAGGAGCTTGTGTAAGAATGAAAAATGAGGGTTGAAGAAGGCATTGAATTGGGTTTGGAGGAGAATAAGAGGAGTAGGAGAAAATGAGAATTTTTGTGACCTTCTAATTGTTTTTTTTTTAATTTTTTTATGGATGAAAGTTACAAATTTATTAGAGCAATATCCCAAGCCATAAGTTTAACAATACAAGTTGAGACCTCTCCTAATCACACTCGATGAGTGAATTTTTGCTGTGTGCTCCTGAGAATGAGCAACCTCAACAAAACTTTCTAGGGACAAACTGGGCTTTAAAATAATCAAAAGTCAGACCTAAATTACAAATTTCATGGACCAGCCCTTCTACAATAATCGTTTTGGGCCCAAAGCATAGCCCAGACTAACTCCTTCTAGAACAAATCTGATTTTAGCATCGTGATTTCGATTCTTCCTCGTCCTTTTTGACAACGAGTGGCAGCCATATCTTCCTTTTCATTTTTGATTAACACTGGGGCCAGACCCCTTCATCTCCAAAAATTGCAACATCATGTGTTCACCTTGAATACCGAGCTTGAAGGACGCTTCCAACACTAAGGACGACTACAATCTTGTGTTCGGTCTCATTCGGTTTTGAAGTAAAAAACAAAAATTCAACCAATTCAATCAATAAATCTTGTTTTGATTTGATTTAATTATTTTAAAAAAATCAAATTAAGTCAAACCAATTTAAATCGATTTAGATTGATTTGGTTTTTGATTTTTATTAAAAAACTTGTAAAATATAAAAAATTAACTTTAAACATAATTAAATTAGACAGATTGCTATTATTAAGATTATATTGTAAGTTATAGTTTCTAAAGTTCTTAATATAGAAACTATCATTATATCAAACAAAAGGATCTTGAAATTCATGATTCTCACATACAATAATTTATAGAGTCTAAGAATATACCTTGATCCATAGTGAAGATAAAGAAATGCCAAATTCTGATTGTGCAGAAACGGGTTTCTATTCCTTGACCTTCTCCTTACTCTCTTCTTTCTTTAGTGATGGTAGTACAATTGAGAAGAGACCATCATAGGTAGGAATAGGACCAATTAGAATATATGTAAAACTTTCAGAAAATCAATTTCCATCAAGTTGGTAACCGTTCTAATAACTTCCCTTCTATTAATATTATTATTTATTTATTAAACCAATAAAATAAGACACATGTTTAATGCCACATGAGACATATTTTCTTACATTCTCCCACTTGGCTCAAGTGTCATTATTTCACCTTATGGTTTAATAAGTATGACTTTCATAATGCGCATTAAGCAATTACACTTGTAACATCATTCATCATGATCAAGAATAAAACTAAAATGAGTCATGACGGTTGTATGTCATTTAACCGACATAGTCCCTTCCATGTACTACAAGGTTAGTCTCATCCTTAACATGATCTATAATTGGGAAGCACATAATATAATTGGTCCAACGATAATGCCTTCATCAAGACAAAACCTGTTATCATTATTCTGATTCTATCATTGATGCGAGTTGTCGCTACCCGCAACAAATTAAAAATAATTAAAATGCTAAATTGCACAAAAAATGTAGTAAAGAGCACAACTCAAGTCGTCTCACAAGGAAGTATTCTAATTGATTCAACAAATTGGGGAATTTTTGGAATTATTCAACGCAAAATTAAATTGAGGAAATATGATGAGAAGAATTACCTGCACAAGGATTCCGTCAGATTAAGAGTTGTTCAATCATTGACTCAAGAAATAAATTCATGGTGGTGGTTACTTTCATTATTTATGCTATCACATAATAATGATGTAATTCTACTTAGCAATCATACAATCGCATTCTCACTAAGGGTTTAGCTAACATATGGACTAGTAATTCACGATCGTGATTCTATGAACCTATGACAGTCTAATTACCAATTACAGCAACCTAATTCCTAACCGAGTTAATTTCAATCCCTTACCAATTTGGATGTAATTAAATCAATCGATCCAATATCCCAATGGTATCTAAATTATGCACGCAAACAAATGCATAATCAAACCACCCTCAAAAATACAATTGCAATAATCATCACAACCAATATTAAAGAGAGAAGATAAGAGGGAAAGAAAAACCAACCATGAATTGCAAATAAAAATTGGAGTCTCAAGAATAATTTTAATCTTCAGTCATCCATGTGCACGGTAAGAAAATTACTCTTCCATAGGGGGAGTTCACAGCCAATGTCAAAGAAAATTGATAAATTCTAACCCAGAAAATACTGAAATTCAACAATAATTGGAAACCCTAGCCTAGAGAGAGAGAGAGAGAGAGAAAGCTAAAACCTCAAAATAAAAAATGTTCTGAATGCTTTTTTCTGTCTCCAAAACGGAGTTAAAATAACAAAAGATTCAAAAGCGGAACGAAGTCGCGAAACTCGTTGACATGAAGTCACTTATGACCGCTATAGCGGTCTGGGACCGCTATAGCTGTCCTGCCTTATGCCCGCAAGTGCTGCAGTCAAATATTGGTAAAATAGCAACTGGGGGTAAAATTAGACAGCATCACAACATCAGAAACCTTTAATCTTGCAACCTGGAAAGTCTTTGTCAGCAAATGACACTCACAAAAAAGGGTTAAAAGTACAAGAAGTTCCAAAATATATTTATTTATCAAAATGGTGCAGAAAACCATGATTTCATTTAATGATACACCATTAAGACCAAATGCAAATCTACTAAATGTTAACCAATTAAGCACATAAATATGCAATATGCCTAGAGTTAAATGGGAAATGGGGTGCATGAATGCAACCCATCAATCATGTATACAAACTCAGAAAACAAGTTACACAGAAACATCTATTCATGAGCTCAAAGTGTCAAAGTACATAAAACACAAACAACATCATAATATTCATACATCAATGCCTATTTAGCAACAATGCCTATTCTTTCAACATGTGCACTAAATGTTTTGGGCGGCAATCCTTTTGTTAATGGATCAGCAACCATGAGATCTATGCTAATGTATTCTATGACACTTTATGTTTCTATACTTCTTCTTTAACGACAAAGTATTTCAATTCCATATGCTTAGCACCCTTAGAATACTTGTCGTTTTTAGAGAAGAAGACTGCTGCAGAATTATCACAATAAATTTTTAGCGGCCTAGCAATACTGTCGACTATTCCAAGCCCTAAAATAAAGTTTCGCAGCCACTTAGCCTGAACCATAGCCTCAAAGCATGCCACAAATTCAACTTCCATGGTGGAAGCAGCAATGATTAACTACTTCGCACTTTTCCATGATATCACTCCTCCGGCTAAAAGATACAAATAGCCAAATGTAGACTTTCTTGTATCTATACAACAGGCAAAATCTGAATCTGAATATCCAATCACCTCAAGACGATCAGATCTCCTATAAGTAAGCATGTGATCTTTCGTCCCTTGCAAATATCTTAAGACTTTCTTTGCAGCTTTCCAATGATCCAATCCAGGGTTACTCTGGTATCTGCCAAGCATACCACTGCAAAGCTGATATCTGGCCTGGTACATGTTTGAGCATACATCAAACTCCCAACAACAGATGCATATGGAATTTGTTCCATTTGTTTCCGTTCCAAATCATTCTTTGGACATTGCATGAGACTAAATTTGTCTCCTTTCTGAATTGGAATGGGTGATGCTGAGCACTTTTCCATTTTGAATCTCTCTAAGACTTTATTGATATATGCTTTCTGAGACAAAACTAATAGTCCTTGTGACCTATCCCAAAATATTTCTATTCCTATCACATAACTTGCCTCACCCATATCTTTCATTTCAAAGCTACTAGAGAGAAACTTCTTAGTCTCACTTAATAGACCAAGATCATTTGATGCAAGCAAGATGTCATCAACATACAGGACCAAAAATATGAACTTACTCCTACTGACCTTTAGATATATACACCGATCAATAGTGTTTTTCTTAAAACCAAAGGACATGACAGTATCATTAAACTTGAGATACCATTGACGGGAAGCCTGTTTAAGTCCGTATATTGATTTCTTAAGTTTACACACCATGTGTTCTTTGCCCTTAAATGAAAACCCCATTGGTTGATCCATATAAACATCTTCATCTATATTCCCATTTAGAAAGGCAGTCTTTACATCCATTTGATGCAGCTCTAAGTCATAATGAGCTACTAAAGCCATGATAATCCTGAAAGAATCTTTCTTGGAAATTGGTGGGAATGTCTCCTTGTAATCAATGCCATCTTTTTTAGTAAAACCCTTGGCAACAAGACGGGCCTTGTAGCTTTCAAGGTTATCACGAGAGTCGCGTTTAGTCTTAAAGACTCATTTACACCCAACTCTCTTGCAACCTTCAGGCAATTCCACAAGGTCTCATACAGCATTATGTTTCATTGATTTAAGCTCATCTTTCATGGCGTCTAACCATTTATCAGCATTATCACAATCCATGGCTTGGGAAAAAGAAACTAGATCATCATCAACACTTAAGTCATTTTCTGACTCATGTAGATAAACCACATAATCATCCGGAATAGCAGATCTTCTTTCTCTTTGAGATCTTCTTAACGCTATTTCCTATGGTTGTTCAATTATTGGCTCATTGTTAACCATGGGATCAAGAACTTGTTGTTCTTCTTGATTGTCATGCGGTTCAACAACATGAGGAACAACAAGTCTAGAATTAGAAGTACAAGGAAGAGAAACTTGTACTCTAATTTCCTTAATCTCCACATTTTGTGAAGCTTCACTCCCACTGGACTCACCATTTTCAATGAACCGAGCATTTCCAGTTTCAACAATTCTTGTACTATGGGTAGGACAATAAAATCTATACCCTTTAGATTTTCCTGGATAACCAATGAAATATCCATTGATTGTTCTTGCATCCAGTTTCTTTTCTTATGGATTATAAACTCTTATTTCTGCCTGACATCCCCAAACATGCAGGTGCCTTAAACTAGGTTTCCTATTAGTCCATAACTCAAAAGGAGTTTTTGGAACTGCCTTACTAGGAACCCTATTCAACAAATACATGGCAGTTTTTAAAGTATACATTCACAATGATAGGGGTAAAGATGCATTACTCATCATGCTCCTAACCATTTCCATTAATGTTCTGTTACGCCTTTCTGATACACCATTCTATTCTGGTGTACCTGGCATTGTGTACTGAGCACATATGCCGCACTTTTCTAGGAATTTAGCAAATGGACTTGGGTGTTGTCCAGTTTCATCATATCTTCCAAAATACTCACCACCTCTATCAGACCTGACAATTTTCACCTTTTTGTCTAACTGCCTTTCAACTTTATTCACATAAATTTCCAAGGCATTAACTGCTTGAGATTTATCATGCAGCAGATAGACATAACCATAAAGTGAATAATCATCAACAAAGGTGATAAAGCATTTTTCTTTATTGAAAGAATTTACATTAAATGACCCACATATGTCAGTGTGTATAATTTCAAAAAGCTGGGTACTTCTTGTGGCTCCTTTCTTTGTGTGTTTTGTTTGCTTTCCTTTGATACAATCCACACAAATATTAAGATAAGTAAAATCCAAATATGGAAGGATGTCATTCTTTATCAACCTTTCCATTATTTCTTTGGAAATGTGACCCAATCGTTTATGCCACAAGTGAGCAGAACGTTCATTCACCAAACTACGTTTAGTGCCAACATTATGATGCAAGGTCATAAGTGTTTCAGCATACAAACTATCAGTTTCAATTTATATAAACCATCACAAAGTACACCAAATCCAATCATACAAGTATGCTTAAACAAACTAAAACAACCATTACCAAACTTAAAAGAGTATCCAGCTACATCAAGTTTAGACAAAGAAACCAAATTTCTAGAAATACTAGGTACATCAAAGGTTTCAAACAAATATAAATGATGTCCAGTGTCTAGGATTAAACGATAAGTCTCGACAGCTTCCACTGGAACTTTCTCTCCATTGCCCATGTAGACAAACTTTTCATTTTGGCTTATGGTTCGGGTTGTAAGGAATCCCTGCATCGTATTAAAAACATGAGTTGTACATCCAGAATCAATCCACCATGTATTATGGGGAACAACAGTTAGATTTGATTCGAAACATACATAAGCATTAAGCTTATTACCTTTATTTTTGAACCAAGCCCTCCTCTTTGGGCATTCTTCTGGAAATGTCCAAATTTCCCACAGAAATGACATTTGTTCTTTGATTCTTTCTTCTGGATCTTGGAAGATGGCTCAGTAGTCTTTAATAGCCCTTTTCCCTTTCTATGTTTCTTTTCAACTTTCTTTCCAGCTCCCTGATGGTTCATATAATGAATGGAGTGGTTTCCCTGATTCTTAAGTCTGGTTTCCTCTTGAACTAACATACTGTGCAATTCATGCACATTCCATTTATCCTTCATGGTGTTATAGTTCATTTGGAAAGGACCATACTCAGATGGTAAGGAGTTCAAAATGAACTGCACAAGGAAATTTTCATCCACTACCATTCCCAGTGACTTAAGTCTTGTTGCAATGTTTGTCATTTCAATGACATGCTCATGCATACTACAAGAACCATCAAACTTCATGATGGTTAAAGTAGTCATTAATGTCCCAGCAAGAGACTTATCAGTAGTTTAGGAGCGCTCTTCCACAAATTTCATAAATTCTTTAGCACATTCAGTTTTGGGAAGAGCAGATTTGATGTTACTTGCTATGCTCATTTGCATAAACATCAAGCTTAGTCTGTTTGACCTTTTCCAAGCTTTATAATGGGCTTTTTCTTCATTGCTACTATCATCAGTAATAGCTGCAGGTTTCCCAACTTGGAGTGCTAAATCAAGATCTAATACACCAAGATGGAATTGGACTTGTTCACACCAATCAGAAAAATTCAACCCATTAAAAATTGGAACAGACGTAGCATGCGAATGTAATGATATAGGGACAGTTACTGCAATTAACACATGCTTAACATCAATGTTTTGAGTCATAAAATAACACACATTATAGATTCAGATAACAAATATTTAAACATTCAATGTATATCAATGCTCTCCTTTGGGTGATACATCAACATACAATAAACATAATGATGCTAATAAATTTAAACATTATTTGGAAATGATACATGCACTAACTAGAAATATTTACTATCTTTGGATATATAAATAAAACTAATAGTGCATTTACACTACCAACAATTATGTTCAATAATTATAAGAACAATTAATCAACCTTTGAGTGATCCTTAAATGTCTTATAACAATGAACTTCAATTTACTCATACACAAACAATCATTATTTAGCATCTATTCTATGAGTAATTGAAATAAAACATCTGAATTTGGAATTATTAAAAATTTTCAGATTTGACCACTTTGGTGATTAACAAATCTTACATACAATAATTCCAAATCAAAACATTCATGCTTTTGTTCTAAATTGAACAAAAAATGCATTCACGGTGAGTAAAATAATTCATTTGGCAATTCAATAATAATTCACTAATGACAGTGAATGCAAATTCAATTTCAAAAAAAAAAAAAGAAAAACTTGCGAATTCATTATGAAACCCACGTAACAGTGTATAGAGAATGGATGCTAAATGGTTTCAAACAATATTTAAGAAAGATACATCCTCTTAAATGAAAAGCGAACTTGCGTAACAGTGATAATGCAAAATGAACATTAAATTGCATAAGAGATGTGACGAACAGTGAACATGTCCAATTGCAACCCATTAATGTTCCCAATCTCATAGATTAGGGTTCATGGAAATTGGGGAAATAATAATCATTCATGAATAATCACAAATTTCATAACAATGCTCTGATACTACATGTAAGTTATAGTTTCTAAAGTTCTTAATATAGAAACTATCATTATATCAAACAAAAGGATCTTGAAATTCATGATTCTCACATACAATAATTTATAGTGTCTAGGAACATACCTTGATCCATAGTGAAGATGAAGAAATGCCAAATTCTGATTGTGCAGAAACGGGTTTCTATTCCTTGACCTTCTCCTTACTCTCTTCTTTTTTTAGTGATGGTAGTAAAATTGAGAAGAAACCATCATAGATAGGAATAGGACCGGTTAGTATATATGTAAAACTTTCAGAAAACCAACTTCCATCAAGTTGGTAACCACTCTAATAACTTCCCTTCTATTAATATTATTATTTATTTATTAAACCAATAAAATAAGACACATGTTTAATGCCACATGAGACATATTTTCTTACATATATAATTATAAAATATAAGCTTTAAACATCATTAACTTGGACTGATTGCTATTATAAAACAAGTTAATTATAAAATATAAGCCAATTTTCACAAGTTATGCTAATATGCAATACTACTAACTAATAAGTTAAATAAATAATAAAATATTTGAACAAAAATCATGTTAATTAGATTAAAAGAATTAATGTATAATTGAAAATCTAAAATATTGAGTTAAAATATGATACAAATATAGATATGAATGACATATTATTAATTCGGTTTGATTTGGTTCGGATTTTAGAAATAAGAATAAAAAATTAATCGATTTAGTTCAGTTTTGATAAATGAAAAACCAATTCAAACCGATTTATTTCGGTTTTGATCATTTTCAATTATTTTGGATCAATTTTCGATTTTAACTAGATTTTGAACACCACTGGTTTCCTTTGCCCTTTTGAAATTTCGAAGAAGATAATCTCTTTGCTTAGTTAACTATTGAGGATTTATTGCTTCCTTCCACCTGCCATAGCCCATATGAGATTCCTTTGATTCCATATCGCCACCTGCGCCATTGAAACTCACTTGATCTTCTCCCTAGTGTTTCGCTGGAACAAGGCCTTGACAAAAGAATTTCAAGAATTGGTATCATGCACAACGATGCTAGGGCTTTGGATTATGCCCACCCGAATCCAAAGCCTAAAGATGGTTTCCAATTTTTCAAAACCTAAAGATTGGTTAGAAACATGTGGACTTTATCTTCATCGCAGACAGTTTGTTATATCTATTGTAGTGTTACTTCATAAATTAAAGTTACTAATATTTGGTTAGTTTAAGTAATTCAATATTTGTTTTTTAAGTGAGATTTTAAGTTTTGTAGATGAAGAAAATCATTATTAAGAAAATTTTTATACTGTCATGAGTTGAGCCAACTCGAATTGAATTAGTCTGAATCTAATAAACTTTGAATATTAATACTTCATACTAAAAAAATTAGTTAAGAAAGCCTGGTATAACGGTAACGGTAAAATCAAAACAAAGGCACGTGTAATATCAATGAACTTTTATTTTTTAAAAGAAATATTAGTGAACTTTAGTAACCGTGAATATATATATATATATAGGATTAATTATGATGTACTAATAGTGTAAAACTTATTTACATTATCATCCAATTAAATCTATTTTTTTGTATGACTTTTTAAGTAGTCGAGTGAAAAAGTAACCATATTTGCTGATATGTCATTACATGATTGGATGAATGTGTAAAACTTTATTCCAATTAAATCTTATATATATATATATATATATATATAATTCTCCTTCAATGAGAATTTTGTATATAATTTTTTTAAAAAAGTATAAATACCATATCAATTTATTATAATATTGTATGAAATCCTTTTATTATAGCATTATAATTAACAAATCAAATTATAGAAATAACAAATAATTATAATTAGATAAATTATTGAAAAATACAACAATATTTTCTTGTGATTGAGGCACATATTCCTTTGTCACTATATATTTATTTGTGCAATACATTCAATTTGTATCTCTATGTTCTTTTTGATTTATTGTTGCAATTATAGGATCAAATTTAATATGGTACAGTGATTTTCTTTTCCATCGTGCTTTTCTATTAATTATGTACTTATGTTTTATAACAATTGTTCTTTATTTTGTTATTTTGTAATTTAGTATGACATCTATGTCTAAATCATCCACTGAATTAAAGTGTTGTCTATTGTTTTATATGTTGCTAGACTGAAATATATGAGGGAATGCTTCATTCCTTTCACTTCTTTTTGTCTAAAAATTTTATATCATATCTTATTATATTATCTTATTTTATTCTCATTTGATGATGAGGTTATTAGCAATATCCAATTAATATGAGTTTCTCATTCATAATTTCATTTTTTCTAATATATCATCTCTCTTTATCTTATGAATTTTAATCTTTATTAGTTACAAGTAAAAATTATATATCTTATATTGCCTCATCAAATTGTCTAATTTATAATAGAATGAGTGAATGACCGAACCTTTGTTTAGGATTCTTTTGTCGATGGTTGCAATAAATGAAATTATATAGGTTGTTTTATTCTAATGGTTTTCTCTTTAGGAAGTTCTCTTGAAAAAATTATCTATAATATTTATATTTAGGTATTTGTATTGTTTCTAACATATATAATTTGTATTGATATTATAATGGTCTTTCTATATGGCTAACATAATGAAAGGATAGTAATTATTTTTTTAATAATGTTATAAATTTCATTTACATTATCTTGAAATTTATCCATTGAGCTTATCATTCTTCCAAATTAAATAATGGTAGTCACTATAATTTCATCATTGACTTAAATCACCATTAAAGATTCATCTCTATATAAAATTATGATTTAAAATTTGCACTACTAGCTATTAGTCACTATTTTGTTCACATTTTTTTAGTAGACAATAGAGATAATCTTCCTAATTATTTTGATTATTGTTGTATAGTATATGTCATTGAGATATTGACCAATGTTAATACTAAAAGAGAACTTGAAAGAGATGAGAAGAATACAAAATTGAATATCACCAAAATTGATAAGAGTCAGCATTTTCTTTCTTCCCTAATTATAACATTGAATTAAATCTTCAAACTAACTAATATTTTGTAACTTTCACATACATAGATATATGTGCTCTATTTAGGAATTATGTTGATGAGCTGAATAGCTTTGATAAATAGTTTGTTTGCACCAAAATGTGTTAATGATAATCATCATTGTTTAGTTTCTATATATTAAATTTATATCTTATTTCACTCAAAAATAATTAAATAGATATACATGACTTAGTTCAATATCATATTTCTCAATTTTAAATGTGTTACGTGTAATATCATGTACTTAATTTTAACAAGTATTATTTCTAATTGATTCTAAATTCAAAAGTTTTAATTGATTATACATCAAATATCAACCTTTTATATATATATATATATATATATATATATATATATATATATATATATATATATATATATATATATATATATATATATATATATATATATATGAGATTCAAAACAAAAACTTAAAATAAATCAAATAGCGATTATCTAACCTCCAATTTCAAATTTTAATATTTAACTTAAATAGAAAGATCATTGTTACATTTGTTAGCCCCACTACAAAATTATTATTTTATAATTTCTAAATGTTTAACTACATCTGATTTGACACATTCAATTTTAACAAGTATTCTTTCTAATAATAAATTTTCTAATAACATGGCAGTAATTCAAAAGTATAATTGATCCTACTTCAAATATAAATCCTTAAACATTAAATATTGATATTTTGAACATTTTTACAAAATGGTATCATTTACCAAAAATTGATATCCAAGTTAATTTAATAAAATAATTAAATAAATATGTTTAAATTAATTTAAAATTATAATTTTAAATTCTAATTGTGTAAGTTTTATTTAATTTGATGCACTTAACTTTAGCAAGCTATGTATTATTTATTATTGATTTTAATATATCAATAATTCAAAATTCTAATTTTTTTTGGTAGTCATTCAAAATTCTAATTGATTTTGCATTGAGAATTGATTGAGTAAATTTTATTTAATTTTATGTACTTAACTTTAGCAAGATAGGTATTATATCATCAAAATTGTAATTCATTCTACATCAATAATTTTTTTCTCACTAATTTTGTATTTCATTCTCATCAATATCACTTTTCTTCCTCTCCAATTCTTCTTGCTATTGAAACAAGTCATTGTGATGAGTCTTTTTTCTAGTTTTTTAACAAATTTTTCTTTACTTTTTTGAAAAAGAAAAATTTTAATTATTATTAATTATTCTTTTATTATATGTCATTCAAAAGATTGACAATATAATATTAGTTTTAGAATATAATCAATTTACTTTTGATAAAAAAAAATACTAATTTAATAACTCAAAGCAACAAATGATGATGAATTATGAAAATAAAAAAGTAACAAATTATAATTTTTTAAAATATTTTAACAATTATAAAATAACACTAAATTGATTCCATATATTTATCATCTTTATATTTGAATTATTTAATTTGTCCATGCAATGCCCGAATACTGTACTAGTATATAAATATAAAAGAATGCCTCACAATTATATGAGAAAGCAAACCTATCACATATATTACATATAAATATAAATTATAATAAAGATAATTCCTTCTCTTAACCAACTTTTAGTAAATGGCGAGTCATATTAGATAACTAAACACTATCATTTGACATTTTTTTCATTTTCTTTAGTTCACACTACGCGTTTCAATTAAATTTATAAAGACTTCGAAAGAATACACAATTTTCTTTACTTGACACTTTTAGTCTATTAGGTCTAGTTATTACAAACCAAAAACTAATAATCAATGACTTTCATCTTACTAGGAACTAACCCAATTCAAAGTAAATTAACTGAAATATAGGTTGCATTTGTTTCAATTTTTTTTTACAAAAAACTATGAAGCTTAAATTTTATATTTAATGAATAAAGTTAATATTTTTTAAAAAAGCACTTTTTCTAGCTGCTAAAAAAAATAAATTAAAAACCAATGTTTTGAGATTGCAATTATTCTTTAAAAATGATCTAAACATACCACTACCACAACTATTTTTTCAAAAAGTGATTTTTAAGTCCCAGAAAATTCATCCAAACGCCGCCTGATTCAAAAAGAGGAGAGACGATGATGATGATATAACTATTGGCCTAGACTAGAAGCAGCCTAGAACGTGAAGCCAAACAAGAAACGACAGATTTTGTTCTAGAAACAAAGACCATTCTACCAGTGATTTACCCCAACGACTCCTTTCAACTCCTTAGCACTTGTGAGAGTGTGCGAGAAGACTGAGGAGTCAGCAATAATCACAGCATGAATGTGAGAGTGTGTGACGTGCATTCTACTATTCTCTACACCACCACTTTTTCTCCTTCTTCTTCTTCTTCTTCTTCTCCTTCTCCTTCTCCCCCTTATCACCTTCTTCTTCGCAACTACAACCCTAACCCACAACGATTTCGCGGCAAATGCTCCCTGGTCTCCGTCGCGGAAGCTCCGGCGCAGACTTTGACGGAATCGGTGTCTCGCCGCCTTATCCTCCTCCGCCATGCCGAGAGTTCATGGGAGAATCGCTCACTCCGCGGTAACCATTCATTCTTGCTATGCTTGGTCACGGAAAAAAGAAAAAAAAGGAAGATAAAAAATTTCAAACAAGTCCCAAAATTGTTGGGAATTTGTGCTTTTGCCCCAATCCCTTTTGGATAATTTTCACTTGCTTAGCTCAAAGTCTTGAACTTTACGTGTTTTTGTGAAGTTGGGGGGAACCGACTTTATCATTTAAGAATTGGAATGGAAGAGCTGGTGGTGGGGTTGTGCAATTTTAAGCTTTTATTGAAGCTTTTAAAGTCTGAAACTTTATGGTGTTTTTAAGTGAAGTAGGGAACATTCCCTTCCCAATTAAGAATTTGTATGGAAATGGAAAAGGTCTTATTGCTTCTAGGTGGAATGAATGCATTGGTTGGTCTTGTGCTCGGTGCAATTTCAAGTTTTATTGTTGAAATTTAAAGTCCTGAACTTCACCTGTTTTATTCCCTTAGTGAAGTGGGAAACATTTCCATTTTAAGAAATTGTATTGAAATGGAAGAGTGTTATTTGCTTCTTAGTGGGACAAATGGTAGGATTCCTTGCTTTGTGCAGTTTCAAGCTTTGTTGAAGTTTCAAGTGCCTAAATTTAGTCCCTATGTGAATGATGGTTTGTTTTGATGTTTGGTTCTGTGAACATGTTCTGAGTGTGAAAAAATGTTCTTTTTTTTCCCTTTCCTGCAGACCATGACCGGCCTCTGAGTAAATCTGGGCGAGTGGATGCTGAGAAAATTTCCCGGAAGCTCCAACAGTTGGGATGGATTCCTGAACTTATTTTGTGTAGGTTAGGATTCATTTTGTGGCTATCTCTTATTTGGCAATTGGCATTGAATTGGTTTTACTGCTTCAAAGGCGAGTTATGTTATTTGAACAGACTTTTAGACATCAATAAGGGACACATCTCAGACGGAAAAAAGAAGAACACTTATACTCTTCTTTTTTAAATTTATTTAGTTGTATCTATTTCTTACGTAACCTAGGGTGTCTAAGATGTCTAAAGATAATGTACGGAAATCATTTCCATTCAATGGTTCATTGAGACGGCACCATTTCACCTAACTAGGCTTTTTGAGATTCTCTATTGATAGGTTATGTGCTGTTGCAGTGATGCGGCACGGACTAAGGAGACACTCAAGATAATGCAGGAGCAAGTGCAGGAACTGTTGGAAGCTGAGATTCATTTTGTTTCTAGCTTTTATTCAATTGCAGCCATGGATGGACAAACGGCAGAGCACCTTCAGAAGGTTATTTGTAGATATTCAAGGGATGAGATACTTACTGTCATGTGAGTGTCTGCAAATTTCAGCTTTTTGTATGTGGTTTCTAACCTATTCTTGTCTTGTATATTGGTGGAGACTGATACTCAGGCTATGTCAGAATTATGCCTTTCAATTCTTCCCTGCTTGTGCACAAACAGCCTACTAAAACAATGTGGCCAAAACTATTATCAATTTTTGAGATGATGCTATATTAAATATTGTTGAAATCGTGGGTTTTAGATAGACAAGGAGAAAAGAGAGAATAACGACTCTCACTAATATGATATGATATATTCTGATGTTATCTGCTGTGATACAAAATACAAAGCACCAATCCCTATTTATAATGATACTAGAATCCTATTCCTAATTAAATAAAGAACAAATCATGAAATATGAGGAAATACATAAATCAATTCTAAGGCAGCGTTTGGTTGCTGTCCTAGGATAGGGGGATAGAGACAGTTTTTGATTTTTTGTCCCTGTATCATGTTTGGTGGTGGAGACGTAGTACGGGGACGGAAAAATTTTCTATATTTCTGTCCCTTCAAAAAGTGGGGACAATGGAGACAGAACACGGAGATAGAAACCTTCGATCACCGGCCACCACCAACCACCACTGGTCAATGCCGCCGGACGCCGGTCAACGGCCGGTCAATGCCGGAGTCAACGGTCAACGGTCAACGGCCGGTCAATGCCAGTCAATGGTGGTCAACAGCCAATATTTTTCTGTCTCCATCTCTACCACTAAACATGATACAGGGACAATATTTTTTCTGTCTCTGTATTTTTGTCCCTGTCCCTCCTGAGACATAAACCAAACGCTACCTAAGAGATCATCTAAGATACTTGTTTATATTCTAAGATATCATGTATTATATGATATTCTAAAATACATTGAAAATATTCTTATATTCTTTCTTTATTTCTAACAAATATATTTACTATAATTGAGAAAACACATGAATATGTCAAATATGGAAATCCAGTTGAGTTCACATTTCCAATTTTTGCACTCCACTTGTTCTGAACTTTCTGAGTTGTGTTGTCAACTTTTTCATCACCGTGGACTGAAATTCTTATTGTTTTACTTATCGTGGTGATTGAAACTAGCCTGAGAGTTACCCATTGCATTTGTAGGTGTTTTTATTTTTTTTGTCAGAATTCTAGAGGAGCCCTTTCTTTGTGATAATTAATCTCTTTTCATTTGCTTTTGGAGAAATAAAGTTTGATACTTACAAAGTACACTTGATGAAATCTGATGGATATTTGATAATTGGCTGGTATTCAGGTGCATGGGACATAATAGGGGGTGGGAAGAGGCAGCCTCAATGTTTTCTGGGGCCTCTATAGAATTAAAAACATGCAATGCGGCACTGCTCGAGGCTAGTGGAAAATCTTGGGATGAGGTTAGGTTTGTTACCTTGCACAACTACATAAGTGATATCTTCTTTCAAGTCAATTCATTGGTATATTGTGTGTTATACATTAATGATTGCCTCTTTACGTACTTATATGAAGTTCAGTTGTTCTACCAACATATTTGCCTAAGATCACATGTCCAAATTTTCTGGACTCATCTTGTGCAAACTATTCTGTCTGTGCTTAAATTAATTTCTAAAAGTTCTTATGAGAGTTTAATGATAATGTTTTATAGAAGGGTGTATATATATATATATATTTTCAATGTCAAGTGACTCTCCATTGATAGTGAGTTGGGAAAAAGGTGATAAAATTCTATTTGCAGCACTAATGCTATAATGAATGGTCTTTGGGAATCACCTTATAACTTCTAGTATCCTATACATTCATTACTCCTTAGTACCGGCATGTAAATCACATTTAAGCAACTTTCTTGTGACACTAATAAATAATAATTATAGTAACTTCAGACATGGTAGGGAATTTATGTTGCTCATCGCCATCACTCCCTGGAAATTAGTCCTTCCACTTGTCTGATAAAACCCTGGGTCCTAATGTTATTCCCCTTTTAAACCATATAACTGCTCTATAATCCGTTTAACTCATGTCTTAACAGCTATTCCGCAAGGCTACTTTTACAGATTTGTCAATGGTACAATAGTTTATGCATATGCTGCATGCATGTGTGAATGGAAAAATGTGTTCAAACCTGGATAGAGGGTTTGTTTGATCTTTCAGTGCAAGGTTTTCATTAATATTATATTAGCTTCCAAAAGGAAAATTTGTTCAGTTTTCAACTAACAGAAAGATCTGAATCTAACATAGTATTTTACAGGCATTTTCTGCAGCAGGATTTGGTGGGTGGAAGCTTCAGGGCATAGTGAAGCCAAGTAGCTAGGTAGTTAAGATTTTCTGTATATGGGGTAAAACCTAAATAGATGCACAAAAATAGAAAGTTGGAAGCATCATGAGTTCTTTCAGGAGTCCAAAATGCCTTGGTTGTGTTAGGGCGAAGAGCTGATGACTTTAGAAAGCACAATGGAAAGAAGATGGAAAAGGAATGCAAAAAGCCAAAAAGTCTCAGTTAAACCTGTTTATTTTGGCAGCTAATGAGTTGTTTACAAGGAGACTCGTGAGAAGCAAGCATTGCTGAGGATACAGTACAGGATCTCAGTCCTTCATAATATGCTGCATAGTGTATAGCATAGATGTTCATTGAAGTGAACCCATGCTGCTCAGTGGTTGCAGTTTGGTTCAGGTTGAAACACAACTTCAGGTTTCCAAATAAAGAAATATTTATGATTATGTAAATCATGTGATGTGGAAAAGGCACACCTACTATAACCTTTCGCCCATTCTCTTCTTCCACCTTAGTAATAAAAAAAAGTTGAGAAAATTTATTTCAAAGTGCTAAAGTGGGGGTGGCTTGAATTCAGATCAAATGCATGACATTAATGGCTTGCGTAGATTTCCCCTTGCAATCAAAAGTTTGATTGTGGTTCAAATGATTAAGAGTATGCTGGTCTCACGTTTCAAGCTAATCAGATTTAGTTTCATTTCTGGTGTCAAGACAAAGCCTGGTTGGATGAAAAGGATGTGAAAGAGGGATCTGAAATAGACTTATAACCTGACAAAAACTGAATTTCTTGTTCAATTTTTCTGAATTTTAAAACAATTTCTCTTATCTTTGGACTAAGTTCAAATTAATCGTGCTATACTGATACAACTCTAAATAATTATGCCTAATTTATTGTGTCATAATGGCTAATGCATGAAAAATAGTTGGCTTTTGGAGTGACCAAATGAGAGAATTACTTTCATTAATCATTGCTGACCAAAATATTAATGTAAAAGCTCCTCGTGTCTGGATAGCGAAACACTCCTAAACTAACTATTAGTAAATATTAGTGTGTGCTGAATTGTAGTATAGTTTAATAATTTAAATTTTAGCAAATAAATGTACATCAAGGTCTTGAAGAGGTAACTTCTAAAACTGAGATCCATTCGTTTATTTACATCTATGGACTACTCAGATATTGCATTTAATGAATCCCACGGGCTAATCACTTTCCTAAAGCTCAAATAATGAAAATTACCCATGTTTCGTGATGTTGTTATTGTTAGACATTGTTTAAATTTGCGCTATCATTAGGCATCAAGTAACATTGAACTTTGAAATTCTATATTGGTCAATGGAAATAGATCATTACAACCTAAAAGTGAGATATTTGTGGAAGACCTAAACTAACAATATATATATTTGATCTCAAATTGAATACTGGATTGTACCAAAAAGAAAAAAAATTGAATATTAGAGTGATCACACAACTTGTGCATGTGCCTCCTTTAATCGCTCCTATATAAAAGAGAAGTATAGGGAGGATGAAAACAAACAATTTTTATGCAAGTTGTCAACTTTTCTTTAATCAGTGATACATGGATGCAGAATCTCAGCATGAATCTATTTAAAAATAATTTTTAAAACAAATCCCAAAATAAAAAAAAAAAAAATCACTTGTAAAAAAAAAAGAGAAAAGAAAAGAAAGACAGAACAAATTTAAGGAAAATTCCAGCTGGCTGATTCAGCTCCTGATTCAGCTCGTGTCTGTCTCTTTCCAAACGTTCTCTTCCTCTGTCCGTCTTCTCTTTTTCTTTTCTCCTTCTTTTTCCTCGTTTTCCAATCTCCTATGATTTATCCAATTCAGTGAAATTCAAAGGGATAAACAACAACAACAACTACAACTAGAAGCATTTTGGTTTCTGCTTCTGGGGTCCCTACCCGCTTTTTCATTCTGGTAAAGTTGTTTCCTTTTTCATCTTCTCTTTCCATTCCTCTAGTTTCTTCTACCTTTTGTTGCTAAAATGAGACTCATAGGACATGTGCATTGTTCATAGTTAATGGACATTCAAATGTGGCATTTTTATTGTTACCCAAAAATAAATGAAATAAAGAAATAAATTTGGCATTTTGAATGTGGGATCTGACTAGGAATTATTGTCTCTTGTTTCTTGTCTACCCCACATTGTTGCTTTTATGAGCTTTTACCATTTGTTACACTCTTTTTCTGTTTTCGCCCCTTGTTTCTCATTTGGGAACTGTTTTATGGAATTCACGTTTACCCAGAATAAAGTTACTTCAATGATGGTTGGAAAAAAGCGATTTAAAGGAACGTTTAGGTTGGGGTTGAAAATCTCTGGCTAACTGCTTCTTTTCTATGGTTAATCTTGATGCAGCATTTGTAAAGTTTTGGGGGAATTCGAATCTGGAATTGCTTTTAGTTAATTATTATTTTTTTTTAATTTTTTTTTTTGTGTTTCTCTTCACTCTCTCTCTCTGATATGATTACTTGTGATTAGCTCTCTTGTAAAGTTGAAAATTTTTGCTACTAAGTTTCACACTGTTTGCCTTTTGAGTGAAAATGTTTACCTTCTTGAGGACCAGTTGGTGTTATTTCTTACAGGAACTGAGCCTTAATAGCTTGTGGTTGAAATAGGTGCCCTTCATTGATATCAGGCATCCAAATTCACGAGCAAGGTCCTTACTATCTTGGGAGGATTTTAGATTAAGGTGCTTTCCAAGGAGCTCTTATTTGTTTTGAGGGATGGGGGAGAATTGAGTTTGAGCTTCTCAGACTCCGCTTTACTTGTAATCTTATGAAGCGGAGCTGCTTTGAGCTACATGTGGAAAAAAGATGATTGAGCAATTCATCAATTTTGTCATTCGTCCTCCCAGGTATTACTTTTTACTGTGGTGGTTGGTAGCTTGGCACTAGTTTATTTACATTCCAAACTTGATAAGAACGTAGCTGTTTGAGTTGTATTGTATTGTCAATGAGGACTTGAGTCTTCACTCTTCAAGCTAGTAGATTATTCTATTCATTTGATTAAAATTTGCTTTAAACTGTATTGCATTCAACTGATCATGTTTCAATCATCTTGGAAGAATTGTATGAGACTTTTTTTACCAGACTGTAATTACTGCTGCAAATAACTAATTGCACCTGTTTTCATTGGTCAATTTGTGTTTATGTTTTTCCAAGGCAATCGGATAATAGTTCAGTGTATCTAATTTGCTGCATATACAGGGCTGAGTATGATCCAGATCAATACTTGTGGGAAAAGGAGTTTACCCTTGCCGGAAGAACATACCAAAGGCAGGATTTGCAGGCAAGTATGGACATATTTTATTATGCACATTTATTGTAGTCTATTTTTAGAGCGTACTTCATGATTACAACCATTTGTTGGAATCGTCGTTATCTTATTTGTTTGTTTGTTGTTTTGCAGCTCAAGAATTCAAGAGGCTATACCTTGCAGTGTAGCCATTATGTCCCTTCACCATTCGCTGAAGATACTTCTCTTCCTTGTGTTATATATTGTCATGGAAATAGGTATTTCAATATTTATGGATGCTGCTACTGTTGCCTATAAAGATTCCATATGGTTCTGATTCCAATTTACAATCATAAATATAACTTTGTAACATTATATATTTTTCAGAATAACATGCCCAGTCTACAATTCTCTTTGTTGATATGAATATATGTATGTACAATGATGCAGTGGATGTAGGGCAGATGCCAATGAAGCTGCTGTTGTTCTTCTTCCATCAAATATTACTGTTTTTACTCTTGACTTCTCGGGGTCAGGCTTATCTGAAGGAGACTACGTTAGCCTTGGTTGGCATGAAGTAAGTAGCCTCTTTATGCATATATATTCGGTTAGTTGGTTTCATGCTTTTCACTTGAGTTTCTGCATATTACATCTTTTATGGAACTAACAGTATTACACATTTATAAATCTGCATGCTTATTTTTGTAGCTTTCCTTTAATGTTTTGATCAAGTTTGATGCTTACACTTAATGTTTTATATCTGAGAAACTTGTAAACTCTTATTATTTCTCTGTTCCTTTATGTGACAGAAAGATGATCTCAAGTTGGTGGTGTCACATTTAAGAAGCAACAAACAAATATCACGTATAGGTCTCTGGGGACGATCAATGGGTGCTGTTACTAGGTACTTCATTCTCCAATTCACTTGTTTGATTTTCATAAGTATTGCTTTTATTATATATTATTTTGTACATAATTTTTTTTTTTTAAAAAAAAGCCCTGTCCAAAAAAAAAAGAAGAGTAACAAAAGGTCCTCACCTGTCAGTGAAAGTAGACATTCTCTCTCTGTCTCTGTCTCTGTCTCTCTCTCTCTCTCTCTTTTTAGTTTTTAAATTGAGAAATAGAAAGAAGAAGAAAAAAAAAAAGAACTGAAATATAATATTTATTTATTTGTATGTTTGAATACATAAATTTTAAAAGACTTCAATACTGGGTTTTGAGGGTAATTATGAGCCACCCTTGTATATAAGAGTATCTGGTATAATGGACTATTTATTTTGTTTTGGTGTGATATAGCCTTCTTTATGGAGCTGAAGACTCTTCTATTACTGGAATGGTGTTGGATAGTGCCTTTTCAAACTTATATGATCTGATGATGGAGCTCGTGGATGTCTATAAGATCCGGCTTCCAAAGTTCACGGTACACACGCTCTCCCTCATTCTATATGCATAGGACTTTACGTGCCACCTTCCCTTTGTAGTAAATGTGCAGTTAAAAAAAAGGAAAAAACAGGATCTCCATATGATTCCCTTATAACTGTCATTCATGCATTGGGTTTCAAAATACTTTTAGGTTGTCTTTTTTTTTTTCCTTGAAATTTGGAGGATTAATGTCCTGTTTGATTGAAATTACTGATATTGGGATGATTGTTTACTATCGGTGAAATGGATAAAGTCCTTCCTCTTAGGGCTTTCATATCTACTTCCTTATCATGGTTGGGATTGGTTAGTTTCAATTTATGTTTAGTCTTCTTTTAGCTGGTTCTTCCTTTCGTTTTTCAAATCCTTTGATTAACATGGATCTAAAGCCGATGGCAGTTATGCTTGAATTGTGTTCTGGACTGTGAATTTTTGGACATTCTTGTTCTGGTTAACATGTCCGAGATTTTGCTGCTTTTGGTCCACAGGTTAAAATGGCTGTCCAATACATGCGGAGGGTTATTGAAAAGAAGGCAAAGTTTGATATTATGGACCTGAACTGTTTGCTGGTACGGGTTAATTCTAAAGTTTTTTTTTTTTCCTTGAGAACTGGATGATATATTTAGTTCTATTCCACTTTAGAAATTGTACAGTTATTAATGTAAATTTTTTTTATCTTGCATCTATTCACCTTGAAATCTTGGTATGATAGCAGTTATTCCCTGGCCAAACAAATTGTTTACCAAAGCTATGTCCTTTCCATGTCTATCTTAAGTTAATGCATTTAAAGCTTACAGGTTGCTCCGAAGACATTCATTCCTGCTTTATTTGGACATGCTAATGATGACCTATTCATTCAGCCCCACCATGCTGATCTCATCTGCAAATCTTACGCGGTTTGATTTCAAACCTTTGAGCAAATGTTCTAGCTTAGCTTGCACTTCTTTGACATGGCCAAAATATCTTAACTTCACCTCTAATTCTGTAGGGGGATAAAAATATCATAAAATTTGGTGGTGATCACAACTCCTCTCGACCACAGTTCTTTTATGATTCAGTTTCCGTTTTCTTCTACAATGTGCTTCACCCTCCTCCACTTCCTAAAGCTTATAAGCTTGAGAAATATTATGATCTGGGGGATTTGAAACTTGGTTCTGCTTTAGAAGAGGTAATTTTAGAGTTCTATTTCTTGATTTCCTGCTCATTTATATACTGTCTTAAGCATATTTATCCCATATGACCACTTCTACTGGTCAATATTAATCATTCCATTAAAGTGCCTGCTGCACTTTAAGTAAAGCTGGGTCTATAAGAAATATACCCGAATTTACTGTGCCCAGAATGCAGCTTGTGAACTAGAATGATGCATCAGCAAGCTTCTAATTACAACCCTTAACAAAACAGCAAAAAGGAAAGGAGATACAGGATCAAATAGACTTTACTGCCTGAAATCTATGAAACAAACAAGTTTAAGATGCCAATTTTCTTTTACATTGGGAAATATTAACAAAACATTATTATGCAGGTATATATGGTGGTTTGGTTTAGGCATTCGGCTTTATTATGTCGGTGTGTGATATTGGAATTGTAGACACTAATTTGCTCTTGGTTTCATGGTAGAGCCTGTTATATGAGATACTGTCTAATCTGCGGTCTGCAACTACTGATGCTGCAAGTTCATCTTCTGCTGTTCCAAGCATTTCAACCCTGTCAGTTAGCAAACTTCTTTCAGAAGTTGCTCCATTGACTACTGCAGTAGGATGCCTCCTTCCTTCTGCCCATGCTATTTTCTTTCGAAACCTTTGTTCTGTTTATTCATTGCTTGAAATGCAGGAGTCTGTGGCTAGAGAAGGCTCAACACACGGCTATAATGGACATGGACTTGATGAACCTGAAGACTCCAAGGTGATCTTATCGAATATCAAGTACCATCTGTGAAATTAAGATGTAGTTCAGGGCTATGAACATTTTTTTCTTTCTTTTGTTTTTTTTGTGTGGCACAAATTTTCTATTTCAACCTATAAAATATCTAACTAGGTCACTCTTGGAATTAAACTGGTCAAAATTGTAGAAAATGCTGGCTTTAAACCTTAAATCATCTTATTATTCTTTATATATGGGCTTTTGTAAAAGTCCACTTCATTATGATTTTTTTGTGCACCGCACAGTTTGCAGCTTCAGTTTGCATAAACCTTTGAGTTGAGAACTAAAAAAAATTTACATCCTTTTCTGTACAAGAAACATTTAACATGTTTCTTTTGTGTAGTTTTTATATTTCACAAAAATTTATTTACTTACAATGAATTAGCCCATAAACAGCCAATGCCAAAAATGACATTTAATAATTGATACCCTTATAGGATGAGCTAAATGCCTTAAATGGAGATTGTTACTCACATACTAGCTCAACTAGAGAAAGCTGGGGCAGATGTTCTACTTTGGGACACAGTGATGACGAATCTATTACAGATTTTAGGGCCGATGATAATGTTTCTGAGGTCTGTTTCTGCCCCTCTCTAACTCGCCATCTCTCACACACACTTGCACACGCACCTGCACATAATCTTTGATTTATTCATTAGTTGAGAGCATAGAAATGGTTTCGAGATGATGTGACTATGTGAGATACTAATGTGTTTTGTTCATTGACATTGGTTTTTTGTGCTTCATGTGTAAATAATATCAAAACACACTCCAGATATTTGTAACTCCTATGGGAAGCATGAGAGAAACATTGCCAGACCCAAACAAAGACGAAAAGAGTCAAAAGAAGAGCAAGAAAGGCGATTCTGCAAAGAAGCTTGAGAAGTTGGAGTCCCTCAGTCGACGCCTGCGGCGTTGCATTCTAAAGGTATCCGCCCATCGAAGGCACCAGTCTTCTTGACTAGTCTTGGCTGCTGCTGTTGTATCATATGTAGTTCATCTAACCCTAATTGTCTTCACAACTCAATGTAATGCAATATTATTTGTTAGGCAGTCCATGAAAATTCAACTTGTTTGTAGCATTACTAGTTGGTTTTCTTTTAGGAAAATTCAAGAATGTTCTTAGTTATGCTCAAAATGTTGGTTTCTCTCTCTGGCCCTTCTTTCACTAACTGTCTCTGGTGGTTTGAATGTGACTCACCTTTGTTTTGCATTGTGTACATTTGGTGGTTAATGTGCTTGGTATGTTGTTGTGTGGCTAGAATGATAGCATCTGTGATGTACTACTGTGAGACACTGGGAAGTAATTTGGCAACATTTCCATTAGCAAATTTCCAACTCATTATAATGGATAATCTGACAATTAAAAGATTCAGAAATCAAGTAAATTAATGTTTGTATTATCTTTCACATTGACAATAGCATTCACAAGGGCTGAAAGGAGGGAAAGGTAGTTAGTTCGCTGCACGTGAAGAGGCTGATGGGGTTCTCGAATTTCCTGCCACTTGTATCTTTTGAGGCTAAGGCCACATTAGTCTAGAACCTACAAAGCAACACACATTTCTTGAAGCTTTACCTAGTTTGCCCTTTCTCTGAACCAACACTAATGCACTCGTGTCATCTCTTTTTACACTTAATTGTTTGGTAGCCCAAACAATTTACACCCAAACTGATTCCAACAAGCCAGTTACCTTTTTCTTAGAGCCAGAGCCATTCTTGGGCACACCATTGGATGAATTTATAATCAAATCTTGCATTTCATGTTTGACTTTAAAGTCATAACTAGCTTAAAAGAAGTCCAAAAGGTTGGATTTTAAAGGTTACATATGTTAATAGTGGTATATTGAGATGTTTTTTTTGTGATTAAACTACCGATTTAATTTCTCAAAGATACACCTGGCATCAATTTAGTTATTAAAGTTTTTTGATATCAATGTTGTCCCTAAAAGATACATGTAATATATGTTATTAAGCATGTTAATCAATTTATAGAAAATAGGAGATTAAATTGAGATCACATGCATTTTGAGGGACCAAAATAATGTCACGTTGATCTTTTATGGACTAAACTGATGCTGAAAATCTTTTAAGAACTAAACTGTTATGTATATCTTTCAAAATATAAATTTTGCATGGGCTAAATTGGTAGTTTACTTTATTTTGTTTTATATACTGTCCACCACAATTTTGGAGTTTGGATTTGAAAAACAACCTTGGAGAAGACAACCAATTACAGAAAGAATTCAAAGTGTTCCTGCATAATAGCCTACCTGTATAGACTTTTCTCTTTAAATTGGATTTGTGATTAAAAAAAAAGTTTGCACAAACAAAAAAGGCGTTTGGACTCATCAAGGTTAATATATGATAGGAAACGTGTTTTGGTCGATGTTGTGGATATATTTCTTACTAGGCATCTGCCTAACCATCTAAATGATTTGAGAAGTTATTCTATAGATTCTTACTATAATAGATGGATGTATCCTATACTTGTTTATGGAATGAAATGCACTCCACCACAAAACACAAAGGTTTCATTTTCTTACGTAACTCGTCCTATGCAGTGTTTTATTCATTATAAAATCAGATATTGATATTAATAATGTTTCTCTAACACTATCACCTGCAACAATTTCCATGCAAACACCTAGATGTTAAAAACTTGAACATGTTCTCAAGTTTTATTATTGGCATAAACAGACATTAAAAAAGATATACACATGCAAATATACCTCCAACGCCAGAAAGCCTAGCACTGAGCCGTTCCTAAGCATATGCAGAATTCCTTTGGCTAATCAAGAGATCACATATAGTCACCATGATGAATAGGTTTATGAAGCACATGACTAGTCTCGATACTTTCTACTAAAACCCGATTCAAATCATTCTCTAAATGTAACTAAAAGCAGGGTCTTCAGTCAAGTATTGAAGTGAAAACTAAACCTTGAGAATCTTTGAAGAACAGGTTCCTTCATCTATTAAGGAAATACATATAACACAGAAACTAAGCTTAGAAAGATGACAGAATCAGTCCTAGAGCTCTAGCTACCTACTATTACACCAAATCACAGATTGCTGCCACCAACCTTCTTCAATTCCTCACTTCTACCAGACATACCCAAAGAAGGTGCAAATTGGTCTTGAGAAAGGAAAACAGTGCTTGGTTGCTGGCATGATGCCATGCTTGACTCCAGTATCTGATGTGGAAGCATCATGTCTTGTTTGGAATATGCACCCTCTGTGCTTACTCGTTGCTTCTTGGTTGATCTCTCCCCTTTGGGGCTGTCAGCAGGGGAACCATCATGGCAACCGGAATCTGGTGTCAATGGCTCATGGTGAGATGAAAATGATTCAATTGAAAGACTCTTTGCCGGGGCACGCTCTTTTACAGCTTTTTCAGGGTCAGGGGTTGCCGGATCAGTCTCATTATCAGGTTTTGGGCAAATGCCTTCCGGAACTGGGCCTGTAACCCCAGAGCTTGGTGCCTCTGAAAGAACCCCACCAAGCCGCTGCTGCTCTTCAATTATCTTCTTCAAGTATTTACCCTGGGCTTCTATCCTTAATTGTAGCTGTCTCTGCACCTGTTTCATATTAAGAAATAATCAAGAGTTTAGTATCTTGATTGCTATTCACCATTGTGTCAATTATGTGTTGATTCAAAAACCAGCACTTGAAAACTACACAGGAAAGTGCATGTTCTATTTGTATATATAAACAAGATAGAAATGCTTTCAGAATGTCACATGTCAATAGCATCTTGAAAGGTAACACATTTTCCTCTAGAGTCAAAAGTCTGTGGCAAGTATTTACAACTTTCAATTTTCAAGAATTGAAAGTTGTCTATATAATCAACATATGATGACCGACAGTGAGCTTATCCTATCTTGCTTTCAGAGATCCATGCAATATCTTGTTTAAACAATCTTCTCTATGACATAACTTGCTCAAGAAGAACTACTTTACATTACTACTTGAGCAAAGGGCTTCAAGTAAACATTCATGTTAAATACACATTTAATGCCATGCAAATGCATTCATGTAATTTTATCCTCTGCTCCCTAGATTAGAATTATGTAACTTCAGCTGTCACCTATAACTACACAAAAAGAGGAGTATATTTACAATCCTGTACCAGAAAACCTTACAATTATGTACAGTAAAAGTACTGTACATTCAAGTGAAATTCCAAAGCAGCAAGTGCAATTAGATTTAGGATGCAACTTGTATACAGTAAAAGATGGTTTAACCCTTTAGGGCTTTGGGCTACTCCAGTAGAGGCTATGATTATCAAAATTTTCAATTGGTATCAATATTAGCCATTCAAGTATCATAATGAGATATACACCTTGGATAATAAAACCTAGAATTTAATTTTTTATGCAATAGAAACCAGTTTATGTAACTTGCATAAATCAAAAGAGAAATGTATCTCATCTCTACACCTGGCATGCTTACATGTAATACGAATCATAAATAATACAATACCCTAAGTCATTAGGAGCATTTTTGGGAATGCGTTAGAAAAAGCATTTTTTTCCTTTCCCCAAAAAAGCTGGCTTCAACAAATTAATCTTGTTTGGTAAAGCTTCACATAGATTATAATCAAAAGCTAACAATTGTAAGCTGAAAAATAGCTTCTCATCATAAGCAACGTTTTGAAGTTTTGAGTATAAGCAGAAGCTAATTATTTCAGAATTATGATTCTTTTACCAAATTAACCATAAGTATAAAATATTAAATAATATAAACAAATCATTTCATACCTTTTTTAGTAATTTGCCATACAAAACTTTTTAGCTAACGTATCCAAACATGTATAGATTCACACACAATTGATTATATTAAAAAATGATTATATAAATAAGCAATTATTGAAATAATTTTAATCGTACAGCTTTCCCAAACACACTAGATCACTTCAACAAGGAAAATATACCTCCAATTGTTCATGTAGGCGTTTCTGCACCTCCATTTGAAGCTTTAGTGCTTCAGTAATCTGCATCCCACTGCAGATAGACAAACCCATGAGCAACTTAAGTCGTGAAACAGTCAAAGATCTTTTGATACAGTAAGTTACTTTTTTCTCCTAGTAACAATTTCAAGGCATCAAACATATAAAAATAGATAAAAAAAAAATAAATAAATTGTTGCATGAATTTGATTCGAGGATGTAGAAGAATATGAGATGGTTAAAGTCCAGCTGAATGTGCACTAGCAACAAGAATATAAATATTTTGATTATAAGCTTCCATCAACTTGTATTAGTATGAAAACCCAACAGCAAAAGAGGCAGCTATACTCACGGCGAACCATCTAGACTGGAAAGCATGTCCCCAGTTTCTTTCTTGTCGGCCTTTTTCCCTTCTATCAACAATTTAAAAAAGTTATCACCAAACAAACCTAATGATATACATGAACTTTTAAAACAGTGAAACTAGAGAGACACACCATCAGATGAAGAGTCCGGTAGGTACTTTGCTAGTCGATATTTCTGGATACAACAGAAAAGTAGAGTGAACAAAGATTACTGAAAGAGAATAATCGATATCAAGTTAAGAGACCCTAAAGTCTACACTACCTGTAAGTGGCTTTTGACGTGGTAAATTGTTAAGCCTTGGACACCCATAACTCTGAGGACACCTTTGGGCGTGGCACCTGGGAAAAAGGATAGGTAGAGATTTAAAATAAGAAGCTTGATAAATTCTTCATCCAACAACAGGATATCTGGACAAATGCATTCGACGTGCAATCAGCAAATGTAATCAATTTTTCACTTCTTTTTTCTTTTTACAGTATCTCATGATTCATAGAAAGAAAATTATCATCTGGTCCCCCAACCCCATGAGCTTTGTGGTAACCAAGTCCATCTACCTACCATCTAATACAGGATTGCATGAAAATAATTACTTATGTACATGCACATAAGCACAGAGAGAGAGAGAGATTACTAAAACTTCAAACATTGACGAGCAATGTAAAACTTAAATTGTTAACCAATCTCTTGTAACAAATATAAAACTGATGAGAAGTAGAGTGGAAGAACAAGGGGGAAAAAACGTTTCTAGAGTAAACCAAAAATAGAAAAAAAAAAAAATACTCACGATCTGGTCCACCAAGTTGTGCCACAGCATCAACAAAGCGTTCATGTAACTCATGTGTCCACCGTAAACGTTGCTTTGAGGTGAGATTAGGGTTGTTGGTGAGACTGTCTCCATTGCCAGGATCCATAGTATTGCCACCATGTACTAATGAATTGCTTCCAATTAAACTTGAACTAGGAACATTCTTTGGATGATACATTTGTCATTTATCTGACAGCAAAGAGATAAAAATGAACAGAAAATAATATGGAAACTAAGATCCTGAACCTAACTGCATATTGGAAGAGGTTGCTCAAGAATCGGGAAGAATCAAACATGCACTCAAAAACACAGGAATCAAAATGTGTGTGTGTGTATTCCTCAAGAGAGGAATTCCTTCAAGGGCAACCTTAAATATTTTTACTTCAAAAACTGCATAAAATTCTCTAAGTGTTAGAAAATTAACAAGTTCCGATCCCAATCCCTAATCTGACTCAGATCAACTCACATTCTGTTCAATCATGGAGTTATATAGGACCCCCTTGACCAACTTTTCGGATTGCTGCCAAAAATATCTACAGAATGGATCATTTGTTACCCTCAACACAAACCTTAACAAATACTCCCAAATATCCAATGGATTATTTGACCAAAATTTATGGAATCTTTACACGGCAATGATTTTCCATGAATAATACTGTTTGGAATGGAGAGTGGCAAGATATCACTGATTAAGGACCGAGTCAATGCTCGTTCATTTCCTTGCAGAGGTCTTCTTCATCTGAAGTGTCTTTCTTCCTTCACTTCTCTCTTCAGGTGAGTTTCTTGGATAAATCCAAGTGGTCTTTGAACTAGGTTAACATTTCTCGTGGTTTTTATTTGATGAAAGCAGTCTATAAAAGCACCATATCAATATCTACAGAACTTATACAATAAGACATTTGGCTTGCTATAAAGGCCTTTTACAGCAAGATCATTCAAAAGTATTTCACATTTTTCGGCAATTATGAATTGAAGCAGACGTCATTTTAATGCGATCCATAAAAAGTTCACCATCTTGTGCAATAACTAAATTACCATCTGTAGGATTGCAGAATACAAGGAGAAGCCAACACAATTTGAGGTAATCAATTTCTCCTAATTCTTTGGAAAGTCACAAATATATCATCATTATTTGCAGAGAACTAAAAAGTACCACTTTATTGTTGCTTGCATGATAAATAATTTATTCGTTCACTCAAACACAGCATCTGATGCAACCTAGAACCATCAGCAGCTAGGGTAAAAGCCTTAATAGTTCCACTAATTTTCATCAGAGGCCACACCCTCGAAATTGAAATTTCCACCCTTCACACCATAACACTCACCACGGTTAAAATAATCTAAACCCATGTAATATACCAGCCAAAGAACCTATTTTTTCTTTTTTTTTTAATTTTAAATAATAATAAAACTAGTAGAAGCAGTTGGGGTTCTGACATCCACAACAAGAACAACACAACTCCTCCATGATCACAAAAAATATGAAAAATTTTACAACTTTAATATCGACACTGAGAAATGCCAGATTCCCAAACCACAAACCACGAAACTTTAGAAGTGGGGTGCAATACAAAAACCTCAAAGTTCAAAGTCAAATGCTTAAAAACACAAACTTGAAGGTGATGCCAGATACGACAGCTACACTTAGAAGAACCTCAGAGGAAAGAAGCCGAAAGGGTCACCGAAAAACTAAGAAAACAAAGGAAAGAAAATGCAGAAGCAGAAGATTGAAGAAGAAGAAGAAGAAGAAGATGAAGCTTCAAAATGAGAGAGAGAGAGAGAAAAAAACAGAGGAATAAAAACAGAGTGAGTGATTGAAAACTGAAATTGAAAGAGGAAAGTAAAAAAAACAGAACAAGGGGAAGAGAAAAACGTACCCAGATCTACGAAATCCAACAACAAAAAACGCATAACAAATTTTCTTCCCCTCCAATTTCGGAGCTGTGCAGTGCTGTGCTATGCGTTTTCTCTCTCCTCTGTTTCTTTCTCTCTTTTCCTATGCAGTGATACCCCCAATAACATATCATTTTTTGGTCATATCTTGGTAGGTTGGAAAAACAATTGAAAAATTGGACCGCAGGTAAAAATAAGAGTTTAGTTTTGATAAATTAAAAATTAAATATTATCCAATTACTTATTTTTATATTTATTGTTTAAAATATTATATAAATAAGATTATTTGATTGAATAATTATCGATTCATAAATATTATAAATAAAAAAAATAAATATAATGTGAAATGTTATGTTAATATATTCTCATTTATATAAGATATGATATTCAAATTAAATAAGATCTATATATCATTTAATAATATATAAGAGAATATTGACATGTTATTTTATAAATTATAAGTATAAATAATATTTTTTTAAATATAAATAAATTCTATTTCTAGAAGTAGGAGAAGGAAGGAATAAAGTTATGGTGGAAATAAAGTACTAATAATAATAGTGATGAGAAAATACTGAATAGGAATGAATGAAAGGTGAGGAATTGGTCCCTTGACCACAGTCCCATTCACCTATTCATTCAACCAACCCCCTTTTCCGTTACTCAGCTCAAATATTTCAAAGTCTTCTTTCTGGTTTTAATCCACCCATTCCTTTTTTTCCCCCTCTTTGTCCTTTTAGTTATGATTGTTTGAGAAATTATAAATTTAGAATTTTATTTTGGTATAATATTGATATGATTTTTCATGTTATTGTTTAATTTATTATTATTTTTTTATCGAGAAACGGAATTTATTAGTCACACAGATCAAAATAAAATAAAAAAAGATCAACAAGTCAGGGAATTTTCTATCCAAACACAGTACCAACTTCAAACGCAAAATGAGCTAAGAAATCAGTTGATTGGTTATGAGTTCCAGGAATAAATAAACAGTCAAAGCTTAAATATTAGGATGCATAAGCATACATGTCCTGGAGAATGTTATCATTTAGTTTTATATGAATGGTTCATTTATTAAATTAATAATCACATAATGTATTAGATTCATCAATAAGAATATAATGTATTATTTGTTTTTTCTTTGATGTGATGTATTAGCTTTATTAGATAACACTTGTATAAATTTGTTTATAGTAATTATAGAAGATTGTCATATATTATTATGATTTGGGTTTAATTTTTAAGTTTTTTATTTTATTAGTTAATTTATAAGTATTTCTATAAGTACTAATAAACTTGGAGGTATGCCTTAATCCTAAATTGAGATGGATTTTTCTTTTAACCTAAACAATATCTCTACCATTGATTTAGTTTATAAAGTTTTAATGGAATTTAGAGTAATGTAATATGAATATTTTATCATATACAACTGTTTAAGAATTTTCGCTTAATACAATATTTAAATTTCCATTTTTCAAATAAAGAAGTGAAATGTTATATGTATATTATTGTGGAACACAATATCTAATGTCACTTAGTCAATTTTTTGAACCCTAATACGATTGGGAATGGCTATATTTAATATTTTATAACTATTTATTATTTCAATAAATTATAAAAATACTGTTTTCCTTTCACATAATTTAATAACTTTCTAACACTTTTTATCATAATCATTTAAATTTAATAATAAATACTAAATTAAGATTTTTATTATTTTTCCTTATATATATATCACATATTATTTATTATTTATTTATATGTTTTACTAGTATATGTAATTTATTTTTATATTAAGTATTATTTATTATTTTATATAATTATTTAAAATAATATCTATTCTTCTTTAATTTTTTAATTTAATAAATTTTTATTATTTGTTATTTTATTTTAGTAATTATTTATTTATTATATTATTCATTATCATTTAATTAAATAGTAAAATAAATCTTATATATTAAAAACTAATCAGATCTTATCCTATTTTCTTAAATTTAATTAAGTTATCCATCAAAACATATAAAAGAGTTTCCATAGATAAATTTATACAATATGTTGTTCGCATAACATAATGAATAAAGTCATTATGTATCGTATTAACTTATCATATCATATCTTATATAGTGTGTTAAAAAGAGTTTATCTATCTTATTTTAATACATATGTATCTCAATAATTATGCACTTTTATTTTTTGCATCTCTCATATGAAAGACTGTTCTTTCATAGTATGACTGAATACTAAAGTGTGAACTCTTTTCAATAATATTTTTTTCATCCGTTCAAACACATTTTTCTATAAATAATTCACCAATTGTTATATAGGTTTTTTTTTTTTTTAATGTTTTTTGGAAGTAAGATATTTGATGTCTAAGTGGCTAGTGCATCAAGCTAGCATGAAAGCATGCATTAAAAATAATATTTAATAAAGTTTTGATTTGATCCATTAGAAATAATTAGAAGTCCCAATGCAAAGATTATTATTTAAGCTTCAAGTAAGGTTTGTTTGTGAGTTAGAGTTACATCAATCTCATGGTATGTTGTGTCTCCTTATCACAACTTATATAATCATTGCCCTGATTTGAACATAAAGCCTGTATTTAAACACGTCCCACCTTAATTTATTGTCGTTCAAATCACATACTCCATATTAGTTCATCAATCACTTCATAAAAGGCAGCTAATTTTAATAATATATTAATTATTGTAAAGTGTTTTACATGGTCAACTGATTGAGTTTTATTTTTTTGAATATTTTTAAAAATAAATAAAGTAAAGATATATTTGGTTATAAGGTAAAAAAGAGATATAAAATTTATATAAAAATTCTATATGTAAAATTGTACATGATATTTATTCATGAAAAATTAACCTTTATTTTCATTCTCCAACCAAATATATCCCAAGAATTAAATGGTTTAATGGCATAAAAATAGCTATGTAAAACATTTTACATGTATTAAAATTAAATATATAAAATATAATGTATGTAATTTATAGGTGAATATAAATAATAATAAATTTGATATAATAAATATCTATATTTTTCTCTCTTTTTTGTCTTTGATTTCTATTTTCAGACCATGTCATACTTATAAAAAACTATTCAACAATTGTTTCATTCATGTTTAAACTTTGGTCCTCTCTTTGAATATCTAGTTTGTTTCGTGTTGTATCTAACTCTTGTTGGTGCATCTTTCACAATTATAAAGCCCTTTCAAGAATTGTTTTATCCATATTTAAACCATGGTCTTCTGTTTGAATTTGTAGCTCGTTTCATGTTGTACCTAATTGTTCCATTGTTATTGTATCTTTCATTTATATAACACGAACTTTTATGTAGAAACATGTGCAAACTATCCATATTTCTATTCACAATTGGAACTAATCTTTTTCTTCCCAAAATGATTGCTTTTTTTTAATTTATTTCATTTGTTTATTATACAAATATTTTTTGTGATTTGTAAACTTTTTTTTCACTATCCAACCTGAATCACTTAGAGAATGTCATGTGTACCCACTCTCTAAGTTCAAAACGCCATAGAAAGAAGCTAGCCGGCTATCAATTATCTTGCCATGTGTCTATACTAGACTAGAAATATAGGCTTAATTTTGGTCCAATATTAGAGGACTTTTTCAATAGGTCTCACAACTTGTCCACGTGACATAATGGCTCATAGAGATTCTCTACCGATTTAGTCTAGAATATCTCCTACATTGACTACTAGATTATATGAGATCCTCTATTAGTTCATGGAATCTTTTATTATTATTATGATATCATATCTCGTATAAATATGGAATATATCTAATATTTACTAAATTCTAAGAATATCTCATTTATTTAGAAGATTATCTTCTAGCCTATCATGGGATCACATCTTACTATGTAAGGGGCTTAACGCCCCGCAAATATTACAATCTTATTACATATTACTCTTTTGCCACTCTATTAATATTGAATTGTTTTTATAGGTACCCACACCGCGCTCTGTTGGACGATTGGAGGCCTTACCAGATTTCAAGGTAAGAACAGCGTCATCAACCACTCATAGCTATGCTTAGCAAATTGAAGCTCAAATGATTCCAAACAGTTAAACGCTTCATTTCAGACAGAAACGCCTTAAGTGAAACCTCTTATTCAATATTCAATTTACATAATTATCTTCCCCATGCATTATCTTTTCTAAAGTTACTGATATGTAGAAGTATTGCAAACATCAAAATACCAAGTTATTATTGAAGTTTAAATATACGGTCAAGCTAACATATATATAATATCATAAAAGAATTCCTTTTCTTTTGTTTTCTTTATAAATGATTGAAACTATTATCTCTCTATTCAATATTCATCCCACCCTGACTACTTAGGCTATAGTTCATGTGATATAACAAAGAAAGAAAAATAAAAAGCAATCCAAGGAAGCTAAGATGAAAAAAAAAAAAGAAAAAACAAATGTTGTGTTTGGTTAAAGAGACAGTTGGAGAGGTAAGGAGAGAGAGAGAGAGAGAGAGAGAGAGCATACCCTGGTAAGCAAAGAAGGAGGAGACGGCTTGAAAACACAGTATCACAAACCCCTCTTTGTGCCTTGGTCTGAGTTTTATGTGGTCTCCCTTTCTTTTGTTTTTGGATTTTGTTTTGCTGCTGTGATTGTTAAGTATGAATATAATTACAATCCCCGAGTGTCTCATGTAGTCAATTAGTTTAGTAGCTATATTGCCTATTGGTGCAGAGTTGATGACAAAAACAACCTCCAACCTAGTAATTGGCTAAGGTGGAATCTTCCATGTAATATTCCGACCCTCCATATATATATATATATATATATGAAGTGTAGTCATGAATCCATAAATCAATTGATAAGGAAGCCAAAATTATAAAACCTTGAAATGTTGAAGGAGGATAACCCTTTATAATTATGGTTAGAAAAGGTCCTTTTTAGCCTTTATTATTATCACATTTAAGTAGTTCCTATACTACTGCTTGAATTTTAGAAAACTTCAATGGTTAAATAAGATGTTTCTATTTGTCCTAGGTCTAAATTGAGACTTAGCTTAAGGTATCTTAGTTCTTTGAGGAAAAAAATTACAATTTCTTTATAATCATTTACAATATCTAACGATTCAATTTGCACTTTCTTCTGTAACTTTGATCTATCATAATTTTCCCAAAATTATAATATTGCATTGTTGGCGTCAATGTTTCTGCTGAACCCCCCTTGGGGTCCGTCCCTCTTCCTATTGGTTCCTTCACAAAGTTGTTCCGGCTATGCATCCTTCAAAAATGCAAGCCAATACAATTACACACTATAAAAAAAAAAAAGAGTTTTTTTTTTCTGACACAGTGCATAGATAGGTAATTGGCATGTTATGGTTGTAATTTAAATAATGTAGCTTTTAATTACGTCTACTAATAAAAAATAAATATATATTGCTAGTAAAGATAATGTATCAATTCAACGCTTACATAATTAAAATTTATTCTTATTTAAATTGTGATAATCGCAAGTCAATTTAGAGATTCACATCATCACTATGTTCACATAATAGAACATATCAAAACGTTGCCATGCTTAATCCACAAAATAACTAATTTCATTAATCCAACTTTTTATTTTTAATTTTCTACAACTTTTTAATTGAACTGTGCAAGGACTTGCTTTTACACCAATTAAAATTATGTTTTCCAAGGTTCAAACTTGAATCATCAAAGAAAAACTTAAAGATTCGTTAATTAGTAGGCCCCAAATTCATGTTGAAAAATGATTATTTATTATCTTAAGTATAATGTGCTTAATTATCCATTACATTTCTTAAAACCTTATATTTATGTATAGCGATGGCTTTGTGGCATAACTCTTATACAATTATGTGATATTATTTTATTTCACCAAGAGAAAATTATACTTTATCTTGTGTACAAATTATGTGAACCAAGTATAAATGGTTGACTTCATGAACGTACAAAGTATGTCATTTGCGCTGGACGAAAAGCTACACAGCTTTTCTTTCATAAATATCGTATCTCCAAAGATTTTTTGTTCTTTTCAAATATAACAAGAGATATTCTCAAAGTATATAAAAGAAATAAAAAAAGAAAAGACCATATTACAAATTAGAATTTATTGCAAAATAATGTTATTGTGTTATAACATTACTCCTTATTTCGAATTTAATTTTGTCGCAATAATTAATGTCAAAAAAGAGTGAAAACACCAAAGTAGATTTGTTATCCAATATCAATATCTTATAGTCCCATGGATGTATTACAAGGCATGTTATTTAAGTTTTAAATGACAAGAAGAAAGGTTTTTATGAGTGTTTTTTCTTTTCGCAAGTCAAGTTTAAGGAAAAGGAAATTTGGCCATTTCAAAGTTAAGTCAGGATCTATAGTAATATTGAAAATGACCTGCCAATGAATATTTCTCCTTAAAAGTCGAACTCAAAACCTTTTTATCAAAGCATATAATTAAAAGAATAAAGGTTTTGATTTGAGGTTTTTTTTGGGCACTATAAAGTTTTTTGAGACAGAAAATTTGTCTATTTCAAGGTCAAGCCAGTTTTTATATTAATATTGACAATGACCTACCAATGAATATCTTTACTTATAAATCAAAAACAAACTTTTTATCTAAGCAGATATTGCATGGAGATGTGAGAATTACATGGCTTTTAGTTCTCACTCAATTCATTAACTATTCAAAACGGAGTATGTAACAACACCTTCACCTTTCACATCACAACATCTAAGGGTATAAACCTATGCCCATTTTCATTTTATGTGTTTTTTTGTTTTTTAAGTTTTGTAAAGAAAAAAGTGAATGAGAACTGAAAACTTAAAATAATGTTTTATTGTTTTAACTATCTTCAGGTCTTTCCAATTTTATTAAAATCAAACCATGCGCAAGTGAAAGAGAGCCGTGCCTCAATACCACTAAACCAAGCATATTTTTGTGTCAATATATATATATAGTTGTATTAAATTGTATTTTTATATATTAATTTAGTCAAATCCAGTTCAACTAGTGACTCACTGATTCGACCAATGATCTAGTGACTCAATACCTTAACTGAGTTGATCACCGAGTTGAGTTTGATAACTATGTTATTTTCAGTATTTTCTTCACAGAATTCTAAAAACTAAAAATATAGCAAATAAAAACAAATGATAGAAACACTAATCAAACAAGCCCAGACTATTTATGTCGTTATTCCAAAAAAGAAAAAAGAGTTTTCCACTACATAGGGAAGATGCTGCCACTCAAACAATGAATATAGTGGAGTCATTGAGAAGGTCGCAAGGCCATCGATGCTATCAAACTATCAAGTTATTCCTGCTAAGGCCATTCGGCTAAGGCAAACCCAAAATAGACCATAGACCTCCATGTGTCTTGCAAAATATGCATTTATTTTATCCATAGCAATTATATATTCTTGGCACTAATCATAAAATATTATTGGCTCTTGAATGGTCCCCATTTTAAGAATTCCTACTCCACAATGCCCCCCAAAGCAAGTTCATCTTCCTTGGACGCTTCTCCAACTATGTTTATACTCAGCAGTTAGCATCGCTTATTTTATAATCAATTTCCTACCATTAGGAAAAACATAACATAATTTAAGCATAGCTGGCTGTCAATGCCACCCCCTCCCTTGTCCTAATCCTTTCCACTTACATCATACAACCAATGGTGGGGAATCCACAAATGGCTATATAATTCAAGATGTAACTCCTTTGGCCTCAACTTGTGCTATATAACATCAACTTGGTGCTAAAATCTCATCACAAGGCCTAAAAAACACCAAATTCAGTCTAAGCATAACGAAATCAAGACTAAATCCTAACAAACCCAGACAGATATAACCACTACTTTCTACCAAAAGGTATATGATTGGCGAAAAACAAATATTTCTGCCTCCGGAGCATGGATTTTAAGTCAATCTAGTTAAAAAAGAATTTATTAATTGGGTAACCTATCTCTAATGATCAAATATCAAGGAGCATCTAGTATAGGAGGCTTCCATACTTGAGAAGGGTTTTGGAAAAGATAGATATAGCAACTTCATTCTTGCAAGTGGTAAGCCATATTTTACAATTTGAAGTTGTGACCTCTAAATGACAAGAGAAGAATCTTTTCGTTGCGCCAAAACCCACCCCCTTAGTGACCAAATATCAATGGTTCAAAATAAATGCTGAAAGAGAAGTAGCTAGCCTGAGTTCTACAACTTCACTTTTGCAGAATCTCCAAGAGCAATTGGCATGGCTGGTAACTCCTCTTCTGTTTCTGCTAATTGAAAAATTCCAGAGTTTGCCCACATGACTCCATTTCTATAATTGGAGGAAAAGGGGTCACTCTTATTTCTATAACAGCATGATGCAATGAACAATATGGAATCCATAAAAATAACCAGAAACGCAATTTTGCGAGGCCAATGCTAGCTTTTTGTGATGTTTAAAGCCACGGAATAGTTTGAATTTACAAAATGGAATAAGTTGATTCCACATCTGCTCCCACTAATTAGAAAAGAAAAGGTCAGAGTCCAAGTACCTATTCTATAGAAAGGAATGAAGTCCAGAGGTATCTCTGGATCATGACACAGGATGAACTATCAAGTTGACCTTCCATCCCTACATGCCATACCTAGTTATTCCATGAGGATTATTGCCTTGGGCTACATTGATGGCTTGAGTTCTCATCTTAGCTTCACTCCAGATCAAAGGTGCTGCCACAGAGTCCATGCCCAGCATCCTTCTTTTCCCATCACCCGGAGATCCTTCTAAGGCCAATCCTCCAGAAGTCTCATGTGAGGTTAGACAACTTTCAGTTGAACAATCAGCCCTTTGGGGCAGGAGACTATGCGGAATTTCTTCTTCCGGGACGTTGACTCCGGTCACCTCAGCAGGTGGCATGGAGTAAAAACCAAGAGGATCAACCAAGGGACCTCTTGGTGCTTTGCTTCCAAACCCTTGAAACTTTTGGTTATCGGTGTCTACAACTGAAGTGCTGATAAATTGATCAGCCAACATCTTGCAAGCTCTTTCAAGCATGGCCATGTATCTTTGCTCTGCATCTTGGCGAATCTGCAAGTGCTTCTCCGCCTACAGTGATAATTTTGAAAATTAGGAATCTTTATCTACAAACTGTTTCAAAACAATTTCTTAATAATGTCACATAACAAAAAGTAACAAGCACAGGCAGCAATTGTGGTTGTTAATCCCAATAGCAGAGCAGAGCAGCTGGCCCCGAAAGCACTATTAGGGGATGGCTACTACATTGAAATATATGGAGAAACATTATGCAATTATACTCACATACATATAAATGCTCAAAAAAAAAAAAAAAACACATTCATCATTAACAATCAAGAATCATATTCTACACTCTAAACACACATTCATCATCAATGTAATGCTTAAATAACAAGTCAATACAACAGAAGTCAAGTAGCACAAGAAAAATAAAAAATAAAAAAGCACCAAATCCAAATAAAAATTAAGCCTCTAAGACTTAAATAAAAGGCCCAACATTTTTTTTTAACAAAGAAAGAAGCCAAATAAAGAAACAAAATGAAACAACCCAGCCCAAATAAAATCATATTAAGCCCAAAAGAGGTTTCATCCAAAAAAGAAAAAATCAGTATAAAGATAACAAAAGAATCCTAGCTAGAAGAGAGCAAGGGGCTCCGCCGCGGCAGGGCTCGAAGAAAGGATGAAGGAAGAAGAGGATCCAGCAGCTGAGAATAGCGGAGGAACGGAAACCACAAACAGAGAAGCCATCGAAGGAGAGAACAAAGATGTCAAGATGGAGGAGGCTACGGTGCAACGATGATTGACAGAGAAAGAAAGGAGTAGAGAAACCCTAGAAATTCATAAACAGAAGAGAGGGGCAAAATCACCATGTCCCCTTAAAAATTCTTCAGAAACAGCATAAGAGGGGGCCAGGATCAGATTTTCCATCCTCAACCCAGGTTTGTGGCTACAACAGCATGATTTCGCAGCGATCCGTGGCCACAACGCTGAAGCGCAATGTCAAGCCTTCTCCATTGTGGCTGTCCTCTGGCCACTCCAGTGCTATAGCAATGTGATTTGCCGCAAATCACAATAAACAACTATTGCAGCAACTTGCTTCAATTCAGTTACTAGATATGCAAATTTAGTCTACCTCTAAGATACTAACCAGTGTGGTAAAAAATTCATTAAGCATGTTGGATGCACAACTTGCACTAAGAAAAGGAAATTTACCTCTACTTGCAGATGCAGTTTACTTTGCACTTCCATCTGTGCTCTTAAAGCCTCCTTGATTTCATATCCCCTAGGCATAACATAAATTACTCTCTCACTTTGGTAATTCAATTACATTGAGACATAGGCAGGAAAAATAATGATCTTAAGAATGAATGAAATCTTACTCGTTTGTATCAGAAGCAGGCAACTTCGGAGAAGAGTTACCAGTACCGGGGCTTTCTAGATATGAACCCGACATTCCTTCCATGAATTTTCAACAAGAAGTCAGTCGAAACCAAGAGTACAATAAAACTGTTTAAGCAGAATTAAGATATAGGAAGTCCTGTCAAACTTTCTGCCACATTAGGAACCATCATCCAAAGTCAGGAAAACAATAAAGGTTAATCAATGAGTAATTAATGTGTTAAGCGCATATTAGGCTGATTATACATTCTTCCAAAATTTTGCTCATTTGCTCCAAATTGCAAATATTCCCACCAATACTATGTTTGGAAAACCATTTGGGTATCTAAAGTTCATTTTGGACCCCCCAAAATTGATTCCACTAATTTTTAGTGATGTTTGGTTTGGAGAGGTCAGAATTGATTTTTACATCTAGGATTGATTTTGGGAGAAGAGAAAATTTATTACTTTATGTTAGAATCACTTTTTGATTAACTATCAAATATAAATCACTTTACTTTAAAATCAATTCTACCAAGATCAATTCTACAAAAGCAAAACCAAACATGCTATACTAATTGTAATTGCCCATAGGCAGTTCTTCAGCAATTTGCAATAATATAGCCTAACTTGATCATTATTATGGATTTATTGCATACAAATTAAGGGGGCGTTTGTTTCAGCTTTTAAAAAAATGATTATGAAACTATAAAGTTCACATATAACTTAAAAAACTGAAAACAATTTTTTTTTCAAAAGCTACTATTTTTAGATTCTATAAAAAAGCTGCAAATTTTTTTTGAGATTCTGAGTACTTTTAAAAAATTATCCAAATATACAAAATGGGAGTTTTGTTTTTTTTTGGGGGGGGGGGGGTTCCCAAAAAAGTCTAATCCAAACACACCCTAAATTTCCTAGGAAGGGAAAAACTAAAGACACCACCGAACAAATTGGACAGAACCAACAAATGCAAAATAGGAAAGATTTAGATGATGGGAACATATTTGGGAAGTTCAGAGAGAGGAATGACAATCATACCATCTTTGCATCCCTCACCCATATCTTTCCCTGATTGCTTACCAAGTCTGTATTTCTGCAATGCAGCAAGAAAAGATTTCATTTTCATCACAAAGCCTGAAATTGGGCAGAGTATTGTGAAAAGAAAATTAGAGACCTGAAGATGACTCTTCAAATGAAATAGAGTCAAACCCTTGACATTCATGGTCCGCATGATTGCTTTTGGAGTAGCCTCTGCAGATAACATCCATAACCTTGTCAGAAATTGATGATAATCTACATGTGAAAGTTCCAACCATAACTAGCCAAGACAGGGAAACTACGATTTAGTGGCTACTTTGCAAACAAGTCACACTAGGATCATCTATTAACCTCAACATAGAAAGCCAAATATGTTGCACCGGAATAATTTTGAACTATTCAACCTTGTTGAACTCATGAAATAATCTTGCTTAGAATTAAAAGTAAAGAAAAAGTGAATGGTATGTGTTTTAGGATGAGGATGCACTAGATCATATCATAATATCACATTTTACCTTTTCAAATAGGACATGGCATAACTTGCATAAGGATGGCAATTTTAGACACGAGACGAAGTAATTACAAAGAAATCCCAAATTTAACATGACATAAAATCATCATAATCCCAATATTAAATGATTGACCCTATTCTGAAGATAATGCTAATGCAAACATAGACATAAGCCACCCACCCGCCTATTTGTCTTTACTTGGTAGTAACATCTCAGTCAAAATATTTCCTAAACATAGAACCAAAATTAGAAATTTGTTGGAATATTAAAATAGTAAATATGTGCTAAATGCAGATGTATATCAAACATAATAAAACTATGTTCACATCAGGACACTATTCATAGCCATCATATCATTAAGTCTCTATTAAATAATATTCAGAGTATAATCACCACCAGAAAACAAAGAAAAGAATTATTGTATTGGCTTTTCTAGTTATGTTTTCTAAATTGCTGTCTACAATAGTGTTTAGTTTAATTCTTCACCATCCTAGAGTCACATTTGACCCATCAAATGCTAATTGGGAATTATGCTGAAATGTTTGCAACTTTTGGTAGAATCATGTCAGATTTTCACCATGTTCAAGAGAAATGGCCTTGTTCTTGAGAATTGATTTGAGGAAGGCCAGCGGTTTCTCGAACAATCAAAGTCGTTTATGGTAGAATGCAGCCTGTAACGGCCATCCCCAAAAATGCCATAGTCACATAACTCATTTTGGAGCAGCCGTTACAGCAAAGCAAGTGACAGCAATGAACAAACTTCAAAAGTTTTTCAAAACATTGTAAGTAAAATCCTAGTAGTTTTTAAAATTTATACAATATGGAGTGAGATTGACCAACTATTCAAAAAACTTAAGTTCTTAGTGTACTATTTATTAATGGTTTTAACAATTATTCTAACATGTCTAGTATACAAGAACTGCTTGAGCTTGACGCGTGGACAATAGTGCATAGGCCAACCCTACTTCACATTAAAGTTCAACTTTTATATATAAGAATGGGAGACAAGAATTGAAATCATTACGACTTAGGGTATGTTTGGTTAAGGAGTAAAAATGAGGTGTAAATTTTTATGGATGAGCTCCATGTGTAAATTTATAAATGGAGCTCATCCATGAAAATTTACACCACATTTTCAACCCCCAACCAAAACACCCTTAGTCAAAGAGGCTCTACTACCATGTCTTTGACCAACTCTCCTAAAAGCTAATCCTATTAGGTGAAGGAACATGAATCGTTTTGTATCTTATAGTAAGAAAAAGAATAGTAAGGGGATTGATGGAAAAGTGAGGAAAAAAAAAGGCACTGGAATTACTTAGAAAACAGTAAAAGATTAAGCTTAACTAATCTATTATGATCCTTGCCAAATAAAAACATATTCAGCTTTGGCTATTAAAAACATAAACAACTCGCCGTGACCCATGAGATTGGCTCATTATAGAATAGCAGCCCCTTGGCCTGCTAGAGGCATACTACTGTAGCTTGCAACTGTGGCGCTACAGCCCAAAAATGAACTGCTCTGCTAAAAAGCATTCAGTTGAGGCCAAGTGCTACTTCGCTTTGCTCAGCCGCTAGCCATAAGTGGTCGTTGCGGTACAAGTGGACTGCAGCCCTAGGCAAAGTGGCAAGCTTTACCTATAATGTCAGAAGTTCGAATCCTCGAGTCGCCACTGTGGAAAGGACTTCACCTAATCATCACTCCCAACGTGAAATTCCGTGAACAATTCCTTAGACACAGAAGAAGAAAAAAAACTCTGCTCAGCTACCGCTGCAATTGACAACAATGTGAAAAATCCCTATGGCTAACACTACATAATTAATTTTGACAAGTAGCATCGACTAATTTCCCAAACAAAATCCCTTCGATCATTTCAAAGTGATTATTATACTTTGCAATAGCCAAATAAACTCAAAATTTCAATATCAGTTATTTTCCCTTCGTTTCTCTTAACATCCATTCTCTTAAAATCAGCTCTCCGAAATCTAACCCTATTGGCCACTCCTTGGCCCTTCAACTTCACATTTAGCATATCTGTTACTGCCACAATTAAATCATAAGATCCTCACCTTTAGGCAGCAGGAAATTTAATGAGGTTGACAAGTATAAACTCCCAATGGCTTTCTCTTCCACTCATTCATGAAGCGTGTGTAAATTTTATACCAACTTTTGATAGGTAGTTTATCTCTGAAAAGAAAATTAATCTTACCAAATGGGTCCACCATGTAAGTGCATGTTAAGCACATAATGATAACCCCCAAAACCATGGGGAAAAACATATTATTATTACAGATTTATTACATTCAAATTCCTAAATGGTGGTTAAACACGGAGTACAAGATTTAACAGTGGAAGAGCTTCGGAGGAGGTTAAAACAACATTAATTGATATGCCAACTTCATTGCACTCATTTGCATCTATGTACATGTACAGCAAATGATTCCTAACAATATATTTTAATACCAGAAACTCAGCAAGTTTCTTTCAGCATCTTAATATTGAGTAAAAAAGAAATTGCAAATCTTTATTCGGGACAAGCATTGAAAGCATCCCACCCCCCCTCCTCTTGTTCTCTTTTCCCATTCCATGACTGAGACTCTAAAATTGCTTGCAGCCATGCCATGCTCCCTTACAATGAATTCCAATTCGGATTTGGATTCTCTAAAGTGAAGATGGTTGTGAAGTGGCAAAGTCAAGGGTCCATCACCCTCAGATTGTTTGATGGGAACCCATATGCAATGGTAGTTATCAATCCAAGGGTAGCTAATTAGGGGATAAAACTCGCTTTACAACTTCTCCCACTTTAGAGGATCTTAATCCTTTCAACTCAAACTCTAAACACAACAAACCCATTTAAACAATACGGGTTTCAAGTTAAAGTTCTCATTAAGCAGTTCAAATAATATGTTGGCCACTAGTCTGCTCATGAAAGCTTTCTCCACCTACATTCTTACAAAAAATTCTACCTGTTGCGGTTCACCATCAAAATACATGCATTCTACGAAAGACTAATTATTCTCCACAAATTAAAACAATTCGATAGATGTAGATGATTACAACCGAGATAGGATTATAAATTAACCACTACACATAAGTAATTGAGTCAAAACAGACAAAAAAAGAAGAAGAAGAAAGAAATAAAGAAAGAAAAGCCCCTCCATGTTTCCTTGCTCCCCAAAGGCAAAGCTGGATCATCTCAATCATCATTTTCATTTCAAACAAAAACCTGAAGGCATCCCAATTGTTCCTACTCGACGCATAACAGACAGCCAATACAAATACTCTGCCAATTTTGGTCCATGAGATAAAAAGGGAAATTGCATACAACTAAATTGAATGAAGAAAAGGCTTACACTTTGACCCCAAAAAACAAAGGGGAAAAAAAAACAGAGACTTAAAATGTGCTTAGATAAAACTTGTTTCGGATTTAAAACAATTCATAGTAAGAAAAAAAAAAATCTTGAGATAGCATTGAGAAAAAAGAAAAAAAAAATTATTCCTGAAATCAAGGTATTATTATGATTTATGAAAGATGGAACTTACTGCCAGCACCCCCAAGCTGGGTGACAGCATCAACAAATCGTTCATGCAGGTCCTGGGTCCAACGAAGTCTTGGTTTTGGATCAGCAGTCAAAACAAGACAAGGGTCACCTTTGTGGGAGCCACCACCTTGAACATCTTCCTGCCCAGCAATCCCTTCATGCGGGTGTATCAGCCTCGGATACATGATGATGATGATGACCCTTCTTCTTCCACCCTGTTCTTCTTCAATGCAGAAGAGAGAGAGGGAACAAAACCCAACAAACCCAGAAAGCAAATGAAAGCTAACAAGTGATCAAAGGGTGGGTGAGTGAGTGAGGAGCAGATCCAAACAAGTAGAAGCTTAGCTATTGCTAGGTACCCATTTGGGTGAAAAGGGTAAAGGTGGAAACTTTTTAGTCCTAGGAGAAAGAAAGAGACAGAGAAGTGGAGAGGTGATGGATGATGATGATGATGAAGCTGAGGGGAAAACGCCGTACGTTCTGAAAAACTGACGCTGGCACACAGGCACGTCTTTCGGGGATCTTGTCCCTTTCTGCTCTTTTTCAACTCACGAAACAAGGAAACCAAGCAAGCAACCAACAAGGAAAGAAAGAAAAAGCAGAGAAAGAAAAAAATAATAGTACTACTCTAATTTTTTAAGGGTCCTATTTTCTTTTTTGTCCGTGTCCATGTTTCATTCTTTTGTTTTAAAAATTTTTCTGTGTGTTTTCTTTCTGTTATGTGTCGGTGTCAGCGTCACTCGGTCGTTTTCTTTGAGGTGTAGGCAAGCAAAATGGAGTCAGTGGACCTGGATTGTTTGTGGAATTGTGGGGGAAAGAGTGGAAGGGATGGTGCAGGTATGAAAAAAATGGGATTGACACAGGGATGATATTATCATTGAGTTCGGTTTTCTCGTCAAAAGAAATATCATTGAGTTTGGTTTATGATGAATTTTATATAATTTAATTTTGATAATTTATAATGTAAAAGAGTTTCATATCATTATTTAGTCAAAATTTTGTATTTGTGTGATTTTTTTTAGAAATAAGGGTGAAAGTTAATAATATTTGTTAATATAATATTACATGATTGAACAATTGTATAAAAATTTTTGTATATTATCAGTGTATCAAAATTAAATTAAATTTAATATTAATTTTAATTCGATTAATGTAAAACAAGGTTTTATACTGTTATTCAATTAATATTTCTATTTTTGACTTTCAATATACCGGTGATTGAATAAAATATTTTTACTTATATTATAATATATCATTGGATTTTATTTTATGTTTTTAAACAAATTGCATATAAATTAAATCCATTGAATAAAGCACAATCTACTTGGGGCGACATTAGATGGCCTTTCAACTTTCATGAGAGTAAAAAAATATTTGTTGATGTATTAATATAAGATTGAATTGCCAATATAAGATTACTTTAAAGGGTTTAATTTTTATGCTATGATATTATTATTCAATGAAAATTGTTTATTTATATGATTTATCAAGTAGTGAATAAAAAAATAACTATCATGATTAATATGACAATGTATGATTAAATAATAATATAAAATACTTTTATATAATGAGTAGTATTAAAATTAAATTCTTCCTTTAAACTATAAATTTATCAAAATTAAATCTAAAATAGTATTATAAGAAAAATACTAGATATGATGTTCTGCATAAAGTTTGCCATGAATCTTTCTCTTTGTTGTCAGCACTCTCAACATAACCCGCGGCACTTGCAAATGGCAATGAATCAATTAATCATGGCTTAGTTTGCAGCAGCAATCATTCTGGAAAAAGTGGGAAAATGATGTAAATGATGACTTTATAGATGGTCAACTTACTGGGATGATTTATGTTCATGATGCTGCTCTAGTGATTATTTTATGCATTGGTTTTATGGGTTTATTTTGCCATGTTTGTACTCTTCTCTTTTGCATCCTCAGTATTAGATTATTAGCCTCAAATAAAAGAAGGAAAATATCATAAAAGGCATATTTATAATTTGTTCGTAATACTATTTAAAAATTAGAATATTACTCAATGATTTATATGTAACTGTATGTAAACACCTGAATTTTTATTAAAATGTGATTGCTTTGGATTTATATAGCTTATCTATTCATGTATACACACAATTTATACATATTGGAAAATATATTAGATAATAAATAAATGAAAATTTTTTTCCATTCATATAATTATAGACTTATAGTATTAAAAAATATTAATATCATTCATCCTTCTTTTTTTTTTTGAAGACTAAAGTATCTATCATCAAAGATAGTGATTAATCAATTTGTGGTATAGACCTCACAGATATGGATCTTATCACTAGTCACAAAACTCTCTCCATATACTTCGTTAGGGATGTACAAGGGACGGCTTAGGCTGGGTTGGACAAACTCGAACCTGGCTTGATTTTTACACTGGGTCAATTAAAACCCGAACCCGACCTGATAATGACCCAACTATGTCCCGGGTCAACCCGGCATTCGAACAATATACAAGAATTCAAATGTTGTACATAATAAAGTTATAAAATTCTACAAGTAAGAAATAAAATTTTAGAGATATTTTATGATATAGTTTTCAAAATAAATCAATCAATGTAGAAATAACATCAAATTATGTAAAATGTATTAATTGAATTTTAAAATCTTATAATTTTTCATAAATTTTATAAAAATATATATCTTTTAAGGGATAATTTGATTTCGGGCCGGTTGGGCCAACCCTATATATGACCCAAACCCGGCCCGAAAAATGTACTAGATTAAATTTCAAGACCTGAACCTGTCAAAATTAGCTTCGGGCCAGGCCGAGATGACAAGACGGGACGGATTATGAATACCCCCATACATCGTCGGGAGTTGAACCTTAGATTAGATGACTAAGAAACTCAACTAGTAACTAAGTGTGTCAGGTCATGTGATTTCATTGGTTTAAATTTAATCCCACGACATATCAACATTTTATAAAATGTACGACTGAAGAAAGAAGAAGAAAGAAACAACTTTATGCGATAGAAAAATCACTTGTTAAATTTGGTTTTACAGTAATAAAATGAATTCCTTCGCGAAATTTTTAGTTTTGTAAGTAAAATAAGTTATAATTTAATTATTCCAAACGTTCAAAATCAATAAACCATGCACTGATATTTGATCGTTTCAAGTGAGGCTCAACACTTATTTTCATTAAATAAAATTTCAGAGTTAGAGTACTGTAAATAAAAAAGGACAAGTATATTATTCTTAAAGTAGATGAATCTAGAAAAAAACAAAATTAAAATTCAATAACTAACTAAACTTCAGATATTTATAGTTTATATTGAAAATAAAACATTATACACCGACTTTTTTTATATGGTAACATAATACGCAGACTTAATATTTTTTTATAAATAATAATAATACGATGAGTTAAGGAACATGCATTGTTATATCTGTATCCCAAAAATTAATGCACTATAATATTCTTCTCTTTTTAACTTATTTCAATATCCAAAGGACAAAATAATACTGATGGTTGGCAGTTCACATAAAAAATATGGTATTCCAGATAATTTTTGGTGGCCAGTCCACAACTAACGATTAAAGTATTCAAGCTAGTTGGACTCTACTAATTACAATAATCAGTGGGTACTAATTTTATTTTATGGGAAAACATTGAAACCCTTGTATAACACGCTGCTACGCATGCAAGATCAAGAATTATCATCAATGCCATTATAATATGGATGGAATCACTAATGGTGTTATGCAATTTGTTATAGTTGTGAACAATTATGCAGGTGTCACAGCAAAGGAAATACAAAATAATTAGAGCAGATAACTTTTTTTTATAACATTTTTAATTTGATATCAATTTGATCGTAATAAAATTTTTACATCAATTTAATTCTAACATTTTTAATTTTGACATTAATTCAATTATTTTGTTAGGTCTCCACTTTAATATAATAATTGCATTGATATTGAAAAAAAAAGTTAGGATCAAATTGATATCAAAATTGATAATGTCATGAATAAATAGATATAAAAAAAGTTTTACTAGGATCAAATTGATATTGATAATTTTATTAGAATCAAATTTATGTTAAACTGAAAATATTAGGACCAAACATGTTATTTACTCACAACAATTATATGAGTGGCCTTTCTTTTCTATACACAAGTAATCATTACAGTATTACAAAAGCAGGGTTTGTAATCAACTATACATTGGTTTATGTTTGAACCAACTAATCACATTTTTAATTCAATAGGGGCATTGATCCAATCATAATCAAACTAATCCCACGTGCCGCTAAACGAATGGAAAGATGTTTTGTGAAAATAATTATGTTCCGGCTTAATTAGCACGTGGGCCATTACAATCAAGCAATCAAATGATGTAGGTCAAAGAGGGGTGGTTGTTTGTCCTTGGAGTTTTTGTTGGGTCAGAGATATGCACTGTTGTTGTTTTGGTATGCAGACAGGCAATTGGGAGCAAAAACACCATACCACCACCACCCAAAAAAAAATATTTTGTATGTTGACCAAAAACAAAAAAAAGAATTGCTTGTGGTTGAGGCTTGTAGCGCAATAACAAGATCCCTTATCTTAAGTAATGACATAGTAAGGGTGCAAGTTTGAACTCTCCAGATATGATCTCAGACCAGTTGACCCCTCACCCCTCCCCTTGGTGCGTGGCCAAAAAGGAAGAAATATGGAGAGCTGCAAAGGTGCAAATTAAGTACCCTTTTTATGTGTTAGAAATCTAGGGCTAGAAAATGTCTTGATAGTTATGTTCTATGGATACTGATACAAGTATTTGTTACGATACGGTATAAGTCAAATAAAAAATATGTAAAATTAAATACAATAAAAAGTATACAAAAGATATCAATAAAGTATCAAATGTGATAAATATTCAATATGGATATGTCAACTATTTCGAAGTATCCCAAATATATCACAAAGTAGCTAGGCTTGTATCATTCCTTGCATCATGACATGGATGAATGCATAAGGGGAAGTCAAACAGGAGCGCCCTTCAGCTACAAACGTGTGCAGACTTGTCTGTGGAGCAAGCTGAAGGGTTTCTTGTGTGTGAATTGCCTACCCTAGATTCATAGCTGCTGTTACTAGCTGATACATCAGGAGTTTATCTATGTGAAATGTGAGGCACTAATTTGGTTTAGCAGTTTACACATGAATCTGGTTCATATAATATTCTTTCCTATACCAAACACATTCCTGATGTTACCAGTGAAATTCATCTGAAATTTTTTTATTACCACTACTACAGTCTACTATTTTTGGAATAGATAATTAACCATTTCCCAAAACGTAAAGTATATCTAAATTCTCTTAGAACTTGTATCTTGATGCCACAATGATAGCAAAAGGGATGATTTTTCATTTCATTATATATATAAGGTAAACAATAGATAAGATGTGGTCATTCAAATAAGCTTCACCTGTATAATTGGCACTCACAACTACATAAGTTTAAAATTCAAATAGCTACAATTTTTTTTTTCAAAACAAAAACCTGAAATTCAAATGTACAGATAACAAATCTGAAATCATTCGTGCACAATTTACATAAGATTTTTTTTTTTCATGCTAAGATTAAACCAATCTAAGCTCCACCATGGCACAAATTTTCTTTTGGGAGGTTTTTGCGAAGAAATAATCGTGTATTTTTGTATCTTTCTCAATTCTATACTATTACAGGCCTAACTAAAAATTGGAGGAGATGGCCAAAGAACATATAATAGCCTCACATGAATGCATTGGTCTATAAACATCAGTTGCAAATTTCAATTCAAAGTCTATAACCATGCAAATGCTTGGCCCATCTTCTGGCCATGTAAGGGTCATGAAAATCCCAGCTTTCAACATTGCTAGTCCTACCAGCACCACCACTTGTGCTCATATCCCTCCCTGCTTCCTCACCAACTTCTGTATCATCATCACCCTTATTGTCTCCAATACCTACAACAGTTTCCCCAGTCCTTCTAACACATTCATCAATTTCACCTTCAATGTAGCTATACTCTACATACACATGAGTGCAGTCACCAAGGTCTAGTAGAATCCTTCTCTCTTCTCCACCTCTTATCTCTCCAATTCTTATCACCCTCCCACCGCCAACTTCCTCCCCAGCACCACATATCCTAAGTTGGATTTCGCGAATGATGCCTCCCAACATCTTGGCCAAGAACTCCTCAAACTCCTGTATGACAAATCCACTAGAAGTGCCAAAGCCAAATCCCACATGAAATCTATGAATGGGAGTAGATGGCAGTTCCATGCTTGTTGCATGGTATGGTCTTGTAGGATTATCTGATAAATGCAGGATACTTGACTCGGGGTTCTTGTGCATGCGATCTTCGAGTATCTTGATTCCTTTCTTCAGCCCTTCAACTGGATCAGCTTGCCCCATGTAGAATAAGCGGTCAATAACTTGGAGGGCTGTGCGCTTTCCATAGGATGTCATGCGCCTTAGGGGGAACACACGAGCTGCAGCGGAGGAGTATGTAACAATGGCCAAGCGGTCAATGTGTCTAAGGGAGAAAACCACAAGAGCCATTGCTTGTTTGAGAAGCCTTAGGTGTGGTCCATTGGGGCTAGCAACTAACACCAAGTCAGTTGCACGTTCATGAGTCAGTTTTACTGAAAGATAAGCTCTATTGGAGGAGGGACACATGATATAAGGTGTTTGCATTGGTGAAGATTGTAGCAGTGATGAGGAGCTGCATGTTACAGGCTGATGGGATAGATGACAAGTACATGAAGCATGCTTAGTCACTTGCAAAGCTGGATGGAAACTAGCTGGTGCAGTCGGTGGAATAGGTACAAGAGAGAAAGACAGCTTAGGGCTGTCAGGTGCGTCATCAGGCTCAACAGGGTCATCATCATCATAGCGCGCTGTGCGCAGAAGAGAACGGCGATGAACACGGAAATTAGCAATAGAATCATCAAGGATTCGAAGAATGGGATCACTTTGGGTACTAGAAGTGAAAGAGCCACACAGGTTGTTGTTCAAGTTGCGAGGGAGCTGGGTCCAATGAGCACGGCAAATGGGGCAAGTGACACTACCATGGCGGACATTGGAAGAGATGCAGGCAAAATGGAATGCATGGGAGCACTGTGCTGTGAATATAGCTTGGCCAGGACTGCTACCCTTGCTGTGGTAACTCAGAGGATCTAAACATATTGCACACAGATTCTGCAAAATAAGTAAAACAAGGCAGGGGAGTCAAAAGAACAGTTAACGAAGGAATACAATCATGAACAAGAAATACCAGTGTTACAAAGTGACTAGCACTGATATTTGATTCTGCAATAAAATGAATTAACAAAATGAAAGTTTTACTACCAAAAAGATAACCACGATTAATTTGCTAATTTGTAGGGAACTTTAAAGTTGTATAGAGATATGTACCTCAAGAAGAAAGGGATGCCTCCCATAATTTCAGAGTGATATCACAATATAGCATGCTCATTAATAATTTTCAAAATGGTGATATATTTGAACAAACAATCAAAAGCATTGAACAATTTATACTTTACTAGAAGAAACACTTTTCAACGAAAAGAGAAGTGGCATGTAGAGATAACTGGGCTAAAACCAGATGAAGATGGGGGGAACCAATACACAGTACTTGTGAATTACTACCGATGATCCTTCATGGGCAGGTCACGTGTAAGTAACATTGTGAGCCCTTGTTGAGGAACATTCACAAAAAATACAGAATCAAACTTATCTCACTTTTTACACTGATTGAACTATTGAAGTAGGGACAAAAACAGTGACACTTTTTTGGTCATAAAAAAAAAGATTCCACACTCAAGTGAAAATACTTTGTGTGCATCACAAAAGTTCAGTCCCTTCATTAGGAAGCTATAGGAATAAGGAAATGTATATTACTATAAATAATTGTCCATGGAGCTTTTCACAATAATAGAAGGAAAAGTATGATCATGCATGTTGTGGCAAGTGAAACTTCCCAACGTGGGGTCTGTGCATTTATAATGAATTGATTCTTGGCTTCACAAATGCGCCATGTGCTGGGGCACTCACATGCTAGAATCCTCTATTCAATAAGTTTTCTGTTCCGAATACACTTCATTACCCAAAACAAATGCTTTTAACACCGATTAGAATTTAGGAAAATCCATACAAGGGTAGTTTTAAAGAGAAAAATTAAGCATCACATTAAAAAAAAAGATAGAGAAATTCAAGCAGGTAAAATAGGGCGTGCCATAAGGTCAAACTTTATGGCCGTTGTATACTTGCATTGGATTCCGATGTACCAAAATGTGAAAATGGTTTGAGAGACACTTTTAACAGGCATGTGGCGTGGCTTTTAAGTGGAAGCTGTCTCTAATCATAAACTTCAGGAAAAAGATGAATTTCTAAATAACATCACCAAGCTACCTCTTTAAGATGTTAATTATTATTAATTTACTAAAAAAAATTGTCTTCGGGGTGGTTTAAGTAGGTTAAAGTCAATTAATTACCTTATTATGATGTTCATTGTTGTTGATGTTACTAGCAATAGTGGGATATGTTTCTTCAATTATCTCCCCTGAGGAATTCTTCGTTGTTGATGGAGACACAAATGAGGAATTCGAGATCTGCAAGAATGAACAAAAGCAGAAAAAAAAACTGTCACATCCTCTCATTTCTACCATCAGAAAGTAGCTCCATCAGAATTGAAAAGAAGAAGAAACAATAACGGCATTAATATTCACAATAAATTTATACATGGTTCAAGCAACCACTACAATAAATTCACTTGTAAGTGAGGAAAAAATAATGGAAATGTGAAATCACAAAAGACATAAAGATTCACAAAGATTAGCAGAAAGGACCATTCTCAATTCCAAAATCCCACATTTTCAGTTTTCACTGAAATTTTTCACAGCAAAGTTGAGAGGGAGACCAATCATGAATGAAGAGGATCAATTTGGGCAAACTGCAGTTTTTACAGACAAAATGGGAGCACCCAACTTGGCAAAATTGCAGTTTGTTCTAAAATGCAGGCAAAGTTTGAATCTTTTTCCAAAATGCTAAACACCCAAATGAGAAAAAAATGATTTTTTTTTTTATGGGGGGGGGGGGGAGGGGAAAAAAAGTGGGATATGAGTGTCATTACAGTAGCAGATAGAGTACAAGAGGTGTCAATGGGAACTGGATCCACCATAGCTTTTCTCCTTGAGAATGAGCCACATGCATATGCTGCTGCCACTGCAACCTTCCTTGCTGCTTCTCGCAGCTTTGATGATGTTCCACTTCTTCCTTCTCCCATTCTGACTCTTCTGTTATCTCTCTGTTTCAAAGCTTGTGTTAAAGCTTATAGTGTGTTAAACTTGAACTCTATGAGGATTGAGGGTTGTGCTTGTGACTTTGTGTCTCTGAAGGAACAAGCAAAGAAGGGGAAAAAGGAGCGACAGATGGAAGAGAGAGAGACAAGGGACGGAGACAAAGAGGTCAGAAGAATTCAGCAATGAGCAGCTTCTGTTGCCGTAGTTGCTGTTACTACTTTTTAAAGTCACTTATTATTATTGTTGCTGTTGTGTTCTTGCTTTCTTCATCAGCTCCACCACAAAGTCACACACGCTTAAATGTATACATTTAAGTACTTGGACAATCACATAACCACTGCTCCCAAGCACGGCCATCAATATGCATTATTGTTATTTATAGATATGGAGACCACAATTGCCCACAAAAAAAAAAAAAAATTGTTGAGCAACTCCTTTTTCACAGTGAGGGAAACATCACTATCATTCACTTGCAGTTTCAAAAATAAGTAAATGGAGTGCACTGTCATTTTCAAGTTTTAACCGTATATTTAGTTTTGATCTGCATAAATAGTTTCAACATTTCTAAACTACTTCATTTTAGTTTTTATACGTTGTATAATTGTGCCATAAAATTGAATGGTTTAACTTGTTTTCGTTAGTCAATTTAACATATGGCATAGACAATTCAACGACAGGATTAAAATTAAAAAGTTTTAAAAACATTCAGATCAAAATCGAAGAGCACAAGTAAAATTCTTCACTTATTTTTTAAAGATTTATTGATATTATACCACATTTTGAACTAACATTTTAAAGATGATGATTTCTAACCATGGGTCGAGGTGAGATAGTAAAAATTCTTTTCTTTTTTAATTAAGTGTTAATTGTTTAATTTTCATCTTGAGAATGAAATAGTTTTAAAATCCATGATTAATATTTATTCCCTTAAATGGACATACAGTGTGAAAAAGATTAGTCTGGCAATATATGTCTTGGACACAAAAATAAGATAATGATTTGTGCAATTAAATAGAAGCTAATTTACATTCTTACCCTTTTACCGTCAAGCTAACAAACCAATCAAAATTACATTTGGTACTTGCTTACTATAATTATAGAGGTTGGCAGGATTTGAAAATTTGCATTAGTACTCATGGTTTTGGGTAAAAAGGTAATGATTTGTTTTCTCGTGTACATTTGTGAAAGTGAGAGTGACTTAAGTCATTAGGAACAGTTTTAAATTTTTAATTATTAGGTGATGACTTATTTTAAAAAAAATTGCAATAACTTATGATTTAAAAATATAAAAATATGAGGTTATATAAGTATAACTTGATTATTTCATCAGGAAAGCTTAGCTTGGCAGTGCCTATTTCGAGTCATAGATCCTTAATCCTGTTACCTCTTCCTGTGTGTTACCTTTCCATGAGAAATAGACTAAGCAGCAAGTTTTTATTAGTCTGCAATATCAAACAAAAATGTTATTTACATGTAAGATGGTATTTTAGTAACATGGAAGAAAAGAAAAAGAAAAAAAAAGGGGTTGTTGAAATTGATGGAAGAGCATGAAATGAGGAGGAAGGAGAAGGAACAATGTGGCCCTTTTCCAAAAACAATGATATTACGGGACCAACCCACTCAAAACCTGATTGACAAATATTAGTTGTTTACAGCAATAGTGTGTGATCCATCCGCTTGGACCATACTAATTTTCCATCCATTTTTTTAGCTTCCTTTTTCTTTCCCATAATAATCTATTCTTTTGAAAAACTTATACATACATCTAATGTGATATGCATACACTTTATTTTTTCTAATATATAAAAGAAACATATTCATGACCCCTAAATCTAGATGGTATGCATGAGCACTTGTGTGCAACATAATGACAATTTTAGAGATGAGTTCAATGATGATAAGAGTCCATTAGATTTTAAGCATTCCACCCCACCATCCACACAGAGAGTTGGGTCCACTAGATAATAGCAGTGGAGCACATTTCCATTTTTTTTTTCCTTTTTCCCATTCAAACTTAGTAGCATCAAAGCAACTCTCCCTACTATTTTTTCAACATGCAATAGTTAGAATCACTTAGACTCCCACTTGTTTGATCAAGTAAAAACTAGGGAATTAAATTGCCATCACTAGAGAAGAGTGAAAATATAGATTTGGCTTGCTGGCTTGGCATGATTCAAAACCAAGCCAAAGAGACAGGGGAAATGAAGAAAAAAACAATTGGAATAAAAAAGAGAAAAAGAAAATGGTCAAAACTCAAAAAGGTTCTTCTAAGAGGTGGGGAAAATATCCGTTTCTTTTGAATTTGAAAGGTTCAGTAGTCAATCTATGATAGCTTCTAGAATTTGGCTTCTTTTTTTCTTTTCTTTTATTTTTTTTCCCTTTTAGCATGCTTAAAAAAATTAAAGAGGCCATGTTAATTTACTAATTTGCAATGCAAAGGTAGCCAAAGTAGAATGGCTGGTGTGTTGGCACCAGAATGCTTTCCTTGCATCGGTTGTGTTCCACTTGCCTACATAAACGCAAGACTTGTCATATTAAGTCAGATTTATAAAATAGAGTAGGCTCCCTCATAAACCCCTTTTCCTTTATTTTTGTCCCTTTATAGCTTATACATATACTCTATTGTTTAGCTTTATAGGTTTGATATCAAGTGGATTCCTATTAGTGAAAAAATTTGGATTAACTTAAGATATTCACATTGGAACTTAAGTTTTTTTCATTTTTCATTTTTTGTTGTTTTGGGGGTCCCCCGCCCGGGGGGGGGGGGGGGGCGAGGGTTTGCTACATTGGTACTTAATTAGATAATGAAGCATTGCCCAAAATAAAAAGGGTTATGAGTAATCTGGTTCTGAACCTAAAGTTAATTGCATTTCAAATCTGCATTTAGCATATTTATTAACACTAAGACATTCATTGATATGGGGTTTTAACTTTTTATAATTTGCTTTGCTAATTAGACATTCGTGACTACTAGTTTATCTCAATCTTACATTTTAACCAGAGACTTCATGACATTCTTTGTCTTATAGATAGGTAGAATTTCAACCAGAGGCCTACAAAGTATATCATGCAGAACAAGTTACTTAATTTGGTAATCAGTGATACAATTGTGGTACTTTTGAATTTTCCATATTTTGAATAACAATTTAAAAAGAGAAGAACTAAAATTTACACGATCATATAAAAGCATGTTTTGAGATAAAAGCAAAAAAGAAAAGAAAAAAGAGAAGGAAACTCAAAAGGAAATTATTCTGTGGTAGTAGCTTCATTTGTGCTTTGGCAAACCTGTTGCTTTCTTGTCCATTCCCTTTGATCTGAAAAAAGGATGAGTTGTCCCATTGATGATTGAACCTGGATAGAATAGGCCTTCTTTGAACACTCCTCCCCTAGGTAACTATCAGATGCTCTTTGCTCTTTTTGCCTTCTTTTTTTTTTTTGGCCTTCCAAATACCAAAAGATAAGAGGGCCCCGAATTACCATCCTATTAGGTTGCTACAGAAAAATATCTTCAGATTATATAAAAACCAAATGAAGCAAAATAAATAAAATAAAACTGTCAAATTCTGCTGCAACAATTTGTAACAATTAGATTTATGCATCACAATACCTGAAGATAGAAAATCTCTAGCTAGATGGGAACCATTTAGGAAGGCTTTGACTTTGGATCATGGTTTTCAACCGAACTAGGCAGAATTGACCTATTTATCTACTACACTTTTGCAGTTTATACAGCAATCAATTAAGACATTAAACAAGTTGTGGTGAACATGTAACATATTTCATGAATGTGGCAACTTTTAGTCCACGTTCAGAACATTATAATTTATTTTCTGTCCATAAGTTATTTGGATTATTTAGGTAGTGATTCTTCCCATGTCATATAACAAGCAGACAAATGATAAAAAGACAATTATCTCCAATTTAACATCTACAATATATGAACTGTCCCGGGTTATCAACCACTAAACTTTGATTAGACCATTTTTAATTCGGGTGCATGTTTATTCACTATTTAATGTGCAAGGGAAAGGAAAAAAGATGGGGGGAGGGGGGGTTCACCAAAATTGGATTTTTTTTTTTTCTTCTACGAAGCAACTTGTAGACATTGAAAACGAAGGATGAACCCAAGGAAAATAATGACAGCATTGAATTAGAGCTTTGAGGGAATCTCTCTTTTTGTGAATGACATATGGGAAAGCTATTGGTGATTCTCTCTTGCCACATGAAAAGAAGGTAAAGGGGAAAGCTGGCTTGTGTCCTCAAATAGTTGCTGCTTGCTAGCCTACAAAGAGGAAATCTGTGTAATTGCCTGCTCAAACTGTTGAATAATTTGACCTGGTCAAATGAAAGTTTAATAAGAGTGTTCAAATTATAGATTATATGCATTATGAGCTTTGCTTTCTAATCTTATTCAATATGTTGCCGTCACTAGCCATATCTTCTTTCTTAGTCATGACCAGTCTTTCCTTAATACAAGCGCCTGATTTTGTGGTGGTTTGTGAACAGGCCAAGAGGTAAAGTTTTTTGGCATTTTCTAATTGTTTTGACGTCCTCACTTTTGATATATAGTCTATTAAATCATAATGTGATTGGATTTCATGGTTACTGCTGAATCTTTTCGCTCTTATGTGGACCACAACACAAAGAAAGACGAGTCATATATTATATGCAGCTTTTAGAAATCCCATGATTGGAACAGAAGGGTAAATCATTCACTTGTTTGAATTTGATTTGGGCTTTGGAACTGAACGGTAAGCAACATTTTCACTTTTATCCTTTTCAGCAAGTACCTCTTCCCATGCTTGTGTACTTTCACTCATTCACAGGCAAGAACCAGACTCCTCTTCCAAGACCATAACACCCTCACAAAAGTAACTGTTTTTAGTTAGTGTTCTCGTCATGTTACTGCCATAGCAAACCAATCTTTGAACTTTGAACTAGGCGGTAATGGTAACCAACACGCAAGACACAATAAAGTATACATTTTTTTTCCCTGTGATATATGACTTTGGTTAGACTTTAATTGATTGGGAACTAATCTAGTAGCAAAGAGTTGTCTGGTGAATAACCCATATCCCTCATCAAAGGTTGAAGATTCTGTTGCAACAATCTGTAAATGTCCTCAACCAGGGGATGAGATCTATCCCCAACAAAAAATATATGATTTTTTCCTTTTATCTGTATTTGACTATATCCTGGAATTTTCTTCACATTTCTCTCTCTCATTCTTTTCCTTATCTGTGCAAACTCATCCCATTGCCCTTCAGCAGCATATGTATTGGCCAGAAGTACATACCCTCCTGAGCCAGATGGCTCTAGCTCTAATAGCTTCTCACCGATGGAATTTGCTATTGTAACATTCCCATGTAGCTTGCAAGCACCAAGCAATGCAACAAGAACAGCCTCATCCTTCTCAGAAGGAGGCATATTAGATACTACATTCATTGCTTCATCCATTAGTCCTGCTCTACCTAGAATATCTACAAGGCAAGAATAGTGCTCAGACTTAGGATTTAAATTATAAGTTCCCTTGATTGAATCAAATAGTCTTCTACCCAGGTTGACAAGACCAGCATGACTACAAGCTGATAAGAGTCCCACAAAGGTGACCTCATCTGCCTTGATTCCTGATACTAGCATGCGTGAGAATACCTGTAATGCATGGTGACCATGTCCATGGTTTGAGTAGGCTACTATCATTGCGGTCCATGAAACTACATCTTTTGACTTTAGAAGCTCAAAAACAAGCCTAGCAGAGCAAAGATCCCCACTTTTGGAATATAAAGTAATAAGAGCATTTGTAAGCCACATGTCATGCTCAAACCCAAGACGTATGATCATTGCTTGAGCTTGCATGACCTCCACCATACCATCACAGGAAGTGACCACGCTAGTCATAGTGATTTCATTGGGTCTAAAACAAGATCTTAGCATCAAAATAAAAAGCCTCAAGGCTTCCCCTTCATCACCAATCTTTGCATAACCATCAATCATCATGTTCCAAGTCACAACATTCTTCTCTGGCATCAAGTTGAAGAGCTCACTAGCCTCATCCATGAGCACCTCATCAACATATGCAGTGATCATTGCAGTCCATGCAGCCACATCTTTATTAGGCATGAGATCAAAATACTTCCTTGCAGCACCAATCATCTTGTTTTGCGCCAAACCCGAAACCATAGCCGTCCATGACACATGACTCCTATCCGGCATAGATTCAAACAACTCTATAGCCTCATACACTCTATTGGCATTGAAACAACCGGAAATCATGATGTTCCAAGAACGAACATTTCTTTCTGGCATCTCAAGGAAGAGCTTATAAGCCTCACGAAAGCAGCCATTGTCAAGATATGACTTGACCATAGCTGTCCAAGCAATTATGTTCTTTTCAGGCATAAGATCAAAATACTTGTGAGCTTGATCCATCAACCCATTTCGAGCCAATCCCGAAACCACCGTAGTCCAAGACACCACATTCTTCTCAGGCATTTCACAAAACAAACGCATACCCTCTTCAACTCTTCCCCATTTAAAATACCCAGAAACCAAACTAGTCCAAGAGAATGCATTTCTCTCAGTCATTTCATCAAACACCTTGCGAGCATCCTCCAAGCGACCAGCTTTGGCATAGCCATCGATCATTGCTGACTCAGCAACGACGTTCCCGTGTGGCATTGCCTCAAAAATCATTTCGGCTCTGGGTAGGTCCTTGTTCTTCAAGTAAACCGCGATCATGGAGTTGTAGGAAACTTCGTCTCTGTGGGTCATTTCGTCGAATAGCTTCCTTGCTTCTTTGACCTTGCCGTAGCGACCCAGAGCGGTTATCTCCGCGTTATGCTTGTAGAGTGCTGCATCACGAGAAGAACTTGGCATCAGTTTCTTGGGCGTTAAGGTTCTTGGGGCGTTTGAAATGAGAGCCCAATCGGGTCTTTTGGGCGAATGTTTTTCTGGGTCGCTGGAAAATGAAGCTTTGAAGTGCCTCAGGAAACGGAAGCAGGGGTGAGAGTTGGACAACAAGCGGCGGGGGTGACAGACCCGCATGCTGAACATCATCAGTCCTATGTTCAAGAGAACTGTTTTCTTGAACACCTAATACTTCCGACTTTGTGTCCGCATCCCATTTACCACTCTTGAATTCTGTGCAAGTCACCTACTAGATTTAAGAAGGTTTTGTTTTGTGCCGTTGGATTTGGGTCGATAGACACCTCACCTTGAGTTGTTCGAATAACATCACTCAATAAATGCGTTTCCTATTCATGAATTCATGAATCTGCTACAACTTCAATTGTAGCCCAACTTAACGTTAGACTATCAATTTTGATGACTCGAGTTTAAGAAGAGAGTTAAATTCAAAGGATAACCTATCAAACGAGAGACTTTCATAGCAAAGTACTGCATCAAACCTAATGCAAGACAATGATAAAATTTTGCCAGAATTTTATATCTGGGATAAACTTTTAAATGAATTAATGAATTGTACCATTTTATTGTATTTAATTAAAGATCCTGGACGTATATCATTACCTTTTATTCAATATTCAGCAACAAATGTTAAACAACGCTTTGATATGGCATGGGAATATGCATGTGTGGGAAATGAAAGTCATGTTTTGGTAATTAAAAGTTTCAGTCTCCTCTTTTCCGGGGGAAAAAAAAACTGTTTCAGTTATCTCATATGTCATGTCTTAGTAAATAGAAATTTCAGATATGTCACAGTGGATCTACTAAAATCATTTTGCACTTATTTGGTTACCTCACTAAATTTATCAATAAGATGGCTGAGATCTTCAAATTTGAGCCAACGGTTCAAAGATACATGGGGTAATTGTAGAACCTCCCCTGAGGTTTTTCGTATTATATTTATTCCCTTCTAATTTTTAATATCTACATTTATCTCCGTTATTTTTAAATAATTTTTCAAAATTTCAAGATTTCCCTTTTTCTTTCTTCTCCCTTCCATCTCCTCCTTCACCATCCGCTGGACAATTCACACTATCCAATGGCCTGCAATGACATCATCACTAGAGGCATAATCATCTTCACGTAGCTCATCTTCACTAGAATTTTCCTCCGGCGAAGCTCCAGCATCTTCTGGCTTGGCATATTTTTTCACAATTGTAACCAAAAAAAAAAAAAGGACTACACAGAAGGGTTAAGTAACAAAAACCAAAAAGAAAGTAAAACAGATTCAGATATGCTAACACCTAATAGCTTTAGCTCATTGAGTGCTGCTTCTACTTCAACCTACCTATGAAATGGATTCAAATTATTCCACACAGAAAAACGCACAAAACTCCCCAAACACCCATGAAGGAGAGTTACACCACACATACGAAGAACATCATTTTCGCCCAAAAATGAATTTCTTGTTTGATACGTATTAGCCCGTAGATAAAGTGCCCAACTTGATTTGGTTTTTTCCCAAGTAAAATCGAATGGCAAACTTTTATCCAGCTTCAGCTCAAATCTAAATTATATTTGAGGATTAAATGAAACCTAGAAGCTAGAAATCGAAGAACAAGAAAAGAGGATTTGGAACAGAGGAAAAACATTGAAGTGCTGTGCAGCGGCGAGATGCGGAGGAGCAGAGGCCGCGACTCATCAAAACTTCCTGCGGCAGTGGCTGACCTCGTGGCAGCAACAGCGGCATCAACTGCTGTCGAGGGACAGTATGGGGCTTCATGGTGGTATTGGTTGCGGTTGATTCGCGGAGGCAGAGGAAGAGTCAACGACGGTTGGCATGGCGGCTAGGCTTAGAGGATTCTCTCTGGCAATAGCCTCCCTCCTGGCGGCCTTATAATCGAAGTTGCAATCATGGCGGTCGGAGTACAGTGCTCTGCGCAATCTGACAAGCTGCAACGGATGGTGAAGGAGGAGATGGAGGGGAGGAAGAAAGAAAAGGGTAATCTTAGAATTTTGAAAAGTTATTTAGAAATAAGAGAGGTAAATGTAGGTATTAAAAATTAGAGGGGGATAAATGTAATATCGAAGAACCTTAGGGAAGATCCCTGTAATTACCCCAAGATACATTTAACACCACCTCCACCAACTTAATTGAAAGTAGAAACACATTATTATTATGCTTAATCCAATGCATTATTGAGTTGCCTTTTTAAGATAGCAGCACATGTTCTTCTGTTCATCTAGAATCATGTACCAAACAGTTGGTTAAGCAAGAACAACCTCCCACCCCAACAATTTTTATCTATAATGATGTACACAAACAATAGTTATTATATATCAAAAAAAGGACCCCTTGTAAGCAAATCAGAAATAACTATACAAATCTCACAAAGACCCTTTAAAGCATTATTCATGAAGTAAAGCTCGGAATAATGATCCTGTGTTCCTTTGATAGCATCTTGGCAATCCTCAGCAGCATGAGAAGCAACACCAGCCAAATCAGCCAACTCAAAGAAGGTCTCAGAGTCCAAGTCTAATATAGCTGTTGTAATTGCTGTCACTGCCTCTTCATATTCATCAGCACACCTCTGAAGACTCTTGTAGTAGTTAAGTGTTGGAGTCTCATTCTCTAGCAACTTAGCAATGTAGTCTCTCGTGTCACTGGCATTGCTGTATGCCAAATCGAAGGCAACATTGGCTAGTTCATATTGGTCTGATTGTGGGGTGTGCGGGTCAGAATAGAGGGACTCAACGCAGAATGAGTAGTTTGAAGTTTTTGCACATAACTCATTCACTAGTTCTGTTACATCATTGCTGTCAGAGGCACAAGGAGAAAAATGGATAAGGATAAAGATGAAGTGAAAAAAGCAGAACAAGATGCATAGGTAATAATATTTGGCCATGTTCTAGCACTCTTCCTGTGTAGGGAAATTTGTGGTGCAAGGTGAATGCGATGAGATGCGTCAACTATTCTAAATTTCCAATATATATCAATGAAGACGTAAAACTCGAACTTAACAAGGCCATTCATCTCTTATCTTGAGTTTTTAGGGGTATATTTAAGGAGGAGGTTTTTGAAAGGAAGAAGGTAGTTTTTCCCCCCCTTTTAAGAAATATGTCATAATTTAAGGAGTTTTTAAAAACTAAATAAACAGCTATTATGTTATAAATACTTAAATGCACAGGACTATTCTAATTTAATCAAAGATTTCAGGATTGTAATTATGAATTTGTAGCTATGTTAAAATTTGGAAGAGAGAACTCAGATACTATAGTAATTCTATTCGACTCGAGCAAAATTACTTCTAATAAAAGGACGTACGTGATTTCAACCAAAAAAAAGCTACTATTCTATGTTTATTTATAAAATCTATATCCTTTTACATTAAACAATACAAAAATAGTTTTGATTGTCATATTTGTAGGATAGATTAATTTTAATACATTAAAGTATAATATAATTTGAATATAAATAATATACTTGTTTTACATGGGTGGCATGGTGCCATTGTTATGTAGAGCTATAGAAAATAATATTATTCATATTTATATTGCGATTCTTGTTTTTATCAAAAGTAGTGCTAAGATTCTTTTGGTTTTTAATACGTGAACCCATTTATGTTTTATTGGAAGCATTTTATCGAAAAAAATATTTTATCAAAAGTAAATATTTATTCTATTTTTCGAAACTGTACGTATGAGTTATTTTGATTCCTAAAACTTAAATTAAACCTTTTAGCTATTGAAGTTGTAATATGACTCAAATTAGCCCTTTTCTCCGTCTTCATTTCTTTTCTTTCAAATTTTTGATAACGTGATATCCTACTTAGCTTTAAAGGTGATATAATCGAATTATAGGTTCAAATTGTTAATAACAATGCCATTTATTTGTAAAATTCATATTATAGTCTTTAATTATACTTATCTTGCATGCAATTTAATTGTAATAGAATGCCAGTCTATTAGTAGCATATCAATTAACATAAGATATGAGCAAAAATATGACCGCAATTAACAAAAATTGAATTATAGAATAATGTGGCTCAAATCTGAGCATGTACTGTTTTATCCGCTAGTCTATTTTCTGGGTTGGTGGGAAATGTCGAAATGCAGCTTTGAAATGCCTCCGGAAACGGATCCAAGGCGAGAATGGGACAACATGCGACGATAGTGACAGACATTCATCATACATGCTGATCATCCGTCCAATGTTCAATTAAGGCAATCATGGATTTTAATGATCTTAACTTTGAAAGTTCTTCTCTCATGTAATAATAATGTATTAATTAATACATTATTTGAAAATTTTGATTGGAAAAATGTTCAGAGTCAAAGCTACATTTCTAAAAGTCAACAGTACACGTGGCGTGGCGTGGTGTGTTTATAGAAGTATACAACTTGACTTTAATAATCACATATAATTTTTGCTTTAAGCATTTCAATAATGCCAAAAACATATACTTACTTTGCATTTAATTTCCGTTTCTTATTTAAGTATAATTAAACCTATCTCATTGTGTGTACGTACATTTACACCCCAATTTTATTCGGAAATATGAACATATACCTCTAATAAAAAGAGGTGTGTAATTAGTATTTTAAGTAAACAGTTCATGTGCACATCCCAAATTATTCTTGGCGGCGTCATGCTAGTTTTAGCATTTCATATTTTTTTTTTAACGGCGTACTTTTCATATCAGCATGATGTTTTTGCAGAAATTAATTGATTCATTTGGTGCTATCTTAAAGTTAGAACTAGTTAAGGTCAGAAACCTGTGTCATTCACTATTATATTATGCATCTCTTATATTAGTTTATGTGTTAGTGTTATACTCAAATGTGTATAAATAAAAAATAAAGAAAAACTAAACAAGAAATTGAAAAAACTAAGTAATGATTAAATGATAAAAAAAAAATACAGATGTAAAGTAATACGAGTGTAAATGTGTGTAATATTGATGTAACCATTAAGCCAACTCTTAAAATTTTGCTGAATGAGAACAGGAACATACACCAAGCTGCAAATCAGTCACTTTTTATCCACGTTGTTTCTCAGGACTCATTTTGGCTGGGCTTAGACAATATGACATTTATCCAAAGCATTCTTGAGTTGGCTTTCCAAGATAACAGCACATGTTTGACCCAAAAAAAAACGATTCATATAAAACAATAATCTCGTAAAAAAATTTTAGTCAAGGGATAAAAGTGGAAAAAAAATTTACATAGAGGAACTCTATACAATTTTTTTTTACCTCGAACATACCCTAAAGTCAGTTTATCTTTAAAAGTATATAAATAAGATATATCTATTGATAGCCCATTTAGTAAATTATGATTATTTTTTCTTTGATGACGTAGTAAATTATGATTGTAATGCACTTAATTGATCTAAAGCAGGGAATTCCATTACCTTCTCATTTTAAATAAAGTTTATCTTAGAACAACCTTATCCAACAATCTCATGTACCAAAACATTAAGGCAAGAACATTCTCCAACCCCAAACAATTATTACCTACAATGATGCATACAGCAGAATTCATATAAGCCAAAGATTAATTAGGACCCTGTAAACAACTTAGAAATAACCACACAAATCTCACAAAGACCCTTTAAATCATTGTTCATGTAGTCAAGCATGGATAATGGCTAGTTCCTTTGAAAGTGGCTTGGCAGTCCTCAGCAGCATGACGAGCAACACCAGCCAAATCAGCCAACTCAAAGAATGTCTGAGAGTTCAAGTCATTGTAAGCTGTCTCAATTGCTGTCTTAATTGCTGACACAGCCTCTTTGTAATCATGTGCACAACTCTGAAGAAGCATGTGGTAGTGGCTTGAAGTGGTTGTTTTCTTTAGCAGCTTCGCCATGAATTCTTTGGTGCTAGTGGCATTGAGGTATGCCAAGCGAAATGCAACATAGACTAGGCCATATTTGTCTGATTGTGGGGTATACGGGTCAGAATTGAGAGACTCAACACAGAATGAGTAGTTTGAAGTTTTGGCACACACCTCATCCACCAGTTGTGTTACATTGTTCCTGGAGGCACAAGAAGGATGGATAAGGATAAGGATAAGGATAAAGATGAAGTGAACGAGGCATAAGAAGAAGCATGGAGAATGATATTTGATCAATATGATCATATTCTTGCACTCTTTCTCTATAGGGGGAATTTGTGATGCAAGGTGAGAGTGAAGAGATGTGTCATCTATTGTAAGCTTCCAAGTATATATCAATGAAGATGTATAGCTCAGAATTTTAAGGCCATTAAAGTAGATGAATTGGTTTAGTTGTCATTTTTCTGTTAACTTTGAGTCTTTAGAACGTGTAAAAGACTAATTGTGGCAACATTTCACATGGGTACCGTGGTGCTGTTGAGATATTAAGAACCATTATCTTGCGATTCTAGCTTTTGTCCAAAGTTGTGTCATTTTTCATTCTTTGTAGCTCCTAAAATGGCTATAGCAGTCAAAAAGGTTTCTTTCTTTTGAAAGGTCCTTTTATAAAGGTTGAAGAAAGATGCTTGCTTCCATTACTTACGACACTTGTAGTCGCGGCCCAAGCATTGCTGGATAGATGTACAGGCTTAAACTAATATAAATGCTTATTTTCTTTTTGACAGAACAAGAACATTAAATGGAACGAACGCTTTGAGTGAATCAAATATTTTCTCTACATGAATTATTTGGGTAAATTATATTGATATTTTCAAAAGTTCGACAAAATTTACTCTAGCTTTCTTCTTTTTATTCAGGTAGCATTGATATCCCTGAATGCATTTTTTATTGTGTGATAGAGGTTAGGAGAAGACAATGTGATGATTTTATAAACTCAAAAGATTGACATAATAATTTTATAAATTCAAGGATTTCCTGAGCAGATTTTATAAATAGAAGAGAGGTGATATAAATTTTAATAAATCTTGAGAGAGGTTAACATAATTTTACGATTAAATGGGTCGGTTAGAGCCAAGTTTTAATACCAAGAGAAAGGAATGTGACCGAAAAAAGAAGAGAGAGAAGGAGTTGGGTGGGAAAGCCGCAAGGCTTTCTGAGGGCTGATCCAATGGCAGTGAGTGAGGTTCACAAGGTCAGGTCCATGAGGAGCTGTGACCTCATCCGTGAACTCGTGAAGTGTGATTCTGAGTCAATTGCGTCCCAATCACAAGGTCAAAATATATAAATCACAAGACAAGAACTAGGCTTGATGTGTATGGTGAATATTATTTGCGCAGGAAAACAGAGAGAGATACCAAGTCTTAACCCTACTCACTAATACTATATATTTTGTATCTCTCTTTCATTAAGTTCACTTTTAGGATGACTTTAACATTGAATAAAAATAAAATGTAAATTTTCAGATATGAACTTTGTATTTAATTTTATATCTGAAATTTAATACCCTCATTAAATAAACCCTTAATGTCCACTTTTATATACAAATAACATGATTTCATGTCGACACAAATGAAAAGCCCATCACCCAAATAATAATTTAAAAAAAAACTAGTAAACACACTCTGAGGAGAGCTTTATTCTATAATAATGAGACCCAACACAAACTAAGTTAAACCTAATCAATATCAAGAATTACCTCCGTTTTCTAATAAGTTAAAATGATTGAATAAACTTTAAGTTAGATAAGAAAGTATATATTTTACAACATTATTATTATCATCACTTATTCCAATGTTCTCTTTTATATTTAATCTATCTACTAATTCTCTCTTGAGTATCATGAAAATAATAATAATATTATTTAGAATTTTTTAAAAAATAAATAATAAAAAAAAATAAATTTTTATAAATGATGAATAATAAGAGTGTTATCAACTTAAAAAAAAAAAAAAAAAGCTCCAGCGAAATTATCCATGTGATCAGAATGGGTTCTCCACCACCGATGAAACAAACTCATAGGGAAACACAAATGGGTTCCACCACCACGTGATCACCAACGCATTGTTCCCTCTTTGAACCAACAAGTTGCTGTGCCTGATTTTATTACTATAATTTCCATGCATGTCCCATTGGGTTTAACAGCCTGTCAATGGGACCCCCCTTTCCAAATCATAGTCATACATATGATGCTGCTTTGTCCACTCAACTCAACAAAGCTACTCCCATCTTATTCATAATCAATTCACAAGCATGCACTCCAACCATCTTCCTCTTCTTTTTTTTATCTCTTCTACCATACTTCTACTTTACTCACACTTTACTAGAGCATTTCTTAACACCATTACCTACCAAACTCTACTTGCAACTTAAAAATAGACCAGATCATAAACCACCTGGTCCTTAAGAAGTGAAGAAGAACCAACCACCCCACCAAAACCAAGCCATAAGTTGCAGTGTAGCCAGCTACTATGATTAAATTGAACAACTTGCCTTTGTTTTTTTCTACATCCAACCCAAGATTTACTTTTCTGCTTTTCTTCCTCGAAGGAATCCAGGATTCTAAGGCCATGTTTGGGTAAAACACGAAGTTCATCTATGACATTTTTCGTCCCATTCTTACGGCTCGACCAAACATATCCTCAGTTGTAAACAAGGAAGTTACAATATTGAAGGTATTACAATCCATTTCAAATTAGATTACAAGCGTAAGAGGTTACTGATAGGTTAAAAGCTTAAAAATTGATTAATTGCACAAGGTATTGAAAAAAGTGTCAACTTCAATAAAGGAAAACAAAAAAATGTACAACTACAAGAAACAAAGGAAAGACTACAAGACAAGAGGGGTGTTTTGAGAAAGAAGAATGGGGAGGGGAACGACCTACAATCTAGAGCACAGACAAGTGGAAAACGGGAAAAAGATAAAGAAAAACTAGCCTCTCCATTTCATTTACAGGTACAGTTAGGATCTCTGCAGTTAAGTGACCAAGGGTTGCAAATTGATACTCTGATTTTGACTCTGAATCTTCTATGCCCAAATCCAAAAATAGACCAACATAAAACACGTGAACAAATAAAAAAAGAATTGTAAAGCTTTAACTAAAAATAGAAGCCCTACACAGATGGAATGGCAGACCTATATGGTGCAGTAAGAAAACTCCTACGATCAAATGTAGCAAGAAGACCCCTCTATGGATTGATGTTGCATTCTCGCAGATACACATGATCATAGTCAACATACTTTGACCAATAACTTCGGAACTTGGGAATACTTATCTCAAGCCATGGCTTCATGTTGCCATTGTAGTGTATAACTGCAGCCCGCTCAATATCTTTTTGGTTGACGTTTGGGTTGTAACCAAGACCCAGGACATGCCAATTTCGGTGCAGTGGGAAAGTACGTTTCCAGAATGTTATGAGACCTGGTGGCAGAGTTCCTAACTTCCATAGTTGTCTATCATGATTCTGTATTTCAGGTTGATTAGAAAAGAAAATCAGTTAAAAATTCAAAAAATGAAGAAACATGTCCAAAGAAGGCAAATGTAACTGCATATTGAATGGACTTTCATGAATATAACCTTGAAACACAAAATATAGTACATATGTTCCCTTCACATCCCAAATTCAAATCATCATTCACATTCCTATTCACATCCCAAATATAGACAATTGATAACAATTGCTAAAATGCCTACGCATCAGCTGGGTAATAATAGTAATCCAATTAAGTATTTATTCTGAAAAAAAAAAATGTTACTAATTTAACATATGATTAGTGTGAATAACTTATCAATCATAAGAGATATCTACTGAAAAGTAAAGCAAAGTGCACCACTTACCAGATTCTGCCAGTTGTGGTACACATCTGTGATGTTTTGCCTCTTCCATTCCACTAAATCAAATACATTCATACCATATGCCCACCCACAAGCACGTGGGTCAAAATTCTTCGCAATGAGAGGATTTGAGAAGTTGAGATAACGATCAAATCGATGAAAACTTTCTCCACAAGTTTCTACGGCACCATTTACCTTGCCTTTCAGATCAACAGACCAAAGACCAGTCAGATCCTTCTGCACAACAATATCATCATCCAAGAACAGCACTTTGTTGAGCTTTGGAAAGATCTCAGGCAGGTAGAAGCGGAGGTGATTCAAGATAGATAAATATTTTGGATTTCGAAACTTTAGGTTTGAGTCAGAAGTTGCTCTATGAGCCTTGAAGTAATAATCTATCATTGATGGAGAACCCAACTGTTTAAGAACAGGACTGTAACTTGAATTCAACCATGTAAAGTCTTCGATGTTCTGAACTTGAATGGTTGCATTGCCTGGTGGGTTCAACAAAAACCACATCCTCATTGCAGCATAATTGAGCCTATCAGTTACAATGTGGAAAACATGTTTGGAAGAATCCTGCAAATTTATCAAATAATATTGTTATAAGCAAGTGATGTCAATACGAAATAAAAGGTATTGACACTGATGATATTGAAGGTTATAGTTTCTTTTGTTCTACTTCTTCCCTAACTTTACTAGGGTCAAAAATGAAATAGAAACAATTTTTTTGGTTAGTCAAAATACATTAAGTGTAGTTACATCCCAGAACAGTCATATCAAATTTTTTTTGTTTCCCAAACTCATTGCAGCCAAAGAAATGTTGAGAAATCTCAAAGTGAAAATAATACCTTGGCATTAGCAGCAGTTGAATTCACAACAACGGCTGTAGCCAGTATGTTGTCAGAGAATATTGCATAATGGTATAGTTGATTGTCTTCTAACTTCTCTTGATTGGGGAATCGTTGCTGAGAAGAATTCAAGTTATAATACTCAGTTGTAAGGCGCAATGGCAGACAATGAAGGCCTTTGGGCAGTGTTTTTGCTGTCAATTGTGTTAAGAATAAAGTCTGCTTCTTGTGTGCACGAAGCTGCTCCTCCGTTGAGTGGAGCATAGCCCGAAGCTTTTTCACAACGGCAGCACAATCATCTTGAGCTTGCTTTCCTTTCAACAAAGTTTGCTCCATTGCCTTCATTCTCTCATTTGCGCTGGCAATAGTACAAGATAGATTAAGACTTAAAGAAAATGCAGCTCAGTGCAGAAATTAGTTACTCATCAGGTTTAAATAGAACAGCAAAAGAAACTTAAAAAGAAGAAAACCAAACTTGAGAGTCATAACGGGCAAACACAAACACAGAAACAACAGCAATCTTAAAGGTACACTTACTTCCTAGGTAAGTCAGAATCTTTGCTTGCATCTCCAAGTGTTCGTGAAACTTCCTTTATCCGTAAACGAAGTTCACGTGTGAGATGGGGGTTGCTTTTAACTACTGGCAAGGAAAGATAGACCTTAGCTTGGATGAGCTGATCTTTCAGTTGCTGTACTCGAGCATTTGATGGCGTTTGGTCATTCTGCTTATTGGTTTCGGACAATACAGCCCCTTTATTGTTTGATTTGTTGGAGGTTCCAGTTGCTTTTGGCTCCTGCTCAGTGGCCTGAGAATAAAAAGAAAATGCAGCAAATTTTACCAATAAACTCAATATGCATTGAGGTTGATTTTCTTTCATTACAATGATGTAATTCCCTGAAACGGGGGTGGGAAAATGTAGCACATGTTGATGGGCAACACTATATAATCAAAACTTATTTGCTCCCCTACCTTGATTGAAATTAGCAATTGACATAACAACTATTTGTTTTGATATTTGTCATACTATTTGAATTGATGTGGAATTTATTTATCATCTAGATTAGAAAGACATTAGATCTCTTTGTAATTGTCCAAAAGAAATACAGTCAGACCTTAAACTCCTGACAAGATGATCAATTCAAGCACCAGAACCACTGACTAAACATAACATAATATTTGACAAGTGATGCACAGCACCACAGTAGAGTACATATGAACAACTTTTTTCACCGTAACCAGAAGCCTAAAGGAATTTTCTCACCCAAGTATCACTGTTTAACACTTCAGCAAGCATGCAGCAAAAATAGATACAAAATGAGCAAAGAAAAAGACAGAATGAAAAAATGTGGAAAATATACCACCTACCTTAACTTGAGACTCCTGATCAGAAGCATCAACTGAACCAGTGAGTTTCCCCTCGTTGTCATCAACATCAATAGCATCTTCCCCGTTTACATTTTCGCTGTCACCACCATCAGCTTTCTCCATGGTGCTCCCTTCAGTTCCTTCCTTATCTGTCACCAGCTTGATGGAGTTCTCCTTTTTGACTTGATCTCCCTCAGTTGTAGTTGACAACACCCTGGCTGATACATGCTCCCTTGATTCAACCACCACTTGCCCCTCTAAGTCAACATGACAATGACTTTAGATAACAGTGGAAAATCTTAACAACAGAGAAACAGCAACAACAATAATTAAGCCTTAGAAAAACAAAGAAAAGCTAAACAAAAATACCTTGAGGCAAATTATTTGTTTTAGATGAGTCCTCAGTATAGACAACTCCAATAGGCTCTTTAAGAACAGTGGAAGTTTCCTGTTCGTTAAACAATAATGATAGATTTCAGCCATTAATTATCAAAGATTCATCACTAAGGTATATGCATCTAACAAAAAAAAAGGGAAAATTTTCTTCCATGAAAAGAAGGGAACTTTACCTGAGGAAGCAGATTCAAGTGACCAGAATCACCAGCACTGAAAGCCTGACACAAAATAAAGGTTTAAAAAAAAAAAAGGACTCATAAATTCCAAGATCTCACCATCACTTAAACAAAAAAGAATCTTTCAAGCATAACATCACTTACAAAAGCAGTAACATCTTCAATAAACTCTTCCTTGGCTGCAAAATCCATTCAACAAAAGAACCAAATAAACCAAAAATCACCAAAAAGTTACAAGAAATAATTTTCCGCGGACTTAAAAAACAAAGTGAAAACTATAAAAATTAAAAATAAACTCACTGGAGGGGGACTTGAAGGTGCCAAGGCGATCAGAGTAGAGAACAATTGGAGCAACAACAGTAATGCACAGAAACAACAGCACAATGTTCCTCACACCCACCATTTTTTCCCCCACTCCAAAAAAAAATAAAAATAAAAAACAGCTAAAGAACCCAAAATCAGTGAAACCAGAGGGCGAGATCCCTCTACCGTCACTTTCTTGAGAAATCAAAAAACAAAATTTCAAAAAACCACGCGTAACCCTTTGAAACCCTTCCAAAGATTCTTGTCCTTCGAAGGACACTGATGAAAAGAAACAAACTTTTTTAGCAAAAAAGAAGACCGGCTTTCTCTTTTTCGTGTGGGTGTTTCGGAAATTTAGACATTTCCCTGACGGAAAAATTTCAGAGCGCAAAGGTTTAAGCTTTGGGCACAATAATGGAAGGGAATCTGAGAGGAAACTAGTTACATGGAGTTACAGAGAAAGAGAAAGAGAGACAGAGAGAGAGGAAAATGCATTTTGGGATCGGAATCAAAGAAAACAATGCCTTGTGTTGCGTGCGTGTGTTGTAACAAAACTGCAAAATTTTCTTAATTTTGTTTTTCTTTTATTGGTTTGTACCCTTTTTGGCCAAATGCATATGCATGCTCAGAAAACACACAGAGATAAGAAAAAGAGAGATGAAGAAGATGGAGAACGTTGGAGATAAAGGACGAAGGAGGAAACCCAATGAATGAAGGCGAGGTTGAGCAATGAGTACAGAAGAGAGAAGAAAAAAATATTCTTTGATTGTTTTGGCTTGTTTGGCTCCTTCGTAATACTATTGTATTGGAACCTTTGGGTGTCACTGTTTGCAAACGGAAAGATTTATTTTTCATAAGAAAATAATAAGATTTATTTTTTGATTTTTGTTATAGTACTTGAAAGATTGAAAGAGTATGATACCTTTTTAAATTTAAAAATTATGATTTAATTTTGAATATTTAAAATATTAATAAATTTAATGAATGGAATATGTAGTAAATTTTTAATTATAAATTATTAAGAAAGCACTGATTGATATATATATATATATATATATATAAATTTTATAGGGTATTAGAGGATTTTTTTTTCGTATGTTTTTGGTAGAAAAATATTATATATGAAAGGTAAGATATAATTAAATTTTATATATTTTTTTGTTACAAGTTTACCTTTTTTTTCACTTGAATTAAATTTTATCTTTTTGTGATCTCGTGACCATGTCATTAAATTTTTATCATAAATCTTTTAAAATCGTATTGATTCTTTTTAAATGAAGGTGATTATAAAACATATAAAGTGAAGAACTAATTATTCGTATTATTAAAGTAATAATGTAAAATTTATATAAAAATTAAATTTAACGTAGAATGTTTTATAAAATTTAATTTTAATATATTATTAAAATAAAAGAATTTTGTAAAGATTTGGTTACATACTATGAGATCAGAAAAAAAATAATTCAATCATTTATTATTTTAAAATTTTATAAATAAAAATATATAAATAAATGACAGAGTAAATCCCTTTTATATTTATATCACATAAAAAAACAATGTTTATTTTATATTGATAATGGGATTTAATTTATATACACTGACAATTTAAATTTTTTTAATAATTATTTAATTATATATTATCACATTAGTTATTATTATTATTGAATCTCTCTTCCGCTGCTTTAAAAACCATTTAAATAAAATATTTGAATTGAATGATAATATATTAAAATTAAACTCTTAATAATATATATATATTTTTTTAGGATAAACACAATAATCAACTCCAAGGAAGAAAGGAAAAGGCGCAAAATCTCTGATAAAAAAAAAATTCAGGGAGGGGGGAACTTATTAATAAGGAAAGAGGGGGAGGGGGAGTTAACTCTTTGGATCGTAAGGGGCCGTTAATTGGATTAAGGTTAATTAAAAATTTTATTTGCTTTAGTTATAGCTGGTTTCCAGTAACTAATTAACGCGTCAACTTTTCTTCACACGTGACGTGAGGGACTTAATTCTGAATGTGAAATGGAAATTTGCTTGGCTGGCCACCCATACGCGCGTGATCGCCGGCCTTTTTAATCAGCTTGTCACGCAATGCATTCAATTTCCATTAGTAAGAATCGAATTTCTAAGTATATGATTAATAGATATGATGAGCTGATATCATAACACACTTCGTCCGTTCCTTCTTATGTGTTATAAATAAAAGGAAAAGGCTGATTAATAGCATTTAGCATTGGATAAGCATTTTTTTTTTTTAATGTTTAGTATGCGAATCTTTTTTATGAATTTAATTTTTTATTATTCACGAATTGTATATTGTTGCTACATAACCTTAAATCAATTAACATAAAAAGAAAATATTTTAAATATTACAATACTAATACCAAATAGGTAAAATATCAGTAAAGAAAAACCACTTATCGTCACAAGTATTAAAATAATATATATCCTCTATTTGGTATTTAAGTAAATTGCAATGATCATTTTGATATCAAGTAGAATAATACTGTTTCCACACGTAATAGCAGCAAGACAAGAATTGCATCAAATTCACGGACGCAGGAATGAAAAATGAACATTACACCCACTTAATGGGATGATAATAGAGTCTTGTTTTTGCAATTTTTCAACACCATTCTTTTACGACATGGTTACAGTGTTAAACCAGAACTGTGGCCAGTATTTCTCAATTAAAAAGCCATGTGCATGCAGAGCCCTTGACATAGGCGCACTTGTTTTTCCACTATGCTATTTGCCTATTTCAGTATTTCTTAATATGAAAGCTTGGGCATCGGAGACCATTAAGTATGGTGTAGTATATAATAGTAGATCATATCTTCGATAAAAGTAGAGATATAAATAAATATAAATAATTATATATAGTGTAATTGATTTGACATTTAGTTTTTAAAATAAGTTTAGAATTTTAATTTCAAATTTTAAAAAAATATTGAGAAATTTTTATTTTAATTGATTCTATTTAATTTAAATTAAAAATTCAATAGATTTTGAATAATAATAATTTAAATTAAAAGAAAGTACAAATAAATTTAAGAATTGAAATTTTTATATAAAACATGTTAATAGAAAAATATATTGTCAATCCAATATTAATCTATATTTTATCTTGTGAAAAATAAGAATTAACATAAATCATAACAAAATACATGTAAAAAGTCCTTCAAGTAAGTCAATCGATCACCCTAGTGCATGTCATTTTTATTTTTGTGGTTTTGCTACATAAAAGCTATTTGACCACTTACACTATCATGCTATAATTTTTGTGAACACGCTTGTTTTCTAAGTCATAAATAAATTTGTATGGCATCGTGCACTCAACCATTATATTATATAGGCAAGTGCCAAAAAGAGAAACAAACAATATTGAGAGAACCCTTTTACTTTCCTGATTAATCAAGTTACCAATATTAAATATGACTTTTGTATAGCAACACTGCTGCTAACCTGACATCTATGAGTAGTTGTTAATAAACGGGTAGAAATATGCTAAACTAGGCTATTTTTTTTATTTAATTAGTCTGGTATGTATTTTAAAACATAATCTGAGTTTAGGTCTATAATTATTTGATATAGGATTTTTTTTTTTCTATGCTCTTAACTTGTCACTTTTAAAATGCTGGCCTGACTCAAAAACATAATTAGAAGCATACTAAAGAAGGAAAAAAACGTTTTACCCCTTTGAACTTTTACTCATGTGTAATTTAGATCCTAAGTTTTCAAATTGGGCAGCACGACCCTTATACTTATTAGATGGTGGAAATAACCCCTTCCGTTAGTGAGACATCTAAACCAGCTGTTAAGTATCCACGTGTGTCTCTTGCTTGGACAAAAATACCCCTTTTTAAGTCAAATTTCCATTCTCCTTCTCTGAAACACAAACAAATGCACACACATTGAGCTCCAAGATCTGAAATACAGACAAACGCACAAACAAATGCCATCAAATGAATAAAGCAACGAAGAACAATGAAACCGATATCTAAAACCAATAAACGCACACATCAAAACGCCTTTTCTCCATCTTGCCTCAAATCTTAAACCCCTTATTACCCTTAAATAAGAACCAACGCACCCTAGAGTCTCACTCAAAGCTCGAATTTCAGACAACCCAAAAGTCTCACTCCGCGATTGAAGAAAGGGCCGCGCGACTGAAAAAGAGGGCCACGCTACTTAAGCTCACTTTGCGGCTGAAGAAGGGAGCCGCTCCACTGAAGCTCACTCTGCGACTGAAGATAATGGGGCTGCGCCACTGAAGAACTAACCGTGACTAAAGAAAAGGCCGCAACTGAAGAAGGGGTTGACCGAGGAAATGGTTTCGTTCTTCCTCTGTTTCTATTATGATATTGGTTTTGATTTTTTTTTTCTACTTTTGATTTTATTTCTGGTTGTAATACTGGTTTTGACTCAATCTCAACCAAATTATATATCAACATTCCTAGGTAGTATAATGTCATAAGAAGTTCAGAAACCTGTCGATATACCATAGTACTACATTTGATAGCACTATTTAAAATTTAATGAAATCATTGGCAAGTTTGGATGCACTCAATATTAGTGAAGTCTGAAATGAATTTCTATAGATTACTTGCATTTCTGGTTTTGATTTTTTTTTTTCTGATTTTTTTTTCTGGTCTATGATGGTTTCTGGTTTTTTTTTAAATCTGGTTTTTTTTTGTTATTTTTTTTTCGCTATTCTTCGTTGCTTTGTGTGTTTGATAGGGATCCAAGATGGATGTGTGTGCATTTGTTTATGTTGCAGAAAAGCTATTTTAGGTTGAGAGATTTGGAGAATGGAAATTTGACTTAAAAAAAAGGGTATTTTTGTCCAATCTGAGACACACGTGAAAAGCACGTGGATACTTAACGACTGGTTTAGATATCTCACTAATAGAAGGGGTTATTTGCACCATTTGATAAGTATAGGGGTCGTGTTGCACAATTTGAAAACTTAATGTCTAAATTGCACAAGAGTAAAAATTTAGGGGGTAAAACACTTTTTTCCCTTTAAAATATACCAAAATGTCTATTCTTAATTATACTAAAAAACTTTTAAACTTGTCAAAAAAAATTGTTTTTAAATCGGCCAATAAACTTTTTAAATAAGGGAAAAGGTCCATTTTAAATAGGTAAAATATTTCTATTGTCATATATTTTTAAAATAATAATAATAGGCTAGCATGTTAAATCAAATATACCTTTTTTTTTATTACATATAACTTGATCTTTTTAACTGAAAATAGTTTTTCAAAAATCTTGATCTAGTTTATTTATTAAATAGGTTAAACTAAATTAACCTTAATATAAACTAAACTGAAGAGCCCTCTGCTATATTTCCATCCTTACTTTTATGGCCACCCAAACAAATGAGGCGACTCTAGTCAACCCTACAATTTCCCACAAATGTACTAATATACTATACTGGTCAATTACTGGAAAAAAAAAAAAAGGGGGTAAGTTCCACTGTCTTGTCGGCAGTTCATCATTTTCTTGGGTCCTATATAATTGTCTGGAATCAGAAGCACTAAAGATTGAAAAAATAAAATAAAATACTTCAATACAATAATACCATGCCTGCATTATTTACCAATCAATCTAGCATTTTATTGATAATAAAATGGCAAGACCCTTTTCATTTTACTATACAATTTATAGGAGAATTGTGGTGTTAGTAACAAGGCCAGGTGACAATGAAGTTTATTTAATACATCGATTTCATATGGCTTTTGTTTTACCTTATTTAGGTCTTAGGCACGTTTCAATTGTTCCCATAAAATAGCCTATGGAAATGTGAAGTCCACAAATTATATAACATCATCAGTAGTTTTTTTTTTTTGATAAACACATCAGTAGTTATTCTAGAGCTTAAGAGATAGAATAGAATCGTTAGGAGCCCCAAAAGTGTCGGCACAATCAAGGGTGGCAACAACTCCCCACAGTGTAAAGTAACCGCTTTCAATTATTGTTGCTCTCTTTTTCTCTTTTTAATACTTTTTTTTTTTTAATTTTATTTTGAGTTTTGTATTTGCCATGCATTTTAGTTTGAGAACTAGGAAAGGAACCAAACAACCAACCTCGCCAAGAAACATCGTCGTGTACAGTCATAGACCCTATGAAATGAGAAAGATTTTGTATAGCAATTTTTTTTTCTTTTGTTTTTGTTTTATGTGTATTTAATTTTTAGGGTTTAGGGTTTAGTAAATAACCGCTTTCAATTATTGTTGCTCTCTTTTTCTCTTTTTAATACTTTTTTTTTTAATTTTATTTTGAGTTTTGTATTTGCCATGCATTTTAGTTTGAGAATTAGGAAAGGAACCAAACAACCAACCTCGCCAAGAAACATCGTCGTGTACAGTCATAGACCCTATGAAATGAGAAAGATTTTGTATAGCAATTTTTTTTTCTTTTGTTTTTGTTTTATGTGTATTTAATTTATCTATTCAGTGACTTTCAATTTGCAACTTCACCCTATCTATTCTCATTGGCCTTATTAATTGGGTAACAGACAGAAGTAAATTCCCTGACAATTTTCTTTTACATTTAAATTAAATTAATTTAACCTTTCTCTTGTATTATCATTTGGGACTTGTTTAAATACCGTTTACTAGCATAATTTTAATAACCTTGTAAGATTGCAATGGCCGTCGTTAATATATCATCATAGTAGAAGTTAGCATGTTATGTTATCACACACATATATATATTAGTATATGACTATCTCCTCAAATAACGTGCTCATTAAAATAATGGTTAGATTCTTATTTTAAACCGTTGTGCTTTCGCTCATTCTTTATCTTTTTAGGTCCAGCGTTGCTGCTATTTTATTTTATTTTTATTGAAGGTTTACATCTTCTAACATTGTCATTGCGCATCATAAGTTCTACGAACGTATAAAATGTTGCTCGTGTAGGTTTTAAATGTGTGGACTAGGGAGGAATAGTCTACTGCAATGATTACTATCATTGTCCACTTTTAATTGTCTTTTAGAAAATCAACAAAAGTTTGATATACTAAAAACTCAATATGACTTTTGCAAATTATCTAGAAGATAATTAAAAGTGTACAAACGAAGTATTTTAATTTGTCAAGTAAGATCCTTAAACAATTCTATGAAATATAATCTTATTGGGCCAATGTGGTAACAATGAGGATCAAAGCCCATTCTGTGAATGTAAATTGAAGCCATTGGCCTACATAAGCAGAATTGGTGCAGTGTACTGGAGACCCAAAAGTGTGGGGCCTTACTACCCAGAACCTTCCATGATACCGAAAGGCTGAATTGGATCATCTTGTTTGGAAAGAATGAAGAGCATATCCATAAATTCCACCTACCTTGTAAACATGGATCCCACATGAGGCTTTTATCCGAATTTGAGAAAACAATTTTCAGAAGTTTTGATTGTTCACAAATATAATATGAAAAATGCTAAATAGTAATAAACTTTGTGAAAATCTAATTGCCAATATAATTATTTGTCTTTAAATGAACAAATCAGTCCTAGTCATATTTTTCTGGCTACGTACCATTATCCATATAATATGTAAAAGTTGCATGGATAGAACCGAAACTATGCAAGTCCCACTCAGTGGCAATGGCTTTCAACTGTAGAGATCATTAAAGCAGCTGGCTTGTGTTGATCACTCAAAAATGAATAAGAGCTGTCAAGAAGCAAAGCAAAAGGCACAAAGGGATGCAAACAATAATTCCATTTATTAATGTTAGACAACCTTTGCGTCCCATTATCAGTCAAATTTACACTTACTTTAACCTATGGTAACTCCACAAAGCAACCACTTATCCTTCAATCAATATCTTTTTCATAAAATTCCTTTTTTTTTTCTTTTTTTTTTTTGAAAGACCATCTTCATAGATGGAGAATAACAGAAGCAAGTCTCACAAGTCACAATAGACCTCAAACAATAAACAACACACGCAAAAAAGCCATTATGTTGCTTAAACCACCTACACTAACAACTAGAATGACTTTTAACAACTGTTGATCGATCTTACTGACAATGATGATGCTCTTCAAAGTAACAACCCAGTGTTAATCCTTAATCAGCAATGATTCTCCTTAAGATTATGATAATACCGTCAACAAATATTCACCTCCATTCCAAGGTCATTGGTTGTGTATTACACATACATCAATTTGGACCTTATTGGTTAAAATGTTAATATTTTATTTTGGGTTTATGGGGTGAAATGGAACAAAGTTGATCCTTACAGCTGGGATAAGATCAGGAATTCCTAGTATAAGTTATACATACATATCCACAATTCCACAAAAGTAGTAAATGCAGATTCACACCGGCTGCTGCATAAACTTAAATTAGTCCCAATATTTTAGTGCTACATGTTCTAATTGATCAGCATACAGGTCCTGTAATTTTTATTTGGACAATCAGAGAAAAAAGAGTGTGACAAAATCGGTGATGGCGTACCCAAACAAAAGCCATGCACAAAGGAGGGGACTAGAAAACAAAAATAAGAAATAAAAAACACAAGAAAGGCTAATACTACAATTAATCAATAGACACCTAACCCAAATTTGGCACATCCATATGAGATGAAGATTGTACTTGGATCTATTAACATCAAACAAAAGCAAATGTTGTTTGTTTTCTGTCAAAGAGGCTTACTGAGCAGAGAGCTCCAAATAGAATCCACATCATCAGCAGCCTCAAAATCCAAACCATCACTACTCTCAAAGGGCTGCCACAAATCCTCCACCAACTTGTCTTCAGGAATGTGAGCCAATGACCCCTCTTGAGTCTCGCACAAGCCATGTTCCTCACAGAAATCAATGCCATGATCAGCTTTGAAGGACGTAGTGTCTTGGCTTCCTAGAGTTGCCAAGAAACTGTCCTCACAATCCAAGAAGCAGTGATCTTCTTCTGATTTGGACATGACACCATCTTTCAGCCAAGGGAAATCAAACACTCCAAGTCTCAAGTTTGAATCATGATCCCATGCCTTGAAACAACCATTCTCTTCCACCACCACCACCTCCTTATTTTTCTCCTTCTTCATCATCAAGCTTTTGCCATACACATCTCTCTTCTTTGCAGTGTCACTGATGTTCTCAAAAGATGGTCCAGCTGTAATCTCAGCTTCATCATTTTCTTCTCTTGCTCTCTTCTTCTTCTTCTCATGCTCCATTTATACGCACACACCTAGATAGCCTTTCTGTCCATGGAAGATTCACAAAACAACTTTATCAAATCATACATATATAACCAATACCCAATTGACACACACCCTCTTCACAACCAAACACAAACGTAAAACACATCCAAAGGTTGCACTACCAAGATCATCATAATTGTAATAAACGAAGGAAAACACAAAAGGGTACGTTCACAACCTCATCAGATTGAAGCAAACAAGCTTAAATATGTGGAAAAAAAAAACACTTACGCTATGAAAGTGAACAACAAAATCTCTTTTATGTGAAAGACAAGAATCTTAAAGAAAGGATTGACACAATTTTCAGAAATGATTATGTCATGATGATGAAATAAATGATCTTAAGAGTGATGGGGTAGGTGGATATGTACCTCTGAGTCTTTGAGGCCAAGGGGACAGCTAGGGACTTAGGTATACGTATATCTATGCTCTCTCTCTCTGTCTCTCTCGCTCTTTCTCTCTAATTTTTGGAACTGTTGGTGATAACGTAGGTATGCTAAAAAGAAAACTGAATGAACTTTGCACACACGCTAAGCGATTTTAAGGCAAAACCGTATCTCCCAAACTCACATAAACATAGCACACACAGCCACATGCACACGTAACACATTTGGTTTGGTTTTCATCACCCTTCTCAGCTGTGGTTCCTATCGAACACCAGCTATGTAATGTGAGATAGGGGTTAGCTCCACTTTTTGCGCTTCTAATTTTGGTTAAGGAAAGACCACACTAAACAAAAACAAGGCAATGGAGGGGTTTACATTTGTTCTTTTTTATTCTTCTTAAGCTTTGTTAATTACTCTCCAAGCTAATCATGAATGGAGTATGTGGTATAACACAATAAAAAACTATGCGGTTGCATGATTATGAGATAATTTAAGGCACATGAATGACTGCTAGCATGATTTCAGACCGAGAAATACTTTGTTGCTTTCTAAGAAAAAATATTTGTTCAATTTTATTTATTAATCGGCACATCATCTATTGCTTTAAAAATGTAGAGAAAATGTATGAGAGTTAACAATTACTAGCAAAGCTAAAGTGAACAAAGCAGATGTTTTTTTCGTAATCTAAGGATATCTAAGAATTTATTTTTTTGAGGCTATCCCAGTTTTTGTTTTCCTTTTTTTTGTGTTTGATTTTTATTATGTTCTTTTTTATAGCAGAAGAATTTTGAGGGGTTGATAATCGTTAAGGGCAAATGGCCTCAGCTGCTTGCAGCAGTTTACGGCATTCTTGGGATTGCTATGGTAATGGTATATACAATTATACAATCTATCATAATCGATGCCTCACCGGTACCAATCACTCTCAAATGATCCATTAAGAATTGGTAACACTTGCAAAATGTTTGAAATATTTTGCAGTTGCTACTATGAGCAAGGTGACCAATTTACAATTTTCACTTAACCCTATAATTCATTCCACAAGCAACAGAAATTAGGCCCATAAAAAAAGCGTAGGCAAACGGAACATACATCAGAAAAAAAAAAATATTTCTTGGGTTGATTTAAGAAATCTAAATTAAGGGAAAAACTTGCTTTATTCCAACAAGCTATTAGATTTATTGCACTTATAGAAATACTTATAATAAAATGCTTTTAGAACTACTTGAAAATTACTCCTTTTTTTTTCTAAAAAAAAAAGACTTTCTGTTCTTTTTCTTACACTTGTACCATGTTTGGTTCCGTTTTAAAATTTTAAACTTCAATTTGAACAAGCAATAAAATAAAAATTTGTCTTAACCTTAATCAGGAACTTTTGAATGAAAAATCAATCGTGCTATAATGCTGCCTAAGCACCATCAAATGACCAGAAAGCAAAACTCAACCTTCAGCCTAAACTACAATACTTATTTGGTTATTTTTCATTTGTTTCCCTTTGTGGGGGAGGGGGAAGGTATGAAGTCTCTATTATCGCACTTATGTTGTATAAATATAGACCTAGTCTTTGGCTAGAGTCTTAGATGTTGACAATCAAGGCTCCAGTTTATTTACACTCAAAAACGCAAGTTGGAAATTACCATGGCAATATTACATCCATGGAGAGTAAGAATATGTTTGAGCTTGGTAGTGGAGGGGAAGGAAGGGTTTATAGTGTAAAATTTTAAAAATTTCCTATACAATCCTTCCTTTCTTTTCAAAACTCAAACACACAAACATACCTTGAAAGATTTGTGAGGGGGGAATAGGGCAAAATTGAAACAACAAAGCATAAATAAAAAGTGAAACTATTTCACACAACTCAGTTGCACCAAAGACAACTACATGCAGTAGTTCACTTCATCTCCTAAAGAGTGTTAAAAAAGAAAAAAGACCAAAAAAAACTATCTAGATATCCATACAAACCAAGGGTGATACTCAACACTTTCTGCACAAATGACAACATACAATTAAATCATTTACAGCTTAATACCACAGAATTTATGACATGCATGAGAAGGCGGATCGTGCTCACTTCCGAAGGAGAGCTAGTTGATAGATTCCGATGATGGCCGAGCGTCCGGGACACTTGATCCAATATTGGTCGCACATGTGCTGCAATCCTTGGATCTGCAGGGTTTATAGCAGCAGCAACATCTGTCATCCAGGCCAATTTTCTGGGCATATCTGTATTGAGGTCACAGGACAATTGCTGTAGAAGAGACAGAAGTACTCCTTGGCTTAATGGCAATGGTACTATTGCCAAGATGCTGGCTAAATCAACCTGGTTATGAAGACGTGTGAAATTAAACATGCAGACTATGAAATATATGCCGGCTAAATCAAGCTGGTTATGAGATGTGATTTTGCCATTAAGTGTTAAGATGTATATCATTAACATGACTCTTTCCAATAACTTAAGTTTTTAGCAAAGATAATTCATAACATAATATCAGAGCCTTTATAAGCAAAGGGTCTAGACTCTACAGTTTGATACTTGTTTGCCCCTATTCTTCTAAATAAAAGTTAAATTTCAGCACTAGGTAGATTAGGTCTGTAAATTGTCCACACTTCAAGTCCAAAGGGCTCTTGTGTGAGGGGAACTGTTAAGATATATATCATTTATGTTCCTCTACCCGGCAGTTTAAACTTTTAGGAGAGATGGTTTAAGACAATAAGGATTAAAGATGGACTGAAATTATTGTAGGAACTGCAAATGAACTTCCAATTTAATATGACGTGCTTAGTAGTTCACCCTAGACAATAGCATCAACAGGTCTATAAATTTTCCCAAATTCGCTAGATTGGCTATTATTTGGCAAATGAAAAATTACCCCAAACATATAGAATCAAGTTTTCCATTCTACAGTTTAATTATAAGAATAAGTAAGCTACCCTTTCACTATCATTCTGTGTTTTGTTTCACTTTGATAAGTTCTTCATAAGCACCATTCCTAACAAATGCAATGGTGAGCAGAGGCGGCACCAGGACTGCATTTTGAGGGGGCAAAGACTAATATTGTAAGGTCTAGTAATAATTGTAAGGGTTTTGTACCTAACTCTGCCACCTAGGCAGAGAGAGAATATTCTAGTTAGTTAGGGAGAGCATATATAGGTAAGGGGAGGGATATTGAGGGGGGTATCTGGGAATTGGTTAAGCATTTGGGAGAGTTTCAAAGTCTCTCTAATACTCTGAGCCATTTTACTTTCTGTTTCTTCTCAATACATGCTTAATACACACTCTTATTCTTCTGTGAATTCTTATCCTATGGCTTGGTACCTATCAAATATCTAGATATACACTTTATTGAAGAGCTTATATTTAGTATAATAAATATATGAATATATATGCAAAAGTTCAAATGCTAGGGGATAAAGGGGGGCAATGGCTGATAGAGACCCCCTATTGGCGTCACCACTGATGGTGAGTACTGACCCAAGTCAACTAGAGACGGATATTGTCATACCTGATAACATAACCAAGAAACTATTGAAACATCACTTCTATGAAGGGCCCCCGTAAATGCCTCCTCAAATTTGCCCTCACTTATCAACCTCGAGAGTTCTTTGGTAGGATCCTCAGTCTGTCAGGTGATAGTGATCTCAGAGAGAGAATATCGATAACACTAACCAAAACAGAAGATGAGAGAAAGGACAGACAAACCACCTCATGCAAGCCACTGTTGATTTGTGATACAAAGGGATCTGTGGCTACTTTGGAGTTAGCTGCCATTGCTAACAATTTTTGTTGGCCTTCAGCCAATTGCCCACTCAAAGTTTGAGTGATTGATGACGCTGAATTAATTGTATCCTGTGAGATCATAACACCACATATTAAGTATCCCAACATGGAAAAGAAGAGGCCTTTAATATATACAGCACATGGCAGTGAGTGAGAAGGCCCATAATATAACTGAGCATTGGTTCGGCATATAGTAGCTTCCCAATAATCGACCGAAATATACATATACATATATACATACACACACATTAATATATATATATATATATATATATAATCAAATAGTTGATTACGTCAAAATAAAGTGGTATAATGAAGTATCAAATTAATATCAACAATTGAATTGATGAAGATTTTAGTGCCCAAAACATTTTTACTTCCACAAGCTTTCTTAGTCATATTTTTGACAAGAAAAAGCATAATGATAGATCATCCATGTTAAATTATTCCTTTGGAAAACTTCATACAAACTGAATTGAAGTCCTACAACTACTACTACAAAAAATTTTCCACACTATACTCTAAATACTCTTTAAACAACATCTGACTAGTGCCATATAACCTGTCACTAACCTGTAACAATATAATTACCAACCAAGGAAACATACAGTAGAGACTGGCAGGAAAAACAACATTAAAAGTACAAGTAGTATTATATGCTTGCTAAACAAGCATCCTACACATACCCTCAAGGTCATGGCTAGAGGAGAATGAGTAGAATCATACTGCTGCTGAATAGCAGCTGTGTGCTTTGCAAGCCCACTCTGAAATGAGACATCGATTTGCTCAAACATAGCTTTGCAAGACATCTCAAATGCAGGAATAATTGAAGCTTCCAAGCTGGCCCTAAGTGCTTCCTACAAAAAAACAACACCAAAAGAAAAATGATTAATCAAAAACTGCATACAAGTGCAACCAATTCAGCAAGCAACAAAATACACCCAAAATATGAAGCCAACTTGAACTGCACCTCCATATTAAATAAGATACAGCAAAAATGATAGAACCGAATTTCAGAAACACTTTAAAAACACAAGCTTTGAAAAATGGGCTTCAAATAATTAATTTTGAGCTAGCATGATTGAACATTTCCTAGAAACAAAGTAAAGTAAATCAAGTTCTAGACCAATTAAGCACCTAGATATCCAAAAAGTGCTTGAAAACTGAAGCCTCTAGCCGATCATAGAATGATAGAGCTTATAATTTGCAAGAAGTTTGAAGAAAGAACATAAGATGCACAAGTGGTATGCTTGTAAGAATAAGAGGGGCAACGGACTGCAAAACTTGAGTTCGAAGACAATTGTAATTATTAAAGCTTGTAATGAGATATGTAACAAATTATGGGAAGAAGAATTAAAGAACTGGAGAGACCAAACTGAGTAACTGAACCAACTGTCAGAAGTCAATGAAACGAAACTAAGACTTCCTGCACTTTGCTTTCAAATATTACGAAGGAAATGATAATGCAAGATGGCATTACTTGACAAGAGGCTTTAAAAGTCTCTTTAACACAAGCTATTATGAATTCTTAGCATTTAAGATGGATTTATGATTTCATCTATTCTAAGTTTTAGTTCTGTCATTTTTGGACCCCCATTATTGGAGAAATTTAAACTGCTGACCATATTATATGATTGAGAGCACAACATGAATCTGTTATACTTTAATAAAGAACATAGAGATGTCAACTTGTTCAATTAATTTCATGTTATTAGTTTGATACTCTTGGCTGATCAGTAAGATTGCAGGTCACCTGATAAAGGACATCCAGACAGACATTCATATTTGACATGATAAAAAATAAAAATAAAAGAAATAAAAATAAAAGAAGAAAAAGTGATGAGTGCTTTGAAAAAAATACCGTCACCATTGACAATGTGCTTACCTGAAGAGCTTGCTTGCCAGAAGTTTGAAATTGTGCTTGTATCTGCCTAGCCACTGTAGCTTCAAGTTTTGAAGTAACTGATTTTTCTAGTTGATTCAGTGCCTTGTCTCCCACCCCCTTCTGCAGAATTGATAGCATAACCTCAGTAAGACAGATTGAAGTAGGAAGCTACCATGTAGGACAAATCAAATCATTCCAGTTGGTAAACCCGAATAGGCACACAGAGATTTCAGATATAAAACATTTCACTTAGCCTTGACGTGAAATCCAAATACTTAATACAATGGTATCTGAAAGATCATAAGTTGTCATGGGATGGATGGCACCATTCAGAATGGGGATTTCCCCAAGCAAATTACCAAAAATCCAAGCTAGCGAGTAAATCAAAGTTTCACTCAAGTTGAAACATAGAAATTTGAGATGTAGAAATTAATCTAAACCTGAAATGACTCTGCAACAGCTGATGATACTGCCTTTTCTATAATTTGGCTAATTGAACGAGTGACAGTTGGTCCTATCGAGGATATTTCCTTCTTGACAATTTTCTCCAATACAGCTGCCATATCCTTGTTTACAAAATTGGAGATCAAGTTTGTTATTTGCTGTGTACGGTCTCGCTCTAACTTCTCTTGCTTTGCATTTTCTTCTTGTATGCGAGCCCACAAAGCATCAGTGTTTGCCTTGACAGTTTTCTCCATGTTCCTACCCAAGGATCCTTCTATTCTTCTGCCTTCCTTCGTAACTGGGACAGAAACCATCACATTCATCTGCTTTTGCAATTCTTTATGCATGCTTAATAACTGTAGAAAAGGAAGAGGAGGTTAAGAAAAGAAAAACCTAAAAAAATTCTCATTAGGTAATGAGTATATTTGAGTGACAAGACCAGATAACTTCAAGGCATAAAAAATTGCCTTTTGAGGAAAGACCACAGTTTCCATATGTGTTATTTTGGAAATCGGAAACACTGAAAGACTCAATGGTTCAAAAATAACATCAACCTCATAGTGATGGTAATATTAAATCATATAATCATATAACCACGGTGCTGATAGAAACAGGGAACTGTTACTTAATGATGTTTCAGAATAACTAAAGCAGGACAAAGCTAAGAGAGATACATAAGAAGGAAGTGGAAGAAAGGGATCAGGCTTTGTGACAGGGCAGGTCTATTCCATTTTCAGGTTGCATATGATACACATTGTATCTCTACCATATGCCTACAGAACGTTCCAAAATGTTTTACAGAGAAACAATCCTTTTGTCTCAAAATTTTATCATAATAAAGACCTTTGTCAAAATATCTATTTAATTAGCAGGTTTACAATAGCAGAAAACTAGTGATCTAGGTAACAGTTAACTGTGATCTACCTATAGAATGTTAGAAAGAATACAAAAATCATCGGTAATGTACAAACCATGTTAAATAAACCCAACAGAAATAAGAGAAAAGTTCAAATGTAAATAACCTGGCCTAGCATGTCCTGTACAGCAGATAACTGGGGCAAAGCAGCTTCCATGGATGACCCTCCTGAATTGCCACCTTGATCATTTGATGAATCTGTTGAGTTGAAAGGACTGGGAGAAGAGGAAGATGTACCAGACACTTGAGAACTTTTGCCTTTCTGTCTTTTACTTTTTGTGGCAGGTGCTGGAGATTGCAAAGTAGCAGTCGCAGTTTCTGATTCATGAATGTTTGCGGGTACATCCTTGCTTGTGTCATGAACTTCTTCCTCAATAGAGCTGCAACTCTGATCAGGTGCATCAATGGTCTTAATATTATCAGCCAGACGAACTCCCTCAATGTTATATGTCTCTCTTGCCATCTGAATGCCCAAATCAGAGGCTTGAGAGTAGAATAACTTCTCTTTCCTCTCAGAAACATTGGTGTGAGAGTCTCTGTCTCTTTCATACTCAGTATTTTCTTGATTCGAACCTGCCTCACCTACAACTTTAACCACAAGTTCAAGGTTTTCTGTATCACTAAGGGCAGCCACATCTTTGACATTCATACCTTGGGAAGTTTGGGAATTCTCAGAAGATAAAGCAGCTTTGGAGAATATCTCAGATGGAGTTACCAAATGAGTTGGGTGTTTGTATGTTGTAGGGGAATTAGAAACCAGATTGACATCATTTTGTACAACTCTATCATTCTTCAGTGAACTGTCACCTGATACAGGCACATCAGCCATGTTATCTTTTTCAGACTCTATTCTCCGTTCAGCTGAAGGATCGGGATTTTTCTGCTCATTGCTATGGTCAGCACCTGTGGAACTAGTCTCTACATTATTCGATGGACTTTTCAAACCAGATAACTTATGGGACAATCTAGGGCTCAGAGGAAGTGGCGGTGGTGAAGCGTGGATGTGTTCAAAACCATTATGAGAAGACAAATCATTTGCCTTGTTTTCTGTATCTGAAGTCGAAGTTTCAGGCATACTAGAAATATCCGAAGAAGCCAAAGTTACAGGAAGGCTTACAATAGGGGCACTTTCAGAGCTGCCAGGATGAACTTGTGGCATATTTCCAGTTTCCACATTAGTTGATGCATCCAAAGCATCAATGCCACGAGATAGATTGGGTTCTGTTTTTTCAACTTCAACATTGTCCAGAGGCGGAGGCAAACATTGTGATAAATTAAGTGCATACTGTTGTATAGCTTGTGTTTGCACGCAATACACCTGTACAATATGCTCACCATCTGGTAAAGTGTCACTAGTTCCAGTAAGACTTAGTATAGGCATTGTGACTGTGAACTCAGCAATGTAATCCATACGAGTAGCAGTTGGATTGGGTCCATACTCTATGTGTACAGCATATATTGTATTTTTCTTGGCATTTGCTAGCAGAAACAAACCAGCACGAGGTAATGCTACAACTTGATTAAAGAATGCATCCTCAGGGTTGGCTTCAGAAGAACTTCTTATATCCAAAGTCTGAATACAACTCCATGACTCAGAATCACTAGGCAATAACCAGCCTTCCTCGTTGTCAGATACCCATATCTTTACTTCCTGATTTAGTGGCCCCTGCAGATAAGGAAAAATATTTAAAAATAAATTAGTTTATGAATGATGCAAGGGCGACCCTAGAGACCACTTTGAGCAGACGCAAGTGATGGTCAAGCTGCATAACCAAAACAGTCCAAAAGCACCCGCAATTAAGAATAATCATACATCATTTTTTTAATAATGGGATAGTCCAGGGGCATATACCGCTGTGATAAGAACGATGTGATCAGGGCGGTAAGGAGCAGTCAAGAATGTCACGGAATTAACAGGTTTGCCATCATGTGGTCTTAAAACTGCAAGTGGTGCTACCTTACGTTCTTCCCATATCTTTACCTGTTGACAACAAAAAGAAGTGCAAAATAGAAAAATGAATATAAACCTTTTCTTCATGTTCACTAGCACAAGATGCAATACAATGACATGAACCATTCATCATCCCCCCCTCTCCTTGAAGGAAAAACCCAAACACCCAATTCAAAGCCAGAAGATTCCAGATCACATTAATTTAGAATGCAATAGTGCAAGACAAGAAGGGAGAGCTAAATGCGGACCGTGCCATCTGCTGATGCTGAGGCTAATCGACTCTTCATCCATTGGCACATTGACAACTCGGTGACATTCCCATCATGCTTACCAACAAGATGCACCCCATCAATCAACTTATCAATCGAACATTTGAGAGGCTCCTCTGCAGAAAAATTTTCACCTTTTGCAGCTTTCATGGTGTCAATTTTGAGGATACGGTTTCCAATAGCAACCATTAAAATCTCCTGTTGGTCAATTCCAACAAATAAGCTCAAATTTTGAAGGAATTAACTGCAAAAAGAAATTGGAAGACAATGAACGTAAAGACCAAAGTTATAAAGTTGCTATTACTTGTTTGTGGGGATGCCAGCATACTCGTGGATGAACTGACTCACTCTCCCCGATTATTTGAATGGCTATGATAACTTTTCCGGTAATTTGTGGTTTGTCTTCCTCATCAGGACCCTCATTGATCTTCCAAACAAAAATTCTCCCATCGGTGCTAGCACTGTAAATACACAAACCAATTCAAAGTTGAAAATGATAAATAAAAAAGAATGTACAATAAAAAGAACAAACAAGATAAAAACAAAATATTTACCTGGCCAACAGGTGAAGATCCTCAGCAAAGAAAGCCATGTCTGTTACCCTCTATATAAAAAGATGGTATGCATAAATTGCATGGGTATAATTGAAAATTGTAAAAATACATAAATCACACCTCAAATGTGTGTAGCAGCAGGGAATGTTTTACAAGAGATATGGCATGCTTTGCATTTTCAATCATAGTAAGTTGCAATAATAAGAATATGATCCATCATGGAAGAACAGTTACCAAGATTACTCTCAGTGGGTAAAGAAAAGAATCAAAAGATAAAAGCATGTGAGAAAATAGCTCAAATACAATGTTTCTCGGATATCAGCGAAGACTCTTGTCACCATTTGTTTATGTTATATCTTGCCGTACTCACAAGCAACTAACAAAACTCAGCATAGTAAACTTATATCAAGAGAAAACAACATAAGGAATCCAGAAAACTAATAGCCCCATATTAATTTACACATTCCCTAGGTGCAAATTCTGTTAGAAGCTGAATAAAAAAGAAAAGAAAATAGTGAGAAAACCTCAAGAAAAGTGTTTATTGAATAAGCATCTTGATCAATGTGATCAGAGACCCAAGACAACAGGGGTGAAGGGTTCATTTGAGAGAACCCTCCTAACTCTCCAAAATCTCACTCAGTCTCTAACTGGGTAACTAATCCCCCCTCTCTTTATTTATAGTTGACTAACTCTTCTAACTAATTGGGTGTCCTATCAAATTCTTTATGAATTGATGAAGACAAAGTCTATGCTCTTTGTAGTGTCAAGGCAACAGATAGCAAAGGCAACATGTATGTAATCACTGACTACTGCCAATAAACGAAAATAAATCTCGATCATAATCATAGGTAACTGAAGTTCATATTACACCTGCAATATTGTCTTTGGCAATAGAGGGCACTAAAACCAATTAAGCCAATAAAATCAATGGAAAATGTCGGACAAACAGATTTTATGCAGAAAAAAAGATTCGTCACCTGAACAATACTACACTGTAAAGAATCACATAGGCATGAAAATTAATATCACAACTACATTCAGGGCAGAAACAACAACAACAACAACAAAGAAACACCAGCGCGAAAGACCAACCAACCTGAGTATGACCCCGAAGCAAATATCTCAATGCAGTATTGATGTTAAGGACCCTAATGGCACCAAGCTTGAGTCCATAGCATATATAAGACCTATTCACTGCGATTTGGCGGCCAAGCACAAGGCCAGGATCAGATGCATACTTTGTGATGGGACTGACCTCAAGCTGAGGCTGCACCTCCCCCGGCATCCTAACATCAATGTCATAAACAACATGCTCCCCAATCAAATGCCTCCCCTTTGGGAGCTTGCTGCTCAGCATCCTCATTGGGGTGCCGGACTGAGGGCTCGCCAGACCGGCCTGCGGCGGGGCAGATGAAGGAAACAACACTGCAGCAGGATGATTTGCAGTAATAGGCATCAACACATCAGAAACCACAGGACCGAATGCCGGTGGCGCGGATGCTGATGCAGAAGATGATAACTGTGATGATGCTGCTGATGATGATGATGATGTTGCTTGATACATAACAGATGGTTCCTGATTAGATACGGGGTTTTGGGTGCCCAACATGGCCATGAGGCGTGCACCACTATTGGTATTGGGATTAGGGGATGAAGGAGGAACATGTGGTGATGAAGGCGAAAGTGAAGATTGCTGTTGCTGAAAAATTGGTCTTTCAGGAATAATCATTTGAGGAAGCCGCTGCTGCTGATGCTGCTGAAGAACAAAAGGGTGTTCCTGTTGTTGTTGTTGGAACTGTTGAAGGGTTGGATAAGGGAGAAAGTGAGGGTGGTGATAAGGGTATGTGCCAGTTGGTGGAGGGTAAGAAGAAGAAGGTGTAGGGTATGAAGTAGGAGGTGGTGTTGAAGGTGAAGGTGCAGGGAATGATGGGGAAGAGTTCAAGTTTGAAGGATTTGAAGCTAAAGGGCTTGATGGGGTTGTTGTTGTTGTTCCTTTGAATAGCTTCTGCAAATCAAAATTGCTACTTTGTTGTTGTTGATTTGGATTCCCAGGTGAAGCCATATAAAAAAATTTTGTTGCAGAGAGAAAAATTGATTGAACCCCAACAAAAAATAAAAAATCAAAACTTGGGAATCAATAAGCAGAAAAGAAAAGACGGGTACCGCCCAAATATGGGATCCGGCTGATTCTGATTTTGCAGATCTGAAAAATTCGATTTTTTTTTTTTTTTGTGTGTTGCGTTTTTTTCTTTTTTTTTTAACCTCTTTCTTCCCACTGCTACTTCGTACTCTGTTCTTTGTTCCCTCGTAGTAGTTTAGCAATCCCGGGAAAAACAAAATAGGAGGAAAAAAAAACAGAGAGAGAAGAAGAAGAATTAAAAAACAATAAAATCCGGGATTTTTACACAGACCTCTTCTCGTGTTTTGTTTTGTCTCTCTCTTTTTTTCTTTCTTGTCTTGGTCTTTCTCTGCTGTGACCAGAATTAGATGAGATGAGACTGGTAGGGATAATTCGAGTAAAATGGAGGGTTAATCAACAATTTTCATTTTTGCATCCTCCAATTTAGCAAATAGCTAACAGAGGGTGGGAATTTTGGTTCATTGGCAATGGCAATGGCTGTGGCAACTGGCAAGCATCGTAACACTGCAAACATGGTAGAAAATGGGGGACCCATAAGAGAAGGAATTTAACGGTGGAATTGAATATTGTATATACTACACCGTACATGAATTTATTTAAAAAATCAATCAAATAGTCAATAGTCATACTATATCAAATAAAATTATTGACTACGCTAACGTGAGATGATAAAGTTCCTCACATTACTTAATCGAGTGTTGATGATTCAATTTTTACCTTGAGAATTGAGTATATTTAGATTCATGATATGCTTCTATGACTTAAATAGGTCTACAATATATGAATAGATTAATTATTGTATCTAGTGGTAGATATATATTGAAAAATTGAAAAAAAAATATCAAGTAAAACTAAAATAGTGACACTAAATTATTACTTTTTTTGTAAATATACATTTTAATATTTAAAAGATTGTAACTTTTGAAAAAAAAATTGACATCAAATAAGTTTCTAAAAGATTAAATGTGATATCCAAAAGATGGTTTGATTTCCATTTTTGTAAAATTGTGTTTTTAGAAACTTATTTGATGTCAAATAATTAATTTTCAGCCGAATAAAAGACCTATTTGATCTTTCTTGTTCCACAAAGTATAAATTTCTATGGATTAATTTGATGTCAAATAATTTTTAGAAGAATTGTAACACAATGTATAAACATGAAGGATAAATTTCATAGATAAACTTTATATGTAATTTCACAAATGAAGTTCATTCATTGAAAAACAATTCCCAATTTTACTGTTCTATCAAACACACCATTATTAGAGATATATTTGTTGTGTAAAACTTTTAGGAATTAATATAATATCACATTTTAAATTTTAGGATTTATTGATATAAAAAAATTTGAAGACTAAACTAATATCGCACGAACCTTATAAAAACTAATATGTAGGCTCTTTTTTCATTGATTATTACAAAATTATGGTTTTATTTTTCAGTCTGCATGATGTATTTTTAATGATATCAACTAAAATTGTACACATAATTAATAAAATACATGTAATTAGTAATATAAAATATTTATTAATAATATATTTAAATTAAATATATATCTACATTTTAATATATAATTAATCCAATTCGAATAAAAGAAAATCTCTCATAATATTATATATATTTATATATATGGATGTATGTTAGTGACAATATGTTTTACATTTTCTGGAACCTTTTGTTTGCACTGTATGATATGCTTTTTATTATTTTGTTTTTGTTGCGCGATGTCATCTCTCAACATTATGCATATTTTATCCAAAAGGATAGAGACGTGGACTCGCTATTTTGTTTTTATTTAGAGGGTATTCTTTTATTACTCAATTAGCAGAAGACAAAATCTACTACTTTTATAAGAAAATATAATAATTATAAATATGAATCCTTTTGTTGCAGTTTGTGTCAAGGATATCGATACCTTTTTTTTTCATGTATATTTCATTTTAGTTTTGAAGGTTCTTAATTACGAATGTTTCATTAACATTCATTATATTATAACCATAGATATAAAATGCAAATTAAACACGATAACCATAATTTCTAGTAATGTCCATATACAAATGGACGAAAATCTTTTTCGTATTTTTTATAGTGGAAATTGGAAATGATACTCAAAAACAGGTAAATTATTTAACGGTTTCCTCCTCCACCCAAATAATTTTAAGATTTGATTTAAACAAACGGAATTTTATCTTATTATTTAAACTAATCCTTTTATATACATGATTTTTAAAGTAATAATGTGAGAGTTAAATTTATTTTCCCGAAATGATATCTGTGATTACTGTTTAGATGACTTTATAAAAAAGTTTTATATTTTCAATGTATAAAAGTTAAACTCATAATGTAATGATTATTTTTGCCTTATAATTTCAAGTATGTGGACCTAGTTTTTAATATTAACCTTGATTTTGAAGTATTTTTTTGGGGTAATTTTTTTAGAGTTTTAATTCGCAAGATTTTTAAATGCTCATTGGAGGTAGCAAGAAATTGGAGGATAATTTACATACAATGTGCATTCAAGTTTTAAAGGAAAAAAAAATACTCATGCCTTCTTAGTTTTTTTTAATGGAATATGCAAATCCTTAAAAGAAAAGTCTTCCACCCTCCTACTTACAAAACAATATAATTTCCTTATGAAGTTATATCATAAGGAAAAGTGGAATTGAGAGTTTTAGGACACTGATTGCAACATATCAGGTTCAAGAAAACTCCCATAATCAATCAACCTTTATGGAAGGGGGGCTGCTTTACTATTCTTTCTAGCTTGTTCTGAAGACTTAGTCCAAGAGAAATAAACCACACCACACAGTCACCAATAGTATACAGTTATTTATTGTTCATACGCAGTCTTTGTCATAAAATGACATGCACTAAGGTTGGAAGGCCGTGTGCCTCAACCCTCAAGGCATTATCAATCACATGATTAGATGGAAGCATCATTTGATTTTGAAAAAGTAAAATCATATGAAATGGGGGTGAATCTGAGAATTATGGCGATCCAAATGGGGAGATCTTGTTGCCCCTTCCCAAATACCGCAGCCCGTTATACCTACCTATCCTTGAATAGAAATAATGCTCCATTTCTATCGTACGGAAATTCTCATTACATATGTTATCTTGTTAGTTGACCATCTGAGGTATCTTAGAAGTTAAAAATGTCACAATCGAAGCTTAATTGATTCAAGTAGTTGGATATGTTTTTTTTGAAGTAAAGTTTTTAAATTGAGTTTTGTGGATGGAAATTGGTGTTGAACCATATTAGTCCGAATTTTGGTGAACCACGTGAGAAAAGGGAATGGGGCAAGTGATCTTAGATCATATCTAGTGAATTTAAACATGCATCCCCTTACTATGTGATTACATAAGATAAGAGATCTTATCACTGTACTATACGCCCTGACCACATAATTCAATGAATTCTAAATATTATGATTATGCACCAAATGGATGTGAATCCTCTTATTATTTTTACTAATATGAAAGTATCATATAAAAAGAAAGTGACACATTTTACTGTTGTAATAGGACATATTATTATTATTGCTCCCCCCCCCCCTCCCTCCTTTTTTTTTTCTCTCCTCTCTTTCTATGATAACATAACATTTTCATATTGGTAAGCAATATGATAGTTCTTATCTATGCACCAATAGCCTAGCTATACAATTATTAAAGCTATACAAGAATAAAATTCAAGTTGCTTTTTCCTTTTTCCCCAACAAGATTGCAGTTCAATTAACATCATCTCAAGTCTTAACGTGTGATGAATGTCAGAACTTGAATCCTTCACTTAATCATCTATCACCCTTTCTTACTCGAGTACCTTTCCTACCACCTAAAATACATAAAAATATTGCAGTTTATCTTCCTAAAGAGTGCAACTGCTTCTTGACTTCTTGTTGAGAGCAACTACTTGTTGTCTTGTCTTGCTGAGGGCATCACATACAAATAGACGCAGAGATATCTAAATGATTCAACAAGCTAGCCAAAAGATTGCTGATGAGTAGATAGATCATAAATCAATCAGAAACAGAAGTTGCCAAAAACTTAAATAGAGTGCTAGTTTTATACACGTCATACAAAATGTGCAATATTCTCTTTTTCTTTTTCCTTTTCTTGAAAGAGACAACAGAAACAAATCGAAAGCTAAATCCTTTGATGTCCAGTAACTGAACTGCTCATCAAAACTCTTCTTCTCTATCAAGACTTTGGAAATTCAGGGTCCTCCAATTCTTAATTCAAGCTGCCGTATCTCCTTTCACTTTCTGAATTTTGAGGCTCAAATATACTTTTCTGTTTTGCAGAAGATCTTAACTAAATGTCTTGAAAGAATTAATAACGCTTATTTTTATCTCTTAAATTGCATGTGCTTATGAGTCAAATTTTAAACTGGATCAAAATGACTCATGTATACAGTTTCAAAAATTGAAGTAAACATTAACCCATCTTGAAAATTGGATTGTAGTAATTAGTAAACTTTGCCATGATTATGAAAGCACAAGAAATCTGTAACTTTTTAGCGGTTTTGTTATTTCAGCATCTACTGAACTTTGATTGACTCTGATTTTCTCGGGCATGAGAGATTAAGTTGCACAACCACAACTTCACTGTTTCAGTATGATAAATTCAAAATCATTGTCATCCATTCTACTTCAATTACCGGATCAATTACGTATACCAGTGTTCTTGACATAACACTTAGCAAAATAAAAGGAGAGCAAATTGTCTCAACCCAGAATTGAGAAGTCTTATTTAAGTGTTAACATATCGACTATACGCAACCCAATATTTTAAGAAAAAATGTGATAGGACATTGTTAGTCCTAACTCCTAAAACCTTATATTTCAACGAAAGAACAAACCTATTCAACACAAGAAGAATGAAACGACATATCAATTAATTATACACAAGGATAAATACAGACAAATAATCAGTTTGAAGCTGAAGAAACAAAATAAGATTAGCACGAAACATTATACAATTAACTGATTTCATCAACGGACGTAGAACATGTATATCTTCATATATCCAAACCCAAAATAAAAGATCAGAGAATACATAAAGGACTACATTGAAGCATATAGGGTTGCCATATCTTCACTTCAACTGCAGCAGCCTCCACCTGAAGCAGAAGGGCCATCCCTACCACCGGATGGTCCGGGAATTCCACCATATCCAACTTTTATTCCATAAGACTGCAACCATGTAAAATTTATCACTGTCTTAGCTATTGATCCTTGAATCAGAAGTGTTTCTTTTGCCCTTTTTTTTTAAAAAAAAAAACTTCAGAACAATCACCCCAGAATGATCATCCACAGATTGTAATACAGAACCTCTATCATGATAAAACGGATGGGGTAAAGTATGTCACAAAACTAAGAAACAAACTAACCTCATTTGAAACATCAAAAACACCATCCTGAATCTTTTTGTATATAGTTGCAGCTGTCTTTATGAATGCCTGCCATGGGATAAGTTATATCAAAACTTCCATATAGAAAATTTTCCAACATATTCAACCTAAGAACCTATATTTGCTTGAAATCTGCCACTTCTCGAAGGCAGAGAGAAGGGGGTAGGATGAAGAAAATCCAAGAGATATGTTATAATTGTATGATGTGACTTTTAACCTCTTCAACATTCTGAGCAGTTTTTGCTGAGGCCTCCATGAAGATCAGCCCATGTTCCTTTGCAAACTGCTCGCCTTCCTCTGTGCTTACAGCCCGTCTGTGAGCAAGATCACACTTGTTGCCGATTAGCATAATTGTCATATTTGCATTTGCATGCTGCCTTGCATCTTCCAACCAGCTAGCCAAGTGATTAAATGTCTCCCTCCTATTAGTACACACAGGTCAGCATCATTGTTATTGCCTCACTTAAAATTAAAATATGCAACACATAATCATCACATACAACTACATAAACATGCTTGCATCAAAATTTTCACACATCACACATTATTCTGTAGCCCCATCAAATTGGAAATGCACAAAGATATAAATCTCCTAAGGGAAAAAAAACTCATTAAACGCTGTTTTTCATCAATATTATCTTCAATATATTGATATTTGTTATGTAGAAGAGCACATTGTGTCTTCCATAGAAAATTCTAGAGGTCTTTCAGCCCATACAAAAGTTTTACAATCACTTAAATTGTGTTTAACAATTTATTTGTTGAGATAAAAAGAAATCATTTGGATTGTGATGGGATATAAAATTAATACAACGTTATATATAAAGAATGATTTGGAAACAAGATGGTTTTTAAAGAAGTGAATTTCTGTATAAATGAAAATGATTATTTTATTTTATGATTTCAAACCTAGATTATAGAAGTTCAAGTTTGATGATACCTGGTTATATCATAGACAAGCAGTGCACCTGCAGCCCCTCTGTAGTAAGACCTTGTAATAGATCTGAAGGACTCTTGACCAGCCTGAAATATTACAAGGAACCCAGTATCTTAAACTTCAAGTCATAGAACTCAAGCAACTAATGAAGAAGATTTTCCATCACTGAAATCTAGTTAATCAATCCAAGCTTGGAAATATATAAATAAAACCCAAATTCTAAACCAGAAAGATGAATATAATGGGTAGTCCAAAACTGTGACTAATTTCAATTCATAGGCACTAACCATCTAAAGAATGGAAAGGTACCATATGGCATCTCAAAAGCCCATACCCCACTCACAACTCCCTTCTAGTAGCTAAATCTTCCACTCCATATGCCATATCTCATAAACACTTGAGAAAATGGGCAGAGAACAAACGATGCAAACTCTCCACAGTGAAAAGTCTATTCCCATGTGTAATAATTTATTTAGATAAATTCATGAGTACAAGGCTATCATTCCCAACTACAGGCCCATTTCGATGGCAGTGCTCATGACTTTTTACAACTTTTTGGAAGCCAAAACCATTTTTTTTAACTCTTTTATCCTGTCTGGCTATACGATATTTTATCCTGTTTGACTTCTCAAGAAACATTTTTTAAATAAGTTATTCGTAAGTTACTTTTTAAAAGTTCCTTTTACACAAGGATTTAAATAAGTAAGTTATTTATCCACACGAGCTCTATATTAACTTTTCTGCACTGAAGGTGGATCAGCTCAGTGGGACATATTACACTCTGCTTTGCATGATATTCTTCAGAACAAACATGGCATGGACATTAAAGTTGTAGGAACAGACATTTGTGATAAAAGACAGCGTTAACTCTTCTAGGTGGATCTACTAGCTTAAGTGTAAAAGAGAAACTGCATCCAAAATCCCCTAATATATAGATATAGGCCATGATAACCATAACCAATTACCATTTCCTAGAACTGAAGAAAACAGTCAAAAGAAAAATTGTGTAACAGATTTAACAAACCGTATCCCATATTTGCAACTTGATTGGCTTATTATCAATCGTGATCATCCTAGCCCCGAATTCAACACCAATGGTCAAGTCATGGACCGGTTGAAAGCGCTTGTCAGTGAATTGAAGTAGAAGACATGACTTTCCAACTCCTATAATAAGAAAAAGGGCAACACGATTCAGTCCTCTCCACATAAACTACTACTAACATCACATATACACTTGAATCAAAATACATATAAAATGAAAAGGAACAAACTATAAGATTTTAGTTAATATCATCAAGAAACCATAACATAAGTAATCCTGAAGAGTCCATAATAACTACAGAGTTATACAATTTTTATGAAGAGTATACTATAATTACAGTATGAAAAGTTTATCAGTCATTAAAAGCTGCGTACAACGGAAAAAATAAGAATTAAGTATTTATAATTTTAATTTTAATTTTTTTCATATTTAAGTTAGAAGTTGACGATATTGAGAGAGAAAAAGGGGGGGGGGGGGGAGTGAAAAATATAGGGAATCAACTATAAGCATAGATATCGAACAAAGAAAAACAACAAAATCTCTTCAGCTATCATCTTAATTTTATCCATCAAATCAAATCATTCCTTTAAACATCCTCATGAAACAAAAAGAACAAATCACAACAAATTCGATTCGAAACCGAAACTGTGCAAGCTCCACGTATACAAATGAATCAAGCATCAAAACTTCTAGAATTCCCCAAAACTGAAACCCCCAAAAAAAAAGGGGGGTAGTTCTGAGAATTCACTAATTATTCTAATCAATTGAGATTAAGATTAACTAAACCCAGATCATACAATAAAAAAAAAGAAGGTAGAAAAAATTAATGAAATTACCGGTGTCACCGATGATGATGTACTTGAAGAGATAGGCGTAAGACATTCTGCGTTTTTCGTCAAATGGGTCGCACGAAAACGCTGTAAAGTTGAGATCTTTTCAAATCTCAAGCGACAAAAATTACTATTGTGACGAGCACAGAGAGAGAAGACTTAAGAAGCAGGGGAAGGAACAGCAAAGAACGGTAATTAGAAAACAAAACAAATAGAGAGAGAGAGAGAGAGAGAGAGTCAAAGACGAAGTGTTTTTTTCTTTTTTTTTTTAAATAATATAAACAGAGTTCCGAGTTCCAGCGAAGCGAATACGTTTCCTTCTCCAATTCCTTGTTTCATGTACCTGCTTTCCCTCTTCCGTCAAATACCATACAATTACGATACCTTATTTCCTTTAGATTCTCGTTTTTGGGTCATGAATCTATTTTAGGCTAAGGGCCATAAGCTTAAGCCGGCCCACACTGGTCTAAAGTTGGGCCATTTAGGCCTAAGGGTTCAGTTTATCTTCTTTTTTTCTAAGTGCTATGTACACTTCTGAAACCAAACACCCCCAGACCACAAAAAAAAAAAAAAAAGTGCAATGTACATTCACATTCACGGTGTAGAAAAAACTTACACATATGTCTAATTATATTTAAGAAATAAAAATATTATTTATACTCATTGTATGTGAGATACTGTATCAATTCACATTTCTTCTACCATTGGATGAGGTGCGGACCTTATTTGAATGGGGTTCATATCATATCCAATGATAGATGATGTGTGAGTTGGTGTCTCATACACAGTAAATACAAATAACACAACTCCTAAAAAAAAACTAATAATATTTTACCACACGTTAGGTAAAGTATATTTGATTCGGCCACTCACTATTTCGCAAGACTTAAGAAAAAAACATGTGGTTGAATGGTGATATCATACTTTTTTGCAATGATAATGTATTAAAATTAAAATCTTTATATTATGCAAATATTGTATATGTGATCAAACACTTTCTAGTCCTACATATTTTTATCCATGTGAACCTATGTTGCATAACATTAGTTATGATACCAATACCCAATACAAAGAGGATAGTTGATACCAAATCCTAAAATTTTGTGAAATCTAAAGTAGGATCCAAGAGAATATGTTATACAATATAAGTTTTATATCATCATCTAATTAAAATTCAAATATCTCATTTTGTGTGACATTTCAAGTGTGGGGTGATGAATTGGTGGTTAGCCATTTTTGCTTATGCAACATTTCATAATTAGATGATTATGAATTTTCTTTCACAATGTCAGTGTTAAAATTAAATGCATATAATAAAATATAAAAGCTTAAAAAATAAAGTAATTAAATCATTATATCAATATAATTCTTATAATGTTCTAACTCCAAATTTTCATCATAGTACTATAAAGTAGTAGGAAGAATAAAATAGTAGTTGTCTGTTATTTGAAAACAAATCAAATAGCTTAGTAGTCAAATTTGATGTCTGGTAAAGACTAACTTGTATTTAGGTTAAATCTTCTTATTGCAATCCTTGAACAAGATGTACCAAAAGTATTTAACAATACCAAAAAATGAAAAATTAGATATACACTCATAAGGATCTAGTAAATACCAGCACTAATATATAGCGACTATTGAGGAGTATGGTTTGTATATGTGAATTTTTTTTTCAAAGGAAATATTATAATAATTTGATTGTATAGATATTAAAATGAACAGATTTAATATTTGGAAAGAAAATTCATTGATGCGGCTATAAATCAAATTCAATCCATACATTATTAAATAAGGACATAATACATTCTTTCTAAAAGGGCTACTCAATACTTATTACTCAACAGCTTAAACAATTTGATAGACTAAGATCCACACAAATTCAGCAACAACTCCTGTGAAGAATTAAGATAGCATCTGACTTCTATCTCAATGGCAATGAGCATTTTAAAGTGGTTGTAAAGAGTGCCTTTTCCATTCAAATGAACACACTGCATTGTTTTTCTTGTATGCTTAGTATATTCCCACAAACCATGAGAGCAGTGGTGTCATATGCCTATATCTTGGCCCATGCTAAGTTAGAATTTCATCCTTATAGATTGATAAATCCAAAAGCTTAGACATGGCTATGGATCCATCTTTGAGAAAGCACCATTTATCAATGCTAGCAAAAAGGTCAATGCCTTGTCATTAAAAATAAGGCCTCAGTAGCAGATAGTGATTTCCTGATAACTTGTTTTAGTTGGAATTGTTATTGAAAGCAAATTATCCTCCCCTTTAAAATTGAACTCCATAGCTTCAAAATTCGTTGCGCAAGACTTTGGCCTTAAGTTGGAGTATGCTCCAAAATTATCCCCTTCTCCTCTACCTTTTACATGTATTTTAGAATCAAAAGAATCACTGGAGCCAACTACTTCAACAACTCCACCAGAGTTATACATATTTGTCAGTCTTATTGGTGCAAACTAAATTATTTTATTGTAAACCTACACATATCATGTAGAAAGGCTCAGCGTAGATTTTGAATATAATGAATGATATAGAATTATAGAGTCCTACATCTATAGGAGATAAAGTGAACACATCACAATGCAAAACTTTTAGTATGATATCTAATAATTCTTCCCTCAATAGTCTCGTCAGAGACCTTCAAGTTGCAAAATAGAATCATTGTCCATTACGGCATTACCTAGTCTACTAAGTGAATAACTTAGAGTGCAGTTGTCAATGAAGGTGCCTTCATGGACTTCTATCTCCTGAAATTGCAAATCCATACTAAGCTTACAGTTAGGACTAACGAAACAAAATTAACCATACTTGTACTAAACTGAACAACTGCACAATCTTGAGTCCATGGCCTTTGTAAAACCTCCTCCAAATACTCTATATTTGAGGAAGAAACCTTGCTTGATAGCTCAAAGATGATGTCATCCTCTGTGTTACTTTCAAGACCAGGCCAAATACTTGCTCCCTGGTAATTGAAGATGCCTATAACTCCCTCATATTTGTTCAAGTCCCAAATCTTGAGAAGACTATGAACAGAAATCATAACTGGATCAATAAATAAACAATCACGCAATGGTCTCCCAGGATATCTAGCTCTCAACACTGATCCATCAGGAAGCACAAGCTTTTTCAGTACATTGAAATCATGTTGGCCAGGTTGTCACTGTTTGTCATAGTAGCATGTTGTCATCAATTGCTGCTAAAACATTACAATAAAATGATTCGAAAGATAACATATTTACTTCAACAATGAAAAGAAAGTATAAGAAATCAAATTCCAGATATTGACCACTAGTGAGTAATCATCCAATAGCTGCAAGCTTAATCTAAACACAAAATCTACATTTTCTACATCTTTCTCTCCATAAGTGAAGGAAAATAAAATTTCATATTATCATATTTCAACTACTATATCTCAATTTAGAGCTTCAATATATTTCCATGAGCAACAATTTTTCACCTTATATATACTCCACACTCTCCAACTGCTCTAGCTACTGCATGAAACTCACTTGCATCATGAAGGCTCTAGAAAAATGTCATTAAAGAAGCCTATCAGATTTTGGATATAAGTTTATATAGCGGATGAAATAGTGAGGATATCATTACATACACATAACATATCCCAGTTTGGTACAACAACTTCACCAAGGAATATGCTGTTGAAAACTACAACTGCTATATGTAGAGATTGTGTTGTGCGATATTTTGGATAGTAATCATCAAATGCTCTTGCAATTGCACGTTGGTTTGAGCTGTAAGATCCAAGATAGGGCAACACTATCTTCTAAATGGAAGGATGCATTAAAGTACAGAAGTTGAGATAATGCTGAGAAGAAAGCAAGAGGACTAGAGGCATTCTCCTAAAAGTGCCAAAAGCCAAATTCCTTGAGCTAGTGAGCTAGTCTTTATCAAGTTATTGCTTGAACAATGCTTGATAAAAATGCATGATTGCATGAATTATATTTTTCGAAGTCTTATTGTCCTTAATATACTTACCCTAGAAGTAGTATATTATGCAAATATTTACTTATGCCGTCAACTTGATAGCATGCAAATATGCATTGTCTCTAATGGCCTGATCAAGTAATCATGGATATAATTTGGTAGAAGATAGCAGTTCTTAAGTATATACTAGTAAATGGAGTTTGTGCTATGTCCCATGCAGCAAATTATACTATTGTCTTGGAAGTTGGTTGATATGGACTTCTCAAGTACTTGTTGAAAGTGTCTGGTGAAAGAAACTCGACCTCCTAGGCCACTTGAAATAGTTTCAAGTATGTTCTGAACATCAACCTTAAACCCATCAACATTATCAGAAACAAGATAACTGTGTAGATCATCATAAAACTATGACACTTTGGTTAGATCAACCACTCCAATACCGTAATTCTCCATAAAATTAATAGATATATCTATTGTATTTGCCAAGTCCCCAAGTGACTGTATTGGAAATCTTAACATTAGATCATATTTTTCAGTTTTAGATGAATATAGATCTAATCATCCCCAGTATCCTAGTAGGTCGTGCCATATATAGGCATACCTAAAATTAAGTAAAACAAAAAAGAAGTTCATGTTACCTAATTGGAGGGATAAGAGTGATCATGTTGAGTATAGTTTTTACAAGTCTCTAGTAGTGTAAAATTTTATGACAATAGGGTGACACTCGGTGCAACATTAAGGTTGTTGCCTTGAGACTTGGAAATTACAAGTTTAAATCTTGAAAACAACCTTTTCGCTTGTGAGGTAAAACTAAATACATCTACCCTCATCAAACCGCACACCAAATGGAAGCCTCCTAGGGTTGCCTTTTTTTAAAGAATCATAAAAGTAAAATTAGTTACTAGAACCTTACTTGAGACCAAAATTGCTCTTGACATCTAAAACAAAATTCTTTAGACTGCTAGGTGCCCCACTTTTGGTTGCATCTCCTGTTGCTAGGAATTTATTGTTTTCTTTTATGCTGACTAATCTGCCACTGAACCTACAGTGCAAAGAACTCAGCAACCATTTGATTTCCAGAATCAAAATGGAAAATAAATAGAGGCTTACTGTGATCCTTCAATAAATGGTGCCCTATCTTTTTGAAACTCATTAATAATATCTTGCCATCCATCATCTATTATCAAGAATTTTGCCGGAGTGCCTCTTTCAAATAAACTGTTAAATATGAATTAAGTTGAGAAGTTTTCTCACAATCAAAAGAATTTATGAAGTCAAGATAGGAGTGAAGTAGAAATAAAATGAGAAAGTAATTAATCTAATTTGAAAATTAAAATGAAGTGGAAAACAGCTTTCTTGTTACTTAAATATAAACGATTCCCTTAGATTATATTAAATGGAATTCATTTTATATCAGAAAATATTAGTCTGTCTATCTTAAATTCCATTTGCAAGGAAGAGATAGAAAGTAGTTAAATTAACCTCTTAAGTCCATCCTTGATTCCCGGAGAATTAACACGTGATAAAAAGCATCCCAAGTGCACTAACCAAAGCAATCTAACATTCCAGGCATCTGCACTAAAAAAGGGTTCTAAATGAAACTTTCAATGAGAGAGCTCTAGTCTTCACTTTCCTTTGAGTTACTAAATCCTTGTTTGGCTTATAAGGTTAAAAAGGTCAACTAACTAGTGGTTCCCCTCATTGAAAAGTTACCACTAAGTAACAGAAAATAATAGTTATCTCTTATCATACATATTTCAATAGCTGATCTACTTCATAGATTCCTTCACCAGATAAAATGGTTGGTCTCCATAATTCATGAAAACAACATTTAGAGGCTGGGAAGTAATTACTATTGGGTCTCCTAGAAAATTCATAGAGAACACCATTTCATAGACAAAAGAAAAAAATGAAGACAACTATATTTTATTAGGATCAAGTTCATTTCATTTCATTCCATACTTCTTATTTATCTCTTGTAGTTTAGTAACTTTGGATGATATTTGAATATGCTAGGCCTTTACCACTTTCAACACAAAGCTCAAGTTCATTAGATGAATTTCCTTGCAGGCTGCTTCTAAATTCACCTATCTAGGACTGGCAAGAAAATGATATATGAAATATCTTCCTTGGATGATTTAGAATTAGTTCCTTTTCTTACTTCCAAGAGCAACATCTGAGTCTCAACTAGAATGTCTCTCCCTGACTTCCCCATAATTGGTATCATCCATCAAAATTTACATCTATATAGACACAGTAATCTGACATCGCTGCATAACTCAAAATAGATTCATGAGAAGCTTTTTTTTTTAGGTTTGCATTGTGTTTTAAAAATGGAAGTTGAGGAGTTTGAAAATATACACATCCATTGTTTTAATTTGTTGTCAATATTAGCAGAAACTATAGAGGGGGTATTAAGGGCCTAAACATCAGCAAAAAGGATAATAAGGGTATGTTTGTGAGTTGTAATTTTGGAGAGGAGGGGATGGGAATGAATGATTTACAATATAACTTTATACTACAAACCCATCATCCCGTACCTTTACCTCTAAAATCCTAACTCACAAACATACCCTAAAAGCTCATAGCAACATGATCAATGATTTAAGAGTTGCTACCCTGTTGCCTTCTTAGAATAAAACTGTAAATTATTAAGAATCTAAATCCATTAATACAAGGTGCACTTTAGAAGATAAAGTACACATTTTAATTGTTGATGAGATAATTAATGGAACGTGATATCATAAGATATAAGCACCTATATGATGGATCATAAGTGTGTGATAATCTTTGCCACTGATTTTCTCAACAACAATTGAGACTGTGTACTCTCTAAGGATTCACTTTAGAGTAGGCAAATCCCAGTATAAGTAGCTTGATAGTTCATACAAGAGCCCAATTAAATGGCCAAGAACACCTCCAGGTTGTAAAGAAGCACAATTGAAGCATCAAACAAAAGATAGGAGATGCTATTCATTATGGTCTCAGAATCAAACTGTTTGAAAGCCTGAATTCTTCATCCAAAGTAGGGAGTGTTGCTTTGGGCTTGACATTGATACTGGCTAGTTTATAGCCAATTGAGATTCAAAATAGGATACTAGTTCAATTCATTATCCACTTAAAAAAATTGTTGACAAAAGTTGTTATATATTTTACAAAATAACATTATTGATTATACATAATCAGTTGAAAATAGATGTCATTATCTGCAATTGTACACCAACACTACCCAAAAGAGAAAACAAAATAACAAAAAAGAGGAAAATGCATATTGAATAACTCCAAGCTTGAACACAAGGCGTGAACTAGCATCAACACAAATGGCCCTTACGAAAGCTGCTGACCCTGTCAATGGCATCAAAACCGCATTTTCAGGGACATCCTTTAATTCATCCTTGTCATTGACACTAAGAGTGCCATATTTTAGAACAGGTTTTGCATTCACATACATAGAATGCCTCCATGTTTGACTAAAACCTCTGCTTTTATTTTTCTGGAGCCTCTTGTTTGCAATAAGGAATATGGGAAATGCATAGTTTGGTTGAAGAGTTCTGATGGGATGAGATAAAATTACAATGTGGAACATAAGATTGGTAGCCATAGCCGAAGCTGGCGACACTGTTGCCCCTATAGTCTTAGGTTTTCTCGTATATTGTATTGATACTTCTACACACTTCTACTTATATTTTCCACCACAATCGTGCTCATGTTGTCCTGGATACTTAGACCGATATCCGTGCAACATAGGAAAGATATAACTATCATTTAACGTGGAATGAATTTGTACACGTTCCTTACACATATGATCAGAGGCACTTTGGGATCAGGCTGCTACTTTTACTGGCCATATGTTAATTCACACTAGCAGTTATATATCCTCCTCAATACACGGAGAAATGTTGGCTAGGCAGAGTAACACTAAGTGCACATGCATATCTTATCTTTCAGTACATAAGATTTTTTCCCCTAAATTATCAATAGTGACTAGTGACTATTAATTTTGGTTTAATTCAGTTTATGCTTTACACAAAATGGTTTTGAAAACAACAAAGAAAACAAATATGCCTCTAATAGTTAAGTTAGAACAACCCCTCACCAGCTCATTTACCCACCAGTCATTCTCTAATCTCCTAATGATATAACCACTTGTCAAGACTACAAGTGAATAAAATCAAGGATTTTGACTACATAAGGGCAATGGTAAGGAGCACTTGAGAAAATTTTCATTTAGGTTTGGTTATAACCGAAGGCACAAAGAAAGTCAAGGTAATCATCAGTTATGGGTAAGTCATAGACCAAGCGAGGGTCCATGCCACAGTTTGGTATGACATGGCCAAAGCCATAGCTCGTCATAGGAATATAGTGTTGCCTTAGCAAAGTTACATTCAAGCATGGGCTTAGCAGTGTTGTCCCTTATTCTAGCTACAACAGTTGCTAGACATAGGGCAAAGAAAAGAAAATTAGGAACATACAAGAATGAGAGGAATGATAAACAGCCACCATCATACTTACACCATGCTAAATAACAAAATAAGAATATGGGGACTATATTATTACGGGGGGACAAAGTGGGAAAAGAAAGAAAAAATGAAAAAGTAACGTTCTTACCTGTTGACTCTTTCTTTCTCTCACCCACCAAAGCTTTCATTTTTTCCCTTTTATCATATTTCTCTCTCTAGTTATTTATCATTCACAGGAGCAAGAAGAAAGAGAATCAAGATATTTTGGCAACGCACAAAACTTATCTTCATGCATGAAGATTTAGCTCATTCTATTTGATTTTTCATGTGTTTGTGATTTATGTCCTAAGACATGAATGATTTTTTTTTCCAGTCTTTTCAGTAACAAAACAAATTAAGAATGACTCTGTTAGAAGCTGAGATTTGTTATTATTGTTGAAAACTGGAGTTGAAAAATTGTAAATGCGTGTTACGAAAAGTTATAAACCACTAGCAAGATATTGTAAACCAATTGAGTGCACATACTAAATAGGTTTAGGATTAAATGTAAAATTATATTATGAAAATATGTAAACTAACATGTAAAAAGTTATAAACTAATGCACAAAAAGTTGTGAATCAGTAGCAAAATATTGTAAACCAATTGAGCATACATACCAAACAGGTTCAAGATTAAATACAAAATTATATTACAAAAATGTGTAAACTAATATGTAAAAATTTGTAAATCAGTATGTAGAAAGTTGCAAATCAATGCACAAAAAGCTGTAAACTAATAGCAAAATGTTATAAATCAATTGAGCCCCATACTAAATAGGTTCAGGATTAAATATAAAATTATATTATAAAAATGTGTAAACTAGTATGCAAAAATTTGTAAATCAATATGCAAGAAATTGTAAACTAATGCACAAAAAGTTGTAAACTAATAGCAAAATATTTTAAACCGATTGAGCACATATACTAAATAAGTTTAGGATTAAATGTAAAATTATATTAGGAAAATGTGTAAACTAGTATGCAAAAAGTTGTAAACTAAAGCACCAAAAATTGTAAACTACTAGCAAAATGTTGTAAAGCAATTGAGCACATATATTAAACAAGTTCAAAATTAAATGTAAAATTATATTATAAAAATGTATAAACTAATATGCAAAAAGTTATAAATCAGTACATAAAAAGTCATAAACTAGTACCAAAATATTGTAAATCACTTGAGCACATATACTAAATAGGTTCAGGATTAAATGTAAAATTATATACGAAAATATGTAAACTAATATGTAAAAAATTGTAAACCAATGGATAAAAATTATAAACCAGTAGCAAAATGTTATAAATCAATTGAGTACACATACTAAACAAGTTCAGGATTAAATGTAAAATTATATTACCAAAATGTGTAAATTAATATACAAAAAGTTGTAAACTAGTATGTAAAAAGTTATAAACCAATGCACAAAAAGTTATAAATTAGTAGCAAAATATTGTAAACTAATTGAGCACACATATTAAACAGGCTCAAGATTAAATGTCAAATCATATTATAAAAATGTGTAAACTAGTATGTAAAAAGTTATAAATCAGTATCAAAAAGTTGTAAATTAATATCCAAAAAGTTGTAAATCAGTATGTAAAAAGTTGTAAACCGATTTATAATAAATCGTGAACCTATTTAGTATTTGTCTTCAAATGGTTTTCAATTAATTGTAAATCAGTTTACAACTTTTTACATAGTAGTTTACACATTTTCATAATATAATTTTACATTTAATTTTGAACTTATTTAGTATATATTCTCAATTGGTTTACAATATTTTGCTACTGGTTTACAACTTTTTTCATACTGGTTTACAACTTTTCATAACACACTTTCAATTTTTCAACTCTAATTTTCAACAATAATAACAAATCTCAGCTTTTAACAGAGTCATTCTCAATTCGTTTTGTTGCTAAAAAGACTGAAAAAAATAACCATCTATGTCTTAGAACATAAACCTCAAACACATGAAAAATCAAATGGAAGGAGCTAAGTCTTCATGTGTGAGGATAAGTTTTATGCACTGACAACAGATCTTGGTTCTCCTTCTTCTTTTTCCTCCTGTGAATGATGAAGAACTAGTGAGAAAAACTTGATAAAAAGAGAGAAAATGAAAGCTTTGGTAGATGAGAGAAAAAGAAACAAGAAAGAGAGAGTGAACATGTAAGGACGTTACTTTTTTTTTTTGTTCCACTTTATCCCTTCATAGTCATACAGTCCCCATATGCTTATTTTGTCATTTAGCATGGTGTAAGTATTTGATGTAAGTTTGATGGTGGCTGGTTATCATTCCTCCAAGAATAGAGTTAGAAAGATGGGGGAAAAAAGGGACATGAAACTTTTACCTTAGACACATATATATATATATATATATATATATATATATATATAAAGAATAAAACCTTAAATTTATTATTGAACGAGATGTGACATCTCAATTTAGTCGATTAAAGAATTGCGACATCAATTTTATCTTTAAAAAATTTGCGATATCAATTTAGTCCAAAAGATTAAAAAAAGTTTAGGCAAACACAAAATGAATTTTAACATTTTGATGAGTAAATTAATGTTACAAGTCTTTTGATGACTGAATTGATGTCTCACAAATCTTTCAAGGACCAAATCAATATCACAGATCTTTCAACTTATGTATGAATTTATGACTTCTTTTTTTTCGGTGTGACTTATATTAAAAGTTTTTTCCTTCTTTTTATTTCTCATATATTCACTGTTAATAATAATGACTAATTCCTTCAAGACTTGGAGCTCCCTTGTTAACCTTCATTAAGTCCAGTCTTTTGGACCCAAAATAGGGATATTTAATGGGACATTTACATCTAAACATGTCTTATGGAGAAGGGGGGCGAGGCTGGGCCGATGGGGTTCTTGAACCCTTTGCAAGGATGGAACATGATCCTTGGCCTTTTTGGGTTTTCACTAAATCACTATACGCTGAAATCCTTTGGAAGGACATTTTCTTTCTTGCTTTTTTGTTTTTTCAGTCTTGGAAATGCCTTTTTGAACCTTGTTGTGAGGCTAATGGGCCAAACATTTTCAGGAATAAAGACCATTCCAATATAAGGCTGATCTGCAAAACTCAGGAGAGCCCAAAATGGTGAAGAAACATCAATGCAGTGAAAATAAATGGAGCACTCTACACAACCTTGCTAATTGCAATCACTACTATGGCTGCAATTTGCACACCCATGAAAATAAAAGCATAAGGTTCCAATTTAGTTGTGCCACAGTTAGACTTATGAATTGCTCATGTGTTTTGTTCAAGCATTTTTCAATTCAAGTATAGTTTAATAAATAACCATTTTATAATAAATTTAATGGGTTGAATTAGTTGAATTATGAACTGGACCTTGCCAATTAACTTTCAAAACATTGAGATAGACCTTCATGTTCCCGTGTTTGCCCATGTGGCCAATGGTTGGCTCAGTAGCCTCATTAACCCCTTTTCAGAAAAGAAATGACCAAACGGATTAGTGGTCCCAATTCTTTTTATTTAGCAATAAGCCCGGTTTCTCCTAACACCGCCACAACGAAAGCCTTATGTCCTGGGGCCACAGTAAATTAATCAAATTCAACAAGTCATTTCCCTGTTGACAGCTACACATGCTTGTTTGTTTGCTTTTCTCGATCTAGGGAAGAGTTGGCCATTTCTACTTCAAAAGATAGTACAAGGTAATGTGTATGGTGATCAAATTATATAAGGGTTCATTTCAATGTTGGAATTAGAATTTGTTAGAATTTTAAATTTTATATTGGGGTCTGTGAAAGAATTGCTACCAAACAAATGAGAAAGAGAGAGAACTATAAATAGGGTTTAATGAAAAGATGAATATTTGACAAGGCCGAGTTGAAATGGGTAGAATTGGTAAGATATACTTTAAAAAATAAGAAGAATCCATTTTAATTATTTTTTAATTTCATTGAGTTGAATTGCAATTCTATTCGTTACTCCAAATATGAAAATTAGAATTAAATTGGAATATCCAATTCCAAACTCCTATTCTGTGAGAAGGGATCATCTCAAGCGAAAAATCCACAAAATGTATAATGCATAAATTTTATTATTATTGATTAAAAAGGTGAGTCATACTCTCAGTCCCATAAAATAGTATGATTTGAGAGCTATTTCCCCAATTTCATACTCAATTCCACCTGATGGAAAGAAAGTAACAATTTTGTTAAGTGTCTTAAGGACACTTATTAAGGATCTAAAAATGAAAAGATTCATGAGTTTTTAATGCATTAATTCATAGTGCATTGGAAATTTACAAACTTGGATGCATTAAAAACTCTGATTTTCAATTGAAAACCATTCACTTTTGAAATCTAAGGATATCCATTAGCAAAACTGATTATGTATAAAATTATTTTAGATGCAGGCTGCTTGAAAGTTGAAAGTAACAAAGTACACAATTAACGCTGGAAAAACGAATAAAGCTTGGGATTCACAAATCCTTACGTGATTTGTACCTATATAGGTGAGAATTCAATGATATAGCAATTTACCAGCTTATATGCTTCAATAACTATTTGATTTGATGATGATCCTCTCTTGTTTATTTTAACAACACAATATTAAAGAGAGATGAATATAAACACTTAAAAATCATTCAATTTTTATCGACAAGCATGTAGATCAATTGGCATAGCCTTTTCTAGTTTAACCAATTGTCCCAAGTTCAAGTCCCATTACCATGTATTTAACCCTTATTATTAAACTATAATAATACAATTAGTATAGTAGTATAGTACTATGGTTAAAGGATGAAACAAAACGTGAGTTACAGCTGCAAGAGCTAGTTTAATCCATTGAAAGAAACTGCACAAAATTTTTTATTATATTAAATATTTTGATGGTGATGGAGTATGAGTTTCATGATCACATTTGTCCATATTTGATCCAGCTTCAGTTCTGAGAGGAACCGCCCTAAGCATCAAACTCGGTTAACCACACTGCAACTCTGGCCTTGTCTTATTGACTGGTTTCGCCCTCCCTTGACCCTTGTGCCAATACAATAGTTTTCCCAATAAAATAGTATTATATATATGTTATTGTTAACTAAGTAACCAATGTACTCATAATCATTAAAGCTTAATTAGAGCATGCCTAATGTGGGGTGACAAAAAAGTTTGAACTTTCAACAAGAGAAAGAGGATATGACAAATTATTAAACATTCATAAAACACACTTTTACATGTAACTTAAGAAAGAGAGGAGGATGGAAAATGTGATATTGGGGAAATTTGATACGAGATTTTTGTTTGTCGGGTGGTGGTGGGGATGAGAGAAAGCAGAGGAAAGAAAGAAAAAGAAAAAAAAGGGGGGGGGGGGGGGGGTCACATTATACAAGGGAAGAAAATCCAAAATAGACTACCTGTAAAACCCAGGGCAGCTTTGGCTCTATCTAATGGAACTATTTATTTACAAATAAGGCTTCTTTGGCTGCCGCCTTTGCAAATTGGAACTGCCTTTCCCTATTCTCCTCTTCTTTCATGGATTTTCTATTGTCTCTCCCTTCGCTCCTATCTGCTTCAAGAGTTCATTAAATAGCCTCTACCAGACCCTTTTAGCCTCCACAAGCAAAGAGGGACTCATTAGAATCTCTTTGAATTCAGAAAGAATAAGTAGATTGATCCCTTCCTTCTATTTGGCCTGTCCATATGGTCTATGTATCCCTTTCTGATTTATATAATGGTATGTTGCTCTTGATTTTGCTGTTAAATGGACTACTTCTATATATATATGACTCCTCAGTGAACACAGATTTTGTGTGTGTGTGTGTGTGTGCCTACTTATAGAACCTTTGTGATCTTTGGAACTGGTGTGTGTAACGCATGGTTTTGCTTCTGTTATTCTGATGGTGCAGATTATTCTGGTGTGAGGCTCAAGCTCTCCTTGGTGGAGACATGGTGTATATATATATATATATCTGATAAGGTATATGTGCTTGCCTGGCTCCCTGAATGCCATGTAAGTTAGCTTGTCAAAAGGATATTGGCAACCTTCTTATTTGGCATGAAGGGAGCCATGCAGGATGGATGCTACCTCAATCAGACATGTTGATGCATAACATATGTCTCCACCACCATCAACCCTCTAACAAGACTCGTTTCCCAATCCCCATCATAAGATCACCTTTTCATACCTTATGTTCTTATCATACTTTTTCTTCTTCTTCCTAACCATTTCTATATATATGTCTCATATCAGAAACTAACAACTTCATACAAATCTTATATGCAGGTTTATATATACCACAATCACGTCTAAACATCCTTCTCCCTCTTTTCCATGCTTCAGTTTTCATTATGTCTATTTCAGGAAATCAATTTCCATGCTTGGTGGTAAAGATTGCCTTCTATACCATTTCATTTGTCTTGGTAATTTCACCAGCCATGAACCTTTTAGTCAATTATTTATTTTATCTTGCTCCTCTAAAGTTGTTAACGCATATATAGCCTGCAGGACCATGCTTAAAGTTGGACAAGAAGACAATGTGCTCTTGTGGAAAACGCAGTGCAGCTCCAGATTCTATATATACCACTAGGCTCTAGGGGAGAGAAATTGTATATAGTCACAAGAGTTACGTTCCAAATTATGATACCGAAGTTAATCATGATGTCTATGAATCTGGCTGTGAAACACTCCCATCATTTGAACCGGGCATTGTATTTACGTTGACAAGTGCTTTTTAGGCATTATTTGTTGTCACAAACTTATTGTTCATGTATAAGATTAATTAAATAATTTAATGTTATCTTAACAAGAGTTTCTCATTTTCCGTCTGTTTAATTAATTAACCCCTATAACTATAAACATAGTCCTCTCTCCCCTTATATGGCTTTGTTAAAACTGGCACTAATATATTTAACGCATTTTTAAGGCCCTTGTTTAATAAATAAATAAATGTATTGCCATTGCACACAGCGAAGCGAATAGATTGCTTGGATTTTAATTTTTTTTTCCCTTTTTTTTTTTAGTCGGATGACTTATAAAATGAAAAATTATTCATCATATGGCTCACATGGTAGCAATAAAACATTGACGTCTATTAGTTATGCTTTTCTAAAAGACCCTTGTCTTTGACTCTGGTGGACTTGTGTAGCCAAGTTTGACACGGCGAGATGGTGACCGATCTACACGGCATGAAACAATAAGGTAAACTAGCATCTTTGAGGGAGAAAAGTGATTGGAAAAAAACAAAACGATAAGTTAAAAAATGGAGTGATAATGGAAAGATGTGTAAAATATTATAATGTTAATATTTTTGAAAAATGACTTATATATATATATATATATATATATATATATATATGAGGGCTGCAAGGTCGTTAAATTGGTGAACTAAATTATAAGATATATTACTAGCTATATCAAAGATATACATGATGAGTAACTGGCTTGATGAGTGACTTCTGATTCTATATGCTTAGCGGTGGATTATTGGAATGTGAGAGTAACGAAAACGTGCATCTCTTAAAATACTTTGAAACTTGGCAGGGTACAGAAAAATAGTGGATCAGAAGAAAAAAAAAGTAGATCAGAAACTCTTTATGATTTAAATTATTCATGATTTTTGTATATGCATTTTGTTCTTTATTATAAGCTGAATTTTATTTGTATTAAGGAGTTAATTATATTGCTAGTTAGTTTTGGGAGGGAGCACTACCATTTTTGCTTGTGTGGATTATTACAAGGCACACTAAATTAATGCTCAAATGACTAATAATATAAAGTGCATTTCAAAATTTTCAAATATATTCTTACGTTGTTATGATGATCATTTTTCTTTTACAAAATACAGCATTTTTGTGAAGCTTAAAACACTAATAAGAGTATAAAAATGTGTAAATTAATTATACAATATAACTAAGTAATAACATGTATTATAAAGTTCATAATAATTTGTAACATCCTATTTATTATAAGACAATTTATTAAAAAATTAAACTTTGTGAATTTAAATTGTCTAAAATAACATTTAATATATAATTTTAAAATATAAATAATATATATATATATATATATATATATATTTGAAATCTAAAATAATAACTTGTTGTCTTAGCTTTACTATTGTTCTATATATATATATATATATATATAGAACAATAGCAAAGCTAAGACAACAAGTTATTATTTTAGATTTCAAAATTCTTATTACTCCACAACCTTCAATCATTGATTTACAATTTTAAGGAAGAATGTTGATAGTTCCAAGAAGTTCGGATACTCGTAATCATGAACACAAGCGTATTATACTGCGTGAATCCTGCATATGTGATGAGTTAGAACCCACCCCACGCACTCACGCAATGCTGCGTTAGGTTTGAAGAAGGAACGTCGCGTTCGTCGAGTTTTTTTTTTTTTTCTTCTAAACACAATTTCCAAATATCAAAAGCAAGTTTGGCATGATATAAGAATATTGCCTAGTTCCAAAAAGAATAATGTTAGGGGTACAATTTGTACAATATATATCACACACTTTATCACAATTGGATCTGATGTGCGGTTCCCACTTATTCATAAAATCCAATGGTAATAAGGCATATAATGTGTATTTGTTATACAATTTAATTGTACATCTAATATCGCTCTTCCTAAAAGCTCAGATACACAAACACATGGGAGTATCATTATCGTTGAGTGGATCTTGCATATTAGGTATAACCCACATTAGTGCTTCATTAGGTTTGAAAAAAACCATGCTCTGAACAAGTTTTTCTTTTATATATATATATACATATATATATTCAATAAAATCCATCACAGCTCTAGATATCAAAATGAGTCTTGTATTGCGGAAGAACATACCTAGTTCCAAAAAGCTCATATGCAAATATGTATGAGAGTATTATTTTGAGTGGATTACCTTCATCTAAATCAAAAGACCCTATCAAAACTAGTCACACACCTGCCCATCCCAGTGGCCATGCATCCACCTCCGACTGCCACCGTCGTGCACCTCCATTCATCCTCTCTATTTATCCTCCATCCATTAACCCCATGGTCAAATCCAAAACTAAAAAATACATACACTCACATCCTACTCCATCATAACCATCGCAATCTTCAACCCAAAATATAGTTTCATTCAAAACAAAATCATCTTGAAGCTAAAAAAAAAAATGTAGCCTCATAAACCAAATCCATACATGCACTAAAAACGCCATTGCTAGACACACCTTTTGACCAAAATAAGAGCCAAAACTGAAATCAAACCCACACCATCCCCAACATTAATAAAATACCCCAATCTTCATGAACAAACCTAGCCGACATGTTCAATGATATCAACAACAACATTTCAAATAGAAGCATAGATGCTCTAAACCCACAAAAAAGGGAAGTAAATTAAAGTAAGATCAGAAGGAGACTTTGAAGAGGGAGGAGGTGCTACTCTCTGCCTTCATCGTAGCCACCCGTGCCTCAACCATGGCCACCACCGTTCTAGTAGCCGCTGCGTCTCCGCCATCCTGAGCTTTGCTGTACTAGGTGCCACCTCATCACAACCCCAACGCCGTTACCGCCACTCAAACGCGGCCACCTTCCCCATCAACGTGGCGACTGTAGCCTTAACCATGGCTGCGATTTCATTCTGCATGCCACCGCCTCTACTCACGCCACTTTGATTCCTCAGCCACTAGTGATGGCCAACAATCTGAATTGCAAGGCCATTATTGCTCGCATTGCGGTTCTGTTGGGTTGGTGGGTGTGTGGCTGGTGGAGGTAAGAGGGAGAGAGAGCAATTTTGGGTTTGTAGGGTTTCATGTTGATAAATTAGTAAAGGGTATAGAGGTAATTTTACTTTCTTAGATGATAAATTTGTTTGTTTTTATTTAGTTTGGGGAGGTAAATATCAGGTGGACAAATAGAAAGGGTATCTGTTATATTTCAGCAAATCTCAAGGGAAGTAAGTATAATTTACTCATATAATTATTAAAAAAAAATTAAAATTTTTATGGGAACATATGCCCTCACTTTGTCTAACGTAGATCCGCCCCTCGATGCCGTGTTAGGTCTGAAGCAGGAACCTCACTCTTGTAGAGTTTTTATTTTTTTACACAGTTTCCAAATATCAAAAGCGAGTTTGGCATTATACAAGAATATATATTGTCTAGTTCCAAAAAGCTCGGATACACATACACACGAGAGTATCATGGAGTGAATCTTGCATATGAGGTATAACCCACATACATTGGTGCTACATTAGGTTTGAAGAAGCCACGCTCTCGACAAGTTTTTCTTAAAAAGATTTTTTTTTTTTTACGCAAATTAAAATCCATCAAACCTCTAGATGACAAAATGAGTATTGTATTATGGAAGAATACCTAGTTCCAAGAAGTCCAAATGCAAAAGACACTTAAGAGTATTATTATTCAGCGCAGACTACCTCCACCAAGATGAAAAGGCCCTATGAAACTCAACGGTTCTCCGGAATTGGCTTTGGGCTTTTCTTACGCAGCTTAGGTGGTGGGAGAAGAAGGCCTTCTTTGGGGAGCTGGGGCGAGCCATCATATAAGAACTCTCAAAAGCATCGCTAATTTTTAAAAGCACCTTAAAATTTTTAGCACTCTCAGTAGGTAACATTGTCGCCGGCACTCAAGAGGTTCTTCACAAAATTTTAATTTCCGGCTTCAAACCTCTGCTGAAACTTTGCTTTTTCCCCTCAGAAAAAACAATCAATAAACCTAAAAACCGTCCTCAGCAACAACTGTAACCTTAAGCAATACAAGTAAAGTTCTGGTGCCAGAACTGATTTTCGGCACAAAACCTGTAGAAGATGACAATTTCAGTTTTACTTGAACTATGTACGTGCTTACAGACCAAAAGTTTCAATTATCGTGTGAATAGAACAAAAACCGAATGACATTGGTTGTAATGTAGGGACAATGTGGAAAATGAAGAACGAAAAAAGAGGAAATAAACGAATTGTTTTTGGCTTTTTGCTCAATGCCGGACTCAACACGTACTCTTTGGGAGCTATCGCACAAGTCGGGCTTATATTATGAGATAGGTAGCTTTGTTTAGGTTAATTTTCAATAAAAGTGTCAACTGTTATTACAACTTAAATTTGTGGAAAGAGTATAATTTTAAGAACTATGGCATATTAGCATTGGATAGGACGTAGCGAAAATATTGTAAGTTTTTATTATTCGCCTGTATTTATATTTACTTTTAAAAATTGAGATTTCATTTATAATATATTTTGTGAGAGAATATGGTTAACATTCTTATCTTTTGAAAAAGCCAAACATTTGACTGTTACACACGACTAACAACTAGTTTGGTTTGCAACTTTTTCTCTGTTACGGTGAGAAAAATGAAGTTGCAAAAGGCTTTGGGCTGGTTTCTTTACTTTGAGAGAATAGTATTTTTCTTTCATAAAAATTAATTCTAATAGAAGCTAAAAATTTTAATTTTTAATCTCACGTTAATTCTTCTAAATTTATCCTTTTTTATATCATTCTCAAACATAAATCAATAGGAAAACCTCAAATTGGTTGTTGAAATAATTATAAGTCATCAATTTGTTATAGAAAAATTTGTGATATTAATTTAGTCTTTGAAAGAGTCATGAAATATCAATTTGATCATAAAAAGATTTATGAGATTAATTTGGTCATAGAAAGTTTACAAGATCATTTCAAGTTAGTCAAAGCTTCTTCTTTTTATTTTTTTTCATTTTTTAGACTACATAGAATAAATTTTAATCTTTGGATGACTAAATTGACACCACAAATATTTTGTAAATTAAATTGATATTACAACTTTTATGAGGACTAAATTAATATCCCATAACTTTTTCAATAATCAATTCGAGGTTTTACTTTATAAATTAATTATTTCAAAATTAATTCATTTACTATAAGTTTTTTATTTCAAAAGCAGTTTTATAAAAATCTAGAATTTAATTTTAATATACTAACAGTAAAAAAATATAAAAATTAAACTCCAAATTCTAAACCAAACAGGCCGTAAAATATTGATGGTAGCTCTTGTTAAAGTGAGAGTATTGCATAAACTCCTTAAACAAATAAAAAAGGTACAAATCAATAAATTAATATTGAATCCAGAGAATGAGCTAGGTCACCAATTCACATTTGAGTTGATGACTTGAGGTCACGCCAGCCAGTCTCCCACCAAATTAATTGATTGAGTCTTGGAGCGTTAAATGAATTAGTACATCAGTCCATAAGTGCCAAATCAAGCAGTAGCCCTTCCAAATCAAATATGCACACTCGTTTCGCAGAGCTTCTATTTAAATTATTGTTATTATAAGGTAACATTAAATTAAAAGGATAAAATTAAATTAAAAAAGAAAACGCTAGAAGGAGGGCTTGAACCTCCGACCTTGTGGTTAACAGCCACACGCTCTAACCAACTGAGCTATTCCAGCAATTACACCAAAGTTTGATGTATATTTAGTTTTTTCAATAAAACTAAATGTCAGGGACAACACAAAAACCTTTCGGATGGTAAAAACCAAGGCTCTGAAAACCTGACTGCACGTTGAACTGGTCAGGGTAAGGGTATTAAAAATTAAATTAGGTATTAATAAAACCTATAGAATATAATATAATTCATTTTTTAATCAAAATAAATATTATCCATATAGTTCAAATCTATCAAATTACTAATTCTTATACTAGAAAATGAAAAGAATTAGGAAAAATGATATTTTAAATTTTTTTAAAAAATAACCTCAAAATGATGTCATTTTGTATCTTTTTCGTAAAAAAAAAAACGGCTCGGTCAGGCGGGCCGATTTGCCCGGTTTTCCCGATTCCCGGCCGATTCAAAGGGGTTATCCGCTTGTTCATTCTCAGCCGATTATAAGGGCTAACCCGGACCTAACAAAGGATTCTTGCTCGAATTGGCCGGTCCGGTCTAGTTCTCAGAACACTGGAAAAAACATAATAAGATATTCAGGTTTTCTTTTTCTCTTCTACAACATCTTTTATACTTCTCTTTCATTCTTTCTCTTCAATTAAACAAAATAAAATTATTTTATTTTCTCCCTTTCATAATTTTTTTTCCCCTCTTATTTTCACTTTATTCAAACAAAGGGTAGGTGTTAACTGAGTGAAACGTCTTTGTCCACAGACGAACCTTAAACGAAAAAGAAGAGAAGCCCTCGATTATCTGGTACAATGAGACTTACTTCTCTGTTTTATGAATTATGATCACACTGGACAATTAGAAATTTGTCCAGAATTTTATATCCAGATTTGTCATAATTGTTAGCTGCGTGTAGCATTACTAATCTATAATATATGAATTTCAACTGCAGCAATGTGAAATATCCCGTCCCTCAGGATAGTCCCAGCCAATTTCATGTTTTATTAGCATTGCTGATGATGAATAGCAATATCTTATCCTGTACTCTCCCTTTCTTTTTTTTTTTTTTCTGGGTACAAATCACATCTTTTGTTATTGGCAACAGCCAAAACGTAAAAGTGACACAACACTCAAAAGCCAAAATATCCTTGCATCACAAAGGCTCCTAGCTTTGTTTCATACCCAAAGAAAGCAAAAATCCGACAAGCTGAAATTGTGGATGGGAAAATGCTTGGTGCACAACAGGAAGGGCTCGTGTGAGCAATAGGAGGCATAATTTAGAATATAATTGTGGAAAAAATAAAATAAAATGACATTGACTATAATCCAAGGGTGTACGTGTTTGGTTACATGCCCTGAATGATAAAAATTGTGCTAATATAAGGTGAAGTGTGTGTGTCTGTGGGGGACAAATGCAGTCTACACTCTACAGTCTAAAGTGTCACCTCCAAATTCAATTAGCATTTACAAATAAACAAACCCAAGTCATCACGATGTCTAAGCAAAAGACAAATCACATAAATCAACCTTTTATTAAATAAATTGTTTGTATTGTCATGCCTAAAAATATACTACAAATAAACAATGTAATTTTTTTTCATACAATTCTATTTTTTTTTTGTCACTCACTCACACACATGGGGGCATGGGGGGAAGTGGCTATGAGGACGCTGCCTGTGTCTGAGTTGAACTCACATGCTCTCAGTTATGGGGCTATGAGGCCCTCCTAAGCATGTTGTACTCTCTTTTTTTCTTAAAAAAAATTATAAGCAATATATATATTGCCAAACACAACTCACGCATAATAGGCCTCCAAATGGTCTATGACTCATTCTTTTAACGGATACATCTGGCATTCTTCACATGAGATAACTCTCTGTTTCTTTTTCTATATTTTTGCTTATGTACCAAAAAAAAACACAACTCGCGCACACATGGGGGAGGGGCTCTGCCCCGGACTCAACTGCAAACTATAAGCAATTTGACCATTATGCTATTGCTAAGGCCAATCAATCACATCAATTTTTTCCTTTTTTTTTGGGTCTGATTTTCCTTTTCTATTTGCCGTAACAGTTTTTCTTTTTATAATTTGTTCTGAAAAAGCAGAGATTAGATGGGCCTCAGTTGAAAGCAATAAAATCTTCAATTTCCATCAAATGACAAAACAAAAAGTATTATTATCACGATCCAACAAAAACTTATTCAGGGAATCAAAACCAAAATTTACTTATTTTTTACATAAATAAATAACAAAAACATATTTAAAACTTAAAAAACAGTATGTTAGTCCTTGCACAGGTCAATGGGAAGACCGAGCCCAAGGCTAAGAAATTTCCTCTCTCATTTTAATAGGACAGAATTCTTCCCCGCGTCATGACTCATGATTCATGAACACGTCTAAATCCCTTTTTCAACACGTTCACACCAAAAACAGTACCATGTACCAACCTCCAGAAACTTCGCCCCAAGCTGTCACCATTGCATCTAGATGGAAAAGCAACTTTTAGATCATGACTTTTATCGGTACGAATTTATATTTTTTTAATCTCCTTTCCTTCACTTCCCTTGACTTGACTTGGCTTTTTTTTTTTTTAGTATTGGTACGCATAAAGTGACTTGGCTTTGTTCACTAGCTAGCAAACCTTACGCATATAAATAGTCTGCTATGAGTATAACTTGCTCACCACATTGGTTCTAAAAAACTCTTTTTAAGATAATCTGCGACTAGAACTTCACATTCAAAAATATGAAGGTATATACATCATACATCACTGTCAATTAATCCTTTATTACTATTATTATTATTATTATTAATTTGAATCATGTTATCTGTTTATCTGGGCTAAAGCAGCTGACCCCTTTTGCATGTTGGTTGTGTTTGCAGCAAAAGATTGTGATGAAGGTTCACATGAGTTGCCAGAAGTGCCGGACCAAGGCACTTAAGGTTGCTGCTTCAACAAACGGTGAGTAAAACAAACAAAGAAAAATTATCGTTTGTCTGTCATATGATAAGAACTTAGCTAAATGGGAATGAGTTTAGTTGTCTAATGAAAATTTTGGTATTGGATAAATGCTATGATGCAGGTGTGAATTCTGTGGCGATAGCTGGAGCCGAGAAAGATAATGTGGTGGTGGTTGGAGATGGGGTAGATCCTGTTAAGTTGACAATTTCTTTGAGGAAAAAAGTTGGACAAACTAATATCATAAGCTTAGATGAGGTTAAAGCTAGTTAAAACTTCCGGCACCTTCAGCAAGAGATGTTCACAAATCATAATTTTGTTCTTAGTTTACAACTCCCTTTTGTCTCTTCCAAATTTCTTTTTCTGTTTGTTCAAGATGTCAAATTTGTAGTTTGGCTTTAGTGTTAGAGGTTTTATTGGGGTGGTAAGCATTAATTATGGATGTTTGGCCATCTAATTGTTTGTTTGTGTCAACGCATCATCATAGAAACCCTTTCCCACCTAAGACATGCATTGCATCCTTAATGGTAGAGATACAGAGCATTTTCCGAGTTCGATTAAGAGATTGTACAAATGGTTGCAGTTATGGAAATAAGACTTCCAGCATTCAGGCGTTTTATTTTCTCTACTAATTAATGAGTAATGACATCATATGAGAATCTTTTCTGGTATTTACCTAGCTAAAGCTATTTGTCTATTTTAGCAGTGTCACACTCAGCCGAATAAGAGCATGTTCGACTCTGTTCTTTATATAATGAGAAAAGTATATCCAATGACCTTTATGTCTCCTATAAATTGACACTTTAGTCTCATCCCAATTTTTTTTTAAACTATTATTATTGTCAAAATATCAAATGAGCCCACACTCTAAAAATAAACTCTTGTATGTCATAATAAGTTATAAAAATTTGCGAGTTCAACTTTTATTTCCATCATTTATCCCATAATATCTTAGAAAAACAAAAAATCGATTCTTTTACTATAAATTGTTAGATTAATTTAATATTAGTAAGCTAACTATTTCACAAGGTAGTTGGATACGCTTGTCCCTCAATGCCTCAAATAAATCACTGAAGTTATCATTTAGAAAGGGACAAGTTTCGTACTCGAAAGAAATAATTGTTGAATGAATTGATCCTTAAAAAAGTTAAAATACATCTTGTGATTTCTCTCAGTAAAAAAAAAGTTGGATAAATTATTCTCAACTCAATATTTTCAAATGATTTTATTTTAGAATAAATTGATTTATCACAATGTGTAAAATAATTAAAATTAGTTCTTAAAAAACACAAATAAAATAAATAATTTTATCAAAGGAGACTAACTTGTTCTATAATTTTATCCGTGAAAAATCAAGAAATAAATTTCTTTTTTCAGAGGTCAATTTATCCTTAATTTTTTTTTTTTGGGAATCAACTTGAGTATACGACAAAAGTTCAGAAAATGAAAACATCAAAAGGACCACAGAGCTAAAAAGTTTAACCCCCTGTCCTTAGCTGATGTAAGACTTCCATAATCAGCATTCAAAACCACCCATCAAATGCATTTACACTTTGAAAAACAAATTATCCCACTAAATCTGCAGCCAATCTTCATTCATCATGCATTTTATCCTTGACAACCCACATTGATTCCAACACGTTTAGCACGCTCAATGTTGACATCAGCGGCTGTTGAGTCCACCACAAGAAATATAGCCAGCCACCCAAGTAACAGGATGACACCACCAGCCACCTCATATCACTATGGCATATTATTAAATGAGTAGTAATGTTATGAAACAATAAAATTGCACAATATATACACACCACACACCTTATCACTATTAGATGTGATGAGTGAATTATAAAATTGCATAAACAAATCAGCAGCAGAGCTCAGCCTCATATTCAACACCAAACCACGAAGCATCAATAGCCCCAAAATACACTTTGAGGTACACCACTTAGTAGTTCAAGACCAAGGACGTAGTAATAACCAACGAACATTCACTGACACATTTGCATTATCTTCAAACTGTACCATTATGCAAAAAGTGGTCCATTAAATCCAAAGGAAACTTTTTGATCTGCACTGAACCAAAGTTTTGTACTCCATCTCTATTTCCATGCATTGTCATCAAGAATGAAATAAAGAAAAATCATGTACCATATTATGAACCTCCAGTAAATGACTCCTGTGACACCACATAGATTACAACACCCACACACACACAACCTCACTGTGAATCACTTCCACTCTATTTGATAGTTATTCATTATTCACATACACTCAATACACACTGCAATTGCTATACCAGCGTATTTCACTAATTCACCAACCGTATTTCTCTCACTCACGTGCTCACAGTGAATCACTCCACGCACTATCTTCAGCATCTTCTCATCTGCCAAGCTACTCATTCTTCTGACCATAAAAATACCTGCACAATCAAACACAAAGAGCCATATATACAAAACATATATTAACTGTTAAAAAAGAATCTCAACATTGTCTCACTCACCCTCTATAAATTTAGTCACTCACACAAAAACGCTCCTCCTCACTGTGTTTCATTCACATTCCAACACTCTGTGTACTTCTCACATAATCTCATAGATCCATTCTCAGCATAATTACACTCCTCCATCTTCTTCTAGAGCATCACCTTTTGTTTCTCCTTTCCTTTTTTTTTTTGGGAAAATTATACCTGCATGAATCAGAAAAACACCAACAGCCCAATTTATCTAACAACACATGTATGTTATTCTCCAGATCATTCCTTCTTGAACAAACCAAAGGTACCCGCCAAAGCTTCCAGAAATTCTACACACCACGAAAATGGAAAGATAACTTTGGAGAAACTCACATTATGCCTTTAGAATGTAAACACAGCACACACACAATATTATCAATCAAGAAATCATTTCCCAGAAATCAGAAATTCAATCCCATTAATTTCTCCTTTACTTTGCTATTCTGTTTTTCATTTTCATGGAATATGGTACCATCGCCTAAGGGTATGTTTGGTTGGGGAGTAAAAATGAGGATAAAATTTTCGTAAATGAGTTTCACGTATAATTTTACATATGGAGTTCGTCCATGAAAATTTACACCCTGTTTTTACCCTTCAACTAAACATACCCTAAATGTTTCATTTTCATTTTCAAGAAATAATTTACTTTTGATATTACTTCTGTGTAAAAAGTATTTTATATAGTATAAATATTCAAGGTTACACTTACAAATCTGTTTGATTCTTACGCCTACTTTTTCAAAAATATTATCATTATTATGTACGACAACACATGATTAAGTGAGAATATAAAACTTTTTTATACGAAAAATATTTTAAATTAACATCTAAATGTTATTTCATATCATCAAAAGTTCCTTCTTCTCCTTTTCCTTCTTCCTCCATCAAAGTTGCTGTTTGGTGACCTCATTCGTGTTCCAGACCTCACATATCCAATAATAATTGTAATCTACGAAACCTTACTCCTCGAGGACATTTTATCAAACAATTTTCTAGCACAAGGCTAGTCTATTAAGCCCACGGTAATAGAGCTATCAATGGACTAGTTCATCTCCCATTAAATCTTGGTTCACAGGATCTGTAGCAAAAATATCCATATGTATAAAAATTAAGTATTTGGACAAAAAAGTCCACAAGGCCTAAAGTTCACAAGGGCCGGCCCATTGATGTGCTATCTATGTGTACAATTGTGCATATGAAAAATTATCACAAATCAACATATTTTGAACATTTGATGATGCTTTTTGTTAGGATATTTTGCTATTTTGAGCTTTTTATGTTTAGTAATTTATTTTGGGTTCATTATCATTTTAATTTGAGTTTTAATTATATTTACATGTTTTAGGTAGCTTGGAGTAATTAAAATTTAATGTTTGTTGCCTTCCAGGGAGCGCCTAGGCATTGTAATTTCATCACCCAGGTACTCAAACGTGAAAATAACGTCGCTGTTGGAGAACCACTGCTTGGGCGCTTAAAAGACACAGCCTAAGCGGTGACGAAAAGGACCATGTATTGCACGCACACAAACACAACAATGCTTACATGAAGATAAATTTTTCCATGGATAGGTGTCTTAATGTGTTCGCAGGGTTTCGCGACAAAAATGATAATAAAAATTTATCCATAAAAAATAGTTGAAATAGAGTCGCAATCATTTTTATTTTGGAACAAAGTTGAAAAATATTCTGATTTAATAAAACTAATTTTTAAAAGAGATTGGATTTGAGAGTCCAATTATGATTAGAGAATGATAGAAATATAATTTCATAGCATTCCTAATATATTCTCCTTCTAACGGTTACCTACAACATGTTATGCAAACTCATTTATAAACTTAATAATATTTATTTTTCCCTTTTAATTCACAACACTTATTTATAAAAGAATAAAATAAAAATAAAGGAATAAAATTTAAGAAAATTTTTTTTTGGCTTAACAACTGTTACTTTTGCCAATGTAGCCTCTGGTGCAATGAGAAACTCAAAATTGTGTCATTCTTCTAAAAAATTATTGTGTTGCATTAATTTTATTTATGAAAAAAAAAACGTGCTAGTTGATTTTATTTATAAAAAAAGCTTTAGCCATAAAAGACTTAAAAGATAATCTATTTTGGCACAAGATTCAAATTAGCAATAAGCTACTAAATAAATTGTTAATATTCAACAGTGACGAAGGAAACACCAATCTCAATAATAATCATTGATCGTTGCAACGTATAAAACATACACTTACTTTTTTTTGTGTTATATTTGGGTAAGAAATTTTTGTTTTATATAACAAAGTAGAGGGAGCAAAAAGATTTTTGGTCCAAAATTAGAGCTCAAGGTTCGCAAGGTCTATACTGAACAAAAGACCCAATTGCCACGAAGCATTTTACCATGAACCAATTACCAATTCTCAAAGATCTCAAGTGTTGAGTAGGCATTTAGAATACCTATAATGGACAAAACGAGGCATCAAAATACAAAGATAAAGAAGGCATAAGGATACAAGTTGTGAGGTCTATGTGTTTTATGAGCAGCATGTCTGAGTGTTTAAGAAAGTGAGCTGTTGAAATAACTTTGTTGTAAGGGAAATTGATAGTGCAAGTGCAGGTGTTAAGAAGCTATGACACGAGGGAAAAATTTTCTTTTTTGTTTCTATTTCCAATCCTTTTATCGTTCTTTATGCGTGGAATAATGGGACTCACCATTTAAACTTAAACTAAGTCTCTAAATCTGGATAACTAATAGTAGTTACTTTTAATTATTATTGTGGATTAACGGAGATGTGCTTTCCTCCCATGGAACATTGGAACCCCCACAACAAGGACTTCCTCCCACTGGCTCTCCCTCTGCTTCTTATGCATCCAACACTCCAAATGTCTGCAACCAAGAGAAGAAAGGAAGCACCTTTACATACACAGATTTTGAGCTTTGATTATTTTGTTTTATTTTTATTTTTATTTAGATTTAGAAGTTGAAATCTTGATTTTTCCAAGTTGCAAAATGTTGCTTGTAAATGGAGCTTCGGTTCTCTCGTTAATTAGTGAAGCTCTGAAACTCTATTTCATCAACATATTGTTTTGACTTGAATGCGTTGTTTGTGTTGCTTGGTGACCATCAATCCTTCATTCTATGGAGTTCTGATGTTCAACTTGAGATCTTGATCCCTTTTATGGTTAGGAGTTAGGACCACCACCCATTTGTTTTTTATCCTCCTCTTTGGTGGTGACATGAAGGCAATGATGATGATCGGAAGAAGGAAGGTGAAGGAAATGAAAGATGGTAGCAAGGACGAGGAATTAAAGATTGAGACATGGCTATGCTTATAATTTTTATATTAAATAAGTGTAGGGTTCATTTGACCAATGCTCTAAGGACATTAATTAAAATATTGAAAGAGGAAAGTTCTATCTTGAAAAGGTGAACTTTTATGTTTTCAACACTTGGAATCCACCATTAAGTTTAAATATTTACTTTCTTTAGCATCCCTAACCTAAGTATGCAGTGTAAAAGTTCAGGATAGAACCAAAACTCCATCTTATTAAAAAAATAAAGTAAAATGTAACTACAGTTAGTTTAAGAGTTAAAGATTTAAAATCTAAATACAAGTGATGTGTCCCATTAATAGATGCCACTATTTTACTAGAAGGACCATAATCTTAGATGACAATCTATGACCACCTAAGAATTTCTCTGCTTTTAGTTATTACCATTATCTGAAGCACATTAAAAGGATACTATAAAGAAGCAAACCCTGATCCTTGTAGAGATAATGTATGATATCGATAAGATGGTGAAATCTGATCCCCCAAAAAAAAAGATAAGATGGTGAAAAAAGAAGCTTTGGTTAGAAAAACTCTATCAATATATGAGATTTGAAGTATCTTGAAAAAAGTTTGTACTCCAAGATGTGTGGCTCTTCAACCGCGATTTGATCTCGAGAAGATGTTCTTTATGTTAGATATAGAATCACTTACTTACCTCACCAAATTGTCTTAATTTTCATAAGAGATGATTAATGATATGATTCAGAATTTTTATGACTAAACATTCATGTGAGGGTGTGTGTTAGATATATTGATTTGAAGACATAAGTGTGATAGTTTTAGAATTTTTTTTTTCAAAACATGTGTTGACAGCTTTGAATTGTTCTCTTTTTTTGGGCTCGGTGTCTGCTGCCTTCTTTCTTGTTTTGAAATTGTTGAGTCATTTCAACTACAAAAAAAAAAGGAAACAAAAATCAGCCCACTAGTGCATGCCAAATGGACGCAAAGACGTATGGAGGCATTTGTTTTGGATTCTTGGAGTGAAAATTCTTTTTTTCATTTTAAAAAATAATTTTTCATATACTTAGGTAATATTTAAAAAAAATCAAAATTTTTTTAAAAATATATTTTAATTTTTTTATAGAATTTAAAAAAGTAACTTATAGAAAATATTAATTTTCAATATTTTTAAATTATATATAAAATTTAAGTTCATAATATTTTCTCTAAAATCTAAAGCAAACTCACCTATCAAAACTCTTAGGAATTTCCTCTTAACCATCAATTTAGGATGTGCTTATTTGTGATTATTTGGATAATTTTTTAATTTTTTTTATAGAAGTTAAAATTAATAGCTTTTGAAAAAAAATTAATTTTTAATTTTTTAATTATATATAAAATTTAATTTTTATAATATTTTTTTAAGAATCAGAAACAAAAGCACCCTTACTCAACTCCACATCATGCTGCAACCTAAAAATAATTAATTAGATTTAGACAAACAACCTATAGTCCCTTTCAAAGGAACACGTGCCCTTACCTCGACTTGGCCACTCACCCAAATTAAAAGGCCAAAACCCATGCCAACTTATAATGCCGAGCTTCCAAAAAGGTGGATCCTCCTATACAGTCGGTAGTTAATCCACTTTCCATGGTTGATAAGTGCATGCAATGGAAGGAAGACATGTGTACAAGTAAAATGCAAAAACAAAAGGTGGGTGGCTCATAAGATATTCCCCCATGTGGCTTGAGTCATTACATGGTCCTTTATTTTTTACTATTTGATGAAAAATAAATTTAAGTAATGTTTAAGATAAATGGTTAATAAATATTACATAAATTGAAAAAGATGTATAGTGGAAGATTGAATATGAATACAAAACTGGTCTTTTATTCTCTTGTAAATTATGGTTATTGGGAATTTTAAATTTTATTTAATGTTTGATAATTTTTTTTCCTGCTTTTGCCTTTCTACTATTGTCTCTTCTGCAACTATGGTTGAGCTTCTAACACTTCTCAATACTATGAAAACCCAAAAACTCCTTTTTTGTTGTTACAGAAAAAAAGATCCACCAAAAAGCATTAATTTTTACTCTCAAAAAAGATCCACCAAAGTCTCCAAAACTCAGATGCCAATTTCATCAGATCTAACTCAAATGGGTCACACGAACCTCAGAGCGCGTGAACCACACACGTCAATGGTGGCAGGCTACTCAATCTCGTCTTCGCCGTTCTTCGAGCTTGTGTTCGTTTTCTTCATGCTCATCTACACCCCTCTAGGGAACTCACTTGCTGGCTCCGGTTGGCCTTAGATCCAAGGTAGCGCCACCGCCCTTGCGCCTCCATTGCAAGAATAAGGATTTAGATCTCCATGGATGTTCGCAGGAACGAGGGGACAGTCAAAACTTGTGATGCCATCATCCTTGCTGCGTCACTAGGGTCCTGGTGCCCCTGATGTCGTGTAGCGAGTTCAGAAGGACGCGGTTGTTATGGCAATTGCCGGCGGCTGGTGTGAAGGGATGTTGGCTGAGAACATACTTGAGCAGAAATGGGAAATAGTTAATTATAATTTTATAATTTTATATAACATTGATCAAAAATGAATTTAAGTATCATGTAATTGCTCGAAACACTGGCCTTGAATAAATATAGGCTAGGAGCATATTATGAGTCACCCACCTTTTTTTTTTTTTTCGATAAACTGAGTCACCCACCTTTTGCTTTTTCCTTTTACTTATACACATGTCATCCTTCCATTGCATGCACTTATTAACTGTAGGAACTGTATTAACCACCAAATGTATGTGAGCATCCACCATGAAACCCAAGCCGTGTTATATTTCAATACATCTTCTAAACTTGGTTCTATTTTTCAAGCGCTAGCCTTTTCCATTTTTCTTTTTGTAATTTTTTTTTTCTTTTTAGGCCTCTGAAACGCATATTGTAGATAAAGAAGGGCTTAAACTACAGGATTAAGTGTGTTTTACCCTTTAGATTTTGTAATCCACTTCTTAAAAGTAATCTAGTAAGAACAACAAAGCATCTAGCTAATTTCTGCCCGAATTCGCTTCGTTACTTCCATAATATGGTAGCTGAGTTAGTTTCTGTCACGTATACCTAATTTCACTAACCAAACCCAAAACGCAGAATATACAACGAACTAACAAATTGATAAATTCTCTTTCACCTATGCTATTAGAAAATCATAGACTCCATTCTGTCGCCTTAATTCAGCCTAAAAATCCTAACATTTCTTGGTCAAAAACCCAATTAGGTCGTAAATAAGATGGACCACATGAGATGAAAAGTCCAACACTCATGCCATACATACAAAATATAATGAATAATTAGGTCTTTCATAGTCTCTCCGGACATGTTTAAATCAAATGCTATTGACCAATTCAGTGCAATGCCAACAAACACGTGGACTGCAACCACATTTTAGTTACACCCATCCACTATACCTTATAAACATAATCAGGGATACCCTTTGATTTTTCTATCATTGAATTAAAATGCAAACGGTTTATCTCCCTCACCTATCTTTGTCAACAAGAACGTACCCTTATCATTATTACTCTTTCTGGACACAACCACAACTAGTCAACAAATTCACACCAAAATCAGACTAAAAGGGAAAACCAAAAAAAAAAAAGAAGACGAAAACTTGTCAATTTTCATAGTAATGGTTTAGTATACTTGCTGAGGAAGTTTAGTTTCTTGGGACATTACTGTAAATTTATTTTCCTTAACTTGCCTGATCAACCACAAGCATATAAGGAAGTCAGGGGATATGCATTCTGAGAAACCTGAGTCCAATAATTCATTCAACAAATATGAAGGTTTTATACACTATATATATATATATATTTGTGGATTAAGATATGCACATCAAACAAACACTCATATTTTCCTGCATGTGTTTGTGATCGCAGAAAAAGATTGTGATGAGGGTTCAAATGAATTGCCAGAAGTGCAGGGCTAAAGCACTCAAGGTTGCTTCAGGAACAAGCGGTTAGTAGGCCTCCCCCACACCTTCATTGTTGGTTCTTCATTCAGAGTGATTCTTGTATCGATACAATAAAATTAGACCCCAATCCTTGCTACCTTTTGTAATATACACTAGTTTTTTTTTTCTTAGCACTATTAACTTTATGCGTATGTCTCTAGACATATAAGATATTAAATTTGTATCTACATAATTTTTTTTCCTCCATTTGTTCATTTATATATAAACTCATTAACTAATACCGAACATATTGGTGAAATTGGCATTGGTTAATGCTTAATTGTGTGACTGCAGGAGTGAATTTTGTGGGTATAGAAGGGGAAGGTAAAAACCAAGTGGTGGTGATTGGGGATGATGTGGATGCCGCCAACTTGACAAGCTGCATGAGGAAAAAAGTTGGGCACACTGATCTTATAGCTGTAACAGATGTAAAAGCCTGAAGGCAAATTGACATGAAAAGTTGAAAATCATGGCCAGGATTTCTCTCTCTCTCTCTTTTTTTTTTTGGTAATTGTATCTGTTTTTCTTATGTGTCACTGTTTCTTTCTAATTTTTAGGAGTGGAAAATCTGTACTCACGAAAATTGGCTTATGTTGGGAACTTTATGCTCAGTCTACCTCCAGTACTTAGAACCATATCCAGTTGGTCAATACATTTGGTTACTGATTTAATCAGATTTAATTAAATCAACATATAAAAATATAATTTGATGCAATATATAATTAATAATACAAATAATTGCTTGGCCTAGTGGCTTGGAGCACTCGCCTTCTCTCGTGGAATGGGGTTAGTATCCCATCTGATAGAATTCTTGGAATACTTATTATGTTGAGAAATGAGAACTATTATTTTTGTAAAACTCCAATTGTTCCTCCTCCGTCTCCTGAAAATTATTGAACCTGCAAAAGCCAAAACTCTATACACGCGCACCCAGCCAAGAACACAAACATATCCAACTAGAAATATATACGTGCATAAGACAAACAGAGACAAGGTAAAAACCACTACCTCAAACGAAATGCCTTGCTCCATTGATCATACCAGTCTAATGAGAGTTGTATACTTTATTTTCAAATATGGTACGGTTTCTCTACTATGCCAGCTTGTCCACAATGCCACAAAGAATACAACCATACAATGTTTCTTCTATAATTTATGAACTCTTGCTGAAATCATGGAACAAAAAAAGGTGAGTTCTACAATGCAGGAGGTAAAAACCGATGCACCATTTCTCATTGATGTGGACGGAAGACAACATAACACCTGGAATATTTGACTATAGTATTGACTTTGATTAAAAAATATACAAAACTGATATATATTTCATTTTACTCTTCTATCCTCTATGGCTTTTGTCCTGTAAATCAACCCTCAATCCCTCCTAACATATTTTCCAATGTTTGTCTCTGGCTTAAAAATAGTAATGCAATCATGTGCGTCTTATTTTTGTTCATTTTAACTATATATATTACATTGATTTTGATATATATAAAAAGTGTGTTGAACGATTTTAGTTTGATTTGAAATTCATATATATATATATAGTTACACACCCCGTGCATAACTATATTCCTTTATTAGCAGTCATATTTGTTTCAAATGATTCATTTTAAAGTATCTGTCAGCTTGGTTTGAATTTCTTTCTTTTTTTCTTTGCCGGGATGAATTTATTGAGAATTCATTCGAAGAAAATATCGTTTATAATGAATTAGGGACTATTCTTATATTTTATGATAGTTTTTGAAGTTGAATTGGCCTCAAATTTAAGCTCAATCTTTAATATAGCGTCATAACCAACACGACTTGCAAATAAAAGCCACAGTTATCTCTGAGTGTGAGAGAGTTGTGTTTTGGCTCAAGTCCAATCTTGAGGATGGTTTGATGAAAAAGTTCAACCCATATTCCACAGTCCTGTTTTCAATCAGGTTTGTTTTCTTTCTCTTTCTTCCCCTCCGGTGCCCCCTCCTAAGGTGTCAGCAAATTAAAGTTTATGACTATGACAATGATAAAATGGTCTACTTTGAAATTTTCTCTTGTTTACTTTGTTGCGACCCTTTATGCAATTGTTGCTTTGATTGCCATTTGGTTACTATATTATCCTTGATAAGCAGTTTTGTTTGTGCAAACTGCCAAGGATTGGCTAGGCGACTCTTCTTATTTGAGCTCAGTTTGGTTTTCTTACACAGTTGTATCTGAGTCATGACTTAACTCTGATAATTTCAGATATAATAACAGATTCATCTGTTTGATGAAAAAGCTTCAGATATTGCGTATCCATTTAATGACTATCTTGTAACAGTTAGTTAATCATAGGCTGTGTAGTGATGAACATAGCATAGCTATGAAAAAGAAAAAACAGTGATGTTTTTTAAATACTCCTTCCTTTTTTTTTTTTCCTTTTAAGATTTTTTCATCTGGATAAATCTTTCATAAGCATGGACCGGTCCAATGCAGAATTATGGTCGTTTATTATACTGTGTTTATGTAAGCTATTTTGTCTTATTTCCTTTAACAAGTGATATAAAGGGTCCTCCTTTTTCCACGTCCTTTTGTTCCCTCCCCTTTCAATTGCTCAGCTTTGGATAAACCTTTCAAAAGCATGGAATATGGATCAGACCAATGCAGAATTATGATTATATATTTATCCTGTGTTTATGTCAACTATTTTATCTTGTTTACTTTAATAAGTGATATAAAGTGTCTTCTTTTATGACTTTCATTGCAGGGAGGATGTTTCGTGATCTAATCTTGTGATCTAACCACAGCTGATAATGAGCACTTCAGATTCTCCGTGTTTGAAACTTCAACTATATTATATCTCAATTAAATCATGATGGAAAAACTTTATGATTCAGAGGAGCATTCTTATCTGTTATCTCCATTGGACTAATACCATCAAATGCATATATTTTGATTCATTTTCTTGCAATCAATTAATTCTGAATAAAATGAGTAATCCAGTTTTCTGCAAAGTATAACAGGATCCAGTTTCCAACATTGTATTCCTGCATTTTCAAAATTGGCACTGACTAAGATTCTTTGAAAACACATTGTAGAATTATGGAACTAATTATGATAGATTAAAATCTTGTTTAAATATGAGCCTCCTCTTTCTTAATTTCCTCGGGAACTTGAAGAAGGGTATAAGAGCTTCTAAGTTAGGAATTTAGCATTACATATATACGTGATAAATAATACATGGAGAGATATCCGAACCAGCCCTGATTATCTATTCAGTTTATGAAAAAAGACAAAGACAAAGGCTTACTTATCCTAATCAGTAACATAGTCAAGAAAGTGTGTGCTGGTGCTATGCATGATGAGGTCAGAAGAAGAAATAAAATATTAGATGAGGTCGCACAATGTGAGGTCTCCTATATAGATGGGATGAGGCTATAGTGCTCTACCATAAATCAAGTGCACAATTTTGGGAGTACATACATATACATAGTTTTTACTTGAATGGAGAAGGAGGCCTCTTCGAATTTCATGGCTAAAGACTGCAGGAAAATAGGCATGCATTTCTTGTGTTTGTTGTTGGTGAGAGTGCTGAATGTAATAAGGCCCAAATGAGTTTGACTACGGTGAAGTACACTGCATAGACCCTACAAAAATGATTCATGCAGTCCACGCAAATGCCACTTGATATATAATTTGTATTGTACGCACCTACCAGGCTACCACACATTGCAATTCCAGGGACTATGACTAGGTGTAGTGAATTGGTTGCCGGGATCATGTCATATCAATGCAAATTACGCATATATTCTGTTGGAAGATGTTAATAATACAAAAGATCATAAATGGTAAAAGTGTAGTGCCTCGAACATGATGGCCTCCAATTCCGGGGACTAAAATTTTTTGACACCCCTTTACACATTTTGTAAGCTTTTACACTTGTATGTTCATGAATATGCTGAATAAAATTGGAGCACAGGCGATGCGTGCTCAGGATAGAAATTATTTGTTATGACCAAGTAGTAGGCAATAATGACTCCCCCGGGATAAATCAAGAACTCATTTTTGGAATGATATATGCAACCGTTTCTTTCTAGTGAGTCTAAAGAAGATAGAGTGACTAAAGTAGTGATTGGATTCTTGGGGCCATAGATATCTGTTGCAATCGTTAATGTTTGGAAACTTGCAGGGTCCTAGGTGCAAAGTTGATGCAAAAGTAGCCCGCAAGTGATAAGCATGTGCCGCTATTGTTTTTTGCCCCCATCTTTTATTGTGGCAGACAGAGGCAGTCAAAAAATGAGTGTTAAATAAGCTTTCTATATTCTATAACAGCCAGCCCAATTGATGTTTGGATTCCCTCAAAGTGGCAAGAAAGCTATATAAAGAGAGGGAAGATAAGGTGTCCCTGAATGAGGAATCACCAATAGCATTTGCTGAAAGAAGAATTTGCTGACTTTTATTAAAGAACTCTAATACTAGCAAATGCCTTTTTCCTTTTAACCTTTTAGTGTTGGTTGAGGATATCGATGTCTGGAATTTGCCCTGGCCTTGGGGGAAAAAAGAAATAAAATATATATATATATATATATATATATATATATATATATATATCTCATATTTATAGTTGAGGACAAATTAGTTTGGTAGATTTGAAAAATCTCATATTTCTTTTAAATTTCATGAATAGGGACAAGGTAGTCCATCCATCAAATTGTTATATGAACTGTTAACCGAAATGTTCATGTGTTCTGTTAATTTACTTACGTATACTGTTAATTTTTATAATGAGTTATAATAGATTTTAACTTATCTCACTCCTCTAAATGAAGTCGTTTAAACATTCTTTTTTATCCTTTTTCTCAATATAACTCTCTACTAAGAAGAAAGATTTTGACTATAAATTGTTATTTATTTTACGCAGAACAAAAGAACGAGGCAAGTTAAGATAACCATAAAAATTAACATTACTTATAAAATAATAATTTTATAAAGAAACTAACTTGTCATCATTTATAAAATTTGAGAAATTAATATGAAAATTTTCAAATTATATATATATATATATATATAACACCTGATCCTCCTCACGTTTAGGAAGGCCATATGTCTCTACTTTTTATCCCAAGTCTACCCATGGCTATGCCATTTTTCCACAATTTATTGTGATGAAAATTCAGATGGCATATAGGAAAAGAACGTGCTTGGCTCAGTTTTCAGAATTCATTTCTTGTTTTTAGTTAGTTTTATATTTTTTAGGATTTTATGAAAATGACAGTAAAAATTATAAAATTCAATCTTTAATTTTCATTTTTAATTTTTATTATTTTCCTCATAAAATTTAAAAAGAATTAAAAATTAAAAACTACTTTATGAAACCAAAAGTATCCATAATATTGCTTAAAAACCTGACAATTGATGCTCTATGATTGAAGAATTTGTGTACCCTGCAACACATATTGATCAAGGGACAAATATTGGTAAACAAATGTGAAAGCCTCCCTATCTCTCTTATGCTGGGTCCAGATTTTTGACTCAAATGTAACTTCTCTGACAATTTGTACGAAGATTATGCTAATTGCCAAATAAAGTCGTTTTATATACTTACTAACTATCCTATGATGCTTTCAGGAAGATAGAAAGGATATTATATTCAAATAAAAAGCAAATAATTAAAAATAAGAATCAGTGATGCTGTTACCTGAGTTTTTATATTTTATGACAGCATTTTCTTTTAGATTCAGATGCACATGAACTTATAAACGAAGGTCAGAAAAGCAGTTAAGGACTGACGATGATAGGGACGCAGCGAGCACCATAACATTCCATTTGGAAATAGGATAGATAGCACCTCTATTTTCTTCTAAACCCTTTTTAAATTAGCTTATTTTATACTTAAAAGGCTTATAGTAAAGAATGTTGTGGAGAGTTTTTTTCTGTTAAAAACATTTTTGGGCAAACATTGAAGATATAAAACATGTGCCAATTTGTAAATGCGAATTGTGAATTACATATAAAACAAGAAAAATGTTAGTAAAATAGACTCAAAATCATAGTAAGTCCAACACGTGACAAAATTGGACTTTCATTATTTATAAAACAATTCATATACATGATCCTAATTATAACAAGTGTCTCATTATCTTGCACAATATAAGTTATAAAAATTGTAAGACACATGAAGACAGTTAGTCGTATAACAAGAGTTATTTTAACTGTAAATGACCCCTTTCCTTAGATCTTATAATGATGCCAAAGTCTTGTGCATTATACTTCCTTTTAATTTTATTAGTGTGAGTGAGAAAATAATAGCTATTATTTTCTCTTTATCTTTAATAAAAACTTGGGCCTTGAGATGACTTACAATGCAAGATACTGGAATCATGACTGTTGTTTGTGGAGATTGATTAATTCTTTCTCCTTGTACAATATCCTTAAGAATCATTACCATCAACTTGATTCTGCTGCCCAAAATCCTTTGTTAGATTCATTAAAGATGGGAGATAGAATTTCTTTTGCAAACCTGGAGAAGAAAAGGGCAATGTAGATGAGCAAATTGGTTAAGCTAGCTATATTAAGCATAACAAGGAATTATAAATATTTTAAACCTCAGCACTCCGCCTGTGAATTTTGGAATTCTCATTCAGGTTGATTAAGTTGCGGTCACCATCCATTTTGTTTGTTATCACAACAGATGTGATATAATAATGCTTAAAAAACCTTCAATATTAATCTTAGAACTCCACATTATACTATAAAAGAAAAAAAATGCACTTTACTTAACTGTAGGCCTGGAACATTTTATTCACACAGTTATGAAAAAATTTAAATCGATCGCATTTTCTTAAATGTGTATTTAAACTTTTTTATTAATTTTTTTTATTATTATTAATGAAAATAGATACTTTATATTTCAGAATTTTAGGTCACATGGGTGCCTTAAAATAATAAACAATATACAATTTGATATCCTAAAATTATTTTAAATGTATGCAATTTCTATCATTTCTGTTATTGATAGAAAAAACACTTAACTGAACGATTGATTTGTGCGTACAGTTAAAAAATATTAAAGATTGATTCACATATATTTTTTTTTCTTTAATAGCCAAGTTCAGACATCGCGGGAGATAAAATGTATAGTAATTGATGAATACTCGTCAAAAGAAATTAACACTAATTACTAAAAATATGCTTATTAATAAGATATCACCAACCCAATACATTTGCATAAAAAGTTGATTTGACATCTCAATACATTGTCACACGATAATTGAAACTTTTTAGATTTGAATCTTATAAAACAAGAATATGATTCTAGAGAATAAAATAAAAGATTTTATATTTAAAGTGAATCATTTTTATTTTATTAATTTAAAGATAAAAATTTTTATTTTATTTTTTAAAGTAAAATATTCTCTTTAAAAAATTTAAATCCATCATTTTAATACTTCAATTGATAATAATTTAATTCTATCAAGAATATCGGCTCGAGCGTAGTATCAAATCAAGACATCATCACATTACGTGGGCGATTTCACCAATCACCAGCATTGCCTTTCATTCAAGTGACCGTACCCAAAACCCATGTATCCTTTTCTCTCCTCATTTTCTTCTTCTTCTTCTCTCTCTCTTCCTTCCTGTGCTAAATGACAAATACGCTATATATACACATCATTCTATTTAGATTTATCAGGCCCGTCATTGACTTGCTGCACTTATTGTTTCTAGTGTAAGTTTACAATTATATCCCGGCCATCTACATCCCTTCGTTGATGTGTCATGAGTAATAATTTTCCCCATCCTTGTGTCGTTGGTGTGTCACAATCACACCTCCACACCATTTGCTAACCATATCCCGAAATTTTTATTTTCTGTATTTTTTATTTTTAAATTTTTGAAAAAAAATAATTAAAATAATAAAAATAATTAAATTTTTATTTTTATTTTTCATTTTATATTTTTATTATTCTTTCATGAAATTCTAAAAATAAAGAATATAAGGAATAAAAGTGAAAACCAAGCTGGACCTAGATACTCCAGTGGCAGAAGGGCTTACTTTAATTCCAACTCAACCTCTTCTGCCTGCGCAAATTGCAAATCCGCAATGTGAAACATCAACTAAAGTTCAATTTTTTTCACTGAAAAAAGGCTACCAAAAAGATTGCAAATTTCGAATAGTTTCTATTTGCGACTGAAAAAAATATACAGTTCAAAGCTTAGAATCAATAATTTTATTTTTCAGAAAAACTCAACAAAGTTTTACGATAAATAATTTTTAAAAACAATTACACGATCAAAGCCACACAACATAAGCCACCTGACAACAACATTGACCCATGTTGAATATCTCGGTGCCGACACACAATAAAACAATCACTTAGAAAAGTTAGGCCATTTTTGTAATTCCAACTAACCCCACTTAACAGCAACCTCCTAACAAAGTCTTATTTATAATCTTCACAAAATCTATCTTCAAATTTACTCAAAACTAACATGAGTAACCAGTTACACTGTGTTTGTACCCTGCTCTCTCTTTGTTCCCTTCCTCATATACCCTTCAAGCTCCAACACTGAGATCACCCTCAAAACTGCTTCAAAATCAAAACCCTCTTGTGAACACTTAAAAGTTAAAGTAGTGCCTAACTTTTGTTAGCATTTTTTTTTAGTGGTAGCACTCATGTTGGAGCCTAGATTCTGTGCTGTACTTTACCTTTGTGTTGTTCTGTGTTGTTGGAGCTTGGTTCCAATGGTGGTGGAATCAGCCATAGGGGTTAACTGGGGCACCATTTCATTCCACAGGTTGAAGCCAACCACTGTGGTTGATCTGCTTAGGGACAACAAGATCTCAAAAGTGAAGCTTTTTGAGGCAGAGCCTGATGCGTTGAAGGCGCTGATGGGGAGTGGCATTCAGGTTATGGTTGGGATCCCAAATGAGATGTTGCCAGTTCTGAGCTCTTCAACTGCTGCTGCTGATTTGTGGGTTCGCCAGAATGTTTCTGCTTACATTGGTAAAGGTGGTGCTGATATCAGGTTGGTTGTCCCTCCTTTCTGTTGTGAAAGTTCTTTTATGAAATATTATGTAAAGAGAAATTACACTTACCTCCCCGGTTGAATTCACTGGTTTTCCCTTTACTTGTTCGATTGACACTGAGCTCACTGCATTTACTACTTATTGTGTGATAGACTGTTTTTTAAAAAACTTGGTATAATAATTTCACAAATTCAAGAATTTTGTGAATAAACTTTACAAATAAATTGGAGCTAGGGTGAAATTCACCGAACTTCGGGAGCTTGGTGTAATTTGCCCTTATTTAAATTTTTTGATGATTTGAGAATCATTCAGTACAAAATATTGGAAGTCACAAGCTGTGTACAATCAAGACTGTTGTATTATATTTATTACAAAATTTTCTTTTTGTTCTAACTTCAAAATTTAAGTTGGTTAGAGTTATTTTGAACGGTTCATAATAGCTGTCTGTGATACAAACTTATTCTGACGATTGTTGTAAGCTTTTGTACCTATTGAGTGATGGAGTTTATGTTGTTGTCTTTCCAGAGATACTAGCCTCATCCTTGTATTGATGCGGAGTCTAATAGACTGCTACACTTTGCTGTATTTGTCTCATGACTAGAGTTATTTGTGGAGTTTGCTAAAGAATACTGAGTTGCTTTTTAACTAGAATAGCATGTGTATGCAATGAACTATTCCTCTTTTCGAGTATTGCTCTTGATTCAGCATTTGATTGTAATGTTTAGTGAGTTATCTGAATTCACTGTCTTGTTTGCTCCCCTCATGGATCATATCTCAGCCATCTGACTTACTAGCAAGCTGATATGAGACTGCACATTTTGTTAATGGAAGTTGCAATACAACCGCAAAAACAATTCATTCCATTAGTAGTTTGAAATAGGAACTATGGTTGACACTTAATATTGGTTTTGATGTGACAAGTCTTTGAATATCTCAAGAAGAAATTTTCATCATTGTTTCCTTTTTGTAATGCAGATGATATTTATGTAAAATGCCTTCTGTAATTCTCACTTTTGCAGTCTGTGCCTTTTCACTAGATTTTATTTTATTACAGGGCTTTTCAACCTTTTGTTTTTTTCACCTTGTATGACAGGTATGTTGCTGTTGGAAATGAGCCCTTCCTTTCAAGTTATAATGGTCAATTTCAGAACTTGGTCATGCCTGCAGTACTCAATATTCAACAGTCTTTAGTAAAAGCAAATCTTGCTGGTTATGTGAAGCTAGTTGTCCCATGCAATGCAGATGCCTACGAGTCCTCATCGCTTCCTTCCCAAGGGGCATTCCGTCCTGAATTGACCCAAATTATAACTCAACTGGTTCAGTTCCTCAACTCAAACGGTTCCCCATTTGTCGTTAACATCTACCCTTTTCTAAGCCTTTACGACAATGCAGATTTCCCCCAAGAGTACGCATTCTTTGAGGGAACAACTCATCCTGTCACGGATGGTTCCAATGTTTACACCAACGCATTTGATGGAAACTACGACACTTTAGTCGCAGCCCTTAGTAAGCTTGGATATGGTCAGATGCCGATAGTTATTGGGGAAATTGGTTGGCCTTCGGATGGGGCCATTGGTGCAAATATCACTGCTGCAAGGGTTTTCAACCAAGGCCTCATCAGTCACATTATGGGTAACAAAGGGACACCCTTGAGGCCAGGTTCTCCTCCTATGGATGTTTATCTCTTCAGTCTTCTTGATGAAGGAGCGAAGAACACTCTTCCAGGGAACTTTGAAAGACACTGGGGGATATTCTCTTTTGATGGGCAAGCCAAGTACCCATTAAACCTTGGACTTGGAAACAAAGAATTGAAGAATGCAAAGAATGTTCAGTATCTTCCATCTAGATGGTGTGTGGCAAAGCCCTCAAGTGATTTGAGTAATGTAGTGAACCATATGAAACTAGCATGCAGTGTTGCAGATTGCACCACACTTAACTATGGGGGTTCATGTAATGAGATTGGTGAGAAGGGTAATATATCATATGCTTTCAACAGTTACTATCAGCTGCAAATGCAGGATTCAAGAAGCTGTGATTTTGATGGGCTTGGTATGGTCACTTTCCTAGACCCTTCAGTTGGTGATTGTCGTTTTCTTGTTGGGGTTACAGATAGAGACTCGGTTTCATCCACATCTCAAACATCAAACAATTGGTGGGTTCTGGTATTACTTTTGATTTTACATGGGACTGCTTGGCTTTCAATGTGATTCAAGACGAGGCTTGGCATTAGTGAGTTTAGCTAGTCCCAAAACTAGAATAGGTGATATACTATTTAGTTATTTATTTAATCCTAGAAATATTCAAATGCATTTTTGGTTTGTAGCCCAATCATACGACTCTCATATTGGATCATATAAGAGATTGTATGAACACTACATTTTGAATATGGCACATATTTAATCCACATATGTTCTGGGATTTAATTTAGATGTATTATTAGTATAAATTTTTTTTACATGGATATTCAGTCATATAAACAAAAGTGTTTGATTTAACCATCTACTTTATTGAAAGTCTTACAAATTGAAGCTTATGATTGGATGACAATATACAACTATTTTGTACTGATAGTACATTAAAATTAAACTCTTTGTTTAACTGATGTATGTTGAATTATTTGAACTGAAACGTAATTATCTGATTCACCTCCATTGGGAGGGGGAGAATTTTAGGAGTTTGCATTTCTAATGTTATAATTGAATGAAAACATTCCATATTCCTTTTCATAAATTTATTTTATATTTCACATAAATGCCCATAAACTAACCGATTTGCTTACATCAATGTTCTGAAAATCGGTTTGAATCAATTAGTCTGACTGATTGGATTGGGAATCAAACCATTGGCTAGTCCATTCATAGATAAAAAATCAGAGTTTTAAAATCCAATCAAAACCATTGTGAACCGGCCAAAAATCGGTGGGAATTGGTCACAAGCTGGTTGAATTGGTCAATCAATTTAAAAATAAAATTATTAATTTTTCCAAACTCAACAACCCTTTTCTGATGAAAAATAGTAAGAAAAAAATGCACCTTGAGTTATGTATGTTCATCCTAAAACTTCCTACTCTAAGCAATAAGGGACCTGAGTTATACATAATAATCTTAAGAGTAAAAAACTTAAAATTTAAACATGGGACTTAAATGCTCCATATTTCAATTTTTAATTTATATCTTTACTACTTTTTATATTGTTACATATAAATTCATATATAAGTGTATATTATTTCATTACTGTTGAACGCTCGATTAAACCAGCTGAGCTAATAAACCTTTGAATCATTGCTATATTTGGTTAGGTTTTCAAACCTTTGCTTTAGGATTGCTAAAACTGCTAAAATTTCATAATGCATCAATTCACCAAGTTTGTCGTCCATGTTTGAATTAACAAATGGATGATTGTGTGTATTTTACCATTCCAGGCCTGTGTTCATCCGTCACCTTTCAATTCTCTAACATTCCATCTTTCAGAGTTAGCTTTTAGACAATAAAGAGTTCAAGGCCAAAGCTAGGGTACACCAAGTGAATTATGGTGTACCACGTACCTAAATTTATTCAAAACTGAAGTGAATAAATTTAGTCACACTTATCAACATTCAGCCACACTTTAAAAATGTGGCTTCATATGGTGTTCCACATAGAATTTAGATTATCTAAATCTCACTTTAAAGAGTAAAATAAAAAGATTTTACCTTTAGATCAATAAAATTAAAAGTGAAGCCATCTCTACTTATTAAACTAAGAATAAAATTGTTCATTTTACTTTTTAAAATGAAATCCTCACTTTAGAAGATTCTTACTAGTTCCATAGACAACCAATGTTCAAAAAAGAAAATAGTCCTCACCAGCTGATCCATGCAATAATATGTATTAAGCAAATTTGAAATCTCTATGAAAGCAACACCAAGTAAAGCCACATTAAACATTTATATGACTTTAATTTACTCATTGAAAGTTTATTTTTATATTAAATAAGTCTTTGAAAGGTCGAATGTGACATCACGTTTATCCCTGAAAGTTATTTATATCTATCTGTGTCTTAAAATTAGAAGGACAATAAGAAGGATTTTGAACTGCATCTATATATGTTAGATTATGAGCCTAAACAGTTGTGATTTCTGTATTTTCTAAAAGAAAAATATTATTTGCAATCACAAAATATGAGATATCTTTATCGACTCATATCACATTTATTATTGAATGAGATGTGAAAATAATTCAAGTAGAGTCCATATCTCATGTAATGATGAATAAAGTATGGATTAATATATTATCCTACATCTTATGAATATAAATAACACAATTCTTTCTGAAATAACCATGAAAGCAACCAGTGAGAGGCATATGAGAGCAATGAGCAAAGCTTCCTTCTTCATCTCGTCGACCTGATGTATTCTCTTTTTGCAAACTTCATTGAATTCTAGTAATGGTAATAGTGTGTCATGAGCTCATCAGTTTTAAATACTTCCTCATTTGCACTCCATCCGTCCATTTTTTTAAATTTTTTTATTACAAAATATTTGTTCATTTCCTATATTAAAAAGTATTATATTTTTTATTTTCAACACTACCTCTAATATAATTAATTGTGTTTATTTTTCAACATTGTAATTATATATATATATTAATGAGTGCAATATGGTATACAGTACATCTCTTTACCATTATCAAGAGGTTCTTAATTTATATATATTTTTCTTTTGGACAAATGGGTAAAAAGGGGGGAGCAATTAATGGGGTTCGTTGAGTAGTCAATTTTGACTTCAATGCTTGTTGACTTAATAAATTTTTTAAATGATATGGTCGGTGTTAAGGGTCGGGTCTTTTTTTTTTTTTTTTTTTTTACATATAGTTTTTGAGTAGTGTATTTATATTAATATAATGTTTTTAAAAAAATTCACATAATATGATATTTTCAGTATAGAATCCACCTAAGGTAAATTCAACACTGAATTCGTCTTTAACGGATTCAATAAAAAAATATTTACGTACTGAATTCCTATCGAATTTAGTGTAAAAAATATTATTTTATTAAATCCACTAAATAATATTAAAATAAAATCCCACCGTCAAAGTCAGATTCAGAATCCACCAAAATAATATTTTTTTATTGAATCCGCCAATGGCGAATTCTAAAACACCATATACAAATAAATTTATCCGTTTTATCATATTAGTGTAAATCACCTATACAAGCACCGTATATAAATTATTTTTCCGTTAAGATTCTATCTTAAATTATCTTGATGAAATAAAAATATAAACTTGATTAAAATATTTTACGTTGTTAATAAATAATTGAAACACATAAACAATTTCAAAGGCTTTTAGTAAATACATAAAATTCTGCATTTTTAGTTATATTTTAAATTTTATGTTATTTATGCTTTTAAATTATTGATTAAAAGCTTCAAGTCAATCTTTATGTTTTATACAATTTTTTTTTTGTTGAAAACATAAAATTTTGTTTCAATTTCTAATTCTATTTGTATAGAAATATAGGCGGATATATAACTCTAATTTTATGAAATTCACTTCGACTACTCTTTATTAGTTAGGATGACAATGACCTCCCACGGAGGTTCTATGCAACTCATATATAATAGAGGGAATGTCAGTGTAAGGATTTATAAACTCAAAAATTTCTCAAATAAATTTTATAAATAAAGAGAATTTGTGGTGAATTTTATCAAATGTTAGAGGAGGTTGGTATATTTAGCCCCAATCACATTAAAATATATAGTAAACGGCTATAAAATTTTAAATAAAATGACAATTAAAATATTAGTAAAAATTAAGAGAAGTTTAAGTGAAATGCTTTAGAATAGTGAGAAAACATGTATTTGTTTTTAATTAATACTTTTAAAAATTGCTAAATATTTTGAAAAATTATAAAAAGTATTTTATTTATTATTTTAATTTTTTATGTCATTTATGTTTTTTTATAATTATCTATGAACATTTCCAATATCAAGATATTTAATTTTTTTGTTGCTTATTAAAAAAATCATGTTTTATAGTAATTTTATTTTTCAATTAACAAACTTTTCTCTTATTTTTTTTATATATTTTATATTTTTGGCTTATATAATCAAATTATGTTATTTAATTCTATACCGAAAAAAGTTCTATTTGTTAATTGATTATTGGATTTATTGTCCCTCACCCCAATAAAGTTATAATCTATTATTCAATTTCTTCATTGAATTGATTAAAATAAGAATTTTTCTAACCAATGTCCTTAGAGAACTAGTTAAAATTTCCAAAATAGAAATTTTTTATTGAAATTTTTTTTAAGTTATTAATACATTTAATGCATTGTGAGTATCAAAAGTTTCCACCATTGAAAACTTTAATCAATGCCTTTATGATTTCCAATGGTAGAGACCAGGCCGAATCAAGAGGGGCTAGCAATGGGTATGCCCGCTTCGCCCTTATGTGTGTGCATATATGTGTATGTAAAAAGGTAATTTTACTTGATTGATGAGATTTCATATTCACAAAAACAAGAAACATATATAGGATGTTTGTTTGATCTTTCCTAATTCACACTAAGATGTCTTGTGAACAAGAAATATAATAGAAAAAATTTTGAGTTACGTTATAAGGATAATAAAATTACACGGCAAATGTAAACCCCAAACCTTAACATCATTAGATGTGATCAGTGATTCCACTCATCCCACTACTCATCACATCCAAATGGTGATAAAGTGTGTGGTGTGTATTTATTGTATAATTTTATTATTCCCATAATATTACTTATATATTTCACATAGAATAAGTTGTTTGCCCCTTTTAAGTTTACTTGATTTTTCAATTTGGTCCCTTATTTTTATTTTTCTCAATTTAATATTTTATATTTCAAATTATTTTCAAGTTGATCTTAAATCATTGTTTCTCACATAACTGATAAAAATTATTGACATGGTACAATGCATGTCAACATTGTTTGTGCTACATTAGCATTTTTTGTTAATTATGTGTCAGAACCGTGACTGGGACAAATTTTAAAATGATTAAGGGATCAAATAGGGCAAAAAAAAAATAAAAAGAAAGATAAATGATGCAAAACTGAGTAAAGGTAAGATTCCAAAAGCCTATTTTGCCTAGAATTTACATCTCTCGTGAACAAGCTATTTGTCATTTCCAAAAGCTTGATACAGGATTTTGAAAGCAAAAACAATTCAATAGCGCATTCGACAAGGGTCAAAGATAGTTGTTGGGACACATTAATTGAACTTCCATTAATAAAATATCAATAGTTTGGAGGTAATGGATCAATATACTCGTTAGTTCTGATTTTTGGTCGCACCTACATGTCCAAATTTCGAATCTGAGACACATTAATTGAATTTCCATTAATAAAATATTAGTAGTTTGAAGGTGATGGATGAATATGCTTGTTAGTTCTGATTTTTGGTCACAGCTACACACCCAGATTTCAAATCCGAGACAACTATTAGATAAGCAAAAATAGCCCTTGTCAACTAATTTGCGCGATCATCGGTACTAAGCTGATTTGAAATCTCTATGAAAGCGACACATTCAAAGAAAAATTAAAATTCTCTTCAAATTAATTTATTCTCATGTAACACTACAAACTTTCATGCAGTGCACTATTTCAAGGCTTCCTGCATGATTATTTTATATCAGCACATATATCTAGTAGAACTCAGTTGGGATCTCCTTCAACCTCCTGATCCTTTGGATTCATCTCATGCTTTTTGCAAGAGCAACATAATAATCCGCCAGCACAATGTGGAGGAACGCAGCAAAAACAACCTTCACAGAAAAATTTCAAAACATAAGAGTTGTTTTACAATTATGCAAGTGTCATCATCGGCGTTAGAAATTGGTGAGAATAATGAATTTAAATTCATGAGCACACAGATTGACATTACTCAGGATTGTATTAGCAGGACAATAATCAGCATGATATTGGATTGCATCCATATATGTTGCTGGTGCATGAGCCTGAACAGCTGTGCTGTCTGTATTTCCTGAAACAACTGTTGTTAACGCAACTAGCGAGAGGCATGTGAGAGCAATGAGCAAAGCTTCCTTTTTCATCATCTTGTCGACCTAACATATTGTCTTTGTGCGAACTTATTGGTATTTATAAGAAGGAAAATGCTAAACAATCCGAAACTTGTTTAGAATTTTATATCCAGAATAATGTGATATAATTATTAGTCTTTAAATGAATTAGTGGGTTATATTACTTTATTTCACCCAACAATCATCATGATTTGTATAAAAATATTTTGTAAATATTTTTCTTAATGTGTGCTATTACTCTTACAAGATAGTGCTCCGTCCGTTTTGTAAATAACTGTCGGTTCTTAACTTTTTCATATTTCAGAATATCTATTTATTTATGATATCTAGGTAGCATTAATTTTTTTCTTTCATTTCTACCTTTAATCTAAATGTGTTAGTTAAGTAATTAAGAGTGTTTGGCACAATATATTAGATATGATAGTATAAGCAAATATTATATATTATGTCTTTATCAGTTGTTTGATATAGACAATGTATTATATAATTTTGTACGTCATAATCTTCTTATACGTCAAAATCTCGTATAACTCAACACAACATAGAGAGGTTGTATTAGGTCTTATTAGCTTCTAGTGTATAAGATCATTTTTTAAATATTTTATTAAAATAGATTAATTCTAAATAATAATAATAAAATAAATACAAATAATATATAATATCAGTTTAGTTATATATAATAAAAATAAAAATAAACATAATTGATAAAAAATAAAAAATATATAATATAAAATTATAAATTATTAGCTAATAAAATGTATAAATAAATAATAAATAATATGTAATATATAAAAGTAAGGATCAATGACTTAAATTTAAATAATTATGATAAAAATATAAAATATTAAAATATTATTTTTATTTATATATTATTGGAATAATAAATATTATAAAATATTGAATTAAATAATAATATTTAATATAAATTAAATTTTAATTAGTAAATATTTATATAGATAAAAATTATTATAATAAAAATTCCTATTTTATTATTATTTGATTTTATTTAATATTTAATTAAGATATTAAAATTATCTATAAATAAATAGTAGGATATTACTAAATATAAAATCGAATATCTTATGCAGTATTATACCAAACACTGTATAGTATTAAAAGTTTATCAGGTTTTATCCTATTAGGTCTTAACTATCAATTCTTATCTTATTAGATGTGCCAAATAGATCCTAATACATTTATCAAAATGAATAATAGTGACAATAAGAAGATAATTTTTTCAATTTATATAATTTTATATGTTTATCAAGATTTTTTTTTATTTTTCTTTATATGTGTATTGTTTGGTTTTTTACCATTATTGTGATAGGAAGTGAGTGTTCTTTACAATAGAAATATTCATTGGATTCTAGTCAATCGTAATAATATTTCGTTGACTCATCAGTTTCAAATAATTAATAGGGTATCCTTAATTTACGTAGTCAATTCTTGATTTTGATGCTTGTTGACTTATAAATTTCTTAAATCGCTGGGTGTTAAAATTCTATCTTAAATCATCTTGATAAAATGAAAATATAATTTTATTAAAATATTTTATGACGTTAATAAATAATTATATTGAAAAACATAAACAATTTCGAAGGCTTTTACTAATTATAGAAAATCATGCATTTTTGCTTTTATTTTAAATTTTTATTTCAATGATGCTTTTAATTTACTGATAAAAACTTCATGCGAATCATTTTACATTTGTAATCATCACATATGACGAGACACAACCCAACTTGATATTTTGAGCTAACAGCTTCCATACTTTTTTTCTCTTAATTTGGCGTGTTGTGTTTCGAATTATTTTCAATTTGATCATAAGTTATCATTGCCTTACATAACTAACGGGAAATATTGACACGGTACAGTCCATGTCAATTTTACGTATTTGTTATGTTAGTACCATTTGTGCTCCGTCAACATTTTCTATTAATTATGTGTTGAGATATCGAGGGACTTGAGACCAAATAATAAACGATTAAAGGATCAAATTGAAAATTAAAAAAAAAAAATAGCCCATTCAAAAGGATCAGAGATAACTGTTGAGACATATTAATTGAATTTCCATTAATAAAATGCCAATAGTCCGGAGTTGATAGAGGGATGTTCATAAGTATTTTATTTTTATTTTTTTGGTTGCAGCTATATGTCCAGAGTTCAAATTTGAGACCTCTGGTTGAGAAATTCTTATGTATTTTTAGAGTAAAACAAAACATTTATTCTGTTTCATTTAGTGATTAACAAATCAGCCATTACATTAAAAATGTAGAAGAGATGTGAGACAACAATGGCCCACAAAACCTATTTGTCAATTAATAAATGGATTAAAGCAGATATTATCTCTTGCTCTAAGTGCACCTAAGTATTTCTCCTTAGTTAAGCTAAATCAACTTCCATCGGCTAATCAACATTTTCATCAATAGTAACTTCTGATTTGAAATCTATATGAACGTAAAATATTCAAAGAAAAATCGCTTCCGATTAGTTTATTAATGGATTTTTTTTTCTGAGTTGGAGGGTTCCAACTTTTACGCAGTGCACTTTTTCAAGACTTCCTACATGATTATATATCAGCACATTATGAAGGAATTTCATATATATCAAATGATATAAACAACAAATGAAATTCCTATATCCCAAATATCAATTTAATTCTGAGTATGACATGTTTAACAACAATTAGAAAGATTGGATTAGAGTTACCTGAAAGGGCTGAGGAAGAAAACAACAGAGTCATAATCGTCTCCTAACTTGACATACAAAATGCAAGCAAACTCAAGGGATCAGAGAGAAATCCAATGGAGAGAGTTAGGAGATTTACTCCTCCTATTCCATATTAGGTTTTGTGTATCATAGTGTTAATAGGGCAACCAAGCACAATATATATTGACTAGGAGGAGGGCATCTCCTTATGTCACTAAAGTGTTGGGCTAAGCAACCCATCATAGCGAAGCCCATACACAAGGACTCGTAAACCCACAATAAACAGTGCTTAACAATAATTAGCCCAATAGTAACACTGTTGACAAATTATTGGGCTTAAATAATAAACTCTAATTGTTTGACATCAAATTAATTTAGGTCTAAATTAAATTCAACATTGATTTATGTTAGTCCACAAAATTATTCCAACAATCTCCCACTTGGACAACATAAATCATAACATTATAAAACAATACCCAAATTAAACTACAATATGTGAGAGTAACATACATGATGTCAAAACTAAATAAGCACTTAAAACCAAATGGTCCAGAATGGAATAACAAGCATATCAATAATGCAGAAAATCATACTCGAAGGAGTACTGATATCATACATGCAAGATACTCAATTCCCAGCGACCCAACAAAATGTGGTATACAGGTAAATGGGATGCACAACAAGATTGGCATAACAATATGTAATCCAAGTGCAATTCCCAATCAAATGGCCCAACATCCGCCTAAGATGCTAAATGAGATCTAACAAATCTTTGCACAATAACAAAATGAGACTGGGTCCAAAATGTCTCATGATGTGCTATATTAACATAAGAGTATGCACAACAGTACCAATAACAAATAATAACAACACAACAACAACAGTAATATCATCAACAGTAGTAACAGTAACAACAGAATATGACAATATAAGCATTTAGCCAAGATGCTATCTGAGATTCAATAAAATATCTCAGGATAATAACAAATTGAAAATGTGTCCAAAATATTTCAATAATTTGCCATTATACCAACTATATTGATAATTTTGCTGTGCAGGCTAAAATAGCAATAACATATGAGGTCACAATAAATATACAAAACTAGCTCTCACAAACCCAAAACACAAAAAAGGCCTCAATATACCCATACGGGTTACATAACCAACAATAAACTTTAATGGCTAGTTTTTGGTTAAGGGATCATCAACAATATGTTATGTAATAACTTGAGAATACTTTATCACGACTTGCCAAATTAATCTCAAGACAATAACATAATAATAATAATAGTGCACACATGTCCCACTAATCCAATACATACCAAAGCATTATAAACATTCCCATTAGAGGTCACAAAATTTTTAAATACTCTAATGGAACAACAACTATTAGTGGGATCAGTGATAACTCTATAGTAGAGTACCCAATGTAAGGGTTTGAACTCATCATTATTCTCTCTAGTAACAAAATTACAAAATAGAAAGGCACAACAATGCTGAGTCATTTCTGTTTATAATAGAACCTCACAAAATTATTTAACATATTCTGTCTAAACGATCCGAGGAGATTACCAATGTCCAATTGACATTGTACAAAAATATATCCTCTATGTCATCGCAAACTAATAATCAAACGCTCATTTGAGCACAAAAGTGAGTTGTCAGCAGAAGCTGTTTTAGACCTACAAACCAACAATAAGGACATAACAAAAAATAAAGTCTCTAACTCCCACTATAACAAAATTTTAACATTAATGGGAGCAACATTATAAAATAATAGAGACTCAACAATGTCCTTTATATAGGTCTTACAAAATACAACGATGACAGAATAACAAGAGAAAGAGAAAATCATACAACAAATTATTATAATAAGTATAAAATTAATTTATTTTTCTCGCATTCAATTAATTGGGCGATTAATTGAACTAGGGTCCTTGTATCATTGCAATCCCGCCGAAGGGTTCTGGATCACAATATACAAGACTTTCCAACGTGATAGAGAAAAATAATAACAATAATATAAAATTCTTAAACAATTTAATTCAAATTATTTTCTCTATCATCTAATAATTATATCAAATAATGTCATACCGAAGGGTATGTCCATTATCTGCATAATCCAATAACATTTGCAATCCAACACAAAAATTATATCAGATAATGTCACACCAAAGGGTATGTCCATTATCTACATAATCCAACAATATTTACAAAAGATTTATAAAATATTGAATTGCTACAAAATTGTCCAACAAACAAGTAATTACTCCTAATATTATTCAGAAGCTAATGCTCATATACAACAAAATCATGCCGTTAGAGCTAGTACCAAGAGGATACTGAAAACTCCAAAACCATAATTATCAACTCATTAATAATTATATCAATAAAAACAAATCGAAGGATAAGTTTATTATCAATATAACTCTTAATGCCACAATAATTATAATATTATTCAAAGCAATAATCTTAAAATAGCCACCATAAGCAAAAACTGTAAATCCAAAATGAAATCAAAACAAAAAAATTCTAAATATATCTAAGAAAATATTCACAATATCCAGAAGAATACACAACAAACAATAAGTATAAGATTGTGAGCTAAAATCTCATCAAAATAAAATAACATTAGCTGTAAAACGAAACATAAAGAGATTTTCAAACTCATAATTATTTTCTTATTTCACAATGGTGCATAATGTCACCTAAAACAACTTTTTCTTTATGCTAAGTGAGATTTTAGCCAAAATCAAAAAACATTATGGCTATAACAAATTTTACGAAAGCAGCGGAAACAATCAAAACTCAATATTTTTAGAAACACAAGATGTTATAATATTTTTGCCAATAATATTTTTTTTGTTTTTTGGATTTTAAAATTAAATCCAACACTAATTTAAGTAAGTCCACACCATCCACACAAAATCAAATATTCTCCCACTTGGACTGCATAAATTAGATGACGACATTTTATAAAAGAATTATTCAATATAATATGGAATAACATATTATAACCATGTTCCTAAACTTTATACAAGAGAAAACTTAAGACAATATTAAACCAAATTAAACAATTGTAATTTCCCATGAAACTACAATGCATAATTATATTTTCCCATATGGAACATGATATAAAGTATTGGATAAAATAATTCATAATTTCCAAAATTACATAATACATAATTTTTACAAATAGCACTTTATCACAATCGGTTCCATGAAAACGACCTCATAATTATGAAAATTGCCTAACAATAGTTTCAAAATTTAATAGGCAGGGAGTCTTATTATAATATTGTGTAAAATCCAACAACAATTCAAAATTGATATAAAAACAACATATCTCAGAATCATAGATATCACAAATTTTTATAATAGCAATGAGTTAATCACAATAATCAATAATATGCACATAATAGAGTACAAAATTATTTAATTAACCAAATGATGCCAAAATTGAGAATATGATGAACATAATGTGTCTAATAGTGTTAGAAATATGCACAAAAAATTTCAGACCAAAATATGGAGAGTACCCAATATTTTTAAGCAATTTATGCAATGAAAAATTAACAATAATTATTTCTGATGCAGAGAAAAATATAAAAAAATTACCCGGATAGGCCCACACGCGCCCCCACGCACCTGGGCCCTCGAGTGGTCTGCTTGCAAACACTATTCATCATCCCCAACCTCCAATTGGGTTCTGGGTCGGATTTTCACGACCCATGAACATATAATGGGTCAAGGGCCATATCTCACTCAATTCTCAACCAAATTGAGTGATTTTGGAGTCTATGGATTCGTCTTTCAATTCTCTACAAAACTCATATAATTTTGTTTCAAATATTAACTTATAGAATTCCAGAAAATTCCACGAAAAACCAAGTGGGTTGCCTCATTTTTTCGGTGATTTCTCTCTCAATACTTGGTGAAAATTCATGATTTTGGTGTCTATTGGTTCGAAAAATCATCCTCTATTAAAGCCCTAAGGTTATTGAAACAAATTCACACACATATGGGTTGGGATTTTCCAAATTATGAATCGGGATCGAAGGTTAGGTTCATAATTTCAAAATCAAAATTCTCTCTGTATACTAATCTGTTTCTTATGATCTTTATGTTGATTTTCTCAGGATATTATCAGTAACAAAAGCCCTCAATCAATTTCAAATTTAATCGGTAAAATTACCAAATTCTGAATTGGTAATGTAGGGCTCATATTAAACATAAATTTGATTCCTTCAAATACCCAATCTTACAATAATTCACGGCCATAATCAGATATTAAATTGGCTCTGATACCACTTGAAGGAATTTCATATATATCAGATGATATAAACAACAAATGAAATCCCTATATCCCAAAGATCAATTTAATTCTGAGTATAGCATGTTTAACAACAATTAGAAAGATTGGATTAAAGTTACCTGGAAGAGCTAACGAAGAAAACAACAGAGTCATAATCGTCTCCTAACCTGACATACAAAATGCAAGCAAACTCAAGGGATCAGAGAGAAATCCAATAGAGAGAATTAGGAGATTTACTCCTTCTATTCCATATTAGGTTTTGTGTGTCATAGTGTCAATGGGGCAACCAAGCACCATATATGTTGACTAGAAGGAGGGCCTCTCCTTGTGTCACTAAAGTGTTGGGCTAAGCAGCCCATCATAGCGAAGCCCATACACAAGGACTCGTAAATGCATATTAAACAGTGCTTAACAATAATTAGCCCAATAGCAACACTGATGACAAATTATTGAGCTTAAACAATAAACTCTAATTGTTTGACATCAAATTAATTTGGGTCTAAATTAAATTCAACATTGATTTATGTTAGTCCACAAAATTATTCCAACACATCATTCATTTATTTGTGTATTTGGTTGAAGAGGAGCGTAAGTAGAACTTAGTTTGGGGTCTCCTTCCGCACCGGTAGCATATAACGCAACATGGATCCTTTTCACCGCAGCAATATCGAACTTCACAACGAAAAAAAGAAAACATAAGAGTTATTTTCCATTATTTGGCATTAGAAATCGGTGAATCCAAAATCATGAGCACACATATTGACATTACCTAGTTTTGCTGTAGTAGGAGGACATTCAGAAGGACATGGATGCATGTATGACCCGATCCTTACATGGTGGTCATTATGTAATAGCCTGAGCACCTGTTCTGTCTGTATTTGTTGAAACTTGAAACAACTACGTACAAATGCAACATAGTGAGAGGCATGGAAAGTAATGATATTCTCTCTTTGCAAATTATTTGGTATTTATAACATAGTCTTCTATGCAACAAGAATATTCCTTGAATTCTAGTCAACCATTGTAATGCATCATGGACTTGTGAATTTTAAATAATAAGGTTTCTTTGATGAGTCAATTCTTGATTTTAATTCTTGTTGACTTGAATAATTTCATAAATCATAAGGTAGGTCATGAATGATACTTCTTCCATTTTAGAATAAATGTCAAAAACTAAACAATATATATATTAAAGAAAATAAATAATATGTTGATAAATATAGAAAATTATATAAGTTAATAAAACTATCCTTACATAGTTATTATTATACATCTCAGTGAAAGTGTTCATTTAACCAAACATATACATCAAGGGTGCATTTGGTTCGAATATAAAAGTGAGCGTAAAAATTTCATGAATGAAATTCATGAGTACTTTTACACATGAAGCCCATCTATGAAATTTCATCCTGATTTTTACTCCCCAACCAAACACACCCTATGTGTATAAATGAAATAAAATAATTAATATTAGCTAGATATTGTAAATAGACAGATATTTTAAACATGAAAAAGTAACAAAATGATAGTTACTTTGATATAGAGGGAGTACTACCTTAGTTCTTTAATAAATATCTATTTTCACTTGTGCACATGTATCAAAGAAATTATTGAAGAAGCTTAGAAGTTTGGAAAATTTAGGTGCATTTTACAAATCAATCCTTTTCACTAAATCAATCCACTTACTATCTTTTCAATACATACTAGTCCTTAATAAGGGTATAAAAGATAAAATGTAATTAATGTTGACTAGATTTTTGAAAAGGATAAATAATTGTATAAAAATAAAATTTTGAAAGTGGATATTTATTAGAGAAAGGATGAAGTAATAGTATTGAGAGAAGGAGTCATGAGACAAAGGATATGGAACAGAGAGAATTGCATAATTTCAGAATTATTTCCATGGAGGTATACATTCTTTTAAAACTATGAAACACCTTGTAAAAATACTAGTACAATACCTGTGTGATGCACAGAGGCTATTCGCCTGTTTGTTAACATATTTTTATATGCTAACACATATTTAAAATCACAAGAATTATTGATTAGATATGTATGATATGCATTATGAAAAAATATTGTTATCAAATAATTAAATGAAAATAAAAGTGAAATAGTAAATAAACGTTTAACAACATACTACATCCAACAAACAATAATTTAATTGATAGATATTAACATGAATATTGGAATACCTCAGGTACATATGTTCGTAGATAAGTCAAGTACGACCTTAAGGTCCCTCGAGACCCACTCGTTTTGCCCCCATTTTGCCGAGAAAGCCTCATAGGCATTAGAGCCCCTTTTATGCATAAACTAATGAATTGTCACTGTTATAGCGGATGCATTTGCAATTGGGGGGGGGTGCCTAACCTCCTGACTATGGTCATAGACTGCTATACTGGCTCGACGAGTGAACAGTATTGAAACGACACTGTTCCGTTTAATGAGACCCCTTTCCTCTTTAAAAACCCCAAACTCAGGATTCCTCTCCTATTTTCGAATCCCTAACACTCCTAAACGCATTGTCTAGGATTCCTTTCCTATTTTCAAATCCCTAACACTCCCAAACGCATTTTCTCCCTTTTCTCTCAATCCCACACCAAATCTTCATACTCCAAAGATCTAAGGTAAGATTTTGTTAGTTTTTGTTACCTTCTTCCTCTCCATTTCATATTCTAGGCTATGGGTTGTTGTTGTTCTCTAGTGTTGTCAAGTGAGGGTGCTTCCCTAATGTTGTTAGAGTTATATTAGAGCTATCTAGAGGTTATTAGAGATTAATTTAGAGTTTATAGTTGTTATGGCAGACGTTAGTGTCATCTCTCTTCCTTGGAGCTCAGTTGGTGTTGACACCATCCTTTCCTCCCATCCAAATGAGTGAATTCGAATCCTGTGATCTTTATATTGATTATTAGAGTTATTTTGTTTAGAGTTTGGCATGAATGCATGATTTAGAGACCATTTCAGAGAAACTAAAGATTTGTATTGATTTTATCAAGTTTATGAAAATTATGATTTTCAAAAGAGCATGAAAGAGATGTTTTAATGCAAACTCATAGGACTATTATTGCTAAAATAATTTTATGAAGAGCTAAAGTATGATTATGATTATTTAGAGAATTTAGGACCCCTATAATGATTTCCATAGTATTATATTTATTATAATAGAGCTTTGAATTCAGAGTAGAACCCAATATAGATATTAGAGAAATTAATTGATTTTTATGATTTAGAAACTAGATGATAATTTTAGAAAAATAAACAATGAGTTAATGGCTGAAAATCAATCATTAATCTTGGTAACAAGTTGTTTTTAGGGACAATCTCACATATCAAAGATGGAACCTAATTAGGTATCCAATTTAAGCTCTTTAAGAACCACAGAATAGAGAAATTGTTATGTCGCTTATTGTTCATAACTAGAGACCCCTGTTTCTCTATTAGATTATTGTTAATTATATTTTCAGAGATTATAAATTTTAGAGCTATTATGTATGTATATATGAAAATGATTTCAAAGTAATTGCATTTGTTGAGTTTTATGATTATATATGTATACTCTCGTTGTTGTCCTATTAGAAGGTTATGGGTGAGGGCTTACTCACTGAGTTTTAGCTGAAACTCACCCTTTTCTTTTTTTCATTATAGATACAGTTTCTGTTGCAGGTTCTTTCCAGCCACCTTTGCCCTAACAGTAGATATAGTTTCAGTTGGTGAGCTTCACTTTTGAGTGAAGTATTCTTTTTGCTTTTGATATAGAGTGCTCTAGTATCCTTGCAGATAAGGTTCCTGACTATAGAGATAGATTTGCATTGTTTATCATGATTATTTTGTATTTACATGATTTTAGATTTCATGGTTATTTTGTGTAGAAAGCAACTCAAAACATTTTGTATTACAGAAATAGATTTAAAGTTTAAGTATGAAATTATTATTTACAATGATGTGATTTCCAAAGAGAAATAGGTCTATATTAGAGATGAATTTACATGTTAGAAATGGATTTTATGATTAAATATGCATATAGAGAAACTCAGAGGTCACCAGACTTACGTGGTGATAAGATTCCTCACATGTCGGTCACGTTCCCAAGTCGGGTCGTGACAAAAGCGTTATTAGAGCCATAGCTTTCCCTGCATGTTACCGAAGCAAGTGTCCACAAGTAGCACGATGTTTATGTAAATGGAAGCGTGTCCATTTGCATTAACGAAGCATTACTTGAGGTCTTTAGGAATTGTTAGCTCCTTCTTCGCATCGCTACTGTAGCAGCGGTTCTTCTAGCTCAAATGCCTGCTTTAGAGTCCTGGACCAAGCTTTGGCCACACTCTCTGGCATATTGGTTAGATAGACTGAGACCGGGTTACAGCCACCCCCCGTCCAGTAGCCCATTAGAGACCCAAATGATTCCACCTTAGAGATTTTCAGGAGGATGGATCCGTCCACCTTCCACGGAAGCCTTATGATGGAAGATCTGCATGAGTTTTTTCGAGAGATATAAAAGATTATCAGAGTCATCCACTACTCTTCTAATAGGGCCACAAAGTTGGCTGGCTTCCAACTGAAAGACCAGGTTGGGATATGGTACGAGGAGTTTCTCTAGAGGCGTGGTGACTTAGAGCCACCATCTTAGGAGGAGTTTAGAGCAATTTTCATGAGGAGGTTCCTCTTGGAGAGCATACTGAGGCTCTGACTGTTGCCGGGCATGTTAGTGGCAGAGTATGATGAGAGTTTCATGCATCAGGCACAGGCAGCTGCGGGCATGCTACCATTCGAGGCAGAGAGTCAGGCATTTGTCTAGGGTTGCTTAAGGACATGTTTCTTAGTCTTTAGCTGCATTTTGGTACGATGGATTATTCAAGCGGTAGACACTGCTATTGGACTAGAGGCCGGTTTGGCAGAGAGGAAAGCAACTTCCTATATAATTCTTCTGGATCTGCCTTTGCTAACAGGTTTTATACTCTTTTTTTTTTTTTTTTCAGTTTGATCCTAAGCCATTGTTCTCTCCCATAATTGATGAAAAATATTGACACGGTACGAACCATATCAATTTGACGTGTATCATAGTAGTGTTGTTTGTGTTGCATCAACATTTTATGTTAATTATATGTCTAGGCAATGATTTGAGACCAAACCAAAAACAATCAAGGGACCAAATCGAAAAAAAAAAACATAGAAGTGTAAAATTTAAAAATCAAATGAAAATAAGGGATCAAAAGTGTATTTTGCCTAAAATTTTCATCTCTGAATGTACATGCCTGTCATTTCCAATATTCTGGAGGTGATAGGGGATATGCTCATAAGTTTTGATTTTTTGTCAATTACATATTCAGAGTTCAAACCTGAGATATAACCGGTTAGTCTAAAACAGCCTCCACCAGCAAATCAACATGTTCGTCAATAGTAAGCTCTGATTTGAAATCTCTATGAAAGTAAAATATTCAAAGAAAAAGTTTGCTTCGCATTAATTTATTCATATAACACTACACACTTTTTCTTTTTTTTTTTGTTTCTAGAGTTGAACGCTGCAAACTTCTTAGGCAGTACACTTTTTTAAGGCTTCCTAAATGATTATTTTATATCAGCACATCAATTGTGTATCTGGTTGAAGAGAAGCATAGTAGAACTTAGTTTGGGGTCTCCTTCAACCTTGTGTTGCCTTGAATTCATCCCATCATCCGAGTCGCAGATGCAGCATATAACGCAACATGGAACCGTTTCACCACAGCAATATCGACCTTCACAGGAAAAAAGAAAAAAGAGGAAAAAAAAAATCAAAACATAGAGAGTTAATTTCTATTATTTAGCATAAGAAATAGGTGAGTCCAAAATCATGATGAGCACACATATTGACATTACGGAGTTTTGTATTAGGAGGACAATCAGAAGGACATGGGCGTACGACCGGATTATCACATTTTCCTGGTGGTGTGATACCCTGAGCACCTGTTCTGTCTGTATTTGTTGAAACAACTACAAATGCAAATAGCGAGAGGCATGTGAAAGTAATGAACAAAGCTTCCTTCTTCACCATCTTGTCAATAACCACATTATGTGTTCGCAAATTAGTTGGTATTTATAACAAAGTCTTTCTATGCAACCAGAATATTCCTTCAATTCAAGTCAATCACTATAATGTGTCATGGAATCATGAGTTTTGAATAATACGTACGGGTTTCTTTGATGACTCAATTCTTGATTTTAATGCTTGTTAATTTGATTTTAATGCTTGTTGATTGAAGTCATTTAATAATAAGGGTATCTTTGACGAGTCAATTCTTGATTTTAATGCTTCTTGACTTGAAAAAAAAAATGGCACTCCCTCCATTGCACAATAAATATCAAAATTCGAAAAATACATATATTAAGAAAAATAAAAAATGTATTGATAAATTTAGAAAATTATGTGATTTAATAAAACTATCCTTATACAATTATTATTACTCATCTGATAAATATATTCATTAGTCAGCTAAACATTTTCACGAAGGATATAAATCGAAGAAAATAATTATTTGCGGTAGAATTGAGAACGGATGTAGTGGCAGAATTGAGAGAAGAAGCAGTCATGAGATAAAGGACATGGAACGGAGAGAATTGCAGAATTTCATAATGCTTTCCATGGAGGTAGAATTTCAAATACATTCTTTTTTTTTTTGATAGAGAACGGGGCTTAACAGCCCAACAAATACATTCTTTTAAAACTTTGAAAATAGCTTGTGGAAATATTTGGAATTTTATTTCCAAACAAAGAGTTTCTATCTAGAGTGAATGCTCATTTTAGTCCCCAACTTTTCACTCATGAGTCATTTTAGTCCCTGACTTTTAAAATGAGTCAAATCAGTCCCTAACATTACAAAATGTGAGTCAAATTAGTCCCTTGTTCCATTTTTATTTAACATTTTATCAATTAGATGATGATATGTAACATTAAGTTACATATTATTATACCATGTGTCATCTAAAGTATAATAGAGTTTAAAATAATTTATTTTGATATCTAAAATTGTACAAAATGAGTCAATTTATGATGTATAATGAATATTTAAATGATTTATTTTATATAATTTTAAATATCAAAATAAGTCATTTTAAAATATATTCTACTTTAGATGACATATAGTATGTCAAGGTATCACTTAATGTTATCAATCATCATTTAATTGATAGAAAATTAACTACAATTGAGTTAAGGGACTAAAATGACTCACATTTTGTAATGTTAGGGACTAATTTGACCCATTTTAAAAATGAGGGAGTAAAATGACTCAACAATAAAAAGTGAGGGACTAAAATGAACATTAACTCTTCTATCTAAGTCAATTCAAATCCTCTCACGGGAAACATTACCTGTGCCTCTAAATATACTCCTTCCAAACACACTATTTAGGTTTAGATACAAATATTGAGAAATCATTAAAATAGCTCATATATCTTTATTTATTTATTTATTTTAATCAAACTAAAATATTTTCTGTCTCTTCGTTCCTCCCTTACTTTTTTCTTTCTTAATTAAATCTTCCCCATTCTCTCAAATCATTAAAAGGTACAATTGAAAAAAAGTGGATAGATTGAGAGTGATACTATAATTAGGGAAAAAAAATACTTTCTCTCTCTAAATTATAGCTCATATACAATTTATTCCTAAAACTTTAAAAATATGCAAATAAGCAATTGAACTTTGAGTTAATATTCATTTTAATATATAACATTACACTCATGAGTCATTTTAATCTCTAACTTTTTAATCGAATCAAATTATTCTTGATATTGTAAAATGATTCATTTTGGTATCTAAAATTATGTAAAATAAGTTATTTAAATACCTTCATAAGTCATAAAATGATTGCATAAATGAATCATTTTAAATACTACAGATGACATATGATATGTAAATATATCACTTAATATTACACATCATCATTTATTTGACAAAAATGTTGAATAAAAATAAGACAATGGACTAACTTGACTCACATATTATAATGTTTAAATTAGTTTATCTCATTTTAAAAGTTAGGAACTAAAATAAATCATAAGTGTAAAATTAGAGACGAAAATAAGCATTAATCCAATTAAAGTTAATGTGCATTTTAATTTAGCCCTTCTGTCCAACTTCTATGTTAAATTTTCTTGATGAAATAGGAATATAAATTTTATTAAAAAATTGCGATGGTAATAGATAATTGAAAAACATATACAGTTTTGAACGCTCTCGGTAATTGTAGAAAATACTGCATTTTGACTTTTATGTTAAATTTTTATGTCATTCACCCTCTAAATTACTGCAAAGCTTTTTACGTTTTTTTTTCATAATTTTTCTTGAAAAATATAAATGTTTATTTCAATTTCTAATTTTATTTGTACAAAAATAAAGTCAAATAAACTATATATGGACTTTCTCTTAGATTTGAAAAATCATCTTGATTCTTCTTTATTTGTCCGGATGAAAAATTCACCTCGATTCTTCTTTATTTGTTCGGATAACACTGACCTCTAATGAAGATACTATGTAATGGAGAGGAGGTCAGTATAATAATTTTACAAACTCAATAACGTAAACAAATTTTACAAATAAAGTTTGAGTGAATTTCATCAAATCTTAGGGATTAGTGTAATTTGCCCTAATAATTGCATTAAAATATATAGTAAATAGCTATAAAAATTTAAATGAAATGGAAATAAAAATATCAGTAAAAATAAAAGACCTTCTTTTATTGAAATGCTTTAAAATAGTAAGAAAATATGTTTCTACTTTTGATTATAAATTTAAAAACATAATAATTTTTACTAAATATTTCAACAATTATAATAATTATTTTTTTTAATTTTTATGTCATTTATGATTTTTATATGTCTAGGCAATGATTTGAGGCCAAACCAAAACAATCAAGGGACCGAATCGAAAAAAAAAAAAAAACACACAGAAGTGTAAAATTTAAAACTCAAATGAAAATAAGGGATCAAAAGTGTATTTTGCCTAGAATTTTCATCTCTGAATGCACATGCCTGTCACTTGATCATTTCCAATATTCCGGAGGTGATGGGGGATATGCTCATAAGTTTTGATTTTTTGTCAATTATATATTCAGAGTTCAAGCCTGAGATCTTATAACCGGTTAGTCTAAAACAGCCTCCACCAGCAAATCAACATGTTCGTCAATAGTAAGTTCTGATTTGAAATCTCTATCAAAGTAAAATATTCAAAGAAAAAGTTTGCTTCGCATTAATTTATTCATATAACACTACAAACTTTTTTTTTTTCTTCCAGAGTTGAACGCTGCAAGCTTCTTATGCAGTACACTTTTTTAAGGCTTCGTAAATGATTATTTTATACCAGCACATCAATTGTGTATCTGGTTGAAGAGAAGCATAGTAGAACTTAGTTTGGGGTCTCCTTCAACCTTGTGTTGCCTTGAATTCATCCCATCATCCGAGTCGCAGATGCAGCATATAACGCAACATGGAACTGTTTCACCACAGCAATATCGACCTTCACAGAAAAAAAGAAAAAAGACAAAAAAAAAAAAATCAAAACATAGGAGTTAGTTTCAATTATTTAGCATAAGAAATTGGTGAGTCCAAAATCATGATGAGCACACATATTGACATTACGGAGTTTTGTATTAGGAGGACAATCAGAAGGACATGGGCGTACGACCGGATTATCACATTTTCCTGGTGGTGTGATACCCTGAGCACCTGTTCTGTCTGTATTTGTTGAAACAACTACAAATGCAAATAGCGAGAGGCATGTGAAAGTAATGAACAAAGCTTCCTTCTTCACCATCTTGTCAATAACCACATTATCTCTTCGCAAATTAGTTGGTATTTATAACAAAGTCTTTCTATGCAACAAGAATATTCCTTGAATTCAAGTCAATCACTATAATGTGTCATGGAATTATGAGTTTTGAATAATACGCGTTTCTTTGATGACTCAATTCTTGATTTTAATGCTTGTTGATTTGATTTTAATGCTTGTTGACTGAAGTCATTTAATAATAAGGGTATCTTTGACGAGTCAATTCTTGATTTTAATGCTTCTTGACTTGAAAAAAAATAATGGTTCTCCCTCCATTGTACAATAAATATCAAAATTCAAAAAATACATATTAAGAAAAATAAAAAAAGGTGTTGATAAATTTAGAAAACTATGTGATTTGATAAAATTATCCTTATACAATTATTATTACTCATCTGATAAATATATTCATTAGCCAACTAAACATTTTCACGAAGGATATAAATCGAAGAAAATAATTATTTGCGGTAGAATTGAGAACGGATGTAGTGGCAGAATTGAGAGAAGAAGCAGTCATGAGATAAAGGACATGGAACAGAGAGAATTGCAGAATTTCATAATGCTTTCCATGGAGGTAGAATTTCATAATGCTTTCTTTTAAAACTTTGAAAATATCTTGTGAAAATATTTGGAATTTTATTTCCAAACAAAGAGTTTGTATCTAAGTCAATTCAAATCCTCTCACGGGAAACATTACCTATTACTGTAAATAGGAAAATGCTACTTTAACATCTATATGGGTGTAGACACCTATGTGAGTCCCATATATCATGAGAGAAGTAATAAAGAGAGAATAAGTTGGGGAAAAAGTAAGTGATGGGCCCATATATATATTTGTGAATAGGTATTTGGGTGTTTGAGAATGTGAGGTGTTAAAATAGCAAAACTCTTCTAAATATACTCCTTCCAAACAGACTCTTTAGGTTTAGATACAAATATTGAGAAATCATTAAAATAGCTCATATATCTTTATTTATTTATTTATTTTAATCAAACTAAAATATTTTCTGACTCTTCGTTCCTCGCTCACTTTTTTCTTTCTTAATTAAATCTTCCCCATTCTCTCAAATCATTAAAAGGTACAACTGAAAAAAAGTGGATAGATTGAGAGCGATACTATAATTAGGGAAGAAAAATACTTTCTCTCTCTAAATTATAGTTATTATGCATTTTATTTCTAAAACTTTAAAAATATGCAAATGAGTAATTGAACTTTGAGTTAATATTCATTTTAATATATAACATTACACTCATAAGTCATTTTAATTTATAACTTTTTAAATGAATCAAATTACCTCCTGATATTATAAAATGACTTATTTTGATATATAAAATTATACAAAATAAGTTATTTAAATACTTTTCATAAGTTATAAAATGACTCATTTTATATAATTTTAAACACCAAAATGAGTCATTTTAAATATCATAATACTACATATGACATATGAATGTAAATATATCACTTAATATTACACATAATTATTTATTTAACAAAAATGTTGAACAAAAATAAGGCAATGGACTAACTTGACTCACATATTACAATATTTAAATTAATTTATCTCATTTTAAAAGTTAGAAACTAAAATAACTCATAAGTATAAAATTAGAGACGAAAATAAGCATTAATCCAATTAAAGTTAATGTGCATTTTAATTTAGCCCTTCTGTGCAACTTCTATCTTAAATTTTCATGATGAAATAAGAATATAAATTTTATTAAAAAATTACGATGGTAATAGATAATTGAAAAATATATACAGTTTTGAACGCTCTCGGTAATTATAGAAAATACTGCATTTTGACTTTTATGTTAAATTTTTATTCCATTCACCTTCTAAATTACTGCAAAGCTTTTTACCTCGATTCTTTTTTATTTGTTCAGATGACATTGACCTTTCCTGGAAGTATTATGTAATGGAGAGGATGTCAGTATAATAATTTTACAAACTCAATAATTTAAACAAATTTTACAAATAAAGTTTGAGTGAATTTCACCAAATCTTAGGGATGAGTCTAATTTGCCCTAATAATCACATTAAAATATATAGTAAATAGCTATAAAAATTTAAATGAAATGGAAATAAAAAATATCAGTAAAAATAAAAGACCTTTTTTGTATTGAAATGCTTTAAAATAGTAAGAAAATATGTTTCTACTTTTGATTATAAATTTAAAAACATAATAATTTTTACTAAATATTTCAAAAATTATAATAATTATTTTTTATTATTTTAATTTTTTTGTCATTTATGATTTTTATATTTATTTATGAAAATCTTCATTATCAAGATATTTTAGTTTTTAGTTATTTATTAAAAGCATCATATTTTATGGAAAGTTTTGATTTTTTATTCATTAAGTTTTCTATTATTATTTTATAGTTTTTAGATTATATGATCAATTAACATTTTGTAATTTTATACCCAAAAAAATCTCTTTGTCAATTAATTATTGGATTTATCGTCTCTCTCCATTAAAACTATAATCTATTCTTTTTTTTCATTGAATTGTATTGTTTTCAACTATTTGATTAAAATAAAAAGTAATGACTTGATATTGGTTTGAGAGTAAAATTTCTACACTAGTGTAAATGGATTCAATGACGAATCTAGAGGGGCCAATTAGGGGTTTGATCACCCCCTCTAATAAAAAGTTAAAGGTGTGTTTGGTTTAAATTTTTAATTTTTAGTTTTTATTTTTAATTCTTCAGTTTTTCAGATTTTGTGAAGAAAATACTAAAAATTATAAAAACTACAAATTTCAGTTTTCAGTATTTCTTTTACAAAATCTAGAAAATTGAAAAATTAAAAATGAAGATTGAAAATTAAAACCAAACAGGCCCTAAGAATGTGTTTGGTTTTAAAAAATAATTTTTAATTTTTATTTATTGTTTTCTTGTTTCCTTAATTTTGTGAAGAAAATATTGAAAAGTGTGAAAAGTATAAAATTTAGTTTTTATTTTTAATTTTCAGTGTTACATTCACAAAATTTTGAAAACAAAAAAATATTTTTTTGAAACCAAACATAGTTTTCTAATAAAAATATATATTAATGAATAAGCTTTTTTCAATGAAAAGTACGTATTTAAATTTTTTACAGATAATTATAATTTGTTTATAAATTATATATTTGATTGAAAAATAAATGATCAATAGTAGACATAAATAATTAAAAAAGTTATGGTCCCTCCATCGTATATTTTCCAAACCCGTCCTCAACATATCCCACTTCATATAAACTTGCTCCAGGATTAAGTCTTTTACACTTACTTCGTAATAACTTTTATAAATAATGAGAGTGCGATTGTTTTAAGCTATATATAGCTATTCCCAGGAATAAAGTTTGGGCTTGATGTGTTTTCATATTTATTGCAACTTTTATAAAATTATTCTCGAGTATTAATTATTTCTTAGAATATTTTTTTAAAGATTTAATGATATCTCATTCCACAATAAAAGGTGGGAATAAAAAATTTTCATGACTTGATAATGATAATTATTAAACATAAATATGAAATAATCCCTCAATTATTTAACTTTCCCTACAATTTTCGTTTGCTCACTCTCATATGCACTTTTAATATCCATTACGCTCACAAATTTAAATTTTTTTTGTTAATTATTATATTAACTGATATGAAAAAATTTTAAAAAATAATTTTTAACTTTTTTCGGAATTGTAATTTTCATTTTGGATGATAATAATAATAGGATTTTAATTTTAATATACTGACAGTGTAAAATTCTTTTACACGGTCCCTCAATCAAATATCTCCTTTTGTAGGATTTTTCAAGTAGTGGGAGTTGAAAGTAACTATATTTATTGATATGTCATTATATAATTAGATAAATGTATAAAACTTTTTTATACTACGAGTACATTCCAATTAAATCCTAATAATAAATGTGTTAGGGATTTTAAGAATTATGACATATATTTTCAAGAATATATATTATAAAAAAAATAAATTTTAAATTTATTTCTAGAAATCTCAACAAATAATCTAGAAAATATTTAATACTATACAAACAATTTGTTTAAAATATCTGAGAATAATATTCCTCAGAATATCATTCCCAAGAATGTGAATAAAATTCCTCATAATATCATTCTCAAGAATGTGATTCCTATGAATATAATTTGAAACAAACACCTCCAAAACTTTATTAATCCAAACCGTTGAATCATATGATATCTTCTTTATGGTTAAGCATACCAAATTTCTGGAAAAATATAATTGGACATCACTAGATACATAAATCAAAGAATGTGATTTACATGCACCTTCTATATAAATTTTTTTTTACATAAGTATCTAACTATATATTATTACATCAACAGTAGTGTCCGGTTCAATCACCCATTACTTTAAAATTATTAGTCCAATAAACGTTAGCCTTCCCCTTTTTCGCTTCAGCCTTAGGCTTGTATATTCAACAAGATCTTGACTTATATGCAATGAATTCATGATGAAAATGAAGCAGATTCTTGATCTGTTTCTCTGCTTTTCATCTAAAGGACATGTAAACCATTTGAAACAAAAGAAACCGGGCAGTATGATCATGAAATTGGTGTTTTACCAAAAGGGTGAACATGGATTAAACAATATTTTACCAAATTAAGCAATCATTGGGTGGACAAGATACACTTTCACCATTATAATATAAAATACAATTTTTAGTATTCGAAAATGAAGCTAATTAGAAGTTAAAAACCCGATGAATGTTATGCTGCTTGTTACACTTCTCTTTCGTTAGTCAAGTGAAAATTTCTTTGTACGAATAATTAAGTAAACAATAAATATTATTCTTCTCCATATTCATTGTGAAATATTAACACAATCACCTCTCTCTTTTGTTTATAAGTTGTGTCTACTCGTATCTCATCCATCATTGGACGAAATGCGGATCCCATTCAAATAGGATTCATGTCGCATCCAATAATTGATGAGATGTGAGTCGACATAATTTCTTACATCCCATGAGTACAAATAACATTTTTTTTTGTTTATTTTCCTTTTTACTAAGGATATGTTTATGAGTTTGATTTGGAACGAAAAGGGAAGGAAGGAACTTGGAACGTAAAATTTGAAAGCTTATTCTACAAACTTCTTTCTTCGCATCTTTTCTCCTCCAAAATCCAAACTCACGAATATGTACTTCTTAAAATAGAGGGGTATTGGTTTGAATGTCATGCATCTTAGGCCGTTCCTTAATCCTAACCCTTTGATTTATTAAATATGTTCCTACCTGTGTTTATGAGTTAACCATAAGAAACTGCAGCCTATTTGACACCATCGGTTGTGAAGTAGGGCACCGAAGTTCTAGACTTCCAAGTTCCAATTTCATAGCTGCAACATGAACAAAATGATAATAATTCCTTAAAATCAGTATTTACATATCACCATCACCACAAGTACGCAAGTCAAAGCCTAGCTGTTGCTATTTTAGTGACGATGAAAGCTTACGGTAGGGGAAGTTGTTGGCATCATTAAAGTTGACTTTGGTATTCCAAACCAAACCCAACACTAATGTAACCAACTCCCTTCAGTCATCAGAGAGAAGTTTTGAGCTTGAACTTGTAAGTACTAGATTCCCCAATGGGGAAAGGGTTATCACATAGTTTTCCATGTGCCCTCTTGTTGTCATAACCAGGATAATCATTCTTGAAGAATGGCACAACCTGTTGCAAGACCAGCCCCCTCTTTTCTGCCTTCTTTACCAGATCCCATTTGCTGTATGGATCACCCTCCTTGTGTGTTACATGAATCTCTCCTCCCTCTTTCTTTACTAGAACTTTGGCATTTGACAGAAAACCCTTCACCAACCTTTTGTTAAACCTGCTTGGTTGTCACATATTCAGGTCCATCAGTAAAAGCACACACTGGCTCAATAGATGAACAACAAATTCTACTTCAAACAAACACAAATGTTACCATGTCTCTGTACTGTACCAGAAAAGAATGCAAGCATCAGTCATCACTACATTCTCATTTGTCATTTAAACATCTCATAACGAAGCACACAAATCCAAATCCCTTGTTGAATTGATAATCTAAGTATCTATAATTTGTTGAGCAGGAGCAAAGTGTGAAGGCACCAAAACACAAAATAGAGGATGTTGACTGAACTGAAAATGAATTTCAAGTTTTCAACAAATCCTTGGTCCAGAGTGAAAATGATTTAAATGCCTTTTCACCTTCTTATATTTTGTTTCTGAATTCTATTCTCATTGCCTTCTCTGATTTTCATCTTCAGGCTTTCAAAATGCGCAAGTAGTTTCAACTTTCGAGAGAGTGGGATAAGTTGCAGACTGACCCTTCACTTAGGAAGTAGAATATTGAAAAAAATCAAATTGTACAAGGCAAGGAATGTTGAACCTCGTGCATAATTGTGACAATCGGCCTCTGCTTTCTGAGGTCATTGCCTAAATAGCTCAATTGCACAATTCCAATATGCAATTAGGCTAAGTTGATAATGATATATTCTTTGCTTCTTTGAGCTGTAATCTTATTCCATAATGATCAAACTCTATGTCGAAAGCTGATGACACTCACAGAGAGAGACAGTTAATTATTCCTAGGCAACAAAAACACAATCATTTGAAATACACAACAACCTTATATATTAAGTTAGATCACTCATTATTAACAAAGAATAATAAAATCAAAAAAAGAAAAGAAGAAAGAAAGAAATGGTAAAGCACAAGTAGTAATTTACTAAAAGGGGTATGCAAATTAAGGAAGTGGGAAAGAAACATAACTGGATTTGGCAGTAGCTGTTCTCAGGATAGAGGAAGCCAACATGAGGGAAGTTGTAGACAATGCGATCGAACCTCTGAGTCTTGAGAAAGAAGTGTTGACTCATCTCCTTAGCGTCAACGCCATAAAGCACGAGGCAACCCTTCTCTTCAAGCTCCCTCACATTGCTCATCCCCTTACTGTACTTCTTCACAATGCTCTCTTCACACACACCCACCCCCAACAAAATTAATTTTTTTTCATAAAATATAAAAAAAAATGAAATAAAAAAATTAGAGATAAATTTGGAAAATTTGCATTATTTTTTTGATGGGGGTGAGTGAGACTGACCGTGCGAATCAATGGAAGTGGCAACAAGGTTGTGAGCAGAGCCGAAAGCATTGGCCAAAGAGAGGGAGAAAGAGAAGTCACCCTCTCCAACGAGGAGGATCCTGTGCCTGGATGAATAGTGCTTCTTCCATTTCTCTGGCTTCTCTTGTTCATCATCATCATCTTCTTCTGATTCTGATTCTGATTCTGATTCATCTTCCTCTTCTGGTTGGGTTTGTAGTTGTACCGTGTCATCATCATCATCATCATCTCGTCCACCGATGATTTTGAGTGCACTCATGTTGAGAACAGAAGGCAGCATGTTTTTTGCATTGGCCGTTTTGATCGGTTCCACTCCCAGCTGCCCAATGAGTAAGTTAACTAAACATTATCTATGACTTTACTATGACCCTCTGACTGTGACTGTGATTGTGAATGCCAAAGTTAACTTCTTTATGACATTCCTCAAACAATCCCGCTGAGTGCGGTCTCCTCTTTTTCACTTTATAGTACAATTGGACCTGTTGTGGAAGATATAATTGTAATGTATACCGAGAAAAGATTAGGAAAATATTAATGTTTATAAAAATTAAGAATAATTTATTAAAATTTTATTTTAATACTTCAATTTTTTTTTGTTGAGTTAATAGTATTTAATAAGAATATTATTGATAAAAAAATATCTAATACTATTTAAATTTTTAAAATGGGTAAGATAAAATAAATTTTTAAAATAGATAATTATTTAATAATGATGGAGTATATTTTAAGTATCAATGTAATCCAAAATAAAAAAATTAAATTTTTTTACTAAAAAAAATTAAAGTTTTACTATTAATATATTTAAACAAAAATACTTAACTCAATCATCTACTATTTTTAAAGATCTTACAAATAGATGTGTATCACTAGATAATAATATAAAACTCTTTTACAATATTGATTTATCAAAGTTAATCTCTAATTGTCATCTACTGTAGTTTTATATAATCATTTAATAGTATTTTTTATACACTCATTTAATTATATATTAATAAATATAATTAATTCTCATATTTATTATACAAATAAAAAAAAATTGATTAGCTGTAAGTATAAATATACAAATGGTATCAACAAGCTGTTGGACAAATGAGACAAATGAAAAGCAACTTAATCTCCCGTAATAAAAGTAGGAAACACAAGTTAAAACTTTCGGAACTATATTTATTAGAAAGGGGAGTAATTTTAAATGTTTGATTCCCAAAATTGCAAGATCAATCTCTCCGGATTTTTAACCCGCCCAAATAAAAATACGAGTGATTTTTTTTCCCCTCCTTCCAAGGTCCAAACATTCGTATCCCAATATTGAAAGATAGCTATAGCGTACCTCTCGGGCGAATGATGAGCAGTAATGTTTGTGGGCCACTAAAGGAGGAATCCAAAGAGGTAGCGTGATCCCAAATGTCTGTGGGAAAGGAATTGAAGATAGTGAGGTACAGATTGATATGATTTAAGGATCTTTCTTACATGGTTTGGTCTGTGAAATATAAGCATAAAACCTTGCTTTTTTTAAGCTATTGACAAGTTTGTTGGAATTGCAAAACCCACCCAACTAAAAAGATGGAATTACATTTTGAACCCAATGTTTGTTTTGCGATTACGATGGCATAATTGTTGTATATAATAGTTTTAATAAAATGCTAGTGGATATTGACAATTCTGACACTAATTTGGAAGCTGTCCAGTTGTTATTTTATTGTAATTATCGTTTTTATATAATCTATAACTACAAATAGTAAATGCTCAGATAACATATTTAATTTTAAAATAAGTAAATTATTTATGATTTTATTTTTGGCTATTTACTATTAGAATTATTTGTAATAGTGAAATCACAATAGTATATCATACAACATAACATCCTATGCATTGGTTATTGCAGCCGATGGTGAGCTATCCCAAAAAAATCTTGTGCAATAGTATGTGAAATATCGTATAATATTAAAATATCAATAAACCTTATATTATCATGTCCGCTTGGCAATAATATGGAATGGAGTTTGGAAATGTAATTGGAGAACCCAATTCCAATTTCTATATTTAGAGTAACATATAAAATTGGAATCTCAATTCCACAACTCAACTTTATGAAATTAAAAAATAACTAACATAAACTCTTTTAAAGTCCTACCTTATATCCTATAAATTGTTGATTCGAACACTTATTAAATATCCCTCATCATTAAAGTCTAGATTTTTTTTTCCTAACAAACAGGATACAATTCTATAGTAAATCCAAATATTAAATTTGAGATTGTAAGTCAATCCCAATTGTAATTGGAATTGAAATTAAATTTAAACATTACAATTCTAATTCTAACTTACCCTCTAATTTTTGGGAATCTAATTTTTGGGCATTGTACTTGCTAGAATTGTAGACTAAATTTTAGATTTTTTTTTTTGGTAGGAACCATTTGTTTTTGGTACGAAAAGACTAAATTTTAGATTTAGTAAACTATATTTCTTTTTCAATGTGAAATAGTATTTGTATTTGAAAGATCATAATTTTTATTAAATCAAATAGATGTAGTAAAATATTCTAATAACTAAAAGTTTATGTTTATTTGTTAATACCTTTAATTTCTTGGTCACCAATTAATTGAACCTAAAGTTTAGAACAAACACAGATAGGATTTGTTTATGCGTGCTATCAGTAAAGCATAAAGAAGACAACAAAAACATACCATTTGTCTTTTAGTTGTCCAACTAGTATCTAGCACCTCGTGCTATGCACAAAAATGGGTTTTTCAATGAGTAAATAATTAATTTAGTTCTAATATTTTTAATTTGATATTAATTTAGTCCAAATAAAATTTGTCATATTAATTTGATCCTAACTAATTTTTTTTACATCAAATCAATGCTTCAATCTTGACCATTTAAATTATAATAAATGGCTTAGATTGAGTAGTTCTATTGTATAAAAATAATTCCATAATAATTTATATTTATATTTTACTGTTGTAGAAAAATATCTTAGGTAATGTATCAATTTTACCTTCCCTCCTTAAGCATATTTACACTCACAGCTCCACCGCATCCCTGCCATCACCCCCATCTAATGAAAAGTATATATTTAAATTTTTTAAAAATAATTATCATATGCTAATAAATTAAGATTTCATTGAAAATAAATGATCAAAAGTAGATATAACAAATTAATATATATATATATTATTGTCTATTTTAGCCCCTCCATTACATATTTTCTGGGTAAGTTCTTCTACCGAATCCCACTTCATATAAATTTTATGTCAATTAAGTCTTTTACACTTACTCTGAAAAATGACTCTTAGGAATATTGAATTTTATCAATCCAACCATTGAGTCATATGGTATCAATTTGATGATCAAATATACCAAATTTTTTTTTTGGATCGTATTAAGCATACCAAATTTTAGAAAAATGGACTTTAGATACCTAAATACAAAAGTTTCATTTATATGCACTATTCGTATATAAAAAAAAATTTACATAAACATTTAGTCATATATATGAAAAGATATCAATTTAGTATTGGGCAGGGATGGTTCGTGACGGCCTGCGTTAGGATAGAAAAGGCCTGAAGGGAATGAGACGAGAGAGAGGATAGTGTGCTTGTGTTTCAAAATGAATGGATGCGCACGCGAGGCATAGCTCGTCTGGTAAATCCAAAGCCTTAGCTATTAGTGCACCCCGGGTTCGAGCCTCACAACAGAGCTGGAGGTTGCGAACCAACCCCCCTCCCCCCGACCTAAAAAAAAAAAAAATTGAATGGATGCAATGTGTGATGTATGGCCTTCATTCCTAAAGCACGACAAAGAAATGAAAAAACTAGCATGTATATTCCATCGAGTGGCCAGGTTGGTTCCACACTAATCCAATGACCCAACTCAACCCGAAAATTTTGAATTAAATCAGATCGAGTTGGTCACGAAATGGGTCAACCCGACTTGTGTACACCCCCAGTAAAACTATTCCTTAATTGATTTACTAAAATCATCGTTTATTGCTCTTAATATTGTAAAATGCCCTTCAGCCACTCAACTTAGACTTACTAGACCAATCATTTCATAAACATGCCTATGCATACATATATTTTTGTGTTCAATCAACTATGCATCCATACATCTAAGTTGAGAGCTTTGGTTTTGAACTGGCAAGTAATGAAACAATCTTCAACGGGGAAATGGACAAATATTGACCCTCTTGGTCTTGCCAAGTTTTTCTAATGTTACCATATACAAGATCCATGGTCCAGGACATTCAAAATTCATCTCATTGTTATCCACGCTAGACCTTTGTACAGCCTAATAGGATATGACTGAAAACTTGAAACAAGCACAAAACGTGGATTGAGTTTCACATTACACTGTCTCAGTTAGTAAGCTCAGAAAGTGTAAGGCACATGCTTGGTACTTCTTCGCTCTCCCAAATGCCAAACCTGATCCCAGAATACATGAAAAAGTTCTTCAGTAATGAAGCAGTAACACAAGAAGATATTGATTCAAAGCCGAAAGATGAGAAAAACTCACCAGCTAGCCTTTTCACTATGTGGCTTTACAACTGTTTAAGCTTAGTAAGATCAGTCAATGAACCCTTAAGAACTTGGCTTATATCCTTTCCCTTATCCTGAAACAGATGCATACTGTAAGAGGGCATCATCCTATTGGAATATCATTTTCTTTTTCTTAAGTTACGTCTCTTGACAAGTGGGAATCCAAAATCCTTTATAAAGAAACAGGGGCAACCAAACAACACCCAAAATAGATCTTATGATGACATTACATTTGACACCAGTCCCACCATGGACACACAGTATCCATAAAACTAGATGAGGAATTCTGCATTACCCACAGTTGTCAAGAGTTGATGGCAGCTCATGGCAGTCCACCAAAAATCTGCCACGGCGCCACCATGCACAATTCTCACATGTTTTTGTTGTGTGTGGGGGTGGGGGGAATCCGCTACACCATGGCCACCTTTTAACAACTATGATATTACCCAGGTGACAGGTGTTCCAATAACTTTTTAGCACATACTAAACTAAAATATAAGAGAGGAAACAATGGTGACCATTTAGTAATTATGTTTTTCAAATAACCCATTTGTGGAAAATATAAAGTGAGATGATAGCCGAAGTATCCAAAACAGTTAGATCATATGATCATGCATTCAAAACACCAAAAATCACTAAAAGCATGAGTTTTCTATATCCAGGTGCCCAGATTTAAATCAAAATAACAGTCACCCTGTTTGAGGATTGTTGGCCCCAAAATAAACAAATCAATTTTCCAATTTTGGCTACTTTCCCAAGGAGGACCTCCTTTGCGTAATGGGCAGATAATGAGAAACAACTTCCATTATGTTAAAGAAAACAACCTTCAGTGCCAAAATTCATACTCCTTCCAGAAATTATATTGATTTATGTGAAAAGAACACACAATGGCACAATGCTCCATGTCATACCTTTGTTGATGGGACAAGAGCAAAAACTTCATCAACAGTTTCTGGGCATGCATTAGCAATCGCACATATCTGCAGTGGAATAAAGATGTCAAGAACACTAAACAATACATAAGAACAAAGTAAGTTAGAATAGGATCGTTACCTCATTATCAGAGAGGCCATGGCCCTTAAGAGGGCTAATATTTGAGTCAAGAGAAGAACCCAGATGAACATAATAGAGATAAAGAGTGGACAGTCACAGTCATATAAGGCAGAGCAATAATGCCATATATCCATGCAAACAAACCCAAACACAGGTAAGCACACATGTATAAACACACAACATCCTGAAAGATTAAGGATACTCAAGAATGCGTCTAACAGACTCAGGATTTGAGTACTTGCAATTACTTTTGGCATACTGCAGGCCCTTGTCAAATGATCTGCAACAGAAAAGGAAGAAATTCAGATAAGTCAAACAGCTCTTCATCATAAATCACAAATCATAAGCAACCCATGCATTCTTTTCAATAAAAAGGGAACTCAGTGTCCTACACAGGGAGTTTGATGGATGAATCTCTAGATAACATGACCATCTGCTCTTGAATTCCTTGTAAGATATCTGCAGCCTCACAGTCCATCAGGCATTTGATATTTTCTGGTAGTGCTGCATAAGTCAACCAAATAGAATTAATATTGCTGAAATTAATTAGAGAAAAAGCGGGGTTTCATGTATTGTGAATTAGGTTAGTATAGTGACTTAACCAAAATGGCTAAACCACAATGACAGTTAACATACAAGTTAAAAACACAATATATGACTTACAAAAGTGGCATAAAAAGTACATATAAGATATAACCATGGCAAGCACGAACCTTGATCAATTCTAGGGTCTGATGGGGCTTTTGACACAGGAGTCTTTCGACCATTTGCAGCCTTATCACCCTTTCCTCCTTTGCTAAAATCACCTTGAAAATGAAAAATAATCCAGGAAAAAGAGAATTACTTAAGAGGTAAGAAAAGAATGAGCAATCTATTTAACAATTGTAACCAAGACGTGCCAGAATGTGAAGTCACTGAAAAGTGAGGACAATAGTAACTTTGGCAATTGCAGTCCTACCCTTTGCACCAGATTTTGGTGAACTATTTATTCCGGATTCGAATAGACCTGCAATACCTGCAATGTATAACCATACAATAATTTCAGTGAGGTGATTGCAGAACTAGTCATGGACACTAAACAAGATCAATATACTTAAGTTCAAGCATCAGCCGCGTCACAAAGAGGCTCTAGTACTTGAGCATTCAACTGAGAAGCAGCATGGAGATGCTAGAATAATGGTGCTAACCTTCTTTAGAAAACTGGACCCTCCTTCCCTTTGCTGATTTTGTTGCACTGTCATCTTTCCCTTTTAAGGATCCTGCCAAGAAAAAACATGAAGAAAAGAAAATGGACAATTAAGTGCTCAAATTACAATGGTTCAAAAATATTGACATTCTTCATGCACCAAGTGCCAATAATTGATGAAGGCAAGTTGAACCCATACTAGCCAAGTTGTCAACATGTAATCTCATATCAGTAATCAAACAGAATAACTAAGGGTCTTTTAGTTTTTATTTTCATTTCCTATTTTCAACCTGTTTTTAAAGATTTTGTTAAGGAAACAATGAAAACAAGAAAATCATGTTTCCAACTTTCACTATTTCGGTATTTCCTTCACAAAGTCTACAAAACATAACGGATTGAAAACAAAGAAATGAAAACAGAAACCAAACAAGCTTAAGATATAAAGAAACACATGCAAATCAAAGCATAATTTGGATACATTTAGATAAGATTTTCAAACAAACACTTTTAAAATAATAATCAGAATCTGAAGCATAAATAAAGGCAGCTCACTAGTTGAATATGGATGCATTTGGATGAGCTTTTCTAGGTCAAAATCACTTTTTTCACTCAGAAAAATCATTTTTCATATATTTGGATAGTTTTAAAAAAAATAATACAAATCTCAAAACAATAAGTCTCTAGCTTTTTTTTAGAAGCTAAAAAGAGTAGCTTCTGAAATTAAAAAAAAAATCAGTTTTTAGTTTTATCAATTATATATAGTGTGTTTGTTTCAGAGTTTTAAAAAGAACTGTAAGACATTGAGACTTAAATTTTATTTATAATTAAAAAAGCTTAAAACTGATTTGTTTTTTTCAAAAGTTACTGTTTTTTATTTTTTACGAAAAAACTGAAAACTGATTTTTCTTTTAAATTCTGATTATTTCTTAAAATTGATCCAAATATAAGGGAAAAAAATTGTTGAAAAACGGTGGACTTGACCCCATAAAATACATCCAAATGCCACCAAAATTTAAATTTCATAATCACTTTTTCTTTCTAAAAATCCAAAACAAACACACCCTATGTTACACGAAAAGTACTTTTTCTTATTAAGGGTGTGTTTGGTTGGGATGTAAAAATGGGGAAACCCCCCCCCCCCCTTTTTCTCCTCTCTTCTTTCTTTTACCCTAACCCAACATATCCTAAAAAAGCAGAGACAAGGCACCTTTACCATGGCCAACTCCAAGCCTCCAACCAAAAAATATGCAGACATTGATTGCATACAATGACACAAAAATAAAAATACAAATATCACGTTTGCCATCTCACAACAGAAAAGAACCCACAACTCCCCCATAGGTCAAAACCCAAGCCAGTGGTTATACAAGGTGACCCAACATACCACCCCTAACCCCCAAAACAAAAAATACAAAAATAAAATAAAATAAAATCAACCCCCCCCCCCCCCCCACAACAGAAAAACAAATACCCACAAGGAAAAATGGTAAAAAACAATGAAAATTGAAAAACTTTCTTAGCAGAAAGAAAGAGGGAATGCACGTCGGAACAACGCTTTACCTCCTTTGCTGCTTAACAGCGAAGAGCCCTTTCCTCCTTTCTCCGACATCACCAAATGTTGTTGCTTCAGCGTAATTCAATTAGAGACCAATGCAGGTAAAACAACAAAAAAAAAAACAACAAAAAAAACAACTCAATGATATTAAAGGACTAGTGTTGATTGAAGGATTCACAAATTCAGTGGTGACTCACATGATCAAACTTTCAAAATTTTGATGAAAAATAAAAAAGAAAGGGTTTTGAGGAGGAACAGAAAAATGGGTCAGCGTTGAAAGTTAAAAAAGAGGAAAAGATTATTCACTCACCACAGCACAGAGAAAGCGTTAGAGCGAGGGCCACCGGAGTGGAGTGGGACACGACTGGAGAGAAAAAATATGACTCGAACGACAGAGGCTTTTGTTTTGAGCTCAAGAATTAGGGGTATTAATGTATTTTCACCGTCAAGTTCCATTCTTGGTCACACCATCATGTTTATATTTTGCTGTGTGCTATCTTTTGCAGTGGTTTGGGCCATTTTTTTTTTTGCCCATAAGCAATTTTTAGAATTCTTTAAGCCCAATTTTAATTTTAATATTGTAGTTTTGGCAACTTTTCTATATATTATCTTAATTCGATATTAACAGCTGCTATTGAAAAATTATGCAATGTAGTCAGATATTTTAATTTTTCAATATATCAAAATTGCTTGATTTCCTGAGAGCAACCATTAATGAGGAATGGCGGGTAGCTAGTTGTTCTTTCTTTTATTCTTTCCATTTTTCCCATTATATAATAGTAAGTGTAAGTGATTTCCCACGTAGTATATCTTCTGAGATAGTAGTGCTTTTGGATTCATTTGAGAAGATGTGGAAATATCTCTTTCAATTATGGTTCTCGCGATTGTTGAAATGTCAAACTATATCCAAAAATTGTGCTTTGTGGTAGGCTTTGGTTGGAATTTGTTCGTTTTGTGTTTAGTCTAGAGGCAAATGGCCTTTATCCCTCGTCTGTATTTGCTTTTAGTTTATTATTATTATGTTGGTTAGTTTCTTTTGATGGTTTAGTTCTATCTTACCTCTATTTTGCTACCTTTGCTTGTACCAACTAGTAGCTGCCCTATTTTTGGTTGAAAATAAGGGTAGGCTACTGGTGAGCTCTGATGTGTACCATGGTGTTGGCCAAATCACCAGTCAATCCTTCAAAGTTAAAAGGAATGAAGTTGATCCAATCCAAGTCTACAAAGGAAATTTAAACATAGGAAAACATTTAGAGAGTTTCTATAAAGGAGGTAAAAGTGTAATGTGATGTGCCTTTTGCCTAATGGATTGATGACATCAGACAATGCACGGTGCTTGCAGATAGACTCAAAGAGAAGCCAACAGTGGACCATAAGATGCCTTCTTATTGGGTTGTTAGTTTTGCTTTAACGGTTGGATGGGCCTGAACCAATTGTAAGCTGTCCTTAAACTTATAATTTATACCGGGTAGTTAGTTTGCTAAGTAAAGACTGATACTAAGTTTCTTTGACAGATTTTTTTTATTGCATTTAATTTAAAATGTTAAAAATTGATTCACTTTATGATCGATATTTATCATGGTTCTAAAAATCGGACTAATTGAACTAGGAACCCGCCTACAATCTAGTTCGGGTTTTGGCAAAAAACTGTCCCTTCAAGAACCGACTGAGAACCGGTATGAATTGCCAAATTAGCCAAACCAGTCGGACCATTTTTTTAAAAAAAAAATGTAAAATGATATTATTTTAGGGTTTTTTTAACAAAAAGCTTAAAATCTCATTTTTCCTAATTCTTTTCTTTTTTGATATGGGAAGTAGTAATTTGAGAGATTTAATTGATATGGATAATGTTTATTTTAATTATGGGATGGATTATGTTATGTTCTATGAGTATTGTTAATACCTAATTTAATTTTTAGTTATTTTATGTCATATTTTATTATATGTCGATTATATTTCGATTGAAACTCTCAATCCTTACCCTAATCAGTTCGATATCCGGTCTGGTTTTAAGAATCTTGATATTTATGATTTGGTGTTGCAACATAGAGTCAATTAAAGCGTACAGAAGATAATTAATCTTTTTTAGCGACATTTACTAACAAAAATTATTGTAAAGAAATAAATGTTGTACTACCTTCTTTATAGAGCTGATAGTCGGGTCGCAGCTCAAGTCATCACTTTGCAAACAAAGAGCTCTGGAAGTCCGCATGAGAGCTAAAAGTACCGACCAAATTACGAATCTTGATCACGCGTGGGTGCCTGTTATTAGATAAAGAATCGAAAATGTTGCAGATATGTCCCCGCAATGCTCGTCTGATGCAGAATCAATGATGCATGCATTGCTTTGTCTCTTTGCCCATAATCAAGGTAGATCTAGCAGGAAAAGGGTTGGGCTATATATCACCATAGCATCATTTCTCTTTTGGCGGTATAGTGGTTGGACTTGAGTGGATCCTCCACATCGGCTAGACACGATCAACTTGACTCAGCTCCTTTAGAGAAATTTGGATTTTGAGGAACAAGAAGGTCTTCGACCAAAGAATTAAGCACATCCCCTCAAGATATTTTTTTTCCACTCGCATAGAAGTTCAAGACCCACAACACCATCATTTCTTCTCTTAGTTTATGAAGTCTCTCGTTGATTGTTTCTTCTGTGAGTTCAAGGCCCACTCGCATACTTATCATGTCACTCTTTTAAGGATACAATATCTTCGGTTTTTTTTTTTTCAAAGGAAAAAAAAAAAAGGAAGTTATATTTCTCACATTTGTGATATATAGGCATAGAGAAAAAATAATAATGCTATTATTATGATACTCATTTATCTCAAATATTTTACTTACAAAACACATAAGCCCAATGAGTAAAGTAACATATAATCTACACATTTGGGAGGAAAAACTCTAATTTCAATCAAACATGCACGTAATTATATCTGACTTAATTTTGCGGCATACTATCGACTTGACAAAAAGTAGCCAAGTAAGAATATAGCAGCCAAAGAAAAATGATGGCTAGGGCGATGTTGGTTTTAGGCACAAGATCAGTTGACATATATACTACACTGCACCAAGTTTTTTGAAGTTGCAATTCTCAACTTAAGATGTGGTAACTGGCGAGCGATATCTTTTCAGCTTAGCGAAGCCATTTAGTTACAAGCCATAATGGCAAATATATTTGTCTCCCAAAGTCCATGGTGGTCATGCGAAACACCTGTATAGTCTGTCATGTTCCATTTGATATATATATTCTCAATGAACCAAATAGATACAGGCAAACTAACTTGTTCAATATATACAAGTCTTAGCCACCCCAAAAGGGAAGTAAAGTTCTATTCAATGAAAATATAAAACAATTCCATTTCTAAGCGAACCGAATCATTAATATCCACATAGAATTCCATCATTACAAAGCAAATCAAAGAGAACATTGTCAATCAAGGCGAATGAAACCACAAATGATGTTGTAGTTGCCTCAATCATCAACTCGCGAGTTAAATACAAAGCTGGGAAATGTGGTGGTGACATCTCTGCGAGGACAACAATTTTTCAATACTTACATGCTATATATATTCATGTTATGTCATTTAGACATATATGTTAGGCCAAAATCATAGTCCAATTTGGCATTTGTACATATAGTTAAAAATAAAATAGTATCTTAATATATTTTGCATTGATTTAGATTGATATTAAATTGATTTTATTATTATGTTTTGGTCTTATTTTTAGCTTATAAATAAGCTTATCTCATTGTATAATAGACAACATAACACATCAATAATATCTATACATTCTGATTATTCTATCGTTTTCTATTTATTTATATTTTCCACCATGCCTTCTAAGTAACACATACTATATATTCCAACATTCCATTTTTAGTTTACATTTCTACTTACAAGATCTATGACCAGCGATATCTTTTTTTTTTTTTTTACATTTTTCTTTGCCCTTGAGTTTAACATTAATTATCCTTATAACAATTCGATTAAGTTACTGTTCTTTTTACCAAATAGAAAGTCGCTCATGCATAATAAGCAGTTAATACAATAAGCTTTGTTTAAGAAAACATTGAAATGGAATGAATTTGAAAAAAAAATCAACTAAAAGTGAAGATGTCAAACCAATGCCCCGTAAACGGTATCAACAGTAGAGATAATAGTTTTTGTAATGTTATGGGTTATTCTATATGGAATAAAGATATTTGAACCCCAAAAATGGGGATACACAAAGATAACCTGAGAAGCACGGACACACCAATTTAGTGGCGTGTCTATGTGTCGGACACGTGTCGGTGTACGGCACGCATCGATATACATTCAATTAAAAATAATTTTTTAAACTCGGAAACGTATCGAACACGACTAAATACTGCTCTAATTCAATATGAGCCAAAAATCAACACTAGTTATTTGGTTGAACCTATGCTGTTGGGTCATTTTATTTTAAAAATTCTTCAATTGATCATAAAAAGACAAAAAAACACACGAAAAAAATAAAAAAATTATAATATATATGTGTGTTGTGTCCGTGTTCTGTAATTTTTGGAGTTTGGTGTATCTTCTTGTCCTTGTCATATCTCATGTGTCAGTGTCTGTGCTTCATAGAAGACAACAAAAGAGAAATTAGAAGAGAGAAGATAGTAAAGAGAGAAGATGGAAGATAAATGAAATTAGGTGTTAGGTTTTATTTTTTATTTAAGCGTGTTATGTGTTTAGGGAAAAAAAATGGTGTTCAAAACACATTACCCTTCTATATCAAACCAATCCATGCACAACCACACATAAACTAGCAAGATTCTATCACTGGCGCAATAGAATTCCAAAATGGAAATAGTGTGACCTGTAATAACAAGAAGAAACTCACTTGAGGTAGTGAAGACTCATATTTCTCAGAAGAGATGGATGGTGAAATACGAGGCTTCGCCATTCTTCCTTGTCGATCTTCCCATCTTGTTTTGTATCAGCTTCCTCAAATGTCTAAATAATTTAAACATTATTAGTGACAGCTGTATAGAGAATATATATATAATATAAACAGATATATAGCACAAGAAAGATTTAATTTGGTATAATCATAATGTTAATATAAAAAATATTGTTATTTTAACACAAAAAATATATATATCTATATGACACCTACTTTATCATCATTGAAATTTGAACATGACAAATAGATATAATAAATGAGATCTATCATCATATTCAATAATAATAAAATTGGTGATGGACACCTATATTTTGAATGTGAAAATAACATTTTTTGTAATATAAATAAATTGAAGAAAACATGACATACAAAATACGTAATTATTATCCCCTAATAAGTAGTTAGTAAGAGATATAACGAACGACAGACATGTACCATCGAAGAAACATATATATACAAAACATTTATCAATTAAGTGTGTTTTTGGTTAATTATGATTTTCAGTTTTCTAAAACAATTTTGGAAAAAAAAAAAAGGCCTTTTACATCTTATTTTCGAAAAAAAGTCTATTATCAAACATGCCTTAAGAATAGCTTCTATGCTTGATAGTTGATAATATTGCTTTCATTTCTATAGACAAATAAGAAGTGCGAAAATGATATATAACAAATACACTGACAAGCCAAAAATAAAATAAAAAGAAATAAACGACGACATTGACTGAAAAAGAACTTCTTAATGCTTCAATATTTTTGAACATAACTATGGGCGTGCGCATTTATCAGATTAATAAATTAAAGCACCTTCTTAATGATGCTTTCAACGGCATCATCTGAAAGTATCATGCCAGATTCAGCAAGAATTGCCACCACCATTTGTTTTAGCTATACATAAAAACCAATGAACATCCCTTCATATTAGATACCATGCAGATACAGAAAAGCACGTTGAAGCAGAAAATTAAAACTCCAAGGAAACAAAGAAACAACCACAAATTTAGCATATGATTTTAACTAATTTCATTTGCAGTTATAATTAAATTCTAGCCGGGGTGGTTTAGGATACCAAAAATAAACACTCACAAAATCTCTTATTTTGATACGGTGAAAATCATTCAATTATGACTTCAGGCTTCCAAATATTGATGCTTAACATATTCAACTCATTTATCCAAATGCATGCCTTGCAATAATACACTACCAACTTCATCTAGGCTGTTCTCAGTTGTGATCAGTACACTTCAAGTCCTGAAGTAATGTCTTAAATTTGATCACATATATATCTATTCATTCTACACACACAGAAGCCTTAATACACCCAAAATCAATAATGAAATTGTTCAAGTAATTTCCACACAACTGGTTATCATTATATAAATTCAAATCTTTCTACCTCAGAAACACTCATGACTTAAATTGGTAAGTCAAGACTCCATTTATACAACTTTCAACATCATCAAAAAACTAGAAAAAAAATATTACCTCCTGTCTCTCTATAAATCCTTGCTGTTTTGAGATCATACAATCTGAATGAAACTGCAAGAAGAGAAAGTTAATTAGTAAAAACAAATAACTATAGAACAATAGATAATTTATGCTGCACCAGCAATAAATACCCTTTCCTTTCTAAGACTTCAAGAAAGTGTTAATATATATTGGTCACTCTTACACTCGATTTTATTTTAAATTGGTTTATTTTGCAGTATAAATCTTTAAGTCAAAATTTTTGCTTGAAATAATTTGATCATCATAATTTTAAATAAAATAAGTTAATTTAAAACATGTATTGTGATTTAATCCACATACGTTACTATTACCTGCCTAAACATGTTCAATCAATTCCCCACTTTCCCTTGAAATAAATATAGGTAAACTACATAAATTTAAATATTATATGTGTAATTAAATTGTTAGAATTTTCAAAGTTAGATTGTAATTTTTATATATTATTTAAATAAATTACATTAATTAAAGATATCAGTATAACACACGTGAGGTATTAATTTAAGTCAATAGTGTTTATCATCTATTAATGCATGATTGACATGTCTTAAAATAATATGTAAAATTGAACTGAGTTAAGTGTGGCCTAAGCCAAATCCAAAAGTGTGTTGGGTCTATTTTTTTGGGCCAAATGTATTGGCTCTAATTGCAGGATTCAAACTGGATCTAAATACGAGTCAAAGCAAATTTCAGGTCGGGTTGGAATTGAGCAACCATTGTTCTAAAACCTCAACCACGGAAAGCAAAACCATGATCCTAAAGAGAGCTCACATGTACTATCATCTCCATGTAATTTACATAAAATAGAGATCATAAGATAATTGAAAGGTCAACTGCAAAACTGCCACACAAAATTCATACAACCAGACCCACTTTCACTATAAAGATGTTATTAATTTTTACCTCTATACATCAATATTTTTTTCTTTTATGAACAAGGAAGGCTCTCAGGTTTTTTGAACGCTCCATTTGCACCTCTATAAAACAGTAATCATGAAGACATCAACTTGATGACACTAGACATGGCCTTGAATTGAACACCCCAAAAGATCAAACATTCCAAAAAAATAATCAAGGCCATTACATCTCCAGATTAATTGAAAAACAAAGAAAAGGGTACTTAAAAAATGATCAAGATGGAGAACAGCAGAAATAGGTGAAAATGAAGGAGTGAGGCTTACGCTTTAGAAAAACAAGAGAATGGAGAAGGAGCCATGATTCTCTGACATGCTTATCTAGCGTTGGAATTTAGTAAGTAAAAGAAAACCAGCAAAGCATTATGCTTTACATACACCTATGAGGTGGGTTAACCGTTTCTACGTATACAAGAGCAAAAGAATCATGCGAGCTCCACATTAAAATTTTACTTTTCTCAAGTTTCGAATGCATGTCTTCATCTTTGAGATTTTGTAAACTAATTTATACACATACTTATTTAAAAAGTAATATTTTATTCTTCAAATAATTAGGAAATATTAAAATAGTTTATTAAAATGATATAAAATTATTCGTTTCATCATTTGCAGTAAATAATATTATACGCTGAAAAGATTTGTATATAGAGAATCTTCTAAATTCTTTAAAATGTTATTTATTAAATAAAAATAAATATTTTAAAAATATAAAAATTAATATAATATTTCCTATATCATATATTTTACAAACTATTGAATATCTAAATTAGTCCCCAAAATTATATGTGTGGAGCCATTTTGGTTCCTTGAGATTTAACAATTAACCTTTTAGTCTCCAATATTGTAAAATACAATAAGTCATATTAGTCTCTAATCCTATTTTTATTATTATTTTGTTACTTTTTTGCCGAAGTTTCGCATTAATTGATATGTCAGTGATAGAATGACATTCTGTGTGACCTTTGTCAATTAAATTGTATAGAAATAAGCATAATTCGAGACTATAATACAAATTTAATTAGAATATAAATAATGTTGTTAATATATTTAATATATGCTATCAGTTTGAACATGTTATTCAGCAATATTACATTTGAATTCAAGTAGAATAGTTGATCACCAATATATTATTTAACATGACACATTAGTGAACATGTAAAGGCAAAGAAAAATAAAATGGTGTCAAGAAGTAACAAATCTACAAAAGTGAGTTAGACATAATGTAAGCTAAGAGAGACAGAGAGAAGAGAATGAGAGTTGATTTCATTGAAGTGTGTAAGAAAAGTTGAATTAGTTTAGTAACAGATTGGCTTATATATAGAATTAGATAATTATTCAGTTATAACTAACAAACTAATTCATGAGCTATATATAATCTTGTGATAGCTAGCTAATCTTTTCTCTAAAATTAGAATTTGCTCCATTTGAACTTGGGTCTGGTGACAGGAAGGGACTAACTTGAGCATTTGCTCTTTCACAAACCTTTTAGTATCTTCCATGTAAGCCACTGTATAAAACTCTAAGCTTTCTATAGTTTTTATTTGATTGAAAAAAATAAATTCATTTTAAAGGTAAGTATTTGAAACTTTCATCATCCTTGATCCTAAATTTGCAAATTAAAATCGGATTTCCTCACTTTTGTTAGACTAGTTAAGTCACGTTTAAATTATTTTCTAAAACGACTTCCAATTAAAATATGAAGCAATAGATTTTCACTAGGAAACTTGTGTAATCTATCTCTCAGTCTACATTAAAGATTTCATTAGAACAATAAACGAGGTCTTCTTCCATGAAAAAAAAAAATAATAAATGAGGTCTTCAATACGTAAGAATGACATGTTTCCTTGGCACCAATATAGTCTCATTGGTAGTTGCTAATGCAATTGGGAACCTTAAAAAGAGTGAAGTCGGGCACTGATACACTTGAAAAGTGAAAGATATCAAGTATAAAGATGCCAAACATTTTGTACAAAATGGTGAAATATTTTATCTTTTTCTTATGAAGCCATGTGCCATTTGGCAGCCAGGACACATAGGTACATTAGACATATGGTGACTGGCGAATTCTATGACAAGAAAACATGAGTTTGAGATTATGTGGTCCTTAAATCTAACCCATTTAAATATTGATCTAATGGTTGAAATTAATTGATTTCAAAGCATTGTGAAAATTATATATCTGACACCAACAAGTATAAGAACTAAAAACAAGGAATTACTTTTTGACCCCATAATCATTTGAAATTATACTTTAGCCCATAATTTATTTATTTATTTTTATTTTTTTTTCTGGGTTAGATGACCTAAAGTTCTTTTAAAAATCACCGTTAGAAAGTTAGTTAATAATTTTGCGCAAGTTATTAAACATCTTTAAATAATCTTAATAATGTTGGTTAATTTAACGATTTTGATTTATGTTTTTTCAATAGGTAATTTGTCTTTTTTTTTCGGTCGAACCCCATTGTCCCTCGTCGCTTTGCATACGGTTCATGAGGGTGTCGCATTCACTGTTTCCTGCTTGTTCCTATATTTTTTAAATTTTTCCATAACCTCCTCTGGCTTTCCATTTTCACGCCACTTGATAAGCATAACAAAGTGCTATTCAGGCACCTGATGTGTTAATTTGACGGCCAGGATCAAAGTAAGTTGGAACTAAAATTGAAGGACAGCATTGATGCAATAATAGCTAGCCAGTTCAAAAAGCAAAGTATTTGCAGTGAAGAATATGCAGAATAAAATTTTGTTCCATGTGAATTGTGGTTTTCTAAGAAGTACGGATACTCCAAAAACCTTGCCGCACCTATATTGGACACTTTTGTGATATCGACACTTTGGCGATACTCAGATACCGTGTCCAAGGGGTGTGTTGGTGTACCATTTTATCTCTCGATCTCGAGAGCCCTTAACATAGTTCTGACTCAAGCAAACATAACAACAAACTCTATTTTTATTATGCAAACATTTGTTCATTATTTTTTATGGATAAAGACTTGTGTAGATTTTTTTATTCTTACAATTTTTTTTTAGTCAATTCTTAGTTATATGGTATTTTTTAGCCATAAAAGTATTTACATTTAAATTTTCTCATTATAGCCTATTATTTTTATGTTTTATTATGTATCCTAACTGTGTCATATTTTATATTTTGTAATATCACCTTGTCCCAGTATCTGTGTTGTGTCGTATTCATATCGCGTGTCGTATCGGTGCTTCTTTGGTGGTTTTGTATCATATGCCGAGATACAATCGATATTGGATGAACAATGAGGAGGTGACATATTGTTTGAAAGATATCAAAGAAACTACTACCGGGTTTGTCATACACAGCTGAGAGCAACAATTTGATAGAGTATAAAGTAAGAAAGGAAGTGATTCTATTAAGCAAGCAAACACTTTGGTTTTGGAGTTTGGAAGCTCGTTGTTTGCCTTTGAAGATTCAAGACAGTTGAGGAAAAGTATCGAAGAAGATGAAATGGGGAGAGGAGGATGGCATGAGATAAAAATAGAGTGAATAGTTTAGGGTAAACCAATCCTTTTATTTCTCTTTTAAAAGTTTTTAAAATTATAATTTAGGATTAAGATAAATTTCATAATTATAATTCCACCCCTCTATTGCACTGGGACCATATGGTCCCAAACTCATCATAGACCACTTAGGGTGTGTTTGTGAATTTGAATTTTAAAAGAAAGGGGAGGGTAGGAGAGGATTTGCACTATAATTTTATACTACAAGTTCTCCCCTCCCCTCCCCTCCCCTCCCTTCCCCTCCCTTCCCCTCCAAAGTCCAAACTCACAAACATACCCTTAAGAACGTGCCAATTTATGGTGACATTGATTAACTCGTTCATCTCCCAACGGCACAAATACAAAAAATTGATTCAATATTGTTATTGTTGATGTCTCGAGCAAAGGCAGAGAGAGCGGAGGTTGGGAACTGGATTGCAACAAACCTACCCAATTCTTGTTTATGCTATTGTATTCATAGGGGGTGAGGGAGGTACCTGTCATAAATGTGTGGTACATGTCAATGCATAGATGAGGGTCATATTCTGTGATTCACTTGAGCTACCCAAAGCAAAGGGCAGGTGGGCATCATGCTAGACGAATATCAAGTAGTGCATATGAAATGTGATGGAAATTGTATGATTATGTGAGAGTTCAAGTGCATTTGTTGCATTGACCACTTGGACAAATATAACTCTTTAAGGAAGACAGAAAGTACAAAGGATCATTACACTGCTTACATTTATGGCACATGTTAAAAAAAAAAAAAAGAAAAGGAAATAATAAGAATTGAGGCTACAAATTGCACATATGGGGAGATGAGAGATTTTCTCAGAATTCTTCAAAGATTATTACTATTATTATAATTGTCTCTACCTTCCCTTTTCACGGCCATGTTCTGACTTATTACTCCTTGCCTTTCTCATGCTTCTCTTTGAATCCAACTCCAACTTGGTCACTGACATAGTTTCTTCTTTGGCTCCTCTAACCTTTTCTGACCCTGTCTCCTTAGTGCCACCTCTTATAACCATCTTTCTTTCCAAGTCCAGTGCCAATTTACCATCTGATCTTTTAGTTTTGTGTTGACCCTTTTCTCTACTCTCAGCATGGGATGTTCTTCTTGTGAGTTCCTCTTTGTTTAGGCCTAAAGATGATGATCTCTTGTCATGTGTGTCTCTAGTAGCTGGCCTCTTTGATGGTCCTTGAAGTAGCTGCTCAAGTGGTCTTTGCAGCTTGTGATTATTAGAGCCTTTCTCTTGTTCAAAGTAGACAAGCTGCACCACGGTCCTTAATGGCAGAAGCTCATTTTTAACTGCATGTGCACGTGCCTCTGGGGACAGTCTTTGGCACTCTAGAATCTGGCACAACCGCTTCTTCTCTGCCTTGCTAAGGTCAGGATGCACCTGTTCATGCATTGAACTTTGAACCATATATCATGAATGCACCTTAAAATTATTGTCCAAAGCATAAAAGCTTAGTAACCAAACACTGTTTGGTTGAAGGGTAAAAGTGGAGGTAAATTTTCCTTGATTAAGTTTTATATGTAAAATTATACATGAAACTCAATCATGGAAAATTTACCTCTATTTTTACTCCACAACCAAACATCCTATAATAAAATTACACATTAACCTTACACATTTTTAATATTGAATTATGCTGGTTCCATATGTATTTTTTCGAGTACTCCAAAAGGGATCATGAAAATTTAACAAGTTCAAAGAATTTGTAAGAATGTATAGTTCACCTTAAGGTATATGTTAATTGCCTGGTACAGATCATCATGCTCTGATCGGCCAATAGCTGGCACGGCTTCAGCAAGAGTTACAAACTTTGACACTGGCATATTATCATCCCTTGCGACCACTTGGAGATAGGAATCGACTAGCTTGCCAACACTTCTGATTGATCTCAAAAATTGCCTGTTATCCACTGCACTTGGGGGCTTGCTTTTCCAAAACTTCAAGAAACTTTCCAAAACTGCTTGAACTAATTCCGTGTCATAAAAATTAAGGTCCAAAGAGGATGCTGAAGGATAAAGCAAGTCACTCACTGTTGCCTCCTCAAACTGAGTGCTGGCTCTCTTTATCAGTTCAGTTTTTGTCATTGGGGAGACACCAAGGTGACTTGAAATGCTGAGAAGTTTTAACAAGAAGCCAGCTGACACTGACCCTCTATCTGCAGGAATCATGCTTACAATTGTTTCAAGAATTCTTTGGCTTTTCTGCTTGGATTCTTGTGTTTGTGATACTGAACTGCTTGGACTTCTAAGCTTTGTGAGGCCCGGTAGCCACTTACAAGCATATACATGCAAAGCTTCACCAATAAGCTGTGGTGGGAGCACATGTGTTGATCTAATAGCCATTATTATGCACCGGAAAAGATCAATGCCAAGATCAGACACATCCTCAGTCCACCAATCCTTTGGGACAGAATGATGCTGTTTTCTAGTATAACCAGGCCTAGTGTAGGTGTAGGACCATTTAACCTGCAAAGACTAATTATTTTTAAGTAATACTATCTTAAGTAACGAAAAATTCTCGCACAAAATACAAATTTAACATTTCATATTTAGGCACATATGAGTCTCACCAATTTTATGGTGAGCGTACTTAAACATGAATTGTTAGATTTGTGTCTATGCAACAATCTCTCCTAAGTCACGATCTTAGAAATGAGGGGAATTTGATGGACCTGTGTTGGGGTTGTAAGAATTTTCTCAATAATTGAATCAATGCACTTTCTTATTATGCCAAGGTTCTCAGACAACTGAGGTAACTTATCAGTGGCTTGCAGTGTCACAATGGAGTCCTTCCAACCTTCAAGAATGCATGAACTGAAGAAAGCCTCAAGTTTCCCTACAAAGTTCCCCTTCTCAATGGAGTCGTTCATTTGGAGGAACTTAGCAGCACAGAATGCTGACACGAAGTTGTGAGCACTAATGTTGATTGAGATTCCATAACAGAACTTGGCACAGAGTTCAAAAGCAACTGCCCCTCCTGGTATATCATGAAGCTCTATAGAAACACTCTCAGAATCACTAAAGTCACTGCAAAAACTTTGTAGTAGACCACATTTTGGAAGAAGTGGAGACTGCAGCTAACAAAAATGCAGAATTCTAAATGAACCAAGATAAAATTTTGATTTTCTTTTCACACAAATTACACTCAATCTAATTCCAATACCTTGTGTAGCAGATAAGTAATCTCTTTGATTTTTATCACAAGGTCTATAGGTAAATCTGAAACCAAAGTCCTGCATATTATGATAATTCAAGTTAATTTGTGAATGCTATATATATTTTTATAAGGAGAAACAGCTTGTATATCGCTTTTTTGAGCAAAGTTTGTTATGAGTACCTGGTAGCTTGTTCAGTGTAGAAAGTATCTGGCCTTGTCCCAAGTTTCATGAACTTCATTTTTATTGTTGTGATCTATATCCAGTGGTCAAGAGAAACCCCTACTTCAGAGCCTGCATATAATCAATTATGAAAACAGCAACTTTAATGACAGTATCACACTACGCAGATCCCATAGAGTCAAAACTTTGGTAAACCACAACATGGAAGCAGCAACTCAGATTTCAAACAAGCAAACAAACAAAGAGGTGTAGGGGAAGCCAAAGAAATCTCCATAGATGAAGTTCAAAGACCAGAACATGAATTCACATGGTATCATGTCATTACCATCTCTATATTATGTAAGAAAAATCTAACCAAATATTAGAAGCAAACAGAGAGATATGCAAGAAAGCCTCACCTCAACTTTCACTTGACAAGGGTTGTGACAACCTCATTGATCTGAATACAACTCTGCATGATGACATTTCAGTATGTATAGAAGATGGGGTCCTCAACTACAGATTGAAATATAAAACGAAAGACAAGAAATTCCAGTTTTTGCTGTCATGCACTCAGAGTTCTCAGAATAGTAATGCAAATTTGACTCCTCTCTATAGTACCTTTCGAAGTTACTTCAAAGTTCAACACTGTGTTACGTACATGAAGCTAATTAAGATTAGGTGAATGCAGAATACTCTCTCTCACTAATGCCTTGTGTGCTAGTTCCTCACATGTAACAAGAAACTGAAGAACGTGAGAAGTTATAAAGCTGGAAAGGAAAACAAAAGTCAACAAGAAAAGAACAAGAAAATGCTAATATCAATATCCTTATATCATATCTGTTGCATGAACCCCTGACTTGCAGCATTGCCGACAGTGCAATTTCCATTAGATTTTGCTCATAAGTGAGGTTTCCACCTGTTCTATTGGTCAATTTTATAATTACTTAAATTTAATTCAATGGCCTGTTTGTATAGTCATGTATTGATATTATATTTTGATTAGAAGTTTAGAACAGTATAGCACTTTGGAGTATGCAAAAATTCTCCTTATCCTCAAATTGTACATTTCCATTAATATATATATATATATAAAGCATCCTCTCATCGAAGGCAATTTTGTTCAATTATTGCGAGAAACTAAAGTATAAACAACTCTTTCAATTAAGATTTAAACTCTAATTTATCACGTTGCGGTGGACTAACTCGCTATTGACTGGACCAAACCTTAGTCTGTAAACTAATGTTAACTATGCATATTTGGTTATTGGAAAAGACATTTTGGATAAAGCAAAACATGATTTAAACAGGGCTTGCATTATTTGCATACATCAGCAATTCAGCATCTATTTCCTGCTCCCAATTTCTTCAATAGGATTTTGGCAGAGAAAATGGTCCGTGCATCCAAAACCAACATCGGGATTTTATTTATTGGAGAAGTGGACAAAGAGATTAGGTGAATTATGCTTACCCGTTTCATTATCTACTTAACCATTCTAGAGAAATTTAGGTGGTCAATTATTTGCAAGTGAATTAAACATGGCTGGGTAATTTACTTATGCTCATTTGATAGTATAATAGAGAAGATTTGCACCATACAAAATTGAATGAGTTTAATTTCTATACACTGTCAATATAAAATAATTTGGCTATATACATCACTTAATGTTGTATCACATAACAGAAGCAAATTTAGCTAATGTGTGATTTTGACAAGTAGATTGTGAAATTTTTTTTTACTCATTATTCTTTTATTAATTTTAAATTTAAATAATCTCAATCTTAGATAATTTTACTAAAATAAAGGGGACCGCCTTAAACACACAAAAAAAAAAAAAGGAAAAGGAAAAAAAACTGTGAAAAAACGCAGTACAGAAAAGAAGTAAGATTACTGTTACTTGATACTGGTTTAGTAGTAAAACTCTTTAATTTAATATCTAACACTTATAATAATAATTGAGAAGCAGCACAATTGAAAGAAAATGCATTATGCATACATAAACCAACATGATTGACCTTTGACTAATTGCTTCTGGCAAGAAAATAAAGAATATTTATGATGTGTTTAATTTAGATGTTGGACATTATACATAAAAGTTGGAAATTAACTACAAGGCCAGGGGAAGAAAAAGCAGTTTGAATCAAAACGTATATAAATCCAAAGCAAATGTGTAATAATGCACACCGCAGTCTTTTCAGAAGATACTTTTGATTTCCATATATATAAGAATACACGATTATGCTGAGAAAATGATATGGAAATCCTATGGAAAGTGATGCACCAAGCAAACTACTAGTGTGCGTGACCAAAAGCTTCCCAAGAGGTGGCAAAGATCATGCATTGTTTTTGTGAGGTTACTTTTGTTTAGTCACTTTCTCTGTCTCCAAAGAACTTTGATATATATAATTATAAAGTGAATGTAGACTCTTTTTTTTCATTTGAAACTTGTAATTGGCCGGCAGTGGTCCTCTCCTCCGCCTAGTATGGCACTATGGCCTCATAGCAACCAAGAAAGATAGAAGTCAAACTTTTTTCTTCTCTCTTCCTTTTAGTTTCTCTTTTTCTTCCCAATTTTATTCATGCAATTAATGAAAGAACTCAGCATTAGTCTCATAAAAGCAACTTATTATACATGTTTTATCTGTGATTTGCTTTAAATTTTGTTTGCAGTAATAAAACATAATATAGAGATGGTGAGTCTCGATACAATGGTAAGGTTGCTGTCTTGTGACTTGAAAGTTACGGGTTCAAATAATAGAAACAACCTCTTCAGAAAATGGAGGTAAGGCTACTTCCATCTTCCCTTTGCAGACTTCAACTAGGTGGAAATCTTGTTCACTGAGTTGTCCTTTTAGTAAAACATAATGTAGAGGAAGTATAGAACTAAAGAAGATACGGACTTAGTGCTAGGCCTTTTCCACCGTTCATGTTTTGAAATATGAATTCCAGTTTGGTCTGTGCTTTCACAGACAGATATTGGTAAGGCAAAAAAAAAAAAAAGCACTGTGTTTAAGGCACAGCATCTATTGCTTTCAACAAAACAGAAGTGAAACCCTTCATTTTTTTTTTTCCTTCCAAATAAGGTGGCCTCAGATCGGAGGCCTTACAAGGCACCTTTTTCTTAGAGGGTATAATTCTCACAGATCCCAATTCATTGATCATAGCCAAAATTCAGAAAGTGTACAGTTAACGACTACCCTATTTGATTCTTGGATAGCATTTACTAAGGCATTTAGCCAATTATGTTGACATTCTCTTTTAAAATTGATAAAGTTTACCCTCCTTTTCACCCTCCACAAGAAGGTTTACCATTTTCTTTTTGCCCTTTATCTCTTGGAATTTTTCAAGCAGACAGAATCTGAATATAGCATGCTGCTTTTTTCATAAATTTATTTTATAACTGACAAAAGTTCTTACATCTTTATAACAGAATGAAAAAGTACTATAAGGTTTTAACTTCTTGTGATGTGGTAAGTCAACTAGAATGCTTTAAATCAAATTGCTCCCTAGTTATCTCTCAAATCCCTATGCTAACAGAATTATGTACCTTTCATCGAACACCAAAGAAATGCATTGGAAATTGTTCAAAGAATTTATGAAAGCATAGAAATTAGAAATCAGAAAACTTACCAGTGAATATACTGTTGATGGTGAGAAGCAGAAGTAAGTGTGCACTAATTGAAGAAAGTGGATGAAGCAGACGCACCAGTGTATGAACTGAAGCCAGAGATAAGGTGGCCTAAAATCAGAAACAGGCATATATGCATGTGAGGCTTGAAAGTGGAAGCTTTTAGTAGTTTCATGCAAATAATCCTAAGAGACAAGGAATTATAGCGAGAGGGATAGGCTTTAGCCAGGGATGGCACCAGCTAAAGAGAAAAAATGAGTACCATAATGTCTCATAACAAAGAGTGTAAAGGATTGTTCGTTGGGATTAGTCAACATAGTAATGTATCAAAAACATGCTATGATAAACTCCTTTGAATAGGAAATAGAATGTATGAGGAGAGGAAAAAAATAAAACAGCTGAAAAAGGAGTCTTCATCCCTACAACTAGAAAATTGGTCTGTATGATTATATCACAAAAAGCATGCACTGCAAGTGGCTTAAGGCATTTGAGTGCTCCTATACTAATTGAAAAGAAGCTTATATGTAGGGCCAAGTCTATACATAGGGGAAAGATCCACTGTGAATTCATCATCATGCTTTCCCCCACTAAACATTAGGATTCTTCATCTTCTTTTGATTTTTCTAAGTCATAATCAAGTTGGATAAGCATCTTAGACTGAGAACTTAATTATCCCGGGATTAAGAGGTATTTTCAACCATTTCCTTGTGAGTTTGAAACTTACTATTTTAGTTTGAAATGCAGTCATATCATGACTATGGTATAATTCCATTCCAAAAGCTAGCTCAAGGAGAAAGGATGTCAGGTATTTATAAATATTATCACGGTCATATCCCAAAGCGATGTGGAACTCAATAAATACTCTCCCTTCACGCCCAAGACTTAAAACTTATTAAATGAAATCTACAAGACTAGACATTTACAACAAATATCGAGTCACAAATAGTTTTATATCCTTGTCACTTTGACTATTCTTCTTGGGGTTTATTCTTCTTCTATTAATAGGGCCACCCTTATTTGCATGTCGGCCACGTATTTTCCCTGTGCCGTTTGTTACATCAACACTAATGGGATTGCTCTGAATTCTCTCTGCTGGTTGTTTTAAACGCCAAACACAGGCAAACCACTAGACTATCTCATCGGTGCCATAATTCTTGCTTAATCATTCATGCGTGAATTAGGCTCCTTTCTCTGTGCTCCTGTTCATTCACTCGTGCATTCATCGCTTAGTTCACCCATTTGGGGTCCCAGATGATTTTATTTTTGTGTCATAGAATAAGGGACCCCCCCTTCAAAAGTCCATTCACCATGAAAGATGATGTGCTAACTATGAACAAAGAGCCTTTCTTTTTTGCAGTAATTAAGCAGCTTGATGGTGGAAAAAGAATGGCTCAGTTTTCGTGTCAATCTTGGACAGCTACAAGGAAAAAATATGCATTTGCTTAGGTTGAGTGAGGTAGAGGGATTTCTTTGATTACTTTTTTTTAGTCCAAGTCCAATCCAAAATGATGTTATGACTAAAGAGTTGATGAGATGGCCATGATGATCATCATGGTATCAATAACATATGACCATGATAATAGTGATCATTATCATCAATTTCTTTAAAGTTTCTCAATCAGATCCTGTCATTATTATTATGCATGGCCAAGCTCATAATCTTTGAACCGACCATATGTGCCTTTTCATGAAGGTAGCCAGTCATTCTTCTGCAAATAGTACCAACTTATTTGTTTATTGTGCATGCAGCACTTTAATTGATGTGCTTTTAACTTTGCTGAAAGCCTGAAATTATATCATGATAAAAGTTTATGTCAGGAAAATATTCAAAATATATTTTCTTTCAACCAGGATTATATACTACTAAGTGGTAGCATGTATGTATTATTCTAGTTTCTAGGAAAACAACAAGCCTTCGAAGTGTGATGGTAAGCAAGCTAAGCTTTAATGGGAATATCTAAAGTGAAAATTAAACCTTATATTATTTTTTTAAAAATAATTAATTAATAACGATCGGCCATATTTTACAAAATTTATTCCACATCAACACTATTTTTTTTGGGAAAAAAAAACTCAAATAAATTATTTTGCAAAATCTTGATTTTACGAAAACTATCAAGTACTTTTTTCGCATCTAAAATTATTGCTGATCTTGGATAAGGATGCAAATATAGCTAGGCGTGTCTTTATTGCATTGATCTTTCTTATAATAGTGACTAATTATTGATGATTATGTCTAATTTTATTTTTGTCAAGTGGGAGTTTAATTAAAACTTGACACTTAAGAAAGTTGGCCTTCTCGTATAGAATCATGTCATGTGTTGCTTTTGACAATTTGTCAAGCTATAGTCAAACATGAAACATGAATTGCTCTAGACATGCATCATCAAATAATGGCAATGACAAGCAAGTATACATATGTGACGTTGAATTCATGAATACAGCACTTTAATAAGTATGGTTTTGAAACCCTAATCAGACCTAGTCATCATCTACTGTATCTCACTGCCATGCTAATTCTAACTCCTAAACAAGGGCCTTGATTCCACATTTGCGCAGTTCAGTACTAGTAACCTAACTAAACTTTTTTTAATCAAAAGGTCTTTCCACATTTCTCCTCAACCTAAACTTTTCTAATAAAACAATATATTGGCAGCCCAAAATATCCCACATTTCGGCTCTACTTATCTATCCAACGGACTTCATTAATTAATGTCGTATAATCCCTTGTAAGATATTCATATTGTAAATCCTGCACTAAAACTCTGTAAGATATTACTTAATTCAAAGACGAATTACACTTTTCACACTTTTGCCAGTCTATTGAATATAAGGAAGCAGTCAAGGCCTTTGATCTAGCCTATATTCAGCCTAGTTTGGTCTAACATATATAGTAAATAAGCTAGGTTTAGGTTTTTCAAAAATCTTATTTAGCTAAACAAGCCAGGTTTCCGGTAATAAATATTAAATATAGCTTATTGGGCATAACAACAAGCTATCATGCTTATATTATTACTACTAATATTATAATATAAAAATATACTCGTAAATTTAATTAATAAGCATTTAGTTAATTGAAAAATATTTTATATATATATATATTTAGAAGTGTTTGACTTCATCACGACCCGACTTAGATCGTGACCAACACATGAAAAATCTTATCTTCACATAAGCCTCATGGCCTCTAAGTCATGCTATATTCATAATTAAAATACCATTTTAATCTCAAAACATATTCAACATATTGCTCCAAATCATAACACTATATATATATATATATATATATATATATATATATATATATATATATATATATATATATATATATATATATTTCATAAGTCAAATAAAATATAAATTGAGTTGTTTTATACAAAATCATGAAAAACCATAAAATCATAAATACAATTCTAATTAAAATCATGGTAACAAAAATAATGTATATTCATGGTCTAAATTTTTTTTTTTTAAAATTTGGATAAATTACATTAATCTTCTCTAAGATTGGGTGAAATTTACCCCACCTCTTCTCTATTTATAAAATGTGTTTATAAGGTCCCTAAGTTTGTGAAATCACTACATTGACCTCCCCTAAATTTGTAAAATCATTACACTAATGTCCCCTCTATTGTATAATGAATAATGTACCAAGGGAGAACAATGTTACCCAAACAAATAGAGGAAAGCTAGGGTGAATTTCACCTAATCTTAAGGGGGATAAATATACTTTATCTAAAAATTTTATAATCTAATACATCTCCAAATAGGCTTTTGAACCAGGTTAGGTTTTTAAGAAGATTAAGTTAAGTCTACGAAAAATGCCTATGTTAGGCAATAGGTCCAAACTCATGCTCTCTTTTGACAATATAGACCAAGTCTATTTAAGTTAAAATCTAACCTAACCTAGTCTACTTTCACTCCTAACCGTGCAATTTTTCATAGTGGTATGCCCTCAATTTTACGAGAAATGAATAATCGAAAGCCCAATTTAACCATTTTAATCATAATTTTCAGACTCGAACTGGTGACTGACTCGGTTGAGGCACTAAGCCATTGGTTCAACTGGTGGGTCATTGATCACAACGATTGAACCGAATTTATACCAAAAATATATAAAATATAATAAAATGATAACTAATTAACAATTGGACATTATTTAAGGGTTCCAAATACAAAAATATGAATAAATAACATAAATTCCTAAATTATTCACATTTCACAATCATGAATCACAATTAACAAGTTCAAAATATAATTATACAAACCAACTCACAAAGTTTTACATTACAGACCCAAGTCATGACAATACAAACAAAATTACTGCATTTTTCTACAACTCAGATTAGAATTTTTTTTTAAGGCATCATTTAGCAAAAAAAAAAAAAAAATCTACCTAGTCCAGTTCGATTCAACTAGACAAGTCACCATTTTGATACAAACATGACTGAGTCAAATTGGGTCGCACTGGTTTCGATGCAGGATGAAACTGGTTGGTCCGAACCGGTTTTCAATAGTATGATTTTAATTGGACGGTTGAAGCACCATAAAGAGACGTAAGCTCTTTACTCTTGAATTATTTAGCACATTCAAAGACCAATACATCCCATTTTGATTGTTTTTTTTTTTCCTCCTCATTAACGCAATTTATTATATAAGTTCTTTCTCTCTAACTCCAAAGGCATTAGTAAACGCCGCAAATTACCATATATTTAGTTAAGAGGGAATTTGCATAAATTAAGTTATGAATCAGAAAGATTAATTAGATTGATGATAAGGTGAGAAAATGCAGTATGAACCTTTCTTTTTTTTTGGGGCGTGAATGAAATATGATCTTATCCTTTATCTGTAATAAACTTGGGCTGGCTCAAATTTTGAGTCCAAGTCTGCTGTTGTATTGTAGGTTGTGAGTCTGCCTTAAATTTTAATGATGGGATCAAGGCTTTACCTCAGGTATACCCAAGCCCAACAAAGATGAAGCTAAGGCTCAGGTATACCCTCAACGGCATGTGTCAATAATTATTCAATTTTAAATATTTAAATAAAGTATTTAGTAAAATTTATAAATAATTTATTAAATTATCTTTTTTTTCAATACTCCCAACTTTTTTTTTCTCTTTCACAAATGAATTAATAATATTTAATAGGAATATTATTAAAAATAAATAATTAATATTACTTAAATTTTTAAAATAAACAATTACTTTCAGATAAAATAAGTTCTTTAAATGAACAATTATTCGGATACATTTTAGGCATAGTTGTGGTAAGAAAATGACTAAAATATGCAAGAAGTGCTACTAAATATTTTTAAGCAGACTGGCTCCCAGGTGTTTCCCGTTGCAGCATTTGCATGTCAAGTTATATTTTGAAGAAACATGAAATGAAATCTTTAAAAGAAAACATTTTCTAGCAGAAATTCGATCATTTTGTTTTTCACTTTTATTGAAACCGTGAATACACTATGATTAAGAATTGCTGCTTTCTCAAACCTCGGATTTGTTGAGATTTGTCATTTATCTACTATTATGCCCAGAATTAAGGTTACACCAACAACTAACGCCTTGTGCAGGATTCTATAGCGGTAAATTTTACAAGATATTAGTTTCACAAATTCCGTCTATAGGCTATGACAAGTTGACGACACAAATGATGGGCAGCAGATCAATCTGTTCAAAAATCCATAAATGAACTTTTGCTCCTCCATGACCAAGCGATTTCTAGTCTATACCCGTTACCGATGACAATCATGACATATCAGGACATGCATAACAAAAGAATGTTGACACAAATAGCACTTAAATGAGCCATTCAGTGGCTGCATAGAAGGATAACATTTAGCCATGAACCTTTAATCTTAGAGTTAGGGAAGCATGCAGTGGAAAACATTAATTATAGATGCATTGGGACAACAACTCCAGATGACAAAATGCAACATAATATTTCCATCTTTTTAACTCCTTATGATGTCAAAAACTCATACAGACCTGTGACAAATCTATCCCACACTCCAGCCTGCAGAGGTTCAATCAGTAGTCACCCAAACAAATCATCATCATCTGCATCAATGCTGCTTGGATTACTTTCTGATTTTCCACTTACTGTATTTCCTTCCCCATCCTCCTTAGCTGGAGTAGCTTGTTCACCAGCACTGACAGGTGAATATGCCCATGAAGATCCAACTTTGGCAGATAAGGATTCGCCATAAAGGTCATCGTAAATCCCAGTTTTTTGTGGGGTTTTGACCTTTCTTAAGACTTCTTGTAGTTTATCAGTCACACCTTTCTGGGATGAATCCACCTCCTTAGCAGAGGATTGCTCTTTCCCCTTTGGTATTACAGTGATCTGTACAAGAGATTCATATTTACCCACAAGGCTTCCTTCTTTAACACCAACAGGTCCAGGTTCTGTTTCTACATCTACCCCATCTGAAATTCCAACAATCTCAACCAGCTCTCCCCCAACTTGATCCCTGAAGGAAACTCTTGCCTTCTTAATTCTCTTAGAAGTTCTTTCTGGCGGGTAATCCTTATTTTTTCCACTTGCTGAGCTACCAGACTCACTAGATTTGGACACCAGATCAGACTTGTTGATGCCATAACGATTTAGAAGCGTGTTATAAGCAACAACAGCTTCTTCATCGGATGGGTCAGGAGGAGGGGGGAAATTAATCTCTGTGGGTAGCGGAGGACGAGGGAAAAGAGCTGCTTCATTCTTTCTTAGCATGTATATTCTTGTTGATGCAGCAAACCGCAAAGATTGCCCAACTTCAAGCTCAACTGGTGAATCCTTAGTCAATCGCTCATTTGCAACAAATGTACCATGTGCAGATCCCAAATCAATGACATATATGCTGTAATGAAAAACAATTTCGTCAATGCCAATAACATCACAATCCACAAGAGACTTTCAAGCTCAAAAGGATGTAATTACACCAAAAACGAGAATTTCTAAACATATCCATCCATGCATTCAATCATGAATAATAATGGACTATCTTCCCTTCAAAATGCCCTTGTGGCTAATGGAATCATTAATTCCTAAATTTTAGATGAGAAATATTTAGTTTAATATCTGAATATCATTGACTGGAGCAGCTCCTGATTTAAGGGTGCCAATTTCAACCCGACCCACGAGTTACCCACCCCACCCACCCCGCTCTCTTGCAGGTTGGGGCAAGTACAGGTTTAGGGTGAATCTGTCTCGCACCTCTTATATATTTAAAAAATATATAATTATTAATGTTATATATATATATATTTAAAGAAAATTACCTAACCCTAAATCCTTAATACACTAATGAGTAACACCCACTCATTCTGTTTAGAATATTCTGTTATTTTTTTTGTACTGATATCTACTACTTTAGAATTTAAATACTAACATTGTCATTAGTTGCATTTTATATTTTTGTGTTTGATTTTTTAGATTTTGAGATAATTTTATAGATTTTTTAAAAAAATAGCGGGGTGGAGCGGGGCGGGGGCGGGTTTAACTTCTAAAACCCACGGGTAGAGTCGAGGCGGGTTGAGATTGATATTACCTGGTATAGGGCGGGGTGAGGTGAAGCAAAAACCCGCACCAACCCGCCCCATTGCCATCCCTATCCTGATTTATCTTCGTTTCATTTTTACGAATGGATAATTAACAGAAACTGACATGTTTGAATACCACGGTCTTGAGACAAATTCTTCATAAAATGTAACTAAGCAAGAAAACGACAGTGATAATTATGTAGAGAAGTAGTGAATCCATTCTGGTAATGTTAACGATTAGAGAAATGCTCTAACCTCCCATTTTTGTGAGGAATTACTGCAGCATGCTGGCGAGAGACAGACTGATGATCAAGCACGAAATCACATGTCTGGATTTGCCTCCCGAATATGTTCCTCCGTCTTTCAAGATTAATCCGGTCCAGCACCTGGCCATCCTTCAAAACTTCCAGGTAAAAAACACCTGGCCGCGGCTCAATCGCCCAATCCGGCGGCTGCCATGTCGATTGCCCTCCTCCAATCTGAGTTGCCTGCTGAGCCTGCCCCAACAAAGGGGCTGCCTCCACAGCTGGAGCTTTCTGAGCAGCATGATGCTGCTGATTTTGTTGGGATTGGTGCGGAGAAGTTTGAGACTGTGGAGACCAAGCAGAGGCATTGCCAACTACTTTACCAGAAGATTGGGCACCATTTCTCGAAGACGAACTGACAGAAACAGAGAACGGTTCCAAAGTCTGAGCTTTTTTAAACCTGTCAAGACCTGATGCTCTTCCATACATCCTCTTCAGATGGACTTAGTTGATGAGCTCTCCCTCACTATGAGCTCACAAACAAGTTGCATCACAATGCCACCATAACATCAATAGGAACAACAAAACAAGCAATGTAATAAAAACCTTTTGCCCCGCAGATAGATCATGCTACAATGCTCGCTTTGCAGACAAATACCCTAAAAATTTGGTGAAAAAGAGGGGGAAAAATGTTCATCACAACACAAACCATGTAAGATACGGAACCCAGATATCACAACTTGTCAAACTCAAGAGTTCAGGCAAATTCATGAAGTTCCAACTAAACTCAAATAGTAAACTCGACTCACTGACTTTATACGAGTTTACATGTTTAACATATAACTTAAGAAATATAGCTTAGTAACCATACATAGCTAGATACCATTACCATATCTATGATTAATGCTGAAGAAGCCATGTATCAAGGCAAAATGAAAATTATTTTGTAATTATTACATAATTTCATACTTACACTCTACTTAAAAGTTTAACAGTTAAAAAATGTAACAATTCATGAGCCATGTTCATGAAGTAGCAACAATTCAAAAACATGTATTGAAAAACGTTCTATGGCTTCAGCTTGTAACGAGTTTATGATGCAAAATTGACCACAACAGCAAGAACTGATGGTCACACTGAACAAAAGATTCACACAAAACACTGAATTTTTTTCCTTTAAAAAAAAGGTTGAATTTAAATGAAGAGATTAAACAGGAAAAAAAAAAAATCACCGACCGTGGACGAATCAGTCGAGGCGGAGGGAGCCTGTGCGTGCGACAGCTGATGGCTATGAGAGAGAGAAAGAAAGGAGAAGAAGAAATCAGAAATGGGTTAGGGTTTCTTATAGTTTTAGAGAGATCAGGTTGGTTATTTTGTTTTGTTGTGATGATCGAATTTTAATGTCAGTGATTCTCTTTGCTGTTGTTGCTGTTGCTTTTTTTATTGTTTTTGGTGTGGTTAGTGGATTGGATTTGACCCATATGATATGGGTTCTACCTTGATGGATGGATTGGGTTCGGGTACCATGGAAAAATAACGCAAGGTAGTAAGTAAATTATAAAACATGTAATGTGGCACAGCTGGTAAAGGATTGTGTTCTCTTAATCATCTCTCCTCGAGTTCAATCCTTGGAGAGATAGGAGTGAAGTGTCACTGTGATCAGAATCGGTCTCATTCGAGGTTCGCATTACTCGAATCTGGATTAGTCAGCCTTTCGAGTTGAAAATCGGGTGAGAGATAAAAAGAAAAAAGTAAGTAAATTATAATTAAATACGTGAGAAACAAATTTTACATGAAAATTATTCAATGAGGCTGGAAAATAAATGTAGATCCCCAACACAACACTTAAAAAAAAAATGAATAAAAATAAAGTGGTCGTGAGATCCCTAATAATTGCAAAGCATCGGTATTTAACTCTATGGTTACGTGCAATATGTGAATTAACCGCTAAACTATCACTCCTATCATATGTCCTTCTTTATCTTCACACTTCCCCTAGATCCCCACCCCCGCTTTCATCTTTTTTATCTCCATCGTCCTCACCTTCACAGCAACAATCAGGCATACGATAGAATTCCTTTAAATTTGTATATTTAACTAATCATTAAATTTATTGAACAATTGGGATTTTGATTATGTTTGTGAATGTTTGCTATGTTATGCATGCTTTAGTTTTATAGCTTTTATGAATTTTTTGGATTATGTTTGAATGTAGTTATTAAAGTATTTTTTTTATAATAATCAAAAAGTTGTTTGGATATAATAATTATATAAAAGATAACCACGAGTTGTGGCGTGGTGTCAGCTTACTTTGTCTCTTAACCATATGGTAGGGGGTGGATCCTCACTCATGGGAATGAAGCGTATTTCACAGCCAGTCGTTTATCTCTTTAGAAGAGCTCCGTGACGAAGGGATTAATTACTGTTACCGGCCATGGATATCCTGATTTCGGTAAAGAAAAAGTAATTATATAAAAAATATTTTCCATATATGACGAGATAGGCTTCGACTTGTAAATGAAAAAACCTGTATCGATCACACCAAAGATTGTATATTCAATTAATAGGGAAAAAAAAAAGAAGACAGAGAGAGAAAATGTTCGTTATTAATTTTCTAACTTATCTTGAAACTCAAGAATTAATTCATTTTAATCAAAATATTAATATATTGTATTTTTCATTGTTTAAATCTATATTACATTTAGTGTCCGAATCTTTGCATCATAGAGCAACACCTTTTTACAAAGATGTACATGTAGTCAAATGCATAGGTTTATACTCTGATTGTATCTATGTGTTCACAAATACAACAATTTTTTTCTTAATAATTTTGTATAGAAGAAAGAAACTCATACAAAAGTTATTTATTCATTTATTATTTTTGTATTTTAAAAGAAAAAAATAGTTGTATTCCATCAACAAGAAATACCATTTGCCTCAAAAAGCTGATAAATCGGTTTCAACCATCTCATTTATTTCTCATGAACACTCGTTTTTATAATTTATTTATTTGAGTTAATAAATATTTTAGTAACTTTTCATTCGTGAGTCATTTTAATCTCTAACTTTTAAAATAAGTCAAATTAGTTCCTAACATTACAAAATGTGAGTCAAGTTAATCCTTCATTCTACTTTTATTTAGTCTTTTATCAATTAAATATTGATATATAATGTTAAGTAATACTTTATCATACTATATGTCATATAAAGTATAATAAAATTTAAAATAACTTATTTTAATATCTAAAAGTGCACAAAATGAGTCATTTTATAATTTAAAATTAATATTTAAATTACTCATTATATGTAATTTTAGACATTAAAATAAGTCATTTTAAACTTTATTCTACTTTAGATGACATATGATATGCCAAGGTATCACTTAATATTACCTATCATCATTTAATTAATAGAATATTAAAAGTGAATTGAGGAACTAATATGACTCATATTTTGCAATGCCAGGGACTAATTTGACTTATTTTAAAAGTGAGAGGCTAAAATGACTCACAAGTATAAAGTGAGGTACTAAAATTATCATTAACTCTATTAATTTAGTCTAAAACAATGCTTTCAGAAATTTACACAGCAATTCAAGTTTAGAATTCACTTACCATATGTCTTTTCTTAGACTAACTTTAAATAATTAGTCTCAAACCAAAATAAAAGAAGAATGTTATGATAGATAATCAACAATCAAGGTTAAATTCTATATATCTACCCCCGAAAAAAGAAGTTTAAATTCTATATGGCAAAACACTATGTAACTTCAATATGAATGTGCTTTAAATTTTACAAATAATTGAATCAATATATGAGAAGTTATAGGATCAGTGCTTCATGTCATGGTGTTCTAAGGCCTAAAAAAATGGTTCACAACATTTCATATATGTAACCTATGTGTTCTGTGGTCAACTAATCATCTAAACAGTACATCTACTGCACAGCAAACCCAAAATTTTGGTGCAATCTGAGTATTTTCTGCCACAGTCAAACTAGTAATTTACAATGGAACAGTGAGATAATCTCTCCTATCAGCAATCTGGTTGGAAGAACAGACCTTAGTAGCATGTCAACCAAAGAGCACTATTTTCACTGATATTCAATGAAGTTAGGATTGTCATGCAGACCAACCCCAAGCAGCATATGAACCATACAATATGATCCACCAAATGTTCCAGTCCAAGCCCGCCAATGCACATTTGTGCAGAGGGAATATCAGCAAGCTCCCATACTTGTTCAATCCAAATCCAGGAAGATTCGCGTGCTATTTTGGTAAAAGCTCCTTCTCAGCTAGACTAAAGGTCACATTTAAACGTTCCTGCAGGTTTTCTAGGATGTTCTTTGTAATCCTTTTCTGATGCTTTGTGCTTTTCAGCCATTCAACTCCAAAGAATACAAGCACTTTACATCCCTTTGCTTTTGGGGGTAGATCCTCGATTTGGTAGCGAAGGTGTACCTGCGGAACATACGAGACACTACTTGTTGGTGCCGGAGATTGAAACCAACAGAAGGATGACAAAAATGGGTACATCACAGAAAACAAATGTACAACCAATTAGCCGTTCGGTGCTGAAAGTCTAGAAAGAACACTCACATTGAAATTATCACCAAGAGGAACTCCATGAAGGTTCATAACCTCTTCCAAAAGCCAGCCCTTTCCGTCCGGAAGGGGAGATCTTTGTTGAGTACTGGTCACTTCGCCTCTATAACGTGAAATACGCCTCTCAAATTTGTAATATACTGCCCTCTCTGAGATTTCAGTGTTCTCCGATACCCAAGGGGTATAAGAGTAATTAAGACAACCAGATTTTTCCATGATCCGACGATCCAGCTCACCCCCACTAAATATCTCCATGAAGAAACTAGCCTGAAATTGAAGGAGAAGGACTATAATCAAACAAGAACTTTTGCTAGGTTGTATAAAAAGCACAATACAGAACCAGTGATTAGCAATCATGGCAATAATGAACAACATAGACAAATAAGTAGCGATATGTGTGTGTGTGTGTGTGTGTGTGTGTGTGTGTGTGTGTGAGAGAGAGAGAGAGAGAGAGAGCCATTACAGGAATTGGAAGAGTCGAAGAATAAATCTCAGACGTGTTAACATCATGCAAGCCAAGGAATGGTCCACTCTCTTCACTAACGAGGCTTTTGGTATCAGATTCTTCTTCAACTAACTGGACCTTCTGTTCAGGACTCAGGGATCTAGCCTTCCAGAGAGCCATGATAGTCCTACATCAGCAGCAAAATAATTTCTTAGCAACAGAGGATATTTACCATATTATTGTATATCCTTCATACCACATGGATGAACATCCTGTGAGACGATAGATGACCAAGAAATGCCTCCCAAACTGAGGGAAACATCTTTGGTTGTCACAATTATTTAACACCAAAATCTATATAGAGTAGTGGCAGTTGACAAGCAACTGCAGTTCGGTCAAAAATGAGAATCAAATATAAGTGAAAGGAAACATATCTTACATTTCCAACCATACATCACATTTTGGAAACACACCTTCATCCCATGAACTAAAAACATAAAAAAGGACATAGCTTTTCTTCCAATGTCACCACTATGTAACTTGATCTTCTATGACTGGGTGGTGAAAGATATTAAAACTAAATACACAGTATGCAAATTCCTTTCACAACATACTAGTCCAGTTCCAATGAAATTACGATTGGTTACAATTTGATTGGTGAGTACTGAGGACGCTACAAACTCTCATGATAAGCTAGATGGAATTTCAGGCAGCTATGAGTGCATTCAGCCATATTCATTAGAACACCAGGATGAATAAAACGAAAGGGATGTAATTGTGAATTACTCCCTCATTTCAAATAACTATCAAACACTAAACAATACACATATTAAGGGGGAAAAAATATTGGTAAATGTAAAAAATTATCCGTTGACAAAACTATTCTTCTACTGTTATTATTATTCATCTTGGCAAATGTATTGATTACTTAACTCATATATTTATATTAAGGGTATAAATTAAAGAAAAAAATTGATACTCCCTAGATATTGCAAATTGACAGATATTCTAAAACATGAAAAAGTAAAAAAAAAAACGGACAGTTATTTTGAAACGGATGGAGTGCCAATTAACATAATGCATTGTTGGAACAACCTCAAAGGACTAAACACGAGAGAATATACATCAACCTAAATGAAAGCATACATTTGTTACCCCAAGAGACAGGGTAAAGGAGGAAAACTTGCTTGACAGAGAACAGGGAAAGATTTTAATACAAATCAAACATGAGTGCAGAAAAGAAATAAGTGCATAAGATATCACAAAATGTCCCTTGCCTACCTGTGTGCAACATTGAAAGACACAAATGACTGGAAATGGAACTTCAGCCTGCCTTGTTCATCTTGTGTTTTTGCACCATGCCTTGCATCCACACCTCTACCTTGCCGAAGAGTTATGACAATTATTGGACTCCCCATTGATGAAAATGTAGGGGGGATGACCTGAATGTCTTCAATATCCTCCCAAACGAAAAAGAATTTCGTCTTGTTTCCAAATAAATTTGCATGAAATCCAATTATTCGTGCTGATAGAAATAGGCGGCCCTACAGAGAAACATTTGAAACTTTGTGAGGTGATACCAGAGGATCATGTGCCAGTTAATACCACAACAGAAAATTTGACTGAATTTCAGCATCACACAACAGTAACCACACCTGCAGAGGCATTTTTCTTTTCAGATGACAGGTGAAGTCATTGATGAGAAATTCCTCAGGTGGAAGCCCAAAGAGCTTCTGAAAGGCTGAATTTGTTTGAGGAGACCGCAAATTAATCTACAATTTTTAAGATAAAAACAAATAAGCCAGAAAGAAGGTGACAAAACAGGAGTATGATACAAAAAAGAGCAAACAATATTTTACATACCTTCTTCCCAACCTCTTTCTCCATTTTACTTAAATAGTCTTTTGCAACATTGCCCCCTCTAGTGTTGTCCAAGAAAATCCTTAAGTGCAACTTAGATTGACATGCCAGAGCCAACTTTCCTTCAAGTGGAACCCATACATCAGCAAGGTCTGAGATATTTGCTTTTAGAAAATTGATTTCAGCATGTCCTAGAGATACAGCTTCATCAAAAGGTCCATCAAAATCGTAAACTTCCACATCCAGCACAGAAGGAGGATCATCCATTGCATCAAATTCAAATATTTCTGCAAAGGTAGACAATGTTTCTTAACATAAAAACCAACTAATCAGACAACAATCCAGATCACATGTACAGAAAAATAGAGTTATCTGTAAGATCACTGGAATGAGGGATTTCAATTTGAGTCATAAGCCCAGAAAATGATAAATGATAACATGATATTAACCATTCCATAAAGGATTGGATTTCTGGAACTTGATCGAGCTGGTTCTTGTTTTCCCATTGCAAGTAAACACCACATATGGATCAGAGAAACCACTAGAATCAACAGAAGCTAAATTGCTTCCTTCAATCAATGCAACAGTTAGTAACCACCCATCTCCTTGTGCTTTAATTCCATGATCACTACCTAATATTTTAAAGCCAAAAAAATCTATATAAGCCCCAAAATAAGCAAATAAGCAACAGTAAATAAGAGACATTGGGGGAAAAGAAATTCATGATGAATTTATTCAAAGTTGGCCAGACTGATGAAGCAAGAAGTATCTAAATTCATTCAGTGTGAGATTACCCTTTTGTGCTCTGGCCTGTATAAAACGTGAGATTAAACCCAGCATGCGTTCACATTGAAGAACCAGGACTGCACAAACAACCAATTCACCAATGGAATCTGGCAGGTCAAGCCCAACAAACTCAAGCCCTTGAATTGTGCTGGGTGAAGCCAGCCAAATGTGGACAAGGACATACAGACCCATGAAGAATGTTGAGACCACGGTGAAGTTAGCAAAATACTGCACTGCCAGCTTCCAATTTGATTGAGGCTCTGCTTGCAATGATGCCAAAGCTTGTTCTTTACTGGAATTAGAACTAAGGTTCTTTGGATCAACAGGTTTAGCAGTCTCAGATATTAAAGTGGCACACTGCTCAAAGCTTTCCTTCATACCTTGCCTAGCCCCATTTTCTATCATTCCTTTCATCATGGTGCTCTGCAAAAAGTTCATTCGCCACGATATAACCAGATGTGAACACTGCTCTCCTGATGGCAACTCTGGTCCGGGAGTGATTGTATAGAGTACTTCTGTCCTAAATGTGCTCCCATACATAACATCAGGAGTGCTGACACTGGCCAGAACAACAAAGTTCTTCCCATCAGCTTTTAAGTATGTGTGTTCCTCAAAGGCTTTGTACGCCTTAATTAATTTGCTGGCAGCCTTGGTGCAAGTAAATAATCTTTTCAAGCTCTCCCCGCCATTTTCAAACTTCCAAGGTCCAATTTGCAGTTCTGTAGCACCCTGTACATCTGCCAATGACTGGAGAAAATTTGAATCCGACGAAAACAGAAACGTGTTCAACTCTTCGGGTGCAATAATATAATGTTGATCGACAAGTATCCCTCCTGGTAAATTGCTGGGAATTTCACTTCCTTGATCAGCAGACTGAATTTTTTTCATAGCTTCTTCAAAAGTTTCATTAGAGGACTGATCCTCAGTCTTGATTTCACTAACTTCTGCTTTACTAATTTCAGATTGGTCCGAGTCAAAGCTTCTACGGGCTGGGGTTGAAGACGAATCAGAACTTTTATTAAAAATCTGAGCAATTCTGCCCGTGAGTGTTCTCTGATTAGCGGACTTCTCATCTTTAGACGTAATTTCTTCCCTTGCAGGAGAAGACGAGCTTGAATAGCCAGCAGAAGACCTTGAAGGCGACGCAGTGACTGAATCAGCCAAATTTCTTGAATGTAATATTTGATCACCATTACCATTCGAATCCATGGCTGCATTCTTTTGTGAAAAATATATACTCAAACGAACCTCGCCTGGCAAGAAAAAGAAAATAAATGCCACAACCCAAGTTCAAAACAAGAGCACATTCGCGATTCATATATTCATGTTCACAGTTAGTGAGCACATTGTTTTCCAAAAAGACTAGAGTCAAATGGCCTTTTTGAGATGTAAGATCCTAAGTATCAAACTAGACATGATGCAACTTACACCACCCTATCAGTCACATAGCATAGCATAAACTAACTACAAAATCAATATCACAACAAGGAGGAGAGGAAACTTAACTAAACATGGCCGCATAAATGTTAGGTAAGGTAAGCATTAAAACTATAACATAACGTACAAGAAAATCGAGTTTAGCAGGGCAACACACCGGATTCCTTATTCTTGGACTTCTTGCTTTTTGGTTGCAAAGAATACCAAGCAGTGCCAAGGGATTTGATCTCCTCATCAAAAACAAGTGACATTGGCACCTTGAGTTGACCAACAAAGTCATCATTGAAGAACTTGTCTTCATCCATCACAGAGACAACAAGCTCTTCATTGAGGTCATCCACCCTAAAGGTGAACTCCTCCTCCCACCTTGGATTCAAGCTCTTCTTGATCACCTTGGTCTTGTACCTCTGCTTCCCCAGCTGCAATCTCACGTACGGGTCACTCAACCCATTAGGATCCGTCGGTGGCAAGTTCTTTGCCTCAATCACACGAACCACAAGCTTCATTATGCATTAAAAAAAACACGCAAAAGGGTACCTTAATCTTGGGCTAAAAATGTTAACTTTTTTTCTTAAATCAAAGTGAAAACTACAGGGCACCCCAGAAAGATCTTCCAAAAGGGTAATGCAACAAGCAAAAGGTCAAGAAAATGAGTATTAAACAAAAACGTGGGACACTGAAAATTTGAATGAATGACCTACTTGGAGTGTAAAAAAAAAAAAATTGATCAACAGAGGTCAAATTCAGTGAACAGAAGAAGAAAAAGCTAACACATGAATCAGACAGAAGCGTATATTAAAAAAAAAAAGAAGAAGAAGAAGAAGAAAAGAAAAAGAAAAAATCTTGATTCTGCAAGAACTATGGAAACTGCTGATCCAAGTCAGAAGTTAATTCAAGACTAAATTCAAGCAGAAAAATTGTCAACGAGAAAATAAAGGGATTGAAAAAAAAAGATTGATGAGAGAGGATAATCAGAGAGAAATTGATTGAATTGAACTGTAGGCCCCGAATTAAACTGAATGATTGAAAGATGGTAGGAAAGAAAAGGGGAGTGTTTAATAAAAGGAAGAAGAAAAAAAAAATGGACTTGGATATGAGAAAATGGAAAGAGACGAGGGAGTTACAAAACAATCTTGTAACTTGAAAAGTAAATGTACTTTTTTTTATTTTGCTTTTTGTTTTTGTGCCATTTTAACTTTAGTTCAACTGTTGGCAACGGCGCGTATGACGTTGGACTATTTGACCTTGCAAATTTAGAAGCAATCATGAGCAGGAGCACCACCATTTAGCTTTCTATTCTAATGTTTTTATAGTGTTTATGAAACCCGATATACATAGGATAGTTTCTTTTTTTCCCCTCTCTTCTGTATTTGATTATAAAAATGTTATTTATACTTATTATGTATAAGATATCATATCAATTTATATCTCATCCATCTTTAGATTGAATGTGAATTTCACTTGAAAGAGATTCATACCTTATCTAACGATAGATAGAATATAAGTCAGTATAGTGTCCCATATATAGTGAGTATAAATAACATAACTCTATCCTTAATTAAAACTTTTAATCATTATTTTAAGAATATTGATTAAAAATTCCTTTTTTTTATGTTAAAATTTGTTTAATATTTTTCTTCTTTTTGTAATTTCTCTTAACTTTCTTTTTATATTATCAGTATTTTGAAAAATATTAAATTGTTGTACCAAATAATATATTTTATATACACACACACACAACAATCTCGTTGCTCGAGCTGTGTTGATCTATTACATAATAAAGTTCTTCCAATATTGATTTTTTTTTGTCATTCACAAGGTTCAAATTTAAGATTTTGTTGGATGAAAATAAGTATAAAACCACTTGTACTAATTAAATTAAACGTTGGTATTCTTAATTATATTTTGAAATATAGATTTAATTTTGTCCATGTAAGTAGATGATAATATAAAATTTTATTAGAAAAATATAAAATTTTGTAAATATATAGTCATTTAAAATTATTTTTTAAAATATTTGTCTTATAAACAATATGTATTTGACAAGTTATCAAGAGTTTTGATGCATTAGGTAAAAAATTTTATATTATTATCTGATCATATTTTTTTTCACTTGCATAAATTTTTAAATGATGAAGGTGAGAATCAATTATATTTTTTATATAATAATATATAATTGAATAATAAAAAAATGAGTTTATAATTTAGTGGTAAACTCTACGTGTTTCAATGGATTACAAAAAGTCATGATTTTGACTCTGATTCCACCCATATATATTAGTTTATATATATATATATATATAAATAATAATATAAAACATAATTTCTCATGAATATTCACATGATCACGTGGATAAAAAATCGTGTTATATATTAAAATTAAGTTTCTTAACCTACTTATTAAAAGACATGGATATTACAGCAACACCTCTCTCATATGCCCTTTACAATAAGATGCTATAAAAATTTCTAAAGTACAAAGAAGGACAGATTTTATATTATGAAATAAATCAAATAATTAGAAGAATAATCAAGAAGAAGAAGTCAATAAAATAATAATAATAATAATCAACAAGATTATAAAGACAGGTGCTTTATGGTATTTCCCTTTTCTGTTAGGCGCTGAAATGGCTATGAATTTGGTATTGAGCGAAAGAGTGGCCCAATGAACACGCTTTTGTTAAATGCACTGAAAGGGTCCAATTTGGAGGGCACCTACCCTGTCCCTGCCCTTAGGCAAGAGCTTTCATTACTATTTATTCTATGTGACTTGGTCCTGCCGCCTGCCTTCTATGATGAGCAAAGGGTAAAATTAAACCAAGACTCTAGGTTGTCGTAAAAAGGATCTCCTTAATCTTAAAAAAAAAAAATTTTAAAAAAAAACTAGGTGTCTTAGAATAAATTTATTTTAAATTCAAAATAATTCATAATTATAGATTTTCAAGATAATATTTCAAACAATAATTTTTTTAAAAAAATTGGGTGATTACCAAATATATAGTTCAATAGAAGTTATGTTTTAAATTGTCTAGGTGTTTTTATAAAAGAATGTTGCATTCAAACCAGTGTATTAAGAAATTCGGTTATAAGTTCTTACAACAATTTTTTCGACCCATTTAGCAAGATGGTTGATCATATGACATGCACTTGTATTTCAATTCTGACAATATTTTATGGGGAGCCAGGCAGTGAAGAAATACTTGCATGATCCAATAACATATTTAATACGTACTTTAGAAATATCTATAACTATATATATATATATATATATATATATATTTTAAAATTTTAAATTAAGATTAAATTATTATAATTGTTTATAAATTACGGATCAAATGTACTCTAGGAGCATTAAGATATTTCTCCAAACAGGGGTCCACCCAACCTTGATTGAAAACGAGTGGCTATTGTATGTAAATGACTAAATGGATATGAAATATGAATGCAAGCTTGCTTGACGCGTTGGTCTGTCTCATTGACTCCTTCCTCTCCTAACTCCCAAGTCACTGTGCCTTGGGATGCATCTAGTTAACGTAAAATTCTTACTCGAGCACAAGTTAAATATGTTAATTTTGTCTACACTTGTGGTGAAGTTAGAGAATCTCATAATCAAGTAAATTATCTTGAATAAAATTAATGAAATTTATTTTTATTATGAGTGTGCAAATATTAAATATCAAACTTATGTGTGGATAAGAATTTCTCCTAGTTAACTAGGGAGTGTTCTATACCTATTAAACTTCAAACTTTTGATGGACCTGATCAAAGTACAGGGTTAATGGTTTATTCAATACATCACAGGTTGAATATGATTTAGTTAAATAAATATATAAAAAGAAATGAAGAAGGTGGAACAACAAAGACAAATTTCAGCGGAGATTGTCCAATGTGTTTCATCTAGTAGTGTTATTGAAATCACCTACTTGGTTTTGTACTTAACCGTTTAATGGAAATTTCGTCCTCAACATAGCAATCGAGATTTCATTTTCGTGTGAACAAATCATAGTATCGTGGTACTAGCATATTATATATAAACAAAAGCTCACCAAATACATTAATAAAAACATATTAATCAAACAGAAGACTTTAACCATATATATATAAAACATATAAAACAGGGAAGACTGATTTTTTCTAGTACATATGATCTATATAATGACTATATTGCCTAAGACGAATAAATGTTCACCATAATTCACATTATCTAACATCTTGTACACCAATTTAATATTGATTAGTTAAGAATAAATTTGGTAGTAATTGAATTTTAAATTATTGTAACATTAAAATCAATCAATCTGCAATTTTATTTTATTTTTTTGCAAAATCTCATTTTTTTGCATATTAAAACTAGTTCATTACAAATTAAGCGGATGATTATATAAATTTATACTATATTATATTAACACAATAATACAATTATTTTTTTAAGTATCCTATTTTTAACTTATTTTATTCTTTTATATTTCTAAATAAACATATTTGATGTAGAATTTTCCCAGTTGCGCCACATCACATAACATTTATTGTTTAGGGCTCTTCAACGGATTCCACAAGCATGATGAACTAGCAACTTATAATGAATTGGATAGTTCAACTATAACAAATAAAAAATAAATAAAATCATAATGAAATTCAGAAGAAAATAATTATTAATAACCAAACAAGTATCACAAAAAAGTCTATAAGTTAAAAATACAAGATCGTGGCAACCAAAAGGGAAAAAAAAATAAAATACAACATGCTCATTCTTGAATAAACTCCAGGCCATGAATACATGATACAGCCCAAGATAGAAATGAATCAGGACTCTATATTCTATTGCATCCTCAACAAGTTTGGCCTCTTGCCTTGTATTGACTCTACTTCTGCCTCTTGTAAATTTTACCCAAAAAGGACTTCAACACAGCCTGAACTGCTGTGCTAGGATGAGCTTCAATGGATGCTACAAGCGTCTCATAGCTCTTGCTCTCATACTCCGCAAATACACCCTATTGATGAATCCAATCATGAGTAAACATCCAAAGCACATCAACATCATTATCAGGATTTGTATATATGTTTCAACTTAGTTTGCAATTTGCATGACATCTCTGCAAAATGTAGAGAAATGTTTTATATTTTATAATCTTAATTTTTTTTCCCCAGTGGTCGTTTTCAGATTGCAGTCCACAACATCAGTTACATCCACAATATTGTTGTGGTGGCTCAGCAATAACATCAACCGCATTTTCTTGCAATTTTCTGCGATTGCAACAATTGTTGTGCTACAACAATCATAATCGCAACCACAATATAAAGTCAGTGTTTGGCTAATAGGTCATCTTAATACGTTGATATTGCAAAGATATATGCTAAGGGTAGAATTTCCCAACCCATCAGAGCAAGCTATATAAAGTTCAAACCTGAAGATTAAGCTCGTTATACAGGGCCTTCACTTTAGTCACATTTGCTGGATCTGGCTTTCCATAGTTCTCCTGCAAACCACAAAAATAAATTAGTAATTTACCCCAGTTTAATCATGAGATAAAGAAAGGAAGGCAGCTACAAGGAAAAATAGGTTGCTAACTTACATATAAAACTTTCTTCTGTTCTTCACTGCTAAGTTCCAATGCTTTCACAACCAACCAAGAGCACTTGAAATCTTCAATATCTGTACCTATCTGGTTACATAGATAACTAGAATGAGATTAAGGGAAAAAATAAGTTTCTAGTATCAATTATTTAGTTTGCTCACCTTTCCAATTGTTTCAGGATCGCCAAAGCAATCCAAATAATCATCCTGAAACAGAAAAAGAGGAGGGGGGGGGGGGAGGGGTGGAGAAGGAAATAAAGGTTACAATCCAACTTTTGAAGGAGACTTGAAGCTGATAGAGACAGCATGTAGACATCTAGCATTCTGGAGTCTAAAAGGTCCGAAAGACATGAAGTCAAAGATATGCTAATAAAATATTACCTGTACTTGAAAGTACGTCCCCATCTCAACAAGAATTTTCTTTACATCAACATGGTTATCCAAATTCTCACCCGCCATGAGCAGTGCACATGCAACCTGGGTAAGAGGGAGATATCAATAAAAGGTAAATAACAGATCCTATATTCCAATGTCAAGCTAAATAGGTATTGATAATGGATCACATATAAAATTATAAAAGATATAACATCTTTTAAGTGGAAGAATCACATGAAACATGGCTTACTTTCCATGAAAGAAAAACAAAGATAAAGATGTGATTCCAAGGTTCAGATTGACGAACACATTACATGTTATATCATCTGTTTTCTTGTAGGACCAGACAGCATACAATTATAGCAGTGAAATAAATGGTGTGACTGAACAGTCAGTTGTCAATAGTAATGTACAGAAACAGGACACGGAAGAAGCCTAAATTACAGAGGCAAGACCAAAATGCATGAAGATATAATACTTACTGGAAGGTAAAACGAATAATAGGCAGTCTTGTACTGAACAATACGGCGGTGACTGCAGAAGATGTCCATATGTTGGTGATTAGTATTTGATTTCCAAGACAGCCAAGATACTAAAAGAGAAGGAAATGGTAACACACAAGTTTCACATCACATTCTTTGATAAGCCCAGCCAAAAAGAACTTGGCTTAGTTCTTTTGGAAATCTCCTGTTTGGTTTGCTGGAAACAGTTTTCAGTTTTCAGTTTCCAGTATTTGTGAAGGAAAAACTGAAAATTCTGAAAATTCAATTCAATTTTCAGAATTTTCAGTTTTTCCTTCACAAATACTGGAAACTGAAAACTGAAAACTGAAAAACCTGAACCAAACGGGCCCTATTAAGCAGTGCAAACACAAACATCTACTGTCCAAAGCAGAATCACAAGGAATCCATCATTTTATGCTATAAAGATTTACATGTATACACCTAATGGGAAGGCAGCCATCTCTCTTGTGACGTTAGTTTCCAGCAAAATTTTATAAAATACTGTTGATTTGACACTACATAAACAATACAATGTAATACTCTACCAGAAGAATTTTCTTGCTGCAAACCTTGCTATAGTCACAACCCAACACTTTATGTTTGTCTGAAAAGAGGTTCATGAACAATAATTTTTGCCAAACTCTGTTCTTTAGTTTTTGGGGTACTCACAGTGATATTGTGTATTTGGACAGGTCCTTTTCACCTTCAAGAGTTGTGATCAGATCTATCATCTGTCCTGAGGCAGTCTGAAACTCAACCTAATATAGAGAGAAAATGTAGTGAAGCTTTAGCATATTAGCAAGATGAAATCCTCTTAAATTCAAAGACATTTGTACATTTTACAACCTCATTAAACAGATCAAGAAGATCAACATAGTACGGCTTTCCCTTGAAGTGTTTCTTAAGAATGCGCGGAACATGATTTCGCAGTAGAACTCCATCATTCGTTGCAATCAATCCAACCTTCACCACACAGTAAGTAGAGGTCATTTGCTTTATCACAACAGCATTAAAAATTATAATATGATAGCACATGTTTTCTCTCGCTTCAAACCTTGGGTAATCTGAACCAGCATGGCTGGCCACGACGGGTGTGAGAGTTATCCATAATGTCATCAAGGACAAGAAAATATGCCTGAAGCTGCAAAATTCATCAACAAAACATTGTAAAATTCGTTGAAGACATCACAGTAAAGTTCATAAGCAATTAGAACTAGTTTTGACATTCAAACTAGAAAAGTAAAAGCTCTTGATCACCACACCCATTCAATACACCAACCAAGTGCACTAGCAAGGAACATTTCGTCATCATTTAATCCCTGTCCTTCTTTCAACAACATGTAGCTGTCAATAACTGACAATCCACGGTTCAGCTTCCCTGCAATGCAAGTTAAAATCCATATTTATGTCAGTAACCTTTATCTCTTTCAAAATGCTACCTGAATACCCCTCTTTTCTTTCCAAGTGGGGAATTATTAGAATAAACTAACAAGTGACTCGGCACAAACTTAAATGAAATTCTCAAGTCCCACCTCCAGGCACATTGTAGTCCAGCATCTGTAGCAAGTTAGAGCACATAACATGGTTAGTAACAGAACAGAGCACACTATTTCAACAAATCAACAACCAAAAGTGCATAACACTATGTGCAGACGTGCGCATCTTTACAACCTACACATACATAGGGGAGGTGGGAGTACTATGATTGGTAACTCATGAGAAAATATAAAAAGAGCATCACAGCATAGAACCATGTGTAATCTTCCGCAAGAAACAAAATTATCCTTTGACCATGTTACAAGCTCCCACCTAGTGGAGTTTAGGGAGAGTAAATATACGCAGCCTTACCCCCACTTAGTGGAGAGACTGTTTCTAGGATTTGAATCCGTGATCTCCAGGTCGCAAGCCAGCGACCTTACCATTGCGCCGAAACTCACCCTCTCAATTACTATGCTTTCAAATATTATTATAAATTTAAACATGATCTTAGCAGAGTGAAGATGTAAATTTTTCCAAGCACAAAATGAACAAAAAGAAACCACTGTGTTATCTTGGTTGTTACAGCAGCCATATTAGGCCCCAACCCTTCTTTGCAAACGTATGATATTAGATACTTTATTGATATTTTTAGTTACTCCTAATTATATTTTACATATTTTCAATTTAATCGTCGTACTGGATATTAACACATAGCTCCTATGACTGCGACAGTAACCATGCAACTCATAAATCTCCTTCCCTTGAACACACGTTATAGGATCATATCAACACTCAATTGATCCAACGGATCCCAAATTTAATTGCTTCAATTAAACCACGTCTTCTATTCCTCCCACATTTACCCTCTAGAAAAAAAAAAAAAAAGTAACACGTTGAAGAAACTCAAACAACAAATTACAAAATGAAGATCCCACCCTCAACAAAAGGGAATGACATGATGAATAATATGCGATCAGAACATGAAAAAACAAAAACAATATGAACGAGAATCAACACAGATAACAATATATGCGGTTATTGAGAGAAGAAGGGAAAAAGAAAGGAAGGGGGTACGGACCCGCTCGACCCATTGGCGGGCATCATCGGAGAAGTCGAAAGCGGGGTCGTTGAGAAGCTCGGATTTGAGAACGGAATAGACATTCAGGAATGTTGCCTTGAGATCTGCCATCGAATGGAATGGAATCCAAGGTGGTTCGGTTGCCTTCTTCCCTTTTGTTTCTATAAATTGAAATTGAATTTGTTATGACTGTGACGAGTGTTGTTATTGCTATATAAATATAGGAGGGAGAGAGAGAGAGAGAGAGGGAGAGAGAGAGAGAGAGAGAGAGGAGAGGCTTTGGGCTAGTGAGTGTGAGTGTGTCTGTGTGTGGTGATGACGGAGGAAGCATGTCTAACGCCACCTTCAATTTATTTCCCCACAATTTTGCTTCAGTTCTATAATTTAAAATGCACCAATCCTTGACAGAAATTACCACATTTGCCATTTCATTCACTTTCTCTATTCATTGCATTCTCTTCCTTTATCAGGGTCAGGGTTGGGGTTGGGGTTGGGGCTGGGTGTTGTGGGTGTTAGATTGTCCATCATTATTATTATTATTATTATTATTATTGTTGTTGTTGCTGCTGCTGTTGTTGTTGTTAATTTATTTTTAAAGATTACATTAGCGTTAATAAGATTTTAATTTAAAATTTCATGTATATTATCCAAATATTTTATTGTTAGATCAATTTTATTAGCTTATTTTATGATTGTCAAGTAAAAGCTTTATTTTAGATAAATATATGCAAGTATGCATTACTCAAATAAAAGATTTGTTTCTTTTTTACTTTTTAATTATATGGTTCTCATGCACTACATGAAAAATTAGTTTTCAAAGTCTTTCTTAATTAAAAATTATTTAAATTGGTTAATATTTTTATTTATAATTCATCAAAAAATATATTTTATTTATCATAGATTCAAGTAAATTTGATAAATTGTATATATATATACTTTTAACTTTTGAGTAAAAACTTATACAAATAGTTTCTATTAAAATTAGTTATTTGTAGTCCAAAAACCACATAATTGCATATTTCATTTGTAATTTGCATCAATTAAATCATGCTGAGATTTCTTTTCAACATTTAATATATATACAGTGTTAACATTAAAAGTTTATATAAATATTTAATTATGTATTGTCATGTCAGTAAAATAATTAGATTTACTACTTATTAACTTTCTTTAAAGTCTTATAAATATGAAGCATATAAAAATTTCATTTAACATCCTAAAAATGCAGCAAGATATTTTTTTTATTCATCTAAATTTGAGTTTATACATTAAAAATATAATCTATTTTATATGCATCTTTTTGTAAAAAAAAAATTACACAAATGTCTAATCATACATAATTATATCAACTTTTACAAAATAAAAATATATATAATTAAATAACAATATAAAATTCATTTCATCAAAACATCAATGTTAACCTCTTCATAGTAACAAAATCTACTTTTAAATGTTCATCAACATCTAGTCATTTTATATTCATATATCATGAAATTCTTTTTTTTTATTGAAATGTCACTGAAATTGTTTTGATTCTTATCATAATTATCTTAAGCATCATATAAAAAATATAATGTAATTGATTAACACTATAAATTACTACATAGAAACTAATATAAAAATAAAATTGTATTTCTATACCAAACAAATGTGTATCTAATTATATAATTCCATGCTTTTCGTTTATAAATGGGTAGCTACAAATTTTAAAATTTAAATTTGATTGTATTCTAGTTTATAATCATGTATTCAATTACTAAATTGTTAAATTAATAATTGAGCAAGATATTTTGCACTAAAAGTTTTTTACTCTTATAATTATTATCTCAAAAATATCACATACATAATAATATATAACTAAATGATAATGTATTAAAATTAACCTCTAAATTAAATAACATTGATTTTTTTACCTCTTAGGTTGCAAGCAACTAATTCTATTCAGAAGGAAAAATAAATATTGAAAAATAATATAGCCTTCTGTTACATCTTTCTATAAATATCTCTTATATAATAAAAGAAGTAAATTTTCGTTATATTTTACGATTCCAAAATATAGATTGTATGAACTCTCTTATTCTATTTGATATATAAATTTTTTTTGATGAATTAATATATAAAAATATTTATAGGATGATATATCATTATTCATAATAGGATTAACTATTTTTTTTGCCACATTACGATTGACCTTCTATGAGCAATACTTTGAAGTTTTTTTTTTAAAAAGACTATTAATGGACTATATTTAATAAAATATAAAACAGGATTAAGAAGAAATTGTGCAAAAATATTTTATATTGATTAGCAAAATCAACCTGAATACCTTGCCTTTGTGGACTCAGTTGCTAGTGATTAATAATTTCGTTTTAGTTCCGGTGCTACAGTTACAAAATGTTCATCCTAATCTCAAGTTTGCCGAAAGGGGTAAAAGGGGAAAAGAGAGAGGGAGAAAAAAAACACAAAAAAAAGAGCTCTGGTCTAGTTTGTTCAATAGCACTTATCTTGACCTTCGTTTCTTGTTTTCTTGGACAATCCAATCTTGACCTGCGGTTGTAAGTTACATAAACCTGTTACGAAGTGACACGTGTTAGATTCCAATTGGACGAGTTCTTCCCCGAATCGGATCCTGTGAATACGACAGAGTCGCCCACGACACGATGCCCTCGCTTGTTCACAACTTGCATCCCACGAGGAAAGTGCACACACTCTTGCTTCTTTATTCCTTTTTCCCACATTTTGGTGCTCAATCAGAGATTTGTATCAGCTGCATCGCGTCCCCATTGTTCCCGGAAACACCTCCGAAATTGGGTGGCCCAGATAGTAACTAGCTTTGATCAAGATGAATCGCGTGGTCATCGTTTGTTTATCCACTGGAGAAATGGCGTGGGTGGACTGGTCTCCGCTAAATCGTGAACTTTATGGCATCAAAACAAGAAAAACTGAAAAAACACCCTCTACTATTAATTTAAGTTCCGTAAGGTTCACGTGGTATTCTTTTTTCTTTTTTTTTTTAAATGGAGATCTATTTCTATATTTTTATTATATACTATATTAACATTAATATTTTAACACCTAAAAAAAATATTTAATTAAAATACTCACTCCATTATCATTAAATATGATAAAAAAATATAAGAATTATCATCATATTTAATAATAATAATATAAATATCCTAATTAAACATCTAATTTTAAATATTGAAATAATATTTTCTATCGTACTATACTAATACTATATAGCTATTCTGTTTCTTTATGCGTGCTTTTTCATGTGATCCTGCTAAGTCCACAAAAGCATATAGTTTATGCGAGAATTACATTTTTGACATAGAAGTATACTTATAATTGAAATTATTGTTGTGATTCTTTTTTTTTTTTTTAGTTTAAGAGTATAACCATTTAAAACATGTTTATTCTCAAAATCATAATTTATGACAGTCGAGTGATTTTATCTGATAGTAAACTTTCTTGTTGACCGAGTAACGGAAAAAGTTTGCTGCAATTAATTGCAATTTATTTTTAATCTTTGGATATAACCAATAAGTTTAGTTGTCAAATTCTGAGATTAGTTTAATTAACGGCAAATTCTGTTGCACACCTAATGTTTTGGGTATGTTTGAATGGAGAATAAAATGGGAAGTAAACTTTTATATATAAGTTTCATTGATAAAGTTATATATAAAATTTATTCATGAAAATCCCTCTAATTTTACTCTTGAGCTAAACACATCTTATGTTCTGCATTTCTACTGAGTTGTCTCGCAGAGTGAGAGACATTTTTTTTCCTTTACTTCCTAAAAAATGATTTTTTTTTTTTCCATATTAACCCGAACCCAGAAGTCTTCATAGTTCATATTTGACAATATAATATTATTGTACATGGACTATGTTTGATTTTGTAGTTGATTGTACGCCATGTTTGATTTTGTAGCTGATTATACGTTAATCTTGATGTAAATATAGTCAAAAGGCGTCTTTAAATGTTAATTAAAAAAAGGGGTCTTTAAATGGATTGGATACTTTATACTTAATGGAACCAACTGAAATGTGACGGAATGATATAAAATGAAATGAAATAGAGCAGGTGGGGAGAATATTTCATCTTTTTTTTTTTTTTTACTTATACCCCTTATATTTAATTTGCATGACATTTCAGTATCTAAATTTACAGATAAGTCATTTTGACATGTGACTTTTACAAATGTAATCATTTTAATCTCTCCATCAACATCTGTTAACTCACTGTCAATTAAGTGATGACATGTCATCATTAAATAATATCTAGTTATGTGGCATTTTAAGTGATTCATTATATTCTCTTACATTATACCAAATGAATCATTTTAATCCTTTTCCATTTGTGAACATAATCCATTCATTCTCCAAATATATGCTTCTCTCTTTCTATCTCCTTAATTTCTCTCTCTAAACATTCAAACCTTTGTTTCCTTTTCTCCTCACTCTTCTTCTTCATAGACAACCTATTTAGAATTTGCAATAATTGAATATCAATAAATGTTAACTGATATATATTCAAAAACTATAGATTTATTGTATATAATGTTTGAAATTGTTAATAAGTTCACCAAGCATAAAAGTTTCATTCAAATTTTATCTTTCATATCCCTATACCCTCTATAATTTTTTTCTTTCATTTCTAATAGCATACAAAATTTTTCTACTCAAAGTAAATCCAATTGTTACAGTGTTCAGGAATTAGGAAATTATAAAAATTCAAATGAGTGTGCATTGACATATTTTAATTAAGAAAAAAAATAAAACAAAGTGTGGTGGTTAATCTTATTTGTGAAAAGAATTTTGATTAATGGATTATTAAAAAAAAAAAAAATTTACCTTTGCACAATATTCAAGTTAGTACTAAATTACTCAATAAACCATTACAATACAACAATACATGAAGGAGGCATCCACCTCTTAATCGTAACCATTGACTATTGTGCGGATAGAGAAAATATACTTTTATATTTTTTTTTTCTAAAAGAAAGTCCTAAGATCTAAAATAAAATAAAAAAGATCATAAATGATTAAACACCCAAGCACCTCGTAGCAAGTCCAATACCCCTAAAAAAATGTTGAACAAAATCAAAATGACTAATCACACCAAAATAAATAAGAACTTAAAAAAAGAGAGCTTATCTCTCTTTTTCTTGAACCAGCCCAAACCTTATTTCAAAACCCAGCCCACATAAAACCAAAACAACCACTAGGTCTAAAACAAATAAAGAGTTGTACTATTTAAACATCCAAAAAGTAAGTGTCTATTGAGACACCCACTTAACAATCATTGGATGTAATATGATGGGTAGAGTATGTGGGATCCACAATCATATCCAATTGTTATTAAGTGGATGTCTCAACAGACACCTACTTTTTAGATGTCAAAATAATATTTTTGAAATATAAAATAAAGTAAAACACAAAAAAAGGACAAAAGGAAACAATTGAAGAAAAAAAAAAAAAGATCAAAGAAACTTGAAAACGGGGGCTGTGAATGGTTTTGCGAGCAAAGGGAGAGAGTGAAGTGGGTGAAGTGCATGCAAGGGTAGCTGGCGGCGACAAAAGGAGGTTTCGCGGCGGCGCCGCGGCAGATCCACGGCGGGAGAGAGAGGCTAGCTTCACGGCAGCGGAACAGAGGGTGCGGGGCGGAGCTTTGCGGGATTCTCCGGCGTGGTGGAGGCTGACGGAGGGCAGAGCTTCGCAATTTTGCAGAGAAGGGTGGTTGGACTGGCTCACTGTGCGGCGCGAGGATGGCGGAGGTGCTGGTGCGGTCGAAGACGCGAGGATGAGGCTTCGCGGGCTGTGAGCGGCGGCGTTGTCCAGGCGGAGTTCCAGTTCGCGACGCAGAGGTTCCCGGCGTGACGCGATTCCCGCGGTCGAAGGCGGAGGCTCGAGCGTGGGCGGTGGTTGCTGGGTTTCGCGGTGGCTTCACGGCGGACCCGCGGCGTCGGTGGCAGCAACAGTGCCAGGCAGGGGTGCGGCTCCAGCATGCGGTTTCACAGCAGAGATTGGGACTATGTGGTGCTGCTTCTGGGCTTTGACGGGTGGTTTGTGTCTTTTGAATGATACTGACATTAGAAAAATATATATATATATATACCTGTTCCTGCTACTGATACTGCTGCTTCTGCCTTCTTCTTCTTTTTTAATTGTTGCTGGGTTGTGCTGCCTGTATTTACTGCTTCTCCTTTTTTTATTTTTTTTTTGGCTGATTGCTCCTCTATATTTTCACTGATTTTGCTGTGTTTGTTGCTGAATCAGTTCCCCGATGTGTGTTCTCTCGAAATTTTGCTGAACTTCTCTCCCCTCCCTTCTCTAATGATGAACCCATGTATTTATGCAGGCCTGCCTGCAGATTGCTTGCTTGGTCCCTCGTTCATCTTTTCCAGATATGATAGGGAATGGGTGAGGGATTCTTGTCCCAGAATTATCGTGATTATGCTGATTTGCCGGTTGCCTTTTGATCCCTCAATTCGCGGGTCGTGGAAGCACGGCTTGGAAAGTGGGTGGGTTTTCTTTTTTTTTTTTTTTTTTGGTTACAGAAGTGGGACTTTTATTTTATTTTTTTTAGTGGGCTGAAATGGATCGGACCCCTTTTTTGTGGTCAATATATATATTTTTTATCTTTTGTATTTTTTTTTTGTGAAACTAAAAAATAAAGATAAAAATACCCTGATAAAATATAGTGCTCACACCAATTAAACTATATATGACCGATTTTTGTGTTGTTCTTCTACCATGGTAGAGAGTAGTTTTGATTGTAATGATCGTGGTCATGATTCAAGAATGAAGATTTGATGATGAAGAAGAATAAGAGTGATAAGTAAGGGAAAAGGATATTTGAATGTGTAAAGAGGGAAATTGAGGGGAAAGAAAAAGGTAAGAATGTATTTGAAGAAGAAAGGGATGATGTCCATAAATAAAAGAGGAATAAAATGACTCATTTGATGTAATGTGAGGGGCTAAAAAAATCATTTAAAATATCAAACAATAAAGTGTCACTTTAAATAACACGTAATCACTTAACAGATAATGAGTTAACGAATATTAACAAATGGACTAAAGTTATTTATATTTATAAATGTGAGAGATCAAAATAAATTATTTTAAGATTCAGGGACTAAAAAAACTCACAGATGAAATGTACAGGACTAAAGTGAGTATTAACTCAAAATATTTCTGCCCCTTAGACATTATACATTTGCCTTTTTCCTGGAGTTGAACCTTAATATTCCCCCTAAAAAAATTAAAAATACAACTTGGTTACTACTATATTCAATGTGTTTGGGTAAAATCTAAAATGGCCAATCCATTATATGTAGACTTCACAATAGGGAGACTAGGCTCTATTTTTTAATAGGAGATTATTGGAGCTAAGTTGGAACATATCCCCGCATTTTATAAGGATTGGTCTAGGGTTATAAAAGTAAACGGATAGACAAGCAATAAAATATTTTAAATGTGCCGATTGGACAATTAAATCATCGCTTGAATAATGATACTGCCAATCAAAGAATAAAAGAGCTGACCACCATGCCAAGCAAAAAGCAGTTACAATTGAAAAATATTCTGATCAACCCAAGAGTTTGACTCAAATGACCAAAGAGTTTGAAAAGCAATCCTTGTTGGTATTTCAGTCTATCATTTGAAAATACAACTAAAAAAAATGATAGAATAATATCCATTTTCTTTTACTTTTATTTCATTCTTTTCGGTTTCATCCAAATTGAAGGAAAAGAAAAATAAAGAATGGGATGAAATAAATGAATTTAATCTAATGTCATTATTTTCTATCTTATTGCAAAACATTTTAAAATATACAAACAATAACCTAATCCCATCTTATTCTACTATGATCAATTGCATCACCTTGGCTTTTATCAATCCAAACATAGTGTCAGCTTGAATGTATTGATATGAATATGCTTTTGGCTCCTTTTGCATTAAGGAAATGGGAGAGATTCTTTTATACTCCAAGAACGAGAATTTTCATCCTCCAAAGTCCAAAAGCATATACCATCATTAGATGCTTTCACTTTTATAAATTAGTTATGTTCCTCGAGGGACCTCCACATGCATGAAACAAGTGACCACAGAATGCGGCCTAATTGGCACTTCAAGAGGTTTCTACTTAAAATCAAAAATAGAAAAGTTTGGGAATTAATGAAATTCCCCTTGCTTTTTCATAATGCTAATTTACTCAAATGTAGTCCTGATGGTCTTGAACAAGTACAGCCATATAAGGGCTTTTTTATCAAAATAAAAAATAATAATTATTTACATGTATATGCACGGCTATTAACATTATTCACAAATATACACTTTTTTTAATAAAAACATTACGTTTATTAGTGTCACATATATTTTCCAATGATCAACAATGTAATATAACTAACAGTGCAACGTATTACACATTTTTCAATTTCCCAAGCTTACTAATGCATGTCTAACCACTAACTCACAACGATTTTTGAGACACAATATGTGACACTGTGCAATGTATTAAGTGCTACAATGAGTTACACAGTGTCACATATTGCACTCCCAAATGCATATAAAATTTATACAGGCCTTGGCATGGACCACACCACAAACTTATTTTCTGTTTTGTGGAGAGAAAAGTGCTAAAGAGAAGTTAGAAAAAAGTAGGGAGAGGGAAAGAGAGTAGAGACTAAAAGTGAAGAGTAGCAGTAAAAGTGTAACATAGTTGAGAACAATAACCTCTACTATAGGATTAGTGTAGGTATATCTCGGCAAATCTCGATACACAGGTAATTTAATGTTTTAATTTTATTTCGTAGTATTTTCTAGTTAAATAATTTAATTTTGTTCATTATACTAAGTAGTTAGAAATTTGTTTTAGTTTATGCACAACTTTTCTAGAGATAGAATTTGTATTTATTGATATATATATATATATATATATATAAGTTTAATTGAATTAATTCTCACTAGTTTATAGAAATTTTAATTTAATGCAATAGAAACACATTTTAAATTTACTTTACTTGATATTAATTATTTAAATTTAGTTTATAATATTCATGTTTATTTGTTCATTTCTAAATTATTTGTTAGTTTTTAAATTAATATAAAAAATTTACTTTTTCATGCTTTAATAGTAATATTAATATTTATTTTAATATAAATATTAAAATATTGAAATTAAATAAATAGGTTTGTAAGGAGTTTAGTAATTCAGTTCAATTATTTAATACCTCCATGTTTATTTTTAGATTATGATTTTAGTTTAGTTTTGGTTAGGGACTTCTGCTTTTTGCATTTTAAGTTTAAGTTATATTTTTAAGTTTTAATTAAATTTCTTTATTATAGAAGTTGAATATAAGAATTTTATTCTTATAATCTTATTATCCTTAGTCTTTCATCTATGTTTTTATTTTATAAATTTTGAGATGCAGAAAGTTTAGAAATTGTAATATGATTTAGTAAGTTAGTTTAATTTATGCTCATGTAAAATAATTTTGTTTATTTTATGTTCTTTGTTTAGCCTCGTCGAGTTCTATAGGGTAGGTCTGACTTTAATCATGCAGCTCCCGATCCCCATATGTAGCCATACTTGCAACACTTTAATGGAAACCATTAGGTCAACTTCCACCCTAGCAAATATGCAAGAAGTGATGACATCAACATCCAAGTAGGAGTTGCATTGTGAAATTCCTCTCACCAAGCAGGTATGTTCTCCATTATACTTTCGAACCTCCTATAGTCACTTCTTCCATCTATATGTGCCAATACCCTAATTACACCCATTCCCAAAGTGGTTGCTTTGCCTTGATATTTTATTTGATTTGACTTATAGACCTTGTACTCAACACTTCTTTGGATGCTATAGTTTTTAACTACAGGAAACATTGACTCTTTATTGGGGAATTGATGCCCTTCTTGTAGAGGGCGCTCTCTAGATAATTGCACGGTGTCCCCACTACCCACAGTATCCCTAAACCCGGCCTCCATGTTCACCTGAGTTGCTTCCATATTCAAACTTTTAGAGTGACCTACCTGTTGACTTTCGGATCGCATGAGAGATTATGTCAGTGGCTGGCTCAAGGAACGAAGCACTATCTCATCGTCATCATTGTGGGGCACCGAAGAATTTCAAGTAAAATCAAAATATCATAATATTCAATATAAATAATCAATTGTACTGATTAATAAATTAACCACATGTTCATAATAAAAATTAATAACATAATTCATGAATAGGACTTTAAATAATATAATAAAATAAGTTCATGGCATTCTTCATAAAAAAAATAATAACATAATGCATGGATAAGAATTTAAATTATTTCGTGATGCATTGAAACAAAAAATATTGCACTAATTCACAAATAAGAATTTAAATAATATTAAATAATAAGTTAATCATAAAATCATATAAGATATAACTAATTAATTCACAAATAACACTTGGAAAAATTTTTTTACCGTCATTCAGCTCCTCTTTAGAAATCACTTTATTATAAGGCTTATAGCTTACAACTGGACCATTCAATTGAAGTTTTCTACCAACCTCAATCGCAAGTTGTCTCAAGATCAAGCTGCTGATCCCTTCTTCCTCATTTACTTGAAAGTTTTTCATTATACGTTGGATTTGGCATCAAAATTATCCTAGAGGGCAAAACTAGTGGCAACCCATCAAAAGGTTGAACGGAAGTTGATCCATTAGAACTCAACTGCAACTCTCCCAGAGCTAAAAATACCTCCATAACACAAATGTCAGGAAATTGAATAAGACAATCGAACATCATCATCATTATCAATGCTACAACTTCCATGCCGTACCGTACCATACCACACCTTGACTAATCAACATGGATAGCCGATATACTATTTGAATTATTTGTTTGTTTACTTTGTGTAACTTATGAAGAATTTTGTCATGAAACTCAAAAAGACTTAGATGAATGAACAAGCATTTACTATTAACAACAAATTTAAACTCCATCTTGTGAGCTTTGAATATTCTCACAATTATAATGAACAAGCATATAATTTGAACAAGCATATAATATTCTCACAATTATAAAGACACTCACCAAAAAAAAACCCTCACACAACATTTACTTTCTATAGAGTCTTTATATAGGGATTGTCCTTGTATAATACGTCAAACTGTTGGACGATTTATTCCTCACATAATACGGCTAATTGTTAGCCGTATTCTAGGTTTTCTGTCCAGATATATTACGACTAACAACCAAAAATTGAATAGTCTGACAGTCTAACGTATTCCATGTGCAATCAATTTGCTTGACTGCACAACATATTACTATTAAGGAAAAAAAAAAAAACTAGTGTAGATTGGTAAAAAATGTTAAAAGGGATTGAAATAGGTGAACAATTATTTTTTCATCTTTTTATTTTTGGTAAAAACGCCTCCATATAAATGAATGCTACTTTGAGCAACATATTTTTCTCTCCACGAGCCTCTTATGATATGACTACTAAGCTGCAGCGGAATCCGAGTACAGAGCAATTGTAAGGGTTACATGCTACTAAAAAACTTTCTAACAAAATATTCAATGATTTTAATCGGCATGGAAGGAATGTCCGAATTGGAAAGAACAAATTTATGCTTCCAATAAGTCAAGCATATCAGAAACTTTGCCTGTGTAATAGTCCGGGTGAATGTTGTTTGAAGGGTCTTGCAGAGCTGATTCAGTTGTGCAACCTGTTCCCACAACAAAAGTAATTGTGACATGCTATAAATGAGTGACTTCTGTAGCTAGGTCAAGTGTATATTTGGTTGTGTTTACAGAATTGATTCTAAATATAATTGATTTTACCATAATTGATTTAGCTAGAATTGATTTTAAAATAAAGTGATAGGTTTGGTAATTCCTCTAAAAGTAACTATGCCAGAAAACAATAAATTTTCCCTTCTCCCAGAATCAATTCTAGAAGCAAGAATTGATTGTCATCTCTAGCAACCAAACATGACAAAAATCTTCCAAAATCAATTTTGGTCCTTGAAAATCAATTCTACGAGTTTCAAACGTGAATCCAAACACACTATAAGTCTATGATCCAGAAAACCATAAGTAACATTACCTGAAAGTACAAGAAGAGTTTGGCACCCCGCATTCTGTCCGAACAATATATCAGTATCTAGTCTATCTCCCACCATACACATCTTGGAGCAACTAAGATTGAATCTGCATAAAAGAGTGAGTTATACGCTAAGACAAAAACATAAAGTAAAGCACCCAAAAATAAAAAATAAAAACTCAAGAGGTTTAAGCATATTTAACTTTCTTACTTCTTAAGCAAAAACTCCATCATAAAGGTTGATGGTTTTCCAACTAATATAGGCTCCTTCTGGGTTGATCCACACATGGCAGCAACCATACACCCCGCACCTGAAATCCAAATTTTATCCATCATGAGGCCATGCAATCAAGTTGCATACTAATTAATTCCACTGTTAAAGAAAAGAATGGAATTGAAGAAAGGACCAGGCCATTCTTGCCAAGCAGTCATATGTCCAACTGCGTCACGGTTGGTGGCAATGAAGAGGCACCCTGGATTTTCCCGTATGCAAAGGGTTCCATACCTAGTAGATGAAATTTGAAATATATCATCAATTTGTCATTTTTGAAACTTAAAAGAAAGTAATTACATAAATGCTGATAAAATCCTCAAAACGGTTGATTTTGTTTCACCGGAATTGAAGAGGATGTTAGCACATCCACCTGTCTTGTAATAATGAAAATCAAACTACCTATTCACCAGTGTATTTCAAAATTATTACTTACAGCCCAATTTTAACTAAGTCCCTCACTTTAAGAAACTTTTCTTCTTTGGGTTAATTTAATTGTCACAAAAACAACTTTGATGCATCATTAATCTTCTGGAAAAAAAAAAGGGTAATAAGGGCGGCCCAAAGCATGAGGCTTTCAGGGGTCTGGGGAGAGTAGATGTACATAGCATTATCCCTATTTTGCAGAAAGGCTATTTCTAGGGTTTGAACCCATAATCTACAGGTCACAAGGCAGCAACCTTACCGTCACGCCGAGACTCACTCTCCTTCTAAAAATAAAAGTAATTTGTTGATCATTTCATTCTTCAAGTATTATAAAGTCATTGCAACAGCTCAGGAATCTATCCAAGTATCGGTGCATTACTTAACATAGAAACCATTTGAAAGAAGCTTTAAAGCTTTTAACTTTGACACACTGATGAAGCCAAACTAAGAACATCAGAAGTTCAAGTTATGTCAGCTTGTTCAGAACAATATGCAAAATGGATACTTCAGATCATACTGTGCATTGGAAATATGGAATATAGTCTTTATATTATCAATACTGCTCCTTCGGTATTCCATCTATTTAATAATTTATAAATGATCAAAGGTTCTGAACTTGAAATTCAAAGACATGAATCTCGAGCAATATAAACCAGAAGGTAAATCTCAAAAAATGAACAAGGTAGAAGATTTTCTTACTGAAGCTTGTGATAGTTAATGTTAGGATCTATACCAACTACTACAGCTCCAACCTGCAAGTGAGAGTGAACTCATCAGTTAAGCACAAGCACAGACCTGAATAAAGATATTCAAAGTAAAAATAGGCAAGTTGTCACGTTACACTCTTATCGTGTTCAAAAAAGATGTTCTGCTGCAGGTCCACTGTTTTGTTCGCATCTCCCTGCAATTATTGAATGTTTTGGTGAGGATAACTTTCTGCGACAATCTTGTGATTCTTATCCCTGTGCGTCATCTAAGGTATTGCCAATTTGCCATTAAGAAAGTGTAATCTAATAGACTTGAATATGATCACTTCAGTCAATATGTTAGTGTAAGGTTTTCCTTTCAAACAAGACATGAACACGTTGTTTACCCCCACAATTTCCTGCTTAATCAAACTGAATAATCATCCAAAGAACAATATTTACAAGCAAAAGAAAACTCAAACCCCAAAAAAACTAATCTGGTAGAACAACATTGCATGCCTCCTAAATAGCTCTGTAAACAAAATGAACTTTATTTTAACAAATGTGCAGAACTCACAGGACCGCCCAAACCTGTGTAGCCAGCTAGTTGCAATTCCTCCAGTATACCTTCCCCACCAATTACATAAACCTGAAGATTGAGAAGGACACCAATAATGACAAAAAAGTAGACATAACTACATGTACGCGCAAGTTCTTGTGAGATAGCACAAGTCCAAAATGAAACTGAAAACACAGCATGCCATTTGTCATTCCCCATCCATAACTAACTAATAATTGGTTGTATCAGAACAGAGGAAATGAAGCAAGCTATAAAAAGTGAATGATAAAGTGAGGAACCTTGTTCTGTGTGGGGAAATTGTTGACCTTCAAGTACATGGCAGCTGCAAAAGACGAGGAGAATATCTCATCCTGCATAACATGAAAAAGGGTGCCAGTGTCAAGGACAATATTACAAAGATTGAAATTGCAACTGAGGTGGGGTTAAATGAGAATAAAGAGTACCGGGGAAACCGAGATTCCTAAAGATTGGAACTTTTCAGCGTACTGTCTCCTGGACTTGAAGGAATTGTTGGTGACAAAAACCAGTTTCTTCCCCTAAACCAACACAGAAAAGAGTAAAGGTTAATTTTGTTTCGTAAGATTGTATAATAGCTTCATTTTTATACTTGAAATTCGGAAAAAGTTCATTCAGGTGATTTAAGGTAGTCCCAACCAACATCACCATAAGAACTAACATCAATCACCTTTTGCAATTTCAATGACTAAATTGATACTTTGTTTTTAAGTATAGAGACTAAACTCTAGAGTAAAACACAAATACAACTACAAGGGGCCAAATGATTTTTCACTCAAAAGAATTATAAAGAAGAATGAAAATGGGAATGTGGTAGGTATGAGTGTGATGGTATGTACCTTGGAGCGAAGCATGTCGAGAGTTTGTGAAACGCCATCGATAAGCTTGTCGCCTTTCCAAATCACACCTGTCCACATCACATCATACATATACGGACGGTAGAATTCAGAAAGAGAGAGAGACAAATAATTAACTAAGTAACCAGCAATGGAAGTTAGTTGATGGTCAGATGGTGGTTGATGTTGAAGTTGAGAATGTGGGGACGTCACGTACCATCGCAGTCGAAGAGAAAAGCTTCGACGGAATCGAGGAGGTGTCTGAGACTGTGAGGAGAGAGGAGCTCCGAATTCATGATGTATTCGAGAAGAATGAATGAATGATACGTGAGGAGTGGTTGTGTTGGTGTGCCAGAGTTTGAGTTTGAGGCTTTCAGGTTCAGTAGACGGAGAAGGAAGAAGCGAACAATTGTGATGCCACTTCTACCTCTAGTATTGGTTGTTGCAGTCCTTTACTAGTTTGTACGCCACTTGGTTTGGAACTTTATATATATATATATATATATATATATATATGGGCGCATCACATTAAAAATATGACTTATTATAAGAGTGAGAGGAATAAATTTGAGTTATATAATCATACATAGATAGTCAAGATTTAAAGATAATTAATGACAATTAATACTCACATGTTCGTTTAAAAATGTCATGTGATTTTACACTTTAATCTTGACCATTCACATAAGATCCAATAGTCAAAATTGATTCCTCTCACTTTCATAATAAATTACCTTTCTCATATGATACCTCTTTCTGACCATTTTAGTTTTAACAGAAATCAATCAAATATTGAGTGATTTTTGTGCATATTACATGTGTTAGAAATTGGTAAACATTTCATTGGACTCTCCTACTACTAATTGGTTTTGTCATATCTCCTCCCACAATAATTGTTGCCTCCTCCGTGTCTATATAACTAAAATATTTTACAAAACTAATTAAAATATATTATTTATTAAACATATTTATAGTATAATCTAACTATAATATTTATTAGTCTAATTAAATTATACTACTAAAATATGCTTAAGGTGCACTAATCTCGCTAAAACAACAAACTAATCTAATTAAAAATAAATAAGTTCTAATCTAAAAAATTTAATTTCAATGAATAGGTTTCAGTTTTGAGTATACTTACATAATTAAAATATATTATTTGCTAAACATGTTTATAAATCTAATTAATTACATTATATACTAGACATATTTATTGTGTAATCTAACTACAATATATATACTAATCTAATTAAATTTTACAACTAAAAATTTTAAGGTGCACTAATCTTCCTAAAACAATTAACCAATCTAATTAAAAATATAAAATTTCTAATCTAAAAAAATTTACTTTCAATAAGTAGGTTTTACTTTCCAGCATATTTACTTAGCTAAAATTTTTCACTAAACTAATTAAAGTATATTATTTCCTAAACATATTCATAAATCTAATTAAATATATTATTTACTAAACATATTTATAGTATAATCTAACTATAATATTTACTAGTCTAATTAAATTATACAACTAACGAAGTTTAATATGCACTAATCTCCCTAAAACAACTAACTAATCTAATTAAAAATAAACATGCTTTCTAACTTCCAATAAATAGGTTTTACTTTCTAGTATCACTAAACTAATTAAACATATACTTTTTCCTAAACTTATTCATAAATCTAATTAAAATATATTATTTACTAAATATATTTATATTGTAATCTAACTATAATAACTGCTAATTTAATTAAATTATACAGCTAAAATAAGTTCAAAATACACTAAACTATATTTAAAATATTATTAACTTATTGACAATCAACCGATTTCAGAGCACATGCCAAGTATTGGGTGATTTCTATGCATATTACACATGTTAAAAATCAGTTAACAGTTGATCGATTTCTGACATGTGTAATATACACAAAAATCACTCAATACTTGATCGATTTTTGTTAAAACTAAAATGGTCAGAAAGAATTTATCTCTTGACCGATTTCTTTGGGTTGTGCTTTTTGAAATCATCTACAAGTTAACTAATTTTCCTAATATAAAAAAAAAAAGTGTAGATGCACACATAAAGTTTAAAATGTGACACTTCTGTATATGATCTTTTTTTTTTTTCATTTTTCCTGGTAAAAAATCCTATATGTATACATTTCTTTGCTTTCTATTATAATATTTCTTCTTTGTATGTTTTCTTTTTCACTTAAAAAATTATATTGATTGCAATAATATTTGAATCTAGAGCCTTATAGATATTATCTAAACCCCTCACTATTTTATTAATATCAATAGCTTTGGGATTGTTTGGAAAGTGTTTTGCAAAACAATTTTAAATTTTTAAAAATAAAAAAATAGAAAAACTTGTTTGGTATGTTAATTTTCCTGAGATTGGTTTTAAAAATGAAAAAACAATTTTGGTGTTATAAAAACTAAAGTTAGAAAGCAACTTAAAAGATGTTTTCAAAAACAAAAAAACAAGGTAGTAGCAATTTTGAAATTAAAGTGTTTTATTAGTAAAAGCACTCTTCTATTCTAATATGAATAAAACTTGAAATTTTCTAATGAAAAGCCTCCAGCCTCTCTCTCTTGGCCAAAAGCTTCCTTCTCATACTCAATAGCTAAACATGATAAGATGTGGATGTTTTAGGTATATGATTGAGAGCTGAAGATCAATATTGATTAAAGAGGACATACTGGAATAGTGTTTTACTTTAATGTTACACGTATCGGGATGAAAGTATGGGTGTGCACAGATGATAGCAGAAAGGGTGCGTGGTTCCGTGATTTTAGATTTCATTCATATGCATGAAAAAATATTGTTCTAGCATATCAAAAAAGCTCCTTTATTACTTTTTCAAGTGATTTTACTTTTACTTAAAAAATTATCTAGATATACCAGCAAACTTAAAAAAAATTATTGAAAAGATCTTTTTCATTGAAAATATCTTTTTTCATTTAAAAAAGTACATCTAAACGAGCTCAAAGTCCCCATTTATACATCTAATCATTGAATAGAGTACATATTCTGAGAAATTATTGTAGTGTTTTTATTATACAAAGAGTTCATTTAGATGTGTTTTTTATAAAAAGATTTTTTCTAATAGATCTTTTCAATTAAGATCTTTTAAAAAAGTAACAGTTGATTTATATTTAAATATAACGTAAATTTATGTTTGGATATAATATTAAAAGATCTTTATTTATTATCAATTTTTTTTAATGTTATAAAAAATATCTTTTGTTATAAGATGAAAATTCATAGCTTCTAAAGAAAAATCATTTTTTGTTTTTTCTTCTAATGATTATACTTTTGCTTAAAAAAATTACTCAAACATATCGAAAAACACAAAAGATATTTTTTTAATCAAAATATATTTTTTTATCAGAAAAAACACATTCAAATGAGCTCAAAATTGTTGTGCTAGTGAATAAGATAAGAAGAACTTTTACAATTAACTAGCCATTCATAGAAATAACTATTCTGATCAAATTAACTAGCCGTTCATAGAAATAACTATTCTGATCAAGATTAGTTGGCTATATAGATTACAAACATCATTGTGTTCTATCTTAAACTAAGTTATTTTTAGGGTTTTATATATCTATGGTTTTTTGTTGTCTCCCTCTGCCTCCATTTGTTAGGTTACATCTATTTAATTGCTCTTCTTATTGGAACTTTTACATGTCTTCTCCTCACATAACCAAACAACCTAAGATAACATTGTATCATCATTCTCACAAAAGGTGTTATTGTAACTTTCTTTTTAATACTTTCATTCCTAAGCATACTTTATCAAATGTGTGTACTCATCTATCTCAAGTTCGCAACATTCTCATCTTTGTGCAAGCATGAAAGATAGCATATTGTTGGGATTTTCACGAAGATAGATAGGATAAGTCTATTAAAATAGGTACAATCCATAAAAAGGGATGAAATAATTAACTTGGTTGTCTGTGATAACTAGACAACAAAAGTTAGTTCACCGAGTTATTTATTTTTTACTTATATATTGCCATGATTAGCTCGGAGGCATGCATTGACCTTAGATCAAGGTGGACTTTCCCCACAACCTAAACTTTAATGTTAATTAAAAATTTTAAAAATAAAAGTCATGAAATTAGTCTATTGTTTGTTTTTATTATCTAATATTCAGCCTCACATATAAATATTAGGGTCTTATAGATCGTGATTAAAAAAAGTTTCTTTAAGTTCTGATTGGCATTAATTTACATATATGCCTATTTAATATTTTATATCTAATACAAATGTGAAAAATAAGGAAATTTCAGCCACTTATTTAGTGATTAATTGTGAAAACAAACAATCAAAGATGAGCAATTAATAAAAAAATAAAAAAAAATATTGAAGACCTATCCACTATTGATTTCCCCAAATAATAATTGATAATGATCAAATTCACTTAACTAGCCTTTTGACGCATGAACCCTACTCATAGTTAGATTGCTGTTCGTTGTCATTAGTCATTACACAGATGTAAAAGAAGAGAGTATGGTTTTAGGAAACTGGTACTCAGCTTTTTGTTCAGCAATTGAAACTGAAACATAAGGAAGCACTGCAAACACCAGTTGGAAGCAGGCGATTAAGAATGAGGCCATGCAAGCAATCTACAATAGTAATTAGTTATAATAAATAGATCACTAGTGTGAGATTTTGATCACTTGTGTAAGAGAAATTCGTGGATGGCATGAGAGTAAGAAAGGCCAATTATTCTATACCAGTTGTTGTTTGACACAATACCCTTTTATGTTTTTGGTCAAACTTGACTCATCCGAATTCTTGGCAAAACCACATCTTCATGGACGTGGACTTGGTTTTGGTCCGAAACCTAGTCCAAAATACAAATGGGTTCATGTTTGGGCTGGGCTTGCAAGTGCAATTGGATACATCTGATGAGCCTGTTAAATAAAGGTTCCTATAATTTGTGATATTAATTTCTAAATAATTTTGACCAAATTTTTTTTCTCTAAATAACAGACAAGGCTCTTGTGATTTTTCTGACCTTAAAAAAGGGTTCTTATGAGCTGTCCTATTTTGAGGAATATTCTCAATATATGCTGTGTCATAAGAAACGACTTCTTACAAACCTCACCCCTTGGCACAGCAAAATTACACTAAAGATTTGAAGTGGTTCTACAATTACTCAGTTCACATGGTGCCAAACTATATTTTACCTACTATATCTAGTAAAATAATTAACTTGTCAGTCTCTGATAACTAGACAACATAGCAAAACTTGCATGAGTCCTTTATATATTACTACTCCCTTGCAGTTAAAAAAAATTGAATTATTTCAAAACGAAGATGATAAGCATGCCTGTAAACTCAGTAACCAACATCAGAGAAGTTTTCAATATCATATTTGGTCCACACTTTTCCTTTCTTTTCCTTCCAGACAGGTTACAGGTCAAATGGGATAGGAATGATGATAAGTATTAGACAAGGACATCAAATTCAAAAGGTACATATGGACCGTGCTGCCATGCCAAAACAGAGTTCTTAGTAGGTTGTGTAGGCTCATATATACGGTCAAAATTTCAACAAAACCAGTTACCAAACCCAAAATTTTTTACACTTTTCTTTGGTGTGGTGTAGAGATTTTTGAGACATCAAAAGAAACTAAAAAGTGAGGCCAAAAGTGAAGAAGCTAGCAGCCAAATCCCACATCTCCAAAGCTTTCTCTGAAGCTTTTTTATTTTTATTTTTCTTTCTCTGCCTTGATGAGGTTATCAAGCTCTGAAGCATCAGACTCACCCGCTTGAAAGAATATATTCCCTTGTACCAGTAAAACAAAAAAAGATTCAAATTTTGTAGAGACCCGAAGTATACAAAAAAAAAAAAAAAAGAATTAAAAAATAAATAAAACTGTGCAAATTATGTTGAGTGGCCCAAGACTCACATGCTTGCCACATGTCAAAATCCAGTTGTACTTGTTCTGCCATTGGTTGTTGCTCAGATCATATCAGAGTGTATCAGTAATATTTAATCATAGAAACTATAATAATGAGATTAATATAAAAAAAGATGGGGAAGAGGACCACTGCATGAAACTGCTAGTTTCGATTCAAAAAAACAAATGGAGCTGCATGTGGGCATGGGGGTAAGTAGCTCGCACCTCTATGCATGGAGCTGTGCAGACCTGCTTTATTTTTCTCTTATATAGTTAATTTAATTTGCCCTTTGTATTGTTTATGCATTTGTTTAGCACTCCTTTATCTTTGAATGTGCTTCATATCGCCTATAGTGAAAATTGAAAGATCAGGGTAAGTGGCATCATATGCAAAAGGCTTGCTCAACTTGCATGGGTTTAGAAGGCCACCATAATGTCCTGAAAAGGTCACAAAGGCTTTTTCTTTTCCTCAACTACATGTATTCTCTTATTTAAGGCAATCTTATTGCAAGTCATGTAGGACTACTAACGTGATAAAACTTTTTCTTTTGAGTTTTAAGGATGCATATTAGGGCTCAAATCGAATATCTCTTATTAAACTAGAGCAACTCTTATGAGGTGGTCAAAAAGGGTTTTATCACACAATGATATCACTTTTATTGTTATTAATTTACAAAATGTTTCCCATACATTGCACTAAAACTTTTTTAAATAATGGGTAGGTTTACGAGATTGTGATCCATTTTCTTAAGTTCCGCCGGTTGATCATCAATTCTCATTTTGACACAGGTCCTAGATCGATGTTTATCTATTTGGGTTCAAGACTCAAAAAGACTAATCAGAAAGATGATTGAGCCTTTTGTTTTTCAACACTCGGATAGTACATTTGATTTAAAGTTAAATGAGTCGTCGTATTACAAGTTTCTGTTATATTCACCACATTGAAATTCTTGTTAAACTTGTTATTAAACTTAATGTTTATGACGTTGACTGTCATATAAATGACCAAATACCCGTGTATATCAAAAAAGAAAACTATCCAAATAGATGAATATTACTTTTGAAAGGAATAATAATTCTGAATGGATTGAGCAAACTTAAAACCCATGATACAAAAGCTAACGCTATTTCCTTTTCCTTCTTTTTTTTTTTGGGTATTTGAGAAAAGGTTCCTTCGTTTGGTTCCACTCACTCTCAAGACATCACATGTACATAAAAACCTAGAAAAAGAAAAAGGCAAAGAAAAATTTTATCATCATTCAACATTTTATGCTAACGAAAAGAGCCTATATATATAAAAGGATGAGAATGGTCCAACCCAAATAAAGTTTTGTTTGACCCCATAAAAAAATTATTTTTAAGGGGTTCTATTAAAAGAGGGGAAAAAGCAGAAAGCAACTGAAAAAACAAAGTGTCTGTTTTCAGAGAGGAAGAGGACTAGAGAAGCGTGAATTGCCCTACTTTGCTTTTAGAGTCTGGGACCAAACATGGTTTCTATATTGCGGAGGGAGGAGAGAGTCAAATCCCAAACCCACTTATCCTAATGTTAACCTCTTAGTTTTGAAGGGTCACAAACCTTCTCTTCATTGCCCCCATGTGGCTATTGCTGAAATGACTCTAGCTAGACAAGGACTCGAACCAAGAAAGTTATCCACGACACGAGCAATCAAACAAAAGCATTTTGGTAAAATAAAAGTCATAGTCCAAAGTTGATTTATTGTCGTTTTTTGAACATTTGATTTCGAATGGGTTATTCACATTTTTTCCCATTCGGTGATCAATTGCTCATATTTTAACTAGTGCTAGAGAAATATATTAAAAGGTTCAAAAGAGAGAAGAGATATCAAAACAAAGTAAAGACAACTTTACAAATTAACATTTAGTTAGTGTTGAAAGTTGACAAGTTTGGTCATATCCTAAGTACAATTTATATATTGGGGGCGGGGGGGCATGTTTGATGTATTATTGAATGAGTATAAATTTTGTGGTGGATATTAAAGGGAAGAGTTATAGTGATAACTCTCAATAAATTCACATTCCTTTCTTTTAAAAAAAATAAAATAAATAATGATCCGAATTTGATCAGGTTAAAATATTATTAGTTGTTCATATTGGAACACATAGTGTGTACTCGTTTATTGCTTGGCCCTCTGGCTTGCATATATTTATATCTCATCCTGGTTGTCACAATAAGGAAAAGGTATTTGTCGATGTGCCAGGGTGAGATATCTGGATGCTTTATGGAAAGAGAGATATTTGGATTACATGAGACACAAAAAAAGATTGAGGTCAAGTTGGGGGGGCTCATGTGAGAAAATGAATTTCAACCACCTTGATTGTTATTTATTTATGAGATTTCATACTCAATTGGGACCGATACAGTTGTGCAAAACCAGTTATCTTTCATGAAAACAAACGCATATACAGAGTTATAGGCCACTTTGCTTGAGCTATCTCATCTATGATTATATCAATTTTCAGCCAAACTACAGGGATATTGAAAGGGTCATTTATTAATGCAGGCCATAAGCTCTCTCTTTCTCCCTTCCTCACAAATGTTGTTTTGAGTGATCCTTGTGTTATCCCTTGTCCCATCATATAGCATTAGCATTTAGAAATTGGGCCCTACTTGGCTGGTATTGCAAAGACACTGATAATAACAAACGTAATTGCTAGGATAAACACTACAAGAAATAAAAAGAGCATATATAGTTTCCTATTTCACAAGGAAATTAAAGCCCCTCTCTCTTTGGTACACAACACAATCAAAAGCCTTAATGGCCATTGCAGTGAGTATGTTGGGATGGTCCACTCATAACAATAGCATGGGATGATTCAGTAATACATACACCTCTATCTTTCATTGGATCACCTCAAACTCTCTCATCGACCGTTGGTCCATTACTTGGTGATTTTATTGACTGCAATGGAAAGGAGGCACCCATTCTAGGCAACCAAAAATCTTGATGTCGGCTTAAGTGATGGGAATGTTGTATTTCCATAGGATGACTCCATGCAGCCATAATCATAATAACAATTATTGTCAATAGGAAAACTATATTTCTATAATTTCCTTTGGTACATAATTATTAATTAGAATGAAATTTTAATATACATTATGAATATAAATCTTTTTATATAATAGTTAGATAATTTAATTATAATTATGTACCATCATATTAATAAAAATATTTTATTATTATAATTATTATTTTAAAAATTACTCATATAATAATATGTGCATGTAATTTTAATATATTGATACAATTATTTAATCAAATTATTTTATTTGTATAGCTTTTTTAATCAATAAATATTGTGATAACTTATAATTAGATGATAATATATTGTCATTATATTAAAATTAAAAAATTAATGTTGAATTTGACCCCTGAAACTTAATTCGGGTGCAAGGACATGTTAGCACGTTGACCATATCTTGACAAATTTGAATCTATGGAGCAACTTGATTTACAACTACAAAGGGGAGATTAACTAGTCAAATTTTAAATATCAAAAACCAAAGTGATATACTATATAATTTAGAGACCAAACTAAACATAAACTCAAAAATAAATTCATAACATACAACTAAATAATAATATCATTTATTCACACTAAAAATATACCAAAATTAAATGCTTATTGTTATTTTAGTTGCAAAGTTTTCAAAGTCACATAAAAATAAAGTAATACTTGTTACCGAACATTTCTACATAAAATTTATATTTGTTCATCTGGTTATAATTTAATTCACGTTTACTCTAATGTTATTGCTTAGGCAAATCTGCACATAAATTTTGTATATAAATAACCATTCATTGCAAATAAAAATAATCCTTTTATTTTTCTTGCAAATCAGCACCAAAATTGGCCATAAAACGACGTATTAAACTATTCAAAATGTGCAAAGTAGGCTTTAATCTCATCCAAAGGACTAAACGCATATTTTTTAAAATGAAAAGGTTGTATGAACATAAATAAAATAGAAAAAAGAAAAATAAAATAAAAGGATTATTTGGGCAAAAGCATGACAGACAGGTGCAAGACCTCAGAAACTGTTTAGTGATATGGACCCCTCTAGGTTCTGGGGACAAAAGTCATTGAAATTATGGAATAAAAAAAAATAATGAAAAGAATAATATTTATAAGATATTGTATTTACTTTTATTTTATTTATTATTAATTAAGATTTAAATCCATTCAAGTAGTATTTATATTATTTTAATAATAAATAGGATATAAGTGTTACCTCATACAAATAATATTATACATATAAATAATATAATTCAATAAAAATAAAAATGCTTTACTTTACCTTTGACCCTTCTTTCTCTGTCTTTGCCCAATAGTTCACAACACAACTCTCTCTCTCTCTCTCTCTCTCTAAGCTACCACGTTAGAAGCACTCTTCCATCTACAGTGTGGTTCTCTCTCTGTCACTGCTAAAGTAGCGTAGCTGAGTTTTCTGATCCTTGAAATTAGGTACTCTTTTGGGTTCATCTTACTTTCTCTTTTAGCCTCTCGCATTTTCCTCTTCTCTTCTCTCCATAGTGTGTTGCGTGTGTGCCCCCATTAAGCCTTAAAGCCTTAACCCTTCTCAAGTTTCACTTTCTCGCATCTGGGTCTCTCTCTCTCTCATTTCTTCCGATCTGCTTCAGATTCGCCCTCAAACCCACGCTTCCTTCATCAAGATCCTCTTTTTTCAAATTTTTTTTTGGGTAATTTCCAATTCACTCAGGATCATCACCACTTTCATGTGTCCTCCTCAGGGTAAATTTTTTCCCCATGTTTCTCTCCAAAACCCACATTTTTTATTAATTGGGGTGGCCAATTTGATTCATACCTTGCTCTTTTCTTGTTCCTCTGAAGTCCATCCTTGTGTAGTTTTTTCTGTTATTATTATTATTATTATTATTATTATTATTATTGTTTTTGAATTGATTCTTACCTTGCTGGTTAGCGATTACTTTAAGCTTTACTTAATTTGATCATGGTATGCAACTATGCATGCAGTTTCAAACCTCTCAAGTTATCTTCTTTTCTAGGGATTTAAGCTTGTTTTGATTTACTTACTTCTTGTGTCCTAGGTTCTTCTGTCACTGTTTGTTCACTCAGAAGGAGCCTGTGGTCCTGGTTGGCTAATTGCCCTGTTTTTCCTTCAGCTGTAGTTTTATGTTAGGGTGCACATGGTACATGTATTATGGTATCAATAGTAGTTATGATGAAATGTTTCACTGATTAATGGATCTATTCGTCTCCTGTTGAATATTAGCTACTTGTTTTGGTGATTTTATTGATGATTTAGTTTTCCTTCGTTGATAGATTTGTGGATGAGATGACTGTGTGTATCTACGTATATTGTTGTTAAACTGAACGAGTTTTTTCACAGCATACTTAGTGAAATGGCTGTTAACTTATGTATGTTATTGATGCCTTATTTGATAGGTTGTTTCTTTTTCTCTGAAGACATAAATGGATGCTCAGCCTTGGATTTGGTCAATTTGATTTCAATTGAAACTCTTTAGCATCTCTGATGGACACAAAATCTATTGCTAGAGTTCTCCCAAAACACCATCCGAGCACAGCTGGGGTTCAAGCCCTCGAGGCTAAGGACATCAAGCCTTCTTCACTGCCAATTCTGATGACAGGAAAACTGGAGCCAGTTGCTCCTGAAGATTTAGCAAAGTCTGTGCATAACAAATTGAAGCTGACTACTGGTGAAACTCCGGAGATCAAGAAGTCGGGAGCATCGATCCAAAAGGGAGCTGTGGATCCATTGAGTAATAAATGTGGCTCTGGTGCTTCCTCATCCGTTCATGTCAAAGCATCTGGAGAAGCAGAGGAAAGCTCTATTGATCAAGACAAAAAGACTTCGGAATATGGAAGTGTGAAGAACAGTTCTGTTTCTGCAAAAGTTAGTGATGGGGCCAGCAGTCTTGCAAAGACAAGTGGAAGTGCTAAGATCAGTGATCGAGCTGATTTTGTTGAGAGTGGTAAGAGCAGTATTTGCAGAGGAAGTACAAGCAGTGATGTGAGTGATGAGAGCACCTGTAGTAGCTTTAGCAGCAGCATAAACAAGCCTCATAAGGCTAATGACTTGAGATGGGAAGCTATCCAAGCTGTTAGAACTCGAGATGGGGCATTGGGTTTAAGTCACTTTAGATTGCTGAAGAGGTTGGGTTGTGGGGATATTGGCAGTGTATATCTCTCTGAGTTGAGTGGAACTAAATGTTACTTTGCAATGAAGGTGATGGACAAAGGGTCACTAGCAAGTCGTAAAAAGCTACTTCGTGCCCAGACAGAAAGAGAAATTCTGCAGTCACTTGACCACCCCTTTCTTCCAACTTTGTATACCCACTTTGAGACGGAGAAGTTCTCGTGCTTGGTAATGGAGTTCTGCCCTGGTGGAGATCTCCATACGCTGAGGCAGAAGCAACCAGGGAAGCATTTTCCTGAGCAGGCAGTAAAGTATGTTCAAATTGAAATGCAATTTTGGTTTGTTTATGCTTGTTTCAATACATACTGCGGTTCTCCTTTCAATTTCCTTTCATTGTTCATACACGTTTTAGTTGCCCCCCCAGTTGATTTACATCAGTATTCTACAAGTGTTTTGTTGAATTTCATATATTGCTTTCTCTATCTACAAGAAATCTGCGGTCTGCTGAGACTCGAACAAGGATTTTTGACTCACTATAGAATATCTTAACAAAACTAGAGAACCTACAGTATACCTGGACATCCTAATTTAGAAAAGCTATGTTATTTTATTCTGGAACATGGGTGCAGCATCTTTTCTTTTGAATGTTTATGTATCATTTGGGGGAAATCTTCAATTTATGGATGTTTGAGAATAACTTGCGTATCTGGTGGAAAATTTTTTCTACACAGAAGTGATCCAGTTTTTATTCCTTGAATTCCTATGTAGATTGTTGCAGTGTAGCCATCCTTATTCATGCACCCCATATAGCCTTGCTGCTTTGGTGTCCACACCTTATCAAAAAAACTGAATTCTAATGCTTAGATTACTTTATCCTTGTGTGCAGATCCTGGTTCCAACTATACTGGCATATTAAACTAATCACTTAATATGCAAAGTGCATTGACTTTTGATCTGCCATGCATGCATGAAGAGTGTGCGTGAGGGTCGTGATATGAGTTCCATTTACTTGTGGGTTTGCATGTGTGCATGTTTAACTTAATGTCCGTTTATTGTACAGCTGGTTGCTTTATTTTTGTCATATATGAAGTCAAATAGCGTATTCCAGATATCGTCAAACACAAATGTGTTTTCTTGGGGTTGGTGACCACCTTCAATTCTTCCACCTCCAAACAAATGTGTAATGTCAAGCAGAGTAAAAGAGTATCTTTGAAATCTTTTTTGTCGAAAGATAAATTAATTAAGAATACAATTAATACTGAAACCACCACCATTGCACAGCTGTTTCGTTCTGGGGTAATTCACTCATTGCTGATGACTTTTGATTCTGCCCAGCCTTAACATGTCTGATTTCTGATAAAATCTGTTAGCTGGAGATGAGATATTTGATAATCCTTAACGCCTAGTTTTGATTTCTTTTCTTATTTTTCATTTTTAGCAATGCGCATAATTTGGTCATGATGTTAATTTGATTTGATGGTAACAAAAGTCTAATTTCCTATTAACCTGCAGGTTTTATGTGGCCGAGGTCCTATTGGCTTTGGAGTACCTTCACATGCTTGGGATTGTCTACCGCGACCTTAAGCCAGAAAATGTCCTTGTTAGGGATGATGGTCATATTATGCTCTCTGACTTTGACCTTTCCCTCCGATGTGCTGTTAATCCAACACTTGTTAAAACCTCAGCCACGGATTCTGAGCCTGTAAGAAAGAATCCTGTTTATTGTGTCCAGCCTGCATGTATTGAGCCGACTTCCTGTATCCAGCCATCCTGCGTTGCTCCTACAACATGCTTTTCACCCCGGCTCTTTTCTAGCAAATCAAAGAAAGACCGGAAACCCAAAAATGAAATTGGCAACCAAGTGAGTCCATTACCTGAGCTCATCGCAGAGCCTACTGATGCTCGGTCTATGTCATTTGTTGGAACCCATGAATACCTAGCACCTGAGATCATTAAGGGTGAAGGTCATGGGAGTGCAGTTGATTGGTGGACTTTTGGAATCTTTCTTTATGAGTTGCTGTTTGGTAAAACTCCTTTCAAGGGATCTGGGAACCGAGCTACATTGTTTAATGTTGTAGGTCAGCATCTGCGATTTCCTGAAGCACCTGTTGTGAGTTTCGCAGCAAGGGATCTTATAAGAGGGTTGCTTGTAAAAGAACCACAGCACAGATTGGCATATAAACGAGGCGCCACTGAGATTAAGCAACATCCCTTCTTTGAAGGTGTGAATTGGGCATTGATCCGCTGTGCTACCCCACCCGAGATCCCCAAACCTGTAGAGTTTGAGAAGATACCTTCCCCGGCCTCATCAGCTGGCGAAAAGGCTGTTAGCCACATGTCAATAGCTAATCAGAAAGGTTCTGATAATTATCTGGAGTTTGATTTCTTCTAGATATAGACAATATTGATTGCAAATGGTTTCTGTTAGAGGGGGGGAGGAACTGTTTTTCAATGTTTCAGGGACAAACGATGAGGAATTGTATGTTTGTTTTTGTTGGGAATTTGCAATTTCAAATTTGTATGGCATATAATCAATGCATGGCTTCTCTGTCATTCCAAAAGGCATAATAGAAAATTTCTGAACTGATCCTCAATGCATTAGGAATTTGAGCTGAGTTATGGTGGTGATGATGATGCTCTTAGGGAAACTGCAGAAACTGAAGCACATGGGCATCCCGCAAAATTCAGTGCCTTTGCAGACCTGAAAAATCAATAGATTTGAATATTTTTTCTCTCTTTGAAAACATGAGTGTCATGTTTTGAAAAGGGGCCATTTTCTCTGCCTCGGAACTTGCCATTACCCATTGTTTATTTCTCATAACATGACACTGCCAGATTCTTAAGGAGGAGTACCTATATCCAATACTAGCATGCGGAGGCCTAGTTTTTGTTGTTGTTTTTGTTCTTTCCTTTTTTAACCATGGCGAAATGGTTAATAAGGTTTCTTTTTCCATGAGCATTAACATGGAAGGCGGGGTAGTGGGTACTATGATTTGCATGAGCTGCATTTGAGGTAAGCCTGTGCTGTGCTTTACAGAGGAGTAATGGTTGCATATGCTTGAGGTTACTATGAGTCTATGAGCATTATGTATTGCTTCATGATATTGTACAGCAAAATAGTACATGTACACATTTTTTCCATTTTTGGGTCGGAGTACACATACACATTTTAGTCAATCAACGGTTCATCCGAACAAAAAAAAAAGAAAAGATGATGCCATTTTGGCCCCATGAATACAGATTGAAGATAAATTGACGGGTAGTGGTTTTAGAGTAGTGTCATCAATATATTCGCCATTCTCAATAAGAAATAAAAATCTGGCGTAATATATTAATTTCCGATGGATCAATATAATATAGTGTCCTTGTAACTTCGTCTTTGGTACGTTACTTCTTCCAAGTCAAGATTTCTCTACCTCTGAACGAGTGCACAAGTCAATGAAGTTTTGAAGGAGCACTTTCCTTTTGCTTTTTCAGCGTACTCCGGATTTACATGACACCTTGGAATTTTTCCGACTGTCATAAAACATTGAAAAGAAAACACTAGGATCAAGAACACAAAGTCGTTGCTAATTAATAGTGGAAACAACAATCTAGTTCACCCCTTGACCTTAGTATCTTTGTCAATCAAAATGGCAGCAACCGTGTTATTCATCCTTTGACTTGCAATAAGAACAACAACATTAAGCAATTAAAGTTGGAAGAAATTTTGTATGCGAACCCACATTCGTCATTTCTGTTTTGTTTCCATTCCCGTTGGTATCTTCCACCGGAAGGCAATTCTGATCAAAGTATGTTGGACACTAAATATGAACGAGAAATTCTTTCATAGGCACAGGTCTAATAATGACTCATTTTTAGACACATTCTTAATAAAAAATGGGTTTCATCAACTGTTTTCAAAATACACTCACTTTAAGGGTCCTACCAACTTTATTTTGAGTGTGTATAAATATAAGTTGTTAAAGTTATATTTATCATCGACCAAAAAAAAAACATATTTATCTAAGACTTTTTCATTATGAATGTTACTACCAGCTCGAATTCAAACCATGGTTTGTCACGTGTGAGGAGCTAATTCCTTCGGCTTGGTCCAATCCTTATTGGTTCACGTTCTTCATTTCTATCAAGTAACCTATCTTAGATTACGATTTGATCTTGAAGAGGGACTTATTTGACCATCACCATCTAACACATGGGAATAGAGGAGAAGAAGAAGACAGAAGACAAAATGTATACGAAATATAAGAACATGACTAACATGGACCTTGGAATGAGTCTGATTTCAGGGAAAACGCGTATGAGATAGACAGTGGAAGAGGGTGTCACAACATGAACATTATCTTTCTCATTGTGGATATCAAAAGAGAACACACTGCTCTCTAAGTCTTGTGTTGTTTGTATTATGCAAAGGCACCTTGAGATTGATCTCAAACAGCTTTGGCTGTAATGAAACACTTGGTTTCTCCTGAAGCCAATGCAGCAACAACAAGTGCACCAGGTGGAGGAGGTTTCTTCATCATTGGAATAGTGGTGCAAACACTCATGCCCCATTCCTATTGATGTTGTTGCCAACTTGCCATTCCACTGTTGTGTTGGGTCCAAGTTTACATCAACTTGGTTTCTTTCTATGGTCTTGTAAAACTTGTGATATGAGAAAAACAAAACAGGAATTGACAATGTTCATCATGTAGGCGTAATTAAGACGAAACGTTAGCCCCTTTAGAGTGCATATTGATCAGAATAATGAAATAAAGAACAAGATGTACACGTATGTGTGTGCACAACCAACAAAATTTTATATATCTTATAAAAATATAGAAAGTGAAGCTTATCAAAAACAATATATAGAAAGTGATCATGTGAAGGGAATAAATAAATTATTAAAAGAGGAAGAAGCAGGGAAGGACAAGAAAAATAAAAACAAGAATAAAGACCGAGTCAGGGAGCGAAATTGACTAGAACACTTTTCACAAACGCTAAGAGGTAGTTAAAAGGTACTCTCAACAATTATCTTTATCAAAATTTAAATCTTAATCAAACTTATGTGCCTCTGCATCCAATTTTATTGGTCCAGTTACATTGGAGTAGGAACTTGACCGCAATATGCCTTTCGCCATGAGGTAATCTAAGGCAAAACACTTCCATCGATGTCAAATCGCATCAATAAATTAATGCAAACTAAATAATGATGCCTTCAATTTCATACGGGGAGATGTGATAAGACTAGATTGGACACTAGTGTTTGTAACTTTGTTAGTAAATTTTTAAAATAATATCAATAAGCTAATAATTGATCATATAATATACCAATTCAACTAGTATGAATACTGATTTTCTTGTGTGGAATTTTTCATGACTGGTATATTTGTAATCTTTTATCTTTAATTCTCTTATACAAGTGTCATGTCTAGCCTTCATTTTCTTAGTAGTGATAAAAGATCACACGTTGCCAAATTATGTTAAAATTTCGCATGAGATGGTCCATTCAAGTATTGCTTTGCTAAATAAAAACGGAAACATCTACAAACATTGGGGGAAAAAAATCTGATAGCTTTGTGTTGTTTATCAATCCTTTTGCATTTCCATTCAAAGAGGTCCATTTTCGTTTGCAGGCTGAATAGTAGTGACTAAGCATTTCAAAGAGGTCCATATCCACTCTATTTAACCAAAAGGAAAAATAGTACACGGGTATGTAATGTATTCTCCATCAAGCTCAAATCACGATAAATCCATACACATAAACTTCGTATTCACAATTCATAATTAATTTACATATACAAAAAGGCTATATTCATATGAGTTCATGATGTTCACTTCTTCAAATGCTGTAGCTTTTATTATTTATTATTTTTCGTTTTACTTTGATTGCCACAGTGAAGGTTTTAATGCGCCATGAGTTAAAAAGTAGGCTGAGCATAACCATAAAAATCATTAAAAGGAAATAAAGTTTTATTTTATACTGAATTATTATCTTACCATTATATCATAGCATATAAACAGCAGGTAAAAGAGTTGTGAAGGCAAATTTGTATTGTCACCTTGCGAATTAAAGGCTCTCCAAAACAGGGTTGGTTTATACTTTATCCAAACTAACCTAATATAAAACCAATACATTATTTTCCATCAAAAAGAGAAAAAAAAAAAACCTGGTGCCTTATTAAGGGCAAATTTGTGATTAAGAATGAGACCGGAAAATCATGGATGCACGTTTCTTCTTGGCTGCAGCTCGGATGGGTTTATTTGAAATTATGCTTTAATTAGTATAGTCAACCCTTCCAAGCAGAATAAAACTATCAGCTAAAATCTGTAGGTAGTCCTTAGGCAGTATTATACTTGGGTCTGATCTATTTGTTGGGTAGCCGAAGTGGAAAGGGAATCGAAAGAAACACACAAAATAAAAAAAAAAAAAATCTCTCTCTAGAAGAAAGACAATATAAAAGAAACAACATTCACAAAATTTAACATAATTTTGTGCTTCTCATCCTTATAAAAAGATTATAATCACATAGACAACTATTAAAATCTATCCATATAATTAATCATTCTTGTTCTTGTAAGATGTTTAAACCAAACAACTAAAGACCTTATTTATAGGAGATTTCAATTCTTTCTCGAAAAAAAGTGGCTGGACTATATCGGTGTTGTAATACCACAGAAGTTAAAATATAAGGCCGAAGGAACTTTATTCTGCGAGTGGTGATTCATACGGAGTTTACCTCCGAAATTTTGAAAACATGCAATTTAACTCCTAATATTTTTCACTTGTGCAAATAAATCCTTCTAGTAACTTATGCAGCTATTATTAACAGAAATAAAATTAGTTCAAGAGCTATAGCGCATTTATTTGCTGTTAACAATAAATGGAAATTTAACAAAAAGACTAAAATGCATATTTAAGAAAATTCAGGAATTGATTTGCACTTTTTTAAAAGTATTTAGGTAAAGTGCACAAAACTCATAGTTCAAGGATGTTCTATTAACTTTATTGTTGTTTTGTATTTTCATAATATATATTGTATAATAATTGTAAGATCAAAGCTATGAACAATACATAGCAATGTATTTATAATGTTCCTCTGCAGTGGGGTTATCTACGTTGGGTTACTATTTTTCTATCAACAATATTATTTGAGCCCTACAACACCTAGAACCAAAAACACTAACACAAAAATATATGGAATCCACCACTTTATTTGTCTTTTTCTCTCAAACTTCTCTGCTCAACTCCCCTCTTTTCTCAGTTGGATGTCTACGTGGTATCTAGATGTCTCAACAAAACAGGTTCAAATATCATTTTCTTTTTTCAATAGCTCTGCAACATACTATAGGAGCAAAAGAGTTCAATTCTTTCATGATGGACTTTACCTTGCTGTTCTTATATTTACAATAAGGACTACCTTAAGTTAAAAAACGCCATCAACCCAACCAAATTATAGACCCGGTATATTATTGAAAAGCTCTTTCCTCTTGTCTAAAAGTTTCATTTTCATCCACACTTTCTATAGTCTTAAACCAATACTCATTGAGGGAGATAACCCTGTTCTTCAACCCCCAGTCACGCATAATGCTTATTTAAACTAGGCCTTAAAAGGTAAAACAAATACATGAAACCGAATCTTTTTTCAGATTTCCTTTATGGGACGTGGAAGTATCATTAGCAATGGCACGAGGAGAGGGAGACCCAGTTATCTTTTCACTAACTTCCTTCCCTTCACACACAATTCTCACCTTGCAGCTTTCTGGTGCGTTCTGAAGTACCTGATCAGCTATGCCATTCCCTTTCCTTGTTCTTAATTTTCTGTGCACCCAAAATGTTATAATAAGTGGCTCAAATATGGAAAATGCTTTTCTGCCTTAGTGTGTGTATATATTATATATATATATATATATATATATATATAATACATTAGTAGTTTGGACACAAGAACATGGTATTGTACCTTAATTGGGATTTGTTGGCTCCTAAAACTAGTTTTGTTATTTGAAGAATTGGAATCAGGTCCAGGATTGCCTTTGCAACCAAATCACTCTCAATCAGAATGGTGTCCACCTTAACCTGTTTGATACTTTTGTTACTTCATCTCTTGGTTTTCAGAGAAATTGGAAAAAAGGTTTAGCGTACGAATTCCATTGTAGTTGTAGAATATAAGTACCTTGCAAGCAGAACATGTTTGGAGGAACTTGTGAAGAAGCTCTCTTCTCTTGCCTCTTTCTTGGGCCATGTAGCTCTCCACCTGCTCAGGACTCACTTGGCTCTTTGGTACCATTCCGATTCCCACTGTCATAGCAGAAACAACAGCTAGTGGCAAGACACATTTACACAAGCATAGATGCATTCATTATGGATACATTAATTGCTTGATTAGAAATTGGAATTTCATTCGAATATCTATATCAGGGGAAATTAGCATTTGCATTTTGAAAGGAATGTGCTGATCTTCAATAATTCTTCATCCGGGTTTTGACATTCTGTCCTCAAAATTTACACTTTTTTCCTTTAATCGTTGTATAAAAGGTTTGGTGATCTTGGTCCAAAATTGAAAATTCAATCTTCTGCAGTCTTTTGTTGACTCTTGCATCATTCTAAGCCCTCAAAATTGATTCATGGGTTAAACTGAATTAAGAAATCTAGATGCTCAAAGAAAGAAACAAAAAGGTCAACTAAACAATCAAACTTCATTTATTACTAACTGTTTTTCAAAGTTTCAACCATTTTCTTATGTTCCATGATAATTTAGATCAGAGGCAGCAAGGATCATATCTTTCTGGTCTTAATTAAAACAACTAGGTGGTTAAGGTCTCAATCTCACAGGTAGGCTCAGAGATGTGAAAAACTTGCACCATCTACTTTTCACACAGAGAAAAGGAAAAAAAAAATAGTGATGGAAAATTGATAATCTAAAAATTAAAATAAGCAACAACAATAAACTAAGAAGTGCGATGGGAAATTGGGAATGAAAACTGGAACATGTAACTTACATGGGTTTGGAATGTGTTTGATCTCGGGGAAAACATGTACGAGATAAACTATGGTAGATGGGGTAGCCAAGTTCTTGAGTGTCCATGTGAGGGCTTCCATGCTTGTCTCACTCTTGCCAACTGCAACATAAACACTGTCTTCAGTAACCCCTTCGTTATTCTCTTCACTAATGGTTGCCATGGGACCAATATCATCCAAGTGCAAGTGTGATGATGAGTTCTCTTCCTCTATTTCGCTCACGCTTGTGCTGCTGCAGCCATAGTAGTTGTTGAACATTTGGGACTTATTATTATTGTCCATGGAAGAAGAAGAGGAGGCACCTTCATCTGATGAGTGGTGCAAACTGTGCAAGGTCTCAGTTAGTGTTGCAGCAGGCATATGTATATTATGTCAAGTGAATGATTGTATCTTTTTTGGTTCTAATGAAGAAGGTAGGTCAATACTTGGGTGAGCCTATTGTATGTGAGATCGATGTTGAAGGTTTCATGGGAAGAGAAAATTTGTTCTTCTATAAGCTAAGAATGAGAGATAGAGATAGAGAGAGAGAGAGAGAGAGAGAGAGAGAGAGAGAGGGAGGGAATAAGAGTGAGGGACAATTTATGCATTTGTGAGGAAATGAGATGTGGACTTGTGTTGTAGCTTTGCTATGGGGACAAATTTTAGTATGGGAAAAGCCATGGAGAGGAAATTCAGAGGTTTGAAGTTTGAACATGAACTTTGACTTTTATTTTAGTCTATACAAGAGAAACAAGACAAAAAGTAATAATGAAAATAAAAGCAATATATGATAGTGAGAGGTGTTGTCTATACTTACTTTTGGACACTGATGAAAACATCATAAATTATAATATAAAAAGTGAGTTCAACCTTTTTTTTATCTCTTCATAATGCCTCGTCTTAATATGTCAGCATACTAATACTCTCCAAAATTATTATTTTTTTATCTAAAAAAATACTTTTTCATATATTGAATAATTTTTTTTCTCTAAAAAAATAGTTTTAAATATTTTTTTTTGTAGAAATTAAAAAGAATAGCCTATGAAAAAAAAGATTAATTTTTAACTTTTTTAATTGAATAAAATTTTAAGTTTTATAATATTTTTTGTAAAATATGAAACAAGCACACCTTAATAATCTCTTTTTATCAAAACAAGCATGTTTTTATCTTCTCCTTAATTAATCATTGTTATGTATCATCAAATCCCGACCTCCTTCATTTATTAGTTCTTTTTTCAGTTTCACACATCTCAAGTAAAAAATTGTCCTCTAGTGTTATCATGAAGTTTAATAGAGCAGCATCATCAATTTAACGAGCCATATGTAAATTTTTGTGATATGAAATGGAATGTTAGGTTAACACAGAGTCTAATATACGCCCCATTTTGTGAAAAGTGAGGAACCGCATAGCGAGATTTAAATTTTGAGTGATCAATTTCTTATTAGTAAGAGACTATCTTAAAATTGTAGTCCTATTAAATATTTTAGTTTAAAATGTTCAAGTAATGGGCCTGTACTTGGTTTGTTGAAACAACCCAAAACTACTATACTATGATGTCAATTCAGTTATACAATTCCTGTTTGATTAAATGTGTCGGGTTTTTTTAATTGTTTCCAAATATTTATTTTACCAATTGGCTATTATAATAAAAAAGTGTCGGTTCTTTTATACTTATATTTATGTATCTATTATTCTAAAACACTTTGTGAAATAGTCACATTATATTTTTGTGTAAGAAGTACAAGTGCATTTTTTTAGTTGTAAATTTGTAATATCTTGGTGAATAGCCATTATTTGGAAAGTAATATTTGCTAAAGACAACATGAAAACAGAATATATTATCTTTTATCTTTACATAGTAGAATAAATTATAAATTTTTACATAGTAGTTTAAATTATAAAGAAACTATAATCCTTGACCAATAATAAATAAATAAAAAACTATAACCGGGGCGGAAGAGCAGGAGGATTGAGGAGCAATGCTTTTCTTAATTTTTTTATTAATGCTTTTCTTAATTATTGAACAATGATTACTATACATCTACATACAGAGAAGTTAGTTGTGTAGTAGTTTAGAATCATACAATATAGTTGTGTTAAAAAATGTTATTTAAATATAGTTGTGTTGCAGTTTAGAATCAGACAGTAACGTGAGGGTAATTTCGACTTTTTAATAGATGTTTGCAACTTTATTAGAGAAGCTACCGTACGAGTTATATACGAAGTGAAATATGGTATGAAAGGCGATTAAATGAATATATTTTTATGACGTACGTAGTTTGTGGTATTCATATCCGATTGAAGTACTATCATTTTTTTTTCTCCTGATACCATGAAGTATTATCAGTTTTGAAAACTTTTCAATCAAATTCAAGACATGATAGCATGAATATAATGGTAATGTAAGTCACACTTTTCCCTTATTGGTACGGTTACTGGAGGCCATGATCTACCTTTCTTTTTTTGTTAAGCAAAGATGGAAGAAGAAAGCCGGAAAGGAGTAAATTAAAGAACAATGAGATCAAATAAGACATGAACACCCGTTACATCATCACATAGAAAAATAGAGCTTAAGGTTGTTAAAAAACTGCATTGAAACCACGGTGTACCTACGACCAAAAAAACAAAATACAATGTAAGTGTCATGAAACCATATTTCCTAAAAACTTGAACTATTTGATTATGGTACATTAATAATTTTATATATAATATACATTTTTATTTGAATGTCTCTTTTTGAGTTTAAAGCGTGAATAATACATAATCTCACCTTACTTTGTGTTAAAATTAAATTATTTTATTAAAAATCAGATAACAATGATTGAACATTAGACCTTTTAATCATAGAGACTCTGATATCATGCTGAATTTCATGGTAATCAGAGAAGAGAGAGCAAACAATAATTGAGAAAATAGTGAAATAGAAATTTTACAATTGATAGAAAATGTAAGGTATTGTTGTTGAATAGGTATTGGTTAGGTCGGAAAATTATAATCCTTTTAGTTGGATTTTCATAAATACTAATTAGATATATTGAATTTTTAATATTCTACTTCATCTAAGTCGACAAAATGTTTCGAACAAAAATAAATTCTTACTTTTCTGTTGAGAAGACTTAACAGTCAAATTAATGAGTAATAAACATGGACATGCTTATTAGTTGACAAGCATGACTAGCCTCGATCTTATTAATGGCCAATTAACATAACAGTTATCAGATGGTGAGAATCCAATAATCTATTTACGTATATATCCAAGTAAGTCTAAATTTCTCAATTAAATGTGGGTCTGGTTAAAGATAAAATTGGAGTGTGAATTTTAATAAATAAATTTTATATGTGAAATTACATATAAATTTTATTAATGAAAAATTTAGTATCATTTTTACTTCACAATCAAATATATAATTAGTCGGGCTATGGTTGACAATCACAAGTATACCCTCCACACTAAATATATGTAAATAATGTTTGGTGTACAATTAAATTGTACAATAAATACACATCACACACCTTATCACAATTAGATGTAATGTACGGTTCTCACTCATTCATCAAATTCAATGATAACAAAATGTATAGTGTACATTTATTATATAATTTAATTATACACCTAACATTACTTTTATATATATATATATATGAAACAGGACGAATGCGTCAACAACTGCCATTATGACAATACCAAACCCGCCGCGCGTGTAGTTTCAATAATTATATCAATACCTATTAGAAGAAGAAATAGGACGTAGAGTTTGCTTCGATAAATAGTTTATTTAAACATTTACTTTAAAAAAATTGAAAACAATTATAAATTAATTATTATTATTACTATTATATATATATATATAGTAACAGAAGTATTTATATTTTGAGTTTTTTTAAAGGGTACAAGTTTAACAACTCATATTTATACACATTTACTTTAGTCACAAAAAAAATTACACAGTCACAATGAAACTGAGATCCACTAGTTTTATTTAATATACAATGATTGCTAATTTTATTTGAGGGCACATAAATTTGATACGATAGACTTGTGTCAATTCAAAGAATATTCTAAATATGAAAGAAATTATCTAACCACGACCCATAAAACAAAAAGAAAAACTTCTCTCTTGAAAACATTATGCATTTTCAAATGCAAGAAACCAACATAAAATTTCAAAACTTGCCTTTTTAGATTTTCTTAATGATGTTGGTTAGAAAAATCCAATATAAAAATGAAAAAAAAAAATTTATTTGTACGCACAATATACGAGACATTGTATCAACTCGTATCTCATCTACAAAGTTTACACTTCATTTAATAATAAATGAGATATAAGTAGGCATGATATCTCAAGTATTTTGAATATAAATATCATAACTCAATAAAAACCATGTAAGAGAAAACCAAACCAGACCGGCTGATCCGACTAGGTTAACTGGAAACCGACCGCCTTGCTAGTCTGAACAAATGTCTTCAACCGTTGGAGTCCAAAACCGGGCAAAGCCATGAAAATGGTGAATCGGTTTGATTTTTCAGGTTGGCCGGTCTGGAACTTTTCATTTTTTTCCCTTTCAAAGCTTAAACACTAATATCTTTGAATAACCACATATCAAAACAGAAAAAATGGATACCAAATAATGACACTAATAAATATTGTTGAGTTGATCTTCTCTCTCCTTCATTCACAGGATGATCACCAAGGATGACACAGCGATGCCGGCGGCCTGCCATTTGTGACGTAGGCAACGTTGCCCTCCATGATGTAGCCGCCCATCAATGGCAAATATAATGGGGTTGTTCATTTTTGTGATTTTGGCTTTGGAAAAAACGATGGCCGGTGCCAGCAAAGTGAGCCAAAGTTTTTGGTCCCTCTCTTCCAACTGTCATGATGTCCAACACAAAAGAAAAGTAAATCAACTAAGAGATGCAAAGAGAGAGAGACACGAGCGTTTGTGGCCTAAGCTTGAAAAGAGTAGTAGTTGAGGCAGAAAAACAGTAAAGGACGGACTGAAAAGTTGAGTCTTTGCTGTTTCTTGTGTTTCTAAATATAGACTATCATCTATTATTATTATTTTTGAAACTGATAGGACTATATTTCTTAATATTATTTTTAAATGCTCTATCATCTTATTCTGAGGATGAGATTAAAATAATTTTATATAAATTATATTTATTTTTATAGATTTATAAATAATTTTTTTATGTATTGATTATGTTAGTATTGATGTTTTAATATATTTTTCATTGTATTTCAGTTAAACTCCAATTGAATATTTAAATATTTAAATCAATACCTTTGTCGAATTCAATATTCAGTTTAATTTTCTTCCCATTATTAAAAATCCATTGGCAGCAGTTAGTTATTAACCGAAACTGCGGTCACTGGTAACTCAGGGTATGTTTGTGAGTTTGGATTTTGGAGGAAAAAGGAGGGGAGAGGAGGACTTGTAATATAATTTTATACTATAAGTCTTCCTCTTCTCATTTTTCCTCTAAAATCTAAATCACAAACATACCCCATGTTATCAAAAGTCAAAGATGTACCAAAAGAATTGTTCCAATCAACGGCTCTCTCCGTTTGACCAAAATAAATGATGCACAAGCAATCATGTATCCAATCACAAGAAGGAGGAGAAGTAAGAGGATAGATATATATAAGGGTTTCCTTAATGAGATGAGTATCTTAAACACGTTAATTAAAGAATTAACAATGATAAGTTCATTTATTGAAAAATGAAGCACTTAAGTCTTTAATATATTGGTTATATTAAAAGGATTCAAAATTTATTATTTCATTTGTTTCAAAATAAATATCATTTTTAAAATGATACTCAATAATGATTGAATGAAATTGATCTTTAAAGTATAAAAATAAGAAACTAAAAGATTAAAATATACCATGTATAACTCACCCAATATTCTCTAATGATAGTTTTAAAATAAATGTCATTTTTGAATAATACGCAATATCAACTGAATGACAATCTTATTTTTCGAAAAATAAAATTAGAAGACTAAAGTATGCCTCTCCCTTTCAGTCTATCTGTCTATCCTTTTGATTTTTTTTTTTTTAAATATCTGTCTATTTCTTATATAAGAAGTATTAAAATTTTTCCAATACTATTTTAAAATAACCAATTGTGTCTTGTTTTTCCATAATATAAATTTATATTTTTTCCACTCATAATTTATTATTAATATCAAAATTATTTTATTATTTTTTAATGCATGTATTTTTTTTTTTTAAGACTGATGAGATAAAAAGATGCGAGTAACTATCTTTTATCACTCCGCTAATAATAATATTCTCTTCTCGTTGGATTATCGTATCCTACACCCTAGGAGGTCCTAAGTATTAGTCGCCATGTCATGTCTAGCGTAGTCTAGTTGTCTACATAATTGCTCCTACAACAATGTGTTGAACTTATCAAAAAAAAAATAAAAAGTGTTGAATTTTGACTAGGCAGGTTGGTACAATACAGTAGTGGATTTTACTGCATTAACGAATCTGCTGGCGAATTCAGCCACTTGCCCCTGTATCGGACACACATAATTAATCTCCTTATCTCTTCATCTTCTACGCAATTCATTGCTTGTACGTGCAACCGAATCTGCTTGTCTTTTCGTTACAAAATATACTCCTCGTTGGATTTAATTTGGTGTTCACACTTTGCAGTCTATTCTCTCTAGCTTGTTTTCTTTCTCTTTTCTTCTCTTTTCTTTTTGTTCTTTTCGTTTCCGTTGGATTAAGATATTTTCGCAAACATGCATGAACGGGAAACTAACTTTTCGGTTCCCATCGTAATTAGGAGTGGTTTCCCAACAATTGTTTTCTAGGATTCGCTTCACTATGAGAATAGGATATCTTGCCTTGTTTACTGCTATGCTCAAGCTTGATTGTCTCTTAACTAAGCTTTGAGGAATTTTTGTGTTGTGTTTTACCAGCATGAACCACCACTTATCTTAAATTTTTAAATATTAATAATTAAAATGAATGGTCGTGAATATTCTTAGAGCACGCATTAAATATGCTTCAGTACGATAAAAAAAATTCTCATTAACTTTTGCCAAGTATAGGCATTATAAAAGCTTTTCTATAAATTGCCTTTAGCTTATTACTGTATGTTTGATTTTGTGTTTAAAAATTTGACTCTTAATAGAATTTATTTGGTTAAAAGTGACTATAAAGTAAAGTAATTGAGGATGCGTCTGTTTCTGATTTTTTTTTTATAAAATAGTATTTTTTTTCTATTGAAAAATCATTTCCATATACTTTTTATTAAATCAAATACCTTTTACCAGATTGGCTTCTTTTGTATATAGGTCTAGCATATGAAGCACCAATTCTAACATGGATATGGGACATGACATAGCATAGATATGAGGGACATGCTAAAATTAAAAAATTATAGGCTATAGGCATGGTATATATATAAATATAAATTAAAAAAAAATAAATTATTTAAAATATTATTTATATAAATTTCATTTATGTCTTATTTTCTTATAAACTCTAAAATTTATGTATTATTTGGTTCTTATAATCTTATTAATATTTTTTTTTCAATGCTACTATAAAAAAAAATAAATTTTAAATTAAATATATATAAATATGTGTCATCAATGTATTATAGAATATCCAATATGAATATGTGTCTGGACACTTAAACATGATATCCAAATGATGTGCACGTGCTTTGTAACATGTAGCTCTTGACACACTTTATGTCGAACCTCAAACGGACTGCCCTCTCAATGAAGCTAAATCCAATTACCATTATATGGTTTAGGACTTCAGGTAATATTTATCAAGTTGCATAGCTAAAACCGTACAATGCCTGTGATTCTAAAAAATTATAAATAAATGTAACAAGAAAGTACCATGCAATACGTGAAAAAGAAAATGCAATGTAGTGTTTCTCTGGCTTTGGCTTTTGATGTGTTGCTTCTTAGCTATTTCCGAAAGGGTGGGAGCAGAAAATATGCTCCAGCCCAGTCCTTTATTTGACTTTGAGCATGTGCTCTTTTTGGACCGAGTCGTGGTCCACGACGGTGGATATTTACATGTACGCACTGCATTGTGGAGTATAGACGGCAATGATCAAAAGACTTACCAGAAGAAAAGGATTCAAGTACGGACGCTCATATTGGACTAAGGTAAGCCCCTACATGTCATGGCCCATAGCCATCCAAAGTGTGCGCGAAATGTGGGAAACTCTGCGGAGAAGACACCTTAAAAGCCATAAAGAACGCATATACGCATAAGTTGGCAACATTGGCACATAGCAACAGCACAAAGGAGATTTTTGTAAAAGGAAAAGCTGCATTACATGGCCTAGCTAGAGTTATCTTGATGAGAAATACTTAGATGCATTGAGAGTAAGAGATAACGTTTATTTTGATTTTTTTATTAATTAACACATAAGTTTTATATATCATTATTGTCTTTCACTTTTTCTATATTTTTAATATAATAATTAATTTATCAATCACTAAATAGAAAATAGTAAATATTTTATTTTGTTTTGGCAATCACTTTCTCTATCTCGATATGTGCTTGTAATTACCTTTCATTTAAGTGTATGAGCGACCTTTTCTTTGTTATCGTTATTACTATATATTATTTGTTTATTTGATAGCAAAGTCTATGGCTTCTAATCACTAAATTAGGTGGAGCATGATCGAGCAATCACTAGTCCTATATATGGAACTTGAGTGTATAGGGACAGGTCAAAATTCATGCAACACAAAAAAAAAAAAAAATCAACAAAACCGATGTGAAAAATTAAAAGAAAACAACCACAATGCTTATTATAGTTAATTAAACTTTTTAAGTATCTAGTCAGAAGAATAATTCATACAATATATATATATATATAGAAAAAGTTTTTTCGCCAAAGATTTACTCATTTAAGAGAGCTTCTACCTCAAAGAAAATATTAGTACACTATATCAGTGATAAATATCCTGAGAAACTTTAAAAAAAAAATTAAAGAATGATTTTTTGTTTTAAAATAAAATCAGAATAAGTCAAATGGAATCATATTATATTATATATCATATATCATATATATATAATTATAAAATCAGGTTTTACAAAAAAGAAAATGGCTAACATGTCGTTCAAGTAGAACATTTGGTTTCCCTCCACTTTTAAGCCCAATAATTACACAATCATTCATCATATCATATAGCCAATCATATCTCCAATAATTGGCCATATATGCAACATCCTTTCTTTTAATATAATAATAAATAATAAAATAGTCTATGTGTAATAATTGTAAGTCATGTATCAAATTTAAATATTTTATTGGTCTTACTTAATAATTTTATATTAATATCTATTTTAAATATTAGATTAAAATGTTAAAATATAGATATTAATTATTTAAAGTGAAACCATAAACTATTAGCAATAGACTCAAAATATATTGTGCGAAGTTAAGAATAAAATTTATTAAGAGTAATAAGTAATAATGTGTTAAGTATTAATAATTAGGTGTATAATTTTTACATAAATAAAATAGATAGAATAATTAAAAAAAAAAGAGGACGCCAATTTATGCACAATAACCAACTTTCTGTTGGTTTGATGACTGTGTGTTTCTATATATATAGGTGCTGTGTGTGCATTATGTGAAAGGAAAAGAAGGAAAAGAAAGAGAAAGAAAGAAAAGAAAGAAGGGAAAGTGACACAGAGGGAGAGAGAACGTGAGAATAGAGAGAGAGAGAAAGGAAAAAGAGAGGAGAGAAAAGAGAGAAGAAAAAGAGAAAAGAGAAGATAAAGCTCAACTAGTCCACATAATCTCCATCTGTCAGTTAAACTTGAGGTAGGAATGAATTTATTTTATGCAAAATAAAACCATGGTTACAATTATTATTACTATTACTCATTTTATATACTGTTATTGTACATTATAGATACTCATTGTTATTTATTATTGTTATTCTTTTATAATTATGGGCTTGAATATTAGTAAAAATAATATTAATAAAATTCCATTCTCTCTTTACCGGTCCCGTCGGTTTACCGTGCTCCGATTTCTTATTAATTATAAAGATTTCATTCTCTCTTCACCTATTCCGCTTGCCATCAAGGCCCGATTTTTTTTTATCACTAAATTATAAATATTTTCTTCTATCCCCATTGGTCCAGTGCGGAGTACCGTCGTTTCGATTTCTTTATTTATTTTAACGTTTCTTTACATTTATGCAAATTGTTATTTAATTCAAGTGAGTTAAATATTCCTTTATGTTGCTATCTATTGTACATTAATTTATCATTCTTCCATTTTAGAATTTATTATATTATCTATATAATAATATATTAATTTGAGTTATCAATATTTATATTAATAATTAAATTGGTAGCTCTATAGTTTAATAAATTTTATTAAGGCATTAATTTATTTGGTTTTAATTTATTTATGCATGAATTTATAAATGTTATGCATTGATGTTTCACTATTTAAATTAATTTAAAAAGAATATGACTAATTAAAGTGTGCCGCTAATCACAGATAAGGCAGAAGGATACACATAAGATCCTTTTAAGTTACCTGCCTTGGTTAGAATGGCTAAGAGGTTTGCTTTGTCGTCACAATATAAAGAATAAAGAATGAGAATTTTCTAAGTTAAGGCCTTTAACGATGTGTCAGACAAGCAAACAAATGAAAGAGAAATTAAAGTAAAGAAATTACAGATTTAATAAGATTTGTATGACATGTTATATATGACATAATTTATATGATAAATGCTTATGTTCATATAACACTATTGTACCCATGTGTATTCCGTGCAAACACGGCTGAAACCAACCATAGTTTAACTATTTTAAAACTATTCATTTCTATTGAGAATTTTCTTAAATTCTCATTTTTTTTTTATTTTATTTCTGGTGGTTTCAGATTAGCCAAGTAGCATAAAATGGAAGGCAGCTGCTATAAGTTTATGGACTTATATTTAATTAATGTGTGATTTTATGTTATAATTTCTAGTTTGTACCTAATGACATTAAATTGTCATGCTAGAACTTTATATTTGTAACCTTTTTACTTAATATAAATCGTTGTGCTTCATGAGTACACTCATATTATTAACCTATGAATAAACTGGTATTATAATATACATTTAATCATTCAAATATCAATCAATTATTTTTGAAGAAAATTTCATTATGAGTTCAATTTTTCAAAAATTATGGTAATTTTTGTTTGATTATTTTGAATATTATACATTAATTACTCCGTTATTATAAAAAATAATCATAATGGTCCTTTAAAAAATACGATTCTTCTTGCTATGACATATTTGTGAATGATTTGTAAATTTATATTTTTTTGTTGTTGTTATGATATGTATATTGATATTCTAGTGAATAATTTTTATGTAAATGCATACTTGTTTAAAGAATTTATTTATTTAATTCGATGACTGTAAAAACAATGCCTCTATAAATATTATCATTAATTTACTTTCCTAGTCTAGAGTTAATAAAAAATAATAATAAAAGTTGATTATTTTCCATTAGTCTTCACTATAATTATTGGATTTTTTTTTTCAATTCAGTAGCCTCATGGAGCAGAAGAGGCATGTTATTGTTCCTTGTTATGCATGTCTTTACTAGATTACATAATCTTATACATGATTTTCCTCCTATTATTTGTGTAGTCTTGATTTTCGAATGAAGGCCAAGAATAATCCTATATTGTTTTCTGTTGGACTTGATACATAGGTGAATTTGATTAGATCATGGTTCAAATGACTCAAAAAATCATGGAATAAAAAATTTAGAATCTCATGCTAAATTGTTTTTGAAAAATGTGAAAGTCACACGACTAAATTAAAGAAATGTGTATTGATTTATTATTCCAAATGTGTATACTATAATGGATAATAATAAACAAACACATTGAATCACCACAAAATGCATTATATAAGAAACAGTAATTGATACGTTGAAGAAAAAGACAAAAGCAAAATTTGGCTTAGGATATCTGCAATTTGAACTTATTAAAAAAAGAGATATTTTAACTTTTCGATTAAATCATTTTTAGAGAATATAATTTTTTAATATTCAATTTTAATATTTTAAATTTTAAATTTGAAATTGAGATTAAATTATCAGTAATAGTAAATATAATTGATCGATTGCACTTAATTCCAATTTTGTTACCAATCATCATTTATAATTTTCAAATTAAATATATATAGTAATTATATATATGATTTGATATTTTTGTAGAGAATAACGTTTGATATAGGATTAGAAAAAATTAATTCAGATTTTTTTCAAGCTATTTATTAGAGAATGTATCAATAATAATAATTGTAATATATATAATTAATTACATCTTATATTTGACCATTTCTAAACTTTTGATTTTGAGAATAATAAATATCATTTTTTGATTATATTTTTAAATTTTGTTATCAATCATGATTACTAATATATATATATATATATATATATATATATATATATATATATATATATATATATATGATTATATATTTGTTGTATATAATAATATTTGATATAGAATTGGAAAAAATAATTCTGATTCTCTTTTTTGTTTGGGTTATTTGTTTAGAGATGTTAATGATTATAGTAATTGAAATAAGTATAATTAATTATATTTATTATCAATCATGATTCATAAATTTCAATTAAATAATTTTTTAGAGAATATGGCATGCTATTTTTTCCTATTTGAATATTTTTAAATTTTTCAATTTGAAATTATGATTAAATCATTAATATTAATAAATATAATTGATTGATTATACTTGATTTCAATTTTATTATCAAATTATGATTCCTAATTTTTGGTTGAACCAAATATATTAATTTTCATATATATATATATATATGACTAGATATTTATTTTTGAGAATAATATTTGATATATAATTTAAAAAATTGATTAGGATTTTTTGTGATTATTTATCTATATAAATATATGAATTACAATAATTGTAATAATTATAATTAATTATATTTTACCACACTCCTGATTCATAATTTTTATTAAATATTTTCTAGGGAATATAATATGTTATTCTTTTTAGATTTCTAATAAAAATAATATTTGATATAGAAATTTGAAAAATTATATAATTTTCTATGATATTTATTTAGAGAATATAATATGTTATTAAATAATATCTTAGGATAATATGTATGCTATATGATATTTGACATATTATTTGTTAGCAGTTCTACTCCACTGTTTTTTAAAATTATTTATTTTCATTGTATTTTATATAATATAATATATTTATTTAAAAATGCAATAAATTTTTAATTACATGAATATGAAAATGATATAATTTTTCAAATGAATTTAATATTCAATATATTTTTCACTATTAATCATTTCGAGCATCACACAAGTAATAAACCAATTTATACATATAGAGTAAGGATCCTCTAAAGTGAGGATCTTACTTTAGAAGGTAAAGTGAGGGATTTCACCCTTGAATTAATAAAATTAGACGTGGGGTCCTCTTTACTTTATTGATCTAATGGTAAAATTCTTTTACTTTATCCTCTAAATCCATACATATATATTATAATGATATCCTCACGTATTTGATTTTCAAGGAATTCACCACTGCATCTAATGACTAGTCGAGTAATCATTTGATGTGCTGTAACCTCATTTAAGGGATAGAGCTTGGCCATTTTATGTCATTGCTTTGAGAATCTCACTCATTATATTGTTCCCTTTCTTCACTATAAGTCCTTCTCTGATATCTCAATTTCTTTTTTTAGTTTTTTGCCATTCTTTACTCTCTATCATCACTCTCTCTATGCTCTTCATCTATTTTCAATTCTCATCTTCCTAATAATCCTATTTCATTTTCACAACAAGTAAACCCCATCAATATAATTTCAACCTTCAAGCTTCAAAATGGTGATGTTTGCATCGGCTGTGCACTCTAACTCAGCTGTTATTTCTTGGATAACATTTTTTTTTTCCTACTTTGCATGTTAGTGTTATGCGGTCTCTGCAACCTACAAACATTATTGGAGGTTTGCTATTTTCTTCTTTAATTTAATTTACATTTTCCGAATTGGAATCACAAGTTGATATAGGTAGTAATATGTTGTTTTTTTTTTTGTGAAAAAGTAAAGAATCATGAAGACACTTTTAAATCTTGATAGATTAATTTATCTTCTACAATATTTATCATCAACAAATTTGGAGTTTTAGTATAAAATTAAACTAGTTGCTTCAAACATTGTAATTCTGAGTTATTTGACGATATGACTAAGCAAACTGTTAGAGTTTATATTAGATAAAATTTAATATAAGTATAGAACTAAAAATATATTGTTTTATCAATACTCCTATTTATTTGTTATTAGCTATTTTTATTTAATCGACCAACATATTATATTGTTACCTTCACAGGATCCAAATTCGGATTAAAACACGTTTGATGTGTACAATTAAACTATGTATTGTACAAAGTATCTTATTACTGCGGTCAATTTTGATCTACGGGTAAGGACCAACCATGTGATGATAAAACTGATAGTCAGATATGAACAAGAATCTGTCCATAAAAAAATGAAAAACAAAATATTGCTTCATGGTATGAAAATCTACTATTTCACTTATTTGGTGCAACTGAATTATTCCATTTTTTTGTTATAACTATTACTCCTTAAACAGCTAACAACCTTACAATTTAAAATTTCAAGATTAGGACTTCATAACCAAATTTAATCTAAAATAGATTATGACTATTGTTGGTTTTTCTTTAGTTCATAAAGAAAGACTATAAAAAAATAAAGAAAGACTATAAATATTGATAAAAACAATAAAAAGGAGTATATAAATACTTACATTTAGATTTGAAATTTCGAGGTCCAACCAAGAGAGCTTCCGTCATCATGCACAGCGTGAAGATATCGTGCGAATTTTATGATTCAGGAAGTATATTCGTTTCCTCAAAAACCAATTTTTTAAAAAAAGGTCAATCGATGGTCCAAAATCGATCTACGAGTGGGACCGCGAAGATTAACGGCTGGGATCCCTTGATACCGATTCGGCCGTGCATTAGCAGCCACAATCCACAATCATAAAATTCGTTGTCAAAAAAATATTACTCAAAAAAAGGGGAAAATAAACTAAAATTAGATGTACGGAAAAAATGTTTTCCCGTGTTGAAAAGCGTTTGGTACCAACTATAGATTCGGTCAAAATGTTTGCAATTTTTCAATTATTAAAATCACTTACTAGATATATTAAATTCCGACAAAACATTAATATAAATTCCATAGTTATTTTGAGAAAATCCTGTTGAACCGAATTTAAAAAAATCTTGAAAAGTAGTTTAGGAGGAATATATTTTTTTTTGGTAATAGTTTTGGAGGAATATAAAAGTTAGTATATTTAACAAACCTATATCTCCCTATAATTTGATATGTTTTTTATTTAAGGAAATTAGTTTTGTTCATTATTATCCACGTAATCTCCACACAAGTAGAGAACTTTGTTTTATTTTTTATTAGCTGAAAGATAATGAACCCCTTTCTATTAGATCTTTTTAAGAATTCTTTACTTTAAAACTAAAATCTTAACTTTTTCAACACCACGGGTATTTATCACGACAAAATTTTCCTAAAAAGAAACCAAAAAGAATCATGCCGTAGTTGTCTGAATTAAAACAATATATATATAATATCTGTTTATATAATTTTGAAAATTAATTTTCATATCATTCGACAGTTTTCTCTAACAAATATCACAAAAAATAATCTAAAACCTACTCGTATTTAAAGATGATTCCTTGACGTTATAGCCTTCATAATAATTATTAATGAAAACCAATGAGCATGCCAATGCTAATTGAAAAAATTAGCATGCCTATGCTCTATATATACATATATATGCCACCGCTTCAAAATTGAGAAACTTAATTAATTTAGAGAGAGAAAAAAAAGGGTTAAAAATTTTGTAGGTGGAAAGCGGAAAAGAGGTGAGTTGGTGGTAGGCCCTCCTTGCTTGAATTTTGAGTCTCCACTCTTTCACTCATAAATTTTCTCTCTCCATCTCTCTCAAACAGTCTATAGATTCTTACTATATTTTCTGCACCTTTTTCTTTTGTTGCTTGTCTTTTTATTTTTCTCTTTACAAAAATTTTCTCTTCACTGTTGTTAACTCTTTAACACAGCAGTGAAGCAGCAAAAACATAACAAAAACACCGTGAAGCTAAAGCTACAGACACACCAAATTCTGAGGTTTTGGTGTTTTTTTTTTTTTTTTAATTGTTCTCTTCATTCCTCAAACTCTACAACAAAATGGGGGTTGTTTCCCAGGATGCCCTCAACCAGCTCAAAGCTCTCATGGATCAAGGTCTTAACTTTATCATGCCCTTCTCTTTCTTCTTCAATTTTTGCTCTTTCTTCTCTTATGGGTCTCTCACTTTTTCCTCCTTTTTGGTTTGTGTGAAAACTTTTTTTTTTTATCCATTGATGCTAGTTGAGGAGCCATTGCGGAGAACCTTTCAGGTGACCACTTACTTTCAAGATACTCATTCTGATCTGATTTCAACATTTTCAATTTGCCTTCTGAATTTAATTTCCTTTTTTCTGCTGCTTATTGGATTTTCGCTTGCTCCCAACATGTGCTGATGCTGATCCGCCTTGTGTATCTGTTCTGAGCTGTGTCAATTATTCACTATTAGGCTCCCTTTGGTGTTGATGTTGTGTTTTCTATGGATTTTGTGTACTATGGCTTTTGCAGTCCTGGGTTTATAGTAATTGTTGTGTCTGAATGTTTCATTGTTGTTGACTAATTGGTGTTTCTACCCTACTTGTTTTGGGGGTGTTTCATACTTGGAATGAAGTTTGAGATCTGATTTCAACTTTCAAATTTGAAATTCAACCAATGTGGCACTGTTTATCTTCTACTCTATTAATTAATTTGCTTGAACGAGATAATATTCCTTATGTTCTGCATTTCCTATTATATTTATTTAACTATACTGACAAGCATAGTGGTAATAACTTCTTCCTTCTTTTGGACGGCCGAAATTTCACAAAGTGCACCTAATTATCTCCCCTTTTGGAATTTGATCGCTGCGATTTGCAGAATGTTCATCAAGGACATGTCACTGAAACCTTAATGCGGTTTCTGAAAGCAAGGGAGTGGAATGTTTCCAAGGCTCATAAAATGGTAAGATATATATAGTCCGAGTGTTGTTTTGTTGAATGCTTTACATATATATATATTCTTTGTTTTTGTAAATTATGATATCTGATTTATTTGTAACATAAACTGCTCTATCATGTTGCAGTTAGTTGATTCTTTAAATTGGAGAGTACAAAATGAAATTGACAGCATATTATCCGTAAGCTTATATTTTGCTGATCCTTGTATATTATTGTTTAGACATTATTCATATCTTTTCACTTAGGTGCTTCTCTGTAATTGGCTGATTGGCATTATTGTGGTCCCTTTTATACTGTTCTTTTGCCCCCCTTTATATATTTATTGGCAAAACATTTTCACAAATGGCAATGAGTTCTTACTTTTTTAGTCTGGATGATGTTTCATTTTCAGAAACCAATAGTCCCTACTGATTTATACAGAGCAGTGCGCGATTCACAACTCATTGGATTGTCAGGGTACTCAAGAGAGGTGCTCATACTCAAGCATAATCTTTGTTTTGGTCCATGTCATCTTAGTCGTGCTTGAATGTATTTGCTTGTCAAAATGTGCAAAACTGCAAATTATGCTATATCAGCATGCACGTTTTTGTTCACCGAGATCAAGTTAACATAACTTCCATGTTTCTTTCTTTCTTTCTTTCTTTTTTTAAATGCTTTCTGTGCCATCCTTTTCAGGGTCTGCCTGTCTTTGCAATCGGTGTTGGGCTTAGCACATTTGACAAAGCATCTGTGAGTTTGATTTATTGGAAAGAAAAAAAAAAAAAAGGAAGAGGAACATTGCTTTGTTTGGAGCATTATTTATTGCTTTATCTTGAAGCCTTGTGTTCTTTCACCATCTAACAGTTTTTTCTGCATTTTTATGATTTGTAGGTTCACTATTATGTGCAGTCTCACATTCAAATTAATGAATATCGTGACCGTGTAGTCTTGGTGAGTTTGGAGCCTACGAAGATTCACTTGCTGTTTGATTGACCTGTTAGTTTAGCTTCTGTCCTTTTGCTTTGAGTTTTGACCAATATATGCCTGTAGCCTTCTGCATCAAAGAAGCATGGGCGACCTATTACCACATGTGTAAAGGTTCTGGATATGACTGGTCTGAAGCTTTCAGCCCTGAGTCAAATTAAGGTACATTTTACACTTTTAGTTCATCTGGCTACTTTTTCAGCAAAGCTGCTACATCCACAATTGAATGAATTAAGCTGCTACTTTTTCATCTTACTAGAAGCATGCTGGTTTATATTTGAATGGTAAGCGTTTTATCCCTTTGAAAAAATGTTTGTCTAAGTTGAAAACCCATTTAGAGTTGGTATGGATATGGTGAATAGATGTGAGCATATAGAGTTTATAATTCACATATCAAGATCAGCAAACCATAGCATACCTTAAATGAGTTGATGTGCTCAATTGTACTCCAAAGATTCTGAGTTTGGGTCAAACTTTTACTGTTATTGCTTCATGTATAAAGCAGAAAACTTTTGTTGGCTTTTTTCCTTCGTTATTTAATATTTCTCATATTACTGAGTTGTCTTTCATACTAATGCAGTTGTTAACAATAATATCATCCATTGATGATCTGAACTACCCTGAGAAGACAAATACTTACTACATTGTAAATGCCCCATACATATTTTCAGGATGTTGGAAAGTAAGATGTTACTCCTTACAAATTTGTTAGCTGTATGGCATTTCTACTTAATATATTGATTTGAGCCGAGCACCTATTGGAACCTCGGCATAATGCTAAACACTTAGCCTTAGCAGGTTGTGAGGCCACTTTTGCAAGAGAGGACGAGAAGAAAAGTGCAGGTTTTACCAGGTTGTGGGCGAGATGAGCTGTTGAAGGTAATGTATTCGTTTTCTATTTTTCGATGTTGGAAAACTACCAGAAAATGTACTCCCAACAGCAAATATTTGCCACATGGTTTAATTTCAACCAATGGGAGCACATACTCTTGTAGCACTTACTAAATTCAGAATGAAAGAGAGGAGTGCAAAGGCAGAGGACAAGTTGCCCCTTGCCTTGCACTCCTTATGATTCACAATGCCTTTGAAGCTATTTGTCACAAAATCTTTCAGTTTTGCAAAATTAATTTGAGATCCACTTAAAACGCCAATAGGTACGTAAATCTAGAACATAGTAGAAATAAATGATTTAGTTTAAGAATTATAGACACACATTACATAAACAGGAGAGAATGCCTTATTAGGTCTATATATAGATTTTATACATTGAGTCTGGGTCCATCTAATAAAAAATCCATTCTATAGAAAGGAAAGTTGATAAATGACAACACATAATTGAAGCCCATCACCAGTTGAAAATCGGAGTTGCTTGCGCTTGACACTAGTGTTAACTTGTGGCAGTCATGGAACCTAGGGATAATATACCCGTACATAAATGTAACACCATTTCTCTGAGAAATACGAGTACTATTAGCTTTCTTATTTCTCATGTGGATCTTCTTTCAAACATATGTTTAAAACAGCCGGAGGATAATTTGGAGTGCTTTACTTTTTTGCCATCAACTCTTGATGAGTGCAGTGAAGCTCTTCTTTAGCTACAGTTTTAGAAAGAAAAAAAAGAAAAGAAAAATAAGCAGCTTTGCTCATCTGTAATTTGTGTTTCTGTCTGCATATGTGTTTGCATTTTTTTCCATGAAAAATAGCAGTAGCACAGGTCGTTCTCCTGGAAGTGCATGTATTGCTTCTGAAATTTTCTTCACTTTCTGCAATAAGCATGTCGAATAAAGAAATATATAAAGATGGCTAAATCTATGGCGACTAATTGCTTTCTATAGAATGACACTGTTCAATGGAATTTAACAAAGAAAATCTGGCATGTGTAGATCATGGATCATGCATCTTTGCCACATTTCTGTAGAAAAGAAGGATCCGGGTCATCCAGACACTCCGAGAGCAGCAGCTGCGAGAACTGCTATTCCTTAGATCATCCCTTCCACCAAGAACTCTACAATTACATCAAGGAGCAATCAAGGATCCATGAAGCGGTCGAACCGGTCAAGCATGGATCTTTCCATGTAGATTTCCCTGAGCCTCCTGCTGAGGAAGTAGAGATTGCCAAGACCATAGAGTCAGAGCTGCACAAGTTTGAGAACTGCAATGGGGTTTCAGATTCACTAGATGGCCTCAAGATCAATGGGGACTGAAGATTATTATTATCTTGCTGTTTGGTTGGTACTTTGATTCAGGATTTGTACTCATGGGTTGAACAGTGAAATGGTGCCTTGGTGCACCATATATGATTTGGTCTTTTTGGCAGTACTACAAGCATGTCCTTTGAACCAAACCAATGTAAGGTGTACAAGGGGCACATGCACATTATTACTTAATATTAGGACTCCGCAGAAGTACTAGTTTAGCTTTTGTTAATGTAAGGTTGAGAAATTCGGTATTAGTTAGAATGAAGTGGATATCCCAGCTTTGCCTTGCACTGCATTGCACCAACAATACAATAGAGAAATGTCAAATTGTAATGTTTTACCATGCATGGTTCTCCCCTTCCGCGTTCAATCATTTGGTTTTTGGTCCCATGTCCCTTCTCAATTGAGATATGAAATATTTGTTAACTAGTCGTTTGACCCGTGTGATACACAGGGAGATAATAAAAAATAACTTGTTGATTATTATGGAAAATAAATAATAATTTATTTAAATATATCTTATAGAAAATTGAGTATATAAATTTATCTTAAAAGTAGGTTAACAGTTAAATAATTAAATAAGATGATAAAATATAAATGTGACATTTTATTTTATATCTTATTTTGAATATTATGTTTATAAGGTTGAAAAAATCTCGATAAATGACCTATAATTTACAATAAAGAGTTTATGTTATGAAAATTTTACATATTTTGAAAGATAAAATTGTTGAATAAGGAAAGAGAATAAATGGATAATTTTACTATATCATGAGCCATTTATAGATATGACAATGAGTATCCATAAGAAATGGGACATGTCTCATGCCTCCTATTTCCGTTTAAAATTTTACCTCTTATCCCTATCTCATTCTTTTACGGGTCTTCATTTCCCATATCCGGTGGAGATTTTGAATCCCTATAATATTCAGTGATTTATTAACAAATTTCAAAAAGAAAATTTTTTAAAATATTTTATAATTTGAAACATAAATATCCATAATAACAAATACTATTAATGTAATATAATCCAAATTAAAATTAAAAATACATATATAATACAAATACAATAAAAATAATTAAAAAAATGAAGGTGTACTATCCCTGTCCCTATTCCGTTTAACAAACGGGAACTTAGTCCCCTTCGATTATCTATGTGAAGACAAAATATGTCCGAACTCCTTTTTCCATTGTGGAATTCTCGCTTGTATCCTCTTTCAGTTTTTTTATCATTTCTAGCCGTTTATATCTTTTTAGTAAATTAAAATATTTAGTTTATAAACATATAAAAATATATTTTCTAATTCATTTAATTTATATAATTTCAATTATACGTCCTTTCCTTGTACATCCTTTTAATAAATTAAAATATCAATTTTAAAATATATGTTATAATTAATGTGTAATGATTAGTAAAAAATCATATATGATTCTAATTTATATAATATCAATTATTACAGTAGTATATCAATTATAATATTATTTTTAATTAAAAAAATAATATAATTTTTTAATTTTTTAAAATTAATAAATATTCAGTATCATTATCAAATAAGTGTAAATTGTGGAATTGATTTTTTAAAATATTTTAGTGCTGAAAATTGAAGGTATCTTTTTCAAAAAAAATTAGTGTGAAAAAATTATAGAATTAATAGATTAAAATGTTCAAGTTGTAAAAAATTAAATAGTATATAGTGATATAGGTATATAGATAAAAAAAATTTATTATGATTTTCAAATGTTCTAAATTTGAAGTTAAAACTTTTTTCCCTAATCTTGTCATCATTTAGAATTTTGCCTTCATTCTCATCCATATCCCCGTCACATGCCCCATTTCTTATTCTATGTAGAGATTTGAATCCCTATCTACATTTATGGGTTCATTAAAAAAAATCAAAAAGGAAATTTTTTTTAAAATACATCATTATCAAAGAAGCGTAAATTGTGGAATTGATTTTTTTTAATATTTTAGTGTTGAAAATTGAAGGTATTGATTTTTTTAAATATTTTATTGTTGAAAAATTGAAGATATTTTTTTCAAAAAAATTAGTATGAAATAAGTATGGAATTGATATGTTGGAATGTTCAAGCTGTAAAAACTTAAATTTTTTTATTATGATTTTCAAAAGTTCTAGATTTGAAGTTAGAAAATTTTTCCTAATCCCATCATTATTTAGAATTTTGCCTCTATTCTCATCCACATCCCCGTCATAAGTCCTTATTTCTCATTCCATGTGGAAGACTTTTTATTTAATGAGTATGAAATATTAGTATTATATCAATTATTATCATATTTGATTACGAATATATTAATATATTAGTATTATAATGAGTCTTAAATATTTGATTAAGAATAAATTTGGTAGAAATTGAATTTTGAATTATTATCATATCAAAATTAATCAATTAGCAATTCGTTAACAATCTGATCCATCCTTTTTTTTAATTAGTAAAAAATATGCTAATTTTAAAGCTTATTTATTTTGAAAATACTTCCTTTATAATTTTTTATATCACCTTCATAATGTGAGGCTATTAATGATTCTTAATTTAATTGTAGATCATAATTATATTGACACGGGTTCTCTCTTAGTGCAAATTGTAATCTCTAATAATTGTAATATTTGATTTTATTTCATATGAAAAATAATTAATAAGTAAATTGTAAATTTAGCTTAAAAAAATTCTTAGACATAAAGATTGGGAAAAGTGGGGGCCTAAATCAGTGTATGAGTTACACGTGAAGCCTAAATCACTATATGAATGACACGTGTAATAATTTTCATAAAATGACTTGATCTGAAATATTAAAATAGTAGATAATATGAGGCTATTAATTATTCTTAATTTAATTGTAGATTGTAATTATATTTACATGAGTTCTCTCTTAGTGCAAATTATAATATTTAATAATTGTAATATTTGATTATTTAATGATTGTAATATTTGATTTGATTTCATATAAAAATAATTAATAACTAAATTATAAATTAAGCTTAAAAAAATCTTTAGATATAAAGATTGAGAAATGTGGAGCCTAAATCACTGTATGAATAACACATGAAACCTAAATTATTGTATGAATGACACGTGTAATAGTTTCCATGAAATGACTCTAAAATATTAATATAGTAGATAGTAGATGTGTTGAACCTGGAGCAAGGAGTACAGTATGCTATTTTATTCACGTATGTTTGGTTATGGAAAAAAAAAGTTGGGTGTAAATTTTTATGAATGAGCACTATATAAAATCACAGAAAAGCCTTATCCATAGATTTATTCTCTTTTTTATTCCCCAATTACACATATCTACCCTCTTTATTTTTCAAATGTGCAATTTACAGAATTTTAATTAAAAATTAAATTTATTACGTGTAAATTTATGAGAATATAAAAGAAAAATGGTTTTTGTTTCTTTTTTTATAAATATTCAAAAATTTTATTTACACAGTGAGAATTATATTATGATAATTTGATACAAAAATTTACAATGTTATTATCATGGATATTAAATTCATGATTGATGATCGACTCGGCTAAGATTTTGAACTACTGAATAATTGGTTTAAATAGCAAGTTGTGGGTAGATCCGATTGAATTATATTTGATTAAATAAATATATGAAAATACAATATGGTTCAAATAAGTATATAATATATAGTGCACATCACAGCACAACTACTTGTTCCATTTGGTGTTAGTGGAGCGTGTTTACCTCTCTTTTGTATCATATTTGCGGCTCCCCTTGTCTATCTCCACTCCCACCTAACACTCATCAATCTTGAACTTTTCTAAAATGTCCATCTTCTATTTTAATTAAAAGAATAACTAATTGATATTAATTATATACAATTATCATAATAATATTAAAAATTATTATTATTGATTTATAAATTAAAAATAATTTAATTAATTAAAAATATTTAATATTAATCTCGGCACTAAATATCACAAGTATTTAGAATTAACAAATTCAATATGATAATTTATATTTATATATTGAATTATTTTTTCAAAGTTCTATTAAGAAAACAATTAACTAAATAATATAATAGCAAATATTTTAGAACTATAAGATGCAACTTTATTGAACGTAGTTGTTGTAGAATTAAGAACAAATATAACAAAAGCTTAAGCATATTTGACAAATCTCAAAGAAGTATGTAAATGAGCAAGTGAACAACTAAGTAAAAAAAAAAAAAGTTACTGTACCAATATAAAAAAAAATAGTCCACTTAGTTTTCTTTTTCTAAAATATTTGCTATTATATTGTTTAGTTAACTATTTTCTTAATAGAAATTTAAAAAAATAATTCAATATATAAATATAAATTATCATATTAAATTTGTTAATATTAAATACTTGTGATATTTATTGTTAAGATTAATATTAAATATTTTTAATTAATTAAATAATATTTAATTTATAAATCAATTATAATAATTTTTAATATTGTTATGATAATTGTATATAATTAATGTCAATTATTCATTTCTTTAGTTAAAATAGAATAAGGACATTTTAGTAAGTTCAAGATAGATTGGTGTTAGTGGAAGTAGAGATAGACAAAAGGGAATGACAATAGCTACTCCTCATGTTTGCATCCCATTAGAGGCTTTTTTGAGATTATAGAGTTTCTCTTGTCGAGATGGGCCAATCTAATTTGATTTTTATAACTATGGACACTGTTGTATTATTTTCAATTAGGATAAATTATACTAATATTTTTTTTTTTTGTTCGGGGAAGGGGGGTACTTGGGGAGGGGGGGTTGGGTTCTAGCATCCATCAACTCTGTTGGGTCTCAAACCCGGGTGCACATTCACTTGAGGCAACAACATGAGCCATCTGTGCCACGGCCCATGTGCATACTAATATTTCTTCAAATGAGTATTTTTAACATTGAAAGTAGGGTGTCAGCTGGGCCATGCAGGGGTTTTAGCCCACAAACCCAGGGATTTGTAAGTTTTCAACCTACCCAATCTTAAAGCCAAAAAATAAAAAAAATAGCACCTATTTTTTGTAGTTTGTTGCAGCATGTCTTCTATAAATTTTTGTTTAATATAAATTCAAATGGGCCAATTACAAATAAATGACCAACGTCTATTTTTTTGGTTCAAACAACACCATGTTTTGTCCATTCAATAGTCCAATGGGCCCGTCTTTTGTGTACTTTAATAAATTTATATATGTTGAAACTTATCGTATTGCTATCATATTTGTTAAAAGATAAGTATTTAATTATATATATTAACATAATTTTTTTATAGTATATTGAACACATGGGTTTAATCCAACCCAACCCAACCCAGTTATGAATGGGTTGGGCTGTGTTGGGTTGAAAGAAAAAAATTTGCTCAATCCAACCCCACCCAACCTATTAATTGAAAGAATCTATAAAAGCATTATAGAAAAAAGTAATTTTAATATAAAATGACTATTAAAAATACTTATAAGCTTTTATTGACACTTAATAATTGCCAATAAAAACTTATGAATATTTTTAATAGTTACTTTATGTCAAAATTATTAGTCTTGACAATACTTTTGATAATTTCGATATTGAAAATATTTATTTTTCTTGTGTTGTGATTCAAGCAAATTCTTCCATTTATTTAACCTTTTATCAAACAGTGGATGTAAAAATGAATCTTGTCGGAGGATGTGATATTTCATGATTGCATAGCAACATAAAAATATTTCATATCGTCAGTTCATCAAAACTAAATTATTACATATTTATATACTTACATTTGTTTGTCAGGCATATTTTAATTATAATTTTATCAATCATATCATTTTTATAATGATAAGTATCATAACTATACTCCCATTCATCCATCCATATATAATCCAAAAGTTGTTCAGCTAAAATTAATTTTGTTACTTATAATTCATTTATTTTTAACGTTTCGTCACTAGACCTTTCATATAACTCTTGCCTTTTATTTTTATAGTGAACTCTTGACTATTCATCGTTTACAAGATTTTAAAATTTTATTTTTGAATTCTTTTAAAATTATAGTTATTATTATTATTATATACGTAGCCTGAATTGGAAGCCTGAAACATCAAATTCTGGTCACTAGAGCTTGGGCATGGAAAGGATGATTTGCCAAATACTTGTGTCGCTTAAAATCAATTTGCATCGACAACAATGGATATAACAACTGTTTCATGTCCTTAGCCAGCCGCAGGTTAATCGAAGAAAGAGAAAATCAAAGCTTGGATATTTTTACGTAGTTATTAGACATTCAAAATCTTGGTTCTTTTAAGCACTTATCGGCTCATCACTGCCACACTGTCTAGTGGTCAGGAAGACCAAATAAGAAAAGAAGACCGACCCATGGTGAGAGAAATGGAGAGGGCGTGCGTGATAAGAGAGGAGACAAGAAAGAAAATAATTTTCTTTTAAGAGCATCTTTAATATTGTCTCTCTCTTGATCCCACATGTGACTCCACTTGTTACCACATCATTGCCATGCAATCAACTTATCATAACAATAAAGTGTCCTAAGAGTATCATTCTCTGCTCTAATGAAAGGACCAATTTTGATCCCTTCTATGACTCTTATGATTTTTAAATAAAAAATAAATTAATATATTTATGAAATAGTTTATTCTAATATCTTGTATTATATAATTTGTTTTCAATTTGGATAATTACTTTTATTTTTGTTTAAAGTTAATTTTAATAAATTAAATTACAGAGGAATATTTTGTAAATTTTTTAAAAAGTTGAGATATATAAAAAAATTAGATAAATATATTTTACTATTTGGAAAAAAAGAGCTTGAAAATTTAAAAGAATTTATAAATTAGAAGAGACTTGAAAATTATAATTTTGAAGATTTGAGAGATTATGATTTAAGAAGAAGTTTGGCATTTGAAAATTAAAATCTAGATTTAGGTTTTGAGAGTTTGAAGGTTGTGAATTTGGATGTTTGAGTGTTGAGGTTGTAATTCTGCAAATAACTAAGAAAGTGCTTCAAATTAAATTATTTGGATCCATTGTTTGTGAGAGAATAAAAGAGCAAATTAGAATCGTGAAAAAAAAAATTAGAAAGTGTTAGAAATGATTACAAAGGGCTGTGATGAAAAAAGAAATTTAAATAAGTTAGTATTTATAGAGTTGAATGAGAAATAAAATATTTTTTTTACAATTACCATTTGAAGGTTTTAACGGTCATGTAATTTTTTTGGACTCACCCAAATGGTCATAAATTTTTTTGGGTAAAGTAACGATAATAAAAAAATGGAATAAAATAATAATTTATATGTATCTATAATTCACTTGGGACCGTCTCACAAAAGCATCCCTCAACAATCTCTCTCATCATCTCACAAATCTGGTCCAACAAGGAAGGGTGGAATGTCCTTAACAAGCACAGTAACTGGGATGAAAATTTCTATTCGTTGGAGTTGCTCTAAGGATAATTTGATAATTTTAGAAGAAAAATTTGAGGATCATCACAGGGTCCCAAACATAAAGTGAACCATCGTAGCACGACCTTCAAATCACACAACCCTCATTTTAGTGGAATAAAGTTTAAAATGGTTCATTTTAATATCTTAAATAACACAAAATAAGTTATTTAAATATCTATTTTAACTCATAAAATAACTCATTTTGTGCAATTTTAAACATTAAAATGGGTCATTTAATCTTCATTACGCATTTAATGACACAAGGTATTCCAAAATGTTTCTTAACGTTATATATTATCATTTAATTGATGAAATATTAAATGAAAGTGGATTGAGAGACTAATATGATTCACGTTTTGTGATGTTAAGACCAATTTGACTCGTTTTGAAGATTAGGACTAAGGTGAAGTTTAATGCTTTTTGGGTTCCATGAGGATGATTGGGAGAGTGGATGATACAATTTTGGGTAACGGAAGCAAAATAAATATAAAAACAAACTCTCTACCTTAAATACCTACATCACAACCTCAATAAAGAGTTTTAAAATCTTTTTGCAACTTTTGAATAATTGAAACTAATAAGTCACATGATTAGGATCAATTATGTAAATTAGTTAACAATCAGTTAAACCAATATATAGCCATTAGAAAGTTAGTTACAACATTAAGTACATAAAACCTGCATCTGATTTTTCAGTCAACTCACTTGATAAAACTAAAATTCTTGTGCACTTAATAGGTGAAGTCACCTTAACAAACAACATTGTTCTTCATAATGTACTCTACATCCCTCAATTTCATGTGAATTTGCTATCTATCTTTGCATTATTGCAATGCTCCAACATGTTTATAACAATATTTCAGCATCATTTTTCCATTCAGAATCTGAATTCATTGAAGGTGATTAGGAAGGGTGATTTACTATAAGGCCTCTATGTGTTTCAACAACCTAATACTACAAATGTTTTTGATAACACCACAGCAAATATTAACCACATCAACACCTCTTCGGAGTTATGGCACTCAAGATTAGGACATGCATCAAATAAAGTTCTACATAACATTTCACATTCTCTAGGTCTGTCTAAAATTCCAAATGATTCCCATTGTGAAATATGTCCCATAGCAAAGTTTCGTAGGCTTCCCTTTGTTTGCAATAACAACTTGTCACCTAACCCATTTGATCTTGTACATTGTGACATGTGGGGACCTTACCATGTTCCCACATATAATGGAAAGAAATACTTCTTGAGCATTGTAGATGATTGTACCAGATTCTCATGGATATATTTACTGTCAAATAAATATGATGCTACAGCATCATTAATGCAGTTTTTTAGTTTAGTTGAGACCTAATTTCAGGCAAAAATCAAACAATTAAGAAGTGATAATGCTAAGGAGCTTGCTGTCACTGAATTCTTGCAAAACAAAGGAGTTTTGCACCAATTTTCTTGTCCTTATAGACCTCAGCAAAATTCAGTTGTAGAGAGGAAGTATCAGCATTTACTCAATGTGTCAAGAGCTTTATTCTTTCAATTCAAAGTTCCTATAAACTTTTGGGGAGAATGTGTTCAAACAGCAGTATTCCTCATCAATAGAACTCCATCACCACTCCTCAAACATAAATCACCATATGAAATGCTCTATGGCAAGCCTCCTAATTATTCTCAACTTCGAGTATTTGGGGCCTTACATATGCTGCTACTTTACCTGTTCAACAAACTAAATTCACTCCAAGAGCAGATCCAACCATTTTTGTTGGATATCCTATTGGTTACAAAGGGTACAAATTATACAACTTGAAGACCAAGCAGTTCTTTATATCAAGAGATGTCACATTCCATGAATCAATCATCCCTTTTGCATCGTTTAACAGCAATACTAATACATCTCAACTAAACCCCTTTGAAGATTTCATGCTTCCCAATCCCATTTCCAGCTACATGATCCCTGAACTAAACCATACAAATAATGACCCTGCAACAAAAAATCCCATCCACCATGATACTATACCCAGCTCTAACACTATCACAGATTCAAATCCTATAACCAATACTGATCCAGCACCTGTCACAAATCTTAGAAGAACCACTAGGATTTCCAGACCCCCCTCATACCTGCAATCTTATATTTGTAATACCACCCAAGAAACTTACCCAATATCTAACTATTTGAGTTATTCAAAACTTCCTCCCACCTATTCAAAATTTATCACATCAACAACATTACAAAACCTATTTTTTATCATAAAGTAGTCAGAGATCTAGAATGGAGACAAGCTACGACAGAGTAGTTAAAAGCCTTGGAAGATAATCACACTTGGGATTGAGTCAAGCTACCCGAAAACAAACACACAATAGGATGCAAATGGGTCTACAAAGTAAAATACAAATCAGATGGCACACTTGATAGATACAAAGCTAGATTAGTTGCCAAGGGATACACTCAACAAGCTGAGGTGGATTTTCAAGAGACTTTCTCTCCTGTGGCCAAACTTACAACAGTAAGGATTCTTCTCTCTTTTGCAGCAATGAATAATTGGAAATTTTTACAGTTAGATATCAACAACACCTTCTTGAATAGGGACCTATTTGAAGAAGTATACATGGATTTACCTCTTGGACATCCAAACAAAGGGCAGGGACTTGTATGCAAACTCACAAAATCTCTATATGGACTTTGACAAGCTTCAAGACAGTGGTTTCACAAATTCTCTACCACCTTACTTAGCCATGGTTTTGTTCAATCAAAAAGTGATCACTCCTTATTTTCTTTTGGATCAGGAGACTCAATAGCATACCTTTTAGTATATGTAGATGATATAATTGTGGCAAGCCCTTCTAGTGATATGATACAACAAGTACAGCAGAAACTACAATCCTTATTCAAGCTCAAGATATTGGGTGATCTAAAATATTTCCTTGGATTGGAACTAGCTCACTCTCAAACTGGAATCTGCCTATCCCAAAAAAAATATACCTTATCCTTACTTGAAAACACAGGTTTCTTAACATGTAAACCAGCCTCTCTACCTATGGACTCAAATTTAAAAATCACAGCAGATGAAGGAGAATTGCTAGATGATCCATCTTTATACAAAAGACTCATTGGTCGATTAATGTATCTATGCATTTCTAGACCAGATATCACATTCTTTGTAACTAAACTAGCACAATACATGTCAAAGCCTCGAAAACCACACCTTGATGCTCTACATCATCTCCTAAGGTATCTAAAATCAGCTCTTGGTCAAGGAATTCTTTACCCTGCCAAGTCTAGACTATCACTGACAGCATATGTAGATGCTGATTGGGGCAATTACCTTGACACTCGACGATCAACATCCGGATATTGCATCTTCCTTGGTGAATCCTTGATCTCATGGAATAGCAAAAAGCAACCTACAGTCTCACGAAGTTCAGCTGAGGCAGGATACAGGGCCATAGCAAATGTAGCAAGTGAAATATCATGGCTAACAGAATTACTTAAATTTTTCTCTATTCAAATTGATTCAACAATGGTTTTTTGTGACAACATGGCAGCAATTCATTTATCAACAAATCCATCCTTTCATGAACGCTCAAAGCATGTGGAGATTGATTGCCATTTTATCAGAGAAAGGGTGAATTCAGGTCTCATCAAATTACTTCATGTACCAACCTAACATCAACTAGCAGACCTCTTCACTAAACCAGTCTCCTCTTCTCAGTTTCAGAAGCTAACTAACAAGTTAGGCTTAATTAACATCTTCGTTCCAATTTGAGGGGGAGTAATAAGTCATATGATTAGGATCAATTATGTAAATTAGTTAATAGTCAGTTAAACCAATATATAGTTGTTAGAAAGTTAGTTACAACATTAAGTAGTTAGTTATAGCATTGTATATAAAACCAGTTCTGATCTTTGTATTCGAACACTTTTACATTTTTCCAATAATCCATTCAGTTTCTTTCCTCAATAGAAACTCCAAACCATCCTTAGACTACTTATATGAATCACTCATATTTTACTATGGTATTTAAACCCAACAACGAAATACCACGAGGATATGGTGTTAATTGGCAATTTTATAATAGCTGCAATCTTCATGATAGTGAAAACATGGCAAAATTTGAGAGGGCCTTTAAATAGTAGTGGCATCGTGCTTTGGAGAAAGTGGGGGCTTTTGGACTCATCAAATCTATTCCATGAAAATGGAAAAATGCTAGTTAAAATTAATTAATTAACAAATGGAAGGTCGGTACTATTTTCTTCCATTGTGATTTTGGTGGAAATGTCAAACGAAAATTGGGTAATGATTCCTTCTATTTTGTTCCTTTGTGGTGCTGTTGGTTGAACCGTTTTGTAAAGTCCTACTAGTGAAAATGGTGAAGGGCAGCCAAGGTAGAAGGCAGGAAATGAGGTATAGGCATTTGGGAACAAGGATGCTATGGTCCGTACATTTTGGGGTACATAGGCAGAGCACAATAATGTTGACCTTTCAAAAAATTGAATGAGTAAGATGAGCCAAGTATATGGTACACTTGACTTTAGTAGGTGTACAACAGCATTGACCATTAATGATATATGAGCAAACTAATAGGAATTTAGTATTGTTTTTTTGGTCAAATAATTGAAATTGAGTCTAATGAAAAAAATAATCATAACCAGGTGACGGGTTGAAGAAGAAAAGATCACATCTGGTTGAATGTGGCTTCGACGAAATAAATAAAAAAATTAATTTTTACGTGTCGATAATTGTATGCTGTAAGATTTTCTCGAAAATAATAAATTATGTTAGGTGTGATATTAGATAGTTTTTTTTGCTACGATTTAATCTCTTTTAACTATACATTGTTATATATTTCTAATTTATTAAAATAAAAAATCCAAATTTCCTTTCTACTAGTTGCAAAACCAAAACCACCATCAGAAAGAGAGAAAGTGTGTTTTGGTGGAACCATCCCATTTTAACACAAACATTACAAAATCCCTAATTGACCATTCCATGTACATCTTCATCTTCCTCACACTTTGGTGACACACCACCACTGTCACATTTATGGTCAGTAACGCAGAGATTAGATTTGACACTATCTCACTGTCTAATTTCTTTGGACGAAACAAAAGTATTTACTGTTAGAAGCAATGATTAATCCTCTTAAAGTGTACAGTTCATAGAAATGGATCTTGTCTCTGGCCACGAAATATTCTTCATATATATTATCAGGAATCAAATCCCTAAATAAATGCTTATGGAGCCCAGTTATTTACTAATTATGCTTGGCCTTATGGCTATTCTCCCTCTGTTAAGTGTACCATTGTTGATTTCTTTTTTTATTTTATATATTTAATTTATTATAATAGGCTCCAAAAAGAGGTGGAAAAGCTCCAATATTCCAGCTTCGAAGAAGAAGCCTGTCACTGTGAGTGACTATTACTTGTTATTTTGATTAGAGTTTGCTGAGTTTGTATTTAATATTACTTACCAGTTATCCATATATTGTAAGAGTTAATATTTTATAATTTATTAATCACTTTAAACCACCAACAAAATAACCACCGTATTCAACGATGGATAAATTGGAAAACCAAAAATATATTAGTGCTCCCTGAAACATGAAAACCCTCAAATAGACGATGGTGGCCTGGGTTATGCTTATAAGTATTGAATTGATATCTTTATGAAAGAAACATTTTTAAAGAAAAAGTTTGTTTCACATTAATTCTTTTATTTCTAGCATTACAAACTTTTTGTTACTTGAACAATATAATGTTTTCTAATGACACTTATTAAAATCTAGGGCTTGTGAATGATTATTTATCAGCTCCATATTGATTCATTTGGCTAAAGAGCTGCATAATAGAACTTAAAGAGATCTTCTTTAACCTTGCAAATCTTGAAATCTACCACAACATGCCTTGATGCACGTTGGTGTTGGAAAAAAATAGTAACCACAACACACACATTCTTCACCTAAAAACATCACAACAGAAGAGTTATTTTCAGTTTATTCAAGTATCACCGTCATTAGAAATTGATGGGATGAGTGATTCCAAAATCTTGAGTACATATTAACTTTACCATCGTTACTATCATGATAGTGAATCTGAACCTTATTTGTTGGTGTATGAATCTGAACACTTGTATTGTCTGCATTTGAAGGCTTGAGCATGAACGCCACAAGCAAGTGCCATGAGAGAGCGATGACCAAAGCTTCCTTTCTCACCGTCTTCTTGACCTGACACATTCTCATCTCTATGTGAATCTTATATATTTGTCACTATATTTGTTTTGGCGACCAAAGCATTGTTGGAATTATAGTGCACTATAATAATATTTCATGGACTAAGAGACTTTAAAATAATGGGGTCAATTGTTGAATTTAATTTTTGTTGACTTAATCTTATAAATTATAAAATTTTAATAATATCATATTATAGCTAGCTGTATGATTGTGTCACGCATACGTTAATATATTATATGAATACTTGATTTAAATTTTTAGATAAATATATCTTTTTATCATATATATCATTTTAATCTTGAAAATTTTCATCACTCTAAATAAATACTTGAATATAAATTATTTAATTTAGTTTTAATTTTTATCATAATCAAATATAATTGAAATAGTAAAATAAAATTATTTTATACTAGCGGCTTAACAGGTTCTATATTTTTTTTTGGTATTACTGTAATTAAATAAGCATATACATATCCAATTTTATATTGTGTTGATATTGATTGGGTAACACCTATTAGCAATACATGCATAGTCATATATGTGAAGTTATTTTTATTATTTTTTTGGTTTTAATATAATAAATTGTTCCAAACTTTTTTTTTTTTTGACAATTCACATCATTCTATAAGTAGAAAGATGATGATGATTTTTATACCAATAACTGAAAATTAAAAAAAAATATAACAAAAAATGTAGAATGAAGTAGGTACATTTGAAAACATATGTTATATGCTCATCCTTCTTTCTACAATATTTGCTATCTATTTTTTTTGTATTTTCAGCTATCGATATAAAATATGATCATTCTATTAATAGAATAGTATGAATTGTCCAAAAAAGAAAGTTTGGAACAATTATTTACATTAAAACCCAAAAAATAATAAATATGACTTGACATACACTACAATAGGTGTTACACAATCAATATCAACACAATATAAAATTGAATATGCACATGCTTAATTACAGTTATGCCCAAAATATAAAACAGGCTAGTTATTATAAAAGAGTTTTAATTACTTTGACAAGTTATTATTATGAGATAAAGTTCAACAGCTAAGTATCATTATCGAAAAATCTATTAAGCGATCTGATATATGTAATTTAGAGAAAATCAAGAAATATACACATGACTTTTACATTAATATTGTACATCTACTGACGTGTATTATGCACTCTCATGTGACGACCAAGTGTGACTTCTACAATCTACACGACAATTACCTATTAAACACTTGCTCTGGAAAAAAAAAAACATTTTATTTGCTATATATAGGTGCACAAGATTGAAGAAACAGATTCTTCACTACACTATAGATAACAAGATTAAAAGGAAGCAAACAAATAAAATCTTGGGTACCGGGTTTCTTTTTTCATGAAAAACACTTGCCCCTTCTTGTCAAATGCGTGACTTTTGCATTAATATTGTACATTAACTTACATGTATTATGTCCTATCATGTGACGGACAAGTGTGAGCTTTAAACTTTGAAGTAGTTACCTTCATATAAAGGAGGATAGCTGCACAATATAAAGGAGAATAGACTTTTAAACAACGAACACTCAAAAGAAAGAATACTATGATCTATAACAAAGTAATTAAATCAAGTTGTCATGTATCAATCTTAATCATGGAGGAGAAAATCGGAATCGATCAGCCGATCGAACTAAATTAACTGGAAATTAATTGGTCATCTGGCCAGTCCGGTTAAGGTTCTGAACTGAGGGAGTTCAAAACTGGCCAAAACCGGGAAAACCAGTGAACCGGGCTGGTTTCACCAGTTTATAACTTTTTTTTTTAAAGCTTAAATACTAATATCTTGTGATAGATACAAAACAAAAATAAAGAAAATGGAAAAAAAAAGGCACTAACAAAGATTGCTAGGCTATTATTCTTCTCTTTCCATAGTTTGAAGGCTGTTCATTGTAAATATCGCTAGTCACTAACAAATATTGTTTTCAAATACTTTGTGATTGTGTTATGAGGCCGAGACTAGAGAAATTTTATATGAATTATATTTATTTTTATAGATCTATGAATATGTTTTTTTTATGTTGATCATGCTAATATTAATGGTTTAATATATTTTATTATATTCCAGTTGAACTCAAATTGGACCTCAAAACCTTTAAACCAGTACATTGACCGTTTCGATGGTCTTAATATCATTGAAGACTAAAAGTGGAAAATCATATAAGCCAAGGTTATGACACATACTAAGATAACAATTCCTCTAGAGATGTAATTGAAGCAAATGGGAGTTTGTGGAGGCTTTTAGAAACATAACTCAGATCACTACATAACTAGTGGAATAAAAGAAGAAAATGAATATGAGGGAACCACGTTGATATGGACACACATTTGTACATGTTTCATGTGTGTGCGAGGAGCAATTGGAGTATGCTTTTCAATGTCTTTGACACACCTTCCAACATAAAAACAACTAAAGAATGATGAAGAATTACCAAAAGTTCAAGTCGATGGTGACCCAAAAGCAAGTATTGAACTACTAAAATTTGATAGAGATTGACATTAACAAAAGCTTTGATGAAAGAGTAGAGAGAATAAGAAAAAGAATGAAATGAGAAAAGAGAAAGAAGAATGAAATAAAAAAAGAAGTTGAAGTCTGAAAGAAATTAGTGAGAGCAAAACTATTTTTGAGCGGGAAAAAAATTTGTATCCATTGGCAATGTACAATTTTATCCCTTAATGTAGCAATTTATGAAGTTAAAAGTAATGGTAAAATTGGAAAAAGAAAATTGGACACCAACAAGAGGAATGAAGTCCGAAAGAAATTAGTGAGAGTAAAATTGTTTTTGAGCGGGAAAAAAATTTGTATCCATTGGCAATGTACAATTTTATCCCTTGATATAGCAATTTATGAAGTTAAAAGTAATGGTAAAATTGGAAAAAGAAAATTGGACACCAAGAAAGGGAATCCCCTTTATTATATTGTATAAATATTCTTAAAAAATATAATAATTTTTATCATCACTTTTAAATTATGTAACTCAATTTATATTATCTTAACATATATTTCATTCTTAAAGATGAGGCATACTTTAATAATAAAATTATTTTATATTGTGTAGAAATTATATATATTTTTTAAATAACTTTATAGTATATGGAAAAATTCTTTTCTAAAAATCAAACTATAAGCACATCATCATTTAATTATGAGCTTGATTTTAATATATTAAGAATTCATTTGATGTATTTCTCATAAAAGAACTTTTTGAATTGATATTTATAATTAAGATCTTTCGAAAAGGTTAAAAATTATTTATGTTTTGATGTAATGTAAATTTATATTTGGATATAATATTAAAAGATCTTTACTTATTGTTAAATATTTTTTATGTTATAAATTTTTTTTTCAAGAGATGAAAATTCTAGCTTCTAAAAACAAATCTTTTTTGTTTACTTTTTTATTTGTTTTTCTTTTACTTAAAACAATTAGTCAAACATACTAAAAAACAAAAAAGTTTTTTTTTTAATTAAAAAAGATCTTTTTTAAGCAAAAAGGCACATCCAAATGAGCTCTAATAGTGTAAAAGACTTTTATACTGTTATTAATTGAAAATATATGTGTGTGTGTGATCTTTTAAGTAGTAGCTATAAAAATCAACTGTAATTATTCACGTGACATTATACAATTGAATTACAATGTAAAACTCTTTAATCCATCAATGTATCAAAATTAAATCCCTGATTGTATAAGCACTTTATACATTTATATTTTTTTATAGGCTTTATATCCTAGAGATAATTTTTTTTTTTTGCTCACACATGATTTTTGTCTAAGTTTTCATAGTGTGCGCTTCAAGTTTATTAATTTAAGACTGGGAAAATTATACTCATCTCTCTTAAGATTTGCTGAAATTTAACTTGCTCCCCCTATAATTGTCCAACATACACTCATCTCACCTAATAACATTAATAATTAGTTAATTTAGGTGAGTTGTGAAAAATGCCCTTCATCTTTCTAGTGAGTATACCTACTCCTTGGACAACTCAAAATCAACTCTCTTCCTATTAGCGGTGTTGGGATGGGTTCATATTTTAAAATTTGACCCGGTTCATATTTTGAGTCGAATTCAGGTCATACTTCAGGTTGGTCAACCTGACCCAAAGTCAAATAAGGTTTACATAGATTTTTTTTATAATGATTATAGATAAATTATGAGATTTTACAGTTCAATTAATATATTTTATATAACTTGATATTATTTTATATTGATATGGTTTATTTTGAAATATATATGATTAAATATCTCTTAAATTTTATTTCTTATTTGTAGGAATTCATAACTTTAATATTATAATGTTCAAATCCTTATATGTTGCTTGAAGGTTGAGTTGACTTGATTACTTGTTGGGTCATTGTTGAGTTAGATTCGAGTTTTAAAAATTGACTTGATCTAAAAATAGAGTAGGATTTGGATTTGATCTAACTTGACCCAACTCTCTCATGTACGCCCTTAGTTCTTTTACTCCTTGGTGTGCTTCACACTCACATGGTTCCCCTTGGCTTCCTCCTTATGCTCAATGAAGGAGAGAATCCTCAATCCTCCAAGAAGCCCTGTGAGCACCCACCCCAATTCTTGTACCCAACTGACAGAAGGTTTCATTGCTCAGCCGTCAATTTAACATTTATCTTCATCACATTCTTCGTCGCATCCTCCATTTCTATCAGTAACACTTACACACCAAAAAAGTAAATTATAAGATGGACCTCTTATATTTGGTTTCACCATAAATCTCCTATTATTAGTCATTTGATGGTTATCATTTAATCCAACAATCAATAAATAGGTGGTCCATGATGAACTTAAACATAAAAGGTCTATCTTAAAACCCACCCATAAAAGAAAGAAAATCAACAATTTTTTACTTTAGACAAAAATTGAGAGAATTCAATGCCATATCCAATTTCTCTCTCAATTCCAATAAAAGAAAACGAAAATTCCTATTGATTGCAAAATAATACAACAGCATAGTAACAATTTTATGAATTGTCATAAAGCAACATGACCAGGTGGAGTGTTCAAGTAAATAAATGAATAAATTAATTTCTGTTCATTGATAATTGTATGTTATTAATTAGTTAATGAAGTTTCTCAAAAACAATTTATTAGGCTTCTCTAAAATAAGAAGATCGATAAAATACACAAGTGAATGATTAATGATTCTTGGATCATTTAGTGGGATTGACATAATGGTAATTATTCGTCCAAGGATAATTCAATAGTGATTAACCTCTTATTTATTTTGTAATTAAAAATTTTGTTTTCTACTTTTTTAACTATGCATTGTTATATGTATTACTAATATTAATTTCTTAAAAGTAAGAAAACCAGATACTAGGCGCATTTGATTTCAGTTTTTAATTTTTAGTTTTCATATTCAATTTTTTAATTTTCTAAATTTCATAAAATAAATACAAAAAAGTGTGGGGCAATAAAAACTGAAACCAAACTGCGCCCAGTGTCCAAAACCAAAACTCTGGACTTGAGGGCAGCATCAGAAAGAGAGAAAGTGCCGTCGCCATTTTAACACATTTTATTAACCTCTCCTCTCTTCTCCGGTGGGAGCAACATTACAAAATCCCTGATTCACCGTTCCCCCAAACATCTTCTTCATCTTCCTCACGGTTTAGCAACGCACCACCACCACCACCACACCTAAGGTCAGTAACAGTAACGCAGAGAGTACATTCCACTCTCTCTCCTTCTTGATTTATTTTTAATTTATTTGATTTATTATTATTATTATTAGGCTCCAAAAAGAGGTGGAAAAGCTCCCATTCTAGCTTCGAAGAAGCCTGTGGCTGTGAGTGATGTTACTTACTACTCCTCCTCCTCCCTTCCAAATATATATATATATATATATATATATATATATATATATATATATATATATATATATATATATATATATATATATTATTTTGGGGATTTAGGAGAAGGTAACGAACCCACTGTTTGAGAAGCATCCGAAGCAGTTCGGGATCGGAGGGGCACTGCCACCGAAGAGGGACCTGACCCGATTCGTGAAGTGGTCTAAGACCGTTCAAATTCAGAGGAAGAAGAGGATCCTCAAGCAGAGGCTGAAGGTCCCCCCCTGTTTTGAACCAGTTCACCAAAACCCTTGACAAGAACCTCGGTAACTATCAACTAAACTAAATATTTTTTACTATATAACTAGTAAAATAGCCCGTGCTATGCACGAGAATGGTATTTCAAATTCGTTTGAATCACTTATTAATATATTATAATTAAATCTGATTTTTAATCTTGATGTGGATAGTCCTCAAATAAAATCAAGTTTGTTTATTTTTTTGTTCTTGTAGTCTTTAGTGTAGATGTAATTAAATTAAACAGCAATTTGAATAATCAATTATGATAAATTCACGTTAGCTACAAATGATTCATCTTGAAGATAAAACGAAATCATTTATGATCTTAGAATGATTTCGAAAAAATCAAATTCACTTGAATCTCAATTCTGGCTCATCAGCATCATTATCCTTTATCTTTCTTTGATAAGACTTTTCAACCATTTGTTATCCATTTTCTTTGAATTTTCATTATAAATCATCTGCAAAATATATAAACATAATATTAGTATGATAATGGCTTATAATTCTATATAAGCTGAAATAAACAAATGTAATATTATTAATCATATACCGCTATGAGCACACATTTCCAAATATTTTCCTGTATACTACATTTATTGTGCGTCCATCTACTTCATGATTTTCCAACAAAATTCTCAATTCATTCTTTTCTTTTTCTCTTGAACGAGCTACATATAGCTGTCCATGAATAAATACTGGCCTTGATAGATATAGTCCAACAGTAGATAATATTTGTCCTTACAATTCTAATTGTCATAGCAAATGAAACTATGATTGGAAATTGCCTTCTATGAAATTTAATTGGAATCGAATCATTGTTTGGAATCATATTCATTCTTGGTATCAAAACAACCTCACCAATCCCGTTGCCTATAAGAGTCAAGCATTCAATGACGTGGTTTTCCATTCTTCTTATTTGCAACCTAGTCCCATTGTACAATCCATTTGATTGATCTATGTTTCTTAATAACATGATTGGAACCCCTTCTTTCAAAATCAATTTATGAGGTGGAAATCCTGAACAATTTATCCCATTCAAAATTTCTAGTGAAAAGGCATCTAATTCAGGCTCCATACTACCTTCTCATACACATAATAAATCAGAGCTTAAATAAATCTTTTCTTTAACGGGTAGCCTAGTCATTATGTAATTGTTAACATTTGCTACAACCTCTAGTGTAGGAGCAAGAATTGATCTTTCCTTTATGAGATTTAAGAGATATCAGCTACTAAATATAGGGTGAATCTACGGGAGATCTAGGCGCCATATGGCCGATATCTGGGACCCATGTCCGAGTTGTAGTGATCTGGGCCAAGGTGTTCGGCCCATATTTCTAGTCTAGTATATAACCTCCAAGCTTGGTTGAAGGTCGAGTGCCGAGGATAAATATAAGTGAGTAGTGCTATTTGGGCCAATGACTTCATGCCAAGCTTGAAGATGTTGTCCTGAGTTATGAGTCTTTCCAGTTGTTGTGGTGGCAGTTGTGGAGGAACGTATGATGACATGCGTCCTTTCGCTAATAATGCGCAATAATTTCTCATTAATGTGGGCTCGTGCTTTTGCATGCTTGCCATTGGATTAAAGTGGCTAGCCCCTACTATTGGATGAAATAAGCGTCTTAGATGCGTTACTAAGTAGAGAGAAGCATTCTCAGCCATTGGATTAACTCGGTTTTAGTTGAAAGTGGGAAAGAGGGATTTCAGAGTTCATTTTTGCAAAACACTTCAGTTTCTCTTCTCGTTTTCTTTGTTTCTACCATTTTTCAGCGTTTGAAAGCTTTGAATCCATCTTCTAGGCTTCAATTTCCTCTCTTTTCAACTGGTGAGTTTGATTCCTCTTCTTATGCTCTTTCATTTGATTGGTTTATTTTGCTCGGAATCCTCAGGTAGAGGACTGTGCTTTGCTTGTGGTTTCTATTTTTTTTGGATTTGCCTTTCTTTTCCTAAGCTCCATCTCCCCTCTACTTTGTTTAGGTATTTATTGATGGCCAAAGTGAAGGACGTTTCTTCCTCTGGAAAAGGGAAAACTGTGGTAGATGAGAGTGAGTATGATCCTTATTATTGGGTTAGTAGCGAAGTTAGGGATGTGGCTTCCATTTTTTATGATAGGGAGGCCATTCGTAGGTTTAGGGTTGCCTGTTTGGTGTCCTCGTATGGGGAGAGAAGAATAGAGTGTCTCCCCTATGGTGCTGAGGATAAGGTGTGTAAGTATAAGGAAGGGAATGGTGAGGCAGATTTTATTTATATGTATGTGGATTCTTTTTAGAAACAGGATGTAAGGGTGCCTTTTACCTACTTTGAGAAGGGGTGCCTAAATAACGTTAATGTTGCCCTTTCTTAGCTTCATCCGAATAGTTAGGCCTTTATTTGAGCTTTTGAAAACCTGTTCGATATTTTCAGCCATGAACCTAGCGTAGGTGTATTCTTTTTGTTTTTTTTAATCCGGATTAAGGGGGTAGATAAGAGGAGTTGGATTTCATTCAATAGTGTCCTCAGGAAGTTGTTGGCCTTGCTGACCTCTATTTTCAAGAGGTTTAAAGATAAGTTTGTCAAGTTGAGGTCGCTTGAGTTTGAGTTTCCTTTCTTTCTAGATTCAAGCAGCTTAGAGAGGTTTCCTTTGTACTGGCATCATAACCCCTGCCTGATCTTGAGGGTAGAGTACACCTCCCTTTCTTTGGATGATCGGGCTGTGATCGATTACTTAAAGTAGTGCGTGAGTCTGGGCTCTCCTCTTTCGTGTGGAGTTTTGTTGGAATAAGGGTATGACAATGAGAATGTCCTCAAGCATATAGGTAGCCTTTTGTTGATTTTTTTTTTTTCGTGGTTGGGTTTTTCAGTGTGTTTGCTGATCTGGTCTTGCATTTTCTTTTGCAGGTGAAATGGCTCCGAAGCTTGCTCCTAAAGACATGGCTGCTTATGTCTCACAAAAAAGGGGGTTGTCAGAGCGAAGCGAATTCCACCGGTTTCTGCTGGGGCGGGCTTGAGTTCGTGCACCCTTATTGACCTGACTCCGCTGCAAACTCGGCAGAGGGTAAGGGTGGAGACTAGGCCTCAGCCGATTCCTTTTCTTTCTTTGTCTGCTCTAGTTAAGGCAACGGAGATCAAAGACTTTCTCGGCACTGTCAACCCTCCCAGTCTCTGAGTATGGAGTTCGCTTCCCCCGGGTTCATTGACCAACAATTCGGCCACCCTGAAGATGTGGCCCTGGTGAAGAGGATGGGGATCCCTGGTCTTTGTCGTATTTCGAGATCCTGGGTCTTCACCAAGCAATGATTGCTTGGCACTTGGAGAGGGAGTATGGGGGGTCCACTGGAGAACTTCAGGCAATTAGGTCTGTCACAGCCGACCTCAAGGCTGAGAAAAAGGAGGCTGAGGCAAGGTTGGCCAAGGAGAGGGAGGATTGGGATGCTGCTAGAAAGGCCTTTGAAGATAAGATCACCAGCCTGGCGACTTGTGCCAAGTTGGATGCTGAGGTTGATGGGCCCCAGGTCAAAGAGCTTGAGGTGGAGAAAAAGGAGCTCGGGATGGAGAACCAGCGTCTTAAGGACGAGGTCGATTCTCTGATGGGTGACGCGGTAAATCAATACATGGTTGGCTTTGAACCTTTGATCGGGTCCTTGACCATGTTCAGTTCCTTCATGGGGAGCTTGACCTGTCTCAATGCAGCCATTTTAAAGAGGTTGTGGGTGGTGTGCTAATCGACCACTTACTTGCCGATGAGGAGGCTCGAGTTGATGCTGATCAAGGAGTTTGTGCTTATGAAGGAGGGGATTAGGATTGGGCCGAGCTTTTTAGGCCTTTTCAGGCTGTCTTCCTTGAGGAGTTCCCTATTGATGTTGACCCATGATTTTGTACTTGTATATTTTTTCTTTTCCTCCAAGTTGTATTCGGATACTTGTAGTAAACTCTAATGTACTTGGATGTTTGTAATGACTTGGTGCTTTCCTTTTGTCTTTGATTCTGCTTATTTTCTGCTATTGTGCTTGTATTTGTGATCGGCTGTTCTTGAGTTCGAGTTTCTTGTTCCTTGTGTGCATGGGGTGTCTCACCTTCTTGCACGTTGGAAGTTGGACTTTGCAAGTGGTTTAGAGCTACTCGGTTGGAGCCGAGGCTGTCCCACTTACACATTAGAAGTTGGACTTCACGAGTGGTTCATAGATGCTCGGCGGGTGTTGAGGCTGTTCTACTTACATTATGGAAGTTGGACTTCGCTAGTGGTTAAGAGTTGCTCGGCTAGTGTCGAGGCTATCCTAGTTACATGTTCAAAGTGGACTTCGTGAGTGGTTCGGAGCTGCTTGGCTAGGGCCGAGGCTGTCCTACTTACCCGTTGGAAGTTGGGCTTTAGTAGTATTTTGGATATGCTTGGTCGGGGCCAAGGCTATCCTACTTTCACCTTGGAAGTTGGATTTCTTAGTTTCACGGGTTGTCATGTGTCCACAGACTTGTTTAACATTATTTAATTTGAACGAATTGGAGAAAAATTATTTAGTTTATATCATGTGTGTCAGGGCTTATGTTTAAGTAAAATTTACATAAATATAAAAAATGAGAATTAAAAGAGGGTATCAATTGGAGCTAAGCCTTCTATTACCATAGAACATCTTTGACAATGTCTTATAATAAACTTATGCTCTTGCACTATTTATAGAATCTGCATGATGAATGAGCCTATGAGATAATCTAATGGATTTTGAAAATGAAATTAATGGATGAAGGGATTTGAATTAACCAGGTTGCGTGAGACTGTGGGTTTGAGTTGCATGACATGAGAATTATGGTGGAGTAGATACAATAGGGTTAGTGAGTAACTAAGGCATTTATTATGCCATGATATTCATAATATCATTCTTCTATTCATTCCTCTATCTGAAAGTAAAGCATGAGAATGCAATAACCCCAGCACCATTAACACACATAAAAGATCCATCATTATGCATGTACGTGTAGAGGCTTTGAAGGGTTGCAGGAAAATTCAAACTACAGTCCTGTCTTCATTAAAGGATTCGAATTCGAAATAAACAAATGCTGGAGAAATATATCTGACATATCTCATGTCTCAGCTCTCAGCTCTCATTTAATTTCATTTGACTTCATTTCATCAATTGTATAAGGCAGTCCGGCATTTTGGAAGCAATCAGAAGCTCCATGAGCAAGACACAAGCATTTGGCGCTTAGGAAGCTTGCTGGATGTTCGAGTTTTAGCAATAGATAAAGGATATGCATTATTTTATTTACCATGTATTAATGCCAATGTTCATACATCAATTGTAATTGACTTGATTGTTGTAAAATAGGTTGTTAGGCGCAAATCTTATATTGGATACCTTGCTATTGAAATTTTTTTTATTATCTGTGCTGTTGGGAAGGTTCTATGCAGTGCACTAAACAATAAAAGCGTGATAATTATTAGCATTGCAATGCTCTGTTTTGTAGCTCTGGCGATTTCCATCTGATGTTAGGTTCATGGAATTCATTACTTATTTAGTCCTTGTTGCCTAACGTTCCCTGGAATATGCTAATTGCTCTTGAGCTGCGTTATTGTTATTCCGTATGGTTTTGATGTGGTTAATTTGCGATTGCTTCCCGTCATATTACGCACATTGCTCTGTGGTTAATTTTGCCACAAGCTCTGCTCTGTTAGTTTGTGTTTGTTTTTGCTGTATCGCAATTTTTTAATCAACTTTCATTAATCTGACATGTAGCAACAAGCTTGTTCAAGATACTACGGAAGTATAGGCCTTGAGGATAAAGCAGAAAAGAAGGAGCGGCTTTTGAAAATGGCTCAGGCAGAGGCTGAGGGAAAAACTGTTGAAGCCAAGAAGCCTATTGTTGTGAAGTATGGTCTCAATCATGTTACCTAGCTCATTGAGCAGGTTTTGTTCTTTTTTAGCACCATATTTAATTGTAGTTCTTTCCCCGTTAGTTTCTAGTGTTAGCAATGAATAACCCGTTAAGCTATGAGTTCTTTGCAGAATAAAGCGCAGCTGGTTGTGATTGCTCATGATGTGGACCCAATTGAATTGGTTGTCTGGCTTTCTGCATTGTGCAGGAAGATGGAAATTCCTTACTGCATTGTTAAGGGCAAGGCCCACTTGGGATCCGTAAGTTTTGTTTGGATTTTGTTACTTCATCTCTATATTTATGACTGGATTAGACATTGTGAAGTACCTTAAGTTTGTAACAGCTTTAATCAATGTGCTTTTCTGCAGATTGTCCATAAGAAAACTGCTGCTGTTTTGTGCTTGACAAGTGTTAAGAATGATGACAAGTGTTAAGAATGAGGACAAGTTGGAGTTCAGCAGAGTCCTGCTATCAAGGTGGCACTGAATAAAGTTCATTCTGTATTATTTTATGTGGTTGATGCCTGGCCAAAAGTTGAATGCGTTTTGTGTGTTTGGCTTATTTTCAGGCTAACTTCAATGACAAGTAGGATGAGTACAGAAGGAAGTGGGGCGGCGGAATCATGGGTTCCAAATCCCGAGCCAAAACTAAGGGAGAGGAAAGGCTTGTCGCCAAGGAAGCTGCTTAGAGGATGTCCTGGACATTTCTTATATTTTTGTTGGTTTAGGTTTGAATCTTTGTGTTTCAATATAATGTTGGTCTATATTTTAATTAAATTCACGGATAGTTTTTGAAGACATCATGCTGAATTGTTTCCACATACAATTTTGTATTAACATGAGCCTAAGTATTTTATCATAATCTTCTGCCCACTGCTCCAATCATAAATGAACACTGTTGCCTTCCGCAGCAGACTTCTGGTAGTAGCAAATTGACATAAATTTGTGTCTCGAGTTTCTATCTAATCTTGTTTTGTCTTTTATCGCGGTTGCATCCAAAACAGCCATTGACGCCTAAACACAGGTTTAGGCGGTTGTGTACAAAACCAAGTTAATCAATGCACTATAACCAGAGATGGCTGTGTCCATTTTGATTGGCTCATCGGGAAGCAAATTACAAACAAATATGTTTTATTTCCGGCACTCAACCATCTTCAACTTTGTAAGTAGGTGAAATAAAAAAATTGAAACCTAAAGAGCAGCTACATCTAAGTGTTTTCCCTGAAGTATAGATAGAAGAACTAGAAATTTTTATGTTCAAGTGTCATAGGATCTCAAGAAATTAACCATGATGTTGACAATGAGCATCTGCATTTGTGCCACCTTTTCTGCAAGATGGAAACATTGACATGCCGTTCAAGAGAGCTGGGAGAATTGTTGGTCCATAAAATGATCATCATGCAGTTGAGAGGAGCCTCCCAACCCCAAAGAGGAAGGCAAAAAGTCAAATGCAACTACCACTAGGTTTTGCTTTGCATCTTTTGATAATAGACTAAACACCATCTGGATCTCTGAGATTAACAAGATTTTCACCTTCTAGCCTTCTAGATATGCAAGGAGACTGGTCTTGAAGAATTTTCTGCATAATCCAAATCGGATGCTGCATTTTGTTCTTCTTGACGCCACCTCCTTAGTTCACCCTCAACTGCCAGTTTTGCAGAATCTGCCATCTCTGCATTCCTAAGAGCCATATCTGTTGCAGCCTTTATCTCTTCAACTGCTTTCAAGTTAGCTTCCACCTTTTTCTCTACTTCATTTTTCCTTGCATTGATTGCTTCCACTTGAGCCATGGTAGCTGTTTCTGTCCTTTCAATTAAATCTTCAGATTCCTTGATCTTTCCACTTAGAGCTTCAAACTCCTCAACTGTTAATATGATCTTGCCACTGACGTCTGAATCTGTGGCTGTGTCTTGCATGTCAGACAACATCTTCATCTCTTCAATTGCCTTTTGTCCTGCTGCTTTTGCTTCTTCAACCTGTTTGAGAGCATTCTCTAGTTTTTGCTCTAATTCATCAGCTGCCGCCTTGGATTTTTCAGCTTCTTGCTTCAGCTCTTGAGCTTGTATTCTCATTTCTTCTTCTTCTCTTCTTGCATGTTCTGTCTCCAATGATAGCTTCTGAATCTTGAAATTCATCTCATTACCTAAATCAGCTTCTTCGTCCTCCACAGAACCTGGTTCAGGTCCTGCTTCTTCCTTGCTACTTTGTATTTCATCAGTGAGGTTAGCAGCAAGAGCTTCTGCTGCCTGCTGCTTCTCCTTGAGTTCCTCTTGCTCTTTCTTCACTTGTTCTAATTCTGTCCTAAGAGAATCCACTAGGTTTCTGAGGGAGGTTTCTTCTGCAGCAACTTCTTGCAGTGTTTTTGTGGCTTCTTTGATCTCCTCAGTTATTAGTCTCACAGAATCCATTTCAGAAGCACGTGCCTCCTTCATTTGCTCTTGAAGAACCTGAATCTCTGCACTTGTTTCAGTAAGTTTGGCCTCTAGGTTTTCGGTTAGTTCAGGGTCATATTCATCCTTTAATGCCATGAATTTCGTTTGTGCTTCTTCCTTTGCAGTTTTGTAATAGCTTAGTTGTGTTTCTCTATCTTCCATGACCTTTGTATGTTCTTCTTGGGCTTGTGTAGAGGCAAGCTTCAATTGCTCAATGGATACTTTCATGGTTGCAATTTCCTTTGAGAGTTCATTGACCTTTTCTGAGTTCAGTTTTGCTGAACGCTGAGCTTCTCCTGCGGCTTGGAACGCAGCCAATTTTGCCTCCAAAGCTGCATCAAAATCCTGCCTTATTTTGTTGAGTTCTTGCTTGGAAGCATCTAGTTCTTTTACAGTTGTGGTATACTCTTTTCTTGCATGCTCTAGTTCTTTTTTCCAAGCTTCATATCCTATAGCCTTTTGGGATAGTGCCTTTTCAAGTTCTTTGGCCTTGTTCTTCACGGCTTCAGCTGCTTCTATTGCTGATTCCTTAGATTCTCTCACATTGGTGAGCTTCTTGGTCAGTTCTTGAAGTGTCACGTTGGCCTTATCTAGCTCAGCAAGTGCTTTAGATTTTGTGGTCTCAGCACTATCTAGTTGTTTCTTTATCTTGGTTAATTCTCTTTGTGCCAAGAGAAGTTGTGTCTCCTTTTCCAGTACATTCTGCAAATCACACGAATTACTAATTTTGTAACATAATTTCACAAAAAATGACACTATTGTTGAATCCCAAAAACACGCAAACAAGTCACTCCTTCAAACATGGAAAATCTCTTTTAATTGTGTGCCTTGACAAGACAATGAGGACTCATGCATTAATTGTATGGTGTGTTTGGATTAGGTGTGAACAAAAGTTTATACGTATAATTGGTTTTTTTTAATAATATATTATAATAAAATAAATTGAATGATGTTATTTGGTATAAAATGCATGGAGAGATATGATATCAAGCCAACCAGTCACATTGGTTCCTAGAAAAGTAATGAGCCGCTCTTCATATGCCAGCAAGCATTTTCTAAATCAATTTTATGTTGAAATATATTAACTGTAAAGTGATTTTAAGATAATATATTTTGGTTGGATTGTTAGAAGAAAATCATTTTCTAATCATTAATTATCAAAAAGGGTGAAATAATTTTTTTTCCAAAGGCATTAAAGTTATGAATTTTTAAGGGAAGGGAGAAGGTGGAGATCAAACATGGAACCTCTCATTTAAAAGATATAGAAGACAACTACAACCATTAGACTATGAACTCAACCACAAAAGGGTGAAATACTTTACTTATACATAATACTTAACATTTGATTTAATAAAATATAATGTATAGGTTTATCAAAATATAATATATATATCCTTTTAATGTACTTCCCCAATACAAAATAATCTGTTGATTATAAGAATTTTCAACTATTTTTGCCAAACAAATATGATCAACCTAAAACAGTTTTCATCCCAAAAGAAATCTATTTCTACAAATAATTTGTCACAAACACTCATTAATTGACTAACATCAGGGCCATGCCAAGATATATAGGTTCCCCAGATTGTGTCCTGAATGCTGATCAACAAAAGTTACATCTCATAAAAAAAGAAAAGAAAAGAAAAGTTACATTTGATATATATATGTTTACCTCTGAGGATCTTCGCTTGATGGAACCACGTCTATCCCTGGGGACAGCTACTTCACCAAACAAACTAACAGCAGCTTTGACAGATTGGAATGGTGCCCTTGTGTCTATCTCTCCAACATCTCGACTTGGAGAACCCGAATCCTTTGGCTGATCTCTATTTCTGAAGCTCATGATATTCTTCTTCTCTTTTCTTACTTGCAAACTCTATCTGCAATATTAATAGCTATGATATAAATCGTCTTGTATAAAACTGTAGAACATTACAAGCTTTAATATATAATATGATTGCACTATATTTTATACGTACTGGTGTACTAGAAATTGAAATCTTAAAAGGCCCTCGAGTGCAATATATCCCCTTACGTGAATGAAACAAAATATGTAGTCCCAAGATTCTTCCTTTTACTTGATCAGGTAGAACCCAGATAATGAATTTGCAAAATTGTAGAAACTCAAAAGAACCAAGATGAACATGCAGGTTCCTTTTAAGTCCAACTCTTATTTACCAATTTGAGACCATTGAAAACAAGGAAAGTCCTAAAAGAAGGTTGGTACAACTTGCTAGAATATTGAATTGGATATGCTATTTTTGGCTCTAGGGGCGGAGAAATTTGTGGTGGAGCTAACAGTAAAATTCCAACCATACAGGGTTTTCAAATAAAAAATGACCCTGCTAGCATTTGGGGTGTATGCCGAAAATACAATTTGGAAAGATCATCAGAAAAAAGTTATGTGGTGAAGCTAAGACCCTGATGTTTATAAAGTTTGGTTAATGCTGGATTATATCCTAATGTGGTAGGATGATACATCATTATAGAAAGGTGACAACTCAGCCCCTCTTTAGGATTCTAAATTTGGAATATGTACCAAATTTGAGCGAACTTTGTATATATAGATTTAATTGTTGATACAAGTACAAAACACAGTCAATATGGTTGGATCCTTTAATTGTTACAGCTACTCATTTAATGCTATAATAATAACAAGTTGACCATCAAAGAGGTTGACGAGGTTTTTGTCTAACATGCAACATTTAGGAACAACTGATAATAAAAGAAAACGATACAAAGCGCTGAGATGAGACTGTGCTTTCAAAGTTTCAATACGATGTGCTTGTTTTTCCTTTGAAATGGAATGCGTCGCCGTCTTTATTTACATGGTTGAGATGTATGTATTAAGTTGCAGTTCGATTGGTGTGTGCAGATTGTTAAATTGTTTAAATAAAGCACCTGCAAGTGTTGATGTAATTATTTTGAAAGGAAAATTATATTTTTGTCCTCTTAAACACCGGCCCTCAAAGACCTTGCAAGTAATTGAATAACACTTTGATTTCTTTTGTAACATACAGCCGTACATTAGTTCATTCAATCATCTTTGTTTTCCTTTTTCCCCTCTTTTGGTTCGTGTTAGCTGTGTACACTGGGCCCTTTACGTGTTATCCAAAGTGGTAACCCTTCTAAAACGTTTGTACTTAACCTTGACTTTTACAAGTAGTGGCTGGTTCAAAGGTTAGACCATTCCTGAAAGTTCAAATATTACATAGAAACCATTCATATAAAATCTAGTTGGATTCATCACACTCAAATTTGATGCTAAGATATTGCAGAAGAAAACACTGGGAGCACTTACATAAAGGAATGCTTTATTTTAAGGCAAATTACATTAACCTTCCTTTAAGTTTGATAAAATTCATCCCAACTCCTCTCTTCTTATTTAGATGACACTAACCTCCTCTAAACATACTGTTTACTATGCAATGAAGAGGAGGATGGTGTAATAATTTTTTAATCTCAGGAAGATCAATGTAATAATTTCATAAACCTAAGAATCTTCACAGAAAATATTACAAATAAAGAGCATGAGTGAATCTCACTAAACCTCTTGAAAAGTGAATGTAATATGCTCTTTATTGTAAGATAGAATGGTATAGAAGAATGTTAGATGTTTCAAGTTCACTAAGTATAGGTGGCAAATGTATTGTATTACATGAAACGATTCATAATTCCATGCAGGAGGCAGTAGTTAGCATCTTAAAGAGAGTTTTACATACAAAATTCCAAGGCCACCATTGTACTCAAGCCAGACAAAATCCTACAGAATTATAATCTTCATATCAACTTGTTATAAAAACCAAACATTCATCCGTTGCCAGAAGCAAATTTACAACAATGCATGATCATACTCCAAACGCCAGCCTTTGTCCCAAACCAATCAAAAAACACGCCTAAAGGTAAGATTAATGCGTGTAGCCTCTGCTTTTGCACGCCTAGGCACAGAGTGAATCCAATCCCTTTGGGTATAGCCTCTCATCACCAAAAGGGATCCATGCTTAAGTCTAAAGGTATGCTGATCAGGATGGCTACTCGTCCTTAATCGCTTGTTTGAAGGTTCCTCACTTCCATCTGGAGGTCCACACCAAAGGATAATATACTCATGAGCAACCAAATAATGGTAAATTGTTATTGGATTGCAAATACAGAGAGAGAAGACGGAGAAAAAAAAGAATCTCCATCCCCGAAATTTATAGAAGGCACAACATAAAAACACACACAGACTCCTCAATGCCATAGATGTATGATAATTTTAAATGCACAGTTCTTTCAAAAAGTGGAAAGTAAAGACATAAACCCACACACTAGAAGTTCCAAATATAGATAACACTTAAAACAGAAGTCAGCAATTGGGTCGAACACAGTTGCATGGTTGAAATGCAGAAATTCACTGACAGAAGAAATCATACCACAAGATTTTTTGCTTGGCCTCTTCTTCAAAATGAAGTCACGTTCACATCCAAAAGATAAAGAAGCAATTTCAGGCGTTGGTCCATAAAGCTTCTCATCATCAGCATGCCAACCAACATAGTCATTGCCACCTTTATACCTATTTAAGAGCAAGCTATTAAAACTACTCCCAGGGAGAGCTTTATGGACCTTCAAAATTAAGTAGAAAATATCAAGTAACATTAACAACATCCCTCAAATATATTTTATCATTAGCACAATTGATCAGCAACAACTTTCATGAAGCATCACTCTTACAGCATCCAACATGTCTTTAAGCACTGGATAATCATCCCAAGAATATGCATGCGGTTGATAGCCACTGTAAGTCAACTCAGTCAACCCAGGACTTGCAACATAACATGTGTCTCGAGGCTGCAGAGAATTATATTACATTACAAACAAACTACAAGCTCACAAGTTAACCTCACTTATGAAAAACCAGAAACAAACCATTTAAGAGTAAGATAATCCTCCAAGAATTTAAGAGTTTAATATTGATGCACTATTCATTTAAAGAGTTTAATTTCCATACATTGTGCCTCTAAAAATACGTTTGCCTAAGTGGCTCATTGGATGTCAGTGTAAAATTATTTTACACTCAAATTAAACTCAAAAGAGTTTTGTACACAAAAATTCAATCATGGGTTGCCATGTTTTTTAAACTAGATTATTGAAATGAGTAAATAACTATCTCCTAATGCTATATCATCAAAATCAATCTCATTTTTTTTACTATACTTATTACAAAAAATGCATGAATTTTACAGTTAGCTCAATACTTAATCAATTGATCATGATCAGTTTAAAGACGAATTAACCAAAAATGGCTCATTGGGCCATTTTAAAAAAAAAAAACGAGGGAAGGAAAACGAAAGATGAGATTTTGAATGAAGCCCTCGATTTATTGAGGGTTGAATTTGAAGAAAAGCATTGTGATTTGTGAATGAGACCTGAAGGCAGGATTTTCCGAAGACGCGAATGGTGGGTCTGGTCCATGGGATCTCTTTGTCGAGGTAATGGAACCATTGCCATGACTGTTCGGAAGGGATTAGCCTCTGGATGTAAACGACGTCGCTTCCGTTTCCGAGGTCCAGCGTGTCCCTCTTCTTGGCGGTGTCGTTAGGGTTCGCCGCAGACACCGCCTTCAGCTTCAACACATTCATCGGTGGCTGTACCGTCGCAAAATGTTCAAGTCTAGGCTAACTCTCCTCAACACCAGAATGCAATTCAGTTTGCAAAATTGTATTAGTTTTGATATTATAAAACGTGAATGGTGCTAGTTCTTTATACATTTTTTTTAATATTTTATTAATTAAATGATAATGTGTAATATTAAGTGATATTTTAATATACCTTATATCATCAGAAGTAAAATTAGGTTTAAAATTATTTATTTTCTTGTCTTACACAAAATAAATCATTTAAATTTTCTTTTCAAGTCATAAAACAAGTCATTTTATGCAATGTTAGATACTAAAATAAGTCATTTTAAATTTCATTATACTTCAGATGACACATGATATATTAAAATATCACTTAATGTTACACATCACCATTTAATTGACAAAATATTAAATAAAAATAGGATGATAAACTAACTTAAATCGAATTTTGTACAACTAATTTGACTCATTTTAAAAATTATAGGATAAAATAACTCACAAATATAACATTAAAGATTAAAATAAGACTAAAATGCACATTCTTTAGAAACTCTCTCTTTCTCTCTCTCTCTCTCTTATTTTAAGTTTAATTTTGATGCAAGTTTACATTTTCTTAGTTTGGATTTGCCTCCTCATTTAATAAAGTATAAAAGTGAGGGTTTAGCAACTTGTAATAACCAGTGTACACGTGTCAGTAGACAAGTTATATACGGCCTTAAGGTCCCCTGAGACCCACCCATGCTGTCGGGTTTGGGATTTCGCTAAGCCTGGAGCCCTGCCCCTCCTTGTAGGGCTATATATTAGAGCCATAATTTTGGAATCAAAAGTTCCGATAATTGTTCCCTAGAGAAAAAACAAGTTGAAGTGTGTCAAGTTCGTAAAGGAGAGAAGAATGATTATTATTTTATTAATGAATGCTGTTACAGATATTTATATGACATTGCTAGTAAGCTCAGTCGGTGAGTAAGTTGGTTACAATGCTAACAGGACAAATGGTTCTGTTCTTTAGTAACACGTGGTTTCATTTTTCCAGCAAGTGATGAGCTGGAGTCCAACAAGTTGGGTAATACCCCCCCGCAAGTTGGGCTAGGATTCTGAGAGAATATATTGAGAAGGCCCAACTTGGAAGATAGCTGATGAAAAGCAGAGGAAGGCAAAGCTTTCGTGAAGACATCTACTAACTGAAGGGTGGAACGAACAGGGAGCAAGTGTATCAACCCATTTTGAATCTTTTCACGAACAAGGTGACAGTCCAATTCAATGTGTTTTGTCCGTTCGTGGAAAGATGGGTTGTGGGCAATATGGATGGCAGATGCATTATCACAGTAAATTGAAACAGCTTGAGAAAGAGTAATGCCAAAATCCTGAAGTAAGTATGACAACCATTGAACTTCACAGGTGGTGGCTGCAAGAGCACGATACTCTGCTTCACATGAAGAACGGGATACTGTATTCTGTTTCTTGGATTTCCAACTAATTAAGGAGTTTCCCAAAAATACACAGAAGCGATTCGAGGCGTCTTGTATCTAAGCACTCGCCTAATCAAAGATCGGGAATGCTTTCAAAGTAAGGTCAGAAGTAGAAGAGAAGAAAAGGCCAAGTCCAGGAGAGCCCTTGAGGTAATGTAAAATACGCAAGGCAGCCTGGTGGTGAATGGAGGTTGGTGATGCCAAGAATTGGCTTAATTGATTCACTGGGAATGAGATGTCGGGTCTTGTTGTGGTGAGGTACAAGAGTCGCCCAATAAGTCTTCGGTAAGAGGAAATGTCAGACAGAGGTTCACCAACATCTTTAGAAAATTTAAGGTTGCTATCCATGGGTGATTTAGCAGGTTTACAACCAATCAGACCTGCGTCATTTACCAAGTCGAGGGCATATTTTCGCTGACATAAGGAAATTCCAGAGGATGAGCGAGCAACTTCAAGGCCTAGGAAGTACTTCAAATCACCTAGATCCTTGATGTGAAATGTGGAGTCCAAATAGTTCTTGATTGAATTGATTTCATTGATGTCATTCCCAGCAAGTAAGACATCATCGACGTACACAAGAAGAGCTGTGAATGAATTACATTGGACTTAAGAAACAGTGAGTGGTCAGCAGATGACTGTTTATAGTTGCAGGAAGTGAGGGCACTTGACAATTTGGAAAACCATTGTCGACTTGCTTGCTTCAAGCCGTATAAGGATTTTTGTAGCTTGCATACTTGATTTGGCTTTGGTGAAGAGAATCCTTGGGGAAGTTTCATATAAACCTCTTCGTGTAGATCACCATGTAGAAATGCGTTGTTCATGTCAAGTTGTTTAAGGTGCCATTTCTTGTTGGCAGCAATGGAAAGAAGCAACCGAATGGTGGACATTTTGGCCACGGGGCTAAATGTTTCTAAGTAGTCAATACCTTCAGTTTGGGTGTAACCTTTGGCAACCAATCTCGCCTTATATCTCTCTATTGTGCCATCAGACTTGAGCTTGACTTTGTAGACCCATTTGCACCCAATAGGAACCTTCCCTGGAGGTAGATCAACTAGAGTCCATGTTTCATTTTGCTGAAGAGCAGATATTTCAGCTTGCATGGCATCTTTCCAACAATCATGTTTTACAGCCTGAGAGTATGAGGTGGGTTCTTGTATAGAGGAAGCAGTAAGGGTGTAGATTTTATGTGATGATGAGAGATGATCATATGATAAAAAGGAAGAAAGAGGATAAAGGTTACCTGGAGCATCATTGCATGAAGATGAATTGGGAACTGAATCAGTGGAGATTAGATTGCAGTGAAAGTCCTGTAAATATGAGGGTGGTTTTCTAGTACGGTTTGAGTGCCTAGTTGGTATCTGAGGCAAGGGTGCAGGTGCTATAGGTGAGATGGGTACTGTTGGTGCAATAGTTACGGGGTTATTCTGAGTTGTGGGTAGGTTGTAGTCTATGTCATCATGTGGTTGGGAAGCAACTATTGGTAAAGAAAGAATAGGATCTGGGGAAGGAGCATCATGATAGGGGAATTCATTTTCATAGAAAATCACATTTCTGCTAACAAATAATTCTCTGCTTCTCAAATCATAAAGTAAAAAACCTTTGGTGTCATTCTTATAGCCTAAAAATATGCATTTTCTAGCCCTGCTATCTAGTTTAGTTCTGTGTGCAGAGAGGGTGGAAGCGTAAGCAAGAGAACCAAAAACTTTTAGAAAAGATAAATTTGGTAATTTATGATACAAAGACTCATAAGGAGATTTGTTTTGTAATGTCCTAGTAGGAAGTCTATTGATTAAGAAAACTGAGTGTAAATAAAGAAATGACCAAAAAGATTTTGGAAGATTAGCTTGAAAGAGAAGAGATCTGGTCACATTTAATATGTGTTGGTGTTTGCGTTCAACTATAGCATTTTGTTGAGGTGTTTTTACGCAAGACGTTTGGTGAACAATTCCTTTTTGTGCATAAAAGTCTCTGAGTAAGAACTCGGGGCCATTGTCAGTTCTAATCCTTTTGACTGAGTGATTGAACTGGTTTTCAGTATATGCAATGAATGATTTAAGGAAATTACCAGCTTCAGATTTAGATTTTAATAAGTGAATCCAAGTGAACCTAGTGCAATCATCAACTATAGTAAGGAAGTATTTGTGACCAGTTAGAGAAGGAACAGCCACGGGTCCCCAAATGTCAGCATGCAGTAAATCAAAAGGAACATCAGATTTAGAATCACTTATGGGAAAGGGGAGTTTCTTTTGTTTACTAAAATGGCAAATATCACATGCTTTATTCAGGTGTAAATTTTTACAAGGAATATAAGGAAAAAAAGTATGTAAAGAATTGATTCTATCAGCAGGCATGTGACCTAAGAGAAAATGCCACAAATCAAATTTACAAGGTTCAACAGGCTTAGCAGAAACTGAAAATACAGCAGAGGGAATGTGCTGTTTATTACGAGTAGGAGGTCTTAACACATACAATCCATGCTCTTCTTTAGCAGTGCCAATCATCTTCATTGCAAGGATGTCCTGTATGAAGCAAAGATCATGAGTAAAAATTAGCCTACAATGTAAAGAGAATGTAAGTCTTTTCACAGATATGAGATTAAAATGAAAACCGGGAATGTAAAGGACATCTGTTAGGAATAAAGATTTACTAAAGTGAATAGTACCAATGCAATTAGCAACTAATTGGTTACCATTAGGAAGATGGACAGAGATTGGAGGAATTTGCTTATAAGAGCTAAAAAGATCTAAGGAAAAACAGATGTGGTCAGTGGCTCCTGAATCCATGATCCAAAAATTGACATCATGTTTACCTTGCAAAGGAGCAAAAGAATTATGCTGATTCACAAAAGAGAAATTCGCGTGAACAGCATTAGGATTTGAAGCAGAAGAAGTGCTAGGTTGTTGGATCAAAGCATGCAAACTTTTGTATTGTTCTTCAGTAAAATTGAACACAAAACTAGTGTCACTTCCTGAAGGAATAGATTCCGTAGAGACAGTTTGAACAGCATTAATATTTCTTGATCCATTTCGAAATTTGAAACCAAATGGAAAACCATGTTTACGGTAGCAAGAATCAATAGTGTGGCCATTTTTGCCACAATTTGAGCAAACTTTCTTTCCAGCATTGGATCTTGGACCAGAGAATGGCAACGTACGTGGAGCAGATTTGTCATAGACATTTTTCCGAACATTAGATGCGTCAGCAATATTCAACACAGCTTTTGGTTCAAGAACAAGATCAAAGGACATTTTTCGTTCTTGTTGAATCACCAAAGAAAAAACACGATTCATAGATAGCAAAGGATCCATAAGCATGATTTGAGAACGAACTTGAGCAAATTGATCGTTGAGGCCTTTCAGGAATCGAATCACATGATCAATTTCTTTGTGTTCTTTCATGCGACTGAATGCTCCACAGTTACAAGGAGAAGCACAAGAACAAGTAGGAGTAGGCTTGAAGACCTCTAATTCATCCCAAAGTATCTTCAATTCAGTGAAAAATTGAGTAACAGAACGGTCACCTTGCTTCAAGGACGCTATCTCATCCTGAAGATCAGCCACACGAAACAAATCGCCTTAAGCAAAGCGTTCCTTGAGTTCTTGCCAAACTTCTTGCCCCTTGTCGATCCAGATCACACTTTGCGCAATAGAAGGCTCTAGAGAATGGATGATCCAAGAGAGGACCATAGTGTTGCATCTTTGCCATTGAGAAAACAAGCGATCGTTCTGGTTCGGAATTGTGATGCTACCGTCAATGAATTGGATCTTGTTCTTCGACAAAAGACTCATTCGCATTGATCGAGCCCAACTATGATAGTTGACACTGTTCAGCAATGAAGAGACAAGAATCAGAGACGGATTTTCATTAGGATGAAGAAAGTAAGGACTGGAAGGATCAGAGACATTGTCGTTCATGGCGAAAAAGTGACAAGAATAGCAAGAAGAAATCAGAGAAAAGTGCGTAGCGAAATGAAAGCTCTGATACCATGTCAAGTTCGTAAAGGAGAGAAGAATGATTATTATTTTATTAATGAATGCTGTTACAGATATTTATATGACATTGCTAGTAAGCTCAGTCGGTGAGTAAGTTGGTTACAATGCTAACAGGACAGATGGTTCTGTTCTTTAGTAACACGTGGTTTCATTTTTCCAGCAAGTGATGAGCTGGAGTCCAACAAGTTGGGTAATAAAGTGTGATTTTTAATGAATTTTTTAAGGCCTCTAGATGTTTCATTTTTAGTCCCCAAGTTTAAAAATTCGCCGAAATTCCGGAATTTGAACTAGAACCCAAAAATGAGATTTTGATTGGTTAGAGTTTTGATTTTTTTTATATTTTATTTGAATCTAAATAGGGGGTATTCCTTTATTTACATTTATGTTTTAAAATTAATAGGAAATAAAATAAATGATTTAACTTAGAATAAAGAAATGGAAACAAGTGAGTGAGTATGGAGGTGAGCCAAAAGCCATAGTGGTTCCCCAAAAGCCCAGATTGTACAAAAACGACGTCGTTTCATTTCTTGGCCTTTAAAAGGCCATCAGTCTCCTTCCTCTCCCATTTTTTCACGAACCAAAAACCCTCCCCATCCCATTTCTCTCTTTTTCTCAAATCCCACTCAAGTCTTGCTCCCCCAAATCATCAAGGTATGTGTTTGTTAATAGATTTTAGTCTCTTTGTCTCATTCCTTTCATATTCTATGATTTGGGTTGTTATTTTCTCTCATTGTTGTCAAGTGGGGGTGCTCCCCCAATGTTATTAGAATTAGTTTATGAAAATCTAGAGCTACCTATAGATCGTTGATGAGTTTTATGGTTATAACAGTTGACGTTGGTGCCCTCTTAGCTCCCCAGAGCTCAGTTGGAGTTGACGCCACCTCCCCCTCCCCCTCCAGGTGAATGGGTTTAAACTCATGGCCTTATTTTTAGTCATTATAAGTATGTTTTATGCATGATAACTATTAAATATGATATTAGAGATGAAAATGTGAATATATATGATTTTGCAAGTTATGGCAACTAGCCAAGATTATGATTTTTGCTTTAAGCATGAAAGAAATGTGTTTTAGAAAACTATGGAACCATGATTGATAGATTGTATGTTATAAAAATGTATTATGTTCAACTCTAAGAGATTTATGCAAGAGAGTATGATTTAATAAGTTATTATTCTATCAAATATGTTTAAGAGTTTATGATATGTTATTGATCCAAGGCTTGAGATTTATAAATATGTTATGTGATCTTAGAACTACATGATTTAGTTTTATGAATTGAGATATATTATTATATTAGAGATTTTATATGATTTAGAACCCCAATGTTTGAACTATAATATTAGATATATATTAAGTATATTAAAAACATATTATTTAAGAAATGGATTTAGAACTTTGGTTTATGGTACCAAGAGATATGGAATTCAGTATGATTCTTAACAATTGCCAGATACATATTCTATGGGCTTGAAATCGGAACGCCTTCAAGTGGTGAACCCTTGGGCTCGATTTTCACAGCCACAATTATGTTAAAATTAGATTGTTAGCGTTGTATGAGTCAAGAACTCTCAGAGTACAAAGAATTTAGGGGCTCGCGTTCGCAAGAAACGGAGCACCCACCTTTTAGAATGTTGATTTTATTTATTTATATTAAGTTATGTATGATGATTAGTACACAGCCATGGAGGCAATATTAAATAAACAATCATGGAGGTAATATTATTAGACGGTCATGGAGGTAATATTACTTAACAGCCATGGTGGCATATGCAGAAAACGGGACCTAGTTAGGTGCCCATAGTTGTCCGTGAAGGACTAGTATGATTATAGCAGGCACTCTTATTAACGAGAAACTGAGCAATCATAAGAAAAATTATAATTTTACAGCTTTTAATATTGTATATGTGTTTATCATGTTCAACAAATAATTTATGATTGATGCATGCATATTATATTATTGTACAATCTTGGTTGTCCCATGTTGGTGATGGGTGAGAGCTCGCTCATTGAGTCTGTTGACTCACCCCCTCCCTTCCTCTCATAGTTGCAGGTCCAGAGACGGTTTAGACTCCGATTCCAGAGATGTTGTTATTTTCCGTGTGGTAAGTCTTACATTGGAGTAAGGCTTAGTTTGGAGTTTTATTAGAGTAGAGTGCTCTAGTAGATGTGCAGGTAGGATCCAGCCATGCATTATTTTCAGACTATGTATATGTATTTAGAGACTTAAATATTTATGTATATGTTCTCAGAGTATGAGTATGGAATTTAAATGTAAAGTATGGGCAAAGAATTTTGTAAATAACTAGAAATGTATTGATGATTTAGTTTGCAAGTATTAAACAGATTTTCAGAGATTGAATTAAAAGATTCTAAAGGTTTAAATATTAAAGTATTTCAGAGTTTTGATTTTAGAAATTCGGTCCCGGATGAGAATTTAAATAAAGATTTAAAGGAAACTATGTTTTAAGAATGAATATTTTCATAAATTTTGCATTTAGAGAGCCACGTCACCCAGAAGGCTTATGTGGAGATACGATTCCTCACGTGCCGGTCACGTTCCCAAGTCGGGTCTTGACATAACCATAGGGTGTTTGGGATTTGATTTGGTTTGGTTTTGAGGTAAAAACTAACTGATCTAATCAATAAATTTTATTTTAGTTCAATTTGATTCGATTTGATTATTTTTTTAAAATCAAATTGAACTAAATAAAATCAATTTAAATCAATTTGGATTCATTTGGTTTTCGACTTTCACTAAAAATTTTATAAAATGTAAAAAGTTACCATAAACTATATTAAATTAGATTGATCATTATTATAAAAGTATATAATTAAAAATCTAAGCTAATTTTTAAAAGATGTGATAATATACAATACTACTAACTAATAAGTTAACAAATAATAAAAAAATTGAACAAAAATTATGTTGGTTAAATTTAAAGAATTAATGTATAATTGAAAATCCACAATATCGAGTTAAAGTATTATACAAATTTAGATAGGAAATTTACATAAGTAATACATCTAATTAATATATATAATTATTAATATAATATGTTATTGGTATCAAAAATCGATTGGTTTGATTCAATTTTCACAAATTAAGATCCAATTCAAAGCCATTTATTTTGATTTTGATTGGTTTTTTATTTTTTGGATCAATTTTTTATTTTAATTCAGTTTGGATCGATTTTGAATACCGCTAAATAACCATTGGATGAATAACTTTTATAGTGTGTAAACAGAATAAATGATCTAAGGGTGATTAACCACTCACTTTCGCACTTTACCAATCTATTCACTTTAGAGAAGCTAAATCCTCTTAGGTTACATGTTTATCCGACTTTCAAAGTAATTTTAATTGATTAAGAACTTTGATTGATATGACAATATATGATTAAATATTTCTATACAATTTTTTCATATTTATAGTACATATAAATTATTTTTTCCAACTTTTTACTCCCTTTATTTTAGGTTAACTGTCCACTTATTGAGGGTTTTTGATATTTCATGTTTAATCGTCCACTAATCATTTTAAAAGAGCATTAGTTAAGTTTTTTCAATTCTACCCTTAATACTTCCTTGTTATTTTAAGAGAGCATTAATTATGTTAGTTTTTAAATATGGGCAATTCAGTTCATTCATATACTCTTATATCATTAGCAATATTTATTTAGTGTTTTCTTAGTCTGTGTGCTTTTTTTTTTTGTAGTTAACCTAAAAATGAAGGATTATATTTTAAGATTCTAAATTTAATATGGAAATCAAGGTTGTTAAATTCAAGAATTAAACTTAATTTGTTAAGCCTTGGTAAACTAAAATGGTAGGATTTAGATTAGGATTTATTTAACTAATCTCTTAAAAGCATGGTTAAGTAAGTTAAAATAGAAAGTTTTGATTCAACTAATATATTCAACACGTTAAACTCTTAGCAAATCCATTTTTCATATGAAGACTTTCCACTTTTGAGTTTCTTAACAAGTGCTCTAAGTGCACTAGTTAGTGAAACCTTTAGGAGATGTTTGCTTTCAGTTTTCAGTATTTCAATTTTTCAGATTTTGTGAAGGAAATACTGAAAATTATGAAAACTACAAATTCTAATTTTTAATTTTTTCAGTTTTTCATTCACAATTTTCTGAAAACTAGAAATTGTGAAGTGAATATTTATGTACAATGGAAAAAAAAATGAGAGATAAATAGTATAACTTGGACAATTTGCAATGAAGTAAACATCATTTCATCAGCACCAAAACGGGCACAACACACCACACATTCTAAAGAAGCCACATATTGGCCTTCATCAAACTAGCTGCTAACTTACAGATACAATTGAGTATGCATCTATGAAGGCATTAATCAAATTTAAAAGCAATACTAAACCTACATACATATGAATTGTTATAATTATGATGTTGTTAGAGGGTCTACTCCCCCCTGATTGAGGGCACCTTGCAATTCTTGCACTTAGGGAGCAACAGGTGTGATCAACTTGATGGTCAATTCTACCTCCCCAGATTCAACACCACGAAGCCTTAACCAGACATTCTGCACCACCTCACCATTAACACAATTGATGCTGCTTTCACGGACAAGGCAGTTTTCACCGTCAGGTATCACCTTCCTTAGTGTTGTCTCACCAGATGAGACTCTTAAGATGTCTCTTAATCTAGCTGCAGAGACTAATGGTTGAAGGTTGAGGAAGGCATTGCCCATCTTGTCATCTGACTTCAAAAGATCTTTATCAAATACTTCCTACATAAAAATCAGTGAGTTATACAACATGAAGATATACTAGGAGTTGTGCTATGTGTATAACTTCTTCATACAACATTTTGACACCCATATCATCTCATTCATTGAAAAAGGTGAAATAAGATTTCAAAATATAAATGCAAGTGTTTTGGATGGATGAGAAGATGTGGGAGTCAAAATGTTATATGAAAAAGTTATACACACATCATTTTTTATATAACATAATTAACACCTTGAACTCGAGATAAAAAAATTCCACAAGAAAAAATGATCAATATATCGCACAATTCAATTACCGTTAAAATTCATGAACATGAGGGACTAGTGTTTATACATGCTACAATCAAATTTGGGATAAGATTAACGTTTTGTCATGATGCACAGAAGGCAAATTCCAGCATTCTCAAACTCATTTGAATAAACCCAAGTGGATATGTACTATGTAATCCATAGCTTTGTTATGCAAGCTACTACAACTGCAGTAACAACTATAGCATATAATATACAACGTAGTAACACCCTCGTGGATTTGTGATGTAAGCATGAAGAAAACAAAGAAATGGAAGGACACACAACATACTAGGAGAGCTTCATTTAAATGAATGTTGGATAACAACAAAGGTGAAAATTAACCCCAAAATGGTGTTTTGGTGAAATGAATATTGAAGCACCAGATGAGGCAAATTTCTATCACAGGGGCATTACAACCAACAAAGTTCAGCCTAGCACTCAAATAGTGTCAGGCCAGTTGAGATCTGGTAATATCTAGGGAACCAGTGATTAATCAATTATTGATGTGGGGATGGTTCTGTGATTCACAAAGTTGTTAGCTACCCATAAATATAAGATTCTAGTTACTATCACCCCTAGGATTAGCATTTAGCTTTTGCCTTTTAGGCCATCTTAAGGGGTTCTCCATTCAACCAATTTTCAAAATTGAAAAGTAGAAGAAAGTTTTGGGAAATCTGACATCTTGGGGTTCAACTACTTCAAGATATTAAACAATCAATACAAATATAAAAACCTTAGTTTTGAGATGTCTGCAAAGTTCTAAATTTACAAATGCCTTCCTCGGGAAACTCACCAAGTTCAGAACTCCCAAGGGTTCTTTCAGAGTGAAGTTCAGCCCTTCATTCCAAACAGGATTCAAACAGCTATTAATGACCTTGGTCTTTGCTGTCTGGAACAGTTTAATGAAACATTTCAAACATTTTGAGGTTAGACTATGCTCTACACAGTGTTGATGATGTCAAGGGAAACAAGATAAACACGGAATTAGAATAAAGATCGCAGTTACCTGATTCCCTAGTTTGAGCACAACATAAGGATCACTACTCTTGAAATCCCGGATCACCAACCTTTTCCCTTGCACAACTATAACTTTAAGCTGCCCAAGCTGTTCACCCATTATACTCCTACTGACAAGTTAAATCATTAATCAGCCAGGGTAGGGATCACAGCACAGAATATGCCGCTAAATATTAAATATTCCTACAGATAATAGACATCAGAAAAAAGACGACCAATATATATATATATAAACAATAATCAAGGAATGAGGAACCTCGTGTTCTTTTTTTTTTTTTCCTTTTAATAAGGTTTATGCAGTGAATTATCAGGAAAAATCCGATGCAAACACTAAAGAAAATGAACTAAACAGGGAGACGAGGAATAAACCATGCATATTCTGCTGGAGAAAAATACTTGCAGTGAAAAGGCAAAATAAGTCAAATTAGAAGCCTCACCCAAAACAAACAGTTTTGTTTGTGCAAGTAACCCAAAACAAACAGTTTTGTTTGTGCAAGTAACCCAATACTGGAAACTAGCTAAAAGCGAAAAATCAATATGAAAACCAGAGAAGAACAACCACCCCGGGAAACACCGACACAGTACAGAAAACACTTTTTTGGTGTGTTCCTCAGTGAAATCAAATTTAATAAACACTTTTTAACAGCATTGATTCTACTAAAAAGATGAGAAAATGGATAAGATATATCCCTTTTGGAAGCTATGAAAGCCATATATGCAAACAAAAAAAGCAGGAGAAGAAAATACGAAACAACTAACCAATGGATGTGTAGTGTATGTGAGGGATAAACTGTGTTGTTTGGACTTTGGATTTTGGTGATGTGAAGTTATATTGTGTTGCTTCTTCTGAACCACCAAGCAGCTATCAGCATCAGATTTAATGGCAGAGGAACAGCCTTGTCCACCGGCACTTTCAAGTAAACTAATGAGATCTCAGTTCCAGAGTTTTAGAGACAGAGATAGATATACCCTAACATTAAAATATATAAATTTAACACATCATTAAATTTGCCACATTCATAATAAAGTTCCCATCAATTAATTTATTCAATATATACTTACTTGTTCTTGAATTCACTGACTTGATGTTAAATATGATAGCCACAAGATATGTTAAATTTGAATTTATAGTTCAATTGAACCGTGTGAGTTTGTCATCTTAGATCAGAGAAAATGTGGAACTCACACGTGTCGGTCAAAGGATATGATTATTATTCATTATGGTTATTGGACTATGTTGGCCGCAGGATTGACCAGACCTAGTCTGTTTCATCTGGGTAGAGTTCAATAAATATATTTATATCCCTCTATTCATCAATCTTTTGAGAGAAAATTTCTTAATATAGTATTAGATTCGCTGTAAATAAGTGATTAGAGAATTAATTCTTATTATTTTTATATCAAATAATAAAAATAGTTTCTAAGAATTTCAGGATTTAAAAGTTTCATATTGATCTCTCCATATATAATATTTTTTAATTATATGAATTTATATGATGACATTAACTTATTTTTATTTTTTAATTATAAAAAATCAATATGAGATTTTTAAAAAATTAATTTATCCATGGATATATTTTTATAGAAATTAAAATAGATATTTAATCTATTTCTTATTAAGACAAAGATGAGCTCTACTACTTAAATTTTTAAGAAAGACAGAGATGGTTTGGTGGACAGTATTTGATGCACTTTTCCCACAGGGTCCCTCTCGAATCGCTGTAGTTGGGGCGCGTTTTGTGACTGGGTTCACTGCTGACCCTGACAACGCTTTTTCTTTCTTTTAAAAAGAACAGTTAAATATTGTTTCTGTAAAACGCTGGCTCGTGCAATGTTCTGTGTGCAGAATGTTTCAAACTTTCAACCGCGTGCGCTACAAAGCTCGCTTTTGCTACAGTCAATGCTTTGTTTTGTTTTTGACCATCATCATTTAGAATTGTCTAGATTTCAAAGTGAAAATTGGGTAGAGCCGTATTAACCTATTACGAAAATGTACCCAATGACCTGTACTCGTAAAACATGTGATGATATATCAATTCACACCTTATTTATTATTAAATGAAATATTTATCTTACTTAAATGAGATCCATTGATCTTGTAATGATAGATAAGATATGAGTCGACACAGTATTTTATATCTCATGAATATAAATAACATTTTATAGAAAAATAAAATTTCTTTAATATTTATATAGTAAATGCGTATTTTGGTCCCCAAAAAATGTTAGATGACAAATTAATTTTTAGAATTTAAAATTTTCTTATTGATCATTTAGAATTCAAAAAATGAATAAATTAGCTTATTTATATAAGTTCATGCAACAAAAAAAATATTATACAAAGTTGTACATAGATCAATTCGTCTCTCTCTTTAGATATAATTTTTAGGAATCAATAATAGATTTTTAAATTTTGGGAGACTAATCTCCCCATATATTTTCAAGAGATAAAAAATGGATATTTAGTCATATTTATAATACTCTAATTAAATATCTTATTTTACAATAAATTTTTTATTTTAACATGACCACACGGTCCTATATCATACTAATCTCCGTACCTTAGACTTTTAAGTGCTGTTTGGTGTACTTGAAATCTAAGGGAAAAAAAAATTTCAAAAGCCTTCAGTAGAATCATAATTATAAATTGTTTTATCACCCCAAAAAAAATATTCATAAATTATTTTCAGATATAGTAGTTACTCTCAACACGTATATACCTGTATAACAGTCTTTATTTATATTGTTTCTTCCATTATATTCCTAAGATGAAGGTTTTGGGATAAGTCAATATGCCTGGCTGGCTCCCCAACGTAACTAAACTTGCATCCAATCCTCTCTTGATATTCACAACGCGTGTATGTATAATGAAGTAAGATAAAATTGAAGCAAGCACTTATTAAATTTGGCATTTCGTTCAGAAATTTCCTTAATTGCATTTCCCAGTTCTCTTTTTCTTTTACTAATTTGATGTAAATAGCCGTAATTTTGATTTGCATGCAAGATAGAAAACAGCTCTGTCAAACACATGATATGATATAGGTACGTGAGAAATATAAAACGATATTCTTTTATAAGATGCTATCAGTGATCTGTAACCAAATTCAAAGTAAATTTTTCAGTTAATTTTAGTTGAAGAAAAGACTAGGGAATTGAAATTTTTATGTACTTTCACACGTCATCCACCAATGAAAAAATTAAGTCCAAATTACGGTAATGCATAAACTATAGATTCATAGGTTAATTAGGTGAGTTAATTCTTGTTAACAGATATAATTTGTAAGTTGTCAATAAATAGCTAATTTTTACTCACTCCATTTGCTAATAAATGTTTTTGTTTTAATATATTCATATATCAATGAATCTGGATATAATTTATATTCAAATATATTTTTAATTGATAAATATAAAAAACAAAAAATATTTTTATTATAAAATAGATGGAATATGATTGTTCTAATTAACAATCAACTTTATATTTGTCAAGGTTCTAATATTTTCTTTTCGTTATGTAGAATGGCTTTCTAAACAAGATTGGACTTCTTTTAATGGAATTTTTTTTTTGGGTGTATCATTTCGTGGATTTTACTTATTATTATATGCACATATTAAGTTTTGAGCGTTTGATATATTCTTTCAAGATCTTAGTTAATACATTTCTGATTAAATTTTGCTTTCTAAGAGCATCTTCTCACCCATTAGATTAGAGATTAATCTCTAAGAATATGATTCACTCTTAATTGGAACCCCTCCCAATTAGAGTGTTTTCTTTATTCACAAAATCTCGAGATCGAATCTAGGATTACAAAGTTTAGGTTGTGTTTGGTTTGTGAAAATATTTCTTATTTTCATTTTCGGCTTTCATTTTCTAAAAAGCATTTCCATTTTCAAATTTTCAAAATCAAGAAATGTGTTTGGTTTATAAAAATCATCTCCTATTTTTAGAAAGCGAAAATAATGAAAATATGTTTGGTTTGTATGATTTCAAAATTAAATTAATATTATTGAATAATATTATGTTTGATTAGCATTATTGATCAGGTATAGTAGTGCTGCTGAAGTTCCTGGTCAGCTACGGCAGTGCTGTTAAAGCTCCATGGTGGTGGCGGTGCCCAAGCTCATTCCGCCATCCTCACCTGCTCGGTCAGCAGATTTGCAACGAGGTCACTTTACCTCCACCGCGATGGTGGTAACGGACGTGTGTGACATGGCATGGGTGGAGGTTGATTTGCAAAGAGAGACTGCGATGAGCTGCGGTGGGCATGGCTGAAGGGCCACTACTTGATGTGGCGGCAAGCTGCTGCTCGTACAAGGCTGAGACACGAACAGCAATGGTGATGCAAAAAGCTTTCGTTCATCGTCTCCCTCCTCGGCACCGTCCTTCTCTCTAACGCTGACGGCGGTGTTGAAACCAGAGAGCAGAGAGGCGTCGGCGGCTGCTTGGTTGAAGCTTATCCGTTGTGGCTCTTCCTTCTCTTCTTCGAAAGACACACCATTGTCATCTGTGATCGTGGGTTGCTGTGAAGGGCGTGATGGTTTAGGGGTGTCGTTACTGTTGCTCCAATGGGTAGTGAAATGTCGGTACAGGTGAAGAAGAAGAAACACAATGATATTTCCATTAATATTACGTACCTGCCACTGCGCTTTCAATTCTCATCTCATTTCCAAAATTATCAAATTTTCACTAATTTTTGAAAATATTTCCTGAAAATGTTTTCAAAACATTCACACCAAACATGTTTTCCCTTCAATTTCCTATTTTCAGTGAAAATGAAAACAAAAAATACCCATACCAAACACATCCTTAGGGATCCAAACCCCTTTCACTCTGTCCAACACATTGTTAGCATATTACTACCTCCGATTCATTCCCTGATAAGTACCCATTTTTTAAATTTTATTTTTCTATAATTATACGCTCTTCTAATAAATCTAAACAATATTAATTACATTTTATCCTTTATACCCTTATTAAATACTATTATGTATAGGAGAGAAAATAAGTGGAGGGATTAAGCGATAAAAATAATTTTATAAAATATACATAAATTTTTTTAATATGTAAATTTATTTAATTATTTTCTTAATCTATGTACATAAGTGAAAATAGATACTTATCAGAAAACAAATATAGTATTTGACAAAATTTTGGCATGAAAAAGTACTAAAATGATGGGATTGTCAAAGTTTCTGACCCTAAAATATATTCAATATGCTACCCTTGAACACAATTGACGAGAAATCCAACATTCTAGTCTGGTGGCCTGAGGAGAATTTGACATGAACGCCGATCGATTTTCAATGAGGGAATCTGCCAAGTCTAAGATGGCGAAAAAGAAAGCATCGTACTTATGAATTATGATCTCATGTCTCACTACTTGTGCCACTCGGATTCGTTTAAGCAAACATGGGCGGTGTAAGTATGTAGGCTCAAACATCTCTCGATCGGTGCAATATCGCGACAAGTACAGAATTTTGACTCATTCCTCTTGCCGATTTCTAATAAGAACAAGACTCAACTGTGATTAATAAAAGAATTTTGTTTTTACGTTTTTCTTGAAGGTTAAGCAAAGTTATAGATGTTTCGGTCAAGCATTAATCAATGATGAGAATTAAACAAAGGCCAACAAAAGGCAAGATCAATTACAATACACGGATGGATCAATGATTAGAGTTGGAGCAAAAAGAGTAAAAGAAGCTTTTCAAGGCTTAGTCATGTAAGCAAAAACCAAGAACAATCCAGTTGAGCATGAGCTCTCAAAATGGACCCCTCTTATTCAGTTTGAATAATAGTCAAATCCATCATGAAGAAGTCACTTCAAAATCCACAAGATGAAACCCAGTTCAAGTGATCAAGTTGCAAGCATATTGGGCTAGAATAATTAGTTTAAATTAAGTGTAATTTGCCTTATTTTCTTATAATTTTCATGCACCTTTTAATGTCTCCAATTTTAGAAGCTTTTTAGTTGTTTTAAAAGTTAGTTTTAACTGTTCCGAGGCAATTATATGATAAATAGTGAGTTAATTACTTGTGTTTTCAATAATAGTGGGAATTTAATGCTTAGTGGATTATGTAGAGGTTGCAACTCAATGTTTCTGCAGTCCACTTAAGATTATAAATAGGAACACAATATAAAACTGTGATATCTCAAATAAAAAAATTATAATTATTATGAATTATTATTATTATTATTATTTATTATTATTATCAAGTGCACCTAACACTAATATTATTTAACATTATAATTACTAAGTGTGGTTAGCATTAATATTACTAAGTGTAGTTAGCATTAGCATCATTATTATTAAGTGTACCTAGCATTATTATTATTTAACATTATTATTACTAAGTGTAGCTAGCATTAGCATTATTATTATTAAGTGTACCTAGCATTATTATTATTTAACATTATAATTACTAAGTGTAGCTAGCATTATAATTATTATTACTAAGTGTAGTTAGCATTATTATTATTCAACATTATAATTACTAAGTGTAGTTAGCATTAATAATATTTATTATTATTATTAAGTGTAGACAAATAGCACTAATATTATTCATGATTATTATATTTGTGTATAAATATATGAGTGTAGGAGTGTGTATGTGTAAGAAATGTTTAGTTTTATTTTGCTAAGTTTTGCTTCCCCATCCTCTAAGTCAAACCTCCTCTAAACCAAACCTCTTCTTGGCCGAACTCATCTCTTGTCAAGCTCATGATCTTCATGGCCGAGCTTCAGTGAGCCTAGCTAATCCTCTCTTGGGACGTTGTGACACTCATTTCTTTTAATCTGTGAGATTGGTTATTTGTACCATTCCAATACTTCAGAGTAAAGTTATTAGTAGAAGCACACTCACGACTACCAACGGTGAGTGAGATTAAGCTCATAATCATACTTTTGGTCATTATTAATATTTTTTCATATTATATAAATTATTTATGAAATTTTAGAATGATTTATGTCAAGAGAATATATTGTTATAATTATGCCTGTTTTAGAAATATTATTACTTTTACAGTTATCATAAAAATTAATCATTTTAGCAAAACTCATAGGACCATAATTGATACCTTGCGTGTTATAGAATATCTTTTTCCTAGTTTATGAAATTGTGAGACCTTAGTTTAATGTTTACAGTAGAAATATTGATTATCATGTTTTCAGACTATGTATTTTCTATGAAGATTTTAGAATATTAGATATGATTTATTGAAAGTATTGAATAAAGTATAATTCATAACAATTGTCAGATACATATTCTATTGATTACTAAAATCACTATGTCTACAAGCTGGTGATCCCTTGGGCATGATTTTAGAATCTTAGTTATGCTACAGTCAAATTGTTAGAATTATATGAATTCAAAGCTTTTATATTTATTTGGTTTATGAACAAATTATTTTATATTAATTAGTGAGAAACAGATCAGCGAGTTAACGGCTGCAGGATTGATCGTTAACCTTGGTACCAAGTGGTCCGCTACAGGACTAGCTCACCCACAATAAGGAACCTAGTGAGGTGTCCATTTATGGGACCTAGTTAGGTGCCCATCAGATTAGCCATTGGCTCAGATTTAGCTATTCAGCTCAGATAATTATGTACAGAATAATTCATGTTTCTCTACTAGTTATTGCCATAGATTCAGTTAATTTATATGTAATTATATATGTAATATATTTCACATCAGTTGCATATATATGTTATATATTTTGTTATTGTCCCGTGTGGGTTGTGAGTGGAGGCTCGCTCACTGAGTTTTGATGAACTCACCCCTCTCTTTTCCTTTCCCTACAGATACAACTACAGTTTCAGTTGTACCACAGGATCCTCAGTAGTTGTGCTACAGCTTCCTTGGTGAGCTTCGCTTTGGAGTGGAGCTTATTGTCAATTATGTCAGTCTAGTAGTGCTCCAATAAATTGTATAGGCAGGATCCCCGGACATGCATGATATATTTTCAGAGATTCTGTTAATTGTTTTGTTATGTTTGGCTTTGGCCTAGAATATGGATTTTATGCAAATTTTTGTTCAGAATTTATGTTTTGAGAACAATTTCATATTATTGAAGTTTTAGTTGAACTTGAGATTTTTGAATAAATTTGGATTATTTATGCATATTAGTCAGTTACGTTACCAGAGGCTTCCGTGGGGACCCAAATCCTCACGTGCCGGTCACACTCCATAGGTGGGTCGTGACAAAAACGCACGACAAATTATGGATAGATTTTCTTTTGAGTTTTCTCCCATTGTGAGAACTTCCGTTTTGTTGTTGAGCAAAGAACTAAATCTGATTTTGCTAAGGTAATTTGTGGCGATCAAACCAAGACTTATCACTCATCTTCTCATGAGTGTGGCATCTATATTTTTCTGATTAAACACAAACAAACTCAAATACAACTTCAAACTCCAACCTGAAAAAGGAAGGCGATCCAGGTTTATACTAGTTGATTCAAGCTATTCAACTCAAACAAAGCTGAATCATATCAATTAAGGTGGGAACATGCCCCCATATTAGTTCTCCTCAAGTCTGTCTACATTTAAATGCACAAATGTTATGTTAGTAAATAGGAACGACTATATTGTCATTTTCAAATAGCTATTGTTATTCCCATTTTTTGTTTTAGTTTCTCTGAAATGTCCGTTTTTTTTTGTTTGCTTGATCAATTACAGTAATATTGATTTAAATGTGGTTAGTTGGGAGGTTCTTTATTCCCTGCAAGGACTTGGGGCTAAAACTGTACTGGCCCCGTTGCTACTGGATTGTAGTCAAAGCTTTTTATTTTTATTTTCTATTAGTATAATTTTTGTACGGGCCAAAGATTTTATTTTTGAGGAGATACTGTCAAAGATTAATTTATATATTTGGGATGTGTTTGATTGAAAAGTAAAAATGAAAGAAAAAAATTTGTGAATGAGCTTTATAAATTATTTTTTATTTTTTTATTTATTTAATGTGTATTTGCTTGAATAGAAATATAATCATCACCGATTTTTTTCCCCTCCTCTATCAACAAAACAATGGCCACAAAAACAAGTTTGATTCTTGTCGACTAACATTTCTGATTTATAAAATATTTACGGTATAAAAAGCAGGGTAGAACAAGAAGGAACAGACACATGGCAATGACAAACATCCATCTTAATTAATATTATTTTAATTGACAAAAAAAGGTATTTTAGAGAAATTGAAAGATAATGATTAAGTGGGAGCGACAATATCCATTTGCGACACTCCCCGGTGAACAACATGCAAAAGGAAAAAGGTAAATTGAATAACTGCCCTTACTAACATATTGGATTGTTACGCGTAAACAAGCTGGAAAAAAGCTTCCTATTCCAATAAAAATTAAAATTTATATTGCTACGTGTTAGCACCAATTTTCACTAAGTGCAAATTGTCGCACTAACATTCAATTTTGAGAAATTCAAAGATTACTTAAAGGTTTGACACAACTAAAGATTGACAAAATTGTAAAATTGACAAAGTCTTTGATTTGTCAAACTGCATGTCGACCCAAAAGTGACCAGTTGACAATAAGTACCCAATTTGACAACTCGACATTGACAATTCTCTTATTCGATGTTTGACTAAATCGAAGTTGAAGTTTGTCCTCTGGAACTTATAAGATTTTGAATAAAGCAAGCGGAAGCTTAAGACAATTATCATACTCAAAGTTCGACAAGTCGAAGTAATGATTTGTCACTTTAAGATTTAGAGAATTTTAAAGATGTTGAAGATGCTGCCAGAATGAACCCCTCACATGGTTTTCAATGGTTATTGATAGAAACTTGATAAAGATGTGACAAAGTGGTAATCAAGGAGTAAGTGACAAAGAAAATAACTGTTAAAACCACACGGATAACATCCAAGGGAAGCTAGAGGACAAGTGTCAAAATCCTAGGGACCTAGGCTGTCTATAAATACTAGTTCTGTATAAATTGTAAAGAGTTGGAATTTTCACTCACACACTCACTCTAAAACATCTCCAATGATTAGATAGAGTTTAGAGTTAACTAAATATTATTCTCAACCCTCTATTTTGCATTCCTAGGATTAGATTTCCTTTTAGTTCTTTGCATTTCTTTATAATTTATGTATTTTATCTTTAGTTTGTCAATCAAGTTACATTCTACATTTCTTCTTCTTCTTTAATCTGTCAAGCATTACATTCATACAATCACAACACAAATCACTTTATATTTCATCCTCATTTCATAAAAAAAATAGTTTGATACTCGATTCTTTTGGTGAAAAACCCAAGAGGAGTAGTTTTTCGTTGCCCAAATCAAGATCTAGAAAAAAAAAGACTGTCATCCAAACTCCTGAAGTTTGTCGATTTGCGCCTGGTTTAGGGCAGTTTGATCTCCTGCACAAAGAGTTTGTCAATTACTTGTTGTTGACAAGTAATTACTAAAATCTGCCATAAACACTATGCAACCTGTCCAATAAGTTTGATTGCATGTACTTTTAAATGTTAGCTCGTGCAATGTTCACTATCCTTGATGTTTCACTTTTTACAAGGAGGAATTTTAAGGTTTGTTTGATTTGAGCTTTTAGTTTTTATTTTCAGTTTTCTAGTTTTTTAGATTTTGTAAAGAAAATTCTGAAAACTACAAATTTCAATTTTCAATTTTATTTTCAGTTTTCAATATTTGCTTTACAAAATATAGAAAATTGAAACCAAACAGACCCTAATATTCTCTAGAACAATATTAGTAGAATATTTTCTTATTAGGTGCGTTAGGCTAAATGGATTCAAGATTATCTTTGTAAAATAAGCCTGTAAATGAGTTAAGTCATTTGAAAATATCTATTAATACTTTTTTGAATTTTACACACATTTCAACAGTATCACAATAATTATGAGTAAAATTCTTTGTTTTGAAAACTTATTAAGTCGTGATTAAAATTATTTTTTTGACATTAGAAATTATTTCTTTCAAGAAAAACAATCAGACTTATTAACACACATACACACACACACACACACTCTCATTAATATGAATTTAATTTTGAAGTATTAACAGTATAAATCACCTTTATACTATCACTCGATTGGATTCTTTAATTTCATTTGTTTGACCTTTCAAACATTGTGTATGAAAGTAATTTTATTTGCATTGGATGATGTCTCATTATATAATTGCATAGCAAAATAAAAGTATTTTATATTATCTGCCCTTCAAATTTAAATCCCAGATATATACTGGTATACCTATATTTTTGTGCTAGCCATTTTAAATATAATTTTATCAACTATATTATATTTACGGCTATGATATTGTAACTATAATTATAATAATATGAAGTTATTATAATCTCTAAAATTCAGTCAACAAAAATAAAGTTCAAGAATTGACTAACTAAAGATACCCCATTTAATTCAGTCAACTAAAAATAAGTTCAAGAATTGACTAATTAAAGATACTCCTTTTTTTTTTTTTTTTTTAAGTTTTTAAGTCCTAGATACGTTATGACAATGCATTAGAATTCCAACAAATGTTTTGATTGACGAAGCAAATATAGTTATAACTGGATAAGGTTCACGGAGAGATGAGAAAGTGTCAGATAAAAATGATGGTGAAAAAGGAAACTTTGGTCATCGCGCTCTTATGCCTCTTACTTGTGGTGTTCCTGTTCAGGCCCGCAAATGCAGGCAATGCAGGTGTTCAAATTTCTACACTAGCAAATAAGGTTCAGATCGACTATCATGATACTAATGACGGTAAAGTTAAAATATGTTAGATTTTGGAATTATTATTCATCCCATCAATTTCGAATATGCCAACGACACTTGAATAAACTGAAAATAACTCTTCTGTTGTGACTTTCTTAGGTGGAGATTGCAAGTGTTGTCATCATACTGATGATATTCAACCCCCAATATGCACCAAGTTTTGTTGTGGACCGAGATGTTGCGGTGGATTTCAAGATTCACAAGGTTGAAAGAGATCCTCATTAAGTTCTACTATGCTTTCTCTCCACCCAGATGAATAAATATGGAGATGATGAATAAGTGTCATTAGAAAATATTGTATTGTTCAACTGACAAAAAAGTTTGTAATGCTAAAAAGGAAAGAATTAACATGATACAAACTTTTTCTTTGGAAATATTTCTTTTGAGCAATCCTATTCTAACACCTGAAATTGGTCCACTTCATCACATTTGAATGTAATAAAATGTCTAAGATTTAATGAAATAAAATAAATACACTTATTCTTCAAAGTTATTCAAATCATGAAGTTTCAAATTTATCGTTCCTTCATCCCACTTCCCATCCTCCCTTCACCTCATCGTCAAAGGCATTCTCACACGTATCTCTCATCTCCATCGTTCTGATCTCAAAGGAAAAATGGAGCAGTGGATGGGGTTTACAGGGTTTCTATTTTTTATTCACAGAGTGTTTTCTCTAATCCCTTTCCTTTTTCTTCTAACTCAACCTCTCACCCACCACCACCACCCAGCCACCACTCACTGCCATCACCAGTATCTTTCATTTATTTTTTTTAGTTTTTTGGATCTAAACAAAAACCAAAACCAAGCGAAAATTTAGCCACCTTACAAAGACAAGCAAGGCCATATGCATCTTCAAAGAAAAGTAGCAAAATGCTATTTCTTTCGTTTGGGATGAGGAATGACATAAAGATGAACACCAACTGGCTTAGTGTGGGCTAATTGAGTAAGAGCATTACCCACAATTACCTACTCTGTTAATGTTTTTATCAGTTATCACCACTTGATATTAGCTTTGTTAATGAAAATATAGGGGGGGAAAAAAATAAACAAACAGTTTCAAACTGGTAAGCCTTTTGACACTATTAAATAGTAATAAAGAAGATTTGTTTTTGTAACGTAGAGATGAAATCAGAGAAGTAAAATGAATAAGAGATGATGGGAGGCTATAGTAATGGTGGAATATAATGGAGCTATTGAAGAAGGATGTGTGGAAAGAAATATGGTGGGTAGTGGGGTTGGGGTCGATGAAAATGTTAATAGAAGTTCTCTTATTCTCCTCTCTTTATTTATTTATTTATTTTTTTCTGTATTCTCATCGTTTTATAACATTCTGTAGTAGAATCTTTTCCTATTAGGTGAGTTACTTAAGTCAAAGTAAATTGAATATATATATTGCGCACACCTGCACAATCATTAATGAGTTTTATTTTAAAGTATTGACAGAGCAAATTATTTGTACGATTTTATTGAATAAAAAACTTCCATTTGTTTAATATTTTAAGTATTACATGCGAGAGTCATTTGTATTGGAATATATATTGGATATGGTATTCTTATATTTGTGAGTTAGTTATTTTAATTATAATTTTATCAACTATACTATATTTATGACTGTAGTCATAGTGACTAGTATTATTATAAGACTTTTACTAACCATTATCATAAAAACAATGATTAAGGATATTAAAGAAAATAAATATTTAAACTTATTAGTAGTAAGTTTCAGGTGTTGAAAATATAGAAGTTCACCTTCCCAAAGCAAAATTTTTCTCTTTTAATTTCTTAATTAATGTCCTTAGGACACATGTTAGATGAACCCTTATTATAATATGAGGTTATTATAATGAGGATTACTTATCTCAACACTTTCATGTGAAGGTTAACAAAATTCACATTTTGCTTTGGACACAAAACCCAATTATCTCTCCCTTGATTCAACATGAAATTTTTAGTATTATAATTTTGTTTGGCCAACGTCTATAACATTTTATCTGATTTTTCTCTCACCTAATTAATATCCAATCTACACTATTTGCCTCTCTTTATGAAGCATTCATTTTTTTTTAGAAGAAATCTTTTACTTGAATATGGCGGATAAAATTAAAAAATTATATGATATTATTATACGTCGGAAAAATATATTTTAATATCATTTTTATAATTTTAAAAATATTGTAAATAATAACGTCAGTAATAATTAATTTGGTGTAAGATTCTTCTCCATCACTGTTGCAATATTAAAGATTAATGTCACAAAAATATCTTAATAAAATCTAAAATATTTGTATATATATGAATTATATGAATGAGTAGATCACTTATGGTTGACGATGATTAAAAATAACTAAAATGTTTAAAAATCAACCTAACATATTTTATAATTTTGTCTAAGCAGATGCTAGTATAACTTTTTTAACTACAGGTAAGGAAAAAATATATTATTTAGTTATTTATAAATTTTTTAAATTTTATCTAATTAGTATTAATATCTATTTATCCAATGTAAATATAACTTAAAATTTCAGTCATTTGTACATTATTAGGGTGAAAAAAATAAAAATATAATATCATGTAGGATGAGAGAAATAGTAGACACTACAAGAAATTTATGCCTAAAAAACCACTTAATTTTAGGTACACGTATAAAATATTACCTATGTATACTTAAGTAACACTTTTTTTAAATGTATTGCTTTTGATATAGCAAATATTACACTTTTTTAAGTCAAGAAATCATTTTTTTAAAAGTTGCTCTATCATATGTAGCCAATTGTCAAAGACAACATTTTTCAACCTAAAGATATATTTTTAAGCTAATACATCACTTTTCATAGTGTTAATATAGCAAGTGTGGCCAATTATTTAAGACAACATTTTTAAATAAATAAGATAACATTTTAGATATCAAAGCCAACATATTTTAAAAAAATGTTGTCTATATGTATAAAAAATAACACTTTTCAAATATTCCAAAAAAAAAGTGTTGTTTTAGATCAAATTTCTTATAGTGAGAGAAGAACTATTAATTAAGTGAGAGATAAATTAATGTAGCAATTAATGACAAGAGAAAATTATGATATTACCCAAAATAATAACTTAATCCACGTAAAATATGAATGGGTTTATAGCCCAAAACAACATGCGTAGCTTGCAAATTAACTATGTGGAGGTCAGTATTTTCCTATTATAATTTATAATATCAGTAAGTCAACAAAACTTAAGTTCAAGAATTGACTAATTAAAGATACCCCCATTTTTTTAAGCTTTAGTCCATGATCCATTATCACAGTGCATTAGAATTCCGGCAATGTTTTGGTTGTCAAAGCAAATGTACTGGATGTGACGAGTGGTATAAGAAAAATAAAGTTGAACAATAAATATATATTATATATTTTATTATTATTAAATATGATGAGTAAAAATTACTCATTTCAATCATTTATTATGTTTAATAATAATAAAATATATAATATATATTTATTATATAATTTTATTGCTCTCGTAATATTCCTCCTTGTACATATAAATACATAATGATGAAGTGTCAGATAAAAAAAGATGGTGAAAAAGGAAACTTTGGTCATCGTGCTCTCATGTCTCTTACTTGCGGCGTCCATGTTCAGGCCTGTAAATGCAGACAATACAGCTGTTCAAATTCCTAATCCCACAAATAAGGTTCACATGGACTATTATGATGCTAATAACGGTAAGTCAAGATGTGCTAACATTTTGAAATCATTCATCCCATCAATTTCTAATGCCAATGCTACTTGAATAAACTGAAAATAACTCTTCTGTTGTGACCTTTTTTGGTGAAGATTGCAAGTGTTGTTCTCTAGCTGGTGATTTCACACCGCCAATATGTATGGAGCCTTGTTGTGGAAAAGGATGTTGCGATGGATTCCAAGTTCACAGGATTGAAAGAGATCCTAATTAAATTCTACTATGTTTTCTCTCAACCCAGGTGAATAAATAAGGAGATCATGAATAAGTGACAGTGGAAAAATATTATCTTGTTCAACTGACAAAAAAGTTTGTAATGCTAAAAAGGAAAGAATTACCGTGAAAATAACTTTTTCTTGGAAAATGTTTCTTTTATAAAGATTTCAATGCAAAACTTGCAAGCACATCCCACAATCACCAATAAGAGGACTTTCATGTTTTAAGAAGCATTATACATTTTTTATAGGTTTTCGAAGAATGAGTCCGAGGAAGAATCCTTCTCCTTTTCTCATGTGTTTTTCGATTTGTATTTTATATAATTTCATCTTGCCCAAACTTTATGGTTAATTTAATGTGCAAACTAATATTAATTTTTTCTTTCATTAAATAATGAACGTGTATATACAAAGAAACCCCAAAAGGTGTATTTATACTTTTATTTGTAACATAAATAGGATGTCTATTTAAAAGGAATGCTATCAAACTCAATTTCGATGGTAGTATTCCAAAAAATCGTTAACACACAGGGGGAATTGATAGTTAGTGGGCAAGCGTTGGAACTCACTCGAATGTTTTAGTGCTATTGACTTTATGTAAAATCACGTTTTAAGTGTGTAAGATGTGTTAAATATTTAAATCTTTCGTTGGCATGAAGGCTATGACACGCAGCAAACGTGTTTTGATCTTTTTTGGTATGGAAATGTGTCTTGATCTTATTGCTTTTGTTGTTACTAGTTTAATATGAATAGAAAATTTACAAAAGAAGCATGCAAAAGTAATATATCATACCAATAATACTGTAAATACAACAATGTTTTACACTCATTTAATAATATATTTATATTTATAAAACTTTTAAAATAGTGTGTAATTGATTCAAACATTTTTCTCATAATTAAAAAAATAAAAATAATTCATGAAAATATATGATTAAATGTCAAAAGATTTTTGACAATAAGAGTACATATTATTTAATTTTTAACTATTTTATCTAAATGGTTGGAAAAAATAATTATTTTCACAGTTATATTATACTTTCATCATTGTTTGACATTGTTAGGAACTGATGTTCTTTTTTTTTTTTGGGACAATTGATGCATTGCATCAACATATCATGACAATGGAACTTGTTTCAGTTCAGAAGGTCCATAAAAACCATGCACACAACACAGAAACAACCTGAACAAGTTAATGGTAAGGCCATCTTTTTCACGGATGCCAAGACTCGACAAGCTAAGTATGCATGAGCAAAAGATACAAGTACAATTATCCCCACGGATAGTTGTGCATGCTTTTACCCACTCAGTTTACTATGTTCGCAAGGATGAACAACTAACACCCTCATGAATCATATACTGAAACCTCTCACCTACACTAATAGAAGGTCATTTAGCATAACATAAATTACCTATCACACTGAGACTGCGAGGAAATAATGAGCACCTCTATATTATAACTTGCAAGAAAGTTGTACTTGAAAAATTACCTTTGCTATCTTCCGATGTATATTACACTAACATTAGGACAATTGAATCACATGCTATTATAAACCAAAAGTTTACTAGCACAAATAATTTTATCATTTGTCATGACCAGTTAGGACATTTTGGAGCAACAGTGATGTGAAGGATTATCAAAAACTCATAAGAGCATTCATTTAAAAACCAAAAGATTCTTCAATTTAGTGAGTTTTCTTATGTTTTGTGTTCTCAGGGAAAATTAATTGTATGACCCTTACTAGTAAAGATTGAATTTGAATCCCCTGAATTTCTAGAAAAAAAATTCAAGGTGATATATGTGGAACAATTCATCAATCTTGTGGACTTTTTAGATATTTTATGATCTTAACTAATGCATTCACGAGATAGTCACATGTGTGCTTATTACCATCTTAAAACATGGCCTTTGCAAAATTTAATATGCAAATTATTCGATTAAGAGCAGAATTTCTAGAAAATCCAATAAAAACAATTCGTCTTGATAATGCTAGTGAATTTACTTGTTCAGCTTTTAATGCTTATTGTATGAATAGTTGTATAAATGTTGAACATTCAATTGCTCATGTTCACACTTAGAAGGGGCTAGCCGAATCATTTATAAAACACACTCCAAATGATTGCAAGACCATTGCTTATAAGAACCAATCTATCAATTTCTGTTTGGGGCATGTTATTTTACATACTGCAACATCAAATTTTCTCTCTTTTACAATCAGCTTTTGGCTAATAGCCAAGCATATCCCATTTAAGATTTTTGGGATGTGGGATACATGTCCCAATTGCCTCACCTTATCTCACCAAAATGAGACCTCAAAGGAAATTGAGAATATATGTTAGATATAACTCTTCTTTTATAGTAAAGTATCTTGAAATACAAACAGGAGATATATTTAAAGTTTAATTTGCTTGTTGCCATTTAAATGAAGTAATATTTGCAATATTAGGGGGAGAAAATAAATAGCTGGAGAATCAACTAAATTGGAATGCATAATCTTTAATTTATTTAGATCCTCAATCAAGGCAATGTGAACTTGAAATTCAAAATATATAATATTTTGGTGATTTCTATGATACCTACTTAAAACAAGGGGTATCAAACCCTTCCTAAGTAACCCAATATAATTTTGCCATGTGTTTAATTTTAGACATAAGCACTTAATTGTTTCTACTTCGGTTTTTAGGTTTCAACCCACAAGATTTTTGTGTAATTATAATTTTACTCAATTTCTTATTCCCACACATGTGACTAAAATCACCAAAACCCTAGATATCATAGACAGAGTCACCATCCATCCTATCTGCCCACCATCACCGAGCAAAATTCTATTAAAATCTAAACAAATGGAGTATTTTGGAGCCTTATTCCAATGTTTCCTCTCATTGACCAATCTTTATGATAAAACCTTTTACTACTGGGACAGGTCAAACAGGTTTCAGCAACATGAAACCCTGAAAGAATCAGAAACACCATTATAGAATCCGAAGAAGAAATGTTATTATTGAATATAAAAAGAAAAAAACATGTCGATTGACACATATACTTACGTCATAGGAACAAGTGTACTATTATACACTACCTAGAGTGATCAATTACTACCATCCTAACAGACTAATTTTAACCAACATTGACTGAGATAACTAACCCTAACGGATCTATAACTAACTACACATTTCATAGTAATATATACATCAATATGCATTATGAGAAGGGATAGAAATAGGGTGGCCACTAAGCCTAAACCTGGCCTATTACCTATCAAATACTTTATTTTTTGTTTAGCCTAACCTGAAACCTAATTCCAAAGCTTAGTTTTAAAATTTGTTAATCATGTAGTAGGCCATAGGCCTAGGCCTTTTAACATCCCCTAAATAGGCCTTCACAAAAACATTATAGTACTGAAATAGATTTTTCTTTTCTTTTCTTTTTTGATAATTCAACATAGAAGATAACTACAAAAAATAATTGACAAGTTCATTTACACATGGTGCTTTTGCCTTTTTTGTGAATTCAAATACAAAATATCCAAACTCAGACTGCCGAGCAATGTGAGAAGTAAGGATATAATAGACTTGCAGCCAATTCTGAATAAGAAGCCAAGAATGAGATAGTGTGGACAATTGTGCACGAGAGAGAGAGAGAGAATTGCTCTCGGCTGGGCTTTAGGGCCTCGTTTATGGCCTTTCAAGCTAATCCAATAAGGTCCATGCTGAGACCAAAAACGAAATCACCAAAAAGGAACCTCCAATTGGCATGTAAGAATCCCAGGTTTCCCTGGCCCATGTGTTATCCAGTGATGCCTCTTGAGCGCTGTTGGGCATCTGGCCTTTTGTTTCTTTTCACCCCATTTGGGTTTTTTTTTTTGGGGTACTCACTCATTTTGAGCTTAGCCTTGTTTGTAACCTGGATTTTTTTTATTATTTGTTGTGTTACTTTTTCACTACATGAAATTTGATTGATTTCCTTATGTGAGTTTATCTTGATAACAATAGTGTTTGAATTGTAGAATTGGAAATTAATCACTACAGGAATAGAGATGATATGAACTGGTTACATCTTAATTGGGATTTCACGGTTGCTCACATTTTTATACGGCTTTGGAACATTATGCTTATGACATGATAAATTAGCTTCCTCCGTTAGTGATGGTTAGTTGAGACTTCTTTGTGTTTGTTATTGTATTTGGGTGTTTGGCACGCTTGTTATAGTCAAGCTTCTGTAAGGATATAAAATATTGGAGCTGATACAATCCTGGTAAACCATGAAAGAAACTAATCTCATAATCAACCAAGAGCAAAGGATCTAAGAAAAATGAAAAATTATTACAAAGTATGTGAACAATGTAATAATTGCATGCAACGATGCTCCAAGATCATTCATATTATTACAAGAGTTGCAGTAGTTTTTCCAATCTAAGAAAAGGGTAAAAAAGAAAAATGAAATAAGTAAAAGGGAAAAAAACAAATTACCCCCCTGAACTTTTGGTCCCGTGCAATTTAGACCCTGAGTTTTTAAATATTGCAACTCGACTCCCTGGACTAAGTAAATGGTGCAAAGAGGACCTTCTGTTAGAGTGACGTTAAAAGCCTCTGTTAAGTGAGCATGTGCCTCCCACGTGCACACTCTGTTGGACATTTTTACCCCTATCTTCAAATTAATTTCCAACCCCTCTTTGAGCTTCAGCACATTGAAACCCTTCTCCCAATTTGATTGCTACACGCCCTCACTGAAACACTTCTCTCTCAATGTCCCAAAATTTCCTTATTTCTTGTTTCTCAACTCAGATGATAGAAGTAGACAGCTTCCTCCTTCTTGCTTCAGATCTAAATATCTTCTTGCTTCTTGTTTAGTAGACAAAGGAAAGAGCTCGCAACCATCAGAGACGGAAAAGGGGCCAGGACGCGAAGACGAAGAACCTCCAGGTCGCTACTGATGCTGGAGAAGACCACGCCGTGACGAACGTGGGAGAAGCGCAATCCGCGACTGACGCTGGAGAAGACCAGGCCCCGATGCTATTGATGCCGGAGAAGACCCATTGAAGAAGAACGCCAGCAAAGGGGCTAGCTTGACAAAGGTAAAACTGAAGCATCCTTTATAAGCCTTTAAAATATGCCTATTAAAGTGAAGACCCATTGAAAAAGTGGTGGGGTTGTGGGGTCTTGAAACTGTGGATTTTGTTTTTGTCAGCTATACCAATCTCGTGCCTATTAGACTAAAGACCCATTATCTGTTATAAGCTTTGAAAATGTGCCTATTAAACCGAAGACCCATTGAAAAAGTGGTGGGGTTTTGAAACTGTGGGTATTTGTTTTTGTTTAGCTATATCGATATCTTTTTGTAGCTACTTTTTAATTGCTGGAGCATGTAAGGACATGTGGTGGGGTTGGCTTTTGTAGTGGTTACATGTGAATGCATTATTTAATAAGATACCATTTTTAGTGGGTTAACAATTTCACAGTTTTTGTGGCTGTGTTTGTTTGACATACGAGGACAAATGTTGCAATTGAAATTGCATAATGGTTAGTGCACTTTCTTAATTTATATGGTTTCCCCTAATTCTGGTTAATTGTTGTCTTATTTGCAATTTCTATTTATTTGTAGATATGTCAATTATCACATGCATTCTGTATTATGGAGGTATGTTTCACACTGCACCTCAAATGAGTTATATTGGTGGTGTTCGTCAGGAGCTGAGAAAATTTGATATTGACTATCTATCAACTACCCATCTATGCTCTCATGTGAAAAGTTATGGGTTTAGTCAACCACTGAACTTTCGATATAAGTTTAAGGAGGAAACATTTGAGTGCTTAAGGGACTTGGTGGCTGATAAAGATGTGTTGAGCATTATTAATGCATTGGAGCATAAGAAGGATCCTGAATTGGAAATATATGCCATACATCCACCAACTGAGGATGTTGTAGTAGCGGCTGAAGTTGAGGATGCTATAGTGGCGGCTGAATCAGGGGCTCATGATACAATGGCTGTTGTAGCCATAGATGATGCAGGGGCTATTCCATTGGCTGAAGTAGTGCCTGATGTAGAAGCTGAACCGGGGGCTACTACAGGGGTTGGAAGAGGAGGAAAAATAGGAAGAACTTCTATACGAAGAACTACTAGGAAACGAAAAGGAAAAGAAAAAAATAAGGGCAATAATAAAGGGAAAGGAAGGATGGCTGAAGATACTGAGGAAGAATTAAAAGGGTGTGACTTTGTTGAGAGTGATAGTGAGGAGGTTGACTTGTTTTTTGAAGATAATGGCATTTTAGATGTTACCACTGAAGTTGGATCTAATAGACAAAGTGGTGAAGGAGGTACTTCTGCTGGACAATGCAGTAATAATAATAGGGGTGTTGTTGATGTTGGAGCAGATTGGGATGGTGATTGTCTGTCTAACTATGAAGATAGTGACAATTTAATCACACCTGATGCATCTGATGAGGAGGGTATGTATTAAAAAATAAATTTTTTGTGAGAAGTTTAATTTAGCTATCTTAAATTTTTTCTTTGTATTAACACTTTCATATTTGGTTGGCCCTAATTTGTTTAATAGGGGAGGAGAAGGAAGAGAAATATCCAGAGTTTCATGAATCTTCTGATATGAAGAAGAAAATTGAGTTGAAGGTTGGAATGAAGTTTGCCAACTTCAAAGTATTTAGAGAGGCTTTGAAGCAATATTGTATTGAAAATGGGATTGACTTCACATATATAAGGAACGAACGTCCAAGAATCACAGTCCGTTGTAAGAACAATTGTGGTTGGAGGATGCATGCTAGTCATTGCCCACAAGAAAATTGCTTCCAAATCAAGAGTTGGAAAAATGAAGAACACAAAGATTGTGGGTGGGCTAATCATAACACCAAGGCAAGCGCAAGATGGTTGTCTACCAAATACCAAGACCACATTAGGGACAACAAAGGCCAATGGAAAACTGAAGCCTTTATGAACCAGGTTGCAAGAGAGCACAAAATATTTGTGTCAAGATTTAAGATATGTAGGGCTAACAAGATGGCTATGGAAAAGCTTCAAGGAAGCAATGCAGCTCAATATGGAATGTTATGGGACTATTGTGCTGCAGTAGGATTCTATAATCCTGGGTCTACCATGAAGGTGAAAGTTGATGAAAAAAAATTTCTTAGGTTGTATGCATGCTTGGATGCTACCAAGAAAGGGTTGAAGTTTTGTAGACCTATGATCCACTTGGATGGTTGCTTTCTGAAAGCGGGCTTTGGGGGTCAGCTACTAGTGGCTATAGCAAGAGATGGCAATGACAATATATTTCCTGTTGCTTATGCTGTAGTTGAGGCAGAAAATAGAGATAGCTGGCAATGGTTCATTGAATTGTTACTTGAAGACATTGGTTCCGTTACAGAGCATGGCTGGGTCTTTATGTCTGATAAACAAAAGGTATATAGTTCATTGTTCCTTGTATGTATTGTACAATTTAGGGGCTCAATTCCTCTTGCTAATTGTTAATTGTTTAATACAGGGTTTGATGGAAGTACTTGAGGGGATAGGGGCTGAACACCGGTTCTGTGTTCGACACTTATATGCAAACTTTAAGCTTATATTTAAAGGGCAAGCTTTGAAGGAGTTGCTTTGGAATTGTGCAAGGGCAGCAACAAGGGTTGAATTCAAATTCCATCTAGGAGAGATGAGGAGAATAGATGAAGGAGCAGCAAATTGGTTGGAAGAAAGAGATCCTTCTACATGGTCAAGGCATAAGTTCTCACCTCATGCTCAATGTGGGGCCTTGCAAAATAATATTGCAGAGTCATTTAATTCTGCAATATTACCTGCTAGAGATAAACCAATCATCACTATGATGGAGAGCATTAGGAGAATGCTTATGAAGAGATTTGCAGTGAAAAAAGAGGGAATGCTCAAGTATAATGGGGTTATTTGTCCAAGAATTCAAGCCAAGCTAGAAAAGTCTAAAGCAGATGCTGTTTTGTGCATTGCCCACATGAATGGTGATGGCAAGTTTGAGGTTGACACATTTTCAGGGAGTAAGAGAGTAGTTGATTTAGTTGCTAGAACTTGCACTTGTAAATTATGGGATCTAATTGGGATCCCATGTGCACATGCTGTTAGCGCAATATATGCACAAAGGGAAGTGCCTGAGAGTTATGTAAGCCACTACTATAGCAAAGAAACTTTTCTGAAAGCATATGGGACGATGATCAATCCTATGCCATCAGCTGAAGAGTGGCCACAGACAGAATATGAGCCAATTCTTCCACCTATAACAAGAGCTCAAGTTGGAAGGCCAAAGAAGGTTAGAAAAAGGGCTGCTGATGAGCCGAGGAATCAAACTAGGATTAGGAGGGGTGGTAATCCTACTCAGTGCACAAATTGCATGCAATGGGGTCATAACAGCCGAACGTGCAAGAGGCCAGGACATTCGAATGCAAAAGAGCCACAAAAGAAAAAGAAACAAGATGGTTATAGTTAATTCTTTTATATTTTGATTCTTCTTCCTTTATTTTGTCTTAAAATTTAGTTGGAGATGAGAATAATGCATATGTTGTTGCAGGTGGTGAAGGAGCAACTGCTGAACCAAATGATTCACAAGCTGTTTCTGCCTCTGCTACTAGTGGAAATGGTTCCTTTCCTTCTCTGTTGTTTTGGATTTTAAATGAAATTTATTATGATAAGTGGTTCTGTTTATATATTCTGGTTGGGCATTTTGGTGAATGTTGTTGATATTGTTTTTGGTATTTGGATCTAATTTAGTTTGGATTTGCTTTCTAGTTTAGAGTATTTGTTCAGGTTTTGCATTTGGTCTTTTGGTAGTGATTATGGTCTTCATTTCCTTTCTGCTGCTGATATGAACCTATGCACTTTATTAGGAAGTTTAATTTTGATGGCACTTTGTAAGTTCTCACCTTATTTATCATGCTTGGTTTGTAATTTTGCAACAATAGATTATAGGAACAAAGAATCACAATGTGGAAAAGGACTTTGCCAAAGAGACATTTTTCTGGTTTTGATTTCTGCAATATTTTCTGGTTTCTTGTTTTGGTTCTGCAGGCGTTGAAAGTGTAGGTTTTCAAAATGTAGGTGCTGGTTCTGCAAGTGTTCCTCCTAGCTTAGGTATACTTGATGCTAGCCCTTTTGACACTTTAATCAAATATTATGTTCAATGCATATATGGTTAAGCATACTATCATTATTTGCAGGTACGCCAGTAAGGAGAAGCAAAAGAGCACATGGGAAGATGGTTCAAAAGTCCCTCAGTCAACCACCTCCACAATCATTACATGCTAATGAGGCTACTCCAGTGTCACTCACTCAGCCACTTCGACGATCACCAAGAGGCAAAAAGCTAAAGATTGGTGCTGAAGGAATTGCTTAAGTTTTCAGTTGTCAAGTTTGTGGGTGTTTTGTGCGCTTTTTGGTTTTATTTTGTGGGTTGTTTAAGTTTGAATTTGTCAAGTCTTTTACAATGTTATTTTGATGAAATGTAAACAATGAATGTGTACTTACTTTTTGAGATACAATGTTATTTTGATTGAATGTAAATAGGCTATTTTGATGGAATGTAAACAGATATCATGTAAGCAGCTTACATTGTTACACTTTCATGAAGTCATATGTTTTGCAGTTTTTTGTTTGTATTTCTTTTCACTAGCAAAAACCAATTTTTTTAACCTGTGAAGCAAGATGATATTGCATATATCAGCCAAGACCAAAGATAAGCAATTCCACCCTGGGAATACAAGACAGAATCAATGTAATTTACTATCAAAGCCATTAGCAAGTGAAAATCCAGTAGCATAAAAATTTTACATGAATTATCTATTAGAATCAGGACAAAAGCATGCTTGATTGATTGTATTGTACCAAGAGAACATGTACAAAGATACATCAGATCATTAACAATTAAATTATCATTTCATTACTTCAAATATTGAAAAAACATTACACATCAGATCATTGAAACATTATAGGGCGACTACATCATACCCAACAACATTTACATCCACTGGAACAATTTTAGGACCAAAACAACCACAACAGAAACTATTATTATGTGCAACTTCTTCACTTGACTCTTGTATGAATCCACATTCCTTCTTAATCCTTCTAATTCAACCCTTTGAGTTTCCACTTTCTGATTCAGCACTAATAGCTCTATTTTCTGTGCCTCTATTACTTCAGTTAGCTGCTTCTTATTCCTTAACAATCCATTCATCACTTTTGTTGATCTTTGTGTTGCAGGGGGGTCACACCAGGCAAAGAAATTGCAGTGTCCTTGCGAGCCATATTTTGGACACCCATAAAATCTCCTACCTGGGTTTGCCTCAGTCCAAGAGGTTTGCAGCCTTGAGGGAAGGCCACAACAGCAAAAATGTGATTGAATACCAGCACTGCAACTTGAACTAGTTGACCCATCACTCTCCATCTTCTTCTTCACAGGTCTGTTTCTTCAATGGACTTTGCTGGTGTCCTTTTTCAATGGGTCAGCCTTGGTCTTCGCTGGCGTCAGTCTTGGCTTGTCTTCTCCGGCGTCAGTCTCAGCCTGTCTTCTCCGACGTCAGTTGTCGCCTGCTGTTCTTCGCCGTGAGTTGTGACCTCTCTTCTTCGGCGTCAATTGCGGACTGCTCTTCTGTCGCGGACTGCTCTTCTCCAGCATCCGACACGGCGTGTTCTTCTCCAGCGTCAGTAGCGGCTTAGAGGTTCTTCGTCTTCGCGTCCTGGCCCCTTCTCCGTCTCCTATGGTCACAAGCTCTTTCCTTTGTCTACTAAACAAGAAGCAAGATATTTAGATTTGAAGCAAGAAGGAGGAAGCTGTTTACACCTATCATCTGAGTTGAGAAACAAGACATAAGGAGATTTTGGGACATTGAGAGAGAAGTGTTTCAGTGAGGGCATGTAACACTCAAATTGGGAGAAGGGTTTAAATGTGCTGAAGCTCAAAGAGGGGTTAGAAATTAATTTGAGGATGGGGGTAAAAATGTCCAAGAGAGTGTGCACGTGAGAGGCACATGCCCACTTAACAGAGGCTTTTAACGTCACTCTAACAGAAGGTCCTCTTTGCACCATTTACTTAGTCCAGGGAGTCGAGTTGCAATATTTAAAAACCCAGGGTCTAAATTGCACGGGACCAAAAGTTCAGGGGGGTAATTTGCTTTTTTCCCTAAGTAAAATGAAAGAATGCCACTTGACCTATCCGCCTAGCATATCAAAAAGATATTGTATTGTACACCTCTGAAAGTTGAAACCCCCTATGTCTAAGCTTCAAAAGCAAATATAAATACTAAGTCACTTGTAATGTTGAGATACCTCCCAAACTAGCTTATCCATGAAATGGCATTTCTTGTCGAATCCCCAGCCGGGGTTGCTCTGCATCATCATATTCCAAATCAAGCATAAGCATACAATAATGCACGGAATAGTAATTTCACATGGTTTTTCAAATCAGAATTTCTCATGTGTGATTGAAACAAAATGCAATTAATAAGCAAAAGAATCGAATTGAGAATGCTATATGGTGTTAGTAGTTTATGCCATATCAGTTCACCATCACAAGCACATAACATCATACATTTACAGAAATAATTGTCATGTACGGCACATGTATCATACAAAGACAATCAAAACCTTGTATGGATTGGCATTCATATATCATTAAAAGTTAAGGGACAACAGAACTGTTTAGCTATTTGAATTATGCTGTAGTTCACAACACTAAAGAAAATGCAAAACAACATATAAAAAAGAAAGAATTACACAATATCTCCATCAACACCATATGATAAGTAGTCTTGTAACATTACACATTAGATGAAACAATTATGTCATATACAGAACATAAATCATCTAAAAACAAGCAAAAATCTTGTATAAATTAGCATTCATATATCATTAAAAGTTCATGGACAACAGAACTGTCAACTGTTTAACCATTTGAGTTCTGGTGTAGTTGACAACACTTAAACCAATACAAACAAACATTACTTTAAACAGAAGAAATAACTACTTGATAAGCTAAGTTGGAAACATAATGAAACACTAAATACTCTGTTATCTAGCTTTAAATCCAGACTGGTTAAATTCAAATACTTTCTTTCTCCTGCATTTTCTTTTTCGTGTTGGGAACGGAAGAGGGGGGGGGGGGGGGAGGGTTGTTGTGACTTCTGCTTAGAAAACTGTTTATCTCTTCCAAAGAAATCGCTGTGGCAGTGACCAAGGAAGCAGAAAAATCACTGTACTATAAACTAGCATCTAGATTTTACATTGCTAGAAATAATAGCAAATTATTCTTGGGGATTTCGAATAAATATACACCCCTTGTGAACAGAAAGGGCTCTTATCAACATCTTAAACAGCTGACATGGCCATGCCTAAAAATACATCCTATTCTAAAACCAAATTACAACAAAAGATATACCAAGGAAGGGTCCTTTAAAACTGAACTGCACGAGCAAACAATTGACATCAATGGAGAAACTCATAATGAGACTACAACTTAAGAGAGAAGAAACTACCCAAGTAAAAGACATTAAATGCCAAACACAAAAGTAACCTGATAATTCAGTATTTACAGTTTCCAAACCTGAAGAGAGATAACAGCACGATTAGTAAATTGCTTCACAGAAGATGGTGCACTTTGAGGAAGAGTTCTAGCAACTCTTTCTAATTCTTCTTGTTGCTTCTTTGCAGTTACCCTATCTGGTCCACTGTAGTGATCAACAATCTTTTTCAATAATGGAACTCTTGCCATTGTCTCTTCCATTATTTCCTAGTAGGATATAAGTGTTAGAACAGAATAGTGAAAAAAGAAAAAAATTTCCCAAGACACACTCGCAGACAAAAATAGACAATTATTTCAAAATAAAATAAGTAACAGAGCACTTATGTAAATGTCCTCATCATGCAGGATTACTAAAAACAATTTACTGGCAATCAATCCACGGGATTATTAACGAAGAAGGTGGTTAATTAACAATATAGAGAGGAATGTCGGTCAGAAAATCATGGCCAAAACCTCCGCAGGTTACATAAGTAAATATTGACTAGTAATCGACAATCATGGGTAATGTTAGCAGTTTAACGTACTTCCCACTGTTCTTGACTTTGAATCCCCTCATATGCCATCAAGAATGGTTTCATCTTCTCAAGTGCATCCTGAAGTGGAATTGGTTCTCTCTCATCAATATCTGGGTTTTGGTCAAACTCACCCATCAAATATTCCGGCTCAAATTCAATCTGAAATAATCAATCAAGGAAAAAAAAAAGTTAAACATTGTTATACTCCCACTAGACAGGTAGTAGATAATTATAAAAAAAAATAAATCACAAAGGAAAATGTTCTTTTCAAATCTTCTAGTTTTTCTCAATCAAGGCCAATGAGTTTCCTGAAAGCAATTCCATTAAACTATCCCACTTTTTATGCGCACTCTGCCAAACTGGAAAGTTTCATCCTGAAACAGCTAAACTACAAATTAAGTATTGAAGAAGCGATCTATTCTATTACTTTTGATTATTTCAATATTTCTCAACAAATTCATAAAGATAACAGCAGCTAACCACTCACAGCACAATTAGTGTCAAATGCTTCCAAATACTCATCCTCCACCGGTGAAGGTAAAACTCTACTAGCCAGCCCCTCAAATCCTTCGGTCAGTTGATCCATAATCTCGGGCCCAACCTTCTTGGCAAACTTCTCACCATCTGCATCATTTCCAGCATACAGCGCCGTAGCAAAGGAATCCTCTTCATCCTGAGCCCTATCACCCCTTTCATCCAAATCCCTCACTCTAAATCCTCCCCTTCCGCGTCCTCGGCCACGGCCACGGCCAAAGCCACCTCTCTCCCTAAGTCCTCTTCCTCTTCCAGCATCACTTTCTTGATCCTCACCCCGTGAAAGAATTCTTCGCGCATTCTTCACTGCATCATCACGGCTTTGTATTGGTTGTCTCTGAGGCACAGAATCAGATGATGTAGCAGAAGCACCTGGAGCTCGCCGAGTGCGGAGATGCCTATTCTCTTCTGTAACTTGAGCCTTTACATCTGGCTGCTTCATGGGCTTCCCCCGCCCAATTCCAGACAACACACCCAGTATACCTCCTGGAAGGTGTTGATCACTCTGACGATCCCCAGTTCCAGCTTCCGGGCCCACAACTTCTTCCCTTCTAGGAAAAACGGGTTTTTGGGGTGGAGAAACAACAACACCTTCCTCTCTTTTGAAGAAAATGGGTTTCTTGGGTTCTGAATCTGGCTGCTGCTGGGGACCATGTTGGCTTTGAGAGGGTAACGGAGCAGCGGCGGCTCCTCCTCGGCCACGACCAGCAGACGGCTGTTTTATGGAAGACATGAATGCTGAGAACGAGGGAAGGCCTGATGGAGGGGCATTTGGCCTGCCACGTCCATGGCCACGAGCAGCACCAGGAGGAGGAATGGGCGACTCTGGTGCCTCAGATTTCGATTCACTGGATCCTGCCTTTCCCGGAGCTCCTCTTCCATTGGAGCCGAACGGCGCCAAGCCAGAGGCAGAGCTTCCACGACCACGGCCACCACCACCAAAACCACCACCAGAAGACGTTGAAAACTGAACTAGAGTGTTTCTAGTGGCACTGGTGAGGTGGACTTGCTGGAGGGTACTCGAAACACAGGCTTGCTCGTACAAGTCGATTCTACAGATTTTGGAACGGATGAGCATTTCCAGTGTTCCTAATACCAATTCCCAAATCACTTTTGACTTAGGGCTTGGTGGTTTTTGTGACACTATTTGGCTTCCACGGTGGTGGCTAGGGTTCGTCAAATCTTGTTGAAGTGTTCGGGAATTGAGGGTAGGGAACAAGTTAGTAACAAGAGTTAGGGCAAAATTATAATTAAATAAAAATTAGGCTGATCAAAATATAAAATCTGAAGTAGTGAGAAGTAAATATTGATATAGACAAAAACTTGAACAAATGGCAAAATTATATTACGTCAATAAGAAAGGGTTCGAAACCCCTTATTTTTTTTGAAGAGTAGAGTAGAAACCACCTATAATTTACTATGTTTATTTTAGTCCCTTACTTTTTATTTATGAGTCATTTTAATCCCTGATTTTTAAAATGAGTCAAATTAATCCTCGACATTATAAAATGTGAGTTATTTTAGCCCCTCAATCCAATTTTACTCAATATTCTGTTAATTAAATAATATTGATAATTTTAAGTGATACCTTGACATACCATATGTCATTTGAAGTAGAATAAAGTTTAAAATGATTTATTTTGATATTTAAAATTATACAAAATGAGTCATTTAAATATTCATTTTAAGTTATAAAATAACTCATTTTGAACAATTTTATATATCAAAATAAATTATTTTAAACTTCATTTTACTTCAAGTGACATATGGTATAATAAAATATCACTTAATATTACATATTACCATTGAATTGATAAAATATTAAATAAAAGTAGAATAAAGAATTAATTTGACTCATTTTATAATATTGAGAACCGATTTGACTTATTTTAAAAGTCAAAAAATAAAATAATTCATGAGTAAAAAATCATGGACTAAAATGAGTATTAACTCTTTACAATACTAAGTCAACACAAATTAAATTCAAGAATTGACAAATTAAAGATACCCCCATTTTTTTTGAGTCCATGATACGTTATCACAGTGCATTAGAATTCCATCAGTTTTTTGGTTGCCAAAGCAAATATAGCTATAAATGCATAAGGTTCACAAAGAGATTAGAAAATGTCAGATAAAAAAGATGGTGAAAAAGGGAGCTTTGGTCATCGTGCTCTCATGCCTCTTACTTGTAGCGTCCATGTTCAGGCCAGCAAACACAGACAATACAGGTGTTCAAATTCCTACGCCCACAAATAAGGTTCATATCGACTATCATGATACAAATGATGGTAAAGTTAGTATGTGCTAAGATTCTGGAATCATTTATCCAATCAATTTCTAATGCTAACGATACTTGAATAAACTAAAAATAACTCACCTTCTAAGGTGAATATTGCAAGTGTTGTCATTACAATAGTGATTTTCAACCGCCATTTTGTATCAAGTTTTGTTGCGGACCGAAATGTTGCGATGGATTCCAAGATTCACAAGGTTGAAAGAGATGCTCGTTAAGTGCTACTATGTTTCTTCTCCACCCAAATGAATAAATATGGAGATGATGTGTAAGTGTCATTAGAAAATATCATATAGTTCAAATGGCAAAAAAGTTTGTAATGCTAAAAGGGAAAACGTGAAATAATCTTTTCCTTGAAAATATTTCTTTTATATAAATTTTAATACAAAACTTGCGAGCATATCCCACCATCACCTATGGGATGACTTTAAGGAGCATCGATACTTTTTTGATAGGTTTTCAAAGAATGAGTCCAAGCAAGAATCCTTGTCTCTTTCTCATGTGTTTTTCGATCATCTTGCCCAAACTTTATGGTTAATTTAATGTGCAAATTAATTCTAATTTTTTTCACTTATTAAATAATGAACGTTTGTATAAAGAAACACCAAAAGGTGTATTTATACTTTTTTTTTTAAAACATAAATAGGATGTCTATTTAAAAGGAATATGCTATTAAACTCAATTTCGATGTTAATATTCTAATAAATCGGTAATACACACAAGGGAATGATAGTTAGTGGGCATGCGTTCGAACTCACTCGAATGTTGTAGTGCCATTGATTTTATGTCAAATCACGTTTTAAGTATGTAAGATGTGTTAAATATATAAATCTTTCGTTGGCATGAAGGCTATGACACACAGCAAATGCGTTTTGATCCTATTGCTTTTGTTGTTACTGGTTTAATATGAATAAAGAAGTTACGAAAGAAGCATGCAAAAGTAATATATCAGTAACACTATCCATATAAAAAGGTTTTACACTTATTCATGTATTTGTATTTATAAAACTTCCAAAATAAGGTGTGGTTGATTCAAACATTTTTCTCATAATTACCAAAAAAAAAAAACCATTATTACTCATGACAATATATGATGAAAAGGTTTTGGACAATAACAATGCAAAATATTTAATGTGTATCTACTTTATCTAAATCGTTGAAAAGAATGACTATTTTCAGTTACATTATACTTTCATCATCGCTTGACATTGTTAGGAACTAAATGCTTTTTTTGGGACAAATGATACATTGCATCAACCTAAACAAAGTGATTATGACAGCGGAACTCATTTCAGTTGAGGAAAAAAAAGCAGCAGGTTCAGGAAAACCATGCACACAACACAAATCACAACCTGAACAAGTTGGTAAGGTCATCTTTTTCACGGATGCTAAGACTAGACAAGTATGAATAAACAAAAGATACAAATACAATGATCCGCACGTATAGCTGTACATGTTTTTTCCCCACTCAATTGATTATGTTGGAAGGATGAACAACACCCTCATGAATCATATACTAAACCTATCACCTACACTAATAGAAGGTCATTTAGCATAGCACAAACCTAAAAACCCCTAAAGCACCATCACCTCTTCTTTTTTTCCTTCCTAAACGTGGGATTGACAACTGTTACATTACATTCTACAGAGTGGATACAAGACATGCCAAGCATATCTACTAGTCTGTCAATAAATGGCAGTCAATGTCATCATTCACAATTGAACGCTGTACTTGTTCTGAAACAGATGAAAGGCTGCCACAGGATGACTACTGCTGCAATCTTCAGTTGTTCATGCTTCAGCAGCCAAACTGGTCATCGTTTTTTCCCTAAGCTTTTCTTACCCGAGGGACGTTTCCATTTGCTCTGCATCAGCCATTCTCAGTGATTAGCTTAGAAAATGTATTAATTTTTTTTTTTCAGCTAATAATAAAAAAGGAGTAAATGCCCGCTGTTATGCAAAGGATGAACTATTTACCAGTGGCTCGTCATCAGAAACTCCAGCATTTTGGGCACCATCAGGACCCGTTGACTCCATAGGCAATTTTTCAACGTCTTTTGGATTACTTTCCCCATCACTGTCATTTTGATTCCCTTCAGAACCTAATTCTTCATCTTCGTTAGCATTCTCTCTCATATCTCCACTTAATTCATCCACATCTCTCTCTTTTGAACTACCTTCTTCATCATCATCACTTTGAACTCCTTGAGGGACTCTACCACTATCTTCAGAATGCCTTTCACCATGATCCTCCTCCTCTTCATCTGATTCCTGCTTCTCTTCATCTGATTCTTCCCCATAACTCAAGCTCTTCCCTTTCTTAAGCCTCTTTCCACGTGCAACTGATTTTACTTTCTTGTTGGATTTCTTTTCCTTCTTTGTGATTTGTTCAGACGCTTCAGCCTGTTCCCCTTCAGAACCACCTGGAATAGAAAATCAATTAAAAACCTAACAAAAAAGATACAGAAGAAAGTAAGAGAGAGCGAAAAAGAAGCAGGAGTCTTGTATAACATCGGGGAACCACAAAACATCAGTACAATGAATTGTAATTGACAGAGATTCCAGGAGTAATATTCATTTCCAGAAAAAACCGGCAAACTAAGAATTAACCATTTGGTCCATTTTACGAAAGCAGGACTTCTCAATGATCATGATCATGATCACGATCAATAGATAGCTAAATTAGATTTGATATCAAGAGTAAAATACTTTGCCCTCCTTTTGCAGCAAAATATTTAGAAGAACTCGGTAACTAACATCTTCCAAGCTTTCTCCTCTAAGTCACATTTAATTAGAGTTTAATAGTAGTATTAAAGTCAACAAAATGGGGGGAAATTTGAAAAGGAAACATCATCTTTTCCCATGCTAAAATGAGTTATCAAATGATTTAGTTGAATAAAAGCTAAGATGTTATGCTCGAGACCAGAAATATAAGTTATTGAAAATAAAAGAATATAACTACCAGGCTTCACACAGGTATTGAAAAATTGAATCCAGTACAAATGCTAGATATATCCATACATTATCACACGCGAGAATTCAAACGATATACATGTCGAAGAATACATGCATTACATATATCTTAAAATACATTACCCAAGTTCATCTCAGCCTTAGATATCACAGTCTCTTCGGGGTTCGATATCTCAGAGCTCTCTTTGGCATCCTCTTGATGGAGATTACTTTTTGATGCACCTTTTTGTCCATGTTTTACATGCTTGCCAGGAGATTGTTTGCCATTAACTCTACACAATGAAATGATAGAGGTTATAGTGGAGCACAACAAAATCACAAATTTAGGATCTCATTTTTCCACTAACATTCTTTTGGTGATTTTACTGGCTGGACCACTTGAACTTCTCTGTTTCTTTCCAGTAGACCTATAAACAATCAAGAAAGCATGTGAACATGTAATCATTTTTTTCCATAAAGTATTGCAGGAATGTTCGTATTTTGTTGTACAGTTAAGCATATTCATTCAAATATGACTAGTAGTAAGGGTAAAACTCACACTTCAGGAGAAGAGAGACTTTTCGAAGGCTTCATCTTCTGGAAAGAAGATAATATAAAACAAATCAAACTTCAATGATGTTTAATATGAAAAAGAAGTACTTCATAGAAAGAAAGAAAAGTAATGGAATATCAGAGACCTTAGTAGATTTTCGACCCTTGTCAACAAACTCCCAGCGCTCCTTTTCTAAACGTAGCACTTCTACATCTCCATCATCATATAATATCTTCCACATGATATGCCATAGTAAACGTGTCAGAATTGTAAGAGTTTGGCAATAGAATAACATTGCACTAATCAGAGCATAAGCTTACCACATGCTTCCCCTTTAAAGAGTCATAGGACTTGACAGTGCCGTTATAAAATCTGTAGAACATCAATAAAGCAACATGGGAACTTCAATTAGAAATGAATCTTACGAAAACAAGAGAAGACATTGGGGATTTTAGAAATTGTCTCTAGGATTCAAGGAAGGAATACAGGAAGTACATCACATACTAGAGAGCCACATGCTAATAATAATCCACACAGGAATTAACATCAGTTGAATGTGAACAAATACAATATCAAAAACTTAAGAAATATGCAAACCTTTTAGTCAAAAGAAGCAACTACACCCTTAGCACATCTTTAGAAAATGTGGTGAAAGTGTTTTCATCATATTTAGAAGAGAAAAGAGGGGGGAGGGAGATTTTTGTATTGTTTGTCCTTCATATAACCAAAAATAGTGGAATACATGCATATTTTTGCCTCTACAACTGATCTCTCTAGATTTATCAAAAGAACTCACTGCTTATCCATAGGCCACCAAACTTTAATTCTGCAGCCAATTAGATCTTCATCGTGACTTTCACCTTCCTTTGTCATGCACTACAGACAGCAAAGAAGTAAAATCAAACTATTATCCAAGGAACTTACTGCAACAAACATTATAGCATATAGCATGGATGGATGGATATAAGATCTGCACTTGGCATAGAGATGAAAATCAGTACAACATTCATTACATAAGCTGCAGACAGACTGACCTTGGTCAATCCTCCAATACTTTTCCTTTTCAGCTTTTTAGGAGACCCTATGGATGTTTTCAAATTGTCATTTTTATCCTTATCCATTGGCTTTAAATCAACAGGACTCTGCAACAGAGGAAGAAAATAAGCAATGTCTACAACATAGTTAAATTCTACTTTTATGATCCTACATTAGAGCGCATCACATGACAGTAAGATTTCACCTTCGTGTCGTGCTCATCAGCTTTGTCAGCCACATCATTACGATAGCTCTTAGAGGCCTTAACTTTAGGTTTTAATGGGCGCTCATTGCTTTTGACCATTTTTCTCTTCATGGTTTTGCTATCTGTATTTAAGTTGAATTCTGCATCCAATGGTAATTTCACTCCAGAAGATTCTTCCCCCGAAACCCTTTGAGGAGCCTTTAACGTACTACTTGGTTTGAATTTTCCATGAGCAAAGGAAGATCGCCTACGTTTAGGCACAGGAACAGATGATGCATCTCCAATTTTTCTTTTTTGGATTGTTGACTCTGGATCAGTCTGCACCTTCTTACTCAAAGATTGTTCATGACCATTACTTGATTCAAAGTTAGATATCCCCAAGTTATCCATATTAATTTCTCTGACCACATTTAGGATATCAATATCATTTTCAGCCTTCTTCGTTTCAGCCGGTACAGACTTTTTCTTTTTCACTTTTTTGCCCTTGGTTCCCTGAGATTTTATGTTCTTTATAATTTTTCCCAGGGGCATTTCATTTCCGTCTTTTTCACTGTCCTTTAAACCATCACCCTCAGCTGATTGAGATGGAACCTGAAATATGGAAAAGAATATTATCAAATGGCTCAAGATTTAAGATTGAACCAAAGCTGCTATTTATTTTACCCCCTGCAGGAAACATACCATTTCTAATTCAAGTGATTCAAAGTGAGCCACGACACTTTCATCAGCCAACCAGGTTTTCACTTCATTTAACTGCCAGAGGAAATAAATGGCATTAACATCTTAATTAGAAGTTACTAAGATCTTAAAATTGTTCAAAAATCTGCTTAAATAAAGATGAATGCAAATCCATCACAATTCCATGATCAGAATAAAGCTTATATGAAACCACCACAATCACAGCCCATCAAACAATAAGATGCATCACCATTTAACAAGAGTGAAATAGCTAATACAAGGTATATGATCAAGCAACAGCAGTATTACAAATCAACCTCATTAGTTAAAAGATATGTTCAAAAATCATTTGAAAGCTGTTTTGTCCAGGACGTAAAGGAATACTTGGCAGTTAGTACAATAGAAGGAAAGTAAAGAACTTGACAAGAAAGGAGGATACCGTGGCATCATCTTTTTTCTCGTGTGTTTTGTATAGTGCTGGAGGTAGAGAAATTGAAGGAGAAAATCCTTGTAAATCAACATCCTTCTGTATTAGTCGCTTTGTGATTGCTAACCCAAGGTCACATATGGCATGAGAATTCTGGACATTCATTGATCAATAATCACACATGTAAGAACAGTCTCTCCCCACATTTGTAATTTTTTTATCTATGTTGCAACCAAAAAAATAAAAACCTCAACCTTCGACTTCGATGCATCAACCACGTCTTCAGAGAGCTTGATATTCTGAAAGATGGAAGCAATGGTAGATATGACTTCCTTCTCTTTGTTATTGGTTACTTCTGATTTGACATCTTCATCTCTCTGCACTAGCATTGATAGTATCAAATGCAACTGCCTGAAATTCAGGACAGAATACCTCAAGATGAGCATTCCCAAGATATTACACAATTTGAAGCTTACTAGCAGAAGTAAATCTATAGGTACCAGCCCAAGATGTACTCTACCTTCATATTAAAAAACCTATAACATCTACCCTTGTGGAGTACAACAAATAAGTAAAAAAGATATATTTTAAGTATTACAGCCAAAAATATACATATAAGCATAACGATAAGCCCTATGCACAGAATAGCAACAGTTGCAACATACCAAATAAAACTGAAGCAAACCCCCCCCCCACCCCCCCGCGGGGGGCAAAAGAAAAAAAAAACTATTTTCAACCTGTTTCAGAAGAAGGAATAGATATGCATAGAGCATATATATGTCCTGTATGGGTAAAATAGTACCTGTATGTATTGTCGTACGCTCCAACATCCTTGCACTCATCAATATTGGGACAAGATATGCTAGCAAGTGCGTGAACCAGGTATGGAAGGATGTATTCAGGGTATGTGGTCAAGGGATTTGCATCTGATTGTACAGAAAGCTGACGTGCCCTTGCTTGGTGAAGCATTTGAATAATATCAGCCAGGTTCTGTTTATCCTACAGTAACAGACACAAGCCATCATAAGGACACAAAATTGATGTCAAAGCTAGGAAAATTTTTCAATTGCAACAAATATTGAATCAATCAAAAAGTTACCTCTTCAAACTCCTTTGGCTTGGATCCAAATATGTTGAATACAAAGGCACAAGAATATTTGGCATCCAAAAGCCGGTCTCTTATATATTGATGAACTTTGCTTAAGAAAAGCTTCCTGGCTTGAGGGAAGCTATTCTGTAAGATCCAAAAGAAGACAAGCACTTATTAAATTGAAATGAAAACTTAAATGACTCAATGTCTGCCTGCACAAATGATAATAGTAGTCTTGTGTCTTGATAATTAGGTGGGGAACAAATTATGCAAACAGAAGGAAGAAGTCACCTCTGAAACCCTTAAAGTTAAGTGGAAAATATCTACAGGAATCTTATGATCCCAGAGCCTTGACAAACGAAGAACTGCCTTGGCAGCAGCAAGCTTCAAATGGGCCTTATCAACTGAACTGCAAGATAGCGTAAATGAGTACATAAAATACAGTATTTGAACACCCCACAAAACTGAATTGAGGTGAAAAAGGAAAAAGTGACAGTTTTCACATGATTGAAAAAATAGAGCTCTGTGAAACTGATATACCTCGACTGTAAGTCCTTTGATAATTCACCATAAGAAAGCATGTTTCTGACGATATCCAGAAGACCATCAATACCAGAACGAACATGAGCATCTTTGATTGGCAAGTAGCTCTTCACTATGGTTTTAATGCCATATATCTGCAGCAAAGAAAGAAAAATAAGGGGCACAAAGATATAAAACAAAATGAGATGCCAAAAAGCAGCTAACATACTGGCATTTTGCAAAGTATGAAATTACAGATTTACAGTACACATGGAATGCATCATGCAATGTGTAATAACCAATAGAATAGATTATTCTTCCTACCTACCTTCAACATACAAAGATCACTTTTATCATCCCAAGATGCTCTCGTGTGATCTTCTTTCTGAAAAGTGAAACATATATGCAAATAAAAATCAATCACTTCCATGCTTATTCAACTAAAGAGCACAGCATTAGAAATAAATTTGAAAGGCTTACACTATCGCATTTCAGAATCTTGTTTATTATAAATTCCACAATTTCATTCTCTCTAGTTTCAAAGACAGGCATTGCAGTCTGCGCTATACACCCCAGAGACTGCAGTACTGCAGGTAAATGAGTTTTCTCCTCTAGCATATCCACAAGCCTCTGCACATAAGGTGAGAACAATCAGAACAAAAGATTTGAGAATAATTACAATCAATGAATTAACTGTATGAAACCTTGTAAAGAACAGAGAGAGATTTGAGGCCATCATCCTTTGTTATTGCAGCCAGTGCATGCACAGCATACTTGGCTTGTCTCCGACTGCCTTCCAAGCATAGTCTCTCCAACATGAGGTCTACAGAACTGCATCAGACAAGGCGATAAGAAGATATACAAGGAAATGAATCTACAAAAATAAACAAATTCAATAGTTGCACCTTGATGTAACTGCAAGTTGTTCCCGAATAGTACCACCAGCCTTGGCTAAAACATTCAAAACACCCTCTTTGATCACATCATTGTTATCCTTAAGTAAATTCACCAGCTCCTCCTCACTGCCACTAAGAAGAACAGGACTAAAACGAGCAATTATCTGCAATTTATCAAAAAGTGCAGTTAATCAGAAAGTCAGATAAGGTGATTCCAATATATATATACATATTCGTGTTCAAAATGCCTGAAAACATGCCATTGCTTCCTAAACAAGATTACAGAGGTGTAAGAAATAACTGATAAAGGTACTTGAAATATACAATTATCCTAATTCATAACAATGCTTAGATATTGATAAACCGTATTTGGCCTTCTCCTACCAGCTCAATTATTAGAGTGGTATAGGCTCAATAACATGGTGTCAAAGCCTTTCTTACCAAGAGCACAGTCATTGCTAATCCCACTCTCTCAATTAAATTAACAAAAATGTTATTTTCACACTTAAAAGTAGGTGCCGCATTGAGACACCTATTTTATCACCATTGGATGTGATGGTGGTCCCCACTTATTTCATTTATCCATCACATCCAATGGTAATAAAGACACCCACTTTTACGTGTTAAAATAACATTACACTTAAATTAAAATTCAACACATGGTATTGGTGGGACTGTGCTCTATTTGCACTTTATGCTTAAAAGGCTTTGGCATGAGGTGGTATGTTAGCGGCGTCAATAAAATCATTCATCGGCTTCTCCAAACAGCATAGTTTCTGGGATGAATCGGTACATGACAGACATTCACCCTAAGCCCAAAGAGACCAATTAATCAGCAACAAGCAAAGACATAAGAGTAGGCTTTGCAATCAGCAAAGTAAAAAAATACAGAAAAGTACTTTCCCCCCTCCTTTTCTCTGTGAAAAACTAAAACGTGGAAAATGCTCATGACAGACACCACATAATACTTGTTCAAGAACCAGGTGCAATAATTCAATACACCTAGAACAACATGTTCTTACCACCAACATATCCATGCAAGACTGTATCCGCGGATCATTCTCAGCAGATTTACGCGTGACTGTTTCTGAAAGAATAGCTTTTACATGCTCCTTGTTGAAAAGCAAATAGGAACATTTTACATAGAAGGCATTCAGAAATTCGTAGAGCTGATGTTTCTCTCCAAGTAGTTTAAGCAAATCTTCCTGCAGACAAAAAATAAATCAAAAATAACCAAAATTAGTAAATGGCAAACTACACAGTACAAACAATAGTAAAGTAGCGTTTGTTTATTGTCTCTGAGACAGAAATATAGAGACATTGGATACAAAGGAGATGAAGACATAAATAATACATATATATAGGGGTATTATTTGAAGAAAAAAATATTAAATTTCTGTCTCTATATCCTGTTCTCGCATTTTGGAGATACAGAAATTGTGTTTTTCTGTCCCCTGTTTGTCTCCACCGCAAAACAGTTTGTGTCTTCAATATCTCTGTATTTCTGTCTCGGAGACAGTAAACAAACGCTACCTAAGAAACATATTTAGTCCGAATCATAAAAGGACTTTAGTCTGAACCATAACACCACTGCACCATTTGGATGTTCCAATACTACTTATAGACACCTAAAGTTGAAGCCTCTATTGAACTAGTGTTGAGATCTATGTAGTTCATATTATTGGTACCTTTTAAAAAGAAAAGAAGTTCAAATGGGCATCAGGAAAGCAGATCCAGAGCACATCACACACACACACACACACATGCATAAAGTATTGGCAAAAAGTTCTGAAGGTTAGTAATACCATAAGAATCAGATATTAACATCAAAGATTTAGTTCTCGTGTCTTCACTTCAAAGATTAAGTCCAAAGCAATTTGCAGCCATAATTAACAAAAATTAGTGCGTTTGGTTTGTGAAAATATTTTCAGTTTTCATTTTCTATTTTCATTTTCTAAAAAAGAATTTCATTTTCAAATTTTCAAAATCAAAAAATGCGTTTGGCTTATAAAAGTTCATTCTGTTTACAAAAAATAAAAATAAAGAAACTATATTTGGTTCGGGTGTTTCCATTGAGTAGTTTTGTTTCAGAAATTGATTTTATTGGGAACGTGTCTGCTTGTTCTTCCCTCCACAGTTGCCGCCGGTGAGGACTAGCAGCAGTGGAGGTGCGCGGACTTCCATCAACCTCGTGCCGCCATTGAACTAGGGGTGCTCACTGGCCACCACTGCTTCACCATCATGCCCGCGACCTTCCACCGCTATTCTTGTACTGCCGCCACTGCCATTCTTCTTCCCTGCAGCATTTTGCTCATTGTCACTAAAGACTAGAGAGGCCACACCAACCGCCATGGAGTTGGCCTCATCTTCTACCTCCCAGATTTGCTCTTCATCGGCCAGCCATGGCATTGCAGTCCTTGCAGCGAAGGTAAGGTGGAGAGGGATCGAGCTTCACGATGGAAGAGAGCTTGGGGAGTGGGACATGGTCCATCTTCTTCTCGGGCTTGAACCACAAGTTCCCCCTCCGTGGACTGAAGTGCGACCGTACTCTCTCTCTCTCTACAATGGCCGTATCTGCTTGCAGCTGGTGGACTTCGAAGCCTCGCAACAGCAAGCACAAGCTGTCGCCCAGATCTGGTCTCCGACTACGATTGCTCCACCGCGTATGTGATCAACGACAACCAGTAAGATTTGACTAGCACTAGCAGACGAGATCTATGTAGGATTGGCTATGGAGGACAACATCCATAATGGAGAAGCACTCCCAATGGGGTGAAAGTGTGGAGCAGTGTTGGACGAGAGAGAGTTGTGCGTAAATCTGAGATGGGAGTCAAGAGAAAATGTCCCCAAAACTACACAAATGTCATCGCTTCCAAGATGAAAATATTGGAAACAACATTTTGATGTTTTCAAAATTTCCAGAAATAGAGAGTTCATTTCCTAAAGTTGGAAATGGAAATGATAAACCAAACGTATTTTTGTTAGCATTTTCTGTTTTTTATGAAAATAAAAATGGGAAATGAGGAAACCAAACATGCTCTGAGCCATTCTAAACCATCTCTATCAGTTTCAGATTATTACCTGGTATACACGGGTCTGATGGAAGCTAGTATTTGGATCAACAAGATTTGTCAATATTTTCCAGATATTAGCGTCTTTCAATTGATCAAGAATCTGGAAGCTCTCTTCAGCCTTTGTTGGGTCAGCAAATGAACGGGACATCAGTCGGAAGCAGAACGCAATCTTTTTTTTATTGTCTTTATCCTGCATTAGATCAATTGTTATTTCTCATCAAATTTCCTTTGAAAAAATTTATCTTCCTAACTTCCAAGGCAACATACCTTACTCATCTGCCTCAGACCCAGATACTTCTGCATCTCTTGTTGTAACCTGCTATCAAAGTTGTATCATGAAACTGAAAAAATTGAGACACCAGATGGTCTATAAGCCATCACAGAAGTCAATGAAGCTTACCTTTGCTTTTGTTCAAGTATCTTTTCAAGAGCCTTGACCTCCACTTTATCAAATCCAGAGAAAATCTCAATCCAACGTTTAACTATATCATTGATTGAGAACTCTGATGGAAACAGAGACCCACTTAGAGCAGATTCAATTATCTCTGATCTGCAGAATGAAGTGAACATAAGAAACATCAATATCCCTGTGAAAACAAAAACACGGAAAGAAGAAAACTAAAAGGGGAAAAAAAAGCTTGGAGAACAACATTATTTTATATCTAAGACAATGTTCACCAGCAATGCATTCGACCCTTTCAATTTTGTAGTAGTAATCGTAAAGTATATGGAAACTGGAAAATGTTAAGTTGAAGCAACAGACAATGATAGAACCCAGGTATTTTCTTGGGCAAAAAAAATTAGAACAAAAACTTTGCGGTATTTCTGATATAGATCTGAATTCCAGTGGGAAATAAGCTCAAAAGCTTGAATACAACAAGAAAATTAAAGAGAATATCCTGGGCAATTCAAGGAGCCATTCACCCTCCCAAGTCCTTTCTAAAATCTGCCTAATCCCTCCTCACACTCCCCTTACCAATATATAACAATATTCCCTCCAAAATCGCACATAATCCTCTACATCTTCTCTCTCCTATACCACCTCAGCAGTTAGTCAGGTTCAGTATTTGCTGAGGACTAAGGAGAAGCCAATTGAATTCCATTATTCACACTAGTTTCAATCATTACTACCAAGGGAAAAAAAAATCCGTGATATAAGAGTAGCATCAATGCAAATACAATATTCAGCTTTTTTTCTCCATCTGCCTTTACGAAAGCCAATTATGCACTTACTGTATTACTATCATCTTTTCCCACCAACTGAAGAACAAGAAAGCAAGCTACTCTCCCATCTCTAGGAGTTCAGACAGCTTCTAGTCATATTCGGTGAAATAAGATTCTAGTTTATTATTGAAAACTTGCTACTGCAACTAAGTATGGCTGAACTCAAGACAAGAGAAAGGTAAGGCGCGCATAGGCATCAAAGCACATAGCACAATAGGTTGCTTTTGCTATTGCAATAGGACCAGCTTCCAGGTCAATCTAACAATCTATGTTGTACCATGTGTGGTTTGGATTCCAAATTGGGAGCTCATTTTTTTCTGCACTGCCTAATAGCAAGGTCACTTTTGAAAAGGTATTTTGGTATCTTTGGGTTTGCCCAATGGATTTAAATAACTTTCCCCTGACTAAATTCAGAGGTTTTGGCTCCCTTAAAAATCCAAAGATCTTGTGGCAATCTTTGGGTATGTTGTGCTTTCGTTTATTAGTTGGAAAGAAATGCTAGAAATTTTAATGATTCCTTTCCAACTGCAGACTCTTACTTCGTTTGGATAGGATTGCATGTTTGGCTCCCATTTACTGTGTTTGGGAGAGCAGAAAGATTAAAATTATATCAATAAGCGCTTATTTGTCTAATCGCCTTTTAACATAAACGATTTATGTGAGAATCAATTTGTGTTTGGATATTTTGGCTAACATGTGGTTCTCAAGACAATTTGTTTTGTTTGGATTGTACGAAAAAGACTACATTCTATAGTAAATGACTAAAATGGGTAAGAAATGATTTGTATATATTATTACATTGATATTTAGGGTTAATTTGGTAAAAACATTATCATTCTAAAACAGCTTCTGTTTATAATCCAAAGCTTCAAAAAATTGCTTATAAACTGTTTTCCAGCTTAAAAGTAATAGTTTTTTATTATAACCAATTTTCACTTGATTACCACACATATTTGATTCTCTAAAAATAGCCCTTAAAAAAAAAAGAGCTATTTTGGATGTTACCAAATATGCTCTTAGGTAGTGTTTGGTATTTATCTCAAGACAGTGGAAACAGAGATAGCGGAGACGGATATATAAAAAATACTATTTCTATATCGTATTTGGTTGTGGAGTACAAGACATAATAATTGTCTCCGTACTTTGTTTGGAAATACGGGAACAATAAAACAAATACATAGTAAAAGACATTACATATCCCGGCTTGACCACCCCCGCACTACCGCCAATTGTAAGGACATATTGAGAAATAATAAATATGCATAAGGGTATTATTGTAAAAAAAATATTAAATTTGTCTTCATATTCTGTCTCGATTTTTTGGAAGTACAAAAGTTTCATGTATTTCTATCCCAGGGACTTTTCTGTCCCTTGTCCCTGTCTTCACCACCAAATATCTTTCTACCTCCATTGTCCCTATATTTCCTGTCCTATCTCCGCTACCAAATGCTACGTTAGTGTTTTGCCCATGGTTTATTCCATGGTGTCTTATCTCTTATCTTACATACAAAGGAATGAGTATGTGTTGTTGCATGGTTTATCTTCTTAGGATTTAGCTTTGTTATTTTCAATTTCTTCTGTGAGGGTGCCGGATCCTCTTTTGTACTCTTTCCTTCTCCTCTAATAATTTCTCTCTCTCTCTCTCTCTCTCTCTCTCTCTCTCTCTCTCTCTATATATATATATATATATATATATATATATATATATAAACACAAAAAAGAATCTGCATTGCGATAAATATTGAATTTTTGTGATTAGTTGGATAGTTATTCACAATTGTAGAACTATTATATTCTCTTCATATCCTCTAAATAGAAGTTTATTCATAAAAAAAGCCAGATTGTTATAATAGACCAACATACGTATGGCTCAAGAACATAATATGATATTCATCCAAGATAGGAACCTCGAGCTAAAATGAACAAGCTATAATTAGTGATCTCATTTCAAGTTCCAAAACTCCTCTATTTTCAGCTTGAATATGGGGAGTTAAACTGATGTGTGTATGTATGTGCATGTGTGAGTGATCCTAGAATCAATTTACAACTAAAAATAATTTAAGAAAAAGAAACCCAGTCTATATGTTATGGTCACAAAACAATAAAGGTTTATGCTTCCTTTGTCTTCAAAATTATATGGAAAATAAAAGATCCATAGTTCCGTACAGTATAACAGTGCCCATGATGCAATCATGCAAATAATGGCAACGATGATAACACGTCTACTTATGCAGAATCAGTTTCTCACCTGAAATCTTTGTCATAATAACATCTAAGGATCTTCCCCGGAATCCAGTCATATTCACTGGGATTGGCTGTGTCAGAGCTTTTCTCACAAACAACTCTATATATCTCAGCCAATCGTTCCATGGTATACTTTTTAACAAGTAGCTGGAAATGCAAAGTAAAATGAAGACTTGAGATATAGTGAGTTGAAATCATCAGAGTTAAGAGAGTAATCAGAAAAATGATACTTCAGATTTTAGAGGTACACATACAGATTTGTCACGAAGCCGATCTGCGACAAGTTTCACTGTTTCAAGAGGAACTACATTTGGGGCATGACATGCCACATCACAGATAACAGTCACAACTTGCTTTCTAACAGTTTCATCAAAATCCAGCAGCCGGTCACAAAGGGAAGCTACAAAATCATACTCAAAGACAATTAGCAGACGTAGTAAAAATATGAGAAGCTGGAACTAAATATATGTATAAACATTGCTCTATGCACTCACAGAATATTTCAGGAGCTTCAGCCATAAAAGGATTTGACAGCAGGGAGCCCTTTACATGCTCAAGGACAGACATGCGAACCCCCAAATCTCTATCAGTCAACCTTTTCAAAAATTCTGAAAATATAGGCTGAAATGCTTCGGGAATGGAAGATCCAGGAAGAGAAATGATATTGCCAACCATGTTCACGACTTTCAAACGGGTTTCCAGCTGATCAGTCTGCAAATTTCCAAATTAGAAATGAGGATCCAGGCATAAAATTTGAATAATAGTAAAGAGAATAATTTTGACAAACTCTCAAACTAAAACAGATACGGAACGATAAATGTCAAAATGGCTCTTTGTAACCATGATATTAGAACTTAATGAATTCTAAAGCTCAGAAACACCCCAAAGCATGATAATGTAAGATTTGCACAATGAAACAACTTTATCAAAGTAACAAGGTCAACTAAATGCACATCGGGCATCAGGAAAACCAAAAAATTACCAGTAGCTCTCCTGTGACATAAGGGAGAACCCCGGATAGGATCTGAGGCACACAGCAATAGAGATCATAGATAATTCCATGGTATTGAACTTGATTGTTCACTGACTTGCTATCTTCTGACATTAATGATAACAAAAATTGTTTGATGCTGGGTTCAAGTTTTCCTGCGCATTCCTGTATGACATTCATAGAAAGCTTCTTTGCGGCTGCTGTAACATCCTGGAATTAAAAATTCATGACAATCATGCTTCTTATATAATATTTGAGAGATAACACAAAAAACCAGGCTAGTTCACTGAGGGCATCAGCACTCTTCCTATAACTGGGAAAAGTGGCATAAGAAACAAGTACTTACCCCTTTTTCACGACCTAGTGTAGACAGAAGAATAGATAATAGATCCTCACGGACATCCTCACTCTCTTCTAAGAGAACAGCCATTATGGTTTGCATGGACGACAGAACACTTTCTGGATGATCATCTCTGAGCGCAAAACAAAATATGCAAGCACCAATCACTAATTCAGAGAAGATATTTAATCAAGAAAATGGCAAAGAAATATCTGCTAATGCTGACTCAGAGACCAACAATGTAATTAATACTTCAAAGTTGAATTGTTTAGCAAAATGAAAAGTTGAACCATATAGAACTACTACTCAATACATATGATTGATTAATCAAAATTGGACATTAAAAATAATTGGCAAAATAAAGAGGAAATAATGAAAAATTGGTCAATCAATCAAGGAAGCAATCAACCTAAGCATTCAAAAATCTTGTTATGCTTAGCATAGTTGCATGTACAATAATATGCCAAGAATCAACATGCAATATCCAAAATGTAATTTAAAAAAGAAAAAAAAAAGGTAGGACACAATAGGATAGACAGGGAGCAGTAAAATGAAAGAGTTGTTTCACTGTTTGTTCAGAATAACAACACTAGACTATCCAATACAAAACATCACATTCCAAGTACACAGATTTATGGCTTCTGCTTGTTGAATTAATTTTTAATTCATTTTTCCATATCTTATGACTACTAAAAGTACACAGGCTCAAGAACCAAATATAGACCAACAAAATATCAAGTTTGCTGTCATAAAAGCAAAAAGCAAAAGCTTTCAGGGGAAAAAAAATATTACGTGTAACACAACATGTCTAAAACTTACTAACTAGCAAAAAGAATTATTGATAAACTAACCTCACAACCGCAAAGAAAGTACTAAACATTTCATTCACTAGATCATCACATTCAAGATCCAACATGACAACACATGATCTATATTTTGCAAGAGTCTCCAACATAACAACTCTCCGGCTAAAGGATGGACCATTGGTATCACTCAGACCACTAAAAGTGCTGACAATCAACTGAAAGATGTCCTGCAATATAATATAACAAATATTAGCATGAAGGACATTATATTCCCAGCTAAATTTCTCACTTTTTTAACTAAAAAATAAGAGGATAAAAATAAAGTACAACCTAATTTGCATAATCAGATAACATAAATAAATGAAAGGCACCTTTAATACATCGTCATTGTAAGGAGCTTCAGGTGCGGTGATCCGAGTTATCTCGCAAAGGCATGTTGCAACTAGAAGATTGACATCCCTATCTTGGTGCTTCAGCAGTTCCGGCTTAACAATTGCATCTAAAAAGGGTTTCATTGACTCCAACGTTGAAGCTGATGGTGATTGATCCAACTCAGCAAGGCATCCTGCCGCTTGCTGAAGGAGGAGAAACATTGAGTGGGGCAGGGGAGGGGAAATTAGTAGGTGCCAATCAAAATCAACTTCCACTTAAAATGAAAAATTTTATATGCTGTCCAACAGTAACGTAAAGATATACTTTTTAATACTAGATAACATTATGGCAAGCATTTAGTCTCAGGCATTATATTGTTACAGACTGGTTTTAACTGTTAAGCATAAACTTATGTTTTTTCAGCAAAGCAATTAGCTAGACAGTAGGAAAATGCAAGCCCATCATAACATATTTATGCTGTATACTACTACATCCATATAGTAAGTTTAAGCAGGAAGAAAAGAGCTTTTTACAAAACAACAACAACCAAGGTTTTTCTCACTAGGTTAGGTCAGCAAGTCAGATTAAATGATGCCATTGTGTCCTATCATAAACCATATCTACAGACAACTCATTTTAATTTAAACTCTTCTTTATAGTTTTGTTTGTCTATAGTTTGCGTTGGTCTCTCTCTACTTCTAACTACCAGGTAGGACGTTTTACAAAAGTGCACACAAAAGTATTACTACATTTTCATATGATTAAAAAATTCTGGCAATGCTTCAGCCATAATTAAGAGACATCAAAAGACTATATCAGTATATCCATAGGAGCAACCTATGTTGCAGAAGTATTTGAATGATAAATAAAGCCCTCATTCACAATTCAATGTATGTTTCTCAACTTTGTCTTTTCATCCTGCCAATTGCTTAACCAACAAGGACCTAGGACTTTGAGACTGAACCACTCTATTACTAGTTAGTATCCATCTGGTTAGTGGTTACAGATATACAGCACAGGTATTAGGCCACCTCAACCCTGCCCTCTCTTAAAAGGACCCTCAATTTTTTCCAAGAAGATAAACATTAACTCTGAAGGAATTAATGACATAAAAAACCTTCCTAAGAGAGGAAAAATTTATTACCACATACATTAAAGGTAGAACAGTGGGCCCCACCTACTGAGAGAAGGCTAATTTGTTGTATAGGTATTATATTGGGCCAAGAAGCTAGGTACTACTACAAATAAGCTGACCAATCATTCAGCAAGTGTGATCCCACCTACATCTTTCTAATTATTTTATTCAGAATAAACGTTATCTCTCTAAACTTTTCGCATTGTCCAACTCAAGAAAACAACCCTTTCAACATCGAATGATGCATCTGAATCTGAATTGACAAGGAACCCTAATTCATCTAGACATGCCCACTTTCACCAATACCATGAAGCATAATTCAATAAATTCCAGGGTTCCTTGGAGTAAGGGATTGAATCGTTCAAAAACCACAAAATACCATAAGAAAGTAAGCAGTTGCAGTAGCTAGGGTCTGTTTGATTTCTGTTTTCATTTTATGTTTTTTGTTTTCATTTCCTGTTTTCACTATTTCTATTCCTTCACAAAATTCTAGAAACAGAAAATGAAAATGCAAACCAAACAGACCCTAATTCCCTCCTTCCTACTTTCAATTCTATTTCTTTCCCTCCATTCTCATGCAAAGTTCCAAAACTCAGAATCTTTATCATTTTTTTTTTTTTTGCCACTCAGTTTTCTCATTATCCCAAACATAAAAATAACTTAATGAACATCCATGAATTAACCTAGCTCAAAGGAATCTCCACAAAGTTGCTTCAAATAACCTATAGTCTCACATCAAGCAGAGCAAATCTGCTAATAGCTCTCCTCTACTGCAAAAAATCCCCACCAACAAAACTCAAATCCGCAATTTACCAAAACCACACACAACAAGAAAGCACAAAACTTGGGTGCAAATCAACATATGTCTGAGCTAAATTCAAATGTTCGCAAGTGACAAATCACCTAAAAACAAAAATAGAATTAGCTTCGTTTTCCTCTCGCCGTAGCTCAACCAAACATCCTAACAGAAAATCAACGGTTCTAACGACCCCAAAACCCCAAATACAAAACAGAAAGTTCAAAATTTCAAAAAAAAAATAATAATAAAATTGGGGAATTCTGGGGAAGGGAGAGGCACCTTTAAGAGCTTGATGAGAGCATCTTTGGAGGGAGGAAGAGATTCGAGCTTGGATCCCAGCTCCTTGAGCTGAAGGTGAGGCTTCTGAGCCATGTTTTTCCCAAACCCCACCACTGCGTTCGACAAAACGGCGTCGTTTTTTATTTTTTCAATTCATGGGGTTGTGTTTTCAACGGAGCGAAGAGAAGAGAAGAGAAGAGGGTTTGTTTTGTTTTGTTTTTTCTGTTGTATGGTTCTTCGCTAGTTTCTCTCCCTATTTTTTCTTTCTATATTTTGTGCGAGTGTGTGAGGCAGAGAGAGAGAGAGAAAAGAGTGTGTGCGTGTGTCTATCTTGTTATGTTGGGAGTGTTGTATAGGGAGGGTTGTGTCGTGTGAAAGAGAGGGCTTTCGATTTTCGAACAGCGAAGCGAAATTCACTAGGAATCCAAATCTATGCGAAATTTCACGTGCTCTCCTTCTCCCAAACGTAATCTTCATTCGCATTTTGAAACTTGGAACTACTGGCTGTCTTCGCTTTATGGGTCTTTTTTTTTTTTAACATTTCGGTTTATGGTTTACTATAATTAATAATAATAAAATATATATATATATATATTTTTTCATATATGTATAGATATATTGTTTTCTTAAATTATGATATGAAACTCAAGAAAATTATATTAAAATTTTAACTCGATTTGTGATTCTACTAAAACAAACTAATTTTGCAAACCTCAAATCATAATTTTGAGTGTCTCGGGACTCAAGTTTTCTTGTCTAATATTTTTCATATAAAAAAAGGGTAAATAAATCATAGTTTTTTATAGACAAATAAATCATAGTTTTGAGTGTACAATATCTCCGTAATTCTTTTTTGTTTGTATTCTTTTTTAAAAAAAATAAGGTATTCCAGATGTATTATTGTCGGAATAATCTCTTGAATATCGATACAATTAAAAGATCCCTTTAATGTCTATATTTTATAAATTTTAAACTATAGCAGTATTTTTCTCTAGATATGCTACTCGTTTGCCAATTGGTTCAATTCTAAATTATTTTGTCATCTGTACTTGTGCTTCCTCCTTATGTACCCCGTGGTTTTTGCGTTCAAACAACATTTTCTTTTGTTGGCACTTGGCACACATTTTAAATTAATGTTATATGTATAATAAAGTTATACAATAAAGTTATATAATAAATATACATTACATATATTTTTACTATTAGATGTGTGATGTATATTTCTTGGATAATTTTATTGTACACATAATATTACTCTTTAAATTTACTTAATTTCTGTATTTTTGTCTTTTGATTGCGAGACTGTAATTGGCTTTCATCTATTTCCTCTACATAAACTAATAATATTGCAATAAATAAATTCAAGAGCATTGAACTCTTAACTTATTTAATGTGTGTTTGATGTGAGAGTACAAATGAGTTGAAATATTTCAAAAATAAAATTCGCCCGTTTTTTCAAATATAGAAACATGCTTAATTAGTTTCCCATTTTTATAGACAACGAGGCAAAAACCCAAAAACAAAACTACAAGGCTAAAACATGGGGAAAGCAAACCCCGCATATAGTCTGCTCTTAAGGGCATTAAGAATGAAAGTAGGAACAGTAGAATAAGAAATAAAAACCTTGTGTAAAATTGTGCCCCGGCTTAGCAAGTACATCAATGCACTAATTCGCCTCTATGTAGATATGAGTTGGCCGCACATCACAATCCCTCCCAATAATCTCATGAATAGCTTGAATGAGAGAATAACTTTAATGGCCAACCCTGCAAGACACTGAAGAAGAACTAAAATGAAAAGCCCATCAAAGGTTTTTTTTTTTTGGTTAGGTTGGGAGGGGGGAGGGATTGTGGAGTCTCTGACTCCACGGATCGAATGTGCAATCCTTACCACTGTCCTTATATGCACCTAATGCAAGCCAGTGGATATGACCAATTGAGCTGAGCCTCGCGTGCTATAAAAGTTAATTTTGAACCACCCAAAGGGCGATGATACCATTTGATATTGTGAATTGAAATTAGCTCTTAATGGTCCTCTTAGCCAAAGAAGCTACATCTAAGGCCATTTTACAATACCTAGCCCAACCTTTGAACAAGCAAAGAAAACTCCATAGTATAACAAACTTTGCCCATAGAGTCAAGCACATTCCGCACCCTTCTTCCAAAAGTATTCACATATTGTGGAAGAAGAAGTGATTGATGTTATGGTCCATGCCGAGGCCCAATATTAATGGGCTGGGCACTGGTTTCTAAGCACCATAGGGGCCTAACTAGTCCCTTCACACCTCCAATATCTCTATAAGTAGCTCGTTAGGCATAGTATCATAAAAAAATAATGAAAAATATGCATAATTCCTTATTTTTTTACACCGCTTAAGCACTTTCTGAATCGAGTGCGACAGTCCTTGCAGGTACACTCCTCTCTTTCAGAGGGGAGAGTCGTGTTTTCCAACCCATTCAGATTCCAAGTATATTCTATCTTAGTTACTAGTTTGTAACAGCTAGCATTGCAACGAAGTTCTTGAATGGCAGGGATTTAGACTGGAGTTGAATAAGACTTTTATTGTCTTGATACCAAAGTTAAAAAAATCAAAGTATGAGCCACTTTCAACCTATTTTCGTATGCACTGTGATATGCAAAATAATGGGCAAAGCCCTTGCTAACTGACCTAAAACTGTTTCGATTCTCTTATCTCATATTCTTAAGGCTCTTTTGTGTGGAATAGACAAATCACAGACAACATGCCCATTACTTATGAGCTAATCCACACTCTTAGAGCCAAGAGATCCAGAGAAGAATAGTATCTAGTAATGAAGCTGGATAAGATGAGTATGGCTTATAGGATCGAATGAAGTTTTTTAGAGCATAAGTGTTGCAGATAATGGAGTTTCGTAAGCTATGGATAAGTTGGGTTATGATATATATTTCCATTTTCTCCTATTCTGTACTATTATGGTTTTCAAGATAATTTTTCACTCTCCAAAGGGTTTGAGGCAAGATGACCTGCTATATATGCCGCTACCACGTTGTTTTACGCAAAGAAGCACTATCTTCATACGAGAGTTTCTTGTATGCACTAAGTATAGAACTCTCCTTTTGCTTTGTTCCACTAACATGCTTACCCAACAACATTGTGGGCCACCCATATTTTTATTTAGATTTAAAAAAAGTGCTAGCATCATGTTGAAATTAAGTATGAGAGATGAGTTTTATATTGATTGAGAATTAACTAACTTAATAGTATATAGAGGGTGTTTGGATTGACTTTTTTTTTCTAAAATAAAGCACTTATTTTAAAAAAAATGCTTCAATGTTTTTTTTAGGGTGTTTGTATTCGCTTTTTAGAAAAAAAGCACTTCAAATTAAAAAATGTGGCCAAAAAAAGCACTTCAAATTAAAAAATGCGGTAGAACCACATTTTTTAAAAGCGAGTTATACCCACCTTCTAAAAAAAGTAGAAATAGAAGTGGTTTTGTCTCCTCACAATCACTCACTCACATAACTCTAATAAGCCTACACTTCAACTATGTTCTTGTCTTCATTTTTTTTAGGGTGTTTGTATTGGCTTTTTAGAAAAAAGCACTTCAAATTAAAAAAATATGGCAGAACCACATTTTTTAAAAACAAGTTATACCCACCTTCTAAAAAAAGTAGAAGTAGAAGTGGTCTTATCTCCTCATAATCACTTACTCACATATCTCTAATAAGCCTACACTTCAACAATGTTCCTATCTTCATTGTTTTTAAGATACACTCACTTTTATTTATTTTATTTAGAGATGTCCCTAACCATATTAAGGAGGAAGACAATATCAGGCTTATTTTAATGATTTATATAGAGGTCATAAATGACACTCATATAACTATTTATGTACCTATTGATAAGCAGAAATCTTTCACCTACAAAAAATGATATATAAGTGTAATGCCCAAGGATGAGGACGAGGAGTGATCGCCGGTGCAAAGAGGGCACGGACAAGTAGCGGCTCCTCGTAAGATCCTCTAAGCGGAGGGGTACATGAATGAACCGATTACACACCCGAATGAGAAGGATTATAAGACTGTATAGGTATGGGACTATACAGTTGAGGAGGGCTTATATGAATTGATTTGCACTACCTATACCAACAAGATGCATCTTCTTTTCGGTAGCCTAAATTGAAAGAACTCCACAGCTAAGCATGCTTGACTTGGGGTAATTTTAGGATGGGTGACCTCCTGGGAAGTTTTCCCAGGAAGCATGTGAGTGAGGACAAAGCATGCTGAAAAGACCCGTGTTGGTTTGTGGGGACAGTCGTCAATCCATAAAGCAGCAGAGGATGTTACAATAAGCACTAATATATTGACAATATGTTACAGAAGAATTGAAGAATAGTATAAGGGATCAGTTGCCAATAAAATGCATCATTTGTGTTTTTATATTTTTGAGCTTTTATTATTGTCCTTTTATGTAATTTGGTCTAAAAAAACGCATTTAGTTTTGTTTATCCAAATATATTTATAAGGATTTCCAATAATTAAAAGTAGTTACCAGATTGTCAATCCAAATGCAAAATAAATTTTTCTAAAAAAAAAGCTCTACTAAAAATAGTTAAATAGAAAAAAAAAACCTTTTAAAAGTCAACCCAACGCATTCATAATATCAAGGAACCATAACTTATTATCTTTAAATTAAAAAAGATAATTTTTTTTTCAATATATAAGTCCTGTTAAAATTTTTTGGAACATCTTTTTTAAAAGACAGGGTACGAATTCAAAACACCCTCAATTCTATATTATAATATTCATATATCATAAGATGTAGGTATTAAATATTTTTTTAATAAGACGTAGGTGTTTTTTTGGTAAACATTTATAGGCATTAAACATTGAGCACCGAATATCATGCTATGCACATCATTTTTGTTTAGAGTTTAATTATCATCCACGATAAGTGTAGACATAATTTACATGGTCACCCAATTATCATTTGACACCTCATCCTTTTTTCAATTAATCTTATTTTCGTTTTTGAAAAAACAATAGAAAAAACTGCACTGTTAAAATGTTCGTAACTGCACTAGCATCACTTCTCCTACTTTTCCTCAACGGTTACCACACTAACTTTTTCCACTGAAACTCACCTTCTCTTCCCTAGCTCCACCCCTCTCTCACTGGAAAAGCCTAGCGTATTCGTCAGATATTTTATGTTTACTTGAAGTTTCCATGCTTGGGTATGGTTTTATGAATGCACTTGCATAATACGTTGGGTTATAGCATTCAAGGATTTTTTTTTTTTTTTAAAGTATTGCAAGTTGCTATATTCCCTTGTCTATGAATGACTAGAGGTAGAAAACTTAGCCCGAGTTTAATGTAATATCTACTATTCCTAAAGGGATAAGTGCTTAAATCAATCAGCCTCAGTGCATATATATATATATTTCATATATATTTCATTTTGATGGATATAAAAGTTCCTTTGATGGCCGAAAGGGTAGGCAGAGAGATACATGGGCAAAGGTGTAGTACCGGTAGGTGAGGGAAGGGTAATAACCGGTGGCAAAATACAGGAGCAGTGGTGCGGTTACAAATTTTATCAACGTTTTTAATTTTTTAAAAATAAAAATAAGATTAATTAGAAATGAGATGAGATGTTAAATGGTAATTGGATGACATGTTTGCACTTACCGTGGATGATAATTAACTCTTTTGTCTTTAGCATCGGAACATTTCATAACGTTGGAAAATAGTAGTAAAAAATCCCCAATTAAAACCACCACGTAGAAATTCACGAAATTAGACTGAGCAGTACACTTCTAGCAGTAAGAAGCAGAGTCTCCCAAAACCAAAAAACACATCGCATTTTCAGATCCCTAATAACAAAAACGATAATGGCGGAACCCGAAGAGCCACGCGCCGCCGCCGAAGCTCCCCAAACGGAGGAACCGCAAAATGACCACAATGCCCTCGAAAACCCCTCGAATCACGACTCGGCTCCCTGTGGCGGCGCGGATGTTGCTGTTGTTCCTCTGTCGAAGAACGCGCGGAAGAAGCTGGCCAGGCAGGAGAGGTGGGAGGCGAGGAAGGCGGGGAAGAAGGCGGCGGAGAAGGAGCAGAGGAAGGTGGAGGCGGAGCGGAAGCGGAAGGAGTGGGAGGAGAGGCTGGCGGCGGCGGGGACCGAGGAGGAGAGGGAGAAGCTGATCGAGTCGCGGAGGAGCCTCCGGAAGGAGAGGATGTGGAAGAGGTCGCAGGAGAAGGACGAGAAGAGGGAGAGGCTTTGCAGGGCAAAGGAGTGCGGCCAAAACGTCGTCGTCGACCTCGACTTCGCTCACCTCATGAATCCTAACGAACTCAACAGCCTCGCTCAACAGGTTGCTTCTTTTCTCTTATTCTTATTATTGTTGTTGTTGTTGTTGTTGTTGCTGCTGCTGCTGTTGCTGTTTGATTGCATTGTTAGGAGTTTAATTTGAATTGAATAATTTGAACATGTTGTTGACATGCAATCATGTGCTTTCACGTCAATGAAAGTGTTCGACTCAACCACCTATTAACTAGAAAGTCTTCCGAACAAAAGCACATGGGATTCATTTTGATCGGTATTTAAGCTTTCAAAATATAGGCCTTGGGGGAAAAATTTTATTTGAGTGGAGCTTATAGTGAATGTTGATAAGGAGAGGAGTAAAGGTTCATTTTGATCATTGAAATTGTATGCATGCTTCACTTTAGCCTCTAGAATTGTTAATTTCAGAGATTAAGGGGAATCATTTTTTAAGACTAAAATTGACCTTTTACTCTGTTCATAAGTGACGAAAATACCTCTAGTCTATAGAATCATAGTGAGAACAGTAGAGTAGATATGGACTATGGATGAAGTAGCAAATAAGAGAAATTAAAAAGAATAAAAAATAAAGTTTCGTTTGTATTTTTTTTTTTAAATTTGCATTTCAACTTTCAAATGCTGTATTTTTTCAGTTAGTGGTGTCTATAAAAGTAGAGCAATTGTATGTAGTTAGAAAAAAATTATCGGAAAATTTTATACAAAATTACAGTGGTTATTAGATGAAATGAAGTAGTGTAGTCCACTTACTAATCCATGGTTCTAAATACATGCTACATCATTTGCAAAGAAATTTGGCAAAGATTTTAGGGTCTCTGGCATTTTCATAAAATTGTAGGCCTTGGTGAAAGAGTATTTTTACTGGAAGCTTATTGTGGATGTTCAAATACAGCTAATCTTAATCTAACTAGTGGAATTATCTCTTTTTTATTTTTTGGGTGCCATTGGATCTGCAGATAATGTATTGCTATTCTGTAAATGGAAGGTGCACTTCCCCTGCTCATTTTTGGCTGACTGGGTGCAATGGAGAGATGGAAAGCCAATTGAAAAGGATCCCTGGCTTTGATAGGTGGATAATTGAGAAGGAAGATAAGTCCTACATTGAAGCCTTGCAGGATCGCAAGGAGAATTTGGTATACCTCACAGCAGATTCGGACACTGTTCTAGAAAAACTTGATTTGGAGAAGATATATATTATTGGCGGGTTGGTGGATAGGAACCGGTGGAAGGGGATAACCATGAAGAAAGCAGAAGAGCAAAGAATCCAGACAGCTAAGCTCCCTATAGGAAATTTCATGAAGATGTCCAGTTCTCAGGTATTATTCCATCTTAAACACTGATTCCTTTTTCTTTCAGAGATTTAATGTATATATGTAACATTTGATTTTCCCTCTATTTTGCCTCACATATATCACAGAAGTGGAATTTCTAAAAGTAAATCTTCGCACGTCTGATGGCATTGCATTTTGTTTTTCCTTTCCTTTTCTTCTTTTGTTGAATTGCTTTTCCTATCATCTGCAAGTGAGGAAATTCCGTATTTTTGCCTAGCACATAGTAGTCATTTCAACCTTGGGTGCCCGAAAATTTGTACCTATGGATGTTGGTGCTCTCTAAGTTCTCAGTCTGAGAGATGCATGCTAGTAACTGACAAGTTATTTCTTTCTGGTCGGCTCTTTAACCCGACAGAGTCCTAGGTAATGTAAATTTCCTTTGTATTTTAACTTATTTTCTTATTTGAGTTTTCAGGTTCTTACTGTGAATCAAGTGTTTGAAATACTTCTCAAGTTCCTGGAAACAAAGGATTGGGAAACATCTTTCTTCGCAGTTATCCCTCAAAGGAAAAGATGTCAAACAGATGCAGAAGGAAATGGAGAAGCAGAAGATACCTTAGAGGAAGAAAATGACCAAAAGGATGACCAAATAGCGAGTAAAAAGAAATGTGTTGAGGACCCTTATGTAACAGTTAGTAACTTAGAATAGTCACTGGCTCAAAGTATCCCAAAGCTTTTGATCTTCTCCCGGCCATTGCATGGAGTGAAACACTTGAATGCTAACACATCAAGGCAGAAGTTTCAAATCAGTGCCTTGCAGTCACTGTTCACATTGACATAGAGAGTTAGCATGATTTTTATATGCTTTTTGACAAATCTGTAACTGGGTCTTGATGCTCCACAGGAGTGTGGCCTTTGAAGTAATTGGAAGAAATCTTCAAGTACCTCCCTGACCCTTTTCGGGATGTTGCTCTTTGGTTTTTGGATTCATTTTTGCAGTTGCGTCATTCATGCTTCAGTCGTGTTTGATTCAGCACTTGACTCTTTCAATATTTGAATCATGAATCAGAAATTCGTTACCAGCTGTTTGAAGTTACACTACTACTTCACTCTCAAAGGTTCATATCAAAATTCAAAAGTATGCTCTCAACTCCTCTGAAAAAGAGAATATTAAATAGTTTTACCAAATCCCCGTTCATGAGTAATCGTTGAAGTAAAAAAATATATATGTATTTTTAAATTTTCTTACTATAGTAATTTAACTAGAGTGTTATTACAGTTGTCTCTCAATAATTGTCTTATTCAATATATATATATATATATTGATTTTCTCTTTAAGAATGTTGCTTATCTTCTCACTCATTTAACCTTTGCTGGTGCTTAATTTTTATGTTTTTCGGGGTCAAACACATGCACAACTAGGCTCTGCCTAGCTCGAACTCAGGTGCAGTTCTTAAGAGACGCATAGGTCTACCATTGAAGCAATACCCCATTTTTAATTTAAAGATACGATACAATTGTTTTTATCTTAATCCAATAAGGTTTTTTTTTAAAAAAAAAACTCCTAAAAAGTTATAGATATTTTTCCCATGAATTAAAAAGAGTAGTTTTTCTCCACCCAAAAAAGAGTAATTTCTTTTTTTTTACAAAAGAGTAATTTTTAAACTATTTTTTTAATGAAAAGTTGTATCATAAAAAATTTATTGTTTGAAAAAAATAACCACATGCATCCTAAGACTAAAGCTCAAGATCCTTGCATTTTTTTATCACTACTATCTAAAATTATCACCATAATTTAGTTTGGTAGGTGTTTATAAGTACATCTTTTTTCAAACAAATTTTAAAGTATTTCAACATACATTGCTATGACATCCGTTGACCACTAGACTGAAAAAACCTTCTCGCCTGTGAAAAAAATAAACTGTCAGGAGGCCTATTAGTAAAGACAATGAATTTTAGCCTTATTTGCCTCTCATGCAATGTTCCAACCCCAAAAATAATAAGAAAATAATACAATATTTCCCAGTTTATCCAAAAAGTTTTGGATTTTTTTTGTAATTTATATTAATTTTGTTTCCATTTTAGATATTAAAGAAATCATTCCATCTTAAAGTTAATACATGCACTTGCCTAATGTAAAATTTTGTGTAAATTACATCCACCTCTAAGATTTAATGTAATTATACTTGTTACTCATTTATTTTGAAAAATTACACTTACCCCTCTTATAAATATTAATTCATTAATTTAAATGAAAAAGAAAATATGACATGTACATTATTATTAATAATAAATTTATAATATTTTGACAATATTTGACATATATTAACTAAAATACCTGTTTTTATCGCAAGTTATAACTATATGTTTCATCTTCATGAAATTAAAAAAATATTTTATTCCATCTATATGTTAAATATTGTTAAAATATTCTAATTTTATTATTAATATTTTTGTATATGTTATATGTTATATTTTTTGGTCACTTAAATTAACAAGTTAGTAATTATAGTGACGCTAATGTAATTTTAATAAACCTCAATGCTTCCTAAGAGAATTTTTCAAAATAAAAGAGTACCAAGAATAATTACATTAAGTCTTAGGGAGATTAATGTAATTTCCTCTAAAATCTTTCAAATCCGTTCTTCACCCACACGCCAATTTTAATTTTAATCTTGTTAATTTGTAGTATTTTACTTTCTTTAAAGAATACGAACATATATTTTTTAAAAGATTTAAAAAAGAATTGATTTTTTTGAAAAAATTACACCCTAAACAAATCTAGCTAAGACTATCTATAGCGGGAAAAAAAAAAAAAACTCTTTCGTCTCTTTACTGTTGCTTTTCTCCTTTTCATCTGTAAAGAATTTCTTTAAAGTTTCGCAAATTTTTCTTAATTTTATATTTGACCTCCAGAGAAAAAGTAACATGATGTTTTTGTTCTCTCCAAGAAAATTCATAACTCTTGACTCGTAATATACCGTTTATTGTGCCAATATCTTTTAACAATAATTATATTCACTATCATTTCAATAATTTTATTTTGAACAATAAGCTAGGTACATATAACTCTGATGCCTTTTCAACTTGTTTTGCCTCAAAAGACAAAATTGTGAGAAGAGAAACCAATGCAAGGCATAGACATATAAGGGATTCTAATTAATCATTCATAAAACCAGTACGATGAACTTGATTGCTCACAATAATTGATGAAATCTGTGAGCCCAAAAACTTTCTTCTAAACTCATTTCCCCCGTATATCATACTGTCAAAGTTGGTTTTAACCAATTTGGTAATAAATTTTTATTTTAAATTGGTTTATTATTTTAAAAGTATACTATATATGCTAACATATTGAGATATATGCATGAGACTTATATGGTATTCTATAATGATTTTTCCCTTGAGGTACATTGGATGATGATATCTTTAAGGATATACATTTGATTAATAATTATAATGTTTAAAATTTTTATAGATAATTTAATTATATCTAATAAAATCCTGAGATCATTGTTCATATAAAACTACAACTGGATTCTTAAACATTCTGAGAATATCGAACCTCAAATCTGAATTCCTTTTCTTTCATTTGCAAATGCATGCACCATTTAATTTACCATCCCGTACTTACTTTCTTACCTTAATTATTCACTATCCTTTCTTGTCTAACTCCCAATCCAAGCAATTGCAGTTCGGACTAAAAATTGAAAACGAAAAAAGAAAACACAATATTAAGTTTTGCCAAAACCGTCTCCTTATAAAGTAGCACTATTATTCATGATAAAGGTGTAACTGCAGTGAATTAATTCACCAGCCACAAATACAAAACAATGTATCTTAATGGAAATTAATTTTGGAACATGATTTGAAAGAGTTTTATATTATTATCCAATCAATTATATTATTATATGAAGCTTAAAAGATAATAGATGTAAAAGTCAGACATTTTTTTTTTATTGACATGACAGTGCATAATTAAATGTCTGTATAGGATACTTATAGAGTACAATAGTGTATTAAAAACTAATTATTGCATTAAATATAATTTATTTTCAATTTGTTTTCCTAAACAGAAAAACAATGGTTATCCTCCTTTCCACCCCTCACCATTATTCCTTTATATATACTAGAAATTCCATATGAAATTGAAGCATTTTATGAAAGAGCCACATTATCTCAATTGAGGGCAATTTTTCACTAAAAATGAGCAATTACAGCAGATTCAGGGATAACAGGACATTGGCAATGGTTCTCATGTGTTTGCTCTTAATATCCTCTATTGTGATATTCCCTTACTATATGAGCCCAGAGCCTCCTGTCTACTTACTTATATGGTTATGTTGTATCCCCATATTTGTCTTGTTTTATTCCCTTTTCCTAGCACTTTTCGTTTGGTGAAATGCAATGATCAAGCATCCGATTGAAAAAAGCTCATGAAGGGATATTCCAGCATCAGGTTTTGCAACTAAACCTTGTAACTAATATTTTTATTTGAAGAAATAATGTTTTTTGGGATGCTATTAGCAGTGAACAACACAAAGGGAGTTGTGTACCTTTCTTTTTTTTTTCCAATAGGAGGAAAATCAAGGGAAAAATTTAGGTGAAGGTATTGATTATGAGATCGTTTTCTTTTGTGGATCCCCTTGTGTTGGCATGAATTGTAACAGAGAGACTTCAGTTGAAACTGTTATGCAATTTGTTCTTAACTCTAACTTATTCCCTTTTTTTTTTTTGCTCTTTTAATCCATATATTTGTTTTTTCAGATATTAACAAAAAAATTATACGCAAGAAAAAAAAAGTATAGATTTATCTGTCAAGTCAAGAAATGAAGAGGTTAAAAAGCTCAGAAATGTGGAATTGATTTGATTTATGAATCAAATCTTGTGTTTGAATTTTTTTTTTGGATTGATTTGTGTTTTAACTTTGAACCTTTAAAAAAAAAAAAAGAAATGTTGATTTGATTTGTAAACCTATGGGATTTACTTTCTTTGTTATTGAAATATGATCAAATTTGACAGGATTTGGTTAACATTGATTTGATTTTAAAACTTAAAAATAAATCAAATCAATTTGATTCATATTTTAATAATTCCAAATACAACCTATTATATTTTAACTACAATAATTGATTTTTAAATCAATTCAATTCTTATTTTACTTAATCATTTTAAACATAAGATTTAATTTATAAATAAAACCAATTCAAATAACTTCAAATCAAATTGAATTATTTTTAAATTCTAATAATTTCGAACACTAGTCATTTCATTTTAAAAAATATTATTTGTACTCAAAAGACATGGGGTATTGTGTCAAATGAAGTCCACATCCTATCTAATTGTGGATGCTATGTGAGTTAACACAATATCTCATGTATTATGATTATAAATAAAATAACTACTTCGCTTTAGGTATCACCCTATGTGAAATCTCCCCAATTTCATTTACAAATATGCTGAATGGTATGAACTTACGTTTACAAATATCACCCTATGTTCCTTTAGGTATCACCCTATTTGAAATCTCCCCAATTTCGTTTTGAATCCTACATCAATGTTCCATGTGCACCTCTTACGAAGTCAATGGCATTACCATTTGAGTTGGTCTCGCAGAGCAAACTTATGTTCATATGAATAAAATATTCTTTCTTCCCTGTGACTTTTCAAAGCATAAGATGATTGGTTTTGCCCGCGTCCATTACACGAGTACAAATTCTAATGAGTACTGGTCAATAACAACACTCTTAAGTTTGTTTGGTTAATTATTAACTAGGAACCTAATTATTGTATTGTATCTTTGAACTTTAGAACATAGGCAAATCTCAAAACTTTTCTAAATGTACAATCAAATACAATAATTTTTCTTAAACTTGTGATTTTTTTAAACAACTGGAGAGAAAATTAATAGAATGATCTAAAACACTTGAATTTTAAAATTTAAACTCTTAACATTGCTAATAAGTTTGATCTAAAATGGTTATCCACTCTTTGTAACAATTATATTTAGATATATATACCCTGGATAAAGTTAAAACATGTTTGGAATTGTGTAATCTGCTAGAATTAAGAAAATATATTTATTTCTCACACTTTTGGTTCATTGACATTTTGATATACACTTTAAAAAAAAGGGAAAAAAATTATATATTGAACTATATTAATTATTCATTAATTTCTTAATATTTTGGATACGGCAGACATCTTTTAATTAAAATGAGCACAATGGGCACCAAGCGTGTATGATAGATGAGAGTTCATGGATTTCGCATATGTCTGATTCAAGGGTAAATCATGAAAAGAATATTTTTCTATAAATGAATTTTATATATAAAATTATATATTAACCTCGTCCATAAAAGTTTTTCCTAATTTTTACCTCCAAGCAAACAAACCGCTAGAGGAATAATTTTATTTTTTCATATTTTTTTTCAACTGCATGCTTATATTTTAGTTGTTCCTTTTCTTTTTAATTTTTAATGTTTCACGGCTAACATTAATTTGGATGTTGAAAAAACTCCCTTCATGTGTATTCAAACATTTTTCTTCAATTGTGGCAATAATTGTGCTGTAAATAAGAATATAATGATTAAAAAAAATCTTATACCAATAAGGTATTAGTCCAAGTGGAAAGGATTTAAATCCCTTAAACATGTGGTCTTGTATTTGCACTTAAATTACTTATCGTATCTTGGAAGCTTAGTCTTACACCTACCAATGGAAAAGATACTTTGGAGAAAAAAAAAATGGTTCCTCCTTTTTAGAATATTTGTCCACTTTCAGACAACTTCACATCTCAAAATATTTATTTACTCTTAGACAACTTCACATTCCAATACAATATTTTTTTTCAATAGTACTCCAAAGTGATTTCACTAACTACCTATTAGTTTTCTAAAAATATTTCATTTAATAGAAGTATTTTACTTTATTCAATATATTTTACTCTATTCCTAGCATATTTATTATCTTCTTTGATACTTATGCTTATCCAAAAGTGGCAGATATTTTAAAGGGTGGGATTACCTCTCATCTTCTTAAGAATTTTGTTGAATTTAAATGTTCTGGAAATGGAGTGGGTTGTTATTATTTTTTAATGAAATTTAAACTTGCAAGCTTATGCCAACTATTCATTAGCACACCTCTATATAAGAGGAATAAAACATAGTCCAAAGACTACAAAGTATGAAAGTAGGAGCCTTTATCTTCAACACGGGCCAATTAAATTATCAAGCTTTTCTTTGTATAGGATACTATTGTAGGCTTATGACCCAAAATGTTATTTAAGGATTATATAATCATTTTTAAAAAAAATAATGTTTTTATTTTTACTATTCACGTAAAACCTAGTAATCAAGATTTGTTTCTCTTATTGTCACAATAAAATACTCTTGTTACTTGAGTCGACCCATATATATATATATGAGGAAGGATCCGTTGACATCAATGTATTATATATATTTTTCTAATTTATATTTGATTAAATCAATAAATAGATATTAAAATTAAAGTAAATAATAAATTACATCAATATAACTTATAATTTTAAATTATAAAGTTAATAATTTTTTATCATAACTATAAACAGAAATAATAATAAATCTTTAAATAATAAATTTATTTTTAAATTTATAAATAATTAATTAATAAATATTTTTGTTTTATTATAGTGGTAAACTTCTGCATATCTTAATAAACTACAGGAGTTCACGAATTTAACTTTTATCCTCATCCCTATCTTCTAATATCTTAGTTAAAAATTGAATTTTAATTGAAATTTGATTTGTCAGAATTTCAAGGAATTAATGTACCTGAGTAACAACCTTACCTGTCAATGACCCCGCTACCACAAATAGTTAGATGTCACTTTCATCATGTAGCCCTAAGTTACTCTGGTAGTTAGACTTACTTGCCCCCCTCTCCTCCCCCCAGTGTATATATATTCATTCTTATTCAATGAAGTCAGTTTTCATTTTGCTATCAAAATTGTTATCTGTTATCGTATCAGTTTAAACAAAAGTCCATTTTGCTCCCTCTCCCTCTTTCTCGTTCTTCTTCTTGCTCTATTGCTTTTCTCTCAAGGCTTCTGTACCCTTCAATGGATACACCCTTGCTGATATGCAGGATACAAGCAATCCTTTTTACCTACATCTCAATGCTATAAAAGGTGTCATTCACCAAATTTCCTGTGTTGAAACAGCTCAGCAAAATGCTCCAGTAGAGAGAAAACCAACAACAACTCAACACAACCCGAGCTCTCCTTTTTCAAGCCAACTTACCAAAATGTTTCTGGTCTTATGCTCTCATTCATGCTGCATTACCCATCAACAGAACCCCATCCAAAACTCTTAATTTTAAAACCCCTTTTGAACACCTACACTTATCACTACCCGACATGTCACAAATTAGAGCTTTTGGAACCCTTTGCTTTGCCTCAACCCTTCTCAATCACAGAACCAAATTCGATCCAAGAGCTACAAAATGCTATCGTCCATGAAGTTCACTGTTCACAACACAACACACTCTTGATATCATTTCAACACAACTTTCAGCACCTCAACCAACCTTTATGACTTCACAAAACATTGATTACAGTGAACCACAACACCTACATAACAATAATCCAAACACACACTGCTGTTACTACAGAAACTAACCAAATACCTGCACTTATCACTACTGAAAACAACAATATATTAAATTCTCAACCTGCTCAAAAAATATCCCCGACAAACAGGCAAATTCCATCCTATCTACGTGATTATCGCCGCAGTCTTTCTACCTCTAGCAATGACCAAGCTTCCATTAACAACCTAAGCCATAACCTTAGGTATCCCCTTTCAAATGTTCTTTCCTATAACTCTTTATCAGATAAGCACGGGCCTTTCATTCTTAACATCTCAGCCAACACTGAACCGAAGAGCTATTCTCAAGTATCAAAATCACATGTTGGCAAGAAGCAATTAAAGCAGAAATTGAAGCCTTAGAAAGAAATCACACCTGGAAACTTGTTGATCGACCTCCTGGAAAAACTCCCATTGGATGCAAATGGGTCTATAGAATCAAGTATAAACAAGATGGAACAATAGAACAATACAAAGCAAGACTCGTCGTAAAAGGGGTCACTCAAATAAAAGGCGTGGATTATCTCCAAACCTTTTCCCCTGCTGCCAAGATGTCTACCCTTCACACCATTCTTGCTCTTGCTGCTGCCAAGAATTGGCATCTCCACCAACTTGATGTAGACAATGCTTTCTTACACGGCACCCTCCATGAAGAAGTATACATTTATTTGGTGGTGTGATAAATGGCCTCTGATCCATGCTCTGATCCTCCTATCTCTTAACATTCAACAAACAAATGCATGATTCAACGAATAAGTGAGCCAATCTTTAACCAAAAGAATGATCTCAATTTCTTTGTGAGCCAGGGTTGACTACATTGAAAAATTACTATATAAACACAAACACAGGTCTAACTACAAATATTTGAACACAATCAGGATAAATCAGTGAGTATATCATGAATATAACTAGTGAAATTTACTTTAATTATAAGTGCATCTAAACGTAAGGCATTACGCAAGAATCTCTCCCATACATGTCCATCCTAAACATTTTATTGGATACGAAGAGAAAATAAAAAAATGAAAAAGAAAATTAATGTTCAAGTTGCCAATACAGCATTACAGAAAAATGATTTGCTTTTAAATCTCTATCTACTGGACCAAAAGTAGTGCACTAAGTTTAAAATCCAAAAGGATAATCACGAATGACAACAGAAAGGGCTCCTTCCAGCCCACCATAAAGTAGAAGTTAAATGCATCCCTGCGAAGAAATTTTCATTAACAACAGCTTAAATTTCTGTGCTAGACAGTTAGCTACATTAAAGTGATAGTATGTCAACTATTTATTTAGGTAGTTTACAAAACTAGTATAACCTTGTTCTCCAAATGTCTAGTCTCCGTAACAGATTCCACTCTAAGTAAATAGTTTTATGCACAAGTTCAGAGCAACCAATACCATCAGATGCCTAACTCCATGCAGCGCCTCACAACTTTTGCCCCATGGAAGGAAAGAGAAGTCAACCAGTGTAAAGTTTAAATGGTAAAGAATGTAGGCCCCAAACTACATCAACTCCTTTAAAGGCAAAGAATGAATACTATAAAATGATATCTCCCATGTCATATAGCGACAAAGCAGTTACATATAAAAATTCATAAATACTTCCATCAAAAAACGCAACCATAGCCAGAAGCTAGCTGGTTTAAGAATGGCTGTCACAGACAAATAAAAAATGAAAACAAATTGCAAAAAATGATAGTAGTGTCTCCCGTGCAAAAAGCAATTATAAAGATTATCACAAATGTGTAGGAGTTTCACTTCATACTAATAATCATTTGAAATAGAATATTAGAAGCCACGCAGTCTTTTGGCAAATAGTATAGCCATAACAGTCTACATAAGAACAAAAACATCCATATCAATAGTGTGAGATCATAATGGACACCCATTTATCTTCCACTTTCTATAAGCTAATGATTCTGGCAAGCTTTTGGAAAAGAGACCAATGATTTCATATCTACAATCTATAACGCCGTACAATCAATGAGAAAATAGTGATCATCCTTATCATAACTAATAAACAGTCAGCAAAAATATGGTATTTGATGGTTTACATCATAATTCGCAGGTTATCTTTAAAATTGTAAGTTGCAAACTCAAATTTAATCTTGAAACCTGAACACCAGCACCTGTTTGGGAATTCAGGAAAGAGATGTGGAAAAGCACTAAAGGGTTCAGACTTCAGATGGAATACATTAATAAATCTAAATAACACAAGTGACTATGAAAATCCCTTTATACACAGAATAACACCTGAGGTGAGTGAAGCAAGACTGATCAACACTCCATTCCTGGAAAGCCAAAACTCAATCCATTTTAAGGGTTTTGACACCTCAATTAAAACCTTCTGAAATTGTTCATTCAAGTCATCCAGTGAACCAGTGTTATCTATTACTATATCTGCTTTACCCATTTTCACATCCAGTGGCATCTGAGCATTAATCCTGTTCAAAGCATCCTCCTCACTTGACTTGTCCCTCCCCGTGAGCCTCCTCACCTGTGTTTCAGGATCAACCCACACAACAACAATGGGCTTTGTGAACTTGTCCATCTTGGCCTCAAACAACAGGGGGACATCAAGGACAATAACCTTATACCCCTTCAGCCACAGCTTCAAAACTTCCCAAAAGATTCCAGAGGATATATGAGGAGCCAGCAATCTAAAAAACATCACAGCCGGAACCCCAAAAAACAAATTCAAATGCAATTCCTTCAACCAAGTATAGCGTGTTTGATTATGTTTTTATAGAATTGATTCTAGGTAGAATTGATTTTAAAGTAAAGTGATTTATAGTCAGGCGTGTTTGGTTGGAGGGTTCAATAGGGTGGACATTTTCATGGATAAGCTTTATGTGTAAAATTGCATATGAATCTCATCCATGAAAATTTTCACCCCATAACCAAACATAGCCTAAAAGTGTAACAATTTTTCACTTCTCCTGGAATGAATTCTAGAAGCCATAGGTGATTTTAGAATTTCCAAACCAAACAAGTTTGTAAACAGCCCAAATCAATTCCATAGCTTTAGAATTGATTTTGACCCCTCCAACCATGAAACCAAACATGCTAGCAATCCCAACAAAATTCCAAAAAAAGATACATTGCAGGAAGGAAGGATTGAATTGAAGCAACTGGCATGACCTAACAATTACAAAGTCTCAATTGATCACAACTCATGGATCAGGGAACACGTAAAAAACCAAAATAATCCTAGAAAAGCACCTCTGGGTGATTCACCAAAGCAAAAAATGTTCTGAAATTGCATATATTGAAAAAAAAAAATGAAAAAACAAATAGAGTACCGATTGAGAAATTGGCGCCTGTCGGGATCTGAGAAAACAATCCGGCCAAGCATGGGTCTATTGACTTCTCCATTTTCAAGCAGGATTTCCTCTCCAAATGCTGCAACCACTTTTTTGTACCCGCCACTCCCTTTCTTCAACGCGTCCTGCAAATTCCAATCATTTTCAGCTCCACATCACACAACACGTGAAGAAGAAGAAGAAGAACAACAAGGGACTTACACGAGCGACGACGTCGGCATCGACAACGGGAATGCCGTGGGTCTTGAACAGATTCGAAAACGTGCTTTTCCCTGACGCGATTCCACCGGTCAGCCCAACGATCCTCATTTTCCTTTCTTGTCAAAAAATTGCGAAGCTTTAACGTTTCAACAACTTCCTCTTCCTCTGTAATGTAAGAAAAGTGCTTTTATAGTGCCGCTTAGCGAAACAAAACGCTTGTCACAGTTTTACAGTCTCCACTCCCAGCAAGCCTAGCCAAGTCCAACAAAATCTCCCGAATTTATCGAACTTTTCTCAAATTACAAAACCGGTGAAAAGACAGATAGCCTATCAACTTCCTCGGCACAACAAGAGTACTATATGGGCATATATCTCAAAATACTAGTTTCGAAATCAAATTGTCTCATTTCCGAAACCAAACAGTTCATATCCTAAACATATATAAAATTCCATAAAAACCATTTTTATTCGACGTACGAAATCTAAATATACATTAAGTGCCAAGAAAATCCTTAAAGATATAAGCACATTTAGATACACCATTGGATCCTTCCTGTGGATTTGTGGAGCATTGCTGGATATCTTTATGAACAAAAAAATATGCCAAATGACAACAATCAACCTTTCCTGCCACCTAAACAACGGGTGGTTTCATCGGAGATCTTAGACCTCTAGCTAGGCAATATGCCTGACCTTGATTCTGGACCTAAGGGTGTAAACATAAGGAAAAGTAATGGAATGAGTCAAACAATTCAGTGAGTAATAATATATTTACTACATGCACACGCACATGATATATCCAGGATTCAAGAGGTGACCCCGAACGACACTTTATTCTATTAGATCTGATCTTATCAAGCATATTATATGTATGTGTCCTTAGAGGGTTTAGTACAAGGTAAACTATCAGCATTACTAGCCATATGACTTTAAATCACCTAGGTCTATAATATTACACTGTTTGGTTATATTTCATTAGACATTCCTCACAATTCAAATTATCAAGGCAGTATGTTATTTCCTTAGATGTAAGGTGGATTGTCCCTGTCAAACTGGATTTCCACACTCAGGTGATAATCCTTAATTTTATTATTATTATTACAGTAAATATAATTATTATACTTTATTATTTTTACTTATTATCATAATATTTAATAATAATTATTACTATTAATTATCAATAGAACAAGCAAAGTGGAGAGTTAGCCAATCTTAAGGGTGGTTTGTACGATTTCCCTATCATATGTCTAATATTAAAAACAGTCATCCTACAAGGTTTCTAAGTGCCAAATCCTTAAGTGGCAAGCTTGTGGAGATGGTGTTTCCCTCCAAAATGCCGAACTACCTTATACAATAGAAAGAGTATGAATGGTTTGTGTCGGGATGTAATCTCAGCTCCAGCATGTTGTTTGGATCATTTAATGAAATGGTGAGTGCAGTTGGTATTATACGGTTATATCATGGTGCGATGGAGCTAATGTCACAGCAAGTGTAAAAGTGAATGTGATGGAGCATTAATTTGAATGGTGATAGAGCATTTATTTAGACCATTCCAATTTCCATAAAGTCTAGCAATATTTGAATTGGCCAAATTCTTATGTGGCTCAAAAGTGAAGTTTGAAGTTGCAATTTGATGGACCTAATAACACAGGAAAATAAATAAAGTAATGAATGAAGGACTGTCATTGAAAGAGGAATGCATGATGTGTGTTAGTGTAACATTATAATTATAATAATAACAGGGCATTCAAATTTCAAATTCAACTAATAATGTATTGAGAAAAAAAATAGTGACAACTCTCTTCCAGTACAATTAATATGCATATAGTTTATAGTTTATAAAGCTAGCTTTATTTCAACTCAGATCCACAGAATCAGACACCCACCCCACTCACTCTTCATCCTCTGCTTCTCTCGAATTGAAGAGTGAGGTGTTGTAGCTGGGAATGAGATAGCTAAGATAAGCATGGAAGGAACTTTTTAGGAGAGGCAGTGAATGGAATATCAAGCTAAGAATTAAGCATCATGTTGCACCCAAGGTTCAATTTATGTTTGTTAATTTCATCAATCATGGTTTAAGTTTTTATTATATTTTTGGAACTACTTTTAGCCGGCTATTATTTGGTGATTGCTCTTACTTTCTCTTCTTTATTTCATCTATCCATGGCTACTCGGTGTCATTCTAAGAAAAAAATAATCCCAATGAAAAAATTTTAGATAGCAGATGGGAGCTCTGGGTTTTATAATCCACTATCAATCAACAACGATGAGATGAGAACAAATATGACTCAACCATGGTAAGCTTTTTTCTTTTTCCTTCTCTTCTTCCCATCCTATTCCAATGCTTTTTGTTTTTGGTGTTCTGTTTAGACAGGAATCTTGCATAGTGGAGAATGAGAACAAATATGGCTCAACCATGATAAACTTTTTGCCTTTTCCCTTTTAGCTGTACATATTGATTTAACTATATACTAATTTAAAGTATCCTTGCAGATTCTCATCCTGGTCATCATGGTTTCCATCATTTTTGCATCTCTCTCTGCTGACCACAAAATTAATTGGTGTTAATTCTATTATTAGTTTTAATGTATTGTAGAATTTGTAACAGTCATCTTCAATTGCAAAGGTTTGCATCCTTTAATCTTATTATTATTATTATTATTATTATTATTCCAATGCAATTTTGTAAGAAAATGATTTGAAATTAAGATTTTTTTGGTTTCAAATACATTACACTATATTTGACAAATGATATCTAATTCTAATTCTTACTCTTCATATCTCAACACACGAATACACAGTAGTTTAGATTTAAGTTTCCATTAGGTGAAATGAAGTCCAATGTTTTAATTGTGATGGACTTAAAAGTTCATATTTGAACATGCTAAAACATATGTTACTAATAATTGAATTGCAGATTTTCTTTTAGTCAACTGAATTCGAAGTTTATGTTGGAATTTTAATTGCGCTGGCATATGAACCATCATTACTAAAGATAGACTCCTCTCAAAGATTTTGAATAAATCTTTGACAATAACTTGCTAGAGTTATTTAAAGATATGGAGGATGATCTTCATATGCCAATGGTTAGTTTTGTCTTTCATTGATAACCAACTACACTACATCTTCCATGTATAATGTGATGTGTTGAAGGCTATTTTTGCAGTGACTCATTTTGAAAAGAATGGAAGAAAGGTGCTTAAACTTATTTCTAAAAAGGAGAATGTCGTATTTAGAAGTGACAACCATCATCTTCTTCTCAAGTAATGAAGTAGGCAAAGCATTTGCAAAATTTTTATGAAAAAGTTAGTTACGATTCCTTCAATTTTTTCATGTGATGACAACTATGGTATTTGTCTTATGGATTTGCAAGAAAGCAATTAAGTATGGCAAGTGGCAATATTGGTTTATAGGAGAAGCACATGAGTGTGCCTAACAATAATCCTATTAATGATACTAATGTTGATGCTTATAGTGCATTGAGCTATATCAAGGTAGATCATTTTCCTAATGAGCATTTTTTTTAGATATAAATTAATCCTTCATTTTGTCATTGAAAATTATAGGACTCAACACATGATTCAGAGACAACTTGCAATCACAAAATGCCTCCATAACATAGTTGTGATGAGTTGTTCAAGGATTCAACAAGTCTTATTGAAACTGATCATGATGTTCATATGTCAAGCACTAAAATGATAAGAGTTCAAGTGATAAAGGAGAAATGTCCTCAATTGAGCTATGAGATATCTATGGTGCTGTTTAGATACTGTAGTTTTAGTTTCTCATTGCTGCTGAATCATTATTTGTAATCGACTTTCTATATTTCCTACCAATAGAGTTCATTTCTTTCATTGGATGTTTTGGTTAGGAAAGAATAATCATGTTCGAATGTTGAGAAGTGATTTGGTATCAAGTTACAAGTATTATCATTTGGAGTTTACTATATTCCAGAAACTGTTAAGTGTCCTAAGAAAAATCAACTAAGAAAAGAACTAACCACATAAATTGCACATTATTAGAAATGATGAACTACGCGCCTTAACATACCTCTAGTCCATGTTCAACAGCAAGCCTATGTGTTTCTTTCTCAATCTTCGGTACCTCTTCTTGAAAACAAAATTATCACAATTAAAAAAGTTATAATAATCATCACTCAATTAAGAACAAGTCCATACTCTAGTCCATGTTTGATGCATGGTTAGTACACAAAAGAGTTTTACAATCTCATCTAATTGTATCCATTTATTTGTAAGAGCTTTAAGGTATTGGATGGTTATATCAAACACTCTGATTGATGTAATAATATATAATTACATATGTGTAAAACTTTGTTGCATGACATTGTATATAAATTAAGTTTAATTTTTATGCATTGATATTGTAAACTTTTTTTATATTGTCATCCAATCATATGTTGGCACATTAGTAAAATTGATTAAGTGTTACAATTACTATTTAAAAAGTTATGTAAATAGAGTGATTTAATTTGATGATGGTGTAAAAAAAATTTACACAGTAAGTGCTTAGAAATTAAAGTCATATAAATTAAATGATTTAATTGTCATGCACTAGCGATGTAAAAAACTTTTACACAGTCATCCAATCATGTATTACCACATCAGCCATAATAGTTGACTTTTATATCTACTATTTAAAAAATCATTTAAATGAAATATTTTAATTGGTCAACAATATGAAATAACTTTACACTATCAATACATTTAAATTTAAATTTAAATTAAATTCTAAATTACATTGATAATAAGATTGAACCAACATTTTCAATTATAGATGAAATCTAAGGGGAAAAAAAACCTTTGTTCATAAAAAAATCTAAAAGAAACTATTTCTAAATTTCGTACCATATATATGTCGCTATTACTTTCTTTCCCTTTTTCGATTTCTTCGATTTTAATTTGTTTTATCATTTTGCTCTGCAAGAAAGGTTCCTAGTGAAATACACCAAACGTTGGGTGTGTGATCCACAGTGAAACTACGTAAGAGACCAAGGTTACCCCTTAATCCCCAACACCACCAACACTACCAAGCGTTGCCAATTATCCAAAGCGGTGCATCTTTTGTTCACCAACCAACACCAATTACACCCTTTCACACTCTATTTGAAGCCCAGCCATGCAATCCACTAAGCGCTATAGCATCTCTCGCTTCAGTTTTGTGCAAACATTTGGTTTGAACTTCTTTTGGTGGTGGCTAACAATGACGCAGCCTGAAGTATGGGGCCAAGGTTCAGTTGCAATTTTCTTGTTCATTGCAGGAATAGTCCTTGTTGGTCCATTCTTCATGGCTTCAATTTCGCCCCCAGGAATTCCTTTGATGATGGTGTACCCCATTGTTCTTGCTGTGGTACTCATATTTCTTATGGTGGTCTCTAGCCTCTAGGTGACTACTATGTGCTCTCGAAATCTATGGTCATCATAAGTAGTATTATGCTCCATTAGAATGGTGTAAGCGAATGTTGGGTTTTATTTCGTTCAATATTAATAAAATTTAGGCCATGGATTCATGTTTTTTTATGTTTTTTATTTTATGAGTTATGAAAAAAAAAAGCTGTCATTATATAATTTCTATGAGGGATGATGTAATAGCGTGCGGAACAACTTGCAATTGTTTGCGTACACTCTCGTGTGTTATCATGGAAATTATCCATCGTCAAGCACATGCAGATTAAGTCCTTAATTTCTTCTGTTGTTTTTATTGTAATAAAATCCTTCTTCTGTTACGTCTAATATTTGGTGCATTATTAATTTTTCGGTTAATTCATTAGTTTCTCAATATCTATGTCTCGCTTTCCTTGAAATTCTAAGTTTATTGATGATATATGTATACATCAAGATTATTAAACTCGAGAGTTTAGATAAACTTGTAAAGGCATGATAAACTTGAATCATAAATTCTACTAGTAACAGTTTAGATATTTGAAAACTATTGATTAACAATATATTTGGATAATTAAGTATAGAATTAAATAAAAATATTTTATTAATATTGAAGAGTTTTAATCTTATAACAATATAAATGCAAGAAATATCATAAACTATGGTAAAATACATGTGTCTTAATTTTTATAATATACTTTACTACATGCGCACGTATTATTTTGTAGTTAGACATTCATAATCAAATAGTAACAAATAAACTAAATAAAATCAATAAATATTGTATACTTTTGAATAGCAAAATTAAGTATAAATCTAAATTCGTAAACTTATAGTTGAATCAAGAGTTTATCAATTTTGTTAAAATTTACTAAAACTTGCATGAGTTTGATTAAAAAAAAAAGTGAATGCACAAGATAATTCATTTTTGTGTGGTAAGATTTTAAACTCCTAAGAGTTTAAAAGTTAGAATTTAATTGGAATACATTGACAGTGTAAATTTTTTTTACACATTTACCCAATCATATAATGATACATAAATAAATACGGTTACTTTTACATGCCTCTATTTGAAAAGTCATATAAAAGAAAAAATTTAATTAGGTGACAGTGTAAAACAATTTTACATTATTAGTGTATCAAAATTAAACCCTAAAAGTTAATGCAAGAGTTTAATAAATATAGTATACAACACGAGATATAAATAATTCGCTGTCCTGAAAGAAAACTCCGATCCACCGTTTCTCATTCATGACCCCCTGTATTAATTTTCAATCTAATTAATACAGTTACGTTCGGTTAATTTGCTTATGGAAGCGGACATAGCGTGCAGTGTCCATCGTGAGTGAACTTGATTATATTTGCGCAATATTCCATTATCTCTCTTTTGCCCACGATAAATTCATTGGCAGATGTTAAAACCGTCACAAAATGAATAAAAAAGGGTTTGATTTTTTAATTTAATTGGAATGTAGTACCATTGTAAAAAACTTTTACACATTTATCTAAGGATTTAATTATCATGCACTAATAATATAAATTTTTTTTACATAATCATCCAATCATGTATTGCCACATAAGTCATGATAATTGACTTTTAAACTCATTACTTGAAAAATCATCTAAACAAAAATTTTGATTGGACGATGGTATAAAGCATTTTTACAATGTCAGTACATCAAAATTAAACTTTTTATCCAATTATGTAAATATAGTTACTTTCTACTCTCATTATTTTGAAAGTGATACAAAATAAGAGATTTGATTGGATGACAGTATAAAATTCTTTCACACTGTTAGTGCATTAAAATTAAACTCTTGATTTTTATGCATAGACATTGATTTTACACTTCCAATCAAATAGAAAATAAAAAGAATTATTGCAACTGTTTAATTTTGATGCGCTGAAAATACAAAAGTGATCATTTAATGGGACTTATATACAATGGAAGGTATGCATTCAAGGGTGGTCACATTTGCATTTTACCAACTTCAATTTCTTACTTTTCAAAACATTTGCATGACTATTCAAGTAGTGTGAAAAAGTTAGCTTTCATAACTAATATGGCATAGAAATTAAATCGTATTACAATGGGTTATTTTATTTTGATGAACAACGAGGGCATAAGCACTATTACAATGGGTAGTTATTTTGCATGATTTGATACTTTCTTGAATAAGTTTAATTTTTATGCACTTACATTATATAAATGTTCAACAATGTCATCCAAAAGTTTAATTTCTATGCATTGACAGTATAAGTTTTGTTTTACACTATCTTCTAATTAAATTATCCATTTTGAATAACTTTCAAGTAGTAGATGTAAGATTTAACTACTTTTACTGATTTGGCAAAACATAATTGGATATGAGTGTAAAAAAGTTCACACTGCCAAGGCATATAGAAGTTAAATATTTTTTGAGTTTAATTTTTATATGTTATCAGTATAAAATAGTTTTACATTGACATATAATCAAATGCTACCACATAAGCAAAAAAACGATTGACTTTCACATCCATTAGCACTCTCTTGAAAAGAAACCGTTTTTACTTATGTGACTCCACCTAATTGGACGTTGAACGGAGGTGTCACCTACCTCCTTAAATTAGAAATTTATTTTAATGGTAAGTTGCACAAATAATGTAGTAAAGGGCACAATCTAGGTTCTCTCAAGAAGGCTTCAACATTTAGTTGGAAAAAATAGAGGTTTTGAATAATGAAATTTAAAATAATTAAAAAATAAAAAATAATAGCAATGAGCTAACAGCAACAATGAAGAAGACACTAGTGTAAAGTATTCATAGGATTAGAATTAATTATCATTGACCAATATTACATCCATTGATGGCTATTAGTAATAAATTATTAGCAATTCTACTAGTGATAGATCGATCTCTAGAATTTAATCAATTCAAATAACTAATAAATGATATTTCAATTTAATTAGAAATCATATTAATTTAATGAACCAATTGCTATAGCCTAACCATTAATCAGAAAGTTAATTTTAATATTCTCCCTCAAATATAAACTAATAGATTTATCAATTTATGCCCAAAGGATTTTCCTAAATGATGATCGCCAATTTAGTTCTCCATCTCTAGAGGATTATAACAATGAAGATAAAAGAACATGAAAATAATAGCAATGATTCTTGCCACAATCTCCAAGACAAAGTACCTTCACTAATAAAATCCTAAGAGAGAGAATAATAGAGAAGAAGAAGACATAGAGAGAAGATGGAGAGAAATGTAGAGAGTAAATAATAGCAACTAAAAGTGGCAATCTAAAAGTGAGTCCAAAGCTAGGGTAAAAGTCTGTAACATTCCTATATATACTGCTCTCTAAAAATGGGCCAAAGTGGGCCTAAAAAAAGATTAAATGAGTTGTTCTGCATCATCACACTAGCGATGCATCGTTTATCGAGTGCTGCGGCACTCAACAGTTAGTTGTGCTGATAAAAATATCGATTGTTGTTGAGCGCTACAGTGCTGAATAGAATCAAATTTGTCATTAGCATTAGAAATAGTGATTTTAGGCCTTTGAATAAGCTTTTCAACGCCACCAAAATCACCTCAATCGGACATTTAGAGCTCTAGATATTGTGAAAATACTAACTGAAGGTCAAGTTGGACAGCATCGGAACATCAGAACCTTTAATCTTGTAACTCGATTTTCACCAAGGTCATCTTAGAACTGGGTTTTTGAGATGAAAATGTAAGTTTTAGAGGACTTTTTAAGCTTTTCAAAACATCTCTATTTGTCTCAATCCGATCTCTGTAGAGAGAAAGACGAATTTTTCATTACAATGTTTTATTCAAATGTGCTCAAATGATCTCAAAAACTCTTCTATTTTGCTCCAAAATTCTTTCCAATAGTTTCTACCCTTGTTCTTGATATTTTACACTTGATCCAAAGCTCCTGTGCATAAAGCCATACTCAAAGAGATAAGTCAAATACAACATGGTGTAATTACAAATTATTCCAAAATCAATACAAAAGCCAATCATTCTATTAAAATCACACAATGAGGAGTAAAGTAAAATCCTTATTAATTGCATCAATGACACAATAAACTTCATACAAAAAGCTAAGGTTTGGTAGCAAGATAAGTGGCATAAATACCCCTTATCAGACGTCAATGTAAAACTATTTTACAATGATAGTGTATAGAAATTAAATTCATATTTTCTTTTTCTTTTTCATTTCATTGCTTAGTTTTTTTTTATTCTTTTATTTTGTCTCATTTACAGGTGTTTATTTGTCCCATTTGTGGTGCTTTTGCACCTTTTTGGATGTTTTGAATTTCTTTTTTTATGGTTGTATAGAGATATAAAGATGTTTTAATCTATCTTGGAAGGAGGCGTAAATACTACAATCTTCAAGGAGCACTACTTTTTGTGTTGGTATTTGTTATGAAAGATGTTTTGACATCTATATATAGTTTTCGAGTAAGAACTAGAGTAGTATATAATTAGTTAGTTTAGAATGCACAATATTTTTTTTCTTATTCAATCTAGATTTTAAATATCTTTTTTGATTTGTTAGTGTCATCAAACTTATTTATGAATAAAATTTTCTCCTATGTATAAAAAAGAGAAGAAAAATTTACATACATATTTTATATAATTTTCTCTGAGACAAAAAAAAGTCATTTATGTTTTCAAAGTGAATCACTTACATATATAATATAATGAAATTAATGACATGACAAATTAAACAAAAACTTTCAATAATTAGAAACGAAATCTAGAAAAATACTTTTCTAAATTTTGTACCACCATATATGTTGCCATTACTTTCTTTCCTATTTCTTATTTCTCCCATTTTGTTTGTTTCAACATTTTGCTTTGCAAGTAGGAGTGTTCATAACCCGTCCTGTTCTACCAACCCGGCCTATCCCAAAGTTTATAGGGACGGGTTTGGGTCTTGAAATTTGACCAGTACACTTTTTGGGCATAGTTCGGGTCCTAGGTCAGGTTAGCCCGACCCGGCTTAAAGTCAAATCATCCTTTAAGAGATATATATTTTTATAATAATTAATGAAAAATCATAAGATTTTAAAGTTCAATTAATATATTTTACATAACTTAATATTATTTCTACATTGATATGGTTTATTTTGAAACCTATATAATAAAATATCTCTAAAATATTTTTTTTATTTGTAAAATTTTATAACTTTTATTATTTATAATATCTAAATTTTTGTATATTGTTTGAATGTCGGGTTGATCCAATACAACCCGAGACATAATTGGGTCATTATCGGATTTAAAAAATTGATCCGGTCTAAAAATCGGGTTGGGTTCAGGTCTTATCTAACCCGACTCAACCCATCCCTTGTACACCCCAAGGTTCCTATTGAAATATGCCAAACGTTGTGGTGTTATGATCCTTCGTGGAAAGTGATAACAGACCACAAATCACACCCTTTCATACTCTATATATGAAGGCCGTGGCCATATTATATTGCGCTATATACCATATCTTGCTACTTGGTTTGAAGTTTAAACTTGTTGGGGCAATATGAGGCAGCCTCAAGTATGGGGCCTCGGTTCGGTTGTACTTTTCTTGATAATCGCAGGAATACTCCTCTTTGGTCCATTCTTCATGGCTTCAACTTCGCCCCCAGGAATCCCTTTGATGATGGTGTACCCCTTTGTTCTTGCTGTGGTACTCATATTCCTTTTAGTGGTCACGAGGTGATTACTTCTTCGTGCACCAATAATTCATGGTCTTTACAACGAGTAGTACAATGCATCGCTAGTATGGTGTAACTGATGTTCGCTCACAAATAAAAACTAGGCCATGATTTTGTGTTCTTTATTTATTTATTTTTAATTAGAGTTACTTCTGTCGTGGAGGGTGTAGCGTGTGGAACCAAATGCAAATTTTTGTGTACTCTCGTGTGTTGTCATGGAGATTATTCTTCTTCATGAAACCCATGCAGGTTAAGTCCTTTGTTTCAGTTGGTTTCAGTGTAATAAAATCCTCCTCATGTTAATTTTTCTGTTTGGTGCTGTATCTTATTCTTATCTGATGATTCTTTCCTTCCTCTCGACTGTGTCGATTGCTTTCTTTGAAATTTGAAGTTTATTGATTATTGATGATATATTTTGGATATAAAATTAAATCATTCATGCGCCTCTCTATCTATGGGAATACATTTTTAGGAGAGATGGTTCATGATGATATAGTATTCCCATTTATTTCATGTGCCTCTTCTGTTAACAAAAAAATGAAGCATTGCTCGTCGTCATCCATGACGCCTTTAATCGGTTCATGATATGGCATCCCCCGTTTTATCCCACTTCTATAAAATTTCCAGATTAAATAATTCAGTTACGTTCGGTTAATTTACTCATGGAATCAAACTTGGTCTGTTCGATCATGAGTGAACTTGATTATATTTGCACAGTATCCCATCTTTGCTTCTCTCTCGCGTTTCATATGTGAGAAACGTCTGAACCTGCAAAGATATTTTTTTTTTTTTTCTCCCCGCTTTGAAATGAATCTACTTGTGTCTCTCGCATCTTTTATAATTACTAAGAGTACTATATGATTTTTTGTTTCAAAAGTCCATTATCGTGTTTTGTGAACGTGTTAAGGTTTTGGTTGAACTCGATCTGGATCATAATGTTAATCTGTAGATGAACAGAAGTAGACATTCTAAATGTTTAATTTCCCGGCGTGTCTTGCAGGCTTGATGCAGACAAGGAAGCACAGATCCTTCTTGCCGGACGGATACATGAGGATGAAGGATGATACTTGCACTTAAAAATTATGAATTTGACTCGTCTAAAGAAAGAAAACCTGTAAACTGCAAAATTGAGGAATTAACTAAACTTTGAATGAATAACTTCTATTATATATGGGTCATATCAAATGATTCAAGGGTGATTAACCCTTTTTATTTTTGCACTTTATTAATCTCCTCACTTTAGAGGGGCCAAATACGTCTTGAGACTATACTTGAAATTTGCAAAATTCAAGAGTGATGAATGTTAGAAGAGAAAGTGTGTTGAGGCTATGTACCACTTCTTTGTCTTTTACCTATACATTGCCTAATTTTAAGACTCAAATGACATTCCTCTGTACTGTAGGCTCCGGTTTTGTCTTTGGACAACTTCAATTAATTAAAAGTCCATAGTGGTGAATAAGTAAATAAAGTCAACTTTTTTTTTTCTTTTTCTTTTCCGATTACAAATTGCTACCAAATTTCAGTGAAATGTGTGAAAAAAAAAATTGTCGTAGTTATTATGGCTTGCGCGAAACTTATCTACCTTTTATATGCATGTTTATGTTGTATGGCTCTGAAATTCAACGTTTAAATGATTTTTTTTATTGGTTATTTCAATTTTGTGACATATTCGCACAGATATCTTTCAGAGTTTAATTTTGATGCATTGATAGTGTAAAAGAGTTTTGCACTGATGTGTCATTATATGATTGGATGAATATGTAAAACTTCTTTACACTGTCAGTGTATTCTAATTAAATTCTATGTTTTGAGCCATACAGCATTGTTATTGTTAACAATAGTAAAGCAACATATTTTGCATTGTGTAGTAGATCCTGTCGAAGAAGAGTCATCCCATATTTTGCGTTTTTTTCGATTTTATTTTTTTGTTTTAAGGCTATGATTTGTATATCTCATTTTGGTTATGTATTCATTTTCATAGTTTTTGGGACCTGTTAGATTGCAGGTTCAGACTCCTATGCGAGTCCTGTTTTCTTTGTTTTCATTTTACCATTTTGTACAGCTAAAGTCCAGTGTTATTAGATCTAACCGGACCGAACCGGCTGGTTCGAATTGAAAACCAGTGAACTGGCCATCAGCCCAGTTCGATTTGTTACTTGGACTGGTTCTACATGTAACTCAGTCAAACCTGGTCAGAACTGATCAAACTCAGTCAGAGCCGGCCGAGTTTGGTTGCGAACCGATGTGGGTTAAACCAGTTTTGAGTTTATATTCATCAATATAAATAATGGAGGCATGCAAGAATCAAACTGGCAACATGTGGGAAGGAAGTTGACTCTACCCCAAGCCACATGTGTTCTTATTATAAGTTGTGTAAATAATAATATATATTCTATACTTATTTCGATTATTTTGTATTTTAATATATTTATTTAATTAAATTCGATTCAATCGGTTCAACCAGTGACCTGGTGTCTTGACTAAGTCGATCACCGGTTCGGTTGTTATAACTATGAATTGAACGGTTGGTATTATATTCTGCTTTATTATTTTAGAGTTAAGCAATTTTACTAATCGAAAAGAAAATAAATACAGTCAAGCAACATATGACTTTGGAGAGAAGGGCTTGTATTGATATCATGCCAGCAAAAGCTACTTCTGACCCTTGCATCTCGCCATGCCTATCAGTAAGATCATTTACTATCTTCTCATCAACTATACACTAACAAAGACTAATTTATTGAACGATACTTTCTTGCAAATAACTATGCAGAAAGAGTGCACGAATGCGATTAATTGATGCATGCTTATTGATGCCGATTATATCTTTCATGAAAACTATCATAAATGTGCTAATTACGGATATGATACCGGAAATAAACCCGTTTATTTATACCACCCTTGTAATTGCACTTAGTAGAAGCAATCTTTTGAACAGTAAGGATTTATTTTAAACATTAATTGACGATCTGGTTGTATGGTTGCTGCGCACGCGCATGCAATTAAAGTTCGAACTTTTGATTATATGATTATTTTTAATTTCATATGTGAATCTATGAACGGCTGTATATGAGAAACCAAACCAGCATAATAAGAGATTAATTAACTTTGATAGAATGTTAGTAAAAAAGGATTTTACAGTATCATCTAATCACGTACGTATTTCTCACTCATCACATCCCCGGCTGTTGATGTTGCCTGTCTCCGATGCTGACTCAAAGATCAAGACATAGTTCTTTTAATTAGGTTTGGTTTGTCTCTGGTTGTTGTGCGGCTTGCAATGGCAAATCCGATGAGGTTGGTCTAAGTGCTGAAGTGTTCATGAGGAACCATGCCAGCTGGACTTCTATGTTCATTGATAGTGCGGTAGTATTGGACTCTTCATTTTGGAGGCTACTGTCGTTGGTGACTGTGTTAGCGTGGCAAAGGTGTACTGAAAGAGGAGGAGGGATATGAAGAGGTGGTTTTGGAAGGAGGTTGTTCCCTCTTTCTCTGTGTTACGTTGGTGTGAGTTGATGATAAGCCTTGGTGCTCCTTTTTGGATTGTTTCTCTAGTGAATTTGGTCCACATTCCCCAGTTTATGGTATCTAGCTAGTCAGCCTCTGTTTTGATGCCGATGGATTTAGTTCTATAGTGTGACAATTATGGTCGCATGTTTTGCTAGTTTTGGGCTCCCAAGTTTCCTCTATGTTCAGATCTGAGTTTATTGTTGTCAGATCTGGTATGCACGTCTCTCCGGCGAAGATTGAGCTTTTTCGTTTTTAGTATCTTTCGGTTCCTTGATTTCATACCTGTGGTGGTTGGTGGGTGATTGAGTGTTGTGTTTTGGGCTCCTATTGTCTTGTTGTGGTTTCTCTTGTTTTGAGTTTAATTTTTGTTGTGTGTTTTGGTCGCTGTTATCAAACTCGGTTTTCAAGTCTTGTTTTCTTTATCCATTATATTGTTGGACAATTTGTATTTTCTTTAGCTTCTCTCTTTATTTTAATGCTTCTTAACTATCGAAAAAAAGAAAAATTCTAATCACATATTTCTGTTAGTAATAAGATTCTGAAGATAGCATTGTGTCAAATACTATTATCGATCGATGTGACTTGACAATTGTTATCGAATCAAATTAATGGTTGAGTTCTGACTTTCCAAAGTACTAGTTAACCTTAGACATAATTATACAAATTTAATTTTTATATATTGATAGTGTAAAATAATTTTATATTATCAATCAATAAAATTTGAAGAAAATATTAAATTGTTTAATTTTTATACACTAACAGTATAAATTTTTTTATACTACTGTTATCTAATTAAATCATCTCATTTACATAACTTATCAAGTAATGGGTTTAAGACTTAACTACTCTTGGTAGTGTGACAATTAATATATGATTGGATGTCTGTGTAAAAAAGTTGAGTTTAATTTTGATGCACTGATAGTATTAAAGAATTTTACATTGTAATATAATTAAATGTCTTATTTTGTATGATTTTTCAAATAGTAGGAGTAGAAAGTAATAATATTTGTTGATTTGTAATAATATAATTGGATAAATGTGTAAAACTTTTTTATACTGTCAGTGCATTCTAATTAAAACAAATAAAAATTTACACTATTATTGTATCAAATTAAACTCAATATTAAATATTAAATATTAAATCATGCTAGATATATAACTACACATATGATAGCTATCTGCCATGATTTGATATATTTTTAAATTTCTATCTGTTAATAATGTAAAATTAATTATTAGAATGCATCAAAATTATATTATATCATTGTCAGTACATTGAATTTAAATATTTAATTATTTAGATATGTATTTGTCTAATCTGACATGTGATTAGGGTCACTTCACCGACTTTAATTTGTCCGTTTTGTGCTGATCTGCTAGAGTAAACAGAAGAAATATTGGCACATCCTAATTTGATTTAGGAACCATGTTTTTTACGGAGTTAAAAATATAAATCAAGGGTAAGCATTCACCTAACAATAACAACAAAAGTGTTGGTAATTCTTATTAACATGGTAATTTTTGATAGTATATATGTATGGAAAGGGTCTTAAAGTTAAATATTTACCCTCTCAAGTAGGAGCAGATGTAGTAAGGATGTATTGGGGAATCATGCCCCCACAAAATTTTGTAGTTTGTTTCATACTATATAGATATGTCTGTGTTTTGCTTCCACAATTTATTAAATTTTACCCATATTAATATAAAAATCATGTCAAACTTAATATTATGTATACATTATTTCCTCTCATATATGGATTAATTTTTGTAAATCCGTCACTACTCTCAGGGAAACTCCATGCTTTAAAGAAACTAGTTACCATTGCCGATAATAGATATTCGGAAAAGAAATAATCTCTAGATTTGCAATGATTCGAACGACAAATGGAAAAATCACTTTCCAGCATTTCAGTTAGAAGTGGGATAAAATTCCTACATTTTAGCACTAGTTAATTGATGTAATGCAGTGGTTTATTCGTATCGCAGTCACGCACTCAATTAAGTTAAACTACTAAATTAAAAAAATGTCTAATCTCAATCGTTGATGAAAAAAAAAATGTAAATAGTTGATTTTTCACCTCTAAATTAAAGTATATGGTGCACTTAAAAAAAATGTCTAATCTCAATCGTTGATGAAAAAACAAAATCAACGATATAAATTATTTCATTCATATGATGATGAAACACTATCTTATAAATTTAAATAGTTGATTTTCTTGCAAGTAAATGTAAGGTATTCACTATCGAAAGTAGTAAATAATCTTCTCGAATAGAATTGAAGTATAAAACTCATGGGTTTTAATTTATTTTTGACCATGAAACTCTCTCCATACACACCATCAGAAATCAAAAGTCAGAATAAATGTCTAAAAAGCCCAATTAACTATCAACCATATCAAGTCTAGTGATTAAAATAGTTTATTTTAAGTGAATGATTAAAATCACACGATTTAACTTCTTAAGTGTATCTCATATTTCAAAAGAGTCAAATCCAAGGATATAATGTCAAGTTATATTTGGATATAATATTAAAATACTTTTATTTACTATTAAATATCTTTTTTATGTTATAAAAAAACTTTTTTCCTCAAAAGATGGAAATTCGAATTTCTCAAAAATAAAATTTTCTTTTTCTAATAATTCTGATTTTACTTAAAAAATTACCTAAATATATTGAAAAACATGAAAGATCTTTTTTTTATTAAAAAAATTAATTAAAAAAGCACGTCCAAACAAGCTCCATGTGGGAGACGAGGTTGTCCTTGTTCTTTTTCTAGTTTTTTCCTTTCGTCTGTTTTCTTTTTGTTCTGGTCTAGACTCGAGTCACATACTATTGCTCGCCCCCAATCTGGTCGGTTTCTAGCTCTTATTTTTATCGGGAAAAAAAATTGGTTTCACAAAATAAATAGTTTGAATAAAAAAGATCAGAAAACCAATTTTGTTCTGTTATTCCAAAATCAGTGCTCCTATCTTTTTTGCCGCCATTTGTCGCTAGAAAAGATGGTGTTAATACTTGAATTAAGAAGCAAATGAAAGACTATAAGACGAGGGAAAAACATTGAGTCACTTTTGAAACAAATCAAGGACTTTTATTATATGATTCTTCACTCACATAACACCACAAACAAAGACATCAAGGAGAGGAAGATCATAAAGAATCTCCCACATATCCATCACAGCCACAGAACACCATGCATTGTATTATCATCCATATGGACGTTTATTGGTGCTATAATAGTCTCCATCGGCATTATGCATGCATGCACATATATAGGAAAGCAAGCATCAACGGTTATTACGTCCAACACAAAGCGCACACACACACAGCATGATCCAAAGTAAATCAAACATAATAAAAATGCACGGAGAAATTTTTGTGCATATATATATACCTAGAGCATCACATGAATGTTTCATATTTATATATGGAACATGGACATCTAGGTGGCATTCCATTGATGCATATATCAGAATTTCTCGATGATACCATGCACATTACATTGTGTTGTTAATTAATCTAAAATTAAGTGCATTCATAGCCAGTGGGCCAGCCACGTCCACAGTCGTTGAGCAAAAGGGTCAAGGCGAGTTGAACGTCGAGGTTGATGATTCCCAAGATGTCTGCATTGATTGCGGTGCAGAGGCACACCGCTACTTCAAGGTCAGTGAGACCACTGAAGAGGTTGCAGCAAGGGAGGGTCTCCGAGGACCCGATGACGACGTTGACAAGATCAAGCAGGTCGGCGCAAACGCTTAACTGTGAGGTGTCAATGGGACAAGTTGTGGTGGCAACATCGGCGGAGCGAACCATTGACAAGAAGAGGAGGTTGAGGGAAAGGAGAAGGGCTGTGGATGCACCAGCAGCAGCCATTTCACAAAAGAGATGATATAAAATATAAGTATATGACCACTCAAATTAATGCAAATTGAATTTGCCTTGTGAAATGTTTGAGTACGCTTTTGGTTGTGGATATTTGGTGAAGTTGGAGATAGGCTTGCAAGTGAATTTATAGGCGAAGGATTTGCGTTTTTTTTTTCCTTTTTCTTTTTTTCGTTTGGCTGTATTCAGTTGATGTCTTTATTTATTTATTGTGATGGGGTTCGACTTATAATGTTGTAATAACTTACAGAAGATTAATATGTAAACAGTTTGAATAATATTTGGTGTAAAATAAAGTTGTACAATAATATTACAGTAACACTCATAGTATTATATGTCTTATAGTGCCACAATATCCACTCTCACTAAAAGTAATATTGATAATTAGTATATATTAAAAATATCTTTTTTGGGTATTTTTGACAAATATTAATTATTAATAAAAGTTTATAAATATTTTCAATAGTCATTTTATATTAAAATTATTTTTCTTGATAACATTTTTATTAATGCTTTAATTTTTAAGAACAGTTAAAAATGTCTATTTTTCTTGTAGTGATTATATCAAATAAATTGATCTATATATTAAATTTGAGTTTATGGTCCTTTGAACATTTATATATGGGCTTGAATTTGGATTAATGTGAAAAGGTGTGATATTGTTTAGCTATATATAGCCGATAAGCGATGGATGCAATAGGTTAACAAAATAATTAATATAACCTGTATTGAGAATTTTCCTATGCGTGTTAGACTCTTTTTTAAGTTTCTAAAACAAGATATAGATTATCCGTGTGAAGAAAATGGAAGTCACAGAAAACGGTCTAGTATAATTCAATTATAGTCATCAAATTTTAAATTTGATGTTTGGAATTCCTTTTAAAATTATTTAAATCTTAATCCCTTAGTAAAATATTTTTAAAGATTTTGAAAACACTTAAATAATGTATTTTTCAATTCTTAATCTAGTTGATGTAAAAATATAATTATCATATCAGTTAACGAGGCGTGCTACAATATTGTAATTATAAGAAACATCACGCAGAAATTTTGAAAGTCCTGAGAATAAGAAAAAACTTATATATTTTTTTTACTATTTAGCAGATTAATTATTATATTATATATATAAACAGTAATAATAACCCACAAAACAAATATATTAAATAATACATAATATATAACAAATTTTTTTTGTTATTTCGATAACATTTAAAAATGTCTGCATGGATAGCATAAAAATAAGTAAGGAGGGTAAAATGTGAGTCTTATTTTTCTTTTCCGTGAATGCCCAAGAATTTTTCAACCGGTATACATAACTTAAAAGAAAAATACTGAACTTGTATTTGTTTTTAAATGAATTTTGTTTTTCAAAAAGTAAGATGTATGTTTTAAATAGGTTATCCTGTATAAGCACTCGACTAAATATTAAAAATATTTTTTATTTGTTAATTAGAAAAGGTAAAACTATAGGATTTAATTTTAATGCTTTTATGTAAAATATGGTGAGATATGCATTTATGGAGACTGGTTGTTGAGCGTGTGTGTGTCTGTGTTCTTTTTTTTTTTTTTTTGTGACTGCTTGCTATTTTCTCTTGCTATAGGGGTGATTGGAATGAGCTCTCCCACTCCTAAAGATGATTGCGGAATTTTTTGGTTGTGAATTTCGATAGCTATAGTATGGAAGTGATATTGTTTGTTCCGTTAGGTGAGATCTTGGTGCTGCTTCATTTTGTGTGCCCACGCAAAAATATGAGCGGCAGTGATCTCAAAACTCTCCCCCTTGTTTGCAACTTTCGTGATTTGGCAAGGAAGCGACACTCTACAGTTTTCTGGAGATTCCTCTCATCTAGTGTTGGGCCTTTCTATTAATTGATTGTAACTAATTTTATGGAACGTATGTTTTAAGGATCTTTAATTTGTTATGTTGCATTTTTGGTTGATTTTGCTTTAAACTCTTCTGCTGAGTGTCGTTTTCTTATCCAGATGCATTGTCTAACACTTAGTGTTTGCTTTTACTTCTCTCGTTTAGGAAGTTAACCTCTTTTTAATTATAAAACAATGATTTAATTTTGATGCATTGTAAAACAATTCTAAATTATTATCTAATCATATATTATCACATTAGTAAATATAGTTTATTTTTAGACGCACTACGTGAAATGTCATACAATATATCAAAATTAAATTCAAACTTATCAATGATAATTAATAGCTATATATATATATATTGACATGACTTAGTAGTATATAATTTATATTTGGTGTTTAAAGAAGCATACACTTTAAATATTAAGTTTGATTTTGATACATACACTTCAAGTATTGAACAGGAAAGTCAACTATTATACATCATCAATATGATAAAACATTATTAGATACCTGTCTAAAAGTGTTTTATATTATTAACCAAAAGAATTTAACCAAAGTGACAAATAATCAAAAGCAACTATATCCACTATCATAACAATCCACAGTGATTTAATTTATTATTTTAATGAAACTCTATTAATTGATAATATAAAACTAGCTTACGCTATCGGTATATCAAAATTAACCTTTAAATGATATTATAAATAAATAAAGCATCGCACACATGATAATTAAATGCATTTCATCATATTTTTCATAAAAGCATAAGCTTTAATTTGCATCATAAAAGATTAAAATGATACATTTGAGACTAGTTCCATGAAAGTTGCATTGCCTTGATCCTTAGCATTATGTGGATCTTCTTTTGCTTTCCTTTAATTAATTAATTGTTAGAATATAAAATTATTGTGCCTCTACTTACCAGTTCAAGATTTTAAAAAAGATAGTTTCATGACATAGTATTGATGAAGTCTTTATCACTAAACAATTTGGGATTTTGGTCTTTGTTATTCCTATCATGAAAAAATAATTAACATTTCGATCCCAAAAGAGTATTTACATGAAGGTGCATGTTAGATTATAAAATCATTTATGTGTTTCTATAATCATATTAAGTTTTTGGTGGGAGAGGGAAATCGATCCCTTTAAGTGAGAATCTCTCTAAACTAAGACAATAAATGATTTTCAATATTAAATCAATTGATGGGTCCTACACATCATGTATTTTATTGATTCAAAGATAGGAATATGTTATGTTCTCATTTTAGAGGATCCAAATTCTTATATTATAGAGATGGTTTTGTGAAATTTATGTTGGTGTCAATTGTCTCGTCTCTTTTTGGTTTTGTTTAGCATATAGGCATTTCTAATTACTACACAACAAAGGGTGTGCCACGCAGTTGCTTGCTCAAGTGAATTATCAATGTTCAACCAGAACTAAACTGGCAGAAACACAAAGTAGTGTCGTACGGTGTAGTTCTCACATATGAGATTATAAGAGACAAAAACCAACAACTATCCATTCTCTTGATCAGAAGATCTTACCTACTTTTCTGATTGTGGGGAGAAAGATAAAGATAAAACAATATCGAGATATGCAGGTAAACATCTTGGTTTTAAAACACTAAAAGCTTCTTGTTACGATATAAACTTTTACTTCTTTGATCATCTTGCGGCCTATATGAGTAAATACTGCATTCTGTCAATATATAATGGATTTTGCTATTTTAACATCTAGATTTCTCAAACACGTAAACACTCCATTCACAAAACACATAGATCTCACAACTTACTTTTTTTTCTCAATTTATTTTCTCTCCATCACTCCTCTCACATCACATGAGACTCACATGGATATATAGACACTCATGTGAGTGTTAAAGTATCATTTGGCTTTCTTAGAATTTTGCGCCTCAGTATATAAACTTTGGTTTTAGTTTCTTTCTGTACGTATAACTATTTGAATAGTCATTTCCGGAGACGTTATTCATGCAGTTTTTTTTTTTTTTTTTAATTTGACATTTTGATGAGCATGGCCAACTATCATTTTTCGTTATACTTATTGAAGTTAAAAACAAGCGTATTTAAGAAAGTAACAATATTTTACTTATTTTCAATAAATTACAAAAATCCTGAAAATGATCTATTCGTTAACATGAAACGCGTTGGCATTTCCTTTTTGTAAATGTTGCACAATACTTTAATGATTTGTATAGCTAGTGTTCACTTAAACTTGCAAGCTATCAATAGGAAACCTTATGAAATTTGTTAACCATTAAATTACATATGCAAAGGACAAAGATTAAAGCAAGAATATAAATTCAGTATATGAAGATGTTTTACCATATTTACATGTTTACATTAAACTAATTTTAAAATACTACTAAACAACCATCCCTTTATATATATATATGGGGCAATTCAAGTGAAAATATTGGTTTATGAGATATTGAGGAGTAACTCTGAATTGTATAACTATACATGAATATTTAATATTAAAAATTAATTAATGAGTATATAATTATTTAAAAAAACTATACTTTTACATTTTAATCTTGATAATTAATATTTAAATTTAACAATCAAAATTTATTCTTCTTAATCTCACAAAAAACCTCCCATCTCATATGAGTTGCTATATATATATATATATATATATATATATATACACGTACATTTTTGAGGAAGTCAATGACATGAGAGCATTCAACAAGAGTATAATGTTAGATCTCTCTTTTGATCTTATTACTTGACACATCAACGCCACATAGTAAATGTATCATAAAAAGCATAGTGAATTAAAATTGGGACTCTTCCCTCCAATTATAAGAACTCATTAATTTTGGTACCACATAATTTTCAAATTAAAAAAAATAACATATTTATCAAAAGGCTAAAAAATTGCTACTCACTAATAATTAAAAAAGAAGTCACAAAAGGCTAGTCAATTTTAATTAGCAGTTGCATGCACAATCGAAAAATAAGTCTCATGCTAAAAGACAAACTAAAACGGAAATGATGACTCACTTCTGGAATAAGACCACATAATTAATTTTATTTGCAATGCACCTTTTACTCAATACATTTAATTGACGATCGAACGAAATTAAAGAAGCTGAAGTGAAGGATGATTAATCTTCCATCCAATAGCAGAAGAACACTGGTAAAGAAGTAAGAAAGACAGCAAGGGCCAGTATGAAAAGCTACGCAACATTAATCAGCACAAGAAGACTAGAAAAATGAAAACAATCACGAGATTATATAACACACATAGATGAAATTGGATATATATTGGCAATGATGATTTGAATCGAATTTATTTAAGTGCACTTGAAAGCAGCGTCATTATTCCTTCCACAGTTGTTGAGAATGATGCTCAAGGAAACAGGGATGTCAAGGTTGATGCCAAGGACGTTGGCTTTGAGTGCAGTGCAAAGGCATGCAGCAGCCTCAAGGTCAGCGATGCCCTTGATGAGGTTGCAACATGGGAGGGTTGGTGGTGACCCCAATTTGACCTTGACCAAGTTCAACACGTTGGCACACACTCCCAACTTAAGGGCATCTATAGGGCACGTACCCTCTTGATGAGGATATGGCACCGTTGGGATTGGGACTGTAGGGATGACGTAGGTGGAGCTCACCAAAGTGAATAATGGAATTACAGGACTGAGACATAGGAGGAGAACGGCTACATGATTAGCGGATGCAACACTAACCTTGGAAGCCATTGATCACACAAATGTTAATTTGATGATGTTTAGTGTATATGGGTTAGTGGTGATTTGAGCTATGAATGTTGGAGGCGTGAAATGTGGGGTTTAATATAGGTAATGTATTTGTGTGAATTTTGGTATCTTAGTTTTAAATATTATTGGTTAGGAAACCCGTGAACCCATGGAATTATAATTGAGATGCCAAATACTATATATGCACTAGCTGGATGGCACCCAGGGAGGACAGCACCGAGGTTCATACGATGTATAGTTTCTTGAACAGCCAAGGCCCATGGTTTAGTTAGTTGAAATAGTTGAGTTCTTGTTTTCTTTAAATATAAACAATTAGCTAGGTTTAGTAAACCCTAAATACTAATTATTATCACTTCAAAACACGTAGTAGTCCTGTGATGAACTTTCAATCTATATGTCAATCAGTACTAGCTGTTGCATCGAATGCGTATAGTTCGGCATTCTCTTTTTTTTTTTTTTTCAAAGAAAAGGGTTAAAGAACTAGAAATTTTGTCAAATTTTGGTTGTGAAAATGACGTACATGTTTAATAACTCTTGAATAAATAAATAAATGATAATACTTCATTTCAACACACAGTTAAAAAAGAATTTAATTATTATAACAACTGCTTGATGATATAAAGGGTTGAATGCAATTATGAGGACTCTAAAGATATTACTTATTATCATATAATAACTGCACCAAGTAGCAAGGAAGTTGATGTATGATTTGACTAATTCTTTATTAGTTTCTATAGCATCAAGACAAAATAAAATTACGACAAAAAAAAAATTAGAAAACCTAGGAGGCCTCAGAGATACAATGATTAATTAATCACGTTATTCATCTCGTAGATTGTTACAAGAAATTTTTTTCTAGAAAAAAGACTCACTTGCATCTAACATGTATATCGTCTCTAGCAAAATATATATACTATATATGAAAAATGTCACAAATAGTTCTTACACGAAATGTGTTAATTATGAATCACAAGAGTCAATCAAATGGCAGGGATCTTTTTTTATTTTTTTTTTCTTGAGCCTCATAAAGTGAGTGTTGTGAGTCTTGTGAAAAAATGTTAAAGCTAAAACAAATAATGACGCATTATTCATAATTTGTTTTTTAGGAAAAAAATTGCCTTCTTGCCTTCTTCTTTACCGCATAAAAATATTTTTAATTTGCATCGAACAAGAACTTACTCTGAATTAGATTATTTTTTTAAGTATATATCTAAATATAATATTTTTTATATTATTTAATATAACGCTACCATTGGCGGGTCATTTGTAACTTTCCTTTTCCCATGTTCATGCTCTTATCAAGGCCTCAAGAGTGGAGAACAGTGGGGATGATTTATCTAGGCGCGTGCCAAAGGTTTCTCACTTCAAAGTCCTAACATTAAATACGAAAAAGCTGCTCCTAAATTTCAATCTTATAGTACATAATTTTTCTCAATCTGCATTTGTTTCATCAATATCGTCTCCTATGTAACCAAAAAAATCAATATCGTCTCTTAGCTTCAAGAAGATCTAAAATAATAATATACCCAGTTGCTATGGCGCGTTCTACTAATTCTAAATCAAATGCTGCCTGGCCTCATCAAACTGATCATATTGATTCTTGAACATGTTTATCCTTTAATTTGTTTATTTGATTTGAAGAGTAGATTAGTGAGAAAAATCAAGAGCAGTGTTGTCTATGACTCTGTAGCAACAAAACACTTCGTCTTTATTGATGCTATGACTTGCTTTTCCTTGTAGACAAGAATCCATTATACACTGCTAGGCTACATCCCATAGGGTAGTAGTAAATTGCATCAAATGTAACTTTTTGTGATGTGCCTTCTATAATGGCACATGGACATTGCAATCTTGGTGTGGGTGGCGTATTTCGGCTCATAATATGCATGCTGCTTTTTAACAATTTGGAATTAAATTTAAGGCGCATCAAGCGTAGCACCACACTATACGCACGCTGCTTTTTTTTAGACAATTTGCAGTTACGTAAGGCACATCAGGTGTAACGTTTATACCCGCACTCAAATTGCAATGTCATGTGCCACCAAAATTGTTGCTCGGTGTGCGTTTTTGGACCGATATATGCGCTATTTTTTTTTGTCACTGTTACTTGTGATACAAGAATCAGAGTTTGCTCCTATTACAAGAATGAGGTTCCCATTTTAATTAGAAGGATTACACGTTACTATCTTGATCTATATCACCTCAACTGCTTTTATGCCACCCCCATTGACCCCAAAACATAAACACAATATTCCAACCCCACAGAGTGAAGAATAAGCTTGCAGCGTTTAAGGATGGTAGGTTGTCTAATCAAGTTCATCAATGAGATTACTCCACGAAAAAAAAAAAAAAACTAGAATATGGAAGTGCAGGAAATTATGCATAATCCATCTTTGTGATTATTAAGCTTTCCCTCACTCCTTCTCAATCTTGGATACATCGCTGGTATTGCTCAAGGCATTTCCATTTCCAACATTGAGGAGCACGTTTCTATGCAGAATCTCCAACTCATTAAAGTAGGGGCAGGTTTTACTATTTTGACGCCTCTGCTTGCCGCTCCCTATTGTCCTCTTATAGTACTTGTTCATGTTTTCCCACTTCTCTTTACACTTCTTCGCGGAACGGTTGTATCCCATGTTCTGCATTGCTCCAGATATCTCCTCCCATATTGATACTTTGGATCCCATGAGATGAAACTTGTGTTCCAGCGAAGTTCTCACGGTTATGAGTGCTTGCACTTCAACATCTGGCCACCTGTTGTTACCTCCATCGCTGCTGAAATTCCTTTGAACGTTAACCTCGCCTTCATCATGTTCGTCCTCTTCTCTTCTGCTGCTTAGTTCTGCTGGTTGGGGGACTTGAATTTCATGGCCTAACAGGTTCTGGATGAAAGATATGAGGGCTAAATTTCGGGACCTTTCTTGCGCTCTAGCTTCTTCATCCTTCTTGATTCTTTCCATCTCCTGCTGCTTCCAAGCTTCTTCTCGCATTACTCTTTCCCTCTCCTTCATTTCTATCATGTCCACAAGTTGTTTATGCATCTGCTCTTGCTTTTCCATCACCTTCGTTACCAAGTTTTCAACGAAATCTTCTAGCTTTTTCTCTGTCTTCCTCCTCCTTTTTCTTGAGCCAGGTTCTTTAGCACTCCCTAATGAGTTTTCGTCGTCATTACCACCACCACCACCATCATCCAAAGATGAGCTGAAATAAAGAAGAATAAATCAAAAGAACAGCCAAAAATTGATATGAACTTTGGTTCAGGGTAAATGATCCACCGAAACAAGCTGGGTTGCCTGAATGATTTGGGATAATTGATCATTATGCCATTTCCCCCAAGATTTTATCACACAGAAAAAGAGAAAATCTCCATAAGCAACAACAACAACATGTATTGTCCAAATACGACACACATGTAGATGTAGACCCAACTATAATAGATTTCATGATGCTTTTTCTTTTTTTAAAAAAGAAAAACCCAATTCAATAAAATAAAACGGTTTCAATCATTAAAAGATGAAACAAATCAGTGGCCAGTTATTGCCCCATATGCCGCTTCTCTCTCTCTCCCTCTCTCTAATGAAGATGCAAAGTCTATCACAATGAGCATAAAAAATGACAAGAATTGTGCTGCAACACACCTGCATGATACAAGTTCCATGTTTCCCTCTGCCAAGCAGGGTGTCAAAACTACAATCACAACTTCCCCACACACATACACACATAAATAAACATGACATAACATAAAACATACATCCAAAAGTAAGAGTTCCATTATTCTACCGTCAAAATAAACAAAGTTTGATTTTTAGCACAAAACTTTTTGACATTATCATCTAATCAAATCCTCCCATTTATATGAACTTGACAATGCCCTTTCAGCGCATATGAATTAAACTCATAAACAAAAAGGTGCCACTTTTATCGGTTGCCCTGCCACCATATGACAAAGATAACAATAAGATAATAAAAAAGTAAAAAACAAAAAGAAAAAAGAGTAAAAGGTAATGGATACAAATTTTATAATCCAGGAATTTTTTTTTTGGCAGACAATAAAAGTTATTAATCTCGAGTGACTCGATTGGAGAAACAAGCTAACCCGGATTCCTGACCGAAGTTCAAGGGGCGCCCGTCGGCGTGACCCGACCCGGAACCAACCGGATCTTCACGTGCGGGGAGGGAATCGTGAGCCTCGGAAGGTTCTAGAACCTGTGGGGTAGGGACGTGGTGGTCGAGAGAGGGCTCGCTGTTGAGAAGGCAGAGGTTGTAGGCGGCGTCGTGGAGGGGGGAGGCGGAGGACGTAGCGGCGGCGGAGGAGGAGCGGATGGGGCGGAGCTTCTGAGGGTTGTGGCGGAGGGCGGGGGGAATGGCGGCGTAGAGGAGATCGCCGGAATCGGGGAATGGGGCAACGTGGTCTGGGACGGGGAAGTTGTCGGCGGCGAAGAGGTCCATGGTGGTGGTAAAAAATTTGCGGCGCGAGGGTTTTCCGGAGGAGGTGAAAAATAAATAAATAAAAATGAATGGGAACGGTGGTTACTGGTTAGTGAGTGAGTAAAGTAAACCTTGGTAAATTTCTAGGTACTCTATCTGTCTAGTATCTGCTCTCATGCAGGACATAGCATGCTAGGTAAGTGCAATTTTTCGTTTTTCATGCCGTATTTTTTTGTTTTGAAGAAAAAAGTATTGATTTTGTTCGAGTTATGACTGAGCTTATACAAGGAGTTTTTCAGAAAATAATTTTTTTTATGTATAAATAGTTCATATTATAGATAATATGTTAAAAAAAAAATTCTAAATTCCTTTCATTTGAACTAGTACCTAGTGATTTAGTGTGATTTGTGGTAAGTTAATTTTAGCAAAAACAGTTTGTGTTTTGTTAAATTAATCTCTACGCTGCCAAATTGTAATTTCCTGAGGCAATGTTTAATTTGTTTACAATAAAATAAAGATTTAATTTATATGCAATGTTAACGGGATATTCAATTATATATTATTATATTAGTAAAGTATTTGACTCATTCATCTTTTATATTAAAAATCTCACAAATAAAAATATTTTATTGGATGACTGAGCTGAATTTTTTTTTATATTATCAATTCATCAAAATTAATGTCATAAACTAATTGTATATTTTTAAAGAATTTAATTTCTATGTTATGTAAATTACTTTACACTATCCATCATCAAAATTTTACTAAAATGACAAATAATAGAAAATAACTACCAATCATCATTTTTCATTTTCTTGAAATTTTATTAGATGACAATTCAAAGTATTTTACACTGTCAACATATAAATAAATTGAACTTTTGGCTAGATATTTAAAGAGCATGGCCAGTTACTGACTGTGCTAAAGCTCATGGTTAAAGTTATATTCACATGTATAATTTGAACTAAAATGAGCCTTAATTATAAGAAAAATATTATTTGTAGATATGATATATGAGACACCATCAAGACTCATACTTCATCCACTATTGATTAGGATGTGGGCTTTATTTAAATGTGGAATCTATTTAGGTATGGTCCACATCTCATTTAATGATGTATGAAATGTGGGTTGATACAGTGTTCCACACCTAATGAGTACAAACAAGTAAATAACACAACTCTAATTATAATTTTAGAGAAATATTTGATGTATAATATTTCTTTACAATAACTTAATACTTTTAGTGTATAAAAGTACATGGAGCAACACTTATTTTATTTTCATATGTCTCTATTACTAGAAATATAAAATTATTGTAAAACAATATTATACACCCAACCTCATAATTTTAACCTGATAGAGTAGAAGAAACAATATAATGTGGAAGAGACCTAGCAAATGTTCACAAAGAGAAACACTTGCATGCTCCTAAAATACTTTTAATGTGTGCTTCATAAATAATTATAACCAATACTTAAACTTACATAAAAATTAGGGCTAATTACAGGGACCTTCTTTAAGTTTCTTTGTAATTATACTTACTCCCTCTAGTTTTAAATATTACACCTACCTCCCATAATAATTTATATGTCATTACAGATATATCCCTTATAAATTTATAATAACTTTCTTGCCCTCACCTTTACTTACTACCCAAATTTCCCACCCCCACCCTTCTTCCCCTTGCCTAACTCACTAACAAAACCAAGCACTAGCTCCTCCTCGTTCTTCTCGCCCTCAACCATCACAAAAGCTAGCTTTGTAACAAAACAGGGTGTTAGTTTATGTATCCCATATGATGACAAAACACTATGAGCAAGTTGCACTTATTTTAAAATATTATTATTGAACTTGCTAATTGTTTTACTTAGTGTTCCAGCCCTTATTTTGAATTTGATTAATATAAATTGATGGATTGGTTTTGAGAAAACCAATAAATGGAGCATTGGCGCACTAGCAGAATCATGTTAAGAAGCAAGGCTGAAAAAGCATTTGCCAAAAATGGAAAAGGTTGAAGTTCACAATGGTTGCTTGTGTGCGTAACCAAACTTTGTGTGCTGACATTTTTCAAATGAGCTTAAAGGAAAAGCAAGTCAAAGGACTCTTTCTCTCATGCACCCAACGTTAACTTCCCCTTTGGTGCTTTAACAAAAAGGCACAACAAACAAAGGCAAAAGGAAGAGCAGCCACCATCACCAAAACAGAAGAGCTGCATCAGATATGAAAAATCTCAACAGAAAAAGACATGCTTTTGCCCTCCAAGCTTGCAACGGTCAAAAACAACTCTCACCCTCCTATAAAGGTGAGCTTGGAAGATGACAAAGACCAAGAAGAAAATTCAGAAATCAAGTGCTACATTACTGCAACTTTCAAACTCGAAATTAGAAGACTTAAGCAGATTCCTCTTCTTCTCTCAGTTTGCTGTATTAGTTTCATACTTTTCTGAGAGTAATTGTTAGAAAGCTGTTGTATTTGAGAGATATATTTTTGTGAGAGAAACAACACATATTATTCATACACTGCTACTGTTTGGGTTTATCCTGTGGAGATAAATCTGTTGATTGAGTTTGGAGAGGCTCATTGAAAATACTATTTGGGTTGAGCTTGGAGAGGCTCATTGAAAAGACTACTTGGGTAGAGCTTGGAGAGGCTTGATCAAAGAACACTCTTGTTTGTACTGTTTGTACAAAGTTTAGTGGATACTCTCACCTGGAGGGTGAGGACTGGATGTAGGATCAAAGTTGGAGATCCGAACCAGTATAAACACTTGTGTCAATCTCTCTACCCTTCTCTCTTTTTATTAACTGTCTTATATCTGTTTTTGTTAATCTAAGAGTTGGAAACTTGTTTTTAGAGTTGAAGTAAATTTATCTACCAGAACAATCTATCAAACTGTTTAAGCTTTTTAACTTTATCTTTTTACTTAATGCAAGTTTTATCAAAATCTCTTTAAATCAATTTCATGGAAAGATTAAGTATATATCTTTGATAAAACATCTTCTGACTTGCTCTCTTAGATCAACCAATTCCTTTTAAGTCAGATTCTAGATCAGCTTTTAAATTCGTGATGAAAATCTCCTGCAATAACAGGAGACATTTGACTAAAAGTGTATTGAGTTTGCAGGAAAATTTTTAGGAATACTTAATTTAACCCCCCTTCTTAAGTACTCTGATACCATCACAGGGGACAAAAACAAAACTTGCAAATCATAATCTAACACCCATTGACTTTACAAGCATTCCTAGTATCCACTTGTGAAATCTACTACTAATAGATTCAACCACCAAGCACCAGTATATGACAAGATTGATGTTTGTCATATCCATACCACAGAGCTTCATGAAAAATAAATCTGTAGCAAAACAAGTCTAGAGAACTAAAACAGAGTCTTCAATGCTCACCCTCTTTCTCGCTCTATGTCAACCACGACTACAACCACAACAAACCACCACAAGCTCACCCTTTGGACTGCGACCTCAGCCACCTCAGCCATCAATGCTTGCACACACATGCCATTGTCTATGCTGTGATAAGCCATCGCGGACCTCTGCCACCACATCCCTCCTCCTCTCTTTCTCTGACTCGCGACCTTTTTCACTTTCTTTCAAAACATAATGCTAAAAATGAGAAGCTTCTAGTATCTTTTCCTATTCTCTGAATTCATATTCTGTTTTTTTTTAAAAATTTGTTTTTCCTAGCTAGCTATGGTTTGGAGTGTGTGAAAGGGGGTTGGGAAAGGAGAAGACCAATGGAGAAAAGGGAGAAGAAGAGTGAGATGCCATGGTTGTAGATGGAGATGAGGGAAGGAAGAGGGATAATGTTGAAATTCTGCAAATTATTAGAAAGTAGAAGAGGTAAATGTAATATTGAAAAATAGAAGATGATAAGTATAATATTTATTGACTTCAATGGAGGTCAATGTAATTACCCCTAAAAATTAAGAATATATAGTTGTGAAGATTTCTGAAACACAAGTTAAATATGCTCCACTAGCCTGCAAATATTTATCGTCCACTGTTGTGTTGGCCCAAAATGACGAGGAGATCCACTGTCTGGCCCTGGCCTCAACCCACTTTCCTTCCTCTTCCTTTTGTGGTATTCCGTAGCGCGTTGTGGTTTCATTCAGTAACGCCCATCCCATTCATGATTCATTCAACTTTCAACGTCAAAATTTGATTCACTCTAACGTCAAAATTTCAGCTCCCAACGTGCTCGCTGGTTTAATTAATTTGATTACTTGCTCCTGCAACTTTTAAAACAAACAGAGAATACTATTGAATTGGGGGAAAAAAAAGACACAAATGCGACGATAATAATGTGTTGTTGGATTACGTTCACACGCAACTGCAACATGCTCAGATCGCTGCCAAAGCTCTATGCTCTGTTCTCCTCTCCCAGGAATCCCCGCTACCTTTCAAATGCTCACCGTTTCATATCTTCAGCGAGACCAATACGAAGAGCAGCTTCAAGAGGTACTGAAAATTACTACCTTAAGCTATTTTCATTGTTGAACCTCGTTTTTTTTTTTTTTAATGTATTGTATTTGTATGATGCCCCTTTTGTGAGATTGGTGTTTCAATTTCTGTGTCTTTTTAATTTGGGTATCGTTTTTGACTCACAAAATTTTGCCTTTTTTAATTTCTTCCATGGTTTTTTATTTGGGTTTGCATTTCATGAATCATGATGAGGAGGGCGGGTTGTTGCTTTTTAACTTAGTTCTTAGCATTGTTTGAGCTTACATAACTAAACTAGCCCCTTCATTGTGGCACAATTCGCTTAACAATTCTGTTATCAACATGTGGCAGTGGTCGTCAATGTTTTTCCATGTTAGTAAGGATTTCACGTGTTGGTAGGTTTGAGAAATAGAGTATTGGTAACTGGAAACTGAAGGAATTGAAGGAGGATTAAACTAACTTACCAGTATATAACCTCCTCTTTCTTATGCTGTATAATAGCTGTTTTATGTTTTGTAAGATTCAGTTTGAGATAAGTAATTCATGCATTCAATATGGTACCTTGTTTCATATCATTGGTGAGTTGGGTATGTCCTAGAACTTTGGACCAGTTCCTGTTGACTAGTTTTGCTGGCTTTGGAAAAAGGAAGTCAAATCCTTGTGGCGCTGTGTGGTCTATGGCACAGTTTGGTGTATTTGGTTGGAGCACAATTTGCATATTTTTAATGACAGAATATCTGACAAACAAGTCCTGTGGAGTAAGCTTAGGATTTCCTCTCTGTTTGGTTTAAAGCTCATGATCTTTTTAGAGGGATTCCTGTCTTGGATATGTTGAGACTTGAGAGATTGGAAAATTTTGTTTTATTGATGTTTTTCTCTTTTGTTGGCAATTGTTCTTATGAAGAGGTTCTCTTTTGTTCTCCTATATCATTGGATTCTTCCTTTCTTTGTCTTAATAAAATTATTCTTTTACCAAAAATAAAATATCAGAAAAAGTGGCCATGAGGATTGCTAGCCTTTTTGTTTACAGGGGTGGATATTGTTTTGCTTAATAATTCTTCTTAGGTTTGTTTTGAATTACTAAAAGAACTGGTCTTGGTGTAGAGTCTGATATTACTTTTTTTTCTCACTTCTCCTTAATAGGCAAGATTGCAATGACAACCCCTGTTCCCATTCGATCCATGTCAAACTCAACAATTTCATCAGTAACTGCAGAAGATCAAGTTCAACAGGTTAAATTACTTACATCAACTGATGATGATCATGGTGGTGTAATTGTGGAAATGGATCAGCCTATGGACTCTACCACATTTGTCTCGATTCTCAGAGCTTCGATTTCACACTGGAAACAGTTGGTAGTCTTTTGTATTAGTTGCTTATTTGTAAATAATATCATCCTATTTGATTGAAACTTACCAAACAGTAAATTAAGCACAAGGCTTTTTATTAGATATGTATTATTTGCGCTTCATGCAATGGCTGTCAGAATCAAACTAACAAATGAATTGGGTTCTAGGAAATTATATTGTATACAGATAATGGCCTGTCTTCTCTTTCTTCTGGCCTTTTCTTATGCTGTAGTTACTTAGTCCTCTTAAGTTGATCAATTTGTTTGATACATGCTGGTGTATCTCAGTTTTTCTAGATAAGACATAAGGTTTGTCCATGTGAAGTTCATTCATTTAGTTTTAGCTAGATAATGTTTACATATTACAGTTTTCAGAGGGAAATAATACAAGCACACAAATTAGGTTATTGATGATTTCTATGTATACTCTAATGTCCATCTTTTTTTCTTTTTCCTTGTGTTTGTATGGTAATGACGTTTCTTCATTATAGCATTCAAACACAAACGTAGTTTTTAATTTTAACTAAGTGACTTTAGTTTCTCCTTTGTCATTGACCTGTCATTCATTTTACTGAACATTTTTACACATTCTCATCCAATTACAGTAATGTGAAAATTTTACCCAGTCATTATATTAGCAATTATGATCTAGTGGAGCAATTTTCATTTGGAAATTGCAGTAAGCTTTCTGGTTTACTGTTAAGAGCTCAGTTTATTATCTATTCTGTTTTCTAGAGTGATTATGTCTAAGATTATATATATATATATATATATAGACATACCGAGAATCCAGAATATGTTACTATGTGTATTTGAGTTAATGAATCAAAATTGGCTTGCAGGGCAAAAAGGGCATATGGATAAAATTGCCAATTCATTTAGTCAGTCTTGTTGAAGCTCTAGTTAAGGTGACTTTGTTGCTTATCATATCGATAATGGTTAACCTTGAGAAGTGTGATTACTTAAAATTGGAGTTCCATTAACGTTGTCATGTATCAATTTTATGTATTGACCAGCATTTCTTTGGCACTTCTGTGCAGGAAGGTTTTTGGTACCATCATGCAGAACCAAAATATCTAATGCTCGTATATTGGATTCCTGAAAGTCCAAGTACTATTCCTGCAAATGCCACACACAGGGTGGGCATTGGTGCATTTGTCATGAATGAAAAACAAGAGGTATTTCCCCGCAATTAGCCACAATGTAGTGCCTTCACATGATCAGGCTTACAATTACAGGTCAATTAGAAGCACTCGCTTGAAGTTTGAGGGTTGTATCTGTGGCCAGCAGTCTTATGCCATTCCTGTATCTTGATAAAGTAGTTGTCAATTAGGATAAAAAAGGACCTACATACACTGCACTTCATTCTAACAGTTAGTATATTTGGACCATGTCAGAAAGCAAAAGGGAAAAAGCACCTTCCTTCTCATTTCCTGTCTTTTTCATTTTCATTGGAAGAAGAGTAATGTGTAATTCTTCAGAAATTAGTTCTGTTGGCAACTTGGCATTTGATATTAACATCTCATGTTCTAGTTATTGAATGATCTTAGGTCCTAGTTGTTCAAGAAAACAGCGGACATTTTCACAGAACTGGAGTCTGGAAGTTCCCTACTGGTGTTGTCGATCAGGTGAATGCCTTGGATATCTCTTGGATACCTTTCTCATTATAGTATCAAATGGGATGCTGTTTGTACATAATCTACTTGTCCAACCTGTACAGGGAGAAGATATTTGTGCAGCAGCGGTAAGAGAGGTCAAAGAAGAAACAGGAGTAAGTAATCTCGTTACCCTACTAATCAAATGTGGGTTACTTCTCAAATCAGTTATTTGATCAAGTGTCAATGAAGTTTACTTTCTTCTAAGCTTAATAATTCTTCTGAATTTTCAGGTTGACTCAGAATTTGTGGAAGTATTAACATTCAGGTAGCATGTTTATATGCATATATACCAATTCATATTCTTGATGGAAAGTTCCATGGTTGAATATGAAGACCTCAAATCGAAGCAGGTAGAGGGTTGAAGTCACATTGATAATAGATGTAGGGAGTAACAGCGAATTCTTTACCATTTATACACCGATTGTGGTGCCATTTTAGGTCTTCCAGTGTCAAGAAAAAGTGTTAAAACTTGCCTATGTTGACTTATTCATTTTTAGCAATATCATGGTCTATGGTAGAATGTGTGCTTGGAATCTGTAAATATGCCCATTTTATTACTTAATGATAAAATAGGAAATTCCTCTTCTTTTTGAAGTTTTCTGAATTCTGAGTTTACAATTCAGATGACTGGGCATTCCTTTCTTATTTCGTCCGAATTTGATCAACAGACAAAGTCATAAATCATTTTTCGAGAAGTCAGATCTATTCTTCGTGTGCATGATGCGGCCCCTTTCTTCTGACATTCAAATGCAGAGATTAGAGATAGAAGCAGCACAGGTAACTAAATTTTAGTTTAAGCTAAGCAACAATTATGGTTTGTTTTCCATGTGCTTATAAAATGTTAAATGCTCATGGATATCATAAAAATATCACCACTGCTCCGTGCTCCATTGTTAAGTTAATCATATACTATAATGGCCTGCACAAATTCTACCATATAAAGATCCTGAGGAAATAGAAAATCACTATCTGCAGGTTTAACCAAAGGCAGATATCAATTCTTTTTTCTTTTTTCTTTTTTTTCTGCTGCAGTGGATGCCAATTGAGGAATATGCAGCTCAGCCATTCGTCCAAAAGCATGAGCTTTTGAGGTACGTAAGTGATATATGCTTGGCAAAGATTGATGGAAGATATGCTGGATATACTGCTGTATCTACATCATCAAGCTTCTCCGACCATAAAAGTTATTTGTACCTGAATGCTGGGGCCTTGAAGAAGTCCAGTTCTTTATAAGCGTCATCAAAGGTTACACAATCAGAGAGTATATTCAAGCTTAGTTACTTTGTATTATTTGATTCATTATGTAAACAATAAAGATCTTCATCAGGTCAATCACAGTAATTGAATAAGCAGGCTTTGTCATTTGAATGGAATTTTAGTGATTATCATATTTAGTTTGAGTTGAAGTCTTGAAGATGGTTTTAAGGTAAGTTAGACAAGCTACAGGCCCAGTGGCAGAATTTGAAGAAATTTTTTTTGGGTGGTCAAATTATTTATGTTGAATCAAGCACTTATCACTAAGTCAAAAGTTATAGCTGTTAAAAATAACGTAATTTTATTTTCTTAAAGTTCCTCATAACTGTATTGGACTTGAGCGGCTGCATTCATTATTGGTGTTATGGGTCAGGATATTAAGCTCATCAAATCTTAATAGTGACATTGGTCAAACAAAGCCAACAGTTTATCATGTAAATTAAGTTATAATAATAAAGTTAAAATTATAGATAAATATAAATTTTAAAGCAAATAGCTAAGGCGGCAATGTTTAATGTATATTGAAATTAGTTGAGTGTATCTGGAGTCGGCACAAGCGAACTTGCATGATTGTTTACATCATCCACAAACTTCAGTAGCATAGCTAGATAGTGCTGATGGTCATGCGCACATATCTGGCGCAGCTCACAACACATTATTTGATTGGTTTCACAATGATGAACAAGCAACGGGCAGTGGAGTGGACCACTCACTTCCCAAATTTTTTGCTTGTCCTTTTCTTTTTGTGAATTATTTGTCTCTCGTCTTTAGAATGCATATTCCCATCTACTAATATGATGTGCAAGTTCTTTACAATATTATCTCCAATGCGAATAGTTTTAATTTTCTAATTGCGCTGTACAGACAAAATTTTTAACGTGTTTGCCAAAATAAAATTACATATGTCATTGTCATTATTGAGGGCCGCTAGTTTTACAGAAGTTACTGTCACATTAATTTTAAAATTATTTTTGGGCACTTGTTCAAGGGCTTGGGCACTTGTTCAAGGGCAGCAATTGTCCAAGGTCACTCACTGCCCACTGGATGCGAACGCATAACTGCCAAGTAATAAATTTTGTAAAGTTTAACATTAAAATATTACGTCAAGTTATTTATTTATATATAAGAAACAAGTCATTATATGACTCATGGTTGTGTTAAGAAAATTGATCTTCTGTTTATTTTAAATCACAAATTATTTGTTTTGATCTTTAATCCGGATATTTTCGCAGACATAATTACGACATAAATCCTCAGTTGTTGGTAGTGTATTCCTCCTATCCTATTATTATTATTATATTCAATCAATATGAAAAAAAAGTTACTTGACATAATAAACTATAAAATTTTTGTTCAATCAAAATTTGAGAAATAAATTGAAGTAATTTTTTCAATTTAAATTTAATATTGTATCACATTGATAAAAGTATTTGACTTTTATAATGATTGCTTTAATAGTTACATATATAGTACTAGCATATAATTGGATCACCCAATGAGGTTTGACTTAATAAAAGTGTGTTGAGTTTTGGGTGAGTTTTATCCATAAGGTTAGGAGTTCGAATCAAATTAAATCAATGAACTTGACAATTCTATATGAATCAATTGGTTTAATTTAGATAATCAATTCATTTGAATTAAAAGTCAAATAAATTATTAAGTTCAATTTTTAATTTACGATTTTTCAACCTAATCATGTGAATATCAATTGATCACTCTATCAATATTTTTTAATTTATTTCTAAGCTCTTTAAGTTTTGTACTTAAACTTTTAGCAATAAAGTCACCTTTTATCTTCATTTGCATTTGTTTTGAAAAAATTGCATTCATTTCACTATTATAAATTGTTAAAAGTATAAAAATTTTATGTTTAATATGTTTTCAATCTTCATAAATATGGGCCGTTTTAGTTTTGGTCCCTCTTTTTTTTTCCACCATTATTATGTTTTTTATCCTTCAATTTCGCAAAGACTAAATATTGAGTGGTGATATATATAAGGACCAAATAATATTCTTAAGATATTTGTAAGGAAAAAAGATATTTTCAATATTTATAATGACTAATTATATATTTTAACATATTTATAGGGATAAAAAAATTAATGATATGGACCAAAAATAATAAAAAAAATGGAAAATGAAGGACAAAAACTAAAGAAAAATTTTTAGAGGGACAAAAATCAAAATGACTAATATTTATAGAGAATAAAAGCATAGTTAAACCAAAATTTTAATTTTAACCTATGATCCAAATTATACTAACCTAAATTTGTTGAAAGAAAGGTTAAAAATCAAATCAATTCAGCTAGATTAAATGTTTCCAGTTCAAATTTATTTTTCCCCTAAATCCAAAACAGACCACTCAATTTACACCACTATCAAAACTAATTTTTTTTTTTAACAAAAATTGATATAAATATTTTGTGAATGGTTCCTATTGTTTATTTCAAAGCGGTTGAAGTGTTTCCCTTCTCAACTAGTTTATCATGATATTTTTGCCCAACTTTGCACCTTTTTCTTAAACTTATCATATATCTATTTAGAATTTAATTTCTTTTGTGGCACCGCTCAATTTCCATAGTCTATCTCCTAATTTTCCTTCTCTATGACAACAAATATCGATTGACATTGGACCTCTTCAAACAGTCAATACAATAAAAAATAGGAAAGTTTTTCTTTTTTTGCGCTCTTTGACAGATTTAATTAACCAAAACCAGCCCCACTTAAATATGGTATCCTTTGTGGCATATATCCAGCAGGCACCTGTTATCGAATTCCATACGTTAAAGGCATTAAACTAAAGTTATCTTATTTCAACAACCCCAGTCAAAAAATAAAAATAAAAAATTATCTTTTCCCAACAATCTTGTACCTCAATTGTCTCCATTCTACTGCTAAAGTCTTAATTTTAAAATTTAATTTAAAAGTGATAGTGACGTAGAGGAGATTTGATGCTCCACCAAATCACAAATCCAAATATCCAATCACCCTAGTAAAATGCTGGCTCCAATGTTAAACAGAGTTTGGTTTACCAAAGCAAAAAAAAGGAGACCAGTTTATAAATCTCATCTCATGGACCCCACACATGGACCACAGTGAGAAAATTTAATACGAGTGAAGAAATATTCTTCACCCCTTCTCTTATCTTCTAGTAATTTTCAGAGCCAGTTCAACCTTTTTCTTTGAATAAAATAACAACAATCAATCATCAAGTAAGGTGATGCTCTATTCAAGCTAACTTGGACTTTTGTGTGTGGCCGTGCCTACGCACTGAGTTGAAGCGTCAATAGACAACAAAATTCTACCCTCTTTGAGAAACAAAGTAAACTAATCCACAACCTCTCGTACCCGCCTTCAAACGTTTTTGCTTCGATTTTTACTTAGGTACTATTAATTTACATGAGAATAATATCTAGCCTTAGAGAATGACCAATGGCCAAAAACTTTTGGGACCCCATAAATATATTCATTTCCTTTTACCAAAGACAACTCACCACTAATATGAATATGAAATGCATTAATTCATGTTTGAACAATTGAGTTGTGATCATATTTAACGTCGTTGTCTCTCTCTCTCTCTCTCTCTCCTCTGCATATCATTACATCTGCGTAAATAGACATCAAGGATACGCACATACGTGGAGGGAACAAAGTATAGTCGAAAGCTAAGACCAAACTCCGGATAACACGAAACTAATGTCTCTTGTTTCCAACTGCAGTTATGGCCACATAAAAAAGGAATAGGAATAGATTATCCTACACAAATCTACATGTCGCTTCAAAATAAAGCTTAGGATGACTTTTGTTCACTTGAATTTGTAAAACATTAAATTATTAGCATATAAAATGAGCTTGTCCAAATCTAACAATTATAAAAGAAATTCATGCAAAGCGCTCACTCAATTCGAATGAGACCATATAAATTAGAAAGAATAAACAAGGCATATCAATGTCTTTAACCTTTTCGGATTACGTAGTAAGAAAATAACTTCTCATATTTGTGATTTCTTATTCTTTAAACTAATATGAAGTGTTCTGTATCACCATTACGCAAGTAGCATTTTTTTATTGCATATTGGATATAGATTTTTATTTGAAGGATATGCTATATTCAATGATAAATTGAATCGGAAGTATCGTGATTATTTAAATATATACCACAAAAACTTCCAAAAAGAATATTGTATGAACCACTATTCATAGTTAACAGTAAGCAATCTGCGACCACAAAAACCTAAATAAATTACTCCGATCTAAATGTTCGTCGTCTTAAGTAAACCTCTTTATCTATTTGCTTTTTTTAGCGTGTGTGTAAGACCACCACAGCTGTAAAGAAAAGAGTTCTGCAGATATTATTGTTCTCTTGAATATTTTCACCTTTGCCTGGTCAAGAACATAAAAACCCAGCATCCATGAGGTCGTTAAATCGAGCGGTTATCACTAGTTAGGCTAAAAATTATAGCTGTTAATAAGGGCATAACTCTTTTTAATTAAATGCATTATCAAGTTTTATAATTTAATCTGATTCCGACCTCATTCGAGTCTTACCAAGGCAAGATGTTAACCGGCAATCTAGCAGAGCCATTCAACCATTTCAGTCAATTGTAATGAAAAGGCAATAGATATGCACCATTGTCTCCTCCGTGATAAATTCTAGCTAGGTTAGGAGCCAATTGGGTGGTTGAACCAGTTTGGGCTCTTTCATAGTCATAGCTCAGTTGCCAATTAAGGGAAGTAAACCAATGTAACATAGAATCATAATCATATGATTCATATTACATGGAGCTAGCTACTAAATTTGGGGAAACAAGGAGAAAAAGCGGTATATAAGTATAACTACGTGCGTACACATGCGGCAGATATTAGTTACAAAAAAGGGCAAAAAAACCTAGTTTCAAAGTAACGTACAAATATTTCCCCCTCATTTTGTAATTATAAACAATTTGAACCAAGAATACTCTCATACTATACTAACAGCAAAAACAAAACCTTAATCCTATATCCTTAAATACTTCCTGCATCTGCAGAAAAAATATGCAAGAATACAAAAGGTATTCCACATAACCAATTCAGCATGCATAATGTCTATATTCCCAACAATCAACAACAAAATTACAAAACAGCAAACCGTTGTATATATTCCATAATTAAACATATATAATTATATCTTTGTAAGAATATATATGGAAATTAATTAATATATGGAAAAGAAACACATAAAGCAACAGCTACGGCTACCTAGTCCTTCCAGAAGATGATGCTGACCCTCCACTCCCAGATCCATACATGTGTCCTTGATGATGCTGATGCTGATGCTGATGCCCCATCATCATCATCATATGTGATGGCACACCCTGACCACCATAACCATCATCACCGTCCCCATGATGATGATGATGATCCCTCTGATCACCACCACCACCGCCACCCCTCCCTCCTCCTCCTCCAATAAAAGCATTCCTCTCCCCTTCCATCTCCCTGTACTTCTGAAGGTACACCTTAAGAGGCTCCACGTACTCCTCGAACCCCAGCGTGGTCATCGCCCACAGAAGATCGTCGCCGTTGATCGTCTTCCTCTTCTCCTTCTGGCACTTATCCGAAGCCTCCCCAGTTATGAAGCTTATGAACTCCGACACGCACTCCTGCACCGTCTCCTTCGCCTCCTTCGAGATCTTCGCGTTCGCCGGCAAAGCCTTCTTCATGATCCTGCTCACGTTCGCTATGGGAAGGAACCTGTCTTGCTCTCTGAACTCGTTGCTTCCACTTGCGTTACCCGTTTGACCCCCTGATTCGTTGTCTGATTCAGCCATAGAAAGAGCCTTACTCACACCCACTACTGTATATAGTATGTGTATACGAGTTGGAACTTGGAACCACTAACACAATAACACCGCCCAGGTTATGTGTATTATATAGGATTATGCATATGTTTGTCGTAGGAGAATGAGGAGCACTATTAATTCAATAACGCTATGAGAAAAAGGTCTATGCTGTGTGCACTAAATATAATGATTAGGATTGTGTTTGTGGGTTTCCCTTGGATTCATGAGAGGGTATCGAGTGATAGTGTTTTTTTTTTCTTTCCTTTTTTGGGTTGGTAAGAACAACTAACGAGTGAGTTTAATGGTGGATATGATGGGTATTAAAGAGGGGAATTAGGGTTTTGGAATGTTGAAAAATGAATGGGGGGGAAGGTTGGAAAATGGCGGGTTGGAGTGGAGAAGTGGGTAAGTGGGGTTTGGGTATATGTATCATTAAATAGGGTTTGTTTGCTGTTATTAAATGAAAAATTCTTGCATACACGAGTCCAATAATATTGGGCACTTTGCAAAATTGAGAGAAATTAATATATTGAAACGTTAATGTTTGTAACTAAATATATTAACTTTTTATTGTACAATTTTTTCTCAATTTCCCCATATGATTAATATTGTTGGATGGAGAAGTATATTTTGAATAAATAAATTAGAATTTTTCTAGTCAATGCTCTAACAGCAGCCCTCAAAAAACAAGGGAGTTAAGTTTATAAACTTTTCAAATAATGATACACGCACAATACTTTTGTAATATAGGTGAAAAAACAAAGAAGATGGTGAATCAAGGAAAACAAAAAATTATATATGTATCATTACTCAAGCTTTTCAATAGATTTCATACTTTGAAACTTTGGAAAACATATTTTTCAATGTAAAAATTACCTTTTTGAAATCCTTATAACAAGTGCCTTTAAGATAGTATTTAGAAAAACTTAACAAATTATAGTGAATTAAATTATAGTGAATTAATATTCAAAGATATATATATATATATATATATATATATATATATATATATATATATAGTGAAAATGATGCTTTTTTCAAAACTGTGGAAGTTCATAAGAAACTCTCGTTCTGGAATTGGCTTTATTAAAATGGGTTTAAAGTTGTTTGGGGGATTATTTGTTTAATTATGTTAGCCTGTGTCTAAGAGACATGCGGACAATTAATTAGGGCCCGGTCGTGTATGTAATGTAATAGATAATAATTGACGCGTGTGCTTGATGCTTAGCGTTGGATTGAGGTTAGAACTTAGAATCAAAGCATCCACGTCGTTGAATTGAGCCACGGCTCGGCTGATTGGTACATACGCAAAGTTCAATTAAGGCCTCAGTTATTAATTAATTTTGACCAAAGAGGGAATCAATTCAAAAAGAATCAGAGAAGTAATGTTTCTTACACAGCTACAAAGTATAGGATGAGAAGAATAAGAATAAATTTTCCATTAGGGGATAAATTAATCCTTAAAATTTTTTAAAAAATTTATATTAGTCTATCAAATTTTATAAATGGAGATAAATTAATCCATCCATTAAATTATTGTCTGAACTATTAATAGAAATATTTACGTATTCTATTAATTTACTTATATGTACTATTAATATTCATAGTAGATCATAATTTCCCTTACTTCTTTATCTGTGCAAAATAAATAAAAACTTAAAGTTAAAATTTTTTTTCTAAATAGAAAACTATGGTGAAAGAAAAAATAAAGAAAAATGTCTGAATGACTTCATTTAGAGGAGTGAGGTAAATTAAGATGCACTATGAAAATTAATAGTATACATAAATAAGTTAACAATGCATATAAATAAATTAATATGACACAACTCAAATGGTAATTTGATAGAGAAACTAGCTTGTCTTTATTTATAAAATTTGAGGAATTTGTATAAGATTTTTTAAATTTGAAGAATTAATTTATCCCTTACTATATATCTCACGAGCTAAGTTGGGGTTTTAATCAAAGAATAAAAATAAAAAAATGAGCCATGACCCTCGAATGTCAATAATAAAAGTGAATAAAGATAAAGAAAATAATCGAAGAGTGTTGATTAAATTTAATTTGAAAAATCTGTGAAGTATATTCTATTGATTGGCAAATAATATAACTAAAAGAGCTATGAGCCAAAATAAGAAAAAGAGAAAAGAAAAGCAGCATCTTCATGATGCGGCGAAGTGTATACATGATGAAAGGCAGCTCTTTCTGTAAAACTCTCCCGATCTCTGGTTATTATAGCTAGTACTTTTGGTTTGACCAATCATGAGCACATATGACTGCTTGTAACCTTTTATTGTACAGGCGGTTAGATTTTTAGCTCAATCATATAATCTTTCAATTTCAGCATTGGCCAGCTAAATAAAAACAATGGATTTTCGTTATAAAATATAATTAAAATATATTTATTATTTTCATTCTTCATTTTAATAATTTAAAAAGCATTGAATATATATTAAGTGCTAAAAGATTAAATTATATTTTTTTCTCAGTAACTTATATTTTAATTCATTAATACGTGCTGGTAAATCTGGAAAAAATCCCTAAATAGTTCATGAGAGAAATCTTGGTCTATATAATGCATTTCTGAAATAAGGGTTTTCCAATTATATATTAATATAATTGAACGTTGTACTAAAAATATATTTTTAATTCAGTTCTATATATAAATATAGGATTTAATTGAAATGTAATGTTTGTGTAAAAATTTTTTATACATTCATTTAATTATGTAATGACACATACATAGCAAATATGGTTACTTTCCACCTCATTAATAAAATTAGGGGTGTACAAGGGACGGGTTGGACAAAACCCAAACCCGACTCGATTTTTAGAACGAGTCAATTTTTGAAACCCGAATCCAATCTGATAATAACCCGATTATGTCCCGGGTTGTGTCGAGTCAACTCTACATTTAAACAATATATGAGAATTTTGATATTGTACATGGTAAAATCATAAAATTTTACAAGAAAGAAACAAAATTTTAGAGATATTTTATGATATAGGTTTCAAAACAAACCATATCAATATAGAAATAACATCAAGTTATGTAAAATATATTAATTAAACTTTAAAATCTTATAATTTTTTTATAAATTATTATAAAAATATATATCTCTTAAGGAGTTAATTATTTGACTTCGAGTCGAATCGGGTCAACCTAATGTATGACCCGAACTCGGCCCGAAATTATATTGAGCCAAATTTTAAAACCCGAACCCATCTTAATGAGCTTCGAACCGAGCCAGACTGGTGGGTTGGGATGGGTTTTGAACACTTCTAATTAAAAGTCATACAAAAAGGGACATTTAATTGGATAATACTGTTAGTGTATCAAAATTAAACTCATAAATATATTATTAATGTAATCATATGTGTTGTATTGGATGTAAATCCATCGTCATTATTAAATTTCAATTTCAATTATTTATTATTTTTGTAAATATCTCATCCAAGTGTATATTAATTAATAATTTATTATTTAAATTTTTTGAACACATTAATAATTATTTAAAGAATAATTCTTATATTGTGATGAGTACTTTGATGATAATATGAAAGATTTTAATTTATACCTAATGACTAAAATATTCATATAAAAATAAATATTTTATTCCTAATAAATTAAATTTTATACACAGTTTTATTTTTCATATAATATTTTCAATATTTGGATCTTTATGAATGTGTGTTATAACTTAAGGATATTAATTTGTTAATAAAATTAATTAAAATAAGTATTAGTATATAGTATACTGGCATTTTTTTATTTGTGCAATTCACGGGTTTAAAGATTTTTTTAAGGACATTGAAATTTTTTTTATTTTGTAAGTATTTAATATGATTTAATTATCATACGCTGGCTGTGTAAATTATTACACTGCTAACCAAATAGCATTTGACACATCATTTAGTTTTAAATTAATCTCACTTTCAATTTTAATATATAAAAACTTGATAAATTAGAATGAAAAATCCATTTAAATTATAACATTGAAATATAACATCTTGAAAAAAGTAACACTGAAAATATAATTTTATATATGGCAACTTCATCAAGGGATTTAATTATCATGCGTTAATAGTGTAAATGTGATTTACACTACTAACCAAGTTGCATTTGACACATCATTTAGTTTTCAATAATTTGGATATATAAAAACTCGATAAATTAGAATGAAAAATATATTTAAATTGTGATATTGAAAATATACTTGCATAATAACTTGATCAAAAGTAACATTGAAAGTGTAACAATCTCTTTTTTTTTTTAATCTCATGCTAACTGTACTGGACTAGAAAATATGTGCCAATACCTAAGCCTAAGTTATAAGAGCCCGGATATGGGCCCCAAAATTCGGCTAGCTAGTGTTCCTCTCTCCCCCCCTCCCCCAAAGATTCAACCAGATTTAGTAAAGAATATCTCCTAAATCTCCAAATAAGATCTTTATCTATATCTCATAATATCCTATCATTATCTCTAGTATTAATCAAATCACAGAAATATCTCCTATATTTAAGGGAGATCATAACCAAAGCCGCCACACTTATGTAAACCTCGGCACCAGCTGAGTTGTGAAGGCGCACTAACAACACAGTCGAAGTGTAAAGAAACACCTTGAACATGATCAAAGATATCCCAAACCTAGTACTTGCTATCTCACACACCTATATGCTTTTTGAATAATAGTTTACATAATCGAGCTTATGTCTTGAGTAAACCTAAGCATATCATAGTTCGAGAATATCTTGGAACAAATACATCATAGTCTGAACAAATACGTCATAGTCCGAGTATATCTTACTCCATGTCATGGTAGAAAATATAACAGAAAACAATCATATTAAACATAAAAAAATTACACCATAATTCGAACATATAAGTACGTATATTACAAGCCAAAGTCTGAACACATCTTTACAAGAAATACAAAACTCAAGGATCAACAGGAACTTCAGCTTCGGTGGGGAAAACAACTCGAACAGGCTCCACTACTTGGACCTCATCCTGGCTGACCTCCACTTCAACCCCAATACTTTCAACTTGAGTACCTCTAGCAGCTTTACCAGCAGCAAGATGGTCGACCACCATACCATCAATAACCTCCTTGAAAGGACCACACTGAACCAAGTCCAAATTCCCATGAAATAATCAAACCTGCTCAAAGGCCCGATCAAAGCTGACCGAGTATTGCTCAGCCACCTTGCCCATTAGAAGGTCAACCTCACCTTGAAGGCATTTATTCTCCTCAACAAAATTCTTACTCTCCTCACCCGACCTCTTATTCCCAGCCCGAAAAATCTTCTTCTCAATATCAAGTTCTCGGATCTTAAGATTGGTAGCATCAGTATCCATCTTTACCCGAGCCACAAGGTTGTCGATCTTATCTTCAAAAGCTTTCTTGGCCTCTAACCAACCTCTTCACTCCTCGGCCAATTTGGACTCGGCCTCCACCTTCTTAGCCTTAAAATCAGCTAAGAAAATTCTTGGCCTCTCAAGCTCTCGAATCGGGCTCCTATACTGCTTCTCTAAATGTCGAGCAATAGCCGCTTGGCGAAGACCCTGAATCTCCAAATGTCAACAAAGACCAGGAATGCCTGCCCTTTCCATTAGTGCCCCATCCTCAGGATGAACAAATTGCTTATCTATAAATTCTAGAATGGGGAACTCTATACTCCAAAGGCCAGAAGGATTAACAGAATCGAGGAAATCTTTTACCTCAGTAACCTCTGTAAGGGCAGTAGGAGAAAAAGAAGGCTCTTTCTCCTTTTCCTGAGGGTCAACACTAATCCTCGCCCTTTTTCCGTCTTCTTAAAATGATCAAATTAGTTGGGGTGCTCGAACTCGAGCCAACACCTAGAGAAATCGGTAGAGCTCATTTTTCATCAACAACCACCTTCCTTTGAAGCTTGAAGGTAGCCATCTCCTTAGGGCTGAGCTTAGGTGACATCTCACCTATAAAGAGGAAACAAACAAAAATCAACAACATATGAACAAATTCAAAACTAAAAGAATAGAGAGAAGCATTCAACAAAGCACTACCTATGTGTTTGAAGACCCTTTTCATTATCATAACCCTACTCCAACAAAATCCCACAAGAAAATGGAGAGCTTGGACTCACACTGTCATGACCCGATTTGGGAACGTGACCGGCACGTAAGGAATTCCATCCGTACATAAGCATTCTGGGTGACGTGTCTCTCTAAATGCATAATGTATCAAAAATATTCATTATTACAACTTAGCCTCATTTAAATCTTTATTCATAATTTACATTTCAATTCTATACTTGGACTCTGAGAACATATACATAAATATTTAAATCTTTAAATTTAAATACATAGTCTGAAAATAATATGTGGTTTGGATCCTGCCTGAGCATCTACTGGAGCACTATACTCTAATATGACTCTAAACTATGCCTTACTCCAAAGTAAAACTCACTACTAGGAAGAGCTGTACCTACCAAACTGGGCTGAAGCTGAACCCGTACCTACAAACTATGAAAGGAAGGGAGAGGGGTAAGTCAATAGACTCAGTGAGTGAGTTCTCACCCGCTTGGGATAACCAACGAATCTAATATAATATACATGTAACAATCATAAGCCATTTGATATTCATATCCATAACTATATATAGAAAAGATATCTTCGCATTTATAAATCAATAAAAAAAACATCTCTAAATTCTTATTATGATAAGAAACCATTTTCCGTATATATACATAATGGCTCTTAAATCAAATATTCTCTGAAATACATCAATAATCTCTGAAAATGAAAATAGCAGTGCTCTAAAAGAGAAACATGGATCACTAGCTATGCATTGCATAATAATAAATTTTGTAGCTATACATGTCAACCATGGCATAGCAAATTTCCTGATCTCTAAGATCCTTCAAGCATCTGAATCGGACACCTAACTAGGTTCCATTTTCTGCTCTGTGAGATTGTCATCTCAAGACAACTTGGTACCAAGGTTAACGATTGTTTTTCCCAGCCGTTAATTCACTGTTTATTTCTCTATAGCTATCTTTTAATATCTAAATTATAAAACTAGTAATTTCTCTAAAACTTTGTTCTAGCTCTTCTCTGGGTTTAAAACTCCATAATACATAATTACTTTACTCTTAGAATCATTGGGGAAATTCATAAAATCTCTAAATCAAGTTATAATCATACTCTAGCTCTTTTAATAAAATCATTTTAAATCTAAAGGGTGGGTACTCCATTCCATTCCTCGCGAATGCAAGCCCCTAAATCTTAGTACTCTGAAAGTTCTGGACTTATATAACTCTAACAATCTAGCTTTAGCATAACTGTGGCTGTGAAAATTGAGCCCAAGGGTTCACCACTTGTAGGTATTCATATTTCAAGCCCACAAAATATGTATCTGTCAATTGCTAAGAATCATACTGAATTCTGTACCTCTTGGTACCATAAAACTAAAGTTTTAAACTCATTTCTTACATTAAAATATTCTCATATACTTGAAAACTCTAATATCATACTTCAAAATAAAACGGTTCATAACCATAAAACTTGGGAATCATCTAATGTATTTATTCGTAAAGCTAGATCATATTCTTGTTTCACATTTCTCTAACACATATAAATATATTAACTGAAAATTCAAAATCATAGCTTGAAATCTAAATATGGAGTGTGCATATATTAATATCATAGCTCCTTAAGACATATTTGATAAAATAGTATCTTGCTAAATTATACATTTTGTAATAAATCTTTTTATGAACATATAAAACATTTTAATAGCACTCAACATATCAATCAAATTCCATATTTCACAATCATAATACAAGAAATATAATTATAATATGGAAATTAAGGCTATGAGATCAAGCCCACTCTCTTGTAAGAGAGGAAGAAATGACTATTAACCAGAGTTGTAAAAACCGGCTCGAACCTGCAGGTTGAACCAGTAAACCGGTGAACCGGTCAATCAACCGGTCCGAGCTGAATTGAGGACCGGACAAGCAATTAAACCGGTGAAAACCGATTCAAACCGGCCGATTTTTATTAAAAACCAGTAACCCGGCCTTATTTGTTTGAACCGGTCAAGTCATTTATTTTCAAAAACAAAGTTTGTAAAATTTTAACTATTATAAAATAATTGGACCTAAAAATTTCTCAGCCCAAGTTTTATACTATTAGAAGCCCATTCGTCTGAGATGATAGTGCTTCTATTAATTTACAAACTGTATGGACAATACTCATATTTTATAATAGAACCACTTGGTTCCACTTTCTCTTCCCACCGATGTAGGACTAACTTCCCACTGCACTCATGCCCAACACCTGCGGTTGTGGGTCTAATATAATGGGGCATTCAAACATAAAAACTCCCTTGACTATGCACCTGTGTGGCTTCCACTACTACTCCACAACTAGGATTAAAAGCAAAGTTGGGAGCCGTATAAATCTACTGCAAACATAGGCGCTATGAGTGCTGCTATGTGGCAAAGTCTTCTGAATCCTACTGTGTGGCAAAGTCTTCTACGTTTCATCACATCATGCAATTGAGCATCATCATTCTCCAGCACGAAATATTGGGGAACTTTTGGTGGGCCTTGATATTGGCTTGGGAGTTAAAATAATTTCCATTTACAGGGTGCTTGTAGTGTTTATTTTTTTTGTTCTTTGTTGCTTTCTTGGAGCTTCATACCTGAATCTTGCTCCCTCTTTTATTTACGGGGATTCTTTATCTTGTCTCTAATAGCTAGTGAAAAAACCAATGACAACTTCTGCCTATATAGAAAATATGCAACATGTAATGTTTATTAACAAAAACTAAAGTATTTAATGGGTTTTTGTTTTTGGATTATATAATTTATATATATTTTTAATTATATCCGGTTCAACCCGTGACCCACCGGTTGAACCAGTGACCCAGTGACCCGGTGCCTTGACCGAGTCGAGCACCGGGTCGAGTCTAATAACTATGCTATTAACACTAACTGAGTTCTAGAGAGCCAAGAGGACACCAACGTTGACTATAACAATCATAAAACTCAATATCAAACTCTATCAACCTATAAATAGCTCTAATCTATCTCTAACAACATTAGGGGAGCACCCCCACTTGACAATAATGGAGAAAAATGATAGACCCAACTTAAGATCATAAAAGAATAGAGAGAATGGATACATAAACTGACAACATATACATTTAGGAGGCGCTAGATTGAAGAGAATGAGAGAAAAATTATGAAATTTGGGGAAGAAGGGTTTCTACCTCTGATGGGGGAAAGGGAGGCCGATAGGCCTTTTAAAGGCCAAGAAAAGAAATTGCATTGTTTTTTGTACTGTTTGTGCTCTTGGAGAACCGCTATAGCAGTCAGGGCGTGTACACGCGGGGGAAAGGTCGCGAATGGGTCACTTATGACCGCTATAACAGTCCTCAGAACTCTCCAGATGGTGAAAATACATTACTGTGACCGCTATAGCAGTGACAGCAAAGTCCAACAGTAGCATTTTACTGTCATAAAGCACATGTGTTACCTCTATCTTCATTTATTTTACTCTTCATTAACTTTAAAATATAAATTTTAATAAGAAAATATCCCCCATTTGGATTCAAATAAAATATCAAAAAATCAAAATCCTAACCAATCAAAATTCAAATTTTGGGCTCTAGTTCAAAATCGAGAATTCTTACAATTTTCTAAACTTGAGGGCTAAAAACAACACTTCTAGAGGTTTCCTAAAATTCGTTAAAAATTGCTCTTCAATTTGTTTTCCCTTTGAGAGCAATTACCAAGACTTTTGATTACAGGAAAATGACTCTAACATATAGTCTTCCAAAGAGGTGTAGGGCTCCAGACTTAGTGAAATCCCAGACTCGGCAACATAGGTGGGTCTTGGGGGACCTTGAGGTCGTGTAGAACTTGTCTACTGAGACGTGCACACTGGGTATTACACACACACTCCTCCAAGAAGTCAATCACGGTTTGCTCTTCCAAGGAAAGGGAACTATACTCTACCCTTAAGATCTGGCAAGGATTGTGTTGCCAGTATAAAGGAAACTTTTCTAAACCACTCGAATCTAAGAAAAAGGGAAACTTAGATTTGACCGACCTAAACTTAATAAACTTATGCTTAAATCTCCTAAAGTTAAAAGTCAACAAAGTCAACAACTTTTTTCGAGGAACACTACTAAAAGAAACCCAACTTCCCTTATTTATTCCTTTAACCTAAAAAAAACAAAAGAACACACCCACACTGGGCTCATGACTGAGCATATCAAATAAGTAAATGCTCGTATGAACGCCTAACTATTAGTATGAAGCTGAGAGGGGGCGATGTTAACTTTGTTCAAAGAACCTTTTTCAAATCGAGTAAAAGGAACCTTTACATCTAGTTTCTCAAAAAAAATCTATATACATATAAATAAAATTGGCCTCACCATCTCCCTCTCTATACTTACATACCCTATCCTCGGCATTACAGGGGAGTCACTCTATCTTACTTTCCCTATAGGATGACACCAACCAAGCCCTACTAAATCTACGAATCGACTCCCTATTATTAAAAATTGAGGCTATCTCTTTAATCTCGCCACTAACCCAGCCATAGGGATCACACGCGGTTTTATCTACCACATTTTCCCCCTTATTAGAGGTAGAAACACCATTCCCTTTAGCCATCAATAATGACCTAAACAAATCAAAAGGATGAACAAAACTTAGGAAAAAGGGACAAATGTAGAAAAAACACAAACATCGAGCAAAATTTCCTATCCTAGGGTTCTAAACGAAATAAACCGATCATACGAAAGAGAATGAAAAGTATAATTGAACTCACCAATTGAAAACAGAAAAAATCGAAGCTTGATAGTCCGATTCGAAGCTTTCAAAATCCACAAACCATAGAGAAAATGAAGAAGAAGTGATGAGTTTTTCATAAATGAAACCTGAAAAAGCCTTTTTCCATTCTTACTTAGAAACTGAATTCATCTAATGGTCGAAAACACTTCCCTCCACTTAGCAACTGTAATACCCTAGTTTAAATAAAAAGGTTAGAAAATTTTTTTTGAACTAGGAAAGGTTGCCAGTTACCCTTACCTATCATTCTAGGCTATATAATAGAGCCATACTCTTGGAACCAAAAGTTCCGATAATTGTTCCCAAGAGGAAAATAAGTGAAAGAACGATTTTTAATGAATTTTATGAAAACTTTAAACATTTCGTTTTTAGCCCCCAAGTTTGAAAAACTGTAAGAATTCTCAGATTTAAACTAGAACCCAAAATTTAGATTTTGATTTTTCTAATATTTTATTTGAATCCAAATGGGGGGCATTTCCTTATTTACATTTATGTTTTAAAGTTAATGGAGAGTAATAAGTGAGACAACCCCAGCGGTCAGCAAGGACTAAAACGGTGGGGTAGCTGGGGAAGGGACCGCCCTACCAGTCATTTATCACCCAAGCGATCAGCAGGTCATTAAAAATCCTCATTTCGGGGTTCAGAACACATCAACGCCCCAAACTTGAGAAGCTTCGTCCCCATCTCCTTTCACCCCAAATACTTCACTTTTCTTCATATCTAACTTGAATTTCTCATCTTTCAAGCTTTAAGGTATGTGATTATCTTGGTTTTGCTTTCCTTTCTCCATCTCTTTCTTGTTTTAGGGGAGTTTTCAATGGTTCCTCAAAGGTTCATGAAAGGAGGGTTCTTTAGTATAATAAGTGTAGATTTAAGTTATTTAGAAGTTAATCTAGAATTCTATTGCTTCAATGGTAGATATAGGTGCTGTCCCTGCTTCCCAAAACTCTCCTGGTGCTATTCCTGTGTCTGCGACCACTTCATGTAAGTGGGTTCACATCTATAACTTCTATGTTAATTATTATAGCTATTTTCACATAAAACATGAGATTGGGTATGCTTTTAGAGGTTGTTTTGTGAACTACTGGGATTTTTGTGAAATACTGTGTTATGAATTATTGGTTTTAATAGGAAAATGTGTTTCCTTGAAAACAATGGGACATCCACTGTTAATGCAGAGTTTTGTACAGTTACACTATGAATTTAATTGTTTAGAGTTGAATTTACGATTATATGATTTTGGTACTACATATTGATAGATATAAAGAGAGAATTTTGAACCCTAGGATAGGAGACTTTATGAATGGCAGAGAAAAGAATGAGATTTCTAGTTGAGTTGGCAGTAACTATAGTGAAACAGGCTGTGCGTTAACGACAGTTAATCCATTAACCTTAGAACCAAGTAGCCCAGAGCCAGAGATAGCAGAAAATTTATTGTCATACTGGGAACGGTGATACGTAATGCACAGATATGACTAGACATTTATATTCAGAGTTTTGTTACATCACAGATATTGTACGTAATCAGAGCAGAGATTACTATTTCTCTATTAGAGTACTATTAGGTCAGGTTGTAGAAAGCCAAGATTTGATAACTTGATTATAGTTATGAAATGTTTTGATACTTTATTACTATCACTATTATTCTGGTGTTGTGTATCTTCTTTTGGTGTCCCATGAAGGAGGTTCCAGATGAGGACTCACTCATTGAGTTTTGGTTACAAAACTCACCCCTTTATTTCTTTTCATATTTTATAGATACTGTAGCTACTGAGGGTACTTCTACGCCATCTTTCTCCCAACAGCGTTAGATTTCAGTTACTGAGCTTCATAGGTGAGATGTCTAGTATTCTGCTCTAGATGTGCTCTAGTGTAGTGCAGGCATGATCTCGAACTATAGAGCATGATTACATCTTGCATAGTCTTGTATATTAGGATATTATTTGGACTGTACAATCTATGCTTTTTATAGACACTTTATATGTAAATGACTTCATACATATTTAGTGATATTATAATATTAGCCTTTGAAAAAGACTGTGATATATTTTAGTTTCATGAATATGATTTCAAGAGTAGGTGATTTGTATGTAGAAAAGAAAATTATTTTAGGACTTTTCCATACTTCAAATGTGCATATAGAGGTAATACAGGTCACAATGCTTATGTGGGAATGGGGTTTCTCATGTACCGGTCACGTGCCTAAGTTGAGTCGTGACAACAACATATCTAAAACGTTCATCACATCTAACAGTAGGGGGCTAACCACTTTAATCCGACAGAGAATACGCAAACAAATAATCCTACATTAAATGAGAAATGATTGTCCACCAACAAAAAAGTAACACGTGTCATAACACGTTCTCCCATAACTGTCATCATTGCAACTGAAAAGACCCATAACTTGATAATATTTTTGAGCTCGGCATGAAGTCCTCGACCTAGGAAACACGACTCGAATGTTCACCACGTAAGCTCGGATTTCAACCAAGCTCGGGGGCTATATGCTGGACTAGAAAATATGGGCCAACACCTCGGCCCAAGTCACAAGAGCTCAGATATGTGCCCCAGAAATCGGCCAGCCAATGCTCTTCTTTCCCCCGCAAAGATGCGGCTAGATTTAGTAGAAAATATCTCCTAAATTTCCAAATAAGATCTCTATCTATATGTCATAATATCTTATCATTATCTCTAGTACTAACCAAATCATAGGAATATCTCTTACATTTAAGGGAGATAATAACAGATTTATCATGGGGAAACTTCACATTATATAAGGGGGCGCAATCGCTATCACACAAATACCTTCTCATTCCTTACACACTCTTTGACTTGAGCGTCAGAGTGTCTTTGTAGGTACCCCACCTCCCGTTTCAATGGACATTGGAGTCACTTGCATCCTTACCGCTATTTCTAGGTAAAAACACTAACATCAAAATACAGTAACCTTCATTATTCAAAAAGAACCATCCTAGAACTTTATGAAGCAACATAACAACTCAAGCATAGACGATAAAGGAATTATAGATTAACCAATGTTTAGTTCTTTCAATGGAGTAGATTTTCCGCATTTGGCCATTATGATCAAAGGTTAATAGAATGGGGAATACAGATGTCAAAGGAAGTGTCAACTTCGTGAAAATCTTCTAATATTCCCTTCTAAAAAAGATAAGGAGGAGTAATAAGAGGAAGAAGAGAGAGAAAGGGGGAGGGAGAGACAAAAATTAGAAACAACATAATCCATATATATATATATATATTCTTTCAAATCTCTTGTTTACATTTTTTCCCTGCATGAAATTAATGGGAAAAAAAGGAGGCAGAGAGTCCCAATCAAGAAAATAAAAAAGATAGGAAGAACATAGAGATTAATGAAAGAAGAGAATACACACACACACACACACTCACTCCCTTTACAGTACCATGAAGATAAGACATAATATCTTGACACATATTCAGCAAAATAATATCTTCATGCCATCGATTAAAACTAAAAAATCTCTGAAGACACCTATAGATAAGCATCAGCATTGCACATGCTTCTGCCACCGAAAACAAAGATCAACCAATTCTTTTAGCTCATACCACATTCACAGAATCCTGTTAAAGTGATAAGAAGCAAAAATAAGCATTCAAATCAACACTTGGAAATGCCTTCTCACCAGTATTCACCTTTGCAGGATACAAATTACGTATCTTGTTAATCTCGTACGGTTTTTCTAATCCAGCAGAACACATAAATGAATTAGCACAAACAAAACAAAAATAAAATAGTTATGTTATTTGTACTAATTTTACATGGGATACCATGTCAATTCACGTTTTATCTATCATTGAATGAAATATGGATCTCATTTAAGTAGGGTCCACACTTCATCCAATGATGAATATAGTGTGAGTCAGCATGGTGTTCTACGCACTGTGGGTACAAATAACATTTTTCAAAGTAAAAATTATGATACCAGGCAATAATTCCTAAGTGTATAATAATTAATAATTTATTATTTAAATTTATTTCAATGTATTAATAATTATTTAAAGAATAATTCTTGTATTGTGATGAGTACTTTAATGATAATATGTGAAAGATTTTAATTTGTACCTAAGTGACTCAAAAAATCATATAAAAATAAATTTTATATTCTTAGTAAATTAAATGTTATACATAGATTTATTTTTCATATAATATTTTCTTTATTTGGATCTTCATTAATGTGTGTTATAACTTAAGGATATTAAATTTGTTAATAAAAGTAATAAAAATAAGTGGATTAAGTTTTCAATCTAGTCTAAGATTTATAGTGGCAAATAAATTAGTTTTTCAGATTTGAAAAATCTCATACTTGTCCCTCAAATATCACAAATGGAGATAAATTAGTCCCTTAATCAAATTGTATCTCATTTGTGAACAGAAATATCCACGTATTTTGTTACTTTACTTATGTGTATGATTAATTTTCAATGGTGGGTCCTAACTTACCTTACTCCTCTGTTATGCGCATAATAAATGACAACTTAAAGTGAAAATCTTTCTTTTGAACAGAAAGCTATAGTAAGAGAGAAGATGAAGAAGAAGGTCTAAATAACTTTATTTAGATAAGTGAAGCAAGATATGACCTACACTGAAAATTAACAGTAAATGTAAAAGTAAGCTAACAAAACACAACTTAGACGATAATTTTACATAGAAAGTAACTCGTCTTCATTTGTGAAATTTGATGGACTAATATAGGATTTTCCAAGTTTAAAAAATTAATTTGTCTTTTATTATAAATTTGAGGGGCTAAATTGAGGTTTTAATCAAACAAATATTACTACCTCCATTCTCTAATAAGTATCCATCTTCACTTATAGACACATTAAGAAAATAATTGGATGAACTTAAAATTAAATAAATTTAAGTGTATTTTATAATACTACGCTTATTACCTACTTCTATATTCACTCTCTCATATTTAATTTATCTATTAACTTTTTGTTATAAAAATATTAAGAAAAAAAAAATTAATATTATCTAAAATTTTATAAACAGAGGCTTATTAGGAACGGAAAGAAGGGGCATGTAAAGTACATTCATAGGCGGCGGCTTAAGAAGTTTTCGGCGGCGCAAAGCCAATGCGATGTGGTTCGAGAGTGTCGTCAGCGTTACGGTTGATAGTAGGCACTTGATGTCGTGTGTAGGGCCCTCCCAATTCATTTGCCGTGGATGTTTCGTTAGATGAGTCCAACGGCACTGTTCACTCGATTGCCACTAATTTTGATGGTCCTCATCGTCAAAACATGATTCCTAGAACCACCACATAACCCCGTCCACCTGTCTCGGTGAATCATCACACTGTGGGTTCCAGATTCCTCATTTGTTAAAGTCACAGGGCACTGCTGATGGAACATCACACTAATTAATTAGTGCACTCGATTGGACAGTGTGATTTATACAATAATTAGCTAGAAGCTAATGGGTGGTGGTAACTTTATTGTTGGAAGGAAGCAGTGTAGGGTCCTTCCGCTTTAACAGCAACTTCATTCACATCATCGACAAATCAAACTTTTGTGTTAGTCTCGCAACAAACAAAACCCCCCAAAGATTTTTTTTGAAAAAAGAAGAAGAAAGAAGTAATGTTGCACAAAAAAAAAGAAAAGAGAGAATAATTCTTAACAACGTATCATTGTAAACACTGGAGCAGTGTTTTATTCTTTTAATTTAATGAATAAAAACGCAAAATAGAAAGTGCGGGTAATTGTCATCTAGAAGCCAAACTATTTAATATAAATAAAACAAAAAATCATTCCCCGTGACCGTATGAAAAGGAATATGGGAGTTTTGACATTGTGAAGATCAAATTAAACAGTGTCTGAAAGTGCACGACCCGTGCCAGTATCGGTGCGGTCAAGCAAATGAAATTTAGCTCAATACATTGTTGAAGCGTGTACATCTTTTTGGCTTTTAGTATATCTCTATAAAATATTTTTATAAGATTAAATTTAAAAAAAATTAGTGAATAAGAAATTCTCTTAATAACTGCTTTTCTAAGGTTCTATTCGAATCTTGTTGACGTGTGTGCCTTCTATTCGAATCTTGTTAACGTGTGAATCTGTGCTGCAAAGTGGTTTTATTGAGATTAGACGTAGACTGAGACAAAAAAAGATAAATTTTCAAATTGATAGTAAAATTTACTCGCATAGAGTTCCATTTATTGTCCCACAATATAGATCACATGTTATATGGTATTACCAAAGTAGCAGAATAGGTTAGTTCCGTGTATATATATTTTTTTAACTAATCCAGGATATTTGTTACCAAAAATAGTGGCTAATCCCCTCAATATATACGCAGATGGTAGTCACAAATATGAATATTGACTCTAATCACAAAACTCTCTCCATACACATAGTTAGAAATCGAACATATGATTAGATGTTTAAAGAGTCCAGCTAATTACCAATTAGACTTGGCCTCATGATTTTAGTTCCCCATATATATGATCAACTATGATTTGAATCTCTATTCACATCTCAAACAAATTGTCTCAAATGGAGGATACTTGTAGGAAATAAGCAGAAAATCATATATGCCATGATTTCGTAAATAAATACTCTTTTACATGTGTGATGCCTTGGATTTACGTGTCCATAGATAAATCTAGTATGGCCTTAAAGCCCCTAGGACCAACCCGTGTTGACTGGGAAGGCCTCGGATGCTTGAAAGACCCTTAGCATACAAGGCAGGTGTTTCTAATACCACTATAGCAGTCAAGTGCATGGATTTTATTATGAAGGGTATGCAGTCGACAACTATAGCTACAGCAGTACCCCTCGCACCCGAAATAGTGTGAGACGACATAGTTTCGTTTGATTAACCCCCTACCCTTATAAATACCCTCCCCAACTTGTGAAAACACCCCAAATTTGAAACCCTTGCTCCCAAATCTCTCTTCCTCCCTCCCCACTCAATCTTACCTCCTTTAAGTTTCAAGGTAAGAGATTTATGTTAGTTGATGCTCTCTTTCTTCCTATCCCTCCATGTTATTGAGTTGGGTGTTGTAGTTTCTCATTGTTGTCAAGTGGGGGAGCACACCTCAATATTGTTAGAGTTGGCTTAGAGTTGTTCTAGACTATTCATGTGTCTGTGTTGCTCTATGATAGTTATTGGTGTCATTCCAAGCTTTCAAGATTAAGTTAGTGATACCTACATACTTTTGGCCCCAAATGGTAAGTGGGTTTGAACTTATAGTCGTAGTTTCATCAATCTAAGTATGTTTATGCATTGTGATTGTTAAACATAAAATTAGATATGAGAATATGACTTTACACATTATGTTGAAATATCAAAAACTATGAATTTGTGATGATGGCATGAAAGAAATATGTTTTAGAAAACCATGAGACCATGATTGCTATGTTATATGCTATGAAAATGTACAATATGCTCATGAAAAGGACCTATGAAGAAAAATGTATTGTAGCAAGTGGCTATTTTTATCAAACCTATTTTATGAGTTTATTATGTCATCACTACGTATTCAGGATTTGAGATTTTAGGCCATGTTTTAGAGTATCCTGTTGATATGCATATTGGAAAGAAAGCAAATAAGAGCATGATTTAACTTATCAAATAAACAAGTTATTATGATTTCAGAGTTTTCATGATTTTGAGCCTTATTGGTTTTTGATGTATGTTATTAGAGTTATCAAGTTTATGAAAATGTCTTAGATTAAAATGTGTTTAGAACTTTAGTTTTCTCGACATTGAGAAGTATAGAATTCAGTATGATTCATAGCAATTACCAAATACATATTCTGTGGGCTTGAAATTGGAATGCTTGCAAGCATGTGATCCCTTGAACATGATTTTATAGTTAAAATTATGCTAAAATTAGCAAATTGTCAAGGTTATAAGAATTCAAAGCTTCCAGATATCAGAGAAATTCGGGACCTAGTGAGGTGTTCTTGAGAAAATGGAGAATTATATTGTTATGTGATATTTATTTTGCATAACCAGAGAACATACTATTATGCATACCCAGAGAATATATTGTTATGTCATATTTAATAAGCATAGCAGAGAAATTCGGAGATTTTTGTTGTTACACTATATATATATATAGAGTTATTCAAAGTTTACTGTTTTTTGAGGATTTACCACAACATAAGTTAAAATGATTTTTTGATAAATTTTGAATTTAGAAAACATTTTCTTTTTATGATGACCTGGAATGAAGAGTGTTTTCCTATGCATCTATTTATGTAAATATCAAAGGTTTATGCTCGCTGCGTGTATATATAGTTATCCAAAGTTTACTGTTTTTCGAGGATTTACCACACCATCAATTAAAATGATTTCATGATAGATTTTGAATTTAGAAACGTTTTCTTTTTATGATAACATGGAATGAAGAGTGTTTTCCTATGTAGCTATGTATGTAAATATCAAATAGTTCATGCTTATTACATGTATATTATATTATGTATATCCTTTGCTTGTCTCATGTGGGAGATGAGTGATAATCCACTCACTAAATTCAATGACTCACCCCTCTACGTTCTTCTTTATAGTTGCAAGTCTAGTTATTGTGCACTCACCGTCTCAGTCGGTTGCAGTTGTCCAGTAATGAGCTTTACATTACTGTAAGGCTTATATTAGAATTATATTAAAGTAGAGCGCTCTAGTAGATGTGCATGTAAGGTCTGAACCATGCATTCTATTTTGAGTTATTGTATTTATAATGTATCTCTCTATATGTTTTCAGAATTTAAGTATGAATTGAAATGTAGATTATGGTTAAAGATTTATGTAGCGAAGCAAACAAGAATTTATGATTCAGTTTCAAGTGTTAAGCTCATTTTTAGACTTAAGCTTAAGATCATGTGATGAAACAGTTTATGCTTTTAGAGCTAGTAGATTTGACTAAGATGTTTTCAGAGTTATATATGTTAAATACTTCCATTTTGATGAATTCTAATATTATGTTTAATTAGAGAAAATGATAGTAATTTAGAAGAAAACCATATTTTAAGTATGAAATTACAATAAATTATGCATTTAGATTTTAGAAAGACACGTTACTTAAAAAACTTAAATGGAGATGGAGTTCTTCACGTGCTGGTCACGTTCCCAAGTCTGGTCGTGATAAAAATAATATAATATTTTTAATTAATTTAGTTATGGATTCAATATTGATGCACTATTAGTCTACAGAATTTTTGCAAATTCAATAAATATGTTGTTATGATATAATTTTTTTACTATTTCAATAAACATATTAAGTATTTAATTTTGAAGCATTGATAATTTAATTTTTTTTTTTACATAGTCATTCAATTAAATCCTTCTATATGCATGACCTTTGAAGTACATATTTTGTTGATATGACAAAATATAATTAAATAATTATGTAAAAAGAATTTATATTGTAAATTATATCAAAATTAAACTTATATTTTAAAAGTTATATAGATTCAAATTTATTAACAATAATTAATAAACCACTTTATTGTGTGTGACTGTGTCAAAATTAGTCTATTTGGGGAATCACATCATGACAAAAAGTGGATGACTCTTATGTAATAGTAATAAATTATATATAATAAAAAATAAGTTTTTTTTTTTGAAGGCACCGGTTAATTAACGATTCTTTTAAGAGAAAATGTAAATTTTAAGTTTTTAAGACGTGAAGTCCATTAAAAACTTTATAAATTTGTTTTTATTTTTGAATCCATTACTAATGTATATCCTAGCTAAAGCCAATAGTTAGAAAAATCCTAAAAAAAATCTCTTGAACAGAGTTATATATAATCTTCGGTATACTTGAATGACCAAAGACAAGCACCTTGTGATAATATATGAGACCATGTATAATGCAAAAAGGATCAAGTCGACTTAGAGAGTTAAATTTAAAAAAGATGCAAATTGATCCTCTAAACTTTTACAAATGTGCATTTTAGTCAAAGTGCATACTACCCCATAAACAATAGAACATATGTAAATTAACCTCCTACACTTTCTTTAATGTGTAACCCAATTTTCTATATTTTCTTAAATTTGTGATATTTTCATTAACAATTAATGGAAAAAATGATGAGATTGTCAATGTACATATTAAAGAAAGTTCAGGAGATCGAATTACATACTTTAAAAGTTTAGGGTTTAAAATACATATAATCTATAATTTGAGGGGTAAATTCAAATTTTTCCTAATAATATAATAATAACAATAACAACAACAAAAGTAAGAGTGTGTTTGGTAATACTCGTTGAAGGGGAGCTCTGGTGGCTTATGAAAAACACATAAGCCAATTTACTTGTTTACTTTGGTAAACTAAAAAGTTAGAGTGCTCTTGCTCCTAACTTTTTAAAAGCCATAAGTGTTTTTGTTAGGAAACTATATCTCCCAAAAGATTAAAATGTTAGGTTATGACACACTAATAGTTTTATATCTAATATACCCCTCACATGAATGCCTATTTTTTATTTGAAGCGTGGACAATGCATATGCATGCCTACCTTTTATCTTGTTATGAAATTTAATTATTTTTATTTGAAGAATGGAGGCAGGAAAGATCAAACTCTAGATCACTTGATTATAAAGGTTCTGATACCATGTTATAAAACCACTTGCCCTAAAAGATCAAGCCATTGAGTCATGACACATTAATGGTCATGTTATGAAATCATCTCTGCCAAAAGTTTAGGCTATTAGGACAAGTGGTTTCATGACATGGTATCAAAGCATTTATGATCAAGCATTATAGAGTTCGATCCCTTGTTGCCTTTATTCTTATAAAAATAACTAAATTTCAACGAAAGCAAAGGTGGACACGTGCACTATCCACGCTTCAAGTCTAGAAAAGAGACATTTATATAAGGAAACATATTAAATATAAAAAAATTTATGCACCTCAACCCAACAGCTTAAGTTTTTGAGACACATGGTTTCATGATATTTTTTAGAGCATTCTCTGGGTGTTTTGAAGACTTGATTTCTATTATCTGAAATTCAAAAAAATAATATGATATTGCTCTAATAGAAATTACATTATTTAATATCTATATTGATTATTATCATTTTGGATATTTGAAACATATTTACCAAATACTACTATCATGACTTTTATTTATTGAGCAATTTTTATATTATTTTTATCAAATATTACTACTAGAGCAGATTTTTAAGAGCCACGATATTGTCAAACCAATCCTAACAACAAACACCACCACGTGAATGTTTTCACGTCAAAAGACAGCATTAGTGTTTTGATGGGTATACCCTGTGTCATTAGCCTTGTCGATCTCATAATACTTCCTGTAGATTATATAGATTTTGCTAACCAGTACACTAAAAGCAATACTTAAAGATATTTAGAAAAGTAAATTTTAAATTTTTTTAATGAGTTCCATATTTAAAAAACATAAAACCTTCACTTCTCAATGTTAAATTTTCCATTTCTAGTTCCTTAATTAGTGCCCTTAGGGTACTGATTAGGTAAACCCAAATTATAATTGATTAATTTGACATGTTACTGTACATTTATATCGTTTAGTAAGAATTATGCGAGACATTCCTTTCATGATTTCTATTAAGCGATAACACTGTTGTTGTCATAACATCATCGTCCACTTTGAGAAATCTATGTATTGCTTGAAAAAATGAAAAATAGTCTCATTTAGCAACAATGGAGACTAGACCTGAAAGCGACGGATTCGAAAACTACGTGTTGGATCTAAGGGCAGTTTTCAAACTTCCACCAATCACGCTAGCTCGCCCATTAATTTAACATGTAAACATGTACGCTATTCCAATAAGTAAAAATTGGTTTCAGATTACAAATTTGAAGGTTGATAATTTTAAATCTTTCATGCAATAATACATAAAATATTAATTGTGTTTGAGTTTTACAGTAATTATTTCAAAAGTCATTTATATGAAAAATATGATTGGTTGTTTATGTAAAATATCTTATACCGATAATATATTAAAATTAATTTCAATGTCCATGTCAAAAATTAATTCCATTGTTTATGAATTTATACATTGTTAATACTTTCTTCGTCCTTGAATAATTGTCCAATTATGTATATGTGCTCTCAAGAATTAAGGAAATAACTAATAAAATATCAAGCGTAATGTTCATTTTAGTTCACTTTATATTTATGACTCATTTTAGTCACTGATCTTTAAAATAAGTCAAATTAGTTTTTAACATTATAAAATGTAAATCAAGTAAGTCTCCCATCCCATTTTTATATAACATTATATTTCATCAATCAAATGATTATTTGTAACATTTAGTGATATCTTCACAAACAATATGTCATTTGAAATGAAATAAAGTTTAAAATAACTCATTTTATACATAAATATTTTGTGACTTGGAATAAAGACTTAAATGATTCATTTTGTATAATTTTAGACAATAAAATGAGCCATTTTAAATTTCATTATTCTTCAAATGACATATGATATATCAATATATTATCACTCAAGATTAGCTATCATCATTTAATTGATGGGATGTTAAATAAAAATGGGTTAATGGATTAACATAACTCATATTTTACAATGTCAATGACTAAATTGGCTCATTTTAAAAATTAGGGACTAAATGATCCACGAGTGTAAAGTCAGAGACTAAAATGAGTATTAATTCAAACATTAATGTTAGTAAAAATTAAGAATAATCTACTAAATTATCCTTATTTCTTTTCAATATTCTAACTTCCTATCTCTTTCTTCACTAATGAGTCAATAGTATTTAATAGGAATATTATTGGTAAAAAATAATTAATGCTGTCTAAATTTTTTAAATGGATAATTATTTCTAATAAGCAAATTTTTGAAGTGGATAATTATTCAAATTAAAAACGGAAAAAGTATAATTTTTTAACATAAGCACCTAATTATTTATTATCACATTGTTATTAAATGTTTTGCTTTATTTCAAAAATCGCACCCCAGTAGTGTATTATATAAAGACAATAGTGCATCAATCATCAAAATTAATCTAAATATGTATTGTTCTTCTATGGAACTACTCGATTTATTAAGCTGAATTGGGCTCATTAAATTAGGTGGATCCTCAATCGATGCAGAGGAATTGAAGTGGGACAAAGCATGATGTGCTATCATTCATCAACAACTTTGTTTGAATCTCTCTCCTAGCAAAGGAACATTCAAGAAAGAAAAACCAAAAGGCAAAGGTGAACATGTCTTGTGCAATAATTGATCCACTGTTTGACAGATTAATCTTGTCATATATATATATATATATATATTGAATCATTTTATGGGCATGTCCTTCTAGCTAGATGTCAGCAACCCATCTCCAATGTAAAGAGAAGCGCTTGGATCCCTAGCTACCAATACCATTCTTTGGCTGAAAGAGGCCATGAGCTTAATTGAGTCGATTTATGAGCCCATATATATTATCCCCATTGCCTTTCTATTGTGTGTTGGTTCGCTTCGATACATGTTACGTGCGTAAAGCCAAAGTTGATAAACGAACAAAAAAACACAAGCGCAATTAAGAATTAGATGAGCTACTTTGTGATGCTGCTATTTCTCAGCTTCATTTCCTTAATTAATTGCTTGCATCTCCGGCAGCTGGATCGGAAAAACCCATGTTTGAGTTTTCAAGCAGAGACGATCATCGATGAAGTACGAACTGAGGTGGTGGTACAAATGTCTGGCTATGGAGAGGAGAACCTATCTACGGTCCTAGTGAGAGGGTCAGTGATTATTGTGAAGGCCAGTTTCCATTGTGGAGCCATTCAATCTCATGCATGGCCAATACCATGCATTTGAATTAGTTTGGAGCTAGTATGTATATATGTATATGTGTGTATATATATATATATATTAGTTTCTATTCTATTTTGTTTATGCAACTCAGTTAGCTATGATTGATTGTAATACAGTGAAAATGAAAGACGTGGAGAGATATGATATGCAGCTAGAGTTGTTCTTAGTGATTATATATATATACTTATATAATGATACGGTGGAGACTATATATATATATGAGGAGGAAAGACAAAGTCTAGCTCTTGACTCCATCTACCGTCTTCAAAAGCGTTTGTTTTTTTTTTTTTGTAGTTGTTTGCAGAGAAATATATCCACTTTTGATAATGCACAAATAAGACTATTCATTGTCCAAAAAATATGCAGTCGTAGCATACATGTTTTTCCATATTATGATGGATAAATGCGTACCTTGTTGAAAGAAAAATGCTTGGTTATTATCATCAAAAGTTAACAACAAACTATACTACATATTTTATCACTATTAATTAGATGTGATGGGTGAATTAGATGAGTGAGAATCACTACATCTAACGGTGATAAAATACATAATATAAAATTGTTATTGGCTTTTGTTGCCAAGCTAACACTTCTCTTGTTCGAAACATATAATGTGAATTACCACACCTAATAACAGAGGCTCATAATCAAATTCATACATAACACATGCACCCATCTAATAACATTTAACGAACTTGAGTACTACTGTAGATCCCAGCATAGCGATTGAGGTACCGTAATACAGCCACACTATTAACTAAGCGAGTGAAAGTTAAACCTCTCTAATTGCAGTTCTTGAAACTGGATGCACCATGCATTATATATAAATTTTCATCAGTATTTCCAAAACTCATGTAATATCATTTTCCTTCAAATTTGGTTAATTAATTCCAAGATTATCTTTATGCAGGAGTTTTGGTTAGTGTAATTAATGGTGTCAACTGCCAAAGTCATGCATCCTAGCTATAGGAAAGGGAAAGATCAGTGGCAGCATAAGGAGTTACATGTGAATATGGAGATTTCATTGTAGACCTCCCTTCCCACCACCACGCCATTCCCAACATGGAAAGGATATGCAGAGTGAAAAACTTCTTCCGATTCCAGAGGAACCACAGTGCCGGAAACATAAGGTTTCAGTCCAACTTCTAAGCCATTGCACGCAGCACGTTTAAATCGACAAGGGAGTACAGAAGAAGAGATTTTAGGCACCAATATAATAGTACATTTTCATAAGCATATATGTTACCAAAAATTAATACAACGAGTTAGAATAACTAAGGTTAAGGCTATAGCTAAAGATAAAGACCTTCTTCCTTAATATATATATATATATATATAATAGCAAAATGTCATTTTAACACCTATTTTAATTGAGACACCTACTCCATCACTATTGAATATGATGGTAGCCCCCACTTTTTTTGTCCATCCATCACATCCAATAGTGATAGACTAGGTGTCCCAATTGGATACCCACTTTTGAGTGTTGAAATAACAATGTTATATATAATAATGCATGGTAGATATTCTAGAACATTCTCTCTACTGTCAATCATTATACCAATTTCACAATATTCCTATATAATAAACATTCCTTCTAATCATGCATTCTTATCCTAACTCTATAATATTTCTAGTAAATATTATTCCCTAACATTATATGAGTTTCATAGTTATTAAATTAATGAACCGTGGCTCACTTGAATGGCGCTTTTAGTCACAGAATTGAGTTGCATGGATTTTAACAGCTCCCCCTCCAAAAGATACAGAAATATGATTTGTTTGTAAGCTATGTGGGTGAAATTTGAGAGTTGTGTGGTAAATGCCACTTGATTTTGGTCATAAAAAGCTGGGAAAAGGTGTTCAATGAAGATGGACCAATTACTTCATATTCTTCAAACCACCAGTGATCCAAGCTTCACAAGGCAAACCTCGGGGTCTTTTATGTATTCTACCAATAACTAACTAAATGAAGCAACGTATAGGCTAACTAAAATAGTAACACTCATATATGCCACTAAAATGAAAAAACTTGGATCAGTTAACATAGATCCATATAGCATAACCAAATGAAAAAACATGAATGCCAAATTCCAAGAGTAGCGGTGAAAAGTCAGGGCTTTACTATATTTTTCTGGTTAGCTGTAGCTGAAGCTATCTATTTGATCCCTCAGCATAAGAGACAATTTAGCAATATTTTGAGGTCTTCATATATGATTAGCCAAAACACACATGTAATATAATATCCAGAGCTAAAATATAGCCACAAATGTAAAAATTTCATATTGACCATTAATTTAGTACCTTTGAGGCATTGATTTGTCATACTTCTTGACCTGTGCAATTATTTGGTCCAGTATCAGATCAGAGGTGACACATGTTGAACAGCTCCAATATTTCAGTTGCATATGTACACTCTCATCCCTAACATAAAACTATCTTTCGGTTCTCTTCCTCAAGTTAACCTGACCACATAGATTTCCTTATGCTTTGAATATTCAAGAAATCTGCAAATGGTATCAAAGTTATCCAAGGCCCAAGCTAGTTAGCCCCAGAATACAGAAGAGTGAAAGTGAGTACCATTGAGGACTTTTATTTCTCTCTCTCTCAAACTTTATCACAATTAAAAAAAGTTTAAGTTCAGGAAAAAGTTGACTTGAGTGTATAAGCATTGCATAAAACAAAATGATGTGGCCCTTCAAAATCAATAAATATCCAAATACTGGGCAAATTAATTTCGTAGAAACCGAACCTCAGTCTGAAGATATTTAATCAATGTAGGCCTAGCTGATAAATGACATGACTTAATTAAGACTGGAAAGGTCTCAAACGCCGGCCACCCCTTCATCACTTGTCGAAGATATGACAAGTAAGAAACTATGCAATATTTTGTCTTCTAGCTATTTACTCAAACAATGGTGCGTGTTCCTACTTCCTTGGTCATTACATACTACAGAGTTAATTGCAAACAGGATGTCACAGTTACATCAACACGTCTAAGATTTATTGAATCAGACACGTGGAATAATGGAATATGATATCATTTAAAAAAGGGTAATCCAATGCATAAGGCCGCTACTAATGAGATCTGGGAAGAGTAAATGTATACAGCTTACTCCCGCTTTATAAAAATGTTAGTTTTAGGATTTAAATTCATGATCTCCAGGTTTCAAGGTAGCAATTTTACATTTCTATAGAGGTTCAAATATGATATCATTTAGTCACCAAAAATAAATGATGTCATTTTTGCATGTAACTTACAAGGATTACTCTAAATTACTTGTAGTAACAAAAGGAATTGGCTAAACCGAACGAGCAACTCACAGCACAAACGGCAGTAGTAACAAGATAGCATCATGGTTTTAAATTGGTCGCGGTTGCCGAGTGCACCAAAATAATAATATTGCGTCATATTTACAGTTGCAGGCCACATTTTAAAACCGCATATAGCATTCAGCTAGCTACCAAATTAAAAGCTATTAGCAAGAGTGCAGTGAAAGATTGAAAATTGCAACATATAAAAGATGGGGAGAGACCAAAGTGCCTGGGATTCGGTCAAGTATATACAGTGTTAGGTTTGATATAATGTTCCAAATATAGGGTCTATTTAGATATTACAATTTTTAATTTTTTCTAATTTTTTGAAAATTAAAAGTCATATCTTACTTTCATCAGGTTTAGTTAAACAACTTATTATTTATCTAAAAATTATTCTTAGAGTTTTTAAAAAAATTAAAATATCTAGTTTCTTAAGAAATATTTTTCTAAAACACTAAAAATAAGTATTTTTATTATTATATATTTAAATATAAAATAATTTATTTATAAGTTATTTTTTAAAAATTACTTCTATATAATAACTTAAATAACCTATTTTTCTAAAAGGATCATAGTCAAATGTTTGATAAGCACTTATTACTCTACCTCACTCATTCACATCTTCATGTCCTACTCCTGTACTGTTTATGCATAGCGCAATATAGCATCTAGGTTCTGTTTGGTTTTAACATAACAAAATTTCTAGTAGAAGCTCTTTGATTGGATATATTTCGATTTTATTGATGTTGTTTCTTAATCCAAAATAACCTTGTTAACCCATTGAAGAGGTGGATACTAAGTTGGCCATAGAAAGGTCTGTGTTTGCGAATGAGCTTGAGCTCTAGCACCTCACCTGCTCCTTGAGTCTAAATGGGTTGATGAGGTTTTGAGTGAGGGATTTGATTTCCATTTGCTCTAAAGTTATAGAAAAATATAATTAAAATCTTGAAATAAAATTATTGCGCATCATTGACTTTGACCAATTTTCTTATTGTCTAACAATCTTCATAAATTTTTGGTCGAGCTATAGTATAAGACTTTTCAAAAATTAAACCAAACGAACTTAACACTTTCAATTAAGATTAAAAAGGATCTTTATGATGTAGCAAAGAAAAAAGAATCTTTATGACCAAAGTAGAAAACTCATTAGACCTATTTTATTATCTAAAGACTTACGTCTACACATATTTAAAACTAATTGATTGTACCTAACATGTTTAAAAAGCAATAAAGGTGTATGAAAATCATCACAATGGGAATCAAGGCGTAAGTAAATCAACAAAGTAGTCATAATCAAAATGAAAATGACGAGGACGAAGGTAACACCTCCCCCCTCACAGTTGCGTACTGCTTTCTCAATCTTTGATATGCCCTGATGGCAAGAAATCACAGTTCAGATATTAATAACAGAGCAAATTCTTGAGTTAATTAGTCCTAACAAAAATTAAGATAAAATAGTTTTTTAAGAAAACAAAATACATTTTATAATTTCTTTCAGTTAAAAATGTAGAACTAGTTTGTCTGATGTTATATTTATCGTGATTAAATTATTGGAGGTTTACATATATCTAGACTAAATTGAGGTTTAATCTGATAAAGAAAAAAAAAACACACACACAAACACAGAAAGAGCATGTTGAAATGCTGAAACTTGAATGAGTGCAAACAAAATTGAGGAGAAGAGTGTAAGGAAAAGGAAGGAGCTCGTCAATAGGACCACACCACATCATTCCCCTCTTTCCTTCTTCCTAACTCATCGGACAGTATTATTATATATCAGTGTCACATATTTCCATTTTTCAGCTCACTCACTCTTTCTTATAAATCCTTATTTTTTTTTATGATCTATTGTAAATTCTCATAAGAGTTTAATTTTGATAATTTTTTGATAATTTTTAAATAACAAATAAAAATTTAATTTTTTTTATTGATATAATAAAATATAATTAGATGATAATATATTAAAAATAATTTTTTATTTTTTGATAAGGAGCTCTTATTATTATTATTAGAGTTCATTTTCTACGTAGCATTGTAAATTTTATAATTTTATCTAATTAAATAAATTCACTTGCATAGCCTTTTAAGCAGTGAATGAATGCGTGACTTAATACGTTATTTGAAGAGAGTCCGTTAATAAAATTCAAATTATTATATTTGTTATTATTATTGACCTTATTATTCCTTTTTTTTTTTTCTTTTTTCTCACACTCATTTTCCGTGGGCATCCGTTATTTTGCTGATTCCTGTGTTCGGTTGTTGTGGGAATCAGAATCGCATTTGAATATTTTTATCACCCCAAGTCCCTTCACTCACTCACTCTCTCTCTCTTTCCTTCCTTCTCCTCATAGCATAGCAATGGGGAATGTGAATGAGAGAGAAGTGAATGGAACTGAAACTGGGGCAGGGGAAGAAGAAGAACAAGAGGAAGGTGGTGATGACAGCGTGAGTGATGGAGCTGGCAATCGTGCCCCTTCTGAGTTGATGGGTCAGTCTCCACCTGCTAGCCCTAGAGCCACCCATTCTCCATTCATGTTCACCCCTCAAGTCAGTATAATAACATTTTCCCACCTTTTTTTCCTCCCTATCTCTTGCTTGTTTATGTTTTTTTTTTTTTTTTTGGCATTAATGGGTTTATGGGGTTAATTGGGTTTTTCTATTTTCACTGCAGATTGTAAAAAGTTTTAAATTTTTTGGTTCCCTTTCTTTTTTGTTTGCACCCCCTTTTTTTGAATGAGTGGAGTGTGTCTGAACCAATAATCAAAAGTAAAACCAGCAATTAACGTTGGTTTTGTCTTAGTTGGGTGTTGTTGATGTTATGAGGTCAGATTGCATTTTGGAAGGTGATTCAGTATGCTTTCACACCACAATTTTTTTTCATTTTCTTGAGATTTTTGTGGGGGACATAAAAAGACAGCAACTCTTGACGCACACTAGCTGTTTGATGCAAGGCCTCAAGGTAGATAATGAAGTTCTGAAGCTCTTTTTTTCCCCCTCTCGATTCATTCATCGAGTGCTTTATAGTTCCATGTTTTTAACTTGTGGTTTTGTGTAATTGTCATCACTGAAACACAGCTGGTCCACAACATGCCCTTTGACCAATGACTAGTCTTTCATCGATCAGCGTGTATGGGAACGTTGTTGTTTATAGCTAATTGGGAAGCAAACAAGGTGCTTGCTGTGTTGGGATTATTGTTTGGAAGGAACTATATTCGCATCTTTCTAGATTCTTGTCCAAATCAATAAGCAATTATCCTATTACCTCTTCCCCTCCCCATTTCGTTTGTGGAAAGTGTTGAATGAGACATTTGAGACTCACGATACTTTGCTGTCATTTGTCAATCATATTGGATGTCCTGTTTGATCTCTGTTAAGCTTGGTTCTGAATTTGTTAATTTGGTTTTTTTTTTTTGGTTGTGGCCTGTTTTTATTCACTGCTTTTGTGAAATCTCTTTTTGTTAGTTGTGACTTGTCAATCTCCCCCTTTTCCCTTGTGTTTAGGTACCAGTCGTTCCTCTACAAAGACCTGATGAGATGCAGGTTCCAAGTCCTTCCTGGATGCAAACTACTTCACGGTATGAAGATGTGTACAGTGAGCTAGGAATTCCAACGATGATTACCTGGAGTTACGATGGGAAAGAAGTAGCTGTTGAGGGATCATGGGATAATTGGAAAACAAGGTTTGGAAAGTTTAGGGTCTTATTTATTTCTCTTTGAAGGATGCTTTAAGTGCTGTTTATTGATATTCCTTGTTCATCAGAATGCCCTTGCAGAGATCGGGGAAGGACTTCACAATTATGAAGGTACTGCCATCCGGTGTTTTCCAGTTCAGATTTATTGTGGATGGACAGTGGAGGTATGCACCTGACTTGCCTTGGGCCCAAGATGATGCTGGGAATACTTACAACATTCTAGACTTACAGGTACAATCATATTATTATTTCGAATGCGATGAAAATTATGTGATGGTGATTACAAGCATTGTAATTTGGTAATTACTTTTCAACTTTTCAAGTTGAGAAAAAGGATGATGCTTTCAATAGTTAACTTATCTTTGGGAATCTTAATTTTTGCAACATGATCAGTGACTTGGCACTAGATGTCTAGATGAGCCCTGTTTGAGTAAATTTCAAAGGACCTTGCTTTCTTTTTCTTTTTTTTTTGGGAAGCATTTTGGGATTGATTTCACTTTTCTGTTTTCTCTCCTTTCAAGGTATCAAAATCATTTGTTGTTTTTTTTTTTTTTCCTTTATGGTGCAACTCTTTTTTGGTCTAATAACCCCTTTGCATGGAATGTTCTCCTCTGGATGTCTTTCATCTTTTTTTTCTCCCCTAATTATTTCATGCCCTTGGACCGAATTTCTCTTCTATTCTAGCAAGAACCTTGTTTTCAATGCATATGATCCCAAACTCATTTCAGCAATGTGACTTTCCACTTGTCCCACGATATACAACCAATGTATCACATATAAAAAGTTTTTAATCATTTTGACTTGTGAAGGATAGTGCCAACTGGGCAGTGAGATAATAAACTGTTTTGCTTTTAACTATTTTTTATTGGATGCCCGGCTGCCTGCATTGCTTGATGATGCTTCATGCCCGACCTGCATAGAAGGCAGGATTTTTACATGCCACTGGTGGACAGCTGAGGCTAGACTCATTAGAATATTTGTCTATACAAGCTCTAGACTAAAAATCATTCATATTAGTGTTGATTATCCAAAATCTGAAGGAGACTTGCTGAGCTACGGAGATACAAACTGAAGCAAACATACCATGACAAAGTGAGGAACACAAACCAGATGGACAGTAGCCAATAGTTAAAGTGAGATGAAGAAAAACTATAGATGAAACTATCAAGAGGGACTTAGATTTAAATTATGTGTTTACGGGCATGGTTTATGATATGATTCCATGACATTGATTAATTCATGATGCTAACCCCACCTATTGGGAAAAGACTTTGTTGTTGTTGTTGTTGTATACATAATATGCATGAATTTGATTATGATGGTTTTTGCAGAGTAGTTATCCATTTCTTTTCTTGGCCATGTCATTGCTGCATAGCTTTTTATTTATTGAATTTTTGCATGCCTCTCTAATAAAATTATATGATGATCAGTCAAACTTGCAATTCCTGGACAAGGGAAGGGAGAATGATGCTAACATGCTAACATCAATTAGTGTGAATATCTTCTAGGACTAAAAATAATTTGTGCACTATGTTTGGCTGCTAGAAGGAACTTACATCTAAATTGAGATTTACAATGTAATATATGATATGCAGGATTATGTACCTGAAGACATTGGAAGCATCTCTGGTTTTGAACCTCCTAAATCACCAGACTCTAGTTATAACAACTTACAACTTAGTTCTGAAGATTATGCAAAGGAACCTCCATTGGTTCCTCCACTCTTGCAAATGACACTTCTTAATGTTCCTTCAACAAATATGGAAATCCAACCTCCTATATCAAGACCTCAGCATGTAGTGCTAAATCATCTGTACATGCAGAAAGGAAAGAACAGCCCTTCAGTGGTTGCACTTGGTACAACTCATAGGTTTCTAGCCAAATATGTCACTGTGGTGCTGTACAAGTCTTTGCAGAGGTAAACATAAATCACATGGATGATGTAGCCTTTAAAGCCTTTTTTTTAGTTACAATATAGCTCCGTGTAGTACAGTTATAAAAGAGAAATTCTAACCTCCATGGGGACCATTGCATTGAAGTCAAGATTGTCTTGCATATAATCCAATTGCTTGATGGCCATTTATCAGGCAGTTTAATCCCCAGCTCATACGTCATTTGGGGATGGTATTCTCTAATCTCTAGGAGTATTGGTTAAGCCACTAAAATATAAGGGAAAAAGGCAATTTTATGACAATTGTTGGGCTAACCTCTTTTGCGGCTCAGATCCACCACATCACTTTTTTTCAATTTCATTATATATAACTTTTTAAGCTTATATATATATATTTTGGTCAGCAGCTTTTTTTTTCATTTTTAAATTTACTTCTTGGCACGCCTTAGTTGTTGGGTTCGGGTTACCCATGTCATATTTCGGATACTTCAAACAGATGGTGGTAGAAAGGGGCTCTTCGTAGTTGCCGGGTGTAAGATAGTGGATCTTATTATTATACAATAAGTGCACCTTTATTTGGTTGAATTTTGTCTTAGTTTATTTTATGGTCTTGATTTAACTTAGTTTCGGAACTTCTAATTTAAGGGTAGAATATTCTTCTATCATATATTGTGTCAAGTCTTGTCATACTGTAAATATGTGAGAATTGAGAAGGTCTTGTATATGTCAAGAAAATTGTGTCTACAAGTGAAATAAACTGTTATTTTGTCACTTGTAGCATTTTGGCTTCAATGATGTATTAATCTATTTTCCTCTTCTATTTCGTGTGCGTGATTTCAAAGTTGATGTTTCCAATACTTTATTGTTGGTACTTGGTACAAATGGGTTTGACAGCAATGCCAGCAAAAAAGTAGCTTGGAGTGAAGCTAAATTAAACACAATCGATTAGTCACAGCTTTGTTTAGTTTCACTTTCTATGCAGTGTCATCAGAGTGATCATTGTCTACATAATAACTTCTCTAACCCAACCCCGTTTCCTTACCCCAAAAAATAGACACTTCTCTAACCGCGCTACTCAACTCGTTAAATCAATTGAAGCAACATTCAAAATGTCCCATTCAAAACACATAGCGAAATATATAACCATGAATTAAAGAGTGTAAATCTTGACATAATGGTAAGATTGTTATCTTGTGATTTAGAGATCATAAGTATAAATTTTGGAAATATTCTCTCCATAAAATGAGGGTAACATTATATTCATCTTTCCTCCTTAGACTCCATTAAGGGAGATTCTCGTGCATTGAACTACTTTTTTTATATAACCATGGGTTGTGAAATTTTCCACACTGCCTTTAATTCCCCACAATACTGATGAATTTAAGAATTTTGCAAAGACAGCTTTCATATGGCGTCTTATCAAGTATCAATTATCATGAAAGGGAAGATGTTTCACTAAAGGTAAAAGGGTAGTGCTTCGTCTACAGTGAATGCCCTTCTCCAAAATGTTCACTAAATGGTCAAGTGATCTAATGTGGCATCATTAGAAAGTAGAAACTCAGCACTAGGATTTCAAATGAAGACCTTGAATCAGTGGTCTCAAGTTGCACTTTTCTTGAAAGACAATGCTTCGATGTGGGTAGACAGAAAGTACACTGAGATGTACACAAAAGGCCTAATTTGCCTACAGTGTTATTCAGCTTTCAGTAAAGGGTACCACAACTCCAATATCTCTGTGAGTAGGACCATATCAATCTCCTCCACCTTTTTTCTCTTGTGTATGCATGTGTTTGTCCCCACCCCAATGCTTCATTTTCCACTATAAAATGTAATTCTACAATGCAATGGTCTTGTGGTCCAAATTTATGTAAGTTCTGGCACATGGCACGGTCCTAAGATGCACTAGATTTGTGTACCAAAACCAATGTTGGTCAGCAGTATTCATGTTGCATGTTGTATTTATGTTCCTTTCAATTTCTACCATGTATGTGCCCTGTTATATATCGTTAGTTGCATTGGAACACCTATAGCTAACATGCAGGATGTTTGTGATCAAACCAAACATCTCAGGTTAAAACCTCACCCAAATTATGTTTGGCGTATTCCCTGTCGCAATATATAATTGAAAGACACCATGTCTGGTTTTGTTGCGTGTACATTGATGATTTTTTACTAGAACGGACATACTATCCATCCTAACGAACAGATTAATCCAAATGGATGGAAACAATCCAAGCAGGTTTTGTAAATAAATCTACCCATAATGAACTTTGTAAATGGTTAAATAGTGCAATCAAATGTTATGAATGCACGATATCCATTAAGAATTTTCGGAATCCTCCACTAAATACCTATTAAGAGTTGGATCTATGTAAACTTTCACAATTGGGAGAATAGAAACCAAGCTTAAATAAAACCTTTACATCTAATCTGCCACACTAATCCGTCCGAATACTTCCTAGCCTAAAATCAAGATGGAACACTTACAAAATTGAAGTTTTAATTTTTTTCCCCCCCTTTTTTCTAAGAATATCTTGGTAACATTGAACTTCTAAGGATTTCTGTTCTAAAGGTTGTATTTGAATGATAACAGCATACATCTCTGAGTGACTTGATTAAATATCAGTACTGCTTCTGCTAACAATCAACTGATTCACCTGTGGTTGTGAAGGATAAAACTGAACAAATCAATGTTTTTAAAAAGTTGATATATTGAAGCTTATGCATTGAATTGAAGACTTAAAATGGCTTTTAAGTATGTAATACTTAATTGCTAGTACAACTTGTAAAGTTTAGGTTGGAGTCAAGTTGCATTTTCCATATAAGCTTGATCATAACATGAAAACTTGAAATTATTAATGTCAAGTGTCAACATTATGAGCACAGAAATTGTAGGCCAAAATTCAGTGATACTTCTAAACATTTGCACACCAATACCAGTGCTTCTAGCCACCCTTTGGCATGAAAATTCATTTAAAGCGCATAAATACAAGACATAAGGCACCCAGCTACATACAATGCCCTCTCTGAAGGATGCTGATGAAAGCATAATAAACCCTTGAAATATTAACCACTGTATATGTTATTCATGACCAGCTCTAACAACATACATTTATCACAGAAAATTGCTTCAGCTAATCAACTACAAAAATACACAAGCAGTACAAATCAACTTGTCTACATTACAGAGCAGGCATTTGGGTTCTCATCACTGAAAATTTCAGGAGCATAAGCGTAGTCAACATAGTATCTTGATGGCCAATATTCGCTTCTCTTGATATCAGTTTTACTTTCATCATCTTCTTCCTTGTTTTCTTCTTCAGCTTCTTTTTTCCCTTCTTCTTTCTCTTCCTTTTTCTCCTCCTCTTTCTTCTCTCCTTCCTTCTTGCCTTCGTCCTTCACAATTGAAGCTTGCTTCTTGGTCCTCTTGTACACTTCATCAACAAGCTTGGCTGGGTCCATGACACCTTTTACTATGACTTCATCTTTTCCCAAGTCTGTTTCCACTGACTCTACTCCTGCATATTAGCATATACAATTATTAATTCACTTTGGCATGTCATAATTAGATTAATATATTTCTCACCGACATGCATAAAGGGGCCGCAATATAAAGATGAAAATTTAGACATTGGTTAAATCAAATTTGATAGTGTATGTAGCTTTGAGGCACAAAGAAACCCGTAACATAAAGGCAAAAATTTAGACATCAGTTAAATCAAACTTTGATCGTGTATGTAACTTTGAGGCATAAAGAAAGCCGCAACATAAACACAAAAATTTAGACATCACTTAACTCAAACTTTGATTGTGTGTGTCACTAGTATAAAAGCACGTGTTAAACGCCTAAGTATTAATTTTTTTTTCTCTTTTCGGTAAAGTAGTATTATATGATTTATACATTATATATGCAGCTGAAATTAGACCCTAACAAATGTCTTCACCCAAAAAAAAAAGATCCTAACACATGTGGCTGAAACCGTGAATTGATTAGATTGAATATATATATTTCAGCATCGAATAGAAAATTAATTTAAAGTAATAAAGCTATATGGCGCTGGGATTAATATATTCCTCGAGATCCCATTGGAATCAATAATAAAATCACACCTTTTTTTCGGTCAAAAGATTTCCTGCAGAAACCTTGATACCTCCCACCCTTTTGAAACGAACGACATTAGCGCCACGGTTTATGATTATTATGACATGAATTGATTAAGAGAAAAAAAAATTCAGTAAATTGTATCCTCCTGAACATATCTTTTAATATGATAGTCCCACATTTAAAAATATGGCTTCAATGCATTAATTTAAAAATGTACACACAACTTTTAAGTAAAGCTCCATAAAATATGGCTTCGAAGAAACATTAAAAGTAAAGTTCACTACTAACAAGATGTTGAATGGCTAGTGTAATCTTTTGTAAGGATAAGAACACATATTCTTTTTCTCGAAAAGCCTACTTGTTAGATGAGAAGCGATTGTAAATGCTCCGTCATTAAAACCTTATAAGAGCAATGTTTCTACAATTTTACAATATAAAAAATATAGTGAAGTTGTCCAAGATTTTGCTGGGTTCCTAAACGTGTTTATTATGTGTGCGTAAGTGAGAGAGACAAGGCCGAAAGAATTATTTTAAGAATTCATTCGCACACTTAATTCATAAATGAGCTTATGTATGTTGAATAATGTTAATGGAATTCATTTTATTATAAGTGTGTTTAAATGTAATGTGCTAAATTTATGTTCATGAGAAAATATATCAATTCAATATAAATAGGGGGAGAGAGAAATAGAGAGAGAGAGATGATGATGATGAATCTTTGTACGTACCTTGAATCTTACGGATACCCTTTTGTATCGATTGAGCACATGCTTCACAATGCATTCGAACTTTCAGGGCTACTGTTACCACAGGAGGGGGTTGAGGCTGACACACAATATAAGTGAATTGAAAACCATGAGTTTAAAATGGATTGAACACACATAATTCATAATATTATGATTGTTTGGTCATAGTTAACACATCAATTATAAAAATACATATAACCGTGTGGCCCATCTTCTCATTTAATAGACCAAAAACTGCAAACACACTCTTGCATGATTGGGTTGTTGCTTATTGGTTCTTGAGTATAAGTTAACTTATTTTAATTTTTCATGTAGTAGTTTGCGGTTGTAAGTTGTGACAACCCATTTAATTTTAGTGGCAAAAGAAAAAGAGGCCTCTAAGTGCTCGTACTATTTTCTTTTCTATTTTTTTTTCTTTTTTATCAATTCAGATATGGACCAGGTTTTGGGTTCCAATTGTACGCAAAAATCCAATGGGAGCAAAACAAAGATTACAATATCCCCACCCCAAAACCAGTTAGCAAAGGAACAGTCTCCAAGAACTACCTTACCTTGCTGATCTCATCCAATGCATGATGGAGAGCACCTGTTCTTCTAACTTCTAACCTTCCCCACTTACCCACATCACATGGTCATGTTTTTATGTTCATGGAAATAAAAAAGAAAGCTGTTGCTTTACAACATTTAGCATTTGTTGAATAATTTTTGGATAGGTATAAATCTATCGACTCAAATTTGGGCATGCTCACATAAAAGTTAATAGCACCAATGTATAAGTGATTATATGTTGAATAAAGTCAAAAAATTCTATTTTTATTATGTGTGTAAATATAGTTATTAAACTTGTATCTATATATATACAGAGGAGACTCTAGTAAGAGTAGTGATTTATTATGAGAGTGAAAGAAACAAATATGGACCATATAACTACATATGAATGGTCATTATTAAAAATTATTAATAGTAATTAATAATTACGTGATTATTTAAAAATATCATGTAATTTTATATCTTAATTTTAACCTTTCATATAAAATTCAATGATCCATATTTGCTGTTCTCCCTCTCATAATAAAACACCCTTCTATTGAACAAAACAGAAAAAAGTCATATATAATAGTAGCCATATATAATTCATATATGGTCTTAAAATTCCGAAATCAGTGATTCATTATCATCTACTGTTATCAACTGGCAAGTTTACAGTGGGGCATGGTAAATCTGGTAGGGGTGAAATGAGCCAGCCCGTGACCCCAAATTGGTGCAATCTGCAAGTCAAGTTGCAGAAGGGAAGGTGGGGTCAAAACCCTCTTAATTGTCGCCACCAATTGCCCTCGTTACATGTGCCTTATTGGATGGAGTGGCATCATTTTGCCGACTTTGTTTCGTTACTTTCATGCCAGCAACCATCCACCGTGCAAACATGTTGGTGGTGATCATGTACGGAGGAGGATGGTTTACTATAACATTTGTCATGCTGAATTTCTATATTTTTCATCCATACAATAAGTTATAATATATAGTTTTGTACACTTACATTGTATTTAGAATTAACTTATTCTAGATTTAAAATAACTTAAACTTTATAAGTTTTAAGTATATGTTGGCAGAGAGAATGATTTATACCTCATCTTTCTTCTCTTCAGGCTGCGGTTCTTTGGTTTCTTCTTTTTGCTCCTGTAGAGGTTTTGGCAAAGGTGAAATGAGCTCCACCTTCTTACCACTTTTCTTTTGCAGCCTCTCACACACCTTTATGGGGTCAGCTGCCTTCCCTTTCACTACCACTTTGCTTGCCTTGCTATCTGCAGTCACCTCCTCCACTCCTGTACTCACAAAAGGATAAAAATGAGTATTTTAAAATTGTACGTTAATTCTTCTTTACTCTTAATCTTCTCCACCACCTTAACCTTTTTATCTTTGTTAACCATGGATGTAATAATGAACTTTTGTCTTCATTTGAATGAACATGTGGAAAACTACCTGTAAAAGTTCAGAATAATATATACATGACAAAATAGTTTCATCATGTTTGTTGTAAAATTCAAAATCAATCATGGAAAGTAGATCCCTCTAACAAGGAAAGTGAGAGGCAAAAGAGAAAATAAAACTATACAAAAGTACCAGCCAGCTGACAAAAATTAGCCATAAAAACTAGAAGTAATAATATGTTGGCTAAATGGTATATTCAGTAAATTACAGCAGAATTCTCCTCTTTGTTCGTTCATAATCTATCGATTAGGTTATATTAAATAACTTATTTAGAATTTAATTCCTGTCAAAATATAACTAAGAGCAGGAAGTTGAAAGAAAAATTACCTTCAAAACCTTTCAATGCTTTTGCAACTTTCCTTGCACAGGCTTCACAATGCATATCAACCTTGAGTACTATCTCTGGAGGCTCTTCTTCCTTCTTGTCATCATTTTTCTCTTCTTCCTTCTTTTCCTCTGTGGTTTCTTCTTTCTTTTCTTGTTCCTTGTTCTCCTTTAACACCAAACAGAACATTTAAATGCATATATAGCAAAGGTAATTAAACTGATAAAAAAATCTCCACATCAAGTGAGAATACTATATAATACAATATACCTCAAAGTATATAGACAAAAATATCATAGAAATTAGTGCCCAGTATTGGCTAATTTTCAAAGAACCAATTGTCAATAATACTAGAGAAACAGGCAGATAGATAGAAATAGTAGTAAATATAGAGAAAGCTGTGTAAAAGAACTCTTACTTCACCCATTTCTATGATAATAGAAAATGGCTTTCTGCTTCAGAAATTCTAGTAGCAACAGAAGATAGTATAATAGTTACATAGAAGCTAGCAATTGATGCTGCCTCTCTTTCTCTCTCTCTCTCTGTGGCTCAGTTTGTGTGTGGGAGCAATGTAATGGTGTGGTGGGAGAAGAAGTGAACGTTTATGTAACGTGGGGATTCTGCAAAATCTGAGGTGGACCGTTTATTGCAGATTAGAGATACGTACACAACATTGCTGACTCAGCATCATACTCGAAATATTGGCCATTCATTTTCTCTATTATAATAAATTGTAATGACATGTTGCTGTGTAGACCTCAGCATAGAAACTGTGCTAGTGCACCCGATTAATACTGGGAACAGCGTGGAACATAAATATCGATAATTAATTTCCCTCACTATTTGAATTAAGTCCTCATGCGTGCGATGACATTGGAATATGCTTAAGAGTAGAGAGGTCCCAAGTCCCAATTTGAGAGGAACAGGCTACCCAACTTAAAAAAAAAAAACATTTATTATTTGCGTTTATAACACATGAGATATCGTATCGAATAACATCTCATTCATCATGAGAGTAGACGTAGACTCTACTTAAATGATGTCCACACCCTATCAAACATTGAATGAAATATGAGTCGACACGATATTTAATGTATTGTGAGTATAAATAACATAACTTATAAAAGAATTCAACAAATTTATAGTGGAGGACAAATTAGTTCCTCATATTTAGAAAAATCCCCTCAAATTTTACAAATAAGGATAAGTTAGTCTATTCGTCAAATTATCGTGTGAGGTGTGTCCTGTTAACTTTTATATATATATATATATATATAATTAGCTTGTTTATGTGTTGATTTTCATGATTAGTCCTAATTTACCTCACTTCTCTAAACGATATCATTTAGACCTTCTTTTTCATCTTCTCTTTTGTCATAACTATCTATTTATAAGTAAGATTTTGACTTTAAATGTCATTTGTGCTACACAAAATAGAGAGGAATGAGCCAAATTAGGATTCACTGTGAAAATTAATAGTACACATAAGCAAGTTAACAAAACACGTGGACTTTTTCATTAATAGTTCATATGGTAATTTGATAGAGGGATTAACTTGTTTCCATTTATGAGATTTGAGGGATTAAAATGGGACTTTCTAAATCTGAGAAATTAATTTGTCTCCCACTATATAAATCTCAAGGACTAAATTATGGTTTTCATCTCTTTTAAGGATAAAATGCGTTTCACTCCCTGAACCTTATATTATGTGTAGTTTACATCCTAACTTTTTAAAATATACATTGCAGCACTTTAGACTTTTCAAACAATGTAAAACACCCTTTCTGTTAAGTTGACAACCATTTTTTTCATTACATGTCATGTGCATATCACGTACACAATTAAACGGACTCAAATACCCTTCATTATAATGAAATTTCCCGACCCCAAATCCTCCCCACTCATAAATGGACAAAAATATCCTTAAGATGCTATAGTTCAATTGTAATAAAAAAGATATTTTTGTCTGTTTTTCAGTAGAGAAGGATTTAAGGTTGAGATATTTGATTAGAAAAAAATTATTTTAGTATATTTGATTATGCACATGACATGCATATAACTACTTGACGGTGGAAAATGGATGTCAACTTAAAAGAATATTTATTTTGCACTACTTGGAAAACTAAAGGTATTGCAATACACATTTTAAAAAGTTGGGTTGTAAACTGCACATGACTTAAAGTTTAAAGGATAAAATATATTTTTACCCTTTTTTAACTAATAGTTTTTGTTCAGAAAAAGTAATATACATATCCACGTGTTCAAGATTTTTTTCAAACAAAAAGAAATTATACAAAGTTTATAATTTTAAAAAGTTTGGAATAATAAAAATGAAGAGTGACTATGTAAGTGATTAATTCCTAAATTGCTTAAATTATGAGCATTTTTTACTCTGTAAGATCATGATAAATACTAATGTGACATTTTGTTTTGCACTTATCTCCTCTAGACTATTTTCAACATAATAAAAGGTCTAGTGGTCCTTAACTTAGCCAACAAGCAGGGAAGGGGGTTGTGTGTGTGTGTGTGTGTGTTTTTTTTATGATCTTAACTTGGATCATTCGATAAGAATTTTTTACTTGTTTATCAGTCTTCTTCTTTCTGTCATTGAAAGTATAAACGTGACTCATTTTAACCTTTAATATTCTATCATACTAATTCCTAAAGTTAACAATATTGTTTTATATATATACTTGAAAGACTAATTTCATTTAGAGAAGAGCATATAGAAAACTAACTTGATTTATTTGTATTTCACGACAATATTATTTTTAAATTTAAGGAAACAAAATGAGTTACTCGTATAACTTCAAAAATAAAACTGAGTATTCATTTCATCCAACTTGTTTTCATTCAATGTATGTGTGTTCCATCTCACAATTTACATAATGATTTAATTTATAAAAGAATAAATATAGAAAATCAATTCGCCCTTTTTTTTAACGTATATCATGTAATTTTAATACTAATAAATTATATAATATTGGTTATGTGTGAATAAACATTTATAACATTTTTCCGCTGAATAAAAAAAAACATTTATAACATTTCGCATTAAAAAAATTCATAACATTTGAAGCGTTTGATAACAAAGGGAATGGAGCCCACAACTTTGGAAGTGAGGTGATGTCTCGATCAAAAGGTACTGGAAACTTTCATCCTTTTTTTTCACTTTACGAACATTGTTATAAACTTAATCATTTAAATATAATTAGATCGAGGTTATTTAATTTTTTAAAAAATTAAACGAATACCATGGCCTCACTTTGTGGGATCAAATGCAGAGAAAAGGAAAAAGAATGGTTCGAAGTATTAAAGATGGGAGTGGATATTGCCACTCTATTTTAGATATTGTTACTCCCACTTAACTTATTTGTTATATAGTTATTTTAAAATATCATTTACTTTTTCACAATTTGTAAACTAGTTATATATTGTTATTATAATATTATTCAAAATTATTATTATAAATATTTTTAAAAAATTCTATTAATATTGTATTATCTGTGCTTCCATATATTTTTTCATTTTGTGAAAAAATCTATTACACAAAATTTTTTTTTCCAATTTGCAAAAAAAAAAAAAGATAAGTGGTAATTGTGTTTAATTTTTTTTTCCAATAATATACTAAATGAAAGGCTCTAACTCTTCAAAACTGAAGATTAGCAGTTTTACCCTATTATTTTTCTTTTAAAAAAATCTATTAAATGATATACAAATCATAAATATTTGAATTAATTAAATTTTTTCCTCAGGCATATACTATAGTGTGCAAGAAGGTGGAGGGAAAAAGTTTGAGGGACAATCTTCTTATAATTCATGTGAATGAAACTTAGACGTGTTTTATGGATTAGTTCAATTAAATGGACTAATTTCTCTTGTTTTTTCACATATGACAATTGATCTCTCATGTGATTGAAACCTTAATAACACTCTTCCTCATATATAACTTATAAAATAAATGAGCAACTTGGGTTATTATGTTACCATAATTTTTAATAAAGAAAATAATAGATTAAAATTTTTTAATGAGAGATTGAAGTATCGAATACTAGTATAATATTTTTATTTGATATTAGATAAAATATTTTTTCTTTTTTGGTATTAAAAAATGTTGTAAGCACATTTTTCGTGGAGAAATATATTTTTTCGCAAAATAATGTAAAGACATGTTTGGTGTAATATTTTTTTAAAAAAAATGAAAAAAATATAGAAGCATAAATAATAAAATATTAATATATTTTTTAAAATATTTATAATAATGATTTGAATAATATTAGAATAACAATGTATAACTAATTTACTAATTGTGGAGAGAAAAAAGAGCATTTCAAAATAACGACATAATAGGCTAGTTGAGTGGGAGTGACATAGTCAAAATGGAATGTCTATTAAAAATAAATTAAAATTTTTAATTAATTTTGATTCATTGTCAATATAATTGTTTTATATTATCAATTAATTATATTATATACATATATATAAATTTTAAAATATTTTTATAAAAGTTAAATACTAAATATTTATGACAATTTCTTAATATATAATTAAATGATTGTTTTTATTTTTTATATTCACTATAATTTTTATTTGATTTTATGATTTTTAAATTAATATTCAACTAGTTAAATCACTTAAATTACTTTAGTTTCTATTGCATTCATGCATTTGAGCTAGTTACTAGTTAGTTGTTATTAAATCAAAATTGTTAGTTGTGGATTAACATTATGCCTCGACAACAAGGTCTGAGATAGGATCGAATCGTGATATTTGATATAAAATGTACAAATAAAATGTAATATAAAATGTAAAATTGTGAGAAAAGGTGTAGAAATAAAAAAACAAAATAAAGTGATTGATATTTCTGTCCTTGTTTACACTAGACCACAAGTCCACCAGCCCACAGAGAATCCAAACTAAGCCAAACATGTACGTGCAGATACTAGGTGATGTCACCATGCCGGAAGAATCTCATCTATACACTTGCGCCAATCGATATTCACTCATTATTCTACTAAATCGACCAGCAAATCTTCTGTGTTTTCTTTTTACCAGCCTCCCCTCTCATTTGCACCAAGCAAGTATTCGAACGATAGATACTAAATATAATAAACAAACCAACAGATGAAAGCATCATTCATCATCAGATTTTTTTATTTTTCTCAATCGCATAGACCAAAAGCTAAAGGAGCTTATGTGGCCAACAGCCCCCCTTCCACAATGAGTGGTTCCATCATCATTTTCTGATCAGGCATTAAAATGCTTGTGTTGATTTTTTTTTAACATATGATTGAGATATTTTTGTTGGTTTTAAGAGATTTGGAAATTACCATTTTCTTAATTTTTATACTTTGGCAAATTATTCTGATATCTGTGTAATTGTGATTTATGATTCATTACAGCATGTTTGGTTGAGATTTTTTTTTTCCAAAGCAAATTGCTTTTCACTCTTTCTTTCTTTTTTTCCAAAACCTTTTTATTATCAGTAACAATTTCTTGTGGGGAAATAAAGTTAAAATGAACATGTTATGAAGTGTTTGAGTGTTCCTATATTGCAAGTGCTTCGAATGTTAGAGAATTTATGCATAATTTTGTTTTTTTTTTTTACTTCAATTATGATTGAATTGCACTATTTGAACTCATTTCATTTGAAATATCATATCAATTCATTCATCATCAACCATTGAAAATGATTATAAAATATAGTTAAAACAAAAAAATTGGCATTTCAAAAGTGAAATATGAATGATTCAACACGTTATCTCATGCACCTAATATTTCTCATTCTTACTAGTGAGTTGTGACTTAATTTACTTAATTATAATTTCCATTTCTTGCTTCATGTGTAGTTCAAGGTTTCTTTTTGTATATTCCAATGAGTAATCCTACATACTTCTTTGCCAATATAATGTGCGTAAAAAGTGTATAAGTATACTCATGAATAATAAAAGCCAAGACAAGAGGAAGCAGCATTTTGTGATTTGGGTGGTATGCAACAGCCAGATATGGATGAACTTTTCCCTTGGACGAAAAGGTGATGATGAAATGTGATGTGGAGTTTTGAGAAGAGAAAGGCCATCAAAATTCTGCAAAGGGAATTATCTATATCGTTTTCGTTGTTGTCCCCATTAAGGGTAAACTAGAGCCAAATCATCATAATTTTATAAATTAATTTTAAACAATGAATAAACTAAGAACTTCTTGAAATTCCTTTTGCTTAAATGATCTGATTGGAAATGGGTGGATGGCTGCATCACATGGATATAGTTGGGAGTAAGGATGGAAAGGGAATAGAAGAAGTTAATTTTAAATCATAAAAAAAAATTAATATTAAGTAATTGTATTCTTTTTTATTTAGATGCTTGAGGATTTTCTATTGTTGGTTTATGTATCCTTGTATATGATGACAAAACACTATAAGTAATTTTTTTTATTACTTCTAATCTAATTTTAATTAACCTTGTTGAACCTTCTAATAAGTGTGCTTAAGTGTTTCAGCTTTATTTCAAATTGGTTGACATGTGCTGATAGTTTTATTTGTGAGAAAACCAATAAACTAGGCTGGCATTATTGACATATGTGTGCAAAAAGCAGAAAAAGGAAAAAGGGTGCAGCATGGAGTTTGCCGAGAATGGCAAATATTGAGTCTTGTAACATGTTACTTGCTGAAGTATCCAAAAAATGTATGCTGCTGCTGTCCTCTATCAGAAGTGGAGAAAAGCAAGTCAAAAGACCCTCTTTCTCTCTCTTGGTTAACGTTTATTTCCCTTGTGGTTACAAGTTGGGAGTACACAACAAACAAAGGCAAAAAGAAGAGTAGCCTCCATCACCAAAATAGAAGGATTGCATCAGAAATAAAATATCTCAGCAGAAAAAGACATGCTTCTGCCCTCCAAGCTTGCAACGGTCAAAAACAACTCTCACCCTCCTATAAAGGTGAGCTTGGAAGACAACAAAGCTAAGAGGAAAAATCAGAAATCCAGTGCCATATTGCTGCAACCTTCAACTCCGAAATTCAAGCTTAAACTTATATTCCTCTTCTCTCTCAGTTGCTGTAATTTGTAATATCATATTGTCCTGAGAGTGTATTTGAGAGCTGTTGTATTTGAGAAATATATCCTTGTGAGAGAAACAACAAATATTATTCATATACTGCTATTGTTTGGGTTTATCTTGTGGAGATAAATCTGTTGATTGAGCTTGGAAAGGCTCATTGAAAAGACTACTTGGATAGAGCTTGGAGAGGCTTGATAAAAAAACACTCTTATTTGTACTGTTTGTACAAAGTTTAGTGGATACTCTCACTTGGAGGGTGAGGACTGGATGTAGGATCAAAGTTAGAGATCCAAACCAGTATAAACACTTGTGTCAATCTCTCTACCCTTCTCTCTTTTCTATTTACCATCTTATATCTGTTTTTGTTAATATGAGAGTTGGAAACTTGTTTTTAGAGCTGAAGTTATTTTATCTTCCTAAACAATCTATCAAACTGATTCAGCTTTTTAACTTTATCATTTTACTTAATGCAAGTTTTATCAAAATATCTTTAAATCAATTTCGTGGAAAGATTAAGTATATATATTTGATAAAACATCTTCTAACTTGCTCTCTTAGATCAATCAATTCCTTTTAAGTCAGATTCTAGATCAGCCATAAATTCATGACGAAAATCTCCTACAATAATAGGAGACATTTGACTAAAAGTGTGTTGAGTATGCAGGAAAATTTGTAGGAGTACTTAATTCAACCCCCCTTCTTAAGTACTCTGATACCATCATCTATTTTTTATCCAACAAAAAAAGAGAAGATTTTATTTTATTTTTCTCGTAACATTTAGGATAATTTCATAACGTATAAAAAAAATGAATAAGGAAGAGAGATTTTAAATGTTAAATTCTTAGTTGTCTGACAGAAGAAGGAAAATTCTTAAAATTTTTATTTTTAATTTTAAATTCTTAATATTTTTGGTGCTGTTAATTTTTCTTTACTATCCTCATATTTTGACTCTATTATTTTTTGCCTCATACTATCCTAGTATCCTTCGTCTAAGCAATGCTCTCGGTTCCAATTATTGATGCTCAGGATTTAGGCCGCTTGGTAAATTGCATCAAACCGAAGTTAATTAGGTTATGTTTAATTGATTAGAAGAGTTTTCAAGTCAAGTATAAGTTGCATTTTGTTAAAAAAATCCAACCTTTTTTTGTGCAATACTTTTAAAACTTAATAATTTTATAAAAATTAGTTGCAATAGTTCCTTTACCAAACTAATATATTTTGAATAATAAATTAATATTTTTATATTGATATAATTTTATTTAAAGAATATAATATGAAATTTTTATTTTTATTTTTTGAAACTTTGTGACATAACTGTACGTAATTCATATACTTTATTAAAATACTAGAGTGAATTGGTTTTAATTTCATTGTTATTATTATTATTATTGGTGCAAATTTCATTATTATTATTATTATTCGTCATTTAATTATGGTTATCTTCTTCTTTTTTTTTTTCTTTTTGTGGATCAATACTGAACCTAGTTCTAGAAGAAGTTCTCCTTTTGTTTTGTGTGTGGTGTTTTTATAATGGCTTCCTACCTAGTTTTCTTTAGGTGAACCCAACAAAATAATGGGCTATCAATCGTTGAGATGGTTTTTGGACCGAGTTGAGAGGATAATCTTTGCTTTTTCTGGTAGAATTGCCTTTGAAATGAATTGCATCCTTTTACTAAAAATGAGTTGTACACATTGAACAAAAAGAGTACATTCATGTTCTGGCTAAGTTGTCAAGTAAAGCCCATCTTGCCGGGTGACATTTTTATCACAGCCATTTCCATTTCCTCGTCACTTGGGCCTTAAAGAACTTTTGATGAATATGAAAATTTTACATTAATTTTAACTGATGTAGCAGATTTGGAAGTTACAAATTCAGAATAATAGCTACAAAATCAAAACAGAAATTTATTACAGATGGATAGCTCTTCAACTTATGACAATAAGTGGCCTCAAATAAAGAAATTCAAATTGAGTTATTAAACTACGCTATAAGGCCTTAGGTTTGGCTCTAAAGTGCGTTAGTATTTTGGAAAAAGTAAAGCCTGCAATCTCAATTTTATAATGTGAATGTGAGGATTACATTGGCCAGGTTTTTGAGATGCTAGAAATCCAGAGTGTCTCTAAATAACTATCCAATAACTATACAAATGCGAAGATTGCATTTGTCTAATGGCTAACTAATTAACTATGATCTTTTTCTTCGTCTATGCTGTTTAGACTCATCATTTCATTTGTTTATTGGCATCTAATCTATCATTTCAGGTACTTTTAGCATCAAGTTTCATAGTGAAATGATTTTAGAGGTCGTAACCAAAAACAAAAATCATTACGTCATAGTGGCCTTCTCAACGGAGCATTACAAACAACATACATAGAAGCACATTCGCCAATATTAAATATAAATAAATAAAGACTAGCAATCCTAAAGAAAGAAATAAATGCGGAGAGCGGGAGACCCACCAATTATGAATAAGCTCAAAGCCAAAATATCATATTTCTTCACGATTGAACCGCGTTTGCGCTTTACACTACAGTTGCAAGAAGCAAGCCGCACATTCGGTAAAGCACCATGACAGCGAAGCTTTCACTACCTCGAACAGACAAGTGGACACATCTTTTGGACCCTCCCTAAGTCTGTCCTAAGCCATCATCAATGACAATTTCATATTCTTAATTACTGCTACGGTATTTAAATAATTATCTATTTTAAAAATTTACCTATCTAAAAATAATTATTTATTTTAAAAATTTTGATAATATTAATTATTTTTAATCAATACTGTTTTTATTAAATATTATTAATTTATTAGTGAATGAGAAAAGAGGAAGTTAAATTAGTAAAAAAAAAAGAAGAGTAATTTAATAACCTATTTCTAATTCATATTAATATTAATATTTTATTAATTATTTTCTTAATTTCAATAAATTTTTATGATTGAATAATTGTTGAAGGAGTCAAAAAAAATTAGGTAGGGGGCATGATCAATAGTTCGGTTTGGTTTGGTCCATACTTATGATCGAGTATCGAATGGAGCATGATCTATTTAGTGCAATAAATACAGAGGTGTGAAAACAGGCCAGCTCACCACACCAAAAAAATATGGGTTGAAATAGTCAGCCAAACCTATTTTAAGGCATGTTGATAGACTAGCCCATCCAAAAATTAAAAAAAAAATTAATGTTTTGAATGAGTTTTTTTTTTTAAAAAAATTTTTTCAAAAAATATTTTTTATTAATATATATTCAATTTTTCAAGGCTTATAACAAATATACACCAACTCTAACTAAAAAATATTATTGTTAATTGAGTCTTTAAATTTTAATCTTTTAGCTTTTACTCACTATCATAGTATTACTAAAATAGTGTAGTGATATTTTTTTCTGGAAAACAAATCTCTTTTTAGTTTTTGGACAATTGGGCTTGTCTAATGATGTTCAATATACAAACTTCGTAGCTTTTCACATGCTCATATGCTCTCACTAATAAATAAATTTTAATTTTTTTTTTAAAAAGACTTGACTCGCCCCAACCCGCTTAAACCGCAGGTTGAGCAGGGGGGCTTAGGTGGATTGAAACTTTTTAACGGGCTCAAAAAGCCAGCTCAACCCACTAAAAATAGCAATTTTGGCAGACTAACCCGGCAGGCCAGACTTGTTTTGACATGTCTAAGTAAATACTAGGACTATTAGATGCGTGTACGGTCCGCATGTGGTAGAGCATGATCATTATTGCACAAAACAAAACTCATAAAACCCATAATAAAAATAAGATTTATCTAAGGCTTCAATAAAAGTAAATATATATAATCAGTGTCCTAAGAGCAAAATCCATAAAAATATAATAAAATAATGATGGCAAATTATATTGTGAGACAAATTTGACACACACACACACACACACACACACATATATATATATATATATATTTCTTTCTTTCTTCCCGTCAAAATATTTGTCAATTTAAGACAATCACAGATATTAAGAAAGATAATAAATAATATTAGTAATTGGATAAAATATAGTGAATGGATTGATATATCCATATATTACTCCCTCCCTTTAAGAATACTTGTCCATTTTCAGACAATTTTATATTTCAAAATATCTGTCTCATTTTTGACAATATCATATTTCAATACAAGATTTATTTATTTTTTGATAGTGTCCCTAAATAATTTTACTCACTAACCATTAATTTTTCAAAAACATTTCATTTAATAGGTATGTTAGGTCATTCACTGTATTTTACTTCATCTCCAATACATTTGTTATTTTTCTTAACACTCGTGTTTATCCAAAAGTGACAGATATTTTAAAAGGGATGGAGCAATTAATATAATGCAATGTTCAAAGCTAATATTAAAGGAAATGTTTTGAAAATATGAAATTAATTAGAGATGGAATTGAAAGAATCAAATTAATATTTTATTAAAATATGAAATTAGTAAATATTTTGATATATAAAATTGTCAAAAAATGTGCGGATATTATAAAATTGAGTAAGTAATTAATAACTAGTAAAAAGGGATCCAACTCCAAGAGCATGAATAGAAGCACTATAAGGGGGTGGCGTGAGAATCAGAACCAGCACATGAGATGGGGTGATCTTTATAGGTGCTGAATTGCAAAGCCATCAAATCCGTTATGACTCTCTTATGAGCAGCACAAACCATCCACGTCCAGTTCCAGCCTGCTTCAGCCTCCACCTCTCCATGTGACGACAACATTATTAGCACCAAATTAGCACTTCGTACGTGTTGGGATTTCATTGGTTAGAGTGCTAAGCTCACTCCTTGTTAAATTTTGCTCTGTTTCCCTTTTTTTCTGCGTTGTTGCTGCTACTCGCAACACTTACTGTCCGTACTATCTAAAATCATTTTGATCTCTCTATCTGAGCCCTCAGATTTGAGCTTTTATCCACAGCCATGGCTGAAAAGGTACGTACGAGGACGTTAATTTGTCATCTCAGTCGTCTCTTTCCTTGTGATCTCGAAATCAAACAAACCATAGTTCTGTACTGCAGTATTCTACTTGACAATCATAATAATTTGGATATATATATATAAAGTCTTAGATAATATTTCCTCCCTTTTACAATATTTATTTACTTTTAGACAATTTTTTATTTTAAAATATTTATCAATTTCTTATCTCAGTAAAGTATTAATTTCATTATTTCAATACTATTCCTAATTAATTTCACATTTTCAAAATATTTTATCTAATATATATTAGTCTTGAACATTGTGTTGTATTAATAAATAACTAGAGATATATTTGTTCATTCACTATATCATTATTATCTTTTTTAAATATCTATATTTGGTCAAAATTGATAACTATTTTAGAAGGAAGGGGGTATCTAGTAGTTCTTATTTTAATTTAATTTTCTTGATCGCATTCGTTAATCAGGAGACAATCATGAAGCTCAAGGTTGACCTTGAGTGTGAGAAATGCTACAAGGTCAAGAAGCTTCTCGCCAAGTACTCGTAAGTAGTTCATCACCACTTAATTGCTCTTCTCTTAGCATTTTCATTTTTCTTTAAAAAAATTTAGAATCACTAGGTTTCTTGCATGCATTGGGATCGTGTGTGTGTGTGTGTGTGTGTGTGAGGACATCAAATTGAGTTAATTTTTGGGATTTGTTGAAAATTTTTGTGAAAAAGATAAATTCGAGGCCAAAAGTCTGACAAGAAGGAGAACATTGTGATGATCTTGGTGGTATGTTGTAGCTCCGAGAAGATCAAAGACAAGCTCTGCTACAAAGGTGGGGGTTCCATCAAGAGCATTGAGATCCTTGAGCCCCCAAAACCAACACCCCCAGTAAAGCCCAAGAAGCCCAAAGGGCCCAACTCCAATCCACCTTCGCCTCCTCCGGTACCCATTGGTGCCGCCTTTGGTGGAGGGTCCAGTTAGGGATTGCTGTAGGCCGTGCTCTGAGGGTAGGCCTGGTAGGCCATGCATGAATGGTTATATTGGGGCACTAGTTTGCGATGATGGGTACTATGGAAGGCCTGGTAGGCCCGTTTACAATAGTTATGATGAGGAGAGGCCCTATTATTATGTGAGTCGTTGTGGTCAGTATTAGTATTTCAGTGAGCAAAATGTGTCAGGGTGTACAATATTGTGATCGTACCATGGTGATGGCCAAGCATGTTCTCCACACTCTCATCATGTTTGGGGTGAGGGACTTGAAATGGTGGGCACGTAATCCCATCTCTTTAATTACAATGTGTCCACTTATGGTCTGTTTATGAGTTTGATTTTGGAGTAGTAAAGAGAAATTTGAAAGTAAAATTTTTAAAGCTTACACTGTGAATTCCATCTTTTCCCTCTCCTTCGTAATATAAAGGTCAACCTCATAGACATAATCTTAGAAGTATTATTATTTAATTAAATTTGTTGAAAGTAGTGCAATTTCTAGCCTAAATCATAGATTAAAATTTTTTTCAAATGAATTTAATTTATATGTGTTATCAGTGTAAAAATATTTACACGAATATCTATGCAAATAAAAAATGTATGACTTAATTATTCACTACGTTAAAAGTCTTAGAAATAAAAATACATGAAGAATTTTTAAACAATACATGAAGTGTTCGGGATTTTTTTTTTCTTAACAAAGGAATTATACAAAGTTTATAACTTTAAAATGTATTGAATAATACTCTTTTTTTTTATTCTATTTGTCCAAAAATAAAAAAGCATATAGATCAAGGAAATAATAAATATATTTTGACAACGATAAAAATATGTATGAGAAGACTACATTACCCTTATTAAAATATAAATTTATATTATTATAATATTATTAAAAAATAAATACAATTAATTACATTATGATTAATATTGAAAACAAAAAATTTAATAATTTTTCATATAAGAAATAAATAAATATTTTGCAATAAAAAAATGGATAGATAGAGTGAAAATAAGAGAATACAAATGAAGAGTGAATATTTAAGTCCTACATTACTTAAATGATTAACTTTTTAGTCTATAAGATAATGATAAATACTAATGTGACACTTTGTTTTGTACTTATCTCCTTTAGGCTATTTTCAACATAATAAAAGTTCTAATAGTCTTTGACTTAGCTATCAAAGTTTTTTTTTTTCACTTTTAATGATCTTAACTAGTTAGATCAGTTCATTATAATTTTTTTTACCTTTTTCTTTTCAATTTACTAGCTTTTGAATTCTTCACATGAATTTTGATTAGTTTTTCAAATTTTGATTTTTAGTAGCAATATTATTAGACTGTTTATATTATTATAAATTACAAATTTCAGATTAAGTTAGGCTTAATATGATTGAGTAAATGTTCACTTTAATTTTGTCATTACAAATGTGGCTTACTTTAATCTTTAAAATTTTAAAATTAACATTTTAATTATTGAAATTGAAAAAATAACAGTCAATTATTAGCCCTAAAATACAAATGAATCAAATCAATCTCTCAATCAAACTAATTCCTAAAGCTAAAAATATTGTTTTAAATATATTTGAAAGACTGATTTCATTTAGTGAAGTGTGTTTAGAAAACTAACTTGATTTAGTATTTCATGGCAATATTATTTTTAAATTTAAGAAAACAAAATGAGTCACATATATAACTTCAGAAATGAAAGTGAGCATTCATTTCATCTGACTTTTTCTCACTCATAATGTACGTGTGTTCTGTCTCACAATTTATATAATGATGTAATTTATAAGAGAATAAATATGGAAAATCAATTCACCTTTTGTTTAGAGGAAAACAAATGTCACTCATTTGAGAAGACAAGGACTTATTTCCTTTCAATTTTTAGTTTTTATTTTTAATTTTTTAAAAATTGTGAAAAAAAATTATAAATTTCAAAAATTATAAATTTCTATTTTTAATTTTTTTAATTTTTCATTCATAAATTATAGAAAACTAAAAATAAAAATTGAAGGCAAACAGCTTCTAAGACTTTTAAAACTCTCGTATGTTATCTTACATCATGTAATTTTGATATTAAAAAATTATATAATATTGATTATGTGTGAATAAACAATAATAACATTTCGCATAAAAAAAAATTCATAACATTTGAAGCGTCTGATAACAAAGGGAATGGAGCCCACAACTTTAGAAGTGAGGTGATGGCTCGATCAAAAGGTACTTTGAAACTTTTTTTGTTGTTTCACATTGTCATAAATGAAAGCATCATTCAACATTAGATTTCTTATTTTTTATTTTTCTCAATCGCACAGACCAAAAGCTAAAAGGGCTTATGTGGTCAACGGCAACCCTTCCACAATGAGTGGTTCCATCATCATTCTGAATTTCTGATCAGACATTGAAATGCTTGTTTTGATATATATATATACACACACATATGACTGAGATATTTTTGTGGGCTTTAAGAGACCTGAAAACTACCATTTTCTTAATTTTTATACTTTGGAAAATTATTTTGAAATCTGTGTAATTGTGATTTATGATTCATTACAGCATGTTTGGTAGAGGTTTTTTTTTCAAGCATATTGCTTTCCACTCTATTTTTTATTTATTTTCCAAAACCTTTTTATTATCAGTAACAATTTCTTGCGGGTAAATAAAGTTGAAATAAACATGTTATGATGTGTTTGAGTGTTTCTATATTACAATTGCTTCAAATATTAGAGAATTTATGCGTAATTTTATTTCTCTTCAATTATGAATGAATTGCACTATTTGAACTCATTTCATTTAAAATATCATTTCAATTGATCTATCATCTACTATTTGAAAATGATTATAAAATATTTTTAAAACAAAAAACTTATCATTTCAATGATAAAAGATGAATAAATTGACACGGTATCTTATACGCCTAACATTTCTCATTTTGATTTGTGACTTAATTTGCTTAATTATAATTTCTATTTCTTGCTTCATTTGTCGTTCAAGGTTTCTTCTTGTATATTCGAATGAGTAGTCCTACATACTTCTTTACCAATATAATGTGTGCAAAAATTGTACAAGTGTATTCGTGAACAAGAAAAGCCAAGACAAGTCCTCCTTTGCACAAAAAAAAAAGAAAAAGTCAAGACAAGAGGAAGCAGCCTTTTGTGATTCGGGTGGTATGCAAAAAAATAAATGAATAAAGAAGATAGATTTTAAATTTTAAATTCTTAATTGTTTGAAAGAAGAAAAAAAATTAAACCATTAACATCATTGGTCAAAGAAATGGGGAACCAATCATTCAATTAGCAAGCCAATTATCCACTAGATAAAAAATTATAAATTTAAAAATAGCACACAGCTGGCGAAGGCTCATCGGCTAAACAAAAACATGCTAAGTGACACAACAACACTAACAACCCATGAACGGCATCCTATAGTCCATTATTGGCTTCTCGTGGAGTCTATACAACAACACCTTACAAACTTCATTTAACGTCATCAATTCATTATACAAAAGAATCCACACAATCTAACCTACTTTGCAAAAACTCTTTGAGTTTTTTCCTTGTGAAAATCCTTCCTTTGTAAAAATTGGATTGAAACAACTTCTTTCCTTCAAACTTTGCAAGAACCTTGACAATATGAGCATATACCAAAGAGTCGATTTGGCCAATATCATGGAACTCATCAGAGCTCAACAATAGTATCCCTTCTTCCATTTTAAGGACAACAAGCTCAACCCAAGATGCTACTTGAGGATACAATTAAGAAATAGGTCTCAGAACAAACCAAAGGCAACAAAGACACTAAAACAACAAATAAAACTGGCAAGAGAAATAGCAACTAAACTACACTAAACATAGAAGCTCAAACAAAAAATAGCAACTAATCTACACAAAAAAAAAACACACTTGGATAAAAGAGAACACGAAAAAGAGGCCATCTATCTCTAGACTAAACATAAGAAAACGAAACCCAATCAAAACCATTAATAGAGGTCATGGATTATCACCCATCACAATTCACTAGCACAATCTTTCGATACAACTTGACATTTTAGCAATTGCAAGATCTACAAAAAGAATGAGCTATCCCACATCATCTCAAATGACTTTGAAACTGTTGCTATCCGGTAATATATACTAGATGAGAAGTCACTCAAACCCTCATGTAATAGAAAGGTGGTAAGACAAGAACAATGCAAAAGCAAAAAAACTACCTAAATGAAAGGGTTGCCAAAACCATCATGAAGAGGCTTAATCCCTTCACATAGCCAGCGTCCCTTTGAAGAGAAGAGAAGGGAAGAGAGGTCACTGAAGAAAGGTAGTTGGTTTGTTTTGGGATAAGGGATGGGTGTTATGAGGCGCAGCGTAGATGCGCTAGGACTTATCATTGGTGTTGTTAAGAGTTGATATTGATAATTTTTTTTGGGTTGATATTGAATCTAGTTCTAGAAAATGTTTTGATCAAAGTGTCATTTTGTTTTATTTTTTAGAGGTTCGATTTGGACAAAGCTAAAACCTAGCCCACCCCAAATTTATTAGCAGCCTAAGGTTCGATTTTTAGGAGGATAATATTTTCCTACCTTGATTTTTGAACCCAACATAATAATGGGCTAATTAGTCAACATTTTTTGGGTCATAGGTTTGGCTCTAAGGGGAGTAAAGTGTACAATCATATACCCGAAAAAAAAAGAAAAAAGAAAAAAAGGTGTACAATCTCAATTTTAGTATGTGAATGTGAGGGTATTACATTGACCAAATTAAAGATGAATATATGTACCATTACCAAAAAAAGGGTGAATGTATAATTTTGCAAGGGGAATTATATATATTGTTTTTGTTGTTGTCCCCATCAAGGGTAAACTAGAGCCAAATCGTCATAATTTTATAAATTAATTTTAAACAATGAATAAACTAAGTAAACTTCTTGAAATTCCCTTTGCTTAGATGATCTGATTGGAAATGGGTGGGTGGCTGCATCACATGGATATCGTTGGGAGTAAGGATGGAAAGGGAATAGAAGTTAATTTTAAATCATAAAAAACATTAATATTAAGTAATTGCACTTTTTTATTTAGATGCTTGAGGATTTCCTACTTTTATCCAAAAAAAAAAAAGAAGATTTTTTTTCTCGTAAAATTTAGGATAATTCCATAACGTACAAAAAAAAATGAATGAAGAAGCGAAATTTTAAATTTTAAATTTTAAATTGTCTGACAGAAGAAGGAAAATTCATAAATTTTTAATTTTTAATTCTTAATTCCTAATATTTTTGTGCTGTTAATTTTTCTCTACTATCCCCCCATTTTGACTCTGTTAGTTTTTGTCTCATACTATCCTAGTATTCTTCATCTAAGCAATGCTCTTGGTTCCAATTACTGATGCTCAGGACTTAAGCCGCTTGGTGAATTGTATCGAACCAAAGTTAATTGGGTTATGTTTAAGGTCATGAAATTGATTAGAAGAGTTTTCAGGTCAAGTATAAGTCACACTTCGTTCAATAATCTAACCTGTTTTTGAGTAATACTTTTAAAACTTAATAATTTTATAAAAATTACGAAATTAGTTGCTATAGTTCCTTTACGAAATTAATATATTTAGAATAATAAATTAATATTTTTATATAGATATAGTTTTTTTTTTGAAACTTTGTGACACAACTGTACATAATTCATATAATTTATTAAAATATTAGAGTGTATTGGTTTTAATTTCATTATTATTTTGTACTAGACTAGAATTATGGACCTCAGACCTCAGCCCAATCCTAGAAGACTCTCTCAAGGGATCCCATAACTTGCTTACATGGCATAATATCTCACATAGATTCTCTATACAGGATCTTAATATATCTCATAATATCTTATTATTATCTTCTCATATCTAAACATTATCTTTAATACTAATTAAATTGCAGGTATATCTCCTACATTTAAGGAAGATCATAATAGATTTATTAGATCATAACAGATCTACCACGGGGTCACTTCACACTAAATAAAGGACTCAACGCCCCCAAGTATCACAAGCTGATTACATGCTATTCTCTACCACTCTATGCCTCTCTCTCATTCATTGACTTGAGCGTCGAAGTGTCTTTGCAGGTACCCACCCCCTGCTTGCACGGACATTAGAGCTACTTGCATCCTTACCGCTATTTCTAGATAAAAATATTGGCGCTCACCCTGGGGCTGGTAAACAAGCCAACCCCCACCAAGGTCTGCCGAACAAGGCAAACAAATCCTCATTGGATCGTTGTCCTCACTACAAATCTAACGTCGGATTATCTCTCTTGTTGACAAAACAAATTCCCAGGTTTTATCTCTTCATGTTTTTCCTTTTTCTTGAGATACAGGGCATATAATTACATCATGCCTATTAACTTTTATACAAACATGCATGTAATTCAAAATCTCAGGGTGTTTTCACATTATTCCAAACTGGATACTTGACATGTTGACATTACACTGTCTAACAACATCAACTACAAGAAATATGTGTCTTCACAAAATTATATTTCATCCTCTTTCGTTTATCATAAAGCACACTACGCTCCCATGGTTTTCGCCCTTTTTTACAAAACCACGCAGTTTTTATGTCCAATTCAATGGCGGTTGATAAAACGAAGGGAAGAGAAGAAGAAACTCAAAATTATGTACCCATTAATGCTTATTTGACAACTATATTTCTTTTTATATTTCATCTGGTCACTTTCAGATCAGGGTGCTCACCAATTTGTTCCCATCATCGGAACAAACAAGCAGCCTACCTCCTTCTTCGACGAACCGTCGTTCCCATCTCCTTCTCCAACTAATCGGCAATGCATACCTCTGGAGCCCAGGTGACATTGCTCCTATTTTCTTCAAACAAATCATTTACCAAGATCCTGGACATCTAGCGTTATCCACTGCTCTCACATAAATATTAAATTTTCATGAAACCCAAATCTTCACGTGACTCAAGTTCGGATATTTCTTGTTTATACAAACACACTATTCCACCAAAATCACAACTACAGCTTCTAAATCAGGAACCTGCTTGATTTATCTTACCTAAAAGACAATATATTACAACCTTGCTCTATTGCTAGAAATTGTATCACAGGGAAAACGTAAACACCAGCAGTTGCCACAGCGCCACCTCACGCGAGCCAGCGTCTTACTCAGCAGTTCTCGCAACCTTATCGCAGCCATTGCGACTCGAAGCACTGCCAACATCGATCGAGGAGAAAAGTTCCATCACGGGTTACACGCTACTACTCAAAGAGCAGGGTTCTGTCATGCAAAATCCTGACAGATTCACGTCGACAATGCCACCACCATGCTAGCAAACATGTGCAACCGTCGAACTCTGAACCACCAACCACAGATTGTACGCCGCAGAAGATCGCAGGATGCTTCGTAGCCAACTGATCTCAGTAGCCACTGCTGGTCCCACGGCGGCGCTCGAACTCACCCTACGCTCTCAACACCAGAACGGCGCACCTACTCTATAGGGCTGCTACTTCGTAAAAGGGGAACGAACTAGGTTTCCTCAAGGACTTGGGCCTCTGGCCCAGTTTCAAAATAAAAAAAAGCAAAGAACGAGCAACCAGCGCACAAAACGGCAAAAAGAATGACAATGGAGCTCGAATCTGCGACTTTCAATCTCAGGACAAACTAATGCTGCCACTACAGCAGAAGCTTGGTTTGCTTATTCCATGTTTTTCTATATATCTTATCTTTTTACAGGACCCAAATATTCACATGCTAGCTTGGCCCAATTCATACACTTGGCGATCTTGATTTAACATATGCCAAGCTTATCATAATTCTCAAGTTAATGGCCATGTGAAGAACTTTTGAAATGCTAGAGACATATATATTACTCTCATACTTAACCAACTTTGATACAGAGAATTATTATTATTTTCTTATTTTCATGATCAATTAATTTTTATCTAACTATTTTTGGCTGCCTAGCATTGTCTTTGATAAGACCAGCTTTGGCATTGCCTCCTCAGCCAAGCTCTCTCGTCCGATCTCTAGCTCCACCCAATTGAGCTGATTTGACATCTCTATGCCCTGACCGACCTCTTTTATCTACTGGCCGACCATACCATTGACTACCATCATGACCTCTTGTCCAGGTATTTCGCATAAACAAGAAAAGCACACAAATATCATGATACATCAAGTTTGGTATTGTTATTCATCTCTACATAACTATATATTATCTGTCTCATAGTGATCGACTTTCAACTTGACCTAACCATCATGGTTAGCCATCTTCACTCAACACATGATCTAGCTCATCATCCACTCTCAATTGATCACGTGTGAAAAACTTTTAAGTGCTACACTTATGTTACTCTCATACAGAGAATTATTATACTATTTTCATAATCAATTAATTTTGGCATGAATATTCTTGGATACTAAGCATTATCTTTGACAAGATAAGCTCTACCCTCCTCTTGGCCGATTTTCACTGCCATCTCTGGTTGACCTCATAACCTCACGACCAAGCTTTGGATTCTCTCAAAGCAAATCTCCAGGTTATATCTATCCATTCTTTTCCTTTTACAAGGGCTGGACATATAATCATATTTTACACATTAACTTGTGCAATTATACCTGAAATTCAAAATTGTGCATTCTTTTTAAATTGGATGATATACTACCTCCAACACAATTACAGAAAATCATGTTTTTGCACAATTAAAGTTTCAATCTCTTTTCTTTATTGTAAAAACACAACAAATCACCATGATTTTACAAAAACAGAGATTCTGAGACAGGAACCCATACAATCATACTTGATTACAAATCATGTGCTTCTTCCTTTTGATTTCGAGAAAACGTGAATGTTGGAAGAAGTAAAAGGGAAATGACCTTAGTAAGAAATTAATCTCCTCTTGCAAGCTAGCTAAGCTCCATTGCCGTCTCTGGCCGAGCTCTAATTCCTCTCGAACGAGCTTCACCTCCTCCTAGCCAAGCTCCTTTGCGATCTCTACTTCCCCGGTCGACCCTTGACATGTGCTGGTCGACCTCTACTATCTCTTAGCCGAGCAATTCGCATAAAGAGTATACAACCAATATACAATAGGTTTGGTATGGTTAATTAATGCACATATCTATATATATTATCTCTTTCAGTGCAGACACAAGTTGTCCTCATACACACAACTTTGATATGAATTAATTATTGTTATCAACTAACCTTGATTCTTGGATGCCGAGCATTGTTTTTGAACAGGAAGAGCTCCAACACCTCATTCGCTGAGCTCCACCTCTGATCAAGCTATATTGCCACCCTCTGGTTGAGTTGTACCATCGTCTTCACGACGAAATCTAACAAGATACAGATTTATTATTTTCATAGACTATCTATTATACATCTCAATTATTTTCATTTACCGAGCATATTCCTATCCTGAAATTAAAGTCATTTGCAAATAACTTGGATTCTTATGTGGTGTTGGAATATTGTGCTAATACAATTGTCATATCCCCAAAAAGAAAGTCACAGATCGCAAGGGAGTTTTCTATAAACCTTAAACATTTCTTCAATGCATAATATCTTATGAGTATATCACTGTACTGACCAACTTTTTAGACGCTCGGCTTCCTTGGGCCGAATTCTCAACAAAGCCCTGGTCCCACCAGGCAATATACCTTCTTAGGTCGAGTATGCAACAAAGCCCTGGTTGGCATCCCCACCAGGCACTTAGCCTTTTCAGGCCAAGTTATGCCATCATTTACCCAGATATGTTTTCTACCACTTTCATAATCATCTTATTTATAGCCTGAATATTTTTATGCAGGATACACCCTCTTTCATATCATAGAGATTTCCTTTTATGCAAGACAAGTCACTTCATCTGAGATATCAACTCATTTATGATCTAACCATTGTTGTGCTAGACATATTTGTATCATTTTTATGTGCCAGGTGTCAAGCTTGCTCCAACAAAAAGCCGTCACACTCACATTAGCCTTGGCACCAATCAAGTGGTAAAGGCGCACTTTTATGTCAGCCTCAGCTCTAGCCCCGAGCAGTGAAATGCCAAAGCCGTCATACTCATGTAAACCTTGGCACCAATCAAGTGGTGAAGGCTCATGAAATTGATTAGAAGAGTTTTCAGCCCAAGTATAAGTCATACTTCGTTTCATTCAATAATCTAACCCGTTTTTGAGTAATACTTTTAAAACTTAATAATTTTATAAAAATTATGAAATTAGTTGATATAGTTCTTTTATGAAATTAATATATTTTGAATAATAAATTAATATTTTTATATTGATATAATTTTATTTTTTTTATTTTTTGAAACTTTGTGACACAACTGTAGGTAATTCATATACTTTATTAAAATATTAGAGTGGATTGGTTTTAATTTCATTATTATTTTGTACTGGACTAGAATTATGGGCCTCAGACCTCAGCCCAATCCTAGAAGACTCTCTTAAGGGATGCTATAACTTGCCCACATGGCATAGTATCTCCCATAGATTCTCCATACAGGATCTTTATATATCTCATAATATCCTATTATTATCTTATCATATCTAAACATTATCTTTAGTACTAACTAAATCCCATGTATATCTTCTCCATTTAAGGAAGATCATAACATATTTACTAAATTACAACAGATCTACCACGGGGTCACCTCACACTATATAAAGGGCTCAACGCCCCCAGATTTCACAAGCTGATTACATGCTATTCTCGACCACTCTATGCTTCTCTCATTCATTGACTTGAGCGTCGAAGTGTCTTTGTAGATACTCGACCCCCCACTTGCATGGACATTGGAGCTACTTGTATCCTTACTGCTATTTAGGTTAGTTTTAATTTCATTATTATTTATTATTATTAATTTTTGGTACAAATTTCATTATTATTATTATTCGACAGTTAATTATGGTTATATTGATTTTTTTTGGGTCAATATTGAATCTAGTTCTAGAAGAAGTTTCTCTTCTTTTTTTTGGGGGTTGGATTTGGGCTAAGCTTAAACCTAGCCTGGGCTTCAATTTTGTGGAGGATAATGGTTTCCTATCTTGTTTTCTTCCGGTAAACCCAACATAATTATAGGCTGTTAAACATTAAAATGAATGCACTTTGTTTTTGGAACTAGTTGAGGGGATTACCTTTGATGTGTTTTTGTTTTGGTAGAATTGCCTTTGAAATGAATTGTGTCGTTTAATCAAATAAAAAAGTTGTCTACATTGAACAAAAAGAGTACATACGTGTTCCGGGCCAAGTAAAGCCGATCTTATTGGGTAACAGTTTTGGCACAGCCATTTCCATTTCCTGGTCACTTGCCCAACATAAATACATTTCCCTTTGGGCCTTAGGCTTGACTCTAAAGTCCCTTAGTATTTTGGAAAGTACAGTGTACAATCTCACTTTTATAATGTGAATTAGTGTAATAACTCATGAGATCCATGGGAAAAATAATTAGATTAGATGTGAAGGGGAAATATGATCAAAGTAATAATTATTATAATAAAATGTTATATACATGAATCACAACTATATAATGCAATTCATTTATGTTTTAATTCCAAAATATTAAGCACATTTCATGACATCTGCATGATTTACAAAATAAAAAAATATTTAAATTAAATAAAGTAAATACATATAAGCTGAACTACTATATTTGCATGACCCATGTGATGTACAAAAATGATAATAACTACATTTTGAGAATAATAATTACTATTTACCATAGATAACATTAATAAAATTAATAATACTCAAAGGTATTGTACTCAAACAATATTTATATTTATTTAACAAAATTATATTCCGATTTATTCATTTTGTCATCAACAAACTAAGGCATCAGATATAATTCACATTTATGTTTAATTATATTGAAAAAATTTTAAAAGATAATAAAAATAACAAAATTATAGAGAAAGTCATATAAAATGTATAAAGAAATTGTCATCAGAGCAGGAACAATCTATTGACATGTTGAACACATTATATGCCAAATTATCTTAACCTCCATCAGAAAATCTTCACCATATTGAGGGGTTTGAAGACAAAGAACCTAAATATACCAAAAAGAATTTTGCATGACATATTTATTAATCATGTAACTATTCGATAAGCAAGTGTGCATCATATATATATGTATGTTGGCAAGGTCCAACATGTCACGACTCGATTTGGTTCGTGACCAGCATGTGCGGATTCTCGTCCCCACATAAGCCTCGTGATCGTTGCGCCGTACTATATGCATATTTTATTCATAAAATAATCGTAAATCAAATCTCATCTTGAACTCATAATAAACCTGAATAATCCTTTTTTCTCATAAATAAAATCTGAAACTGTAGCTGTGATATATTTTAAACTGAGTTACTCATTTATGAAATATATCATGAATGCTAAATCATTTTAATACAAAAGAATCATGGTGTGCAAAATAAAATAAAGGCATGGTCTAGGACCCTGCCCGCAATGTACATTAGAGCACTCTCTATCACTATATACAAAATACAAAAAGGTACTTCACTCCGAGTGAAGCTCAACAACTAAAAAACTCTATTGCAGGGGAGGAGGTGGCTGAAAGGGACCTACAGCAGGTAATGTATCCGTAATAGGAAAAGGGAGAAGGGTGAGTTTCATCTAAAACTCAGTGAGTGAAATCTCACCTGTAACCCCTTTCATGGGACAACAACCAAGATGCATAATAAAAACCATAATATTACTAATAATCAATAATAAAATAAATTCTAAAACTGTTTTTGGTAATCATATATATAACAAAGCTCTAAACTCCTATGAGTCACGGTCAATAATACTCTAAACTTAATAAATATGCATAAGAATAATAATAATAATAATCATCATTTGTAAATATCTTTATTCTCTATGGCACCTCACTATGTCCCAATTCGATATGTTCTCTAGAAGTTTTGCCACTATGGCCATTAATAAAGGGTTTGCTTCTATGGCTATTTATTTAATATTGCCTCCATGGCTGTCTAATGTTATTGTGTCCGTGGCCGTTTAACGCTATTGTCTCCATGACTGTTTAATATTATTGCTTCCATGGCCGTCATTGAATCTCATCATATATAACTCAACAAAATTAAATAAAATCAACATTTCTAAAAGTGCGTATTCCATCCCTTGTGAACACGAGCCCCTAAATTCTTAGTACCCTAAGAGTTTTGGATTTATATAACTCTAACAATATAACTTTAGCATAATTGTGGCTATGAAAATCAAGCCCAAGGGATCACCCACATGTAAGCATTTTGATTTCAAACCCACAGAATATGTGTCTGGCAATTACTATAAATCAAACTGAAGGTTGTACCTCTGGGTACTATAAAACCATAGCTCTCAATTTAAATCTCAAGCTAACATAAATCTTTATATACATTATAAATCTAAAATCATAATTCAAAACATTTGGGTTCGAAATCATAACATAATAGCTCTTCAAGCAAAGTAACATATTTATTCAAAAACTAAACATGCTTGCTCTTCATATTTATTTTCTCTAAATACTCTCACTACCAGAAAAAATGATGTTATCGACGAAAAATTTCATTTCCGATGGATTTTTGGACGGATTTAGTCAATCGATAATAACGTAGTCGGAAATCACTACCGGCGAAAAAAATCCATCGAAAAATGTTATCGACGGAATTTTGTAACAAAAATCTGTCGGTAATGCGCTGGACAATTCGCCAGGAAATTCGTCAGGGAATAATGATTACCAGCAGATTTTGTTTTATTATCGACGGATCTTTCCGTTGATAATTTTAAATTTGAAAATTTTATTTATCTTTTGTATTTTTATTACCGACGAAAAAATTCGTCAGTAATTAATTTCTTAATAAATATTCTGTAATTTATGTGTTACCTGATCATTTAAGAGTTTATTTTTTATTTAACGCTAATTATAAATATATTTAATAATGAAAATTTATGAAAAAATTACTAATAAATAATAAACGCAACGAATTTAAGTATAAAATGTAAAATAAATAAAAATTACAATTTGTGTACAGAGACAAATATAAAAAATTTGATATATAACAAAGGAAGAAAAAAAACAATAACTCAAATGAGAAGAAGTCAGCAACATCATTGTCATCGTCAACATCACTATCACCACCACTCTCATCATCGTGATCATCATCGGTGTTTAGCGGTACAGAAGGGCCTGTCTGCATCTTATTCCGGAAAAGCACCATCTCCTTCTTCATCTTCATTTTCGTCTCAATGGCCTCAATCTTCTTTTGCATCTCTTGCAATAGGCACTGTCTCTCTGCGTCATTTAACCTAACAAATTCATTTAAAGATTCAAAGGTTAAAATTTATTTAATTTTGAATATCTCTCAACAAACCATTTTCTAAAAGTAAAAGTCTTTTAAGTAAATAGTTTGTGCTCTTTAACTTAATAAAATTTTGGCAGCATCCCCTTTAAATTAAGATTTCACTCTTTGAATTAAAAATAAATTCAATGGAACCTCATCGAAAACTAAGACATCCCAAAAAATTAATTTTAATATATACATACATTAATCCAGTCAAATAAACTGAACAATACAATCAAACAAGCATTTAAAGATTCTAAAATCGTTATAGAGCACACCCCCTTATAACATCACAACATGCATATCCTACAATCTCTGCATACACAATCAATCTCCACATCAAACAATCCAAAAGAATTATTGCTCCACCAAAGAAATGCTCTAACTAGATTTGACGATCTCTAATAAAATCAATTATTTAAATTAAATCCATCAGCGAAATTAGTAGACAATACTTTCAATCCATCAGCTAAATCACACCACAAATGCCATATCCACAAATCAAAGTAAGTCAATAATCTGTGTTACTTACTATGGATATATATTCCTTCCTATACATGATTACCAAAGGACAAAAACAGAAAAAAAAAAAATAAAGAAAATAAGCAATCCCATTTTTATAATTTGATTTCCAGCATCTTCTGATCAACTTTTCTTCCAATAAGGCAGTAAAAATGGATCTTCATATAGTCATGAATATTGGAAGGAAACTTCTTGCAAGACAATGAATTTTGCATGGAGTTGTAATATACATGGAAAACAATAGAAAGATAGAATGGAAAACAAAAATGGGCTAGGCATTATGTGTCGAGTCTAATTGGCCCAACTTGGCCAAATGACCCAATTGTTTGTGTGATGAGTAAAAATAGTAGTTGACAACAGAAGGGGGTTTTGACAAAAAAAAAACAAAAAAAATGGTTCAACCAAAAATAAAAGATAAAAGGGTCTTCGTTCGACCCAAAAAAAGAAATAGGAAGAGGAAGCCTTCATTAGCATGACCGAAAAAATAAATAAATAAGGCTTCAATGAGTTAGTTTTACTTTTATCTCTTTTACTTTATAGGAAAATTGCTTATTAAATAGAATCCTCTTGTCTAAAATAAGAGTTTAGTTAGTTGGTTGGCCACATTTTTTTTAACATATAATCCTTCATGAAAAAAAAAAACTAACATTTCTACTCTTTTACCTTAAGAATTCGACTTATTATTCTGGCATACTAGACGACATTCTATAGTAAGTAAGCATACTGATTAAGTGATTATGTAGCATTATTGTAATTTCATTTTTCCATTTGACTATGAAATTATCCACTGTAAACTACACACAAGAATAAAGAAGTGCCAAGTTGTGAAAGTTTTATGCATGACATATAGATTTGGCAATCATTTCTATCATAAATTATAGAAACAAGAATCCTAGACCAAAATAGATAACCTCTGTCATCAAAACAAAATTGATCCTTTCTGGAACTAAGATAGTTACAGCTAACTTTTACTTCGTCCCCTCATTTCATAGTTCAATGCAGAATCACACACAAATGTAATCACACAAGATCCACAATGAAATTACATACCCCAGATGCCCATATTTCATTCAAGTACTAAGTTAAAAGTTTTCACAAACTTTAAGAATTTCTAAGGGATAAAAATACTACAAAATTTGAAAAGTAGGGATTAATTTTGTTAAATAAGAATAAACCCAGGTTCTGAAAACCGGACCGGACCGGCCGGTCGGACCGGTTGAACCGGGAACCGCTCACTGTCCGGCCCGGTTGGCCCCCAAACCGGTGGGAATTGACCTGGCCACGAACCGCTCAACCTGGCCGAATCAAACTGCCCGGCCGGTTGAACCGTTTTTTTTTTTTTTTTTTTTACAAAAGTGATGCAAAATGACATTTTTTGGGTTTTTTTTTTTAAAAAAAAAGTCTAAAATCTCATTTTTCCTAATTTTTTTCCTTTTCTAGTATCAAAATTAGTAACTTGAGAGATTTAATCCATATAGATAATGTTTATTTTGATTAAGAGATTAATTATGTTTATATTCTATGGGTTTTGTTGATATCTAATTTAATTTTTAGTTATTTTTTGCATATATTTTATTTTATATTTTTATATATTTATATAAATACAGGTTTTATTATATACCGGTTATATTCCGGTTGGACCCCCGGTTGAACCTCCGAACCTCTGAACCCTTGCCCTGACCGGTTCGATGTCCGGTCCGGTTTTCAGAACCTTGGAATAAACAAATTAACAGAATCATTCTTGACATAAACATAATCAATCTTACTAGTCCCAGTTAGCAAGTCTCTGAAAGTATAAAGATCAAATTCTAGCTATTTAAGCAAAACCAACCTACCGATATCATGGCATCACGGTATAACCTATACGAACGGAGTAGCATAGCATCTCTATCAACTTGCAAGCAATATATCTGACCATAGCTGTGATCTTAAAAAAAAATAATTAAAAGTCAGCTATGTGAATTACGGAGATTTAAGGTTGAATGTTTGATGAAGTAAATAACTTATATACATATACAGTGATAATATAAATGTCTTCAACTGCTAAAATGGGCTTACTATTTGCCTCAGAGTTGGCCATAACCATCTCAAACCTCGACAAGCGTATATGCTGATGAAATCTAACCAGAAGTGCATTGTTGTATTAGCCAAATGAAATAACATGAGGAATATTAGTTGACACTCTACATTAGTATTCATAATTAACAAGGACTGCATTGATACTTGCCATTCTTTTCTAAACAATAATGATCTCAAATCCTACTTTGAAAAACAATAAATGACAATTCGTCTATGAGTTAAAGGTAGCTTAGCAACATATGGTACTTTAGCTACTGCATGATGTTATAAATCATTCACACATAATTTGGCTACAAATCCCAATTCATGCCATAAAACTAGAAGGAGCTCCAAATAGCAAATGACTCAGATTATCACAAAGTAAGTGCATGATGGAACTTGGTAGGTAGGGTATTGACAAACCAAATAAATATCTTCACAAACATCCAAGATCAATCAACAATTCACAAAACTGACCCAAAAACCCAAAAAGCAAATCAACATGCCTAGAAAACCTCAACACAAGGTACGGGTAGTAACGGGTGGTAATGTATTGGTCAAGGGGGATGTTCTTTTTGTTGCGTCTTTCCCTGTTGGCTTCCTCCTTGGCTGTGGTGCTGGGCGGGTGGAGATCACGAGCAAAACATAGTTCCTCCAACGGTGGTGACTTCCTCCTTGGCCGTGGTGCCAGGCGGGCAAAGATTGCAAACAAAACGTGAGAGAGAAAGAGGCCAAGAGAGAGAGAAAAAAAAATGATAGCATAGCAACCTTCGGCTTCTTCTAGCTCTAGCGGCTACATGGTGACCTTGGGCTTCGTCAGATCTCGACTTAGTGTAGTGTGTGGTGTTGGCGTTAGGGACGATCATCAGGGGCGGTGGCATTGGACGGGGGTGTGCTGGGGTTTGTCGTCGGCGCGATGAGCTTAGGGCGGCAGGTCGTGACTCACAGAGAGAGAAAGAAAGACCAGAAGAGAGAGAGAATCAAGATCATAATGAGCTTGGGATGAACATATGGTCCATATAAGTTAAAATAGTTATCGATGGATTTTTGGATTTCCGACGGAAAAAAATCTGTCGGTAAAGACAAAAGAAAGGCGCCAAGAATTTCATTATTTCCTAAAAACTTTTCTTTAACTGTTACTGATGGATTTTTTCCGTCGAAAAAATTAATTTAAAAAATATTTTTTAAAAAATAATTACTGATGGATTTTTTCATTGATAAATTTAATTTCTATATTAAAATAATTTATAATTATTACCAACGAAAAAATCCGTCAGTAATGCGCGCGCCACATTCTTTTAAAGTTGACGTGAATTTTTATGGATGGAAAAATCCGTTGGTAATGACTAAAACCCAAAATTCTCGAATTTCTTATCTTTTGTCGGTAAATCCGTCAGAAATATCGACGAAAAAAATCTGTTGGTAAAATCCGTCGGTAACTCGTATGTTTCTTGTAGTGTCTGTGCTCGGCTCTTCTCTAATTTACACTCTCTATCATATAATTATCCCACTCTTAAAATTATAACAAAAGTCATAACATCTCTAATATATATAATCATAAGCGCGCCTTATCTACTTGTAAAGAAAATCATTTTTTTTGTAATATGGTCCCATGAGTTTCTGAAAATATAGTTTATGCTCTTTGAAAACCACAATCTCATCAACTAAAAAGAATCATTACCAATGTCTAATCCTTTCTAAAATAGCCTCAAATCATACATTTCATGATGTCCCAAAAATCATAATTTCATAAACTTAACATAATTTATATCTATCTAAAATCTCTTTGAAATATGCTCTAACATTATATGTTATGCCACAATATTCGAAAAGTAACTCAAATGACCAAAAATAAAGGTCACGAGATTGAACCCACTCACTTAGAGGGGAGGAAGAGATGAAGTCAACACCAAGTAAGCTTCGGGGAGCCGGAAGGACACCAACGTCGACTATAGCAATCATAAAACTTAATATCAAACTCTATTAACCTCTAATTAACTCTAATCTAGCTCTAACAATATTGGGGCAACACGCCTACTTGACAATAATGAGAAAAACTACAACTCAAACCATAGAATATGAGAGGAATGAGAGAAAGAAAGCATAAACAATAACAAAACTCACTTTAAAGCTTGGAGGAAGAAGATTTAATGGAGGATGAGAGTAGAAGGGAGGAAAGAGAAGAGGAGATGATATTTTTGGGATAAGGTCGGAAATGAGGAAGAAATCTCGAGTTCAGGGGTATATATTAAGGTGGAGGGGTTCACTTGATGAAACAGTGATGTTTCTCACTGTTTTTAGCAAACTAACCCCGCTATAGTGATTGCTATAGTGGTCTATGCCATTCTCCGTCTGTGCGTTGCTCACTTATGACCACTATAGTGGTCTTGGACGGCTATAGCGTT